>CM066287.1:1334992-3734992 GCA_033816765.1 Nothopassalora personata | reverse complement strand
TTGAGATGTCTGCGCTCATGTACCTATGTTACATGTGATCGCTCGAACGTGACAGTGAAACGATGTCCCGCAGTCCTGGTATGTTGGTTCATGCACGACACCCTATCTGTAAAAGTCGCCTGGGTCGCCTTCATTACCACTGGATGGCACCATGGCTTGCGGAGGTTGCTGCTGCTGTGGCTGGTAAGGCTGATATGCCTGATAAGGCGGCTGCCCACTTGAATGCATGCCTGGGCTGGTTGGGATGCCAGGTGGTGGAGCGTTCGGCTGTTGAGGCGCATGTTGTGGCGGGTACTGCCCATCTTGCTGTGCCGAGTACATGCTCGCGGGCGATTCAAAGCTTGCTGTCCTTTGACGGCTTGGTAGCCCATCCCGATCATTCCTCGTATGCGGCGGTAGAGTCTGCTGCGCTTGTGCCTGTCCGGGCTGGCTTTGTGGTTGCTGGGAGTAGGCTTCATACGCTTGCTTCTGAGCAGCTGGGGGTTGGTCCGGCTGCTGCTGAAACTGAGCCGAGGGATACGAGTGGCGATTGTCTACTGGCGACTCATAGCCGCCTGTTGCTAACTCCTGAGGGTTCCCGCTATTCAGAGTATGGATACTATTCGGCCTGATCTGGCCTTGAAATCCCGGAGCGGAGCCATAGGGATGAGTGGGAGGGACGCTCCCTTGAACAGCATTCGGACTGGGCTTCCTTCGGATTTCAGCTGATTGAGGTGCACCTTGCTGGATGCCGCCTGGTATGAAATGGAAGGGTGCAGGAACATTTGTTGCGCCTTGCGGTGGTCCATTCTGTGACGAATAAGGACTGGCGAATCCCTGCTGTGGTGGCTGCTCCCCTGGAACCGGCGAATAGTAGCGCTGAACATCGGACTGCGGAGGCAGGTGCTGCTGGGTCTGCGAAGCATATGCTTGCTGTGCTTGGTAGCCTTGTGCCTGAGTTGGTTCTTGGGGATGATATCCTTGCATGGGAGGTTGTTGCATGGCGTATGGTGCTTGTTGATGTTGTGGTGGATACGATGGCTGCCTTTGTCGGACGGGATACTGCTGCTGCTGGTACTGCGGTTGAGACATGGAGGACTCGAGCAAAGCTTCATAGTCGCGTCGTGCCTTGATGAACTTCTCGTTCAGTTGAGTGAAATCGTCTGTTCCGTGTTAGCCATACCATCTTCCAAGCCGAGCACCATGGACTCACCTTTCTTCTGCGAGTACCGAGCGATGAGCTCGATTAACTTCGGTCGTATACTCAATGTCCGCTGGTAAAGTTCGCTGACTTCTTCCTCTTCCCGCTCGCCTCGCCTGCCACCTCCTTCTGCTCCCACACTGAGTAGTGCTAGCAGCTTCTCAACATTCTTGATCTCGCCGAACACCTCGGACTCCATCTGTGCATCCCTCTCCAACTCCTCCTTGGTCGGATCCTGTATTTTTTCGACATAATTCAATGGAAAGATGCCAGTCTGTCCTCTCAAGCTGCCTTTCCACCAATCTTTGTAGACGGACTCCAACACAGCAATGATATCGTTCTTCTTGAAAGCCAACTCGCCGGCCTCGGACGGGGCAAAGTCGTACAACGCCCGCACTCTGCTCACCGTGGCAGCTGTAGTCCCCTGTGGAGGAGGTGGCTGGGTCTGTGTCGGTTGTGGGGTGTTGCCGTTCGTCGTTGCTGGTGCCTCCACTGTGGGACCTTTGTCCTTGATGCTCAGCGCCAGGGCCATCTGCAGCTCTTCATCCTCCTTCCTCCGGTCTTCCGTACTGACCTCTTTCTTCACCGGCCGGCTGGGAGGCATGAGACCCGGCTGCTGCTGCCTCAGCTTGTGGTATGCCTGGTCCATGATGCCCAGCTCTGGCGAGGACCGGAACTCCTCACTCCACGAGCCCATGCGCTCCATGACTTTCTGCTTGACTTGTGCATGAGTGTTGCGGTCTGCTGCCAAGCGCAGCAGGGCGTCAGTAAAGGCCTTGGATGCAAGCTCGCGGTGCAGCGATGGCCCACAGTTTTGCGACAGAGCGTTGGCGAGTTCAAGCGTGTACAGCTGCACGTTGGCGTTGCGGTGCGCCAGTCGCTTGATCAGGGCGGCGATGGCTTGTGCTGGGCCCTCCGCTTTGGCAGCGACTCGATCGCAGACATCGAGGATGTACTCCCAATTCTCGCTGGTCAGGTTCTCGTCGGTGGCCTTGACGACCGCATCGTCCATTGGATTTGCTTGAGCGCGGAACATGGTGCGCGATGTGCTGGCAGACGGACAGGGAGCAGAGACGTCGGTTCAGCGAGTGAGATGCTCAAGGCGCGCGACGAGGTGACAAGTGCACATGCGCGATCAAAGTCACCTGCTTCCGTCCTGTGAAGGCTGCCACTTGCTCCTCGTCCCCAGCAGCATGACGACAAGCTTGAGCCGCCCACATGGCGCCGTGGCGCTAGTGTCATCACATCCCTCTCGACTACAACATTATCATTATCATCATCATCATCATCATCATCACCATCAACACACATCGCTGTCGATAGAGCTACAGCGTTATGCTGCTCTCTGTGTAGGTCACTGCTAACAGTCACGGCCAGGTACCCCCGGTCACAGCCCCGCCCTTGCACAGCTGAACTTGTGGCAGAGACGGCTGCTGCGCCACTGTTGGACGTGTTTAATGGCCACAAAATGCCGTCCGCCTGGGCAGATCTCAGGCTGCAGCATTCGCGGTCGAATCCCGAATCAATCGATATCCACAGCACAGCATATTAGACAATGGCTAGCCGGCGTTGACGCAGCGATATGGGCACCCAACATACTGTACTTTAGAGCTATGATACTATTCCTATGCATGCTAGCCAGCTCTCGGACCCAATTGCCATGTTGCGAGAGAGCTGTTACGACTTATGGGGGAACATTTCCCGCCACTCGCTCAAGAATTGAAGCCTCGCGTCGCACTCAGCAGAACCGTGCTTTTCATCGAGCTTTCTGAGCTTGCGGGCGTCTCCGCCTTCCAAGATCTCGTCCTCGACCTTGCTCCAGATCCCAGGGGTATCGTCAGGTAAGCCGTGTCCCCGCTCCTCCTCGTAGAGCACAAGCTGGGCCAAGTGAGGTCGATAGGATGTGCACTTCAAAGCGACCGAGATTGCCTTGTCGTTGAACCCACGTGCTTTCATGTTCGAAATCCATGTGTCCATATTGACTGCTGAAGCGTCAGCATCAGGCTCCTCTCCCTCGCTGTGCCCTGCCTGTGCCGCGACCTGTCCAGGAGGATCCGGTGGGGCTTGTGAATGCGCTCCATCTTCTTCATCTCCCTCCACGTCATCATCTGCAAGAGATGGTTCAGGCATCGAAAGATCCGGCATTTGAGTCTCGGCGTTCAGAATGTCCTGTGTCTCTAGCGCTTGTTTCGTCGCGCGAGTGAAGTTCTCAGGAGCTTCGCCGTCTGCTGAAGCTTGATACGGTGAACTTGAAGATGCAGCCGAGGATATGGTGATGGGCTCATTCCTTTGTCCTGGAAGGCCCTTCGGTGTGCTTCCGTGCTCACCATTAGGACCACCGGGATCAAGGAAGCCACCATCGGGCTCTACAACAGTCAAGTCCACGTCGCCATCCGCGCTGTCAACTTCTTGATGCAAACTGTCGTCGTGCTCGTCTGCCGCAGTTTCGGATCCTTGCTCACCATTCACATCGTCCTTTTCGTCGTCTTCGACCAAGAACTCCTGTGCGGCTGGCTTGTCCTGCGCAGGACTTCGTTCGTTGCCAGCTTCAGGCACATGCTCTTGCAGGCTGGTGAGATGCTGCTGGAATGACAATACCGGCGGGGCTTGAGTGTCGTCCTCGCCGTCTTCATGCTGCGACATTATAGACTGGCTCGAGAGCTGGAAGTCAGGTGCGGCTAGGCCGGTCTGCTCGAATTTTGAGCGATCCAATTTAGGGTACTCGATTTGAGTCTCAAAAGTCTGACCTTGGGTATTTCGCTGGGAACGGTTCTGCTGTGGCGACGCTGGCCATGCCAAGCTGTCGCCGAGCGCATCGTCAAGCTCTTGCTCCGAAGACATGGGCAGGTCCTGCTCCAGATGAGGTTCTTCGGCCGCATTTAGCGATGTTGGCTTAGGTTCCTCTGCGGCGTCTTTGCTCGTAATGCTGTGCAAGTTTGACGCCGCCCGCACCTCCTGCTGACGACGATGCAACTGCGAGATGTAGACATTTCCCATTGGTTTCCGGTGAGATGAGTTCACCGCCGAGCCATTTGTGCCACCACTGGTCTCTCCTGGGATGTGATCTTGCCAAAAATTGGGCGATACATGGTCGAATCGCAGGCCGTCTGTTCGTTCACCGATACCACCGGTGCCGCCATCGTCATGAGGAGTCCGGGTCTTGCTGATAGTTTTCTGCAGGTAGTCGATGAACTCGCTTTGGTCTTTCTCTTCTTCATCGGGAGGAAGATCCGTGGCTCTGGGAATATACGGTCGATGCTCTGCTTGCTGGCTCGCGAGGTTGGCTTCAGTGAGCGCGTGTTGAGAGCCAGCCGCAGAATCACTTATGGCACCGGTAAGTTGGACTGCAGCGTTTTCAGCGGTGAGCGCCAGCTCACTATCATCGGCATCAAGCTGTGACTGGACCTCCGATTCGTCATCCTGCATAATCTCGCGAAGCTGTTCATCCACATATTTGTTGGCTTCAGATGTGGGCAAATCACGATCGTTGACCTTGCCATACTCGCGGTCCCTATTGTTCGGAACGGACCGAGTATTCGATATGGCCGTTGCCATGTCAATGGTCTTTGATCCTTCAGGGGCCGCACTTCTTCTAGATTTATCGCTATCGTCGTCCTCGAAGTTCTCGCTGGAATCCAACTCCTGAGTGACAGCCTCGGCGAGGAGTTGGCGATCTGCGGCCGTATTTGCATCAGAGCTGGGCAAGGTGTGGGACTGCGGGTGTTCGGCTGCAGGATCTGTCGCTGGTGCAGTATCTGCCTCATACTGAAACTGCTGTTCAGCATCGCGGTTCAATTCTGATCTTAACATTTCCTTGTTGGCCAAGGCTTCTTGTGGAGGAGAGTCTGCCCTTTGCCTCTTGTGAGATGCCAGACAGGCAGCCGGTGCAGATATCTGGTTGGTCCGTTTCCGTTTCTTCGCTCCAGGCGTGGAGGATGCTGAATGACCAGCGGCGTTGTCGCGAGCACAGTTCGGCCCCGTGTCTGGCTCTGCGTTGCCTTGCGTATCATCGGCTCCATCGTACCTCGCCACTACTGCTTTATTGTTTCTCTGAAGATAAAGAGGTCGAACACGCGTTAGATACAGCAGGCTCCACTTCTCTGCACTGCGATGCGGATGTGCCTGTTCAAAAGCATTCCAGGCATCCCACCACCTATCTTTGCGAATATCTTCAATCTCCTCTGCGTTGTCCAGCAGATCCGCCAAGTCCTGATCCCATATCTTTGCTTGCGCTCGCTTGCCCCGAGCAGCTCGCCGTTTTGGTGAAAGACCGTCTTCATGTGCCGTCTCTGGTGCTTCGTCTGTGAAATTGACCTTGCGCTTCCTCTGCAATGTCGACGATGCTGAACGTGCGGATGGTGCCTCAGTCGTGGTCTCGTCGTCATCGTTGGCGGGTGAGGTCGAGGGTGCCATCGGGGCGGTCGGAGCCCTGGCACCTGCTGGAGGCGGCCTCTCCATCAGCTTCTTGATGTATCGGTCGCGCCAGGCCTGAAAGGTATGCCGCGGGTTGACCTTCTCCAGCTGCTTGTAGATGTCGTTTCCCTTGACCGAGGCTCCGTCTTGCTTGGCCTCTTCAACGAATTCCCACAGGTCCTTGTCATCTTGTGGTGTGAAGGGCATTCGCGTGTGCTTTCCGGGAACGACTGACCCGACTGGACGGTCGCTACGAAGTGTGCCTCCGGTCGCATGGTCTGCTGGGTCGGGCAAATGGCCGCTCTTGATGGCGCTGTCTATGAGCGTGTACGAGTAGCTGCCGCCCGGCGCGTCCTTTCGCAGATGGTCTGCGATGACATAGTCACATTGCGCTTCGAACCTGACTATGTGGCCCCCATTGGCTTCAATGTCCTTCAACAATCCTGTCCGGCGTGGGACGCGCTGCACTACGAAGAACTTCAAGCCATCGAGCACCTTCCCGATTCTTGGGGTCTCGCTTGTCGCGTGGGTCACGACTGTCGGCGCGTTGGCCATCATTACCCATTACCAGAATGCGTACGCATGTACGGTGTGGTGTATGCTGATAGTCCTAGGACAATTACGCGGAAAACATGTCGCGGGGATGAAGGCGCGAGAGGGTAGCCATCTGCTGCACGGTCCCGGGACACCTGGCACCACGCTTCCACTAAAACTTAAGTAGTGCTCATCAAGTCTCGAGACGATGCGGTCAAAATGGGAGCACTACGAAACATCGCCATCGCCGTGCTCTTGGTGTCCCTGATCACCTTCGTGGCTCTCTTCGGACGCCTGCCAGCACTGAGGAGGACGCCAATCGGCTGGCTCCAGCGCATACTATGTCTCCATCTTCCCAACGGCCTTCGAAGAGTCGATCGATCCCTCTCTGGAGGACGGATCACGCATGGAAGCCAGCGACTTGGCCAGTATTTCTTCTACGAGAAGAATCCCGCGGTACTCATCATCTTCTTGGCCTTGTTGACCGCAAGCGCAGTCCTCTTCCTCTGGAACACTGTGCATCGTCTTCCTGCCCGGCTGCTTGTTCCAATCCCACCGCTACTCGTTCTGCCCTACGTCTTCACGCATCTTTGTGTCACGTACAAGAAGCACTACATCACCGAGGCAAATCACCGAGCTCGCATGAGAGACTACCCATACGATCACATTCTCTTTCGGCCACGAATTGCATGCTCCACTTGCTGTATGGTCAAACCAGCGCGGTCGAAGCATTGCAGTTTCTGCGGCTTTTGCGTAGCGAAATGCGACCATCACTGCCCCTGGGTCAACAACTGTCTTGGCCGTGGGAATTATCGCTACTTTCTGGCCTTGCTACTAGCACTTGGCGTATTGCAAATCTACGGCGCGTATCTGAGCTGGTGGTTGTTGCAGCCATACTTCAGCATCGACAGGACTACGGCCCTCTTTTCCTGGGCTCGAATGGAACAGCTTGGCCACGCGCTGGTGATCGCTGTAAACAGGGGAGGCATCTCAATCGCTGGTGTGGGTCTACTTGCGGCCTCGACAGCATTCCTACCACTCGGACTGTTGGCTTATCATCTGTACCTAATCTGGGCGGGCATGACTACAAACGAGTCGCAAAAGTGGTCAGACTGGAAAGACGATATGCTTGATGGACACGTGTTCAAGGCCAGTCGCAATGACCTTCGAAAGCATAACCAACGACGAGACGCTCCCGATAGCATGACTGGTCTCCACAACCCGGCGTTAGACCCCTTTGACGAAGATCCAGTGGTCGCTTGGCCACTTACCAGCGATACCGTTCTGGTAAAGACGCGAGATGGCAGGCCACCGCAAGGACAAGAACAGCTATGGTCTCGTGTCCGGGGCTTGGGCGACATCGACAACATCTATGATCTGGGCGGGCTCGAAAACTTCTTGGACGTCTTGCGTGGCAAGTGAGACACATCAGCGCTCACAGGATCGAAGGCGGTATCGTCGAGGACCAAACTCATATCTGAGCTGCTCTGTACATGCGAGTTCCCTGAACTTGACTACCGCTTGCAGCGTGGCTTGAAGCCACCCGGTTCTTGGCTCCTCGCAGCATTTCCGGGAACCACTTCAGCGGCAACTTTTAGCCCAAAGCCACCTCACCACAATTGCTGTTTGACACTTCGAAGCCGACGTTACTGCCGCTCTGCGTGAGAAACGTTCCACTCTGACTGGTCGGACTACACGTTGCTCCCACGATCGGGAAGAAGTAGCAAGTGCCTGTAGCCGGATGCCAAGTCGAGCCTCCACACGTCCCAGTCTGAACGCACTGCGCACAGCATGAGTATGCATCGGCAGTAGCGTTGCCGAAAGAGAACCCGTTGTCGGGATCGGTTGTGGCAATATTGTATATGCGGGCGCCATCCACGAAGGAAGCGATATTGTCCGTGGAGCAGGCTGCATAGAAGGTTGGCTGTGGCGCGAAGATTGTGGAGGTCGTTGTGTAGGGCGCGACCACAGTGGAAGAGGTTGTGGAAGTCACTGTAATGGTGTCCGTGTGGGAGAAAGTCGAAGTCGTGGAGGCGGCAACAGGGGTCTCTGTGAGTGTTGTTGTCCTTGTAGCGTACAGAGTCTCCCGGGAAAGCACGAAGTCAGCACAAATTCTTGAACCACAACTGAGGTCTCACCTTAGTAGTCTTGCCCTGCGGCGCCTTGACCGTTCTATTCTTTTCAGCGATAGTTGTGACCACCTTGGTCGTAACTATTTGCACTTTCTTGAAGCATGTGACAGATCCCTGTTATCCTGATTAGTGCTGGACAGGTTGCATAGCTCTCAGCCACAAGGAGGCTTACGGAGTATTGCGGAGGATCGTAGGTGATCTTGCCATCAGGACCACAGATGATCTTCTGTCCTGCCGCGCGCTCCTCAAGGAAAAAAGGTGCAGCATCTCTGGCACGATTGCTGGACGACCGTCTTTTCTTTTTCGACACAGTGTGGCCACTGGCCGCTAGGGCGGACGAGATGGGAATGAGTCCTGACGCCGCCACGGTAGCTGAATTCCATCAGTATATGGTCAATTGAATCGATTCTGTCGACTCACTTGTATCAAGGGTACTGGTAGTCGTCTCGACTGAGGTTGAGGTCGATGTCGTGATGAACGTTGTCCACACCGTGCTGGTTTCCGTGAACGAGAGAGTCTTCGAGAAAGTATCCGTAGTCTGGGGTAACGTTTTGGTCGTTGATTTGGTAGTGGTCGAATGACGTGTAAACGTGTGGTTCGGTGGTGTTACAGTGACAGTCGGAGTAGCGGTACTCCTGATAGTGCGTGTGAGATGGACCGTGGATGCCTTTGTGGTGGTGCCTCCCGATCCCTGTTTCGTTTTGAGTGCAGTCTTGCAGATCTGCTGCGTGAAGGTAGAAGTATTGTCTGCCACTGCCCTCAATGCCAAAGCAGCAATAGTCCAGATAGAGAGTTGCATCTTGGACGGCTCGGAGATTTGATGTGAGAGAGGATGCCTCCCATGACCGACAGGCAGAGAAGGTATCTCAACCATTCTAATACCTGCCTTCACGCGTCTCGTACGGCTCCATACAAAGTCGGGCTCAAGATATCCTTCGAATCCTACCTCGGAAGCAACATCGCCTTGATCTAGAGGAACAGTGTCGAGAACGATTTGAGCTACGCTAGACCATTCGTCACTCGCATCAACATGGCGAACCAATGGTAATGGTTGAGGTACAGACCCAGGAGGGACTAGAAGCATGCATGCACGAGAGTCCAGCACCCGACGCCTTTAAGGTGACATGCGTTGCGTCAGGCAATAGATCAATATGTGGCATCCTTGCAACGGATGCATCAGACCAGACTCTGAGAGCAAATGCTTCGTAATGGGAATCTCGTCCAGGGTTTATGCCATTGATCGAAGGGCAGCTTCTTGACACAATGGAAATCCAGAGCCAAGTTCACTATGTCGTTGTACGCCCTTCAGCCAAGGCCAGATAAGCGTTCGTCTTAGCAGTCGGTTCAAGCACTCCCCCAAGCATTCCGAAGAATTGTATATTTAGAAGGGCTGAACATCGCTACGACGGATATTTGGACCCGGACGACCACGTGTCAAGCGCCACGACCTAATCTAGTACCCAGTCTAGCCGGCTGAATTCCAGATTCGAAGGTGGTACAATACGGATAAGCCAGAAAAGACATCGCGTAGAGTCTCGTATCCCGCGCCAGGAATTCACTGGATGACATGCATGGCGAGAATCTGCACAAACGAAAGGATCGTCCGCATCTCAAGAGGCTCTGCTTCGCTCGGACAGTTCCCCCTTCTTGTATAGAGCATTGCGTACTGATGCCCGGAACTGGGTTGCAGCCGAAAGACGCCCAAGAATGCGGTCGCAAGCAAAACCCATATAGATTGCCAACTTCGTGTAAACAAGGACTTATTGGTCGTAAGAACGCAGTTGTCCAGTGCATACAAAGTTGGGCTAGGGCTGCTCAAAAGTCTCGTATCCATGAATCTATTCTACAGTATTCTATGCCGTGCAGAGTTGGAAGTTCAGCTCTCTTGATCCTACATGCCCAAATCGTAACCATGCAATCGTAAATCTGTCTCTATGATCTTTCCACAAGCATCCTCGATCCTTCTACAAATCCTTTCGAGCATGTCTCGAATAGTTCTTTCTCAATGTGCCACCATACTAGGAACGGGTTAGCCTGTGTGCCATGTGGAACGTCAGGCAATACAATTACCTTGTACAGCACGAATGGTATGGGGATGAATGCCACTGAGAGAAAAGCCAGGGTGGAACTCGCCCAATCAACGCCAAGATCCTTGTACATTGCAGATGCAAAGAGGGGAAAGCCGGCACCAAAGGAGCTTCGCATAAAGTCGTTACCAGCCAGAACACTAGCTGCATACTCGGGATACGCATCAGGCAGGTAGTTGAGGACCGAGTTGAAGAGTAGGAACGCGCCCATGGAGAACCAGGCACTGCCTATGATAGGCACAATCCAGTGTACATCTGGCCTTGCGGACCAGCCAAACCAGAAGAGGCAGATGGGAATGCAGAAAGCACCAACGAAAGCTGGGATCAATCGAAGCTCTGGTGTAAGTTCGCCATTCTCGTTAAATTGTGGCTCCAGGTATTTATGAAGGTACCAGAAGAATGGTGGTATCACGATGAAGGCACCAATGACTAGTACACGGGTCAGCATACGCTCGCCAGGAGCGGAACCAGAATCTTCTTCTCACTTACGGATACCGAGGAAGGCAAGTCCTTCTGTGCCGAGGCCAAAACCGTAGATCTCGATGAAGACGATGACGAACGACTCGAACCAAATGTAGAGCAGACCGTAGATCAGTGCAATATACAAGTTCAGCAGGAACACTGACAGAAAGACGTTAGCCATACTCGAACATCGTGCGGGATTGTCTCGACTACTATTGCTGGCATGTTCTGAGACGATGCCATCTGCGCTTCACTTACCCATGGGTTCAGTAAAGTTCAGGGTGAAGGGCCTAACAAGAGCCATCATCACGATGTCTTTGCCTGTCATCTGCTCTGACATTAACTCAGGCTCGCACTTGAGCTTGTCATTGCCAGTCAGCTTGCGTAGACGGCGTGCGCGTCTCAGCAGAATGTTGTTCGCTGAAGTCTCGGGGAAAAAGAAAAACTAGTGGAGTCAGCAAGATATTCCGTAGAACAGAGGAGGTTCACTTACCAAGAAGATGAGGCAGAACGCCGACAACCACATGAGCTCCCAGATAGGCCAAGACCATGGTGCTTTGATCACGCCATTTGTTCCACCGTATTGAACGGCAAACCCACCGACAAGCGGTCCAAGAGTAGGTCCACAGATAGCTGCAATACCCCAGATTGACATCGCGTATGCGCGCTTCGCCGGGCTCCATATGTCAGCCAGTGATGCGCCACCAGTGGCCAGCACAGGGCTGCCGAAGAACCCAGTGATGAATCGAAACGCCATCAGCATGCCGAAGTTTGTGGCCATGGCGACAGCGGGCTGCAACGCCACGAAGACCACAAGCGTTCCAAGGTAGATTGGGTTTCTGCCCACCTGAGGAATCTCTGACATTGGAGACCACAGCATAGGGCCAACGCCGTAACCCGCGACGAACAAGCAGAGTCCCAGGGTTGCCGCTACTTGACTCACGCCGAAGATTGAGACGACTTCCATAGTACCAGCAGAGTAGATGGAGCTACCGATGTAGACAGAGGTTGTCAACAGGCAGATCTCGAAAGTCACGAAAACCTTCTTGACGTTAGACCAGTTCTGAGGATTCTCTGGATCATTCTCTCCCCACCAGCTCACGAGGTGTATGTCTTTGCCCTTCTCTTGGTCGACCTTCACCCCGGAGACTTCGTTGATTGGAGCATCGTTGCCCATGGTCCCCGACCCTTGAGATGAAGACCTTCCGTTTCCTGTGGATCGCTCTGGCTTCTCGAGGTCGTCCTTCTCAGAAGCATCGTCCTCCGGGGGGTTCGTGTCGCCGTGGTGTGCCAGATTGGCAGACTTCTCCTTGTCGAGGAATCTCGTGTACAGTGATTGGTCTTCTTCTTCCTGGTACCTGAGCAATTTCCCTCGTGAAATGAATCGGACAGCGTGGCCAAAAGCCGTATCTCTGATGAGCTGCGACATTGCCGAGTCGCTGTATGAGGTATTACTACTGGTTCAGCACAATAGTCCTCCTATAACAAATACTGAAAGAAAATGAAGTGGATAATAAGAAGACCGATCTTTGCGCGCCGCATGACAACGCATCGAACGCTTAGCCGTCTCTTTCATCATACATCGCATTTCCATTAATGCCGAACTGCCAGACGTTAGGACAAAGGCATCCACTATGAGCGCATCGAAGCACAACGGAAGCACGAAAAGAAAGGCTTGTTCCTGTGAGTAGCGCCGCTCCGAACCCTGGAGAACGAATCAAAAGTCAGATCGAGCCTGATCGTCAAGATCCGATCTCGAGATCTACCACAACCTTCTCAATCCGGCATTAGTGCACGATGAGAAATGATGTAAGTGTTCGGTGGCGTCTGGTCTATTCGCCAAGGCCTGAACGGCGGCTTTGGAATCCACGCGGGTATGGGTGAAAGCGGCCCAAACTCTGAGCACGGCAACTGTCCCTCCAGCCCAACGACGAGGTCTCTGCGTCTACAAGTTGGATCATTCGACTTTTTGCGTCTCTCTCCATCGAACGCACTAAGTTTCGCGATAAAAAAGTCTACATTGCGTAGGGCGCATTGTGAAGTGCAGTTTTTGGGGTAGGCCGCTTTCGTCGTATTGCGGCCGGGTGGGATTCTACCGTTCCGAGCTCCGTGGGGATTTCAGTTCTAATTGAAGATGCCCATTACCTGCGGCTCCTCGCTGCACGCAAGTGACATACGCAGCTGAGCAGATCATCGCGACACCTTGTACAGTGCGCCACATTCTGCACAATGACTTGGCGGCTACTTTCGTGAATGCCAACTGAAGCTTTGTCGAACAATTCTTGGTGTCAGGCACAAGCAGCCGCAGGGAAGCTTGGGAGACTTCGAAGGACGCTGGAAAGCTTGATCAGTGAAGCACAGCAGGTGCAATGTATAGTGAACTAGAACCAAGAGAAATGCAGCATAATTCGTTCACTCATATCATCGCCCGCCAAGCTGTGTCAGGTTACGACTCCTCGTCTTCTTGGCCTTCTCTAGCCTCGAACTTCAGATAGCCATCGCCATCTGATCCTGTGATCTGCTGCCACGCCGCCTTGACTCCTACGAGAACTGCATCCTCCATGGCAAGATCGTTGGAAAGCTGCTGCAGCGTGATCACAGGGCCGGTACGTTGTGTCGCAGATAAGGAAGGTGCAGGGACGTTACGTTGATATCGTAAACTCCAGAGAACTTGTGGTGCATTCGGTTCGTCGCCGCTTTTCAGAAGCTGGTTGATAGCCTGTTGGAGGCGCTGGATGCCACTGGCTGCTGGTTCAGCACAAGATGCATATAGTACACCTGCGACACAAGTTAGTCAATGCGCCGAGCTGAGATCAAGTGTGGATGCGAGCATAGCTGGGACGGTGATTTCAGGTTGTCAGAGATGTTTTTTCTTCAATGCGATTCAGGCAATGTAGATAAGTATTCATAAGTTTGATCATCATTTCGTGCAGACGGGGCATTGTGGATGAACTGATGTGGAAAGATGAGATACTCACATTGTCCTGACGGGCACTCGCCTGACTCGCTGGAGTGTACGAAGATGTGTATCGTTGACGAAGTCTCGTCAGTTGGCTGAACCATCACCACAGCACCCGCTGGTACAACGCCGCCTTCGGACGTTCGAGAGAACAAAGATTCCAGGGTTGAAGACACCACCGCGATGATGGTGGAAGTCTTCGTCCGTGGAATGCCCTCTTCTGTGCCTGGCGCGGTACCTGGGAGATCCTGCTGTAAGCCGGCGAGCCACTTGGTTGTGACCTTCTGCCCGTCACTGAGCTCCACGCAAAGGCTGAAGTCATCATCTGGCTGCACATCAGTGATGCCGCGACCCAACACGTAGACGCCACCTCCCACAGCACAGGCACGACAGGCAACTTGAGCGATCTCGGAGAGACCTCCCCACTTTGGAAGCAGTGCGCCAAACCCAGGTCCGAACATGCCTATACTGGTGAGGTGGCGTGCGACTCTAGGCAGAGCATATTCCACACTGATGCTCTGCATGGGTCGATCACTCAACGTGAGAGCTATGATGGGTGGATGTGAGGATGACGGCAAGCCGAACTTATCCTGCAGGAAGGCCAAGAATTCTTTCGATCGATCCTCCTGCCAGGTGTCCTGCTGCTCCTCATAACTGACAACGAAGCGCAGGAACTTCATGAGTGAGCGCTTGGCTTTGAGGTCCAGAGTCTTGTCTTGGAAAACGTCTTCTCGACCTCCAGGCACTCTTGTCAGCTTTGTTCGAGAGCCAGGATCGTCTGCAGCTTGGTTGAGGATGAACCATGATCCGACCGCCTGAAACTCGAGCTGGCTGTGTGTCCTCGATGAGACCATCGCAGGCAATAGCGCTGATCGCGTGTACAGCAGGTGAGGGGCCAGTGCCAGTGAGTATGCTCGAGCAGGGCCTAGCGTTGTGGTTGAAGACGTTTCATCCTCTACAGGCTTGCTCACTGTCGCATGGCTGAAAGTTGTCTTCTCATCTTCCTGCTCGGCTTCATGCTTTTGTGCCCATGCCTCAGCTTCAGATAGACTCAGAGCCGCTTCGTCGCCGCCGTAGTAGTCATTGCGGTCCACATGCAGGATCTTCTTGCCGGAGCGGGAGAGAGAGCTTCAAGTTGGACTTTGCGTTAGTTAGCCTGAGCCTCAAAACGCAAAAGACAGATGCACGTACAGCGCCAGCAGCGACTGCGGCAAGCCGGTGCCTGAGATGACCACATCCCAGTTGGTATCGCTGAGGGACTCCATAGCGGGAGTTTGTTCACATGGTGCTGTGTTGGTGTTGGAGGAAGGACGATGCGGGCCAGTCGGGACAAAACCTTTCGGTGCGGGAGTCGGCACGCACGTGTCGCATCCGCGAGACCACATTTCGTCCCCGCTGTTCGTTTCTTTCCTCGCTCGACATCGCGCTCTTGTGACGAAGTGTACCTATCCATGGCGCCGAGTCGACATCAGATCCCTTCACTGCAGATCTGTGAGCGCGAGAGATCGAAACGACGTCCTTGTATCTCCTGCCTTGATTTCACGTGATTTCGCAGGTCGAAAGAGACGAATATGCTTCGCGTGAAGAATGATCGGACGGCTATCGAAGACTTGTATTTGACGTATTGCGTAGGTCCTTCAAGACGAAGCTGAGCTCAGACACATTCGCTGGATGGTGTCACACGTATGCAGACACGATTTTTGTTGGAGAGGTTGCTGCCAGCGGCCATCCATCAACTGTCGACTCCTCAGAGGAGACTCAGAGCATTACTGACATTCCCATACTTTACGATATACTTCTCATGAATACGAGGTTGAACGAGAGCTTGGGATCGTACTTTTGGCTACTGGTCACTCAAACGCCGCAGCATTTCCTCGTACGCCCAACGCTGCTGCACCTGCACGCATACATCACCCTTCATCGCTGCGACGTTGCCCATCGACGCCTGCAGCAGTCGCAAGGATCCGCTAGCGGCCAGGAATGCCCTCAATTTTCCCGCTTCTGTCTCAAGGGCATTGACATAGTCTCGAAGCGCTGCCATAGCCAGCCCATGGGATTGACTAAGTGCGGCGCGCCATCCATCAATGGCCAAATCGCTATTCCAGACCTCCTCATGCATGGAATGCTCTTTGCTGAATGAGGTTCTGGGTGCTTTGACAATGTCCATCAGGCGTATCAGGGGTCAATTGCTACTTGACTAGAATGGTGAGAGTACATAATGTCGGCGGATTCAGATGGCGTCCGACAGGTGGTAAAGGCACTCTGTTTGCATCGGAGCTTCGATCTACTTGTGGTGGTAAAGGCAAAACTTCATCTGAATGTAGGACCATCGGGCAAAGAGCAAACAGAAGCTCTGTTATCCTGGCCATATTCAAGCTCTGGAGTACAGGTCCTGCTGCGCAAAAAACAGAACGACTTATGCAGCAAACAGATGTACAATCTGTATTGTTGAAGTTTTAGGGCACCTTTCGTAGCAGCATTGCACGTTGACCAAGGAGCCACTAAAGATCTGCCGTGAACCAGAATGAGCAGACTCTTCGCAGTCAGCTTTTCGCGTCGGTGGTAAGCGGCCATTCGACAATTGCATGTGGGGGTTCGAGCATCTGACTGAAAGGGCTGCAACCTGAAGCAGGTAAAGCAAGACGAAGGGGCCACTAATCTCAGGCAGAACACAGCATGTGGCTAAGTGAATCAGCCCAGGAAACCGTTCGTACGTTTGCGACAAGAATTTCTACGGTGCAGCTCCTTTCATGGTTTGATCCACCGGATTGTTGATACATTGCATCGAGTGGCAACCCCCTCGCCATATCTATCAGGTTATGTACACTTCAACAAGAACGTCGCTCTTTGCATAATACAGCGAATCCGGGCGACAATGTTACATGCCGTCGCTGGATTCGAAAAAGGTAGTAGAGTGTAGTGTCGAGTCCGTAAATCGTACAGCCGTTCGTACTCCTCATGCAAATGCTGAACGCTGCGCACTTCCATGGGGAGGAGAATCATCCTAGCCCCGACTTCCTGTTTAATAACGCCTCGCCTGTTCCTTTCTATAAATCTTCCCCACCAAGATCCGAAATGACTGCGACTCTTTGCCGCCTCCGATGGACGACTGGTGTGTGCTAAGTCGCGGTCCTGACTGTCGTCCTTTCAAGCGCAAATCAAGCCCAACTCCGACATTTCTAGAGCACGAACAGCGAGAGGTGGCAGTCAAGCCGCTGCTAATCGTCCTTCGCTTCCTGCCGCACTGGCAGTGCTGTTCGGCGGAGGAGGAGGCAGCTCGAGTTTGGTGTTCTCTGCCATCATTCTCTGAAACCCAATGCCGACGCCTTCGATGACTGCGAGGAGGATGGCGCATCCGATGGCACCGTTCCGTATCGCGCGGGGTCCTCCTCGTACTGCTAGTGCACCTCCTGTGAAGAAACCTGCGATGATAGCGTTCCATGGATCCTCCTTCTTGCGGACGCCTTTTACTGCGCAGTCGAATGTGCTGAACATGCCGCCCCAAACGCCGAAGTTGCCGCCGAGTACGGGTGCGCGTGCTTTTATGGCTGTGATGGCTGCGTCTGTTGTTAGCCTGGCAGTTTCCCATGTCCTTGACTAGATCTTGCCGTACCTCCTATCCGTCGTTCACCGTAAGGGCTATTCCTGAACCCTTTTACTCCGTGCCACACTGCTCCTCCTATCGCCTGCGCTCCAGTCAGTTGTGTGTGTGCTGTGGGACAGATGTGCAGCGACATACACCCATACAGAAGGCTCCTCCGAAATCCGAGAGCGCAACCCATGGGCACGGATCTCTTGAGTGGTCCAGTCCATGTCCTCGTTCGCCCATGGCGCAAAGTGTTCGCTACGAAAGTGTATGAAGGATCGGAGGTGTATCTCGGTTGGCGGGAAGAGTGA
Source organism: Nothopassalora personata (assembly GCA_033816765.1). Lineage (NCBI taxonomy): Eukaryota > Fungi > Ascomycota > Dothideomycetes > Mycosphaerellales > Mycosphaerellaceae > Nothopassalora > Nothopassalora personata. The sequence continues at coordinate 3,717,328 of CM066287.1, read as the reverse complement.
TATCGTGAGTCGCTGTAGCAGAGGGTGGACACGCTGGACCAGAAGGACTACTGTAATGGCGTGTATGTAGATGATGCGGCGAAGGGAGTGAATGGTCGAAAGATTTGCTAGGTGACGATCGCTTGACGCGACCCATCGGAGCAACTCGGCCGTGTCAGAGGCAACATGCACATATGCACGCGACTTTCCTAAGAGCTGCTTTGTTCTCTTCAGCAGCTCCCACACACGCACAATAATGTCGCGCCTGGCCCAACCCAAGGCGTCGCCGGCGCGGCCAGAGGGACAAGATGGTGAGCTGCACATCCACTTTCGAGATATGGCCATCGCCAACACAAACATCGCCGCTGACCCAACTCCGCCCACAGAAGTCTGCCCCGTATGCAAGTCCACCACGTACATGAAGCGCAACATGCGCTTCCTCGTCAACCCGTCGTGCTACCACAAGATGTGCGAGTCCTGCGTCGACCGCATCTTCTCCCACGGCCCGGCCCAGTGTCCCATCAAAGGCTGCGGCGAGACGCTCCGCAAGAATCGCTTCCGGCAGCAGACATTCGAAGACATCAAGGTCGAGCGCGAGGTCGACATCCGGAAGAAGGTGGCGGCAGTCTTCAACCGGAGGGAGGACGAATTTGAAAGCCTACGAGACTACAACGACTACCTGAATGAAGTCGAGGACATTACATTCAACCTGATCAACAACATCGACCTGGAAGTCACAGAGAGAAAGTTCAAAGCGTATGAGGATGCCCACAAGAACGAGATTGCCGAAAATGCAAGTCTAGCCCAGCAGGAGAGCATGTCGTACTCGGCCCTACAAAAAGCAGAGCGTGAGAAAGCCAAGCAGCGGCGTGAAGCAGCACGCAGGGAAGAGGCCGAAGAGAAGCGCGAAGCAGCAGCCAACAAAAAGGATATACTCCGACGATTGGAGAGCGGACAAGACCCGGTAAAGATCGCCAAAGAGGGACAAGGAGTTGCATTGAAAAAGCGCATGAACCGTCAAGCAGCTGCCGAACGCCAGGCAGCCCTCCAAGCCGCCGACGCCAGAAATGGTAGCAGCAATCTCGTCATCAAAGGCCTGAAAGCCAAAGTCAAACCCGCGCCAGAAGCACCGCTAGATCCCTTTGGCGGCTTGAGCTTCGAGCACCGATACTATGCCCTGCAGGACGAGTACGTGTGGGATGTTCTACGAGACGCGAAGAAGGAAGCCGTGATCGGAGCGGGTGGATACGACGTATCATCCTTCACGAGCCGGGCGCTGTATGAAGCATTCAGCGGACTGGGTGTCATGATTGCGGATGAGAAGACAGAGCGGGACAGGATTACGCAGCATGCAGCGGTTGACACAGTAAAGGCTGCAATTGCTGCGAGTGATGTCAAGATGGAGGACTCCTTCTGAGATACAGGGAGCGTAAAAGGCACGGATTTGGTACGATTACGAAGATGATGATACCCTGGATTTAGCGTGGCGTTGGGCGAGAAAATAGGATCGGGAAAGTTGCTCTTTCGTCTATAGATTAGACTGTATCAATACCGTTACACGGCCAGGTGCCACAGCACACCAAGACCACATGCATTCTCAAGGCTGGCGAAGCTTGTCTGAGGCTATTCAATCATGACAGTCCACGGAAAAGTAGGACGTCGCGCCAGAGACCCCATTTCTCTTTTGGACCGCTTGTAAGATGCGAACAGCACGAAAAGCAGCTGCTTCATCTGTAGAACAGTCCCTTAGCTTGGCAAGAAACCAATATCACCTCAGAAGCGCGCTAGTGATTCCCTAACTGATCTGTCGATAGCAATGCAATGCTCTCTATGAAGGCTTGATCCTCGCAGCCCTGAACCTGCTGACCTTCTTCAACTTGCCATCACGCTCCTCCATCAGCTGATCCTCTTCATCCTCATCTGCTGGAGTCTTAAATCCACCTTGCTGCCTGATCATGTCGTTGCGTCGTTTGTAGTACTCGGCAGCGAGCTCTCGTCGCTGCATGATGTCGCTTGGCTCGTCCCCAGATGGAGCTGCGACATTCTTCCGTCCTGTGGGCTTGCGCTCAAGTAAAGTGTCCGCGATGATCTTGCCAGCAGGTCCTGAGGGTCGCTCGTCATGCATCGCATCTTCAGCCACATCGGAAGCGACAGGTACAAAACGCGCGCGTCTGAACCTCGAGGCTTTTGCGGGTGTGGGCGGCTGTGGAACAGTGGCGGCGTGGGCAGGTGTGCGCTCGAGAACGCCATCCGCGAGTGGCTCGGCACTCTCGCCCTCGATCTTAGCAGCTTTCGAAGAAGGCTCAGCGACGTCCAACTCCTCGGCGAAGCTGACACGCTTTTTGCTTCCTGCCTTCTTCTCGCCTTCAGAGCTCATGCTTGACACAGAATTGCGCTTTTCACGAATCACGACTTTCCGGACGTGTTGTGCGTCGAGCTCCACGTCGATCTCTGTAAGATCCGTGTCGCTAGGCGCCGGTCCCAGATTCCCTATCAACCTACGCTGCAGCTCTTGCATCTCCTTGTGATAGTCATCGCCGATGACTGACTTCTTTGTGCGGCCAAATTCGTCTTCGCTTTCGTTCTCTGATTCCGACAGGCCGCTTGTATACGGCGTGTCCTCGTCGTGATAATCTGAGGACGTGAAGTCCGAAGCGGAGGCTGTCTCATCAGCTTCCAGGTCGTAGTCGTCGGCATCCAACTCCATCTGCGCAACGACATGCCCGACTTCATGCAGGTGGTAGTCGAGCATCTCCCGTCGAAGACGGGCGTCTTCTTCCGATTCACCCTCCGGAATTACTATTTGGGTCTCGGCCAGCTCCTCGTCGTCGTTGAATTCGTAGACCTTCTCGCCAGGCTTGAACATCTTTCTCAGATCAGTCTGGGTTTGTGGGTCGGGATCAGATTCTGCCATGGATTCTATTGCTGTCGGCTCTGCTGGGATCTCCTCGACGTTGGCTGAAAAGGATACACTGCGGCTATCTGGCGGAGGAGCTGCAGGCATGACAGCAACCTTGTCGTTGAACGAAACGGACTTCTTGCCGTCTTCTGAATCTTGACGTAGTGAAGTCGGCGGTGGTTTGGTATCTGCGGTGAAAGAGACAGACTTCTTGCGGATAGGGGGCCTATCCGGACCATCGAGACCATGTCCGTTCTCCAAAGGTACAACGGTGCTTGTTTTGAAGCGCTTGTCAGCGTTGATGATCGCTGGACGTGGAGGCACTGCTTCCACCATAGGCTCATCCGAATCTGCGCCTGCAGTGGTGCCATCGAGGTCCTTGTCTGCAACGCCAGCTCTGCGGAGAGAGTCAACGATCTTCGCAGTAGATTCCTCCGGCCGAGACAGACTGGACGAGATCACATTGCCTTGGTCGTCTAGCTCTTCGTGAATCTCGGTAAGAGGCAATCGATTGCTGCTGCTTCCCTCGCGAGCTGCCGAGAAGGAGGCAAAGTCGAGCTCCTCCAACTTTGCTTCCGCATCCCAGAACTGTCGCTGAATGGTATCAATATTCTGTTGCACGTACTCCTGGCGTCTGGAGATCATGCCAAGAATGGTGCTCGCAGTACGTGGCGAATCCGAGTTTAGTCCGGCGAGATCGCGAATCTCTTTCTCGTTGACGAGTTCTCCCGGGTATGTCTGACTGATACTGACGAGGTCGAGTTCTTCAGACGTTGCCTGGATTTCCTCCTTGAAGCCCTCATACTCTGCGCTCCAAGTCTGCCACTGCTTAAGAGAGGCCCGCAGGTCCTTGAGATTCTTTTCCAGCAGCAGACGCTGCTGCTCCAGCCGCAGTAAGTCCATGGTAATGTAATGTCCGAAGGTGTGCGATCAGAAGTCAGTGCTGCCGGGAGCTTTTTGAACACCTCAAGCAAGTGTGTATGTGTGTGTGTTATTCCTCACGGAAGAAGTTGCAGCTTTCAAGGTTCACGTTCGCGTGCTTGCCTGCCGGCCGGGAAAACCCCCCCCACCCCGCTAGCGTGTGCACGTGCCCTGGGCTTTACAATACAGTACAGTACAGGCACGTCTACGGTCTCGCTGGTGCAACGTGGATGATTGTCAGACGAAAGGAGATTGTGAAGATCGAGTCGGGATAGAGTCTGCGGGAGTCATAACCAGAAGGGTATGGTCCCTGGCTATGGTTTTATACTAGTCTTTTACGGGTGGGCCAGCGTCACACACACAATACATCATCACGCGTGATACCATCCTTTCATGCGCCCGACACGCACTTTTGCTAGACCCGCCACGGATTCACACAGCGTACAGCAAACACTCGCGTCGAACACTCGTGTGTGGAGACTACGTAGCCGCGTCCCATGCTCGAGCGGCGCTTGGGAGTCGTTGCGTTAGCTCGGTCATACGTGTCGAGCGTCAGAGACGGTATCAATGGAAGTTGCAGTAGTCTAATCTTGCTAACCCATCTGGATACATCTGCGCATATGACATGGCAGAGTCAGGCACAATCCTCATCGTCCTACAAGTCCACACATTACTGCAAGAGGTGGTCGCGGAAGTGCTTCTGGAAATTGCCGCGCCTCTCATTGCCGGCCTGATACCTGTTCTCTGCCCTCTGCTGCTTCTTTAGGTCGCGTTTCTCCACTGCTCTAATCTCACGCTTCTTCGCTTCACTCACCCCAATCATGCCCAGGCCGCCGTTCGCTCGACTGACGACTTGCCGGCCACGTGGCGCACGATCGCGCGCGGACTGCGCATCTTCCGTATTTTCGTCGTCAGCATCAGAATCGTGGCCCTCCTCGAGCATGCGTTGTTCGGCACGCTCTTCGGCAGAAGGATAGTTGCGCAGATTCTGTCTGAAATAGCGGTTCAGACTTCGGTGACCTGCAGTGCGGCCTGAAGGCAGGTGTAGTTCGTAGTCGTCGTAATATACTGCATGGGACCCGTGGTGCGCGTGCGAGTGATAGCCATCGCTGTTCTTGTGTGGTCGAGGATCGGTACGTGAGTGGTGTCGGTGTAGGCCGAGCTTTTCGTGCATGTGGCCTTTGTCAACGGGCACTGATGTGATCTCGTCCGTTGGCACGGAGGAGAGGGAACTGTCGCTCTCCCATCCTTCATCGTCTTCGTCCATGTCCACATCTTCTCCATTTCCGTTCTCCACCGTGGTCTTGACCGCTCTCTTTGCTCCAAGACTGACACCTCCAGTACCTTCCTCTTCATCGTCTTCGCCGGCAGTATCCTCGTCCGAGTATGTAGACCGGAAATCGTAGAACTCGCCAACGTCCATCTGCTCTTCTTCGGTACTGTATGCAATCATACAATGACCTCTATCGCGCATATGGGTCTGTACGCCGGGAGTTGTATGCAAATTCTTGTGGCACAGTAGACACTGGTGAAGTACGGTCACGGTCTCGCTCAGGTAGTTGATCAGGCCGGCCAAATCTACGAGATAGTCCTTCTCTGGGATGAAAAAACTGTGCTGTCGAGACATGTGGTGGACATTCAGATCGAGGCTCGGAGAGACGTAGTTGCAGAACAAACACTGGGCGAGATCTGCCTTGTGTTCGTAATCCTCGTCCTCAGGTTGTGAGCCGTTTTGATGACGGTTAGCCGATGGTGTTTTGCTAGACTGCTCTCCAATGCCAGTCTCCTTCAGCCGGTCAACAACATCTTCCACGTCATCGTCCTCCTCTTCATCTGTATGGGTGTCACCGTTGACTGTGCTCGCGGTGCTGGCTGCGGTGCTGGCATTCTCGAGGGTCTCGCCAAGCGTGAAAGTGGAGTCTGCCATGCTATCGGTCTCGGCCCCATCCAAGCCTCGTCCTCTGGCGGATAGCCTAGCTGCGAGAAGGCGGTGTTTCTGGCTACCCAAGTGATTCACATAGGCGCCCTCGCTGAAGTATGTCTTGTCGCAGGCATCACATCTGCGCTCAAAGCTGGCTCGTGCAGCTGTGGCGGCGGCAGTAGCTTTGTTGGCCAGCACCTTCTCGGCGAAGACCTCAGAGGTCAGCGGTGGAAGGGAGGCAACACGTCGCTTGAGATTGTATCGGTGCCAGTCGGATTGCATGTGTGTTCGTTGCAGATCTGACGAGCGAAACGCGACCTGGCAGGTGTTGCAGGTGAAGGGGTGGGCGGAGAGGCCATTGGCGGCCACGGCCGTCTGGTCCTGCACACGGGATGCCATACTTAGTCGTGGTGGTATCAAATGCGAGTGTTGATGCTGTGGTATGGCGAACGCGGTCGCGTGGGAGTCGTGAATAAGAGGGAGGCGCTACGATGAAATATTCTGTTTTGTCAGGACCCCCGCCGCCGATTACAGTATGACGCTGAGCAACGAACAAGGATGTACGGTAGGCGCGCCAGGGCCGTTGCGCGCTAAACTCTACCTGCCCAAATATATCCATCCTTCTCCAGCAGACGACGCATGGTCATATCACGCATATCTACTCTCGCGCAGTGAATCCGTTCGCGCGTAGCCTTGCGCTCACTCCATCAACCATGCAGGGCTTCAACATGGGACGGTATATGCCGCCCGACGTCGAGGGAACCGCAAGTGGCAATCAATTGCACAAGCGTCGAGCTCCAGGCACTCTGCGCAAAGATGGTACACAGACTGTACGCTTCGAGATGCCCTTCGCCGTCTGGTGTCACACTTGCAAACCGCACGCCATCATCGGCCAGGGCGTTCGCTTTAATGCCGTCAAGACCAAAGTTGGCTACTACTATTCAACGCCCATCTGGAGCTTTCGCCTGAAGCACACTGCGTGTAGCGGTACCATCGAGATTCGGACTGACCCAAAGAATACTGCCTACGTCGTCACCGACGGAGGCAAAGCCAGAGACTACGGGGACCCAGACGATCGCGTGAGGGAGGGAGAGAATGGAGTCCCTATACTCACGCCCGAAGAGCGCGAAAGGCGGCGTGAAGACGCGTTCGCTCAGCTCGAGGGTAAAGCAGAGGAAAAGGAACAGACCAAGGACAACGCCAAACGCATTGACGATTTGTACGAAGCTCGCCGCAGAGACTGGGACGACCCATGGGCAGCAAACAAACGTATGCGTGCATCCTTCAGACGAGATAGGAAGGCTTTGGAGCGTGAAGATAAGGCGGACCAGGCGCTGAAAGATCGTCTGGGCACTGATATTGACCTTCTTCCGGCCAATGAGGAGGACAGTGTGAGGGCGAAGCTCGTGACGTTCGGAGAGGACTCAGACCAAGCGACCAGAGACACGGCGGATTACACCGCCATGTTCCGGTCACCAGTCTCGAAGATTACGAAATCGAAACCTGCGAAATCCACAAAAGATAGTCGCAGAGATGCGCTTCGAAGACAGCTGGTTTCTAATACCAAGGCCGCGCTGAACCCCTTCGGCTGAACTTCTACATGTGGGCACCTATCGAATCTGGGCCGTACAGTATGCTTACGACACGCCTTCGAACCCGTTCATGAGGATCTAAACCTCGGGAAATTCGGTATGTATGTCGGCTGTGCGGGCCGAGTAAAGTGTCAGTGGCCGCACATTTCGACCCAAGCCCTTTCGATCTTACTCCGGTGTTCAAAGCAAAGAATTGACGCGCGATTCTCCCTCACGAGATTGTGATCATTCGACGATCAATCGCCAAGTTGGGGTTGAAGTTCCGTGCAGTACAATGAACATTGTCACTACAGGTCACGCGGCAAATGTCTTGCACTCCCCGCATCTTCTCAAGTACTTCAATCCGACAGAACAACGAGGCACGACACTTGTATTCGCTGGCAGCAAGCTCTCTTGGGCCACATGGAGCTGCCAGCTGATAATATCGGAGTCATGGCGTCACTCTGGTCCTGTTGCCCGAGCACGGCTGATCAAGACATCCAAAGCTTGCAACTAATAGTTCCACGCTAACTTTACTGTGGGTGCGTGGAAAGACGACGAGATTTGTCGGACACAAATTACTACTCTCATGGCTCAGACATCGAAGCTCACAGCCTTAGATGCTGCGCTCGCGAGCCTGATAGGGCACCACGCCGTTGTCAGCTGCTGAGGCCTGCACTGCGCTGCCTTCGTGTCGCAGGTGGTCATTCGCGGTAGCCGCACCCACGACAAGAGCAGGAACGCGCGCTGCTGCAGAAAACGAGCAGGCGGCACCTACTTCTTCAGAGCTCAGGTCGCGTCTGCCGCACCCGTAAAGTTTCTCATCCCAACTCTCATCCCAACTCTCATCCCAACTCTCATCTCCCTATTAGTCCTCAGCCTCAGCACTTCTTCGCAGCAATCTGTTAACATGGGCTCTTTTACGAAGGGAATCCGCAACTTCGTTAGGAGGCACTTCCGGAAGCATCCTCGTGCGCAGCATACTCCTGAGCCCAAATATTTCTCTCCACCAGTGCCGGTCGATTCAGTGCAGCCGAATGACCAGCAGGCTGCACCACCTGCTCCGGACCAACAAGGAGAGACAATTCAATCCCAGCCTATCCGTGTTCACAATCGGGCTGCGGTAAACCGTCAAGCCGCGACTACTACTGGCACATTGCAGATTGCCTTGGAAAATCAATCCAACTCATCGCAGGTTTATGCATACATCAGTAAGTTCGGCTTGGTGGCTGAATATCTTGCATCCTCTGACAAAGGCTACAGCCGGCCGCGCCATCGACAACAATAATGCTGTTTTCATGCTCCAGGCTGACGCAAAATCACCGTACTACCCTCAAAGTCCGTCCACGGTTGGTTCACCAGTCCCTGTGAATATCGCCATATCACTCGGAGCTCCGGGCAATGTTGTCAACGCGACCATCCCAAGACTCGCTGGCGCCCGCATCTGGTTCTCCATGGACAAGCCTCTTACATTCCTCCTCAACCCTGGGCCGGGAGTTGTGGAGCCTTCGGTGTTCAATCCTTCAGATCCAAATTACAACACCAATTTCGGGTTCTGCGAATTCACCTTCAATTCCGCGCAGGTGTTCGTCAACATCAGCTACGTTGACTTTGTCAGTAATGTGCCCATCGCCTTGACCCTGTCCGATACGTCTGGAGGCAGCCAGCACGTGGGAGGCATGAAAGCAGACGGCCTGGCGACAGTTGCGAAGGGCTTGCGAGCTCAGACTGCTGCTGATGGTCGACGATGGAGCTCATTGGTGGTACAAAGTGGTGGCAAAGATCTCAGAGCGTTAAGCCCGAATTCTGGCATCACTACGAATCCCAGCTGGTTTGCTACCTATTGGACAGACTATGTCAATCAAGGTAAGTGCTCCTAACCCCTTGGGGACTATCGATGCTAATTTGACTATAGTCTGGGACAGGTACAAATCACAGCAGCTGACTGTCGATACCCAAGCCTCATGGGGCGAAGTGAAGGGACAGGTCAACTCGGCGGGCTATCTGGACTTCGGGGATGGCAGTACCTTCGCAAAACCCACCTCTGCTGATATCTTCAGCTCTAATAGCGGCCCATTCGTCACTGGAGGCAACGCAAAGACCAACGCCATCATCCCCCGCCTGTGCTCTGGCTTCAACAGGAGTACGTTGCTCGTCTCCAACCAGGTACCAAATGGCACGAAGCCTTCGCAGTATTACCAGAACTCTGTCACAAATGTAAGTTGTCAGACCGCGAACATCTATGCTATTTTGCTGACGGAGAGACCAGCACTACTCGAGGATTGTACACGCCGCGAACGTCGATGGGCTTGGATATGCTTGGCCATATGATGATGTTACGCCTGATGGAGGTAAGTCACCAACTTTCCGAGTGAAAACGTGCTGGTATCGGACTTTGCTGACAGCTCTAATAGGTGCGCCACAGGAGGGAGCAATCTTCAGCTTCTCGCCGGCGAAGCTCACAGTGACTGTGGGTGGCAAGAATGCGTATGCAGCTTGAGAAGGCGATCTTGGATTTCCACTTCGAAGCCTTCTGCGAGGCTTGATACCCTACCTTTATTTCTTTCAGTCTATCTACAACCGTCTTAATCCCGTCCTACAATGTTGCTTCTCTGCTTGCCACCCCCTTGTCAGACACGGCATACCCACGCTGCAGCACACACAGATTTCTTCCCCGCGTCGTCCCCAAGCGCGCCGTTGCTCCGAACCTCTACTGCCCAGGCCCCGGCACAACCAACCACGTCTCAATCTCATAAAGCAGCCCGGGCGCCGCAAGCTTATAAGCCGGCAACATGGCACTCGCCGGACGATGATCAACCCCCAACCACTCGATGGAAGAGTTGGGCCGGGTTCTGCCTCTCCAAGTCCAAAGTCTACGACGTTGGTGCGTGACCTGTGAAAATGTCTCTCTTGGTGGCCCCGGCGGCTGGGATGCAGTTTTCGAGGGTTTGAAGCGCGATCTGGACTTGGGCTTCGCAGGCTTGGACTTTTGGTGTGCTGGCGAGGTTGATGGAGAGTTGGCCGGTGATGGCGATGAGCTTGGGGGGGGGGGGGGGCGGGGTGGGAGGGGGTTCTACGTACTCTTGCTGGGCCTTTTAGCTCGATGGTGTTGACTTGGGAGAATTGAGGTTGGGGGATGGGGACTGGTTTCGATGGTTACTTAGTCTCTGCGACAGATGCAAGAGGGTGATTCTCGGAGTGACCATTGTCGGGATTGATTGTTGTGGATTGATTTGACATGTTTGCTTTTGAGTGAACTAATGCAATACTACTGATGTGATACCTTCAGGTATTGCTTGCAACCACCTGGTCCTTCACCAAATTGATCCAACGTAGAGTTTTGGTCTGACGAAATCGGGTCAAAAAGCAAGGGTGATCGACGATAGCTTTTGAGCTCATACTACCGCTTGCTAAACGGAAGGTACGACGTTGAGCTCTTACGAACGACAACTCAAGTTAACCTTCCTTTAGCCGACGCTGTCCGGTAGTCATTGAGACGCTGTGGAGATATTTTGAGCATGAGACTGCGTACTGCGACCCATGTATGGGTTTGTCGTGGCTTACATGCTCTTCAAACGCTCAGTCGGTCAAGCGTGCGTGAGATCAATCATTGTATAGCTGGGAGCAAGCCGTCTAAGCCTTCCGCACCCAGCATAGCAGCGGCAACAGGCAGAGGCGCACAGACGGCGTTCCCATGATCTAATCCCTTCGCCTTGGTAAGAAGCGCTAAGTTCCGGTACATCTTGACCACCTCCCTCAATGTCAGTTCCGCTTGCTTGACAGTGCCTTCGTCAATCGCCCCACTCGGCTTGACCTGTATCGTCCAATGCAGAGTGACACCCATTCCAGGTAAGCTGTGCCGCGAGCCGTCCATGGTGGGACCCGCTGCCTCTCCGCATCCACGCTTGAAGATGAGGGCGTTGGCCAGACCAACTTCGGAGATGAAACTTGAGAACGTCGGCGAGATCAAGGCACCCCAGGTCTCGTCAGTGGTATCGACAAGATGTGTCTCCATCTCCACGTCGGTTGCGGAAGCTGGTGTCTCACTCGGTGCGGGAGTCGGCGGAGCGTTGCTTTGGCCACTGACATCTGGCGAGCTTGTGAAATTGTTCCCTTGAGGAGTGGACGCAGGCGTGAGAAAGCCACCGTCCTGACCGTTGTCCTTGAGATGACCTTCTGTCGGAGTGGCTGGCGAGGTGGCGACTAGCACAGCGTCAGGTTGTACCGATGAGAGCGTAACGCATAGTGGCTGCGCTCGAGGTCTAGACAGGGAGCGCCAGCATTGCGACATGGACTGATCGATCCCATGGTGGGTCACGATGAAAAGTCGCCAAGTCACCTTCCTCGCTGCCAGGATCTCGTAGGTGTGTTCCAAGACCTCCTCTGCGACCTCGGCCAAAGACTTGCCACGAAGGGAGTAAGCTACAACCGATTGATACAGACCTGTGTTGTCGCTCCACGCTGCAGTGACCCACTGCCCGTCCTTGCTGCAGGCATATGCGAGATGAAGGATCGATCCCTCATGCAGCAGGTGGTGCGGTGGTTCAGCGGCTAGCTGAAAGCCAATGCGCTTAGGCGCAGCACTCGCCAACTCGACTGATGGAGCGGATAGTATGGGAAGCACGGCGCTGTCACCCCCGGCCGACAGTGTTGAAGATGGCGGGCATCTGTCGTAGACCTCGCGTGCGATGGTTATGGCCTGTTTGCTACTGAGTACCACTACCGTGTCAAAAGATGCAACAAGATCAATTGGCACGATCTGGAGCACAATGTCACCGCCGCCGTGACCTTTTTGCGATTTGGACAGATTGTCTCGATAAGCTTTGAACAGCAGCCAGAAGCAAGCCGATAGATGGTGAAGAGCCTGCTGGTTGGCAAAGGGGTTGAGCATGTATATCACTGTGGCACGCCCACTTTCGTGGTGAGTCAGGGAAGCAAGTGCCTTTCCGAGCTGACCACACGTCTGAGCATAGGCCTTGAATGCTGCCACGATTGAGACATCATTGTCGAGCTTCACTGGCGCTAATCCATCTTGATAAGTGTCCAGTTCATCCTTGGGGTCAGCAGAACGTGAGTGCACATGCGAGCCGTACTTGCAGCTGTCGTATGATGTGCCAATATCAGTCATGAAGTGCCTCACGGCGCGCTGAAGATCAGCATTACCGGGGAAGACACAAAACGCTTGCACATCTTTGGGACCGCTTGTAGGTCCTAGACCCAATGGCTCCCAAAATGGCAGACTCGTTGGGAGCATCTCGAAGCCATCACTCCCGCGCTGAACTTTGACATATGGAGGCGGCAGGGAGAAATAGTCTGGGCCGACCATAGTGCTGTCGGAGCGTGGAGGTGGTCTAGGCTGACCTTGAGTCGCCTTCCCATTTGGCATGACACGAGGTGGTGGCTCTTTGATCAATGCGACTTGACCAAGGTTACGTATTTCGGAGTCTGGAAGAGTTTCGGAAAGCGTCGTCTCGATATAGCGTTCAAGGCCATGGTGCTCGCCATGCCAGAACTCGGCTCCACCAAGAGCCGTGGTAGAGTGCTCGCTCACTATTTGCGCCACGTAGATCAAGTCATCTTTGCGGAGCTCGTAGGTCTCTTCGACGGTTGGTAGGATATCTTCATCGACCGCGCGGGCTGGAGCGCTGTATAAGTTACCATAACGGGACCGGGCCAAAGATTCAGCTGGAGGAGTGCGCAATGTGCTGGCGAGATCCAAACTTCCATGTCCTTCGATGCGCGTCTCAAGAATGCTTAGCAGAGTTTGACGACTCTGAACGTCTAGGAGGATGTCCTGCGGGAGGTCTTCAGGCCAAATAACTTCCTGTTCGCTGCCAGCTTGTGTCCCATTGACGTTGTTGGCTCGCTTCCTCTTTCTGTTGTCCCATGGGAGCCGAGGCGGAAGCTCGGCATCGCTTTCACTCGATGAGGACTCGAAGGAATCTTCTTCGCTTTCGCTATCATCCTCAGCTTCGGTTCGACTAGCATCCCGATCGATTTTCAAGGCACGAGGCTTTTTCCGTATAGGAGGAAGGCCTATGCTTGTTGTCTCTGGCACAGGGACGTTTGAAACAAGTTCGCCATTTTGTGTTGCAGCAGGAGCATACTTAGATCCCAGGTCAAAACCTGCTTTGAAATTGATAGGCTGAAAGGTACTGCGTCTGCGTTGCTCAGTCTCGCGCTTCACATCGGCTTGCGCCATGCTGGCGGGCACAGGTGGAGGAAGCAGGCGCTCTCGAATACCAAATGGGCTGAGCGGTTTCTCATATGGAGCTTTCGGTGTAGATACGAGGGAAACTTGCTGTCTTGCGTCGGTTATCGCGGGAAAGGCGTTGTCATCTGCATCCGCGGAAGGGTGGTGAGTGTCGTTCACCGCCCGTGGGTCGCTTAGCGGTGCGTCCGGACTTGAGGCTGCTGCGGTTGTCTTCTCCTCGGTGCCAATAGTACCCGTGTCTCCAAGTATTTCGACCTGTTCACTGACTGGAAGGGCAACTCTTGTATCGTCTGCTGCCATTGGATCGTCGTCAGGCTCGTCGAAGAAGCTGAAGTCCGCATCACCAACGTCATTCTCGCCGAAGCCAATTTCGCCAACGTCTCCGAACAGGTCTTCTGAACCCATCTGAAAATCGTCATGGTCTGCAGCAGAGGGTTCGGCCTCCTTGTTAATTTCGTCACTCGTGGGTAACAAATCGTGTATAGTCGCTATGTGCTCGGCGTTGGTGACAGAGGGTGTCGTGGCTAGATTAGCCTGTAGATTCACTGCGCTCTGAGCAAGCCCATCAGGTGGCGTTAGATATATGCCAGCCATGGCAGTCTGTTGATCGAACTGACGTTGATTGAACGGCGAACTCATGATATCGGCGTCCTGGCCATCCGCTGGTGCAGAAGAGGCTATGTCATTGTCGAGGTCTTCCATTTGGGCCGGAGAGGATTCAGATTGCTGTGCTAGCCGTTGCCGCTCAGGCGCGCCATTGTACCAGGCTTCAGCCAGGGCGAGGGGGTTCAGAAAGGCCTGCTGATCGGCGGGCCCAGCGAACCAAGGTCGCCAACTGGGCTTGCCCGCATATGGGTTTGAGTGGTATGCCTGGTTGGTGCAAGGCGCGAGGCAAAGGTGGGTGGGCCAGACGAACACGCACTCGCTCGGGCCGTCGATGACTTCCACAGCCTGCCAGTGGCAGTCTGCTGATAGGATGATGTTTTGAGGCACAAGGGCAGATACTACCTGTTCCCTCCAGGCACGATTCGAAGTAGCAGTCTCTACCTCTTGTCGCACAGGCCGGGCAAGATAGCCCATGGGGGCAAGAATAAGACCATGCGCATCTTCCACTCCCGCGTGTTCAAGTGGTTGCCACGAAGATGGGAGAATCCTCGGGACCAGATACAACGCGCCTGAGTCGGAGCACTTGATGGTCATGGTAATGAGTGCGCTCTCGCTGCCCGCCTCGAATTCAAAGTCGTTTTGACAATACAGCCACGTCCATCGTCCGACGTGAAGGACATTTGAATCTTTGGCGAGTCTGTATGCGATTGCATGCTCTACGGCGTCGAGGAAGAGGTCCTTTGTGGTCGTGCCGGAGGCTGGCAAGCTGGCCAGATCAGCGTCTAGTGTTCCAGCCTTGGCGACGACCAAAGCTTCATGGACCATGTCGACACGATGCTTCACATGCTGCGCAAGCTCGCCGAAGAGCCAGAGATGCTCTCCTACGCCTGTGCATAGCACATTTTGCTCTCGCAGCCACGTGATGGCGGTACGAATATGTTCCAACCTTTCTCCTCCGCCGGGCTGATCATCTTTCCAGCTGTATTGAGTGTACGGTGTCCAAGCTACGTTTTCGACTGCATGCACATTGGTGGTGCAGCCTTTTAAGAAGTCCATGCCCGATCGAGTCAGGCAGGAAGTGGTCAGGGTCAAGGGACATTCGGATGATAGAATCGAATCGCGTCTGTGATGGCGGCCGACCTGTGCATGAGGCTGTTGTGTATGGCGTGACGGCGATGTCGCAGCGAGTGGACGGCCGAATTGGTGGGAGAGATGGGAGAGATGGGAGTGATCGGGGTTGGACTGTGATGTGACAGCAGACGTCGACTAGTACTAAGTACTACTGTAGGAGGGCGCTCGTACGTCTGCGATATCATTAGAGCACGGACACTGACACTGATACATACAGCGCGCTACGGCAGCTCCCAGGGCCCAGCCGCCCAGCCGACCAGCCGCCCAGCCCACAGCTCCCTGTTTTAGCCGTGTGCGGCTGCCCAGAAAGTCTAGCCGACGCTACCGTACCGAAAATGATTTCATGCGTGTGAGTGTTGCTGTTGATGCTGTAGTAGCGTCGTAGCCGGCGGACATGAAACTGAACACGCATGGCAAGGCGCCCGTGTATACCATCGCCGGTGCATCTACAGCACGACCTCTGCCGGAGTGGCTCGCCCGCAAGAGGAAGCGCAGTCTGAAAAAGGACGCCGAGTATGCGAATCGCGTGGAGCTGCTGCAGGACTTCGAGTTCGACGAGGCCAGCCAGTGCGTGCGTGTGAGTGAAGATGGCGAGTGGGTCATGAGCACAGGTGAGTGAGCGTCTCTTGCGGTGCTACCTGTACTGTATGTACTTCGTATGCCCTTCTGCCGCCTCGCACACCCACTGACCTGAGCAGGCACATACAAGCCGCAGATCCACGTCCACTATCTCCCGCACCTGTCGCTCTCCTACGCCCGCCACACCAACACCGTCAACGAGACGTTCATACTGCTGTCATCCGACTACAGCAAATCGCTGCATCTGCAGACCGATCGCTTCTTGGAGTTCCACACACCCGGCGGCTTGCACTACACCACCCGAATACCGCGTTATGGACGTGACCTCAAGTACAATCGCCGCGCGGCAGAGGCGCTGGTGCCCGCTGTAGGTGTCAACGCAGACGGCAATGGCGAGGTCTTCCGCCTGAATCTGGAGGTGGGCCGCTTCATGAAGGGCTACGAGGTGGACGTGGGAGGCGATGACTTGGATACGTTTGGTGGCGGAGCATTGCAAGGAGGCATCAACACTGGCTCAGTCAACTGTGCAGCCATTGCTGAAGAGAGCCACGGCTTGCTCGCATTTGGCACATCGCTGGGCACCGTAGAGTGCTGGGACTCCCGATCACGGAATCGCGTCGCTGTACTCACCACGCCAAGGTCAGCTGCGGATCTGGAGTGTGATGTCAGGCCCGAGATAACTGCACTGGCCTTCGATCGAGAGGGACTGGACTTGGCCACCGGCAGCAGTGATGGGATTGTACGAACTTACGACATTCGTCAGCAAGCACCGGTATGGGACAAACAGCAGGGCTACGATTATGCCATACAAACACTGTCCTACCTCAATCCACCCTATGGCGACTCTACCAAGCTGCTGAGTGCCGACAAAAAGGGTATCAAAATCTGGGAGGCCGAGTCTGGCGAATATTGGACTGGTGTGGAACCGGCGGTAGACCTCAACCACGTAGAATGGGTGCCAGATAGCGGCATGCTGCTAACAGCGAATGAGGGCAGACAGCAGCATTCCTTCTTCATCCCACAACTTGGCCCAGCGCCGAAATGGTGCGCGTTCCTGGACAACTTGGTCGATGAGATGGCCGAAGATCCGGACGATCCAAACGCCTTCAAGACTTCGGGCACAGCTGCGGGCGAAATCTACGACAATTACAAATTCCTTGATACCAAGCAATTGCGCGATCTCAGCTTGGATCATTTGATCGGCACAACCAACCTGCTGAGACCTTATATGCATGGATACTTTGTCGATCAGAAGCTGTATGAGCAAGCTCGACTTTTGACCAATCCTGACATTGCCCAGCAGCAGCGGCAGAAGAGCATTCAGGAGAAGATCAACAAGGAGAGAGAAAGCAGGATCCGTGGAACCAAGAAGATCGCGGTCAAGGTCAACCGCAAATATGCCGAAAAGCTGGCAGCACAAGAGGAAGCCAACGAGCGGAGAAAGGCGCAGCGTGTATTGCGACAAGGTGGCGTCGAGCCAGCACAGAACAAGGTGCGAAGTGAGGCAGATGAAGATGGTGGAGCACAGGACGAGGAACCCAAAGGCTTGGTCGACGATCGTTTCAAGGCGTTGTTCGAGAGCGAGGACTTCGAGATCGATGAGACGAGTCGCGAGTTTGCGATGCACAATGCATCTACAGCGCCGCCGTCTAGGCCTCTCAAAAAGTCTGGTCTCACGGCGGTCGAAGAGGAAGAGCTGGACTATTCTTGCGCTCGCAGCTCGGACGATGAGCCTGATGACGAGTCTGAGGCTGAAGCTGCGGTGCCTCGAAGGAAACCGGATGAGCTTGCAGATTCAAAGGGTCGCATTGGTTCGACCTCATACAAGAAATCTGGCAAGCGGTCGCAGCAACAGCGGCAAGGACCAACTATGCAAGTTTCCTCGTCAATTCGAGCAAAGTCACGGCCACAAGATCGACGCAACAAGTCGTTCGGCGATCTTGCTGCCGCTAACCAGCTTTCTCGAGAAACGAAATCAACAGTCTCCTTCGGAGATGAGAGGCCGTTTGGCGAGAAGGAGGTCACATTCGCGCCGTCCAAGCCACAGAAGAAGAAGCATCAACAGCAGCAGGCATCAGCAGATGATGGTCGAAAGATCAGTCGCGGCAAAGAGAGACGAAGTGCGAGCGGCAATGTTTTCAGGCGAATGTGAGCGAGTTGCTGCTTTGTAAGATACCCGACTACGAAGCCACGTCCATTGTCTATGCTCAGAGCACTTCACTTCGCCGCTCAACTAACCACTCCAGCACCGCAAGCATACCGCTCACAACTTGGAAAGAATCGACTCAGCTCCACTGACCGTAACCTTCCCTGGTCCGTCCTCAGCATCCGCAACCGAAATCGTCCCATCCTTCTCAATAACCATAGCCCATCGCCCATTACGGTCCGCAGGTCCATCCCAACCATAAGTCTTGGAGAAGAAAGTCTTGGTGTCACTCATGAACCTGATCTTGGTATCCTCCTTCGCGCCGTTCACTTTGCCCCACGCGGCCATGACCCAGGCGTCGTTGCTTGCTATTACTACGACGAGGTCGACGCCCTTTTGGAGGAGCTTGTCGAGGTTGGCGAAGTAGGGGGGGATGTGGAAGGCCTGGCAGCCGGGGGTGAAGGCGCCGGGCACGGAGACGAGCACGACTCTCTTGTTGGCGAATTCTTTGCTGGCGTCGAAGACTTGGGGGACGCCGCAGGCGGTCGGGTCGGGGTCAGTTATTGGGGCCCTGCAGACAGAAAGGTGTCAGTCATCCTGGAAAAGTACGTTGCAGCGTCTTGCAGAACGGTGTTGATGTGGCAGCGGAATTCTCCTCGCAGCGCATATCTTGAACCGTTCTGCTACCGACCAGGCCATTGCTCATGGCTGGTGCGACTCAATCACGTACCATTCGAACTTGACGCCGTCCGGGAACTTGTCGCCGACCTTCAATGGCTTGGACATTTTGCTTGACGCTATCTGGTTGGTATCAGTTTGGCGGGCAACACACGATCTTCTGTATGTCTCGATGGTCAGGAGAGAAAATCGGGGACAATATGATACAGTAATCCTTATCCGACTGCCGGGAATTATTTTGTGTTTACTACCCCACCTTGCAGCTCCAGCTCTCGGGATTGGAAGAGCAATGCCGATGACATGCTTTGTTGAGACAGTGCTCAGGAACTTGATCGTGCTCGAATTTTCGAGCGACGTTATTTGAGGTTGATGCCCACAGTCCGAAAACAATTCGGGGAGTGGACGAACATGTGTCTAACATCGACCGTGAAAGAAGTCCATCAATTTGGCGGGTGAGATTTCTTTGGCTGATTACTTAAGAGTGCGGGAGCGGGCACTAGACCTAGACCAATCACAGCGACCCGATGACAATTCGCGCTTCGCCAAGGCTCGCTGTAGACGGCCTTATACCACAGATACGATTGGTTCAATGGTCCCGAGCCTAGCGAGCCGAGAAGAAGCGACCGAGCTCGCTGAGGTAACTTCTCGGCTGTTCGTTCTCGTCTTTGCCTTACCTCAGCAAGCTCAGTCGCTTCTTTCTCGGCTCGGCACCGTTTAGCTCCGATCATCACGGGTTAGCACGGTTCAGCACCGTTCAGCCAATCGGGTGATTCCGCAGCAGCGAGCCTTGGCGAAGCGTCTAAGATCGAATAGGGCTTGTTTTGGTGCAGCTTAAAGCTGTGTAGCACTACCACTATATTTCAGTACGCGATAGCAACCGATTACCACGCCCGGCCGAGCTCCTGCAGATTCAAATGATAGCGCCGATAGCAGAGATTACGACGGCGTCGAGAACGTAACGATCCGATAGCGCGTTATGTACGAAGTACATCCTCGAATGCAAAACCGACTTTGTGCAGTTTAAACTAATATTAGCCAGCGAGCTACTAACGCCTCTCACGAGTACACCACCACCCCTATTCGATTCCTTAGGCTAAATAAGCAAGAGTTGTCAATATTAAAGGCAGTACATTGTGTTCGGTAGGCGCGCTAAGACGCGAAGCTAGGTAGATATACAACTATTAAGTCCATTGTATAGCGCGCAATTGTCTATCGTGCCGTATGCTATACGTACACCTTCCTAGTTAATCGTACGCTTCGCAGTCGTGCTAGTGTAGTTGTGTCGCTATAGTAGAACATTAGTGCGTAACAAGAGCGTCGTCCTGCCGTCGTATATACCTCCTCCTTACTCTAGGTTACTGTGCCCGCGTAGGCTCCGTAGTGCGCGGCGCGTGTAGACTTCGTAGCATAACCGGAGGGAATCTAATGTAGTCCTCCTCTTCGTCGCTATTAGGGGCGTTGTTATCGGCATCGGAGTACTCGTCTAACGATTCTTCTAACTCTACATCTTCGAAGGCGTGTAGCAAGGACTCGTGTCGCGCGGACGGCGATTATAGGTGATTATAACAAGCAGACGACGCTATTGTTAATTCAATTAAAAGCGCCGAGCGTACACTGTCGAATGCAGTAGTTATTAAGGCGATAGAGCAACGTAGTAATGGAGATATATGCCTTCGAATGTAATAGTGCTTGTTTGTATACAGGGCTGAATTCGTATATACCAAAACAGCCCTATTTGGTCTTAGACTCGCTGCGCGAATTGGCGCTCCTGGCCCTCTAATTGGCTGAACGGTGCAGAACCGTGCTTAATGGAGCTGAAGCGAGCTTAAGCGAGCCTAGCGCGTGCGCTAGGCGAAGCCAAAGCCAATTCCTGCGGCGAGTCTGAGTTTACTGAGGTAATCTTTGCCGCTCGATCCTTCTCAACAGTCACGTGCGAATCCACAATGGACGCGTTGCTTCGCGTACTGCTGGACCCAAAAGTCATATCGACGGTGACATGCCTCCTACTGGTCTGGATCGCATTTGTCTGCCTCCATCCAGATCCGGAACAGGCCGTCGATTTTTCTGTGCCCGCGCCTGAGCAGTGCAAGCCAGGTTGGCGGGGAAAGGAGTTGGAACACCCGTCCATCAAGGTGCCTGGCAGTACCGCAATACAATGCTATGCCCCGGCCAGTGCGCAACTCTTGGGACTCGTCAATCCTTCTACGCCTGATCGCATAGACCGGATCATCTCCAAAGCGAATGCAGCGCAGCAGCAATGGCAGGCGACCACTTTTACTCAGCGAAGGAAACTGCTCAAGACGCTTTTGAAATTCATTCTTGACAACACAGGCGATATTGTTCGCGCTGCTTGTCTGGACAGTGGGAAGACGCGTACCGATGCCATCTTTGGTGAGGTGCTGGTCACGGTTGAGAAACTGAAATGGACCATCGACCATGGCGAAAAGGCGCTTCGCCCTGACCGACGACCAACTAATTTCTTAATGTTCTATAAGCACAATGAGGTACAGTATGAGCCTTTGGGTGTCATTGCTGCCTGCGTCAGTTGGAAGTAGGTGCTATGCCCGTCGCAAAATCGGCCTGAGACTTTACTGATGTTTCGCCTCGCAGCTACCCCTTCCACAACTTGATGGGCCCAGTCATCAGTGGCATATTCGCTGGTAATGCCGTGGTCATCAAGAACAGCGAGCAAACAGCCTGGTCGTCCGTCTACTTCATCAGCATCGTACGCGAAGCCCTGTCTGTCTGTGGCCACGATCCTAACGTCGTTCATGCCATCTCTTGCTGGCCGCAAACGGCGGACCACTTCACATCGCATCCTGGCATCAGTCATCTCACCTTCATCGGCAGTAAGCCAGTCGCGCACCAAGTCGCGAAGAGCGCATCGAAAGCCCTGACACCACTATGTATCGAGCTCGGCGGGAAGGACGCTGCCGTTGTTCTTGACGAACCTGATGGACGTGCCATGTCGAAGAAGGAAATGGACAGAATAGCCAGCATACTGATGAGAGGCGTCTTTCAATCTAGCGGACAGAACTGCGTTGGCATCGAGCGTATCGTCGCCATGCCTGCCGCTTACGATATCTTGGTCGACATGCTTGAGCCACGCATCAGACAGTTGCGGCCTGGGAACGACCTTGATCCTGACAACAACGACGGCACAGGCGTCGACGTCGGCGCAATGATCTCGTCTGCATCCTTTGACCGTCTAGAAGGTCTCATAGCGGAGGCAAGAGGTCAAGGAGCCCGTTTACTGGTTGGGGGTCACCGCTTTCGAGACGAGCGCTATCCGGCAGGACACTACTTTTCACCTACATTAATTGTGGACGTAACACCTCAGATGAGAATCGCCTCCGAGGAGCTTTTCGCCCCAGTGTGCGTTATGATGAGGGCAAGCAGCGTGGAAGAGATCATTTCCGTCACCAACAGTGAGTACACTGACCGAGTCTATGCACCTTCCTCATTGTCTTAGACATCTGCTGACCTTGAACCCTTTGCTTTTAGGTACGATATATGGACTGGGATGCAGCGTATTTGGCCCGGCATCGTCGTCAGCAGCGCGTGCCAATTTAAGGCATGTGACGAGCAAAGCCAAGGCCGGCATGGTTGCAGTAAATGACTTCGCGGCCTATTATGTGGTTCAGCTGTAAGCATATCGCATCTTCCTCCCTGTCTGGGACATCTACTGATTCCTTTCAGCCCTTTTGGCGGCGTTGCAGGATCCGGTTACGGCCGATTCGCAGGTGCAGAAGGCTTACGTGCTGTGTCAAATGCCAAGTCGATATGCCGCGACCGCTGGCCGGGTCTGATCAAAACGGCTATTCCGGCTACACTGGACTACCCGATGCGGCCTTCGGCGTGGGTTGAGGCACGTGGGGTGGTGGAAGTGGGTTACGGCGAGAGCCTCCGACGAAGATGGCAGGGCGTCCGTAAGCTCATGGGATTGTGAGCGCTTTCCATATCTAGCTAATGCCTTGCACGAGTCTCCAGATTCCTTCTTGCCCTGCATTCGATGTGGTTTGGATGTCGTCAAGTAACGACGGTCTGGGCGTAGACGCTGTACCTCTGCTACAGTCCAGACCGTCATGTGATCGATCAGCCAATTCTTTCGCTCATGCGCATCTAGCGCGCTGCAACGCTGGATGTCTGTAGTCGTGACCTTGGATTGCAAGGGCAGCTTCGAGCTGCATTTACCATCTCAAGCTTGAGCCAATCTCGAGCTGGAAGCCAACCCACGTGAGTGTCTCGGCGTACAGCCTGGCGGTCCGTCTCTCACTTCCGTATGGTCTGCAGGCCTGATACAGCCCACAAGACGTGGGATTCTCATCAGCTGGATCCGCTCGTTATACTTGTTGCACAGCATATCGACGGACTTAGAGCTCTATAGAGTTTGCGTGGCTCCAATAGGAGTAGGGGTAGAGTGGCAGGGGTGTAGTCTTGCGACCTATATTGTCTGCCTTCTTCGTCCATTCAACTTCCTCTTCGACACAGACATACCACCAAGGTCTTCTGAATACACAAACACCCAATCCAATCAACCACTTTGCCCAACACCAACCTTTACACCATCAACATGGGCGGCTGTGACTCTTGCTCCAACTCCAACTGCGCTTGCGCAAAGGGCAGCTGCACCTGCGTAAGTTCACGTGAATCCAGACTGTCAGTCTGACAAGGACTACTTTGGCTGACCACATTCGATCTTGCAGAAGTAAATGGAACAATATACTCGTCAGCCGGCGGAACAGAGGGATGGCCAGCCAACGATCGTAACATCTCTATGACTGAAAGCGGTGGACGGTATGAAGGGGAGGGGAAGTTGTGTGATGAGAGTGGCGCGGGGCATCGTATAGCAGGAGAGTCTTTCATTTAGCTTGTCAATCAAACCAAGCCCCGGGGCAACACTCTTTGTCTTTCGTCGTCCACTGCCTGATGATGCCCCGGCCCGCCTTGAACGCTCGATTCACAAACTTCGTGATGTCGTAGAGAAAGTATCGCTGGAGAGACAGGCTGATCTTGTGCACGGCGTGGGCTAGACTGCTCGTTCAGCGAGTATGATCTGCAGTCAGGTGAGAGCCTGCTCGAGCGCCACGCTATGTGTTGGCACACTCTCGAACAGCCCGTGATTATCCGTCCATCACACGACGTCCGTCCTGCGATTGTCGGAGCGAGCTCCTCCCTCGCTAGCTATGTGGACCAGGTCTTGGCATCTTCTGTGGCTTCTCGCCTTGGACGTCGATACAAACAGCGATCGGGAGGAGCTCATCATGAAGCCGTAGCTGATGTGATAGCGACGAGCGGCCGGATCTCCAACCGTCCGCTTTTCGCTACAACGATCTCTTGTCAACGTACTCATCGAAGAGCTCCGGGTGTACATGCCCCACTTCTAGACTAGGTAAGCTCGGAGCTCCCACCAAGTTTCACGTGCGCTCTGCAAGTCATCAAGAACCTCCATCCAAATGACGTACACTCAAAGGCAGATCTCACATGCTCGCAAAACACAGCTGCCAGTACAGCAATATCGGTTCAGCCAATGCCACCCAAAACAACCGGCTCCAGTATTAAAGCTCAAGGTCCCAGCAAGCAAGAACTCGAAGCGATCAACAAGTACCTAGCACAGCGTCCAGATTTTGACAAGCTGTTGCACGAAGCTCCAGCAGAGACCACAGCTGGTGCATCCAAGCGGGAACCGACCGAGTACGAAAAGGCCCTCAAAGAAGCTGTTGCTGCCAGCAAGAAGGAGACTTCGCTTGCAGGGTAGTCCTGAAGCCACCGTAACCATGCCTGTGATTCCAGGAGACAATGACAAAGGTGATTTCGGTCCGACTTGCGTGATCTCAGTTGTCATTCGGCTGATGAGTCCCTGCAGAAATGAAGGAGCAGCTTAGCCAGGGAGCGAAAGATGCCAAAGCTGCAAAGGATGAGCGACAAGGCAATGTGGCATCGTCAGATCATCACAGGGCCAATCTAGGTCCAGTAAGTGTAGTGTGGCTATGGTCAATGGACTCCCACGGCGTTGAGCTAACTATCGGGCAGGCTATAGCACAGGAGCTACCAGAGCCCGCTAGTAAAGAGGAGCTCAAGAAACGATCTGAGGAGCTTAACAAGTAGGGGTGCAGATGCGAGTGCCCTGTAGCACAGATATGGCGGTATCGAGAAGATCCAGATTCTCCTTCAAAGTTTTAGAGCAGCTTCATGCCGCTGTCTTCGCCCTGACTATGACACCTCGATATCCTCTTCGCAGGCCGTCATGCCTACGGCGGAACCTCTTCACCTTTCCAGTCCCAACATCTGCCTCTGTCGTCCATCGTGCGACTGTTGATGACCTCCATCAACTTCTCCGCTGCGAACTCAGTGCTAAACAGCTTGTCCTCTTTCACATTGCTCCAAAACTCTTTACTGAGATCTGTCTTGACCGTGCCGGGATGCAGAGTGATACTTATAGCATTGTCACCAGCGCTCTTCCGTAGGTAATTGTCGAAGCTCTTCGTGAGCTGGTTGACGGCAGCCTTCGAAGCCCGATAGCTATACCAGCCTCCCAAACGATTGTCACTGATCGATCCAACTCTGGCGGACATGTTGGCCCAGATGGCGTGATCTGGTAAGCCTTGCAAAGCTTCGAGCTTGGTGGACTTGCGGGGCAGTAGCTGCGAAAAGTGCTTCATGAGCAACAGTGGCCCGAGTGTGTTTGTGCGGAAGGTGAGAAGTGCATCGTCGTAGTTGACTTGGTGTGGCGCCTTCTCGGGGAACAGCAGGCCTGGGATGCACAGCGAAAGCCTGAGGTATGACTCCCTCTTGGGTAAGACCTCGCTGATGGTCTTCGTTGCCTGCTCGACGACGTCTTCATCTGTTGCTGGTCAATGGCTGCTGTTGTAACTGCTCGGTCAAGTCTCACCAAGCACGTCTAGCTTCACGACATGGAGCCTATCTTCTTTGACGTCCCGCAGTCCAGAGAGCGCATTTTTGCGAGTCTGGTCGAGGTCTTTGCGAGCCGTCGCAACGATGGGCACGTTCGTAGTCTGGAGAAGTCGTCGAGCCAACTCTAGCCCAATGCCTCTCGACGCGGGACTGACGAGTGCCCAGGGCTGCATTGCGATGTCTCGAATACTGCTGTGGATAGTGACATGTCTGCTAGCAACAAGAGCGAAAACACTGGAGGGCCAGCCGTTGATGATGCCTTTCAACTACCCGTCAGATCGGGAACGTGAGATTGAGTTTGAAGATCCGGCCCACGTTGCATTGCTCCACTGGAAGAAACTCATGGTACGTTTGGGAGCAGCACGACAATATCTACCTTTAGAGATCTAGCGGCCCCTCTCCTCACGAGCATATGACAGAAAAATACTGTAGCCATGGCTGCTTCATGGAGATTTCCACAAAGCGACAGTCATGCGTAGACTGGACTATACCATAATCGACTTGACCTCGACTTTCGGCTGGCGGGTGTGGTCTCAACATGCCCAGCGTCTAATGATGCTTCCTTTCTTGTCTATATGGCAGTACTCCGTATTCCTCGCTCCCTGCAACTTTTGGCCTCGTCCATCAATATGCGATGATGCCTTCCTGCCGCGTTAGTCAGTGCAAGCGGTCGGTATGCTTCGCCGAAAAGCCTTGCTCAAGCGATTGAGGAACAGCACACCCTCGAACCCCGAGGCCAGACTGGCACGGGTCGCTGCCTCAATCAATATCGACAAGCCCATCCTGAGCAGTCCGTGTGCATTTCAGCGTCGGAGCCGACCTCCAGTCTTAGAGCCGAAGTATGCTCTGTCTGTTGGAAGCTCGCAAGGTAAACAATTTGCACATGTTCGCCACCGTTCAAGGGTTACTAATGCAACCACAGGGCTTCTGTCCACCAGAGTCGTTCCAACGAAAGTGGTCTCTGCACCCGTAAAGACGTCCGCCGTCGCCGTTGGGCAGCTAATGGCTCCACGCAAACGAACGATTCTCAGACGCAAGCGGACTTCTCGGCGGTCGATCTCAGAGGTGCGAGTTCTGAGTAGGCAAGGCGGCATTCGACAGCTTCGATCGTATCTACAGCATGAGGACGTTGTTCTCATAGCCATAGATACGGAGTCAGAAAGGCAGGGATTACTCAATCATGTTGTGGAAGTCGGACTCTCGGTTCTCCGCACCAGAGACATTCACAACGTCGAACCTGGTGCGCACGTCAAGAACTGGATCCCTAAAGTCAGGCACCATCACATTGTCGTTGACGTGACGAGGTATCCCCAACGCAGGATGCGAGGCTCTAGATTTGGCAGGAGTCTCTTTCTGTCACCGGGTGAGGCTAAAGATGAGCTGCTTTCTATCATGAAGTCGTCTATGAAAGACATTGGATCAAACAGCATTGCTTTCGTGGGGCATTCCCTTGGTAGCGACATCCAGGCTGTTCTACAAAGTCCCGGGTTGGCAACCGATCTGCTGGATATGAGTCGCTCCGGCCCAGCAGTCTTTGATACCTTGAACCTGGCGGCTGCTGCAGAACGAGAGGGTGCTCATCTTCCAGCGAAGAGCTTATCAAGCCTAGCTCGTTCTCTTCAGCTCGAGCCTCGATACTTCGATGAGACTGGGGTCATCCTCGGATGGCACAATGCGTCCAATGATGCTGCGTAAGTTGAAAAAGGACCCCTAGGATATGGAGAAACCACATTGGTTAACTGTCCTCTAGGTACACAATGATGGCATTGTTGTTATTTGGAGGTACGTTCCAATGATTGCGATCATCCCAGATAAGATACATGCGTGTCACGTTCCGAGGAATAAACATGCGCCATCCGCATGTAGCTGACATACTTCGACTTGATAGCCCGTTGGCAGGACCTGGTACAGCCATCAAATCCCTTCACGAACAGGACAAGATCCCGCAAGCCAAACACAGAGAACCACACAAGTTCTTCGTGGTTCGGCTGGTTTACCAGTGTCCTACAGAGGACGTTGTTTGGCAGATCGCATTGAACACGACTATCTAGATGAAGTACGATGCACGGGATAAGTGCCCACCTGCTGTCCTATGAACCAGTTGATCACGATGTGATATAGATTCATAGCGCCAGCAATTTGATGTCACATGGCGCGTGGCGATGCTGTATGTAAACATGACGAGGGAGCGTCTGCAGAGCACGGTGGTACGCCTGCGATCTTGTTCATGGTAGCAAGCCGGTACTGCGAGACTAGCCACATCGTAGGCATATGGTTTCAGGCATGATGAAATTGAAGCAGATCAATCTTGTGGCATTGATATGCGCCTGAAAAGTCCCTCGGACCCTGCAGTGAGTGCTCGATTATTAAGTCATGCGGGTAATTGCCTCTTTTGTTGATCCTTGCCACGGAGACCTGGAAGGAACGATGAATCACAGTCTCGTGACATTCCACTTCCGCGACATGCCAGGCGAATGGGAGAGTGCGTTGAGGTGGCCCACCCCGACCTGCAGCTTTCTCCTCTCCTCCTCCCACAATGACCCGCGCAGGCGGTGGTACAGGCATCTGCGGTGATGAGAGGATGAAAGTGCGCTGACACGTGCGTTGCGTTTCGAATACATTCGTATTAAAACGCACAGCCTCGATAGACAGCGAACAATTCCACTCGCTTGTGCATCAGTTAGAGGCGGCAACGTCGAGAAGGCTCACGAGTATCACATTAGAAGGCCATACATGACATGTACTGTACACCGCGTCAGGAACAAGGAGTCCCTCTATTCAGGTTGTGCCAGGAAGGTGCCGAGCCAAGCAAATATCATTGACCATCTCATGGATGCTCGGTAGTGACTTGCACTCTTGTGTGGCTTTCGGACGGCGGAACGCTCGTCTAGCGTGACGTGACCGAGAGAGAATCTTCCTCTCAATGCAAGCTCCACATCTCTGCGCACACTGAATACTGCGGCTTCACTGCTTCTGCACTTGTTTCTGCCCGCTGCTCGTCCTTGATCGAGGTTGGGATAGTGCAGTGCTGCGCTGTTGGAGGAGACACGGTTGTCATCAGCAGAAAGTGGAGTGCTAGCGTGACATTTGTTATTATTAGCTGCACGGTGCTTCCACTTCGAACATTGACCTCTGCGGCAGCAGATTGCCCCGGCGCAACACCAACTCGCCGTCACCACCGCCTGGTCCGGTTAGCAGCAGCAGCAGAAGCAGCACTTCAGTAATCGTTCGCCGTGTCTACGGTCGGTCAAGCAAAAAGTTAAAGCACCAGCAGTGTGGTAGGCGACTTTTTATCTCCCCGTGCACCACCACCCACCACCCACCACCCACCACCGCTGCAGCCTGTGTCTACGCAACACGCTTCACCACCGCAGCATTGCCATTGCCATCGCCATCGCCATCGCCATCGCGTTTGCCTGTCTATTTGCTAACTGATCCGGCCTGTAGCCGCTTGCTGCAGTCAAAATCTCACCTAACGGCCGCGCTTCTCACCTCCGACGCGAATTTACACCTTGGCCCGTCGTCACCACCGCGAACTTCCGCAGCGACCTACGGGGTCTCATCTATCGCCCTGGCATTTCTGAACTTCTACCCTGAACACAGCTTCCCCAGCAGAGCTACGCACCCACAGGTTCACGGTGGGTGTCGTGTGCGTGCGGCAGCAACAGCGGCAGGCAGCTTTTCTGCGAAGCGCAGACAGGGCAGCGGCGACAGCGTCTCTGGGACAATTTTTGGAACACGCCCGAGTGGGCAGCCCGATTCCGGGGAGTGAGTGAGTGATACGACCTCGAGTCCACACGTCACTGCGAACCGCAGCACAACATCAGCGCAATGGC
The DNA here is from genome assembly GCA_033816765.1 of Nothopassalora personata. Lineage (NCBI taxonomy): Eukaryota > Fungi > Ascomycota > Dothideomycetes > Mycosphaerellales > Mycosphaerellaceae > Nothopassalora > Nothopassalora personata. The sequence continues at coordinate 3,687,932 of CM066287.1, read as the reverse complement.
GGCGCTTAACCAAAGCCCGAGTGGCTTCTCATATGCACAGGCCGCGAAGGGCCGGAGCTCAACCACACCCTCCAAGACGCCTTCGAGCAAGGTGACTCCAGGCACAGCAACACCTGCGACAGGCACCTTCTCGGGACTCGGTCCAAATAGTAATTGGGCAGATGATGTTGAGGCTACAGTTGGAGACAAGAACGCCGATGCGCGGAAGACATCCTCAGAGCAGACAAAGTCTCAGGTCAAAGACAGCGCCGTGGAGCGCACCAAGTCTGAAAGCAGACCGCCGAATGGATCGTCAGGAGTATCCACACCAGACCTCACTGCATCTTCTGTTAGCACGAGCAACACCGATGATCATTTCCCAGCTCAGAATGGCACTTCATCCTCAGATACGACCTGGGAGACGAAGTCACAGAATTCCGCGCATACCTCAGAGCCTGCCTGGATCGCGCAGCGCAAGGAGCGACAGGGCGGAAGCCCGGGAGAAGAGGGCAAGGGTCGACGTGGAAAGAAGGAACCCAAAGAGTCAAAGGACTCGGCAACAAGGCCAGCCACACCTAAGCCAGTCGTGTTGACCGATGCACCTCCGCCGATGGTCAATCCATGGGCCAAACGTATGGAAGAAGCCAAGGCGAAGCCAACAGTGACGCCGCCGGCACCGAAATCGGCAGCTCAGTCAGAGCTCAAAGAAAACCAACGACCATCATCAGAGTCGCGGAAGAAGGCAAACTCAGTGTCGACTATTCCACGTGAGGTTGCCACCCCAGCCATGGCAGGAGCAGATGCTAAGAAGGGCGGCTTGCAAGCCAAGCGTTCCAATGAGGCACGCAACAATGTCCATCAAGGCCCAAAGCCAACTACAGAAGACGCTCACAATGATACCGCATCTGTTGCACCCGAGAAATCCATCCGACGCGAGCATCAGAGTCTGCCAAACCTCACGGCAGCACCGACCCCCGTCAAGGACGACGTTGCATGGCCCACTCCCGAGACTGCGCACGAGAAAGAGCGCAAAGATACACAGACGGAGAAAGAAGCCGATGACAGTGTCGATGCCGAAGCTACTGCCGGCGCAAAGCGAGAGAAGACCAAGTGGCAGCCTGTGCCGGTGACGCCGACGATTGTATGGCAGACGGAGGAGATGAATCGTCCACCACGTGGACAGAACGGCGAGAGGGGAGGCCGCGGCGGCAACGGATCTCGTGGTCGCGGCGGTTTCCGTGGCGCGCCCAATAGCTCGAAGGGCGGCGATCGCGCATCGCCACGAAATGGTGGCTCCCAGAGCGAGGGCGAGGCTACTGGCAATCGATCGAGCGTTGTGGACCGCGATGCTTCGACAGCAGCGAAGTCCAACTACCCACGAGCAGGCGGAAGCCAGTCACAGGAGGAAGGGCCCGCTTCAGCAGCACCACATTCCCAGCCACTCACCAACGGTACCTCTCCCACTGCAGACCAGGCCTCCTCCATCGGCGCCACAGCGCCTGTCTTTGACGTCAGGCGCTCGCACTCTCCCTCCAAGGTCGATTCTGAGATCTCCGGCGAACATCAAGATGTCAAGATACCGGAGCCGATACCGCGCCAGAGCCACCCAACAGCTCGGGCGAGCGAAGCACCAGACAACGCTGAGGCTAATCGTGATGGTCCCATCATACGCCGAGTGCCTTCGGATGGCAGAAAGGAAGGTCGCTCGTTCGAGTCTCTCGGCGGCAAGGAGTGGAGCGGCGCGCCACGTGGAAATAAGCGTGGCGGTCGTGGCCGTGGTGGTGGTGGATCGCGTGAATACTCAAACGGCCATCAAACGAGCCAAACCTCTGCCAACGGTCACCCTGAGTTCGTCAACGCGGTCAACGGAGTCCCTGCATCGCCCTCTGCATACCAGGGATCTCGAGGTCAGTTCACCTTCTCGCAACAAGGTCGTGGCGGTTGGCAACGTGGTGCTTCACGATCGCAGTCGATACCCCTTGAGAACGTATACGGCGCGAGGCAATTCTGGCCCTGTGGTCAACTACCACCGATGCAAACTTACATGCCTGGTATGTACGACTACCAAAGCGGTATGCCTTACACTGCTGTGCCGTTTCACCCAATGGCTGAGCACCAACACCTTCTGGACATGGTCCATATGCAATTGGATTACTACTTCTCCATGGACAACCTACTCAAAGACATGTTCCTGCGCAAGAACATGGATGGACAGGGCTTTGTGTTCCTCGACACGATTGCTAACTTCAACCGTGTCAAGCAACTCACTCTTGACAAGGATATCATAAGGGCGGTCTGTCTACGCTCTGATACTATCGAGATTCGCGTGGGTGAAGATGGAAAGGAGCGATTACGTCGTCGCGAGGGCTGGGAGCAGTTCGTACTGCCTCGTGAGCAACGCGAGACGACTGCACAGACCGACGGGCCAAAAGTCTTGCAGCGCCCTGAACAGCCTCACTTGCAGTTCTGGACCCCACCACCTGTGTTCCGTGGTCCACCGTCCGCTGGACAACCTGGACGTCGCCCGCATGACTCTGGCTTTTCTATGAATGGAGCTGTTCCTGGCTTTGCACCAATCACCCCTCTAGCCGAAGCGCCATATGGTGACTTTCTGAATGGCGAGGAAGGCCGCGGACGCTCGGCCAAGTCCCCGATCCAGGACTCCAGTATCTCACCTGGCCAGCAGGCCGTTTTCGGAACACGAGCTGGCGATGACTTGGAGCCAGATGTCTTCCCGAATCAGAACATCGAGGCGCTCACCGTTGTTGTCAGACCTGGCCTGCAGCGATCCTCGGTGCCACATCATCACCTCGCTTCTAGGACCTTCTCAAACGGCTCTATAGATACGCGCAGTATTCACGGGGAGCTTGAAAAGTTTATCGACGAAGGTGTCCAGTCAAACACGAATGGTGAGCCTACAGTCAATGGTGACCACAATGACGCACCCCTCGCTCGTCACGCAAGTCCTACCTTGGCACGCTCCCCTAAGAAGGGCAACGACCAGGATCTCGCTCTCTTTTGGTGCAAGGATAAAGACCTACCACAAGAGAAGATACCACAAGATGGTACTACCGAACCTTACGTCACGCTACGAGCCAAGGCCATCAAGCAAAGGGACGAGGCCGCCACCGGGAATTGCCCTTACGATCTTGACGTTCTGTACCAGTTCTGGTCCCACTTCTTGATTCGCAACTTCAACGCATCGATGTACCGTGAGTTCCAGGAGCTTGCTCATCTTGATGCGCAAGAGCGACGCAACGGAGTGGGCATGCGCAACCTGGTCCAGTTCTACGCCAAAGCCTTGTCGAGTACCAACCCAATTCGCGACAACATCCTCAAGGACTACGTTGCACTCGTCAAAAATGAGCCTCAAATCTCGGGCGGTGCTGCTTACAAGCAGCTCCGTCAAGCATGGCGTGATGGTGCGCTCAATTTGAAGAATCGCAAGAAACTGGCCGATATCCTCGACGAGCCGCTGAAACTCAAGCTGGAAGGACAAGCTTGAGCATGAGCAACACTTTTTTGCCAATTACTGAACATCGCCGCGGATTGATCATCGGAGGGTGGTCGATACTGCGCCGAACACGCTGGACTCTCGGTCAGCAAGCTGCGGCGCAACTGTCCTATCGCTGGAGGCAGGAAGGCCCCCTGTGTGCAGCAGGATGGAAAACAGAACAATACGACAACACGAATAGGCTGGGCTGCCTTCGTATCACTGAGGTCGTTAAAACTCTGTGTGGACGTATCGGCGGCAATACCGTCTTTCTCGCGGCATTACTGGCGTTATCTTGCACGGTGCATACTCCGCCCTCATACAAAAGCATGACCTTATACCTGTTGATTGACGACTACCGACTTCACGGGGAAGTTCGGGTACGGGATGGCATTGGGTGTGTTCTGATCAACGACTCCTCGCCTTGAAAGCTCTGTGGACACACTCAATTCTTTTCTGAGCTATGCAGCGGATACTTCTACCACGGGATGGCGTATTTGCTCTCCAAAACATTGACAGACTCCATTAAGCGATGATGTTGCATCGGAAGGCGAAACTTTGCTGCAATAAAGAAGCCGCTGCAGCGCAGCTGTTTATGTATTGAATGCTATTGCTCTTTGTTTTTTTGCAAATCTTGAGGAGGAGGGAGCGCTCTGTCAGAACCATCAGCTTAACGCATCGCGCTAGGTGCTCAAACTAAGACGCCACATCCACACTCGCTTGTGCAAAGAAGCCCTGACAAGGCTGTCGTGTCCAGGCACAGAGGTCGTGCTGCCGTGCTTCAACGTGTATCATAAACTTGGCGTTGGCATTGAAAGTGAAGCAGCATGTATATACATTTCTCCTTGCTTCAGCACGTGCGTCGTCGGTAATTTTTTTGCAAAGCTGAATTCAGACGTGCGAACTTGATGGCCTAGTCGCTCAAGACCCGACAGCGGCCTCGCCCAAAGCGGAAAGTCCGCCCGCCACGTTCTCCCGACGTTTCCCAAGCACAAAATCTAAAACTCGCTTCACATTTGTAACGTAGGGACAGACAGTAATCCCAAGGTCAAGTACTACCTCTCTGCTCACTTCGTCAGACGCTCATCATCCGCACTCGGCCCAGTCGCAGCTCGTGAAGCCCGAGAGCACGACTCATCGGACCATTCAAGATCAACAGCATCACTCCATTGTCCATCACAAGCCATTTCTTGCAGCGCACAGTCCCCAAGATGCCGCATCTCGAGGAGAACGACTTCTGCGCCTCAGCGGAGGTGCACGAATTCGTGGCCTTACTCTTCGACATGGACGGCACAATCATCGACAGCACAGATGCCATCGTCAAGCACTGGCATCAGATTGGAAAGGAGATAGGTGTACCAGGCGACGGTAAGTGACTCCAAATCCACTCCTGGTACCGTACCACTGAAACTCGGCAGAGATCCTACAGACTTCTCATGGACGAAGAAGCATCGACGTGCTAGCCATCCTTGCCCCGGACCGAGCAAACTGGGACTACGTATGCAAAGCCGAAGGCGTCATTCCCATCGCATACGGTCATGACGCTGTTGAGATCCCCGGGAGCAGAGCGTTGCTCGATCATCTAGAGAGCGCAAACGCACCTTGGGCAATCGTCACATCCGGAACACGACCCTTGGTCACTGGCTGGCTGGATCGCATGAAGCTTGCGCATCCCAGGTACATGGTGACGGCGGAAGAGGTAAAGCACGGGAAGCCTGATCCGGAGTGCTATAGGATGGGGGCTCAGCGGCTGGGATTCGGTCAAGGCGGCAAGGCTGTCAACCCCGAGGAGATTCTGGTTCTTGAGGATGCTCCTGCTGGAGTTCGTGCGGGTAAGGCGGCGGGCTTTAAGGTCGTTGCGCTAGCTACGACACATGATGTCGGGCGATTGAAGGAGGCAGGCGCTGATTGGATTGTGAGAGATATGCGGAGTGTTACTTTTCAGCGTGTTGACGGGAAGACGGGCAGAGTCAGCATTGAGATACGGGATGCGTTGGTGATATGATGGACGTCTTCGGGAGAGCTCCATTATCCTGACGAGCGACTTCGATTTTTGCCGCCAGTGTGCGGGTTATATTGCGTAGATCAGATCAGCTATAGGATATGTTGAATGAGGCCACAGTAATGTCACGACAGGCCAAAGTATACCTACTGCTCATGAACAAGTGAAGCTGGACCTCGCAGAGATATCGCATGGCTCCGTAGCACCGAAGTCAATACACCGCGAGGCACAAGCAAGCTGTGCAGCAGATCGTGGCGACAGTACCGATGATGTGGACCTGGACGCGCTCCAGGCCGAGTCAAGCACTAGCTTTCTGAGGCGGTCAGTCTCGGATTCGCGAAGTGCGTCTCACGTCTCACGAGGCTCTGGCCTATACTGCGATTTCTCTAATAGGACTTGATCGCTTTTCAACCAGCCGGAGACACAGGCATGTCTAATTCTCGTATGACCGTGTGATGACATGTTTCTGCCACGGATGTCATTGTTGCTGTTCCATTTTCGTTCTTCCGAATGCATTATCGGGATGGTGATACACAAATCTGCGTTGTGCTCCCGTGTCACGCCCGAATCGCGCATGCATCATGCAAGGGACGCTGTCCACCGCAGGGAGCACAGGCTGTCGCAGACAACGATGGACGTTTGTCGCGGAGTCGCCGTCGAAACAAGTCCAGGAGAACGAGTTTCGGGTAAACGAGTGATCGGCACTCATGATTCCTAATTGCGATTTAGTGGTTGAAGGCTAACTTTCTTGACAGAATCCTCGGATCGGCCCACAAGCGCCGTCGGGACAACCATGCTATTGGAACTCGTATGGAAGTAGGTTCTTAAAGACCTGAGTGGAAATTGTTATGCGCCGCCCCTATCCGTCGTGGCAGCGAAGCCAACCACGCGTCAATGCTTGTGTGAGTCGTGATGATGCTGCTGTGCCGGCGAGTCGCCGGGATGACCATGTCTGACTCGTGGGCGTCAGGGCTCGCAGCTGCGGGTCATGTCGCTTTAGGGGACACACTCGTCGATGATGATGATGATGATGATGATGGTGATGCTGCAGTCGCACAAGCAGGCGGAAGAGGGACTATCGACGACGGAAGAGGAAGGCTTCCAAATAAGCATAACGATCACGCGCACGACCGCTGCACACCAGTGTTGATTAGCCCGTCACGGATTCTTGTGTGGTGAGGCGGCGCAAAGCGTTGATTGACGCGGCTCGGGCCCTGCTGCTTTCCTTGCACTCCCGTGACCGGTTCCTTGGGTGACTTGACCCTGAGCGCAGGCGGCGGTGCGATTTGTCCCAGCACGCATCCCCGGTACCCCCGATGGCGACGGCGACCTGCTGGCTATGGTCAGACCTCATGCGATTCGTGAGGGGCGGCGATGCATGATGAGGCTCTTCGGAGACAGACTGCTCCGACGAACAGTGTTGCAGACAGGCGAGCGCTCGCACGATTTGCAGGGTATTTTTAGCTAAGGTGGGGAGGGACGCTGCCGTGAGACAAGCCCGTCTGCAGCTCCTCCACCCATCACGACCAATCGTGCGTACTGTAGTCGCCGTGGCTCCTATCCGCTGACGCTGCAGCAGCTAGCCAGGCAGGGGTTGGGTCCTGTGGGCGTAGAACGAGTACTGGCTGGGCGTAGATGGGGGTTGGTAGTGCGAAAGCTGCAGCAGGGATAGCAGCACCGCGAGTTTTGCCTGTTGTCAGTCAGTCAGCAGCAGCAGCAGCATCGGCGGCGGCCGGGGGGTGTGAAAGATGCGACAACAGCGACCGGTTGTCCTCCTTCACCTAGCTACCCACGTTCGCTCGCTGCTGTCCGCCGTGCGTCTTCCGCTGGGTCTCACTTTCGTTATTATTGTATTTAGCTATCCGCGGGTGCATAACGTGTCGAATCGAATATTGAATCGCTCTGCACATACCACGCCGCCCCGAGCGCAGTCACTCGCTTTTTGGATTGGATCATCAGCCGGGAAGGCCGCTGGACGCCGGGGAAGAAGCCTGGACGCACCGCACTCTGCACACACCCAGACTGCACACGCCGAACGTCGAGCGAACGAGCGAGAGAATACTGGGCTGCACTGCACTGGACATATTACCGCTCCAGTGTCCGCGTGTGACCTGCGCAGCGCGGATCAGGCCAGCGGACATTCTCCTTGGGAACATCATCAGTGCAGTGCCTGGCAGTCTGCAGCGCTGGGGACCGGGATCGGGTAGGAACGCGCAGTTGCTCCTACGATCGCGTCGACACACACGGCCGGCTGCGTAGGTTCGGAACCCTTGCAACCACCGCCCGCCCTCGCGCACCCGCCGGTGCTGCTGCTGCTGCTGCTGCTGCTGCTGCTGCTGCTGCTGTTACTGCTGCTCGGCCGCGGCTTTGAACATGGCCTACGTCGCTACGGGGTACGGCGACGTCCAGCACTCCCACCCGCATCCACACTACCAGAGTCACAACGGCATACCGCCGGACCCTTCGACACAGCCAGGCTACTACAACCCCAATGCTCTGACCCAGCCAATGTCTTGCGACATCAAACCGCGCCTGACCAAGGAGCAGCACGACATCCTCGAATCGCACTACCAGAAGCAGAACAAGCCCAACACCAACACCAAGAAGGGCTTCGCAGAGTCGCTCAATGTTTCCCTGGATAAAGTCAATGTAAGTCGTGCCGTGGTGCAGTGCTGAAAGGGACCATTGCTGTTGTCGTGCGAGCACCCTTCACGTGGACGCTGTGCTGAGTCGTGTGACCAGAATTGGTTCCAGAACCGCCGCGCGAAGTCGAAGCAAGATGCGAAGAAGCAGCTGGGCGCCTACGGTATCTACGCGCAACAGCACCAGCACCAGCACCAACAAGTCGGCAATCTCAACTTCACCTCCTCGTCCGACGCCGAAACATCGCCGGCCTTCTCCACCTCCGCCGAGTACTGTTCGATGATGCAGCAATGCGCTGCCGACGATCAACTGCCAAACGATATGTCAACGAGCTATGCGCCGCAGTTTCAGGACCAATCACCGCATCATGGGATGCCTTTCGCCAATGGCACTAGCGCTCATCAACACTTCAGCGACACTGCGGCGCATCGACAGACGGCCGACATGTTCGACAGTCCGCAGGAGATCAACCGGAGGACACTTACCCAGGAACAATTTGACGCGTTTGCGCAGAATGGCGATATGATGCACTCGGGCCAGTTTGACACTCTCCAACACCCCTTCCCTGGCGACTTGGATGCTTTTCAGCACGTCTTCGCTGATATGTCCAAGGACGAGTTCAAGCAACAGGCTGCCTTCGCGTTCCCGGCACCGCTAGGAGCGCCGCTATCGAGCAGTGATTCAAGCGTGCCATCAACGATCTCTGAGCAATCCATCTTCCCCTCATCTACCGCCGTGCAAGAACAGGCCAACCTCTCCGCCACGTCTTCGGAATGGGGAGACAGCCGCAGCTCATCAGTGTCTTTCTCACAGAACCACGATCACGCGTTCCACCAGATGGCTGTTCCTGCATCCCACCCTATGGCCACATCGTCGCAATGGCAACCAGGACAGTCGATTCCGGTGGACCCCAATGCTCTGCAGCAGGCCTTCCGCGAGGCATCGGCACAGCGTCAACAACAGCAAGCCCACGCCACTACTCAAGTGCAGAACCAAGTACCTACGGAGCAGCCGCTGGCCTGGCCAACAGACGAAGCATACGTACGACGAGACTCACAAAACGGTTCCACGCTTGCCCAGCAGATGAGTAGCTTCGCCCTTCGGACGCCGCAGCCTCCACAGCCCGCAACTTTCACGTCACCTGCACCACCCACCGATCATGCGGGCAGTATTGCCGCCCGTCGCCAAAGACCACGCCCTGCAGCCCTGCCGTTGGCGTCTCTTCGAAGCCAATCGTACAGTGGCGCTGTACCGCAACTATCGCCGAGCCACCCAATAGCCCAACATCTGGCAGCTCCCAACCCGCAACTGCGCCGTATTCGGTCTAGCAATGTCATCAATGGCGGTGTCGTGCAAGGTCGTGTTATGAAGTCAACGCCAGGCTCTGCGCAGCGCTCTCCTCTCGCCTTTACGTTTGCGGAGTCTATGAACTCGCCAAAAGCTGCCCGTCATGCTTCAACGTCTTCGACTGGGAACCTCGCGCCTCCAACGCCATTGTCACCCAGCGAATTGCCTAACAGACCGACGTTTCCTCCGTGGCAATCGTCTTCTGGTCAATTCAGCAGCCGTCAAGCAAGCATCAACGAAACTGACGCGGAGCATGTTCTGTCTAGCGTACCCTCAGCCAATGATTCCGACCAGAACGTCTCTTCACCACCCCATACGCCTATGTTCCACCCTCATGGGCCGCAACTCCAACACCTCAACCAATCTCGAGTGGGCGGCGATGCCATTACTGAGAACACGCCTCCACAGTCGGCGCCTGCCACCCAACAAACATTTCCTCCTAATGTATTCATGGTCCCACATTCCCACACTTACGGACCTCCCTATCAACAAGGCTACCAACCACAGCAACATCCACAACAGTTTATGAACGTTTCGGTACCTGAACAGCAGTGCGATGGAGCGCCTGCATCCTTTGCGCCCCCGCCGCACTTCGTTGTTTCGACATCCGAGACGCAGCCAGCAGTGCCAATGTCGATGCCGATGCAGTTCGCGAACGGAGTGCCCATCGTTAACGCCCAAGGCAACCTGACTATGGGCTTCCCGCCGCAAATGCAACCAATGCCATTTTTACACCATCCATCTCAGCAAGGACCACCGCCGCAGATGCAGACACCGCCGCAGGTTGGCCAGTACAGTTTTATGGCTGCGCCTGGAATGCTTTCGAGCATGGCAGTGAACGCACAGATGCCCAAAGCGCCATCGCAACCTGCATCAGAGTTCTTTGTACACGAATACAGCCCGCCACAGGACATGAAGCAATCTGCAATTCCACGGAAGACTCCGTCTGATGGACCGAAGAATTACACATTTGCGAACCAAGGACCAGAGCACTTCGAAAAGGAGAAGGTCAAGAAGGGGTCAGTCGACAAGACGGCCTCTAGCAGCCCTGCAAGCGCGTCATCGTGTTGATATGCTGGAAGTTGGATTGAACAAGTTTATCAAGCGGCCGGCCATCTATCAGAGGAGTTATACGGAGTACGGCACTATTGGATACAGAGAAGAATGAGGCATGCAAGCCGCGGGGTGAACATAATACGCAATTTCCTTACCAGCAAGGGCTGTGGAGTTGAGAAACACGGAACGAGAGATACGGCTGATGACCTTTTTTTTGTGCAAAATGTCTGCAGCAAATTTGTACTATATAGTTGTCGAGCTACGGCCGTTGGCGGAGATGTGCACACCAGAGCGCGTAATGCATAATGTGAAGCGCTAAACGCTTCAGGTAAAAGCCAGACAGACAGCATGAAGGCTACAGCCGGGATATGAGAAAGAAACGCATATGATAATCCATGAGATCAACCAAAGTAATACAGTTCTTACTGCGCTGCCTTACTCATGCTTCACCTGCAAACTAAATGATAGACAATCACTCAGGCCATGGCGGATCCTCAAGCCTCTTGAAAACCGCAACAAACTTCTTCCCACCATTCCTCGTGACCTTCTTCCCTTCCTCTGTCTCCGTCTTCATCACTTCGACACACTCATCCCCTTCTACCTCTTCCTCCCCAACTCTCTCAAAACTCGGATGCGCCGATAAATGCTCCACCATCCACAAATGCAACGCCTCCACATCCGTAATCGTGTAAACCTTCCCGCCCGGTTTCATCACAAACGCATACTCGGCGCACAACGTCGGACTCACAATCCTCGCCTTGTGCTTGCGCGCCTTGAAGTGCGGATCGGGGAAGCAGAGGAAGATTTTCTCCAGTTGGGACTTGGGGAAGAGGTTGGGGAGGAATTTCATCGTGTTGGCGCGCAGGCAGGAGACGTTTTGGTGGTGGTGGTGGTGGTGTGGGTGGGATGCAGGGGAGGAGGTGGTGTGTTGGGTTCGGAGGGCTTTGATTTTTTCTTGTACGAATTGTGTTACGGAGGTGCGGATTTCGAGGCCTAGGAGGAGGGAGGTGGGGAGTTTGGGGGCGAGGGCGAAGAGGAGACCGCCGAAGCCGCAGCCTATGTCGGCGACTGTTATGGGTTGGGTTATTGTTGTGTTGGTGGTTGTGGTGATGTTTTCGTTGTTGTTGTTGTTGCCGTTTGAGGTGGGGGATGTTTCGTCCTTCTTGGTGGCGTAGGCTGGGTAGTATTGGCTCCAGTCCATGGCGGCTGGCGACTCTGGGCTGAGTAGATCTGTTAGCATGCCTATACTATTGCAGTGTGATGTGGATATCCGCTGGTACTCACTAAGTCAAGTCATGGTCTGAGAATGGATTGGCATGTGCTCGTTGTCGATACAACTTCTTGCGAGGCAGTTCCCCTTCTTGTCGGTCCTCACGCCTTTGACGCTTCTTCGGCGGTCCAGCCATCTTGATGAAGGGTTGTGCAATAGGAAAGATATGTCGGAGTGAAGTGAAGTCTCAAGGCGTGGCGTCAAGAATTGAGGTGTCATGGGTCAGGCACCAAGGCATCAACGGTATGCACTCAAACTCCATTTTGTGAGATGGAACCACGCAAGTGGCCCAGGAGCAGCAGTCATGGTTAACATGTGACGATACCATTGTTCAAGTGGACAGAGAATGGGTATACCAATAAGCGGAAGCGCTTCTGATCAATTGATAAGTGTGCATGTGCACGGCGCTGGGTTCGGCACTGCTCAATTGGCAGCATAGGCACCTACGCGATCACGGGTCTTACAACCGCCTTCTGCGCATTCAGTGACTACGACTGGCATTCACTGTTCCCGTCCCCCGAGCCTCGCTTTTCTATCCGCCCACTTCGCCGGACGCCATGCATTGTGTCCACTTCCATTGGAGTCCCTCAACCGCAATCTATATAGTCTGCAGGTCCGTCCTGTCTCAGACAGCCAACTCTCCAATCTTGCTTAGACCTTTCAAGGAACCAAGGCTAAGAGCCAAGCCTTGCGATCTGCTGCGTATACGCATGAATCCTGTCACTGGTCCGTGCTCGCCCTCCTTCTCGACGCTGAGGTTTGCTAGAGCGTCCTCGCCTAGAGAGAAGTTAGTACATACTTGATGAGTGACATGCAGTATCGACTTACCAAAGACACTTCTCGCGTAGAGGTTGGCGCTCAAAAATTGACACTCGCCCTCCAAGCTGGCTTCCGGTGTCAAGCAGCTCATATTAGTGACCTTCATCAAACGTTGCAAGAATTCACGAAGCCCTTTGCCTTCTGGCATCTTGGTGTTGATGTTCACCTTGTTTTCCCACTCGAATTCCGTCCACATAGTGCGGAACTGGGTTTCTGTGCATTGTGCGGGCTGGATGTAGTCCATGATGTCGACATGCACATCGTTCAGGATGACAACGTTAGAGTCAGTTGCGGAAGGCCCGTCATAGACAACATTTCCAAAGATGACGCCAGTATCAGTGGATGACACCTTGATTGTGGCCTGTAGGTTCAAGAAATCCAGCCCAGGAAGGTTTTGCGTTGTGGGCCTCTCGACTACCTTCAGGTCACCAAGAGTAGCAAACTCGACGGACAAGTTCTGCAGCGTTTCGCGAGTCTGATTGACCAGCAGGACATCCAGAATGATATCGAATTGGTGGACCTGCACGTACGCTTCCGCGTATACTGGATCTGAGAAACCAGTGAGTTGCACAACACGGTTCAGCTTCGAACTCAGGTCTTCCGTGGTAGCATCGCCGCCAGTGGCCTTCTCTAGGTCGACCTCAGCCTCATCCGCGCCATCGGTAGTCTTCTTGCTGAGCTGCCGTATCGATACGACATCGTCGACTTGAATCGCACTCTGAGCCTTCAAGACCGCATCCTTCTCTGCGCGCTTCTTCTCCTCTACTTGGACCATGTCTCGGAAAGCCTTTCTCGTATCGTCGAGGAAGGCAGTTTCCAGGTCCTTCTTTTGCGCGAATTCGGCTAGCGATCGTACACAGGACATGATTCGATCTACAGAGTCTTCATCGATTGGCGCCTTCACAAATTGCGACTGTCCAGCCCTGATGATGGAAATCATGATGAGCATTGCTTCCGCCCGCAAGGCGTTGGTGCGCGCAGAATCGCTGGAGATTTCCGAGAAGCGCATGACCAGCTTTGTGAGTGTGGAAGAGAGGACAGTTGCCAAGAAGTAGTCTCCATCGAGGATGAGTTGACGGAGCGGCGGCTTCTGCGCGGCCTTTACAGCGTCAAGCTTCGCTTTCGCGGAGGCTGTACTCGTCAGAGCACTCTCAGTAGCATAGGTGCCGTCTGCCAGGACCTTGCGAGATCCCGTTGACGCAGCTAGTTTGGCGTGCCCATTCACTTGGTCGTTCAGCTCCGGTTCTCCATCTGGCTGTTCTTCCAGAAGTCGGGCTTCTGACGCAACGATTGGAATCTCGCCTAGACTAGCCCTGATCCGCTTCCACGCTTCCTTGATATCGTTCTGCTCGAGTGAGTATTCGCCAATGATCCACAGGCTACCTCTATACACCTTGCCAGCGCGAACCTCGGAAAGTGTTGTAACCAGCCTCTCCACAATTGAGCTTCGCATCTTCGGGAAACGTTCTACTACTTCCTTTACGAAGGAGATGACGTCCACAGCAGAGGCATTGTTGAAGTCCGAGATGAAGTCCATGAGCAGACCGACCACGCTCTGCGCAATCTCCGAGAATTTGATGGCGCATTGGTGTATCGAGTGGATCAGGAGGGATCTGTACTCATTGTTCTTCTCATATTGCTCGTCAACCGTCTTCGCCAGCTCCTTCTTGAGTAGCATCACGACCTCCTCGACATTCTTGCTTGACACCATGTCCATGGCAAGCTCGAGCGCCTTCTTCCGCACATCCAGGTCTGGGCTCGAGAGCACACGGAGGATCTCCATCACTAAGTCGTCCAGGATGCCCTCGTTCGACTTTCGTAGTGAATTGACCTTCTCCAGGACGATGAGCTTGACGTTGTTGTCTGACTCCCTGATTGCAAGCTCAATGAACTTGCCTGCGGCTGCTTTCACGGCAACTGGGTTGGTGGTCAAAGAAGTTAACGAAGAGGCTGCCTCGTATACGACCGTAGAGTCCTTCGCTTCGAGAAGATCGAAAATCAGACGCAGATATCTCGCCTTGTTCCCTTGGTTCTGCACCGCATCTTTCCGAATGAACTCAAGCTCCACCAGCTGAAGTAACTCGCTCGCGTTTGGTATGCCCTCGAAGACTCCACTCAAATACTCCAGTGCCTTCTCGTGACTTATGCTCAATAGGGCAGCGAATGCGTTTCGCTTACATGTGTTGTCGCTTTCGGACTCGAGGAAGTTCTGGATGAGTTCGGGAGCATCGGGCATCAGAGCCTCGGAATGCTGGTAGATGGATGCGATGGCGAAGACGGCGTTCTTGCGGACGTATGAATGTCGATGTTCGAGACATTGCCGCGCGGGAGCGAGGAGAGGTTCTATGAGTTCGGCTTCGCGCAGCTTGCACAGGAAGCGGAGCGTGTTTCCGCGGATGTATTCGTTGGGATGCTGTAGGTCCATTCGAATGCCGTTGCACACCAAAATCATCTCTTGCTTCAGCTTGCCATTGGAGTCCAGCTTCGGGCAGATCTCGTAGTAGAGGTAGAGCAGCTTCTTGAGGGCTTTGCTCTTCGACGGCATCACGAAGCGGATGATGTGCATGAGGAGGTTGGGCATTGGGTCGCCATTGAGCATCACCGTCAAGATGCGCTTCATTGTGTCCTGCTTGGTCTCATCGTTGCCCTTTTCCAACTGTGTCTTCAAGTCCTGGAGGGAAGGCTGATCTGCTGCATTGTCCTGGTGCACCAGGCTGTACGACTGCTCGAGGAACGTCGCCATGCTGGGCGGGCGTGTGTGTGTGTGTGTGTCGCGTAGAAGTGAAGCTGTGTGCCCTTCAGGAGCAATTCCTCTCTGGCGGTGCTGGCACTTTATGGATGCGCCGCCGATCTGACCCTGTCCGCTCCTGACACGTGCGGCTGTTGTGTTGTAAGGTTCGTTCTTGGCAGGTGGACGCCAGGAGCGGCGGTTACGACAGATTTATCGAGTAAAGGGCGTTCGTGGAGAGTAGCGACATGAGACACGGGTGCGTCGTTTGATCAATCTTGGGCAGTCCAGCAGCCAGCTGTCTCTCTCTCTCTCTCTACACGCCGAAGGTCTTGGCGATATCGCAGAGAGGTCCCCGCTAGTACTACCACAAAACATCACTCTTCTTCACGAGCACGACTTTCTTGCCACACATCGCCCTGAATCCACAACCCGGGAAAATGTCCGGAACCGCAGAGCCATTCTACCTGAGATACTAGTAAGTATTGCGCGAGCAGATCGATCTCGCCAACATTATCTGCCCATACTCCTCCATGTGAAGATGCGCTTGATGCTAACCAGAAGACAGCTCTGGTCACTCAGGCAGATTCGGACACGAGTTCCTTGGTACCTTACTCCCGCACACACCTTCTGGCAGACGACGACTAACGGTGTGGAGAGTTCGACTTTAGGGTTGTGGGCGATGGCGCCTCGGCGATTGCTCGATATGCCAACAACTCGAACTACAGAAACGACTCCCTGATCCGGAAAGAGAGTGCGCGATTTCCAAGTGACGTTCTCAATTCTCGGATCAGAAATACTGACGACACCCGCGCAGTGTGCGTAAGCTCGCTCATGGTCAAGGAGATTAAGCGCATCATCAAAGACAGCGAAATCATGAAGTGAGCAACGGCTTTGCTCTTAGACATTTTATACGTTTATAGCTGACTTTGAACAGGGAGGACGACACAAAGTGGCCGCAGAAGAACAAGGACGGAAGACAGGAGCTTGAAATTCGGCTGGGAGGCGAGCACATCTCATTCGAGGTCAGGCCCATCAACATCGATCGCGACGGTATTTCACTGATGATTTTCTGGCAAGACCGCCAAGATAGGATCTCTGGTGGATGTGAATGAGTCTGAGGATCCGGAAGGTCTTCGTGTCTTCTACTACCTCGTGCAAGACCTCAAGGCGCTTGTGTTCTCGTTGATCTCGCTGCACTTCAAGGTCAGCAACGCGGTTACTAGTCTCTTCGTTGATGCTAACCTCGAGTAGATCAAGCCAATCTGAGGCACTCGACGAAAGAGCACTGCAGGCTCACTATCGACTCAGCATGAGCAACAAGCTCGGCGTACGGTTTACTACAGCACTGGAAAGAGACCATACAGACCCGAGAAGGGACTGATGCCCCGCGGACAAGCGTGGAGGACTGCATGATATGCCAAGGTCGAAAGACGAATAGGGCATAGGGCCAGCGGAACGGCAGGGTCGCGTGAGAGCTGGGGTTCACGATCGTCCAAAGCCAGAAGACCCGTCAGACTCTCCACAGAACGTCATGTTAAACAACCATCGGCGCTGAAGTACACATACAGCTGTCGCATCTAAACGCTTTCACTCTTCATCGTGCGGGCACGATACTGTGTCCATATCATTCTTCGCGTCGCTACGATTTGTAATGGCTACGTAAACCACCGAGACCTAATCGACCCACTGCCGCAACGTCACGCGAGCGTCTGAAGATGCCGACTCCCAGTGAAGACACAATTCAGCCGTCCGAAGTCGTGACCTCCGCCTCATCTTCGCAAAATGGCTTTATGAGCTGTCCGCCTGAAGAGCAAAGAGAAAATCGTGTGCCTCGCGACGAACGAATAGAACGAGTCGACACGCCCCACCCAGCATCAGTCGACGATCGCACGACAACCGCGGACAATGCCTCGACCCTCGCGACACAGGAAACAATGCCAGACAGAGATGCTGCCTCTGGGACGCCAGATGTGAATGGAAATGAAGAGCGGTCTTCCAAGGGAGAGCACATAGAAGATGCTGGGGTACTGGTGGAATCACCGAGTCCAGTCGTGGGGTCGCCTGATGTTCCTAGCGATAGCGATTCAAGGCTAGCACATTCTATGTCAACAGCAGCCATATCGCCTGCGACACCTCCCCCCCAATATCTACACTTCCCAGAGTTGGAAAACAATAGGGTGAGACACAATCCTGATAGCGCGTAGGAGTAGACGGCGGGTTAACAACGGTACCACAGCAAACATCGCCGAGCTCTACGACATCGTTTCTACGTCCAGGTAGCAAGTTCAAGGGGACGCAACAGTCTGACCGACAAGTCTACGATGTGCAAGTCGAGATAAAAGATGTGGATCTCGCAGAGTCATTCTTGTGTGGATATCTGCGGATACAAGGTAGGATTAAAAGTATGAGAAAGATGTCTGAATACTGACACATTGTAGGCCTGACTGACGATCATCCGACACTCACGACCTTCTTCGAAGGCGAAATCATTGGGCCAAAGTATCTCTTCAAGACAACTCACCCGACCTGGGGCAGCAGCGAGAAGGTCGACCTGCAGCATTGGGCACGATTCCCGGCATGGCGGCCGCTCGCGAAGTCTGCCAAAAGCCCAAACTTCACCTTGAAAAACTATCAGCAAAGAGAGCATCTCTTTATGCGTTGGAAGGAATACTTCCTCGTACCCGACCACCGGGTCAAAACAATCACAGGAGCGAGCTTCGAAGGCTTCTACTACATCTGCTTCAACCAGGCGTCGGGGTCTGTGAGTGGGATATATTTCCACGCGAAAAGCGAAAAGTACCAACAGCTGGAGCTGAAGCACGTCGAGGACAGGGGCTGCATGCCAGCGATGGAGTTCCGGTGACGAGGCGGTCGTGTCGTTGTACGTGGATGTTCCAGTCATGCGGAAAGGTTTTGATAGCGTTATGGCGCTCGAGTGCGGGACTAGGCTGCATTGTGTCTTCTCAGGCTGGGAAGGAACTACGCTCTCATGAATGCATCGCGAGAGGCTCGGCGTATGTGTCCATGATCTCGTGAAGGAATCGAGGACTGTATATAACCATTTTCGAGGAGTTCTTCAACTTTCGGCTTGCAAGGGTAACCCAAGGTCGATGAAGCCCATGGTATCAGCAGGATCTTGCTCCGTCTCGGTCACCGTAAAGGAACTGCGCCTGCTTCAACAGCGGTCGTCTTGGCGAGGCCGCGTCGACTTCCAGCTCATGCTTGTTATGGAAGCTCTCGCAGTCGTTGTTTGACGGGAGGGTAGTGGCGGCCAAGCAAACTGTCTGCTGTGCATCGACTTGTGACCGCTCCATCTCAATTGAGAGGAGGGACCAAGAACGCTTCTCACGTCGACTCGAACGTCGTTGCCATCACCGCCTTCAACACAATCCGACTGCACATATCCTCGTCACCAACTCTGCAGCATTGTACATCTGATTATCACCATCTCCATCCGTTATGACTTGCCATGCGTCGAATCCGGATGTTAGTCACGGAATCTCTCCATGATCTCATCTCGCTCCACAGAATGAACACGCGTCGTTCTGGTGGCTTGAACCGCACTCACTGCACTATCCAGAATGTCAGGGAAGCGGAAGCGGGCTTTCTCCGGAATGTTCGTACGAAGCATCGTGGCTTGTACATGCTGCTGACACGTACAGTACATAGCTGGCCTGCAACTCTCTCGGAGCGACATATCGGAAGTACGGCGATAGCGACCTCGCGTCGCTTGGAAGAGGTCGGTGACCTGGCATTGTTGGGTGCAAGCTCATATATTTAGCACGTGGAGTGCCTACTCGTCCCGACCAAGCACTGGGATCGACTTCTTGACGGCGTGGAGCGATCAGATGATCGTACGTCTCACGCTGCGTAACACTGGGTCAACCCGCACAGTACTTGACGATCGTTCTTGGCACAACCTTGCACTTCACTCGTGCTCTTGAGGTGTCCACCTACCTCGTCCGGTATCGCGGCTCCTTCCGCAGAACGCCTATAGGCAGAGAAGGAGCGCACGTATGCCTCCCCCCCCCCTCATGGCCTCGCAGTTCTACTCAGGTGGGTCGAGACTGCTCACCTCTGCTGCTCAACAAGGCTATTTTTGCTGAGTGGACCGGACGAATGATTGCCATTGCGGTAATATCCAAAAATGCTCGCTCTCCTTCGATCTTGCTGGGAGTATAACAGCTCTGGTCTGCTCACTTTGGAGCTGTCTCAACTTTCTCCCTCTGCAACGCTCGGTCTTCTATTTAGTCCCTCGCTTTTGACTTAATATCTGGTTCCCCTTTTCTTGTCATGAAGGCCGTAATCCACGCGGCGGGATTCGCTGCTGCAGCTTCGGCTGCCGTCCTTCGACGGGACCAATGCTGCTTTCAGATCACTGCTACGGGAGGCGTATCTGGAGTCCTGGGACATCTATCAGATGGCCAGACCCGCATCAATGGCAGCTACCCAGCAGCGACATACTGCTTGAACAACGGCGTCATGCTGGATGACACTGGCAAGACTTGCCTAGTGACCCTCGACAACGACGCGACGCACCAATTTCAATGCGATGAGCACCCCGAATCGGCACCACTTTCTTCCACCACAGGTTGGAGCATCGCCACCAACGGGTCTCTCCTTTTCCAGGGCAATGATCAGTTCTACGCTTGCCCAGCAACTGACACGGAATACAACCTCTACACACAGTGGTTGAAGGATCAGGACAAATGCAAGGCTGTCAAGCTGAACACCAACTCGAACAGCACATCTTGCGCAGCATCCGGTGGTGTTCAGCCTGCACCTTCAGCCTCAGCCTCGGTGTACGCCAGCACACCTGTTGGTCCTGTTGGAGGCAGCGCCACTAGCTACGTCGCCACTCAGAGCCAATACACTCCGCTTGCCTACAGCTCCTACGGCAGTGCTTCATACCAATACCCCTCACAGAGCATTCCTGGATATGGCAGCCCATCTCAGGGCACTGTGCCAGTCTACAGCGCCGCGTCGACACCTATTGTTCCTGGCTACGGCTCGCAGAGTGCACCAGGATACAGCTCCACCGAGTCTACTGCTCCGGTCTACAGCGCCACGACCGAGGCCACCACTGTTGAGAGTTTCCCTTCATACGGCACCGAGACGGCGCCTGTCAACAGTGCAACTACTGAGGCTACCACAGTAGAGACGGTTCCGGCGTACGGTCCTAGCTCAAAGCCTGTCGCATTGGGATACAGCTCAACATCGATCTCGTCTGTCGAGACCGCGCCTGTGTACAGCTCAGCCTCTTATCCAGTCGTTCCGGCCTACAGCTCAGCGTCGATTGCTTCATCTGTTGAGACCGCACCAGTCTACAATACAGCCTCTACCCCAGTTGTGCCGGCCTACAGCTCGGCTTCGGTCCCTTCATCCATCGAGACTGCACCAGTGTACAGCGCATCCACCCCGGTCGTGCCTGGCTATGGCTTATCTGCATCCACCCCACCCGTGAGCACACCAGTCGAGAGCGCACCAGTCGAAAGCACTCCTGCCATAAGCTCCGTCGTCACGCCTTACGTGCCTGTGGGAGAGACCACGCCTGTAGCATCATCTACCTCGAACAGCGAGCACACCATCAACAGCTTCACCCCAAGCTTGTTGACGACTATCGTCAATGGGACAACCTCGTGCTACGAGACTTCTCCAGCTGAGAGCACCGAAGTTCCAAGCACAGTGCCTGTCGTTCCATCGTACCCAGCTGCTAGCTCCTCTGAGGTCGTGAGCACAACACCGCTGGTTCCATCTTACCCAGCGGGCTCTTCGAGCACGGCGCCTTCCTCAGCTAGCTCGATCGAAACATCGCCGGTCCAAAGCTCGAAGTCAAGCAGCAGCCCGGCATCGGTCCCAACGTATCCTGTACAGAGCGAGACTGTCCCATCCGACACCACCGTAACTCTGGACACAACATACTTCACAACATACTGCCCAGTCACAGAGACTCAAGTCTCTAGCGGCTCGACCAAGACCACGGTCTACTCTACATGGTCTACGATAACATCTGTGAACAAGCCTACGACTGCTTACGCTACCAAGTCCACATCCGCACCAGTGGCCTCGTCCAGCGCACCGGTTGGTGGCAACACCACTGTCGTGCCTTCAGGAACCAAGCCAATTGGGTACGGAACCCCGAGCGCCAGCGTTGGCACCGCTTACTCTGCAAGTACTTCCTGCTCAGAGTCTGAGACCACAGGAGTAGCCTCATCGAGCAGCACACCAGCCAGACCAGTCTCTTCGGCCACCACGCCAACTGCCTCTGTGCCTGGTTATGGCTCGCCGTCGACCGGAGCTGCTACCACATCAGCTGCCTCGTCAACCCAGCCAGCAACCTCAACGATTGCTACTGCTTGCCAAACCGAGCTTTCAGGTGCATACCAGACTCCTCATCTGATTGAGTGGATTGACAAGGAGTACCCAGACACAGCCTACGGTAGCAAGTACAACGCCTCCGTCAATGCTGATCGCGACACCCTCTTCAACTTCGACATCCCCGACTCGTACGAAGGCAAAACATGCAGCGTCATCTTCCTCTTCCCTGAGGAGAAGGACCTAGAGACTTCTGCCTACACCTTCTCTGGATCTGGAAATCTTGTCTTCTCCGAGCTTAGCGGCGTCGCTACCGAGCAGACAACCTGGAACACCTGCCCTGCCGTCAACAGCACTTTAGACAGCATCGCTATCCAGCCTGGTAACAGCTATGTTGTGGCCTCCGGACCATGTGCGGCTGGCAAGACCGAGACGTACAAGCTCAGCTCCGAGAATGGATTGACGTTGGAGTTTTTCGAAGACTGGAACCCATCGAGCTTGGGTCTCTACGTCACCGCATGCTAAAATTGAACAGTATTGAGTAGCTCGTGGGAATGAGACCAGTGGAAATACCTTATGGCGGAGGATCTTTGCATCTTATGATCGATACCATGTCGTTATAGACTAGCACATCTAGCGTGGAATGGTAATGTGTAAACCATATTCTATGCCAAGATCGCATGTGTCCAATCCCCCAAATCGCGCGATGGCGACTTTCGAACGTTGTCCAATGCCCATTCTTCCACGCCGGACCCGCCAATGCCATTCCCAGCAGCAGGACCAAGCCAGCACGAATGGCACGGAGCGGCGCGATGCATCGTGCCAGTTAGCGACCTGACCCTGCTGTGCCCATCGATAGGCAGCCGCGGCACACTGATGCACAGCCTTTTAGTCGGGCCCCATCTCCAGCTCGCGCAAGATCTTCTGCATATCCAACTTTGGCGAGCTGCGCGGGCGGGCATACTTCGCGGGGCCGGAAGGACTGCGGTGTCGGTGTGGTACTGCCAGTGCCAGCGCCTGGACCGGCAGATGGGTAGTTGCGGGACTGCATTTGCTGGGTCAGCGAGTCCAATCCATACAGACGAAGCCGATCTGCTCGCGTAGACATACCAGTACTGGACGGCAGGTCAAGCACAGGTGATCGCCGCCGCCGCCGCACTGGATAAAGAGACGCGGACGGGGCGCCATCAGACTGCCGTACACGCTGGTGGTGGTCACGCCCAGTGGGGTGCGATGCTCGATGATTTTCGCTGAGAAGCCGATTGGTGGTCCGAGGTAGGTGAAAGGTGGTTGGAGATCTGGCCCGGATGCGTCGAGTAGGCTCTGTGGTGCGGTTTCAGTTCCCTTTCGCCGTCCGTGGAGGGTGTGCTTGTGGGAGAGACTGACCTTGAGGTCGCTGTGGTCGTGAATGGTTTCTTGGGTGCTTGGGGAAGGAGTCGAGACACTTGCCGGTCCTCGGTGGTGGTGGTGGTCGAGTCGAGGGATGGAGGCACGCTTTGGAGCCTCAGGCGTAGAGAAGCTTGCGCTTTGCTTCGGTGTCTGAGAGTCTGCCATTTCCATTTTGGAGTGGGTGGAAAGGGAGAGGCGGCGTTGATTCGGTCCCTCTCTTTCTTGGGGTAGTACTGATATAAGTAGTGCATACCAGCCTTCTATTGCTATAGAAGTGATTGTCAAGTGTTATTGTGCATTCGCATGCACCTTGACCGTGAATAGAACCAAATTGAATAGCTCGATGAGATTGTCGTACACAATAGCGAGCAGCTCTTCCCTTCAGCGACGATAGGCCAAAGGCACCTGCTCGAGCAAACAACATGTGCTCTTCGGCCGAGATGCGCAGGACAATACCTTGAATGACGGCTCACAATAGTCGCTGAGATTTCATGATACATGTATTAGTACAAAGTCGAACACCTAGTGGTCTGGTGTGGTCTCCGATCTTGACCGCCGTTCGTTGTTGGCAGCAATCTCCTTCGCGTCGGCTTCCTCCTGCAAGTCGACGGGGCCAAAACCACCTGGTTGAACCAAAAAGTTAGCACCGCTCGAGCATCGGGGAGAATTGTCTGAACAGCTATCGCTGGGGAGGGAGACGCAGACATGTCTCGGAGAGTACGTACCCCATCCGTCAAACTCGTCTGCCATTTTCACGGCAGCTTTGAGATAGAATTGGTTCGCATCGCCCCAGGTCTTGCTGGCTTCATGCATGGCCCGCAGCGACTTCACGTAATGGGCGTCCGTGTTATAGCTACCCTTCAGAGCTTTCTCAGTGACGTACTTCCAATCACGGCCATCGAGTTCGACTAGCTTGATCCTGTCAATGTTGATCCTTGGTCGAAGCTGGGCAATGTAGACCAAGATTGTGAAGAGCCACCACTGTCGCACCAGCGGAACGTGGTACTTGTTTGGTAGCAGCGGTATCAGTGTGCGCACAGCATGCGAGCTAGTCAGTAGATGAACTGCAAAGAAATCGTAGCGCTCGTCTGAGGATGACTGCGCTGCAACTAGGAGCGCGACCGCCAGCTTTTGGGACTCGGCGAACTGCTCAGTGGGTTTCTTGAGATCCCACGAGTTCCAGTACTCCAATGCCGCCGCTGCTAGCTCCTCATTACCGAGAATCTTATCGATGTTATCGCTTCCCAAATGATCCGACAGATTGTCGAATCTGTTGTCGTCTGCTACTCTCCCAAGAATGCTGAAGAGTGAGTCTGATGGTTGCTTCGCAGGCTTGGTGTACTTGGGATCGTCTAAGAATACATGCCAGTCGTTATAGAAGCATGCAGAAAGACCGAGAGCTTCGATGACTACAGTGCGCGATGATAGTTCATAGCCATAGCCGAGATGTATCAAGGGGTGTGCGAGGCCAGAGACCAAGTTGTTGACCAGAGGTTCTTTGCCCGAGAGCAGGAACTCATCAAGCAGCGCTCGCCAGTCATAGCCGTGCTGAACGAGCTGGTCCTCGAAGAAGTCGATGAAAGCTCGCTGGTATCTGCCCACACGACGTAAGCGATCTGGCTCAACGTCTCAGTGCGCCTGGAGCACGCACTCTCTCTTGCCCAAGTAGTCCCTCCAGTCATGCTTCGCGATCTCGCCCGGGCTATCGTGCCACGGTTCTAATTTCTTCCCTTCCGCCTCGTAGATGTGGTTGAGCTGGTCAGCGTCCGCGCCCAAGATGTAGGCTGAGCCGAGAATATGCGGCGTGTGGTTGTGGAAGCGCAGTTGGTTGTAGATGATGCTGTGGTTAATGTGGTTCGCTTTGAGCAAGTGCTTCAGTGTACGAGCTCGTTTCTGGGGACGCTCTTCAACATCGTGGATCTCAGGCTTGGGGATATGGATGCCGCTCTGGAAGAGGTTGCCGAACGAGGGCAGCGACGGAAGCTTGAATTGCAGCATTGTCGTCGTCTCCAACGTTAGAGGGTCTGAGAGTGTGAATGTCAAAGACTACAGGCACGCGAGCAAAGGCCGGCGGCTGACCTCACCTGCTCTGAGAAGCACTGGGCTCGCTCTCACTTGTACATGAGTTGATGCCAGCAGGAGGGTCAGTCAACAGACGAACTCGTACCCCGCAACACGTGACATGACAGACGTGATTGTTGGTGAAATTGTTTCACGAGCATCTATCTACAGTACTCACGAGCGTGAAACGGACGTCTCCGTCTCGACAATCTACGCCATCGGGCTACAAAGATATTCGCCTCGCTCTTCGTTGCGCGTCGGAACGATGGCATTCGTCGCGTGGGAAGAGGAACGTTCGTTGACGAGAATGAATCATGGGCCATCACGTGCCAACCTCTTTCGAGCATGTCTCTGCTCGGCGTGTGACGATGATCCTCTGCGCTGCGGTGTGTGTAGCTTTGGCAGGTAGAACTTACTACCATGGATCGCGTGCGATGTGATGATTACAGCCTCAGGTTTCGTTTCGGAGCTGATCGGGCTGTGGTCCCGGAAGAGAGTTGCTGTTGCCACAAGCCTCGTACGCTTGGCGACTGAATGCGGCGGCCTGTGGCGTGCTTCTAGGCTCAGGTACAGTATTTGCGCGCAACTTGCCGTCGGTATCGTGCACGATATCGATACGTCACAACACGCGACATAGCGTCGGATGACTTATCGCACAATAGGATTGCTTACCTCTAAGTGAAGGTGGGCGGGCCCGCAGGAGTGATGAAATAATCGTGGCGCGCGAGCAATCGCCTGACCAGTAGCAGTTTGACAACATGCTTTCCCGCTTCCGGTACCACCCCACAGCCCCAACTACTGTACTTACAGTACACTGGTGGCAGGGGTGCTGCCACGTTCCTGAGCAATGCTTGAGCGACAGCAAGATGTTGACGACATGTTGATATAATGAGGCCATCTACTTGTGATACGCAGGGCATGCGCTTCACATCGTTCTGGAGGGCACAGTCCGCGCATTGGGCCGCAAAGGTGCAGACCTCCTGCTCGCCCAGCACGGTGGAAAGTTCAGGCTGTGTGCATGTATGCAGCATCCCACGTCGAGGCATTTTCCGCTAGGGTATTTTCCGCTAGGGTCGGTGTCAGGAGATACAGACGACTATCAGGCTTCGTTGCTAGACATGGCTGTGTGTTGAGCAGGCGAGGAATCAGAGTATGGCACGGCGAAAAACCTTCGTCGGCCGCGACATAGTGCATGGACGATGTGTGTTCATGTCGGCTCAAGAGTGATGGAAGCGAGAAGGTCCAGTTCGGCAGGTGGCGGAGAAGCGCACGGGCACCTATGACTGTGCGTGAGTAACAGTTCGCCTCCATGTCCCCCATCAAAGTGCCTTCTTGGACGAATCGACGTGAACTGCACCATGTCCTTTTCACACACCGCAAACATGGCATGCGCACTCCTCCCACCACCACCACCACCACCACCACAGAGGTGTTAATTCAGTCTCTCCTTGCACCGCATCACTTGACGTGAATGCTTGTGAGAACCTGCCGGAGACCTACCTGTTCCCGAATCCCGCTGGACGTCGCGCTTCTGCCTTGTGCTGGTCTTTGTTAGTCACCAGATATCGCCACTCTTGCAAGACTCATCGCCACAGCGCCTGTTTCTTGCCTTGAGCCGACTCATACTCACTCATACGTTACATTCAAGCCAAATACCTACCGCACTCATTTCGCCTGCGAGGACGGACTGCTTCGCTGGACTTACTTTGACGCCTTCAGCAGCGCTTGCTGGACCATCGCGATACTATCCTGAGCGAGCCTGCCCACGCCTTTTACTCATACTACCTCACCTAATCTAATCGACAACACACATTGCGACTCACTGCGCGACTACAGTGACTCTCTGCTCAGCCTTCCGGACGATACGACGTAGCAGCTTTCACTAGTCTCTCTACTCGAAGCGATCCTGGAATAGTCAGAATGGTCCTCTCCATGATTTACCCAAAGTTCTCTACCAGCGGCCCAGTCATCTCCAAGTCCATCAAGTCTACCGGTTCCTCAGTGCAGTGCTCGAAGTTGTAGACGCAATTCGATCTGCAACTCAGCTTCATCGCATAACAACTTCGACGAGCATAACAACAACAACTCGAAGACACGGAAGAGCAAGATAACACCACTTGGAATACTGGGTCTGCTGCGTAGAGTACTTCAAGAGCATCGGTACTGTTACTGAAGTGGAAAGCTGCAACAGGCACATCACGAACCATACCTTGATCCTCGTTGACCTGAGCTTTTGGTAAGCGTATGTCGGCGCGGTCATTGTAACATTTGACGTCTTTTAGCATCGGAGGGCGTACTGGATCGCTATCACGAACGGTCAATTTCGCCCGGACATATCTACCACACCACCTTGCACAGAATGACCTTGGAGGCCACTGAACATAACTCGGACGACCATGCGTCCTCTCACGGGAACTACGAACCGTATGAGGCCTCAGTCGCCTCGACAGCGCCTTCATCGCAGGCTTCTGTCTTCTCGGACACCCTTTCTGCACAGAGCTCCATAGCCACTTCGATCTCAGATGACTTTCGAAGCAGCCAAGAGGACGCGCGAGAGCAGGACAGGATCTGCGAAGCTGCGCAACTACCATACCAGCCACAGAACAACAGTCTGCCAGAGCATTCGTCGCTTCCCAGTGGTCGCGCGAAAGTATGCGCGCCATTTCCATTCTGTGCGGATGCGACATCTGTGCCGGCGTCGCTCACACTGCATCAACGACGAGGCTCCCTCACGAGGAGCCAAAAGCCGCCACCACTCATCCGTCAACGAGATAGGAAGAACCACTTCGTTGACAACCTTGTCGGTAAGCATCATGCATAAATGTTCTCGTGTCAAGACGTTCGCTAAGATTATCCGTTGCAAAGACTCTGCCACACAAATGGTAGAAGTCATCTGGCCTTTGTCAGTTGTGCCTTGTAAAAGCGAAGGGAGCGGACGTGGTGTGTTGCCACTTCGCACCTATATTGAAGAGACTCTCAAAAGGTCGCGGACCAGCTACTCCACACTGCAGGTCGCCCTTTACTACCTCATATTGATCAGACCCCATGTTCCCAAGACGGACTTCACCATGGAGCAAACAGTGGACTGCCCCGCCGATAGATCCTTGATGTGCGGCAGAAGGATGTTCCTAGCCGCGCTCATCCTTGCGTCCAAGTACTTACAGGATCGCAATTACTCGGCTAAAGCGTGGAGCAAAATGTCCGGCCTGAAAGTATGCGAAATCAACATGAACGAACGGATGTATCTGAGCAAGATCAATTGGAAGCTCCACATCCCACAGTCAACCTTTGAGAAGTGGCAAGAGCTCGTACTCAGGTTCTCTCCAACCCCATCTTCGCCAGGCGGAGGTGCGACCATCAACGCTTGGAAGCAGATCGTTCCAATCTTGACACCCGAGCTGGAAACATTCACAACCTGCAGACCGGAAAGCAGACTACTCGAATCACGAGCCGAGTCATATGGCTTATCGGCTCCCACGACGCCGACCCCAACCAAGTACCTTGGACATGCTCACATCGATTCGGCCTCGCACGAGACGACTCCGACACCCTCCACGATTCTGCCACGTTTCTTGGAGCCAAGACCTGATATCCAGCCCCCAACGCCGGCCCTGGCTCGCATGGGTCCTCTACCCACGCCGAACATGAGCGCCTCAAACACTCCTGCAGCGAGTGTATGCCGCTCTCGACGACTATCGATGTGCTCGGCAATGGCCACGGCTCAGACGAATCAGCTCAGCAGATGTACCGTCGATTCTTACCCGGACAACTATGAAGCCCGTGCAATGTCACGACGACCGTCAATCATGAGCATGAACTCGTACGGCTCATCGCCGGAATCGATGATGACGGATCGCTCGCGATTGTCGCGTGCGTCTTCGACGTCTTCCATCTCCACGGTCTCGACGAATGCGTCATTGGCGCCACAGCGGGCCTGTCTAGCTCGCCAGGCGACTTGTCGCAACGTCAGACTGCCGCCTCTTAGGCTGGTTCAGGAAGAGAAGGAAGGTACTTGCACTAAGCCGATCGTGATTGATGACGACGTTGAGATGGTCTCTAGCCCGGCTATGGCAGACTTCTCTATCAGTGAGAAGGTGCTGCACGCACCTCACCGTCACAGTCGAGCATCGAAGACCACGCTCGTGGAAGCATTGACGACCTCGTCAAGCGAGAAAAGTCGGAAGCGCGGCCGTACACACGGCAACCGTCGCTCAGAACTTCAAGAAGAGGTCCGATATCTCCTCGAGGAGTCCTTGCAGCATGGAATGGACCTTGATGACAATGTCACTTCGTCACCCGAGGCAGCAAACTATGCCTCAGATATGCTTGCGCACGATTACTCAACCAAGCAAGTCCAGCATCCGGTCATGTATGCCCGCCGAGAATCGAAGCGCGTGCCTGTACAGAAGAATGACGGCAGGAAGCGCTTTTGCGGCTCGAGCAGTGCCATGCCAATCTCGCCGGTGTCGCTTTATGGCGAAGTGGTGTAACCATGAAACTGCCCACGGGCAATACTACCCTACATGCATTACCGAGAGTAATCGTCTCATGGTTGTGAACAGGACACAGGGTGTTTGTTGGCGCACTGTAGTTATACTCTTTGCTTTAGAGATATCCCAGAAATCAATGTTTTCAAACGCAGTCGGTTATGTCAGACCTTGAGCCGAAGTTGCAGCTGACACCAGATTCCCAGGCAATAAGTCGATGCTGATCGACTCCGAGTCAGCCATCTGTGCCATGGTACGCTGACATATTCAGCGCGAACTTGTCCGTCGCCGATGAAGAACAAGAGCACGGGAAATGATGAGCTAAGAGTGGTTGGATATGACGAACTCTGAAGGACACTAAACTAAGCTACAGATCTAAAGAGTGCTATCCCCGTATTAATGGCTCCCAGCAGAACGCGATGACCGTCTTTTGGTTTCCTCCTTGTGTCAAGGCTAATCAGAATATAGGAATGATGAACTTTCTCCTGTTGACGAACGAAGAGGCGCACATGAGTGCTTCAGCCACGATGGACCTCCGGATAAGGTAGGCTCAGCCCTCGGGCTTCTCAGCATCACATTGAGAGAACAGCGCGAAGATCACATGATGCTGTAAAGGCAGACAGAGGAGCAATGGTCTAAAGTGGTTACGATCGACCTAAACACGAGGCATACAGTGTGAATCAGAATATGGCATGGTCCTTCGATGCACCGTGACTGCGAAGCCTGGGCAGATACTTCAGCAATATATCCATTGGAACAACTATGATGAAGGCACTGAGAGTCGCTGTCTAATATGGGCATGAAGGCCCGATAATGGTCGCTCAGTTATGATCAGGCTGAAAAATTCCAGGACTCCATAGCACTGTAGAGTACCGTACAGTCCAGAACTGCTCTTGCGGGGCCCAGTGAGGCTGTATCCAAAGCCGTATGAACAAGCTTGTGTCGTCTACAGGATCACACCGGGAGTCTTCGGAAGCACGTTCGATAGCACTCGAATTGATGGGCCTGCACACTGTACTTAGTGTTTGACGGGTATATAGATAATAAAATCGTGCTTACCTCATCTACCACCATCTGAAGCATAGCTTCTTATCGTGTGAATCCCCGATGGTCTAGTGGCTATGATTTCCGCTTGTCAATCGATCGATTCGCAAGTCGCGGGAGACCGTAAGTGGGCTCGAGTCATCAACTATTCGACGAATTCTAACGATCACGCAGAGGGTTCGGTAAGCTAGCTCTACCTCATCATGGACTGTATCTTGGTGCCTGTACTAACATGCCCGAAAGATTCCCTGTCGAGGAGCAAAATATGCCGTTCTTTTTGCGCTTTATCGCTTTGGTCACGTTTTTTTTGAATTAGGTCCAGCTCCGTCTTGAGCAGCAGCATCCATTTGTGTACATCACATCTCTTTACCCACCGTAGAAGTGGAGAGCTTTGAACTCTACAGTGATCATGTCCGAAATACGGCCGATGCGAGTATCGAGAGCTTCCACGAAGGCAACCTCTGCGTATTGCAACAGTGATGGTCGATGGCTGATGTTGCACTGCAGGGTATTGGAGAGGTGAAGTCGCTCTTTCTGGAAGTCTTGGTAGACTTAGTACTTCCTTTTGACTATAGGTTCATGGTAGATTGCAAGTGTCGTTGGCAAAAATCCTGCTGGATGGGCGATACTACAGCGGTCCATGGGTCGGCGTTTTCTTGCGATGTCTTGGAAAAGGCATTCCGAGCAGATGCCTGAGATGCTCATAGCATGTGGCACCATATTCGAATCGGGCAGTCCTTGAAAACATAGGGTCTCTCAGGAGCGTCCGACGCTGGTCGGGTCAGAGGTTATGAGCATGAGAGAATGAGGAGACGGGCCACTTCGTCGACGCTCCATCGTATCACACATGACCGGAAGGCTCTCTTTCATTTTAATCCATGTCGCAATCGTGGTCATACCCTCCTCTCAGGGTTGTAACAGAGCGATGCGTTGGCATATTCATTGGGCTTCGAAATCACTCGTCTCAGTCGCATGGTCTCTGGGTAGGATCACTGATCTCGACGAGAGCAGGCCTTAGCTATTGAATGTGATGCAAATGCGCAATGACTGTGATATTGATTACTTGATTGTACTTCAGTCCGAGCTGCACGAGAAGCCGTTTGAGGTTTGTTGATATGACGTGGGGCCAAATAACAACCACTTTGATGCCCAACGGCAGACAACTCTGCATCCTTCCTTCCAGCACACGCCAACAACACAGCCATTCTCTCGTTTGCACCAACCTCTACTTCACATTACACTCGCTTGATCTGCAGGAGGCAGCAAACTTCGCCTTCTTGTCCATCCAGCCAAACGGCAGGTAAAGTCGTCACCAGCAATGCACCCGATCATTCACCGTTTCCCCCGCTGACCATTGGAATGCATTCAGCAGCTCGCATTTCACGATCACTCCTTCAAAGGCAGGCCAGCTTACGGCCTCACGCAGCGAGGCAACATGACCTCCTTCATGAACACAATGTTCGTACCCAACTCTCCTCCGCAGCCATTCTCCCAATCACCCAAGCCATTGCCAGCGCTGCAGTCCAATGTGCTCGCCAACTCCGAATCGTATCCTCAGCTGCACTGTCCAGAGAGCCCACGCTCAGTCTATCACTCGCCACTGCAGCGGCACATTCAGAATGTGTTCGACCAAAGCGCTACTTCACCCTGCCGCTCACAGATACCTTTACCCGTACAGCACGAGTACCGACATCATGATACACATCGTGGCGCAGCACTGGGCTTGGGCTTCAAGGATATGGTGGTGAAGAAGACTGACCTCTTGACGCGCAGCAACAGTAGCGCTCGAAGCCGCGCGACAGCCTCTTTCCAGCCGACAAAGCGACAAAAGGGCACCAATAGCTGGCAGCTCAAGCAGTTCGCGGAGGCCACCCTCGGCAGCGGCAGTCTACGCAAGGTCGTCCAGCTGCCAGAAGGTGAAGATCGGGATGAGTGGTTAGCAGTCAACGGTGTGCAATCAATCAGAGCCCGATTGTGCATGCTCCACTGACATCGCCCAGTCGTCGACTTCTACAACCAGATCAACCTCCTCTACGGCGCCATCACCGAGTTCTGCTCGCCTCAGTCATGCCCCGAGATGAAAGCAACCGACGAATTTGAGTACCTCTGGCACGATCCGCCAGCCTTCCCAAAACCGACACGTCTTCCAGCACCCACCTACATCTCGCATCTCCTCACCTGGACCTCCAACCACCTCTCGAATCCTTCCGTCTTCCCCACACATCCAGGCGTCGCCTTCCCGTCGAACTTCCAGCAAACGATCCGCACGATCTTCAAGAGATTGTACAGAATCTATGCGCACATATACTGCCATCACTACGGCGTTGTCCGAGGTCTTGGGCTGGAGGCGCATCTGAACACAGGGTTCAAGCACTATGTTCTGTTTGTCGAGGAGTTCAATTTGGCGGATGAAAAGGGCAACAAGAAGGGAGAGTGGTACGGACCACTCGGGGAGCTGGTCGAAAGCATGCTACGAAGCGACTGAGATTGCACGACTTGTACTACTCCTATGACCTTCAGGACGGCGTTACGGGCATGTGAAGAGTCGCGGGCTGGAGAGACTTCAGGGACAAGGCAGGCATCGGGACGGAGACCAGGCAAACAGGCCTGTTGAATTATACATGATATCCACGCACTGATGCGCAGACCGTTGCACTGCGAATAATGGAGCTCAATTTGACATGCTTTTGTGCCATGAGAGTGCGACTCCTGGCTTTGAATTCAGTGTTGGTGCTGGGCTGAGCAGCATCGATCTTGCTGCTCCCTCGACGCTGACTGCACCACGCTTTCTACCGTCTAAGTTGTACAGCCGAATCCTGTGCTAAACTTTTGAATGACCAAGCCATCGTTACATTCCGCAAACAGCCGGACGTGCACCAAAACTAGCGCCTGATATTGCTTCTCTCGAGCGCTTCGAGTAGTTCAGGTCGACCCTCTAGGAGCTCTTTCGCGGTGCGATAGCTCATCCACTTCCGCTCTCGCTTATGTCTCTCTGGCCAGTTCTCCCTTGTCTCAATCACCTTCACCTCGTAGAACTGGTAGCTGGCACGCGGTGCCGTGGTACCGTATTTTTTGATCTGGGCCCCGGTCCGCTTCTCACTGATGGTGCCCAGATCCTTCTCCACTTTGCAGATGATTCCAGCCTCCTCCCAGGCCTCACGACATGCTGCTTCTTGTTGTGTTCTTTCGTCGGTTTCCCAGCCTCCTTTCGGCAGGACCCAGCCTTTTCGACCAGAGCTTTGGATCATGAGGACTTGGTTGCGATCTGCCGATAGTGGTACCACGCCGGCTACGAGACGCTCGCCATTGGGTCCGTACCTGCATGGCACGTGATCAGTGCCTGAGTAATATGTAAAAAGTCGAGAGGTGGTGTGAATGCGTTGGCGTTGACTGTACTCACCTCTGGTTGTCTCTGCCGGTCCTTGCCGGCTTGAGCGTGCCGATGTCTTGTTGTTGGGCCATCGGTCACACGTACGTTGTGGCTTGCTTTGCCCAGGAAAGTACCAGTTTTGGAGGAGCGATTCAGGTGTCTACGATCGTCGGTAAGTTGTCGTTGAAGCCCGTTCTATGGTGGTCACACGACGTCTTGCTCTAGTCTGTCGCTGGCTCGAGGGAGTGAGTAGACTGCCAAGCGAACGAAACGGTAGTAGATCGTGGGATGATGATGGAGCGAGATGCAGTCCTCAGACCCGCTTGCGCCGGGGCTGCGGGCGGGAGGCTGACCTGGGGAGGCGCAGAGAGCCTCGCGTTGTGATTGACATTGTAAGTGTTTGTGAGAGTGGAGGACGGGTCGCCTGCTTAAAGAACGTGGTCCTTGGGTGCTAGCACGGAGTGTGGAGTGTCACGTGATGTAGTCACTATCCTCGATGATCAGAGCCGGACGTGGGCGCCAACATGCTCAACACTACCACTGTAGCTGCCAGTGGGCGGCAGATGCCAGTGAACTTTGTCTAGCAGATCGAGTGGCAGAGTAGATGGTTCTGCTTCAGGACAGGAGTGCAGTGGCCGCCTTGCGCAAGCGAGCAGTTTTCCTGCGTCTATGAGTGGCTCTCCGTGGCGACCCGCCATCAGGTGAAGTGCCATTCCCGCCCCTCTTCGTAACCATGTTCTTCGATCTCTTACGCAAAACATCTCCCTGCCCGACGGCCAAGTCATTCTAGCTCCGGCCGTCCACGTCCCATCATGCAGAACAGCAACAGCTCTCAAGATCCGGCACGGTTATCGCTGTTGACACCTATAGGTAAGCTGCTACGCACACCAATCATCTGCCCGACACAGACCGCGTGTCCTCGAAGCTCTTATACATCGCGCTGGCCGGCGCTGCGTCTGGATGGAGCTCTTGATCCACTAGGCACGCGACATATTCCGGCGTTGCACTCGTGGCGGAACAAGACAAGAGGCTAAGTATGTGTCTTGACTAGGTTATCAGAGCAGCGACTGCGGATATTGCAAATCAGAAGAGTCAAGTCAGCGAACTCCCGATTCCCGTGCGTTCCTTTGAGTCCTTGCTGCTGCGAATCCTTCACCGTCTACTGTCCTTACCTCACTCTCGCTGGACGACATGTGAAGACGAGCCCTTCTGGGTGCATGAACGACAACATGAACTTTCCCCTCGCTATCGAGGGACTTTCCCTAATAATGACCATGCAGGTGCTTCGTACTATGCGAGAGCGAAAGTCCTGAGTCCTGAGCACTACCAGAAGCTCATGGACCGTGGTTGGAGACGGTCGGGCACGCTGATCTACCTACCAGACGCGTCCAGAAGCTGCTGTCCGCACTATACTATCAGGCAGGTCATGTACAGCTACATATTCTCGGCAGTATAGACTAATCTCAGCAGACTACCTGCCTCTGAGTTCAAGCCTTCTCGTGATCACCGTCAAGCGCTGCATCGGTGGAATAAGTTTGTGCTCGGTGAAAAATATGTCAAAGAAGCCGCGAAGAGCTTCCCGAAATCGAAGGAGTATGGCGCGATGATGTTTTCTCGGGCTTACCCAGTGCTGACCATGCCAGAGAGAAGAATCGCCTCAAAGACACCTTCGACCTCGCACACGTAGTCCACGAGAGCGAGCGAGCCAATCTGAAGCCTGGCATTGAGCCAGAGCACCGCTTCGAAGTGACACTTGAGCCAGACGAGTTCACCGAGGAGAAGTTCAAGCTGTTCGACAATTACCAGCGCCATGTACACCACGAAGAAGATGACGATATCTCTTCGTCCGGCTTCAAACGCTTCTTGTGTTCCTCTCCTCTATCGAGACAGACAGACAGCGACGGTAAGAAGCTCGGCAGCTTTCATCAATGCTACCGCCTCGATGGCCGCCTCATTGCTATGGCTGTGCTGGATCTCCTGTCGCATGCTTGCAGTGGTGTATACTTCATCTACCACAGTGACTACGAGAAGTGGTCATTTGGGAAGTTGTCCGCTCTTCGCGAAGCATGCTTGGCCCTCGAGCAAGGCTATCAATACTACGTAAGTCTAAAGGGTCGAAGACATCGCCAGTCTGAGACAACTCTGCGCCTCTCTCCCATTTTAGCGCTCGTCGCTGAGAAATTACGACGTGGCGTTCGAGTATGGCTAATATCCTTCTGTCTGGGCAGTACATGGGCTACTACATCCACAGTTGCAAGAAAATGCGCTACAAAGGTGACTACAAGCCGCAATATGTGCTGGATTACGATAGCCATGAGTGGGACCCTCTGAACGATGACATGCGGCATCTAATGGAGAACAGCAAGTACGCCAGCATGTCCAAACATCGATCAAAGGAGGCCAACAGTATATCAGACCAAGAAGACGAAGTCAAACATCCCACACCGACGGCGGCAATACAGTCCGGCTTATCTTTACTTCAGCTCGGCATGCCTGGCGTCTTGACCCTAGATCAGCTGCACCAACAGGTGGACTTGAACCATATGAAAGTCCACCTTGGCCGCGGGAGCGTTCATGAGATCCAGGTAATCCATCCTTCAACCGACTCCGATGAGTTACAAGCTGACAGTACAAACCAGAACATCCCAACCTGGGACACGGGATCAGACCTCGACCAAACCTCTCTGCGCGGCATCTTCGCCGAGCTCGCCGCAGTCCTTGGGCCAGACGTCGCGCGGGAGGCCATCATTGACTTTGGCTGATAAATTGCCACCAGTCTCAAGCACGGCAGCGAGAACATGGGAACAGGCGCCGGATCGCTACTGCCGCAGTGCCGACTACTGCGCCTTGCAGTGCACTGCATGCATATGCAAGGACACCAGAGAGGAAAGAGGGCATGTGCTTATCCGACTGCCGCGCACACTACAGCGGAATTTGGAGCTTGCAGTGGGAGCCATGTCACGTACTCCTTGTCCGTGCACACTTGCGACATGCGCACTCGAGCAGGGCAATGCGTAAGAGACTCAGACATCACACGACAGGCCATGTCACCTGCGAATCGCTTCCTGTCTCGACGTCATGGCACAGCATGTGGAATCTCACACTGGGACAACGAAGAGCAGTCTGAGGCGGCATGGGAGGAGACCAACAACAGCGCACTGACACAGGATGTCATTAGACTCAATTTTGAACTCGACCACTATTCCCACCTGTCCTTCCACTCGGTAGAGATTTTCTCCAGTTCTCTATTCAACCTCCTCTCCTCATAATCCGAGACCTCACCCTCCAGAGACAAGCGCTTAGCTTTCCTCATCACATCCTTGTACTTGGCTTGCAGCCACAGTTCGGCCTCACGACGTTCCTTGGACTTCCGTGCCAGATACTTGAAGTCGTTGTCCTCAACGGCGCGCTGAAACGCCTTTCGCATCCGCCGAGAATACAGCTGGCAGCTACTTCCGATCCCTTCGCCATAGACCGGCTGCACCGTGCGATTGAACTTCTTAGCCACCGACGATCCTTTCTTGATCTCTGGTTCCACCACTGACTCGAAGCAGTCTTCGCAGATGGTCAAGCTGGGTAAGTCCGGGGAGAAATGCCACAAGCTGCCAATGAGCATATTGTCACGGGTGCATTCCCTCAGTCTGGTCTTTCGCTCAACCAAGTCGATCAACGGCATCGGATCGGCGCCCTCCCGAGAAGCAATGGCTTTTTCATGCGTCGAAACCAGAGCGTCCAGGTACGCCGAGAAGCGGGTGCTGTCGGTGCGTATGGCGCACATGCGTTTCTCTTGAGATGCACGTTGCGGCAGCTTCACAAACAGTCCCGAGAGACTTGGCAGCAATCGCTCGATTTTGCGCACGTCCCCGAAGCAGACATGGAAGTCTCGGACAAAAAGTCCATCTGGATCGCGCAGGCCGTACCATGATTGCACGGATGCCACGCTTCCTGGGCAAGGCTCGGTAGTGCTCTCAATCTCGGCAACATCTTTCAGCAGCCCGAGATCTGTGCGGTGTTGCTGCAGGGTAAGCAACCAAGCTAGACGTATCCAAGGAGAACCAAAGGCACATTGTACTTTCTGATTGAGATTGTGAGGTAGTGATCGCCGGAATTGGGATCGGAAAATTGTACGCTCAAACAGCGTCTCGACGCAATCAGGGCAGAAATTTATGTCAACAGAGCCGATCACGGTGTACCAGTCATCGTAGCCTGCGATCGGCTCCGGTCGAGTGCAGGGTGGCAGACCTTTCTTCATGAGTGCCTGGAGCTCTTTCTTGGTTTCCGAGGAGGTGGCAAAGGACTCCTGACGTTTCATCTCGGCAAGACGTGGACGTGTTTCGCCTGCGTTGCGAGGCTCGATCGAGGAGGCGTTGCTCGCAGAGTATTCACGGGTAACGTTTGGCCTGTGTACGCTCCTGACCGAAGTATGCGACGAATTGCTTGGGGCGGGTGAGGCCGACCGTGCCGAATTCTGATAGTCATAGGCGTTTGGTGCCAAGGATGCCTTCTTGCCTGGCATGTAGGCATGCTCGTGCTCTTCCGGCATAAGAATCGCGCCACCCATCAAGGTGGCATCTTCTGGGTACGGAAGACTGACAGGTCTCGGTCCGGTACCCTCCTGAGGTGTTGTTCTGCGCGAAGGTTCCGGTGATGGTTCGTGCGAGGACATTGTCTCCGCTACGCGTGATGAAGGCTTTGCTCGCCTTGCTGCATTGGCCGCAATGAGCGTGCTCCAGTCAAGGTCCGTCTTTGCTAGACGGGGGGATTCTGACGCAGGAGTGCGTGGAGTCGGCGAAACGGGACGAGACGTTGAGGCAGATCCTGGCCTCGAGCCTACAATGCTGCCTTCCCGTGACAGATCGGCGCCCAATCTGTTGGGAGAGTGCGAGGTAGAAGTGGTAGAATTGGCAGGCGACACGCCACGAGAAGATGTATAGGTCGCTGCCCTCGATCGAGAATAGTGCGCAGCAGACCTTGGATCTAAGGACGCGGTGGCTATGAAATTATTATCGTGAGCTTCACTGAGAGAGGTGGATGCCATCAACGGAGTGGGCCGCCCAGATCTCCCTGTATTGAGTCGACCAAGGGTTGGCAGTGTGCTTTGTGAGTCGGTATTTCGCCTTGCATCGAGGTTCATCTTTCGGATGGGGGGCGCCGAACCACTCTGTCCAGCAAAATCCACAATAGAGGTTCGTTCTGGCGGTGTGTGACCAGTGAGTTTCCTCCCAGAAGGCTCAGGCCGCCGAGTATCGAAATCTATATCATCAATCGCGTCATCGTTGTCACGGGCTCCGGATCCTGCGTGGAAGTAGTCCTTGCCTCTCCCTGAGGTGGGGCTTAGACGAGCAGAGTCACGACGCGGTGAAGGCGATGGCTTGATCGTATCTGTAGAACGAGCAGTATTTGTGTCTGAAGATGCTGCAGATTGTGGTGATGAAGCGTCGGCTGACCTGTAGCGGCTACTGCTTGACGTCTCGTGGCCCAGTTTAGTAAGCGTGGTGAAGGCATAAGGCGACGATGTGCGCTTGTCCAGCTCTGGCACTCGATTGTCATTGTTGATGCTGAGCTTCGACGGTCGTCGTCGAGCCTTCCGCGCCCTCTCATCTTCACTAGTAGGAGGCGTAGGGATGCCCGTGCTGTTGGCCTTTTGCTCCGAAGTCGCAAATACGAATCGGCGCTCATGCTGGTTGATGAACTCTGGCACTTCTTCAATGAGAGGTTCCTGGTCTACAGATCCCCGCGAAGGCGCCTCATTTCTGCGCGCTTCTCGTAGCAACTGTTTTGCATTAAGCTCCCGGCGCAGAGATGCCACTTCGTCTTCGGCGAACGGCTGGGGTGGCCATGACCTGCGCTTTCGTAATGGCAATCGCGGAGAGTCCCACCGGCTGTCAGACGTGGGTGAGGGCGGATTTTGGTATCGCGAGTCATATCGATCGTCGTATCGGCGCCTCGAGCGGTCCCGAACAGACCCCGCCGCACTGGCCTTCAGACGGGACTGTTCATCTCTTTCTCTTGGGTCGTTGCTTCGTGAGTATCGTGGGCGTGCGTCGGAGAAGTCGTAGTAAAGGCGTTCCATGGCGCCGCGTCTCTAAGGCATCAGTGGTGGCGTATTGGGTCGCCTGTTGCTGAGCCAGCGGATAAGTCGAGAAGTGAGACGGCAGACAGACAGCAAAGAGAGGCGTGAGGAGGGGGAAGGTCGAGTACTATACAGTAGTGAGAAGAGAGGGAGGGTCCCGGTGCGGGCCTTGGGCGCTAGCTAACATGCATGACCTGCACATGTTTGTTGAACGCCTGATCCCTAGTTGTTGCATCTACAGTGCTCGGTGCTCGATGCAGAGCGGATGTGATCTGTCGACAACTAACGTTAACTCGTAGCTAGAGGCACAGGCTCAGGACATGCGCAACTGCCGCACCGTTCGAAGGCAAACGGCAAACGGCAAACGGCAAGCGGGAACGGGATGGCGCAAGCTCTCAGGCGAATCACACCGATCGCCTTGTGATGCTCACACCCTTGCTTCCGGTCTTACTATGGCGATTGGGATATATTATTACATGCGACCATTCACCGCCACTTCGCTCATCACTCACTGGCTTAGAAGTCGATAGAGATGTTGGGGAAGGACATTCATGGAACTATTATATGCAGAGTGCAGTGCAGTGCCACGAGTGTCGAAATTCAAGTCGGCTGCCACATTACAGTATTTCAACCTGCTGGGTATGCTCGATGACCTCGATGGTCTCCACATTCACTGACAGTGAGCTTGGCATGCGATGATGCACCTTCTATATGACCACCACCACCCCGGATCCCTTACTTTAGAACGTGAACAAGGTGCCTCGCTGTTGTGCTCTGTTCACCAGCAGCAGTAGGTCTGTGATACGACTTACTGACAAGTAAAGTCACACCTTGATCCTCGGATGCAGATAGATACATAGGTACACAGATCCCGATCCGGAAACTGCGGTAATGCTCGAAGGAATGGTCACCGTCCTCATGCACCCAATGCTCTCCTACTCAATTCATGTGAAAACCAGCAGCATACCTTGGGTCTGGTTCTCCCCGATGCGTCTCAACAATGACAAGCACACGGCACCACATGCGAAGCGCTGGCATCGCCACCTATCCGGGCTAGAACTCGGTGAGTGGCCATTGAGTTGAATAGCATCAAAGTGACGCCTTTTCACTCACCAGCCAGAACTCCGCCAATCCTAGCCGTACCATTGGAGGCCTGCAGCTGCCTCACGCTGCCACCTGAGCCATACGCTGTATAACACACCCGGAAGCTGGTCCGAGTCTTCAGCAAGGAGGCAAATGGATCCTCTCGCTGCATGCGCTGTCTCTCAGTCGTCATTCGCATTATCTCACTGCCGGCGCTCTGCTGTACGACCACGGCGACAAGACTTTCGCCAGCATTACGATATGGAATAGAACTGCCTCGCCGCGAAACGCATTTCTTCAGCTCCAATGTCAAAGACTGCAATGACATTCTTCAGCCAGGTACCTCCTAGAATGTTCAGACCTCCCTGAGCTGGCTGAACACCCAGCGCGCACACACCCTCTTGAGACGCGATGACCAGATCCAGCTCATTGACGTAGAAGATTTTGTCCGAGATCGCCACGCCGAACACCGGCACCGTAGCGGCGCACTCAACCATGTACGCATTGTCGTCGGCGCTCCACCATGCTGGCGGGTTGAATGACCGAGCGAAACCCTCCGCCACGTCGTCCGGGACATAACACAGACTCGTACCCGAATCGACGATGGCTCGAGCAGAATCTCCCACCGTGAGCGGGATCTTGGTAGGGTTGTTGGTGTTGTGAACGTTGAACTGCGCGCCGCTGGCATTAGAGTATGCATACCCGCCAACCTCGATGGCGTAGAACTCGTACACCTCCTGACCATCGGTCTCATTCACGCCGACTGGCTCAATCTCAGCGCTGGCCCAGTACGGCGAATGCGGAACATCTGGAATCCCTCCAAGAGCCAGAACGCCGCCTTTGCTCGGGTCACGGTCAATCGCCAGGCTGAATACTGGCGCAACATTTTCCTTCTCGTACATGTTCACGAAGAGTGGGTTGTAAGGGCGTCTGGTCCCCGCCGAATTCGTGGTTGGGTCCGTGCCGGCGTAGGCTGAGACGAGAGATCGATATGCGAATCCGATCAGCCCTGCCGTCGACCGATCACCAAACCAAGCGGCTCTATCGACGACCCCAAACTGCTGCTTCTGCACTTCAATTCCAGCCATCGCGAAGGTTTCATAGGCGAGCTCACCAGTCAGGTATTCGCCATCCGCATAGGTGATGTTGAAGTTTAGATCGGGTATCGGCTCGTAAGTGTCAGAGTGCGAGGAATTGTATAACATGCCGAACTCGCACTCGGACTGATCTACCTCCGCGTGGGTGAAGACGTCATGGCAGATGAAGTCTGTTGTTGCCAGCCAGGGGTCGCTACTGCCAGTATCGATCACGACCGAGTACTCTTGTCCGCCGATCAGGACGTCGGCAGAGAAAATCTCTCCTCCACCCACGACATCTATGGGAGTCGTGCCATCCTATGTGTTAGGTCGTCAGCGCTCGGCCTTCAACATTGTGCTCGCTCACCAAGATCAAATCACTACTCACAGCGACCCTCGCGACGCGCGACCTCCCAAACCGCCTCATGGACTGGACAAATGTCGAGCTGATCGATGTCCCCGACCGCGCTCTGGTAAGCTGGACGATATTTTCCGTGAACTTCAGCTCACTTGGCGCGGCCTTCTCTCTTTGTCGTGGAATTCTGGATATCGTGTAATCACCATACTCCTGAGGGAAAGGCGAAGACTTCAGCGCCGCAGCCGCACATGCCAGGAGCGGCAGTGCGATGAGCATGCTCGCAGCGAGCGCAGCTGGACGTCCTCGGCTATGGCGTGTCGAGATCGATGTCGCGGTTCGATGGCAAGGCGAGTCGACGACCGTATCGGTGCGCTGCTGCACTGCTCAGAGCCAAGAGTTGAGTAACGAACGACGGATGACCGCGCAGCGCGATGCTGCAAGCTTTCTCGATGCCAGAGTCAGGCCTTACATTGTTGATTACGAGCTCCATGCCTTGCTTGACTTGGAATGCGGGTCTGGAACGCAACAAGTGCATCTAGCCAATCGAAAGAATAGACAACATCGCCTGAGCGAACTATTGTTGCCATTGTATTACCCTCCGTCTTCTAGATCGTTATCTACCTCTATAGGTCTGATCATGCGCCGCCCTGGCTTCATGCATAGGAAGGTGGTAAAAAACACACACCAACTCTCAAATTCCCAAACTTTCGGTGCGCCAAAGGCGAGACAGTATCCAGACGCCATGCTCGTAAACAAAATGGCATGGTAACAGTCTACCACAAAGTGTAGCCACCATCGATGAGGCAGTCGCTGCCGGTCATGAACGCCGAGCCATCGCTTGCCAAGTAGACTGCCAAGTTGTTCAAGTCGTCAACGG
This sequence comes from Nothopassalora personata, assembly GCA_033816765.1. Lineage (NCBI taxonomy): Eukaryota > Fungi > Ascomycota > Dothideomycetes > Mycosphaerellales > Mycosphaerellaceae > Nothopassalora > Nothopassalora personata. The sequence goes on along the minus strand of CM066287.1, from coordinate 3,644,459 downwards.
AGCCCAGCCGCTTCTGAGGAGTGTGGTCGATCCAGATCTTCTTCTGTGCTTCGAGGGCTGGAACGCGGTTGAGAGCAGTGTCCATGTACCCTGGGCTAATGGAGTTGACTCTGATACCGTATCGTGCCCATTCGGTCGCGAGGGACTTGGTGAGCTGGACCACGGCGGCTTTGCTGGCGTTGTAGCACGATTGCTCCTGTGGGTAGTTGACGACTGTGCCGGACATGGAGGCGATGTTGATGATGCTGCCGCCGTTGCCAAGAGCCATCATTTGCTGTGCCACAGCCTGTGCGACAATGAAAGTGCCGGTGATGTTGATGTCCAACAGACGGCGGAACTTGTCATGGTCGTAAGTTTCGGCTTTGATGTTGGAACTTTTCGCACGTTAGGGCTATCTCATCTGCGCACGGAGATCGAAATACTCACTCAGCGATGCCTGCAGCGTTGATGAGTACGTCCAGGCGGCCAAAGTGATCGACGACATCCTGGATCACTTGGCCCATAGCCTGACCGTCTCGCACATCGATCCGGTAGAAGCGAACGTCGATGCCAGTCTGCTCACCAAGCTCACGGGCTGCTTTGTCTCCAAGCTCCTGCTGCACATCCATGATTGCAATACCTCGAACACCCACCTCTGCGAGTGCCTGTGCCATGTTGAAGCCAAGACCACGACCTCCTCTGTTGCGAAGTCAGCAAATGTCAGGTCCGTGGCTCCCGAGACGAAACACACCCTGTGACAACGGCTACCTTTCCAGGCAGAGTGAAGTTTCGCAAAGTTGGTGTGAGCTTCGAGTGGACCTCGGGTTTGAGTGGAATGGCATGCTTCTCAATGTCGGCGCCAGGAGGAGATACAGGGCCAGCGTTCTTAGCAGCCTCGAATCGAAGCTGCTCTTCGCTTCGCTCGCCGCTTCGGTAGCTCACGACAGGCACTTCCGGGACGTTTGTTCTTGAGGATGATGTGAGTGTGGCGCGAGCTGCGAGTGGTGCCAAGGAAGCCGTTCGGGCAGCGCGTTGGCTGAGCCGCAGAGCACTGCGGGCTAACATGGTGAATTAGGTCGTTTTGAGGTTTCCCTGGCAGGTGAAGTCGTCAGGGAAATAGGCGAGCTGCGCTTCGCTAGCTAGTCGTTGCTAGAAAATGTAGGCTGTTGCTGATGGATGAAGCTGTGATGATGATCTCGGAGAGGCCAAAGGTAGAGGTGTGTTGGAGGAAGAAACGCAACGCAGAGTACGCAGAAACAAACAAGATAGATGTCGAGGGGAAGACAAGAGGAAGCAGCAATACTGTCGCGACGGACAGCAGTCGCGGACTTTACAAGGCAAACAAGGCAATGTCAGCAACGAGCACGTGGCCCTTGGTGATTATCTGGAATCCATGGCACCAGACTTCATCCAGCTGCGATACCATCCCAAGACGCACAAGTGTGTGGCCCGTTTATTGTGGACTCTCCGTCAATGCGATAGCGGTTGGCGTGCTCAAGAGCCCCTTTCCCAGCACCGAAGAAGATGCCGGCCTGCCTGGTGGCCCGGAAGAGCGACAATGTGCCGACACGGATAACGAAGCAACACATAATAAAGTGGACAGATTTCGAAATGACAGTTTCGCTCTTGTGTCGGAGTGTTGGCGGAAGTGATGGAAGGCGAGGACGAGTGTTTGAAAAGAAAGCCACAGCTCCCTCGTCGCGCTGACGTGCATGCTCGAAGTGTAAGACAGCAACAGTATGCTTAAGGCAAAATCGAAATCTGATTCAACACACCGATAGAGCGAGCCTCTGCGCATACTTTTGCTCCGAATAGATTTCTGCCGCGACGTTCTTGGCGTGAAATCTCTGGAAGCAAGTGGTGTGGAAACAACGACGGGGAATGGATTTTGCGTGCGAATAACACATAACCGCACGCGATATGGATAAGGGCGTTGTTGCCAGGGTAATCGCAGCTCGTAAGACGTCGCTAGTCGTATACGGTAATAAAGCGGCCCCTAAGGTGCTGCTATCTTAGCCTTCAACTTTCAAGCGCCGAAACCGTACTAAATAGCCTAATCGATCGGGTTGCTATCCCACTCCAGGCGATACCACGTTCACGTCGTCGGATAGCTAGGGGAGAGCTGGGGTATCCTACCCCCTACCGATCGTAGATACAGCGCTAGACGTTTGTCATGTCTTTGTCATGTCGCTTGGAGCGCCAAGGCCTACGGTGTCTATGCAACGTAAGCATTATCGCGCCTTGGTGCGTAGAGCAAAAACATAACGATATTACGAACCCTCTTCATCTGGCGCCGGCGCTCACGATGCCCCATCAGCCTTACCGGGTTAAAATCGCCAAAGCCAAATACCGAGTCATGTGGACGCGTCTGGAATATGGCCAAATCTGCTTGGTGCGCTGTTCAAGCTCCTCGCCCACGACCTGGAGCAAGCCTAGGAGGCCATCGCTCTCCATGTTGTCGGCGTGGATTGGCCTTTTCTAGAAGCACACACGGTCGCACAACAATTTCGTTTTTCCGCGTAAATTTGTGCAACTCGGGAGGGTGTGCTCTAAATGGTAACGTACGACAGCTGACGGCATGCTTGATTAGGATCATGTATCCCATGGATCTTCGCAGGCCTGGCTCAGCCGTTTCTTCTACATTGCTACGTCCGTGCTGTTGTCCTGCTGCCTGATGGACATGTCAGGAGGGCCACAATGCTCGATTTGTTATCGATGCGCTCTAGTGGCAAAGGCATCACGGTCCATGCGATGGCGTATCACTCCGTCACGCAGTCCACAATGAGTCTTCATGAGCACTGGTGCTGTAACCCAGATGGAGCTATCATGAAGCTCTACAATCTCGCAGCCAGGCTGGGCATCGAGACCCGAGGAGGCGAGCATACTGCTGAAGTGCATGGCCACGGCCGTCTCATCTCGACTTGCTCGACACGCTCTTCCTCTTGCTATCCTTCTTCTTCTCCCTGGCGCTCTCCTTGTTCTCGAATGGAAAGTTACTGGTCCTCTTATCCGCGCCAGTTCTCTTACTGATTCTCCCCTTCTCACTGCCGAACAGCAGCACCCAAATTCCCAGGCAGAACAATCCAGCGCTAGCGATCAAACCTACCCCGAAGCCGAACGAGAACCCATAGGCGACTTGCGTGTAGAGGTAGAAGGCGCTGGTCGCGTGATAAGTCGTCGTGGCGATCAGCGTCGGGTACGCGTATGGATCTTTGATCGTTCCATCACTGTCTTCTTCCTGTGCAGCTGTTATCTGCGAGGATACCGGCAGGATACCCGTGAGAAGGATGCAGATGACAGCGAGCGTCAGGAGTGCGAAGCCGAGGCTACGTGAGAGATAGGATTCGAGGTCGGTGGAAGTGCGTGGTTCGCTGGCTAGGAGCGAGACGATGATTCTGGGGGTGAGGATAAGAGGCAGTGATTGTACTGCTAGGTACGCCGAGGTGCCCAATGTGTAGGCTTGAAAGACCTGTATGAGATGTGTGAGTTGTCGCGTTGTAGAAGGCGGGTCGTGAAGTTACCTACGTCCATTTCTGTTTCACGTCGACACCGTAGTGCTGATACAGTACATATTTGTAACTGTTTGGTTTAGGTCTCTTTCCCAGCACTGTGGCTGGCGGGGCTAAAGAGAGCTCCCTTTCAAGATGGGAATCGCGGCTGCGTCATCGTACATTCAAACTGGAACCGTGAGCCACAGAGCAGTGTGAGCAGCCAAGTGAATTTGAGGCACCGCGAGGTATGGACATGCAACTAAGCATGCCCGTACCGTTGGTCTCTGGATGATATTACATCTCGAATGGCTTGATATTTACCACACATTACTGCCTTCTGTTACATATTGCTTCCTACAGAGTGTTTTTATTGTTTTTAAGCTCCGTCAGCCTCGACCTGATGGCGATGCTTGGTGATCTCGCGCAGGCTTCGCTTCATCGACTCCAGTTTCGCCCGCTCCTTGACTACACTCTCCTTCGCCAGCTTCCTTAGCATTGCACGACCATCCTTTGCGTGCTGCTCCTGCCAAGCTGCCAACTCACCTGCAATGGTCTGCTGTGTATATCTCAGCTCACAGCCCAACGTCTCGAGCTCTCCTCGAGCCTTTGCTGCCCTGTCCCACGCTTCAAGCGCTACAGCTTTCTTAGCATCTTCGAAGAAACCGATATTCGGCGTCCAGCGGTTGGAGCGGGAGATCGAATTCTTGCTTTTGTCCATCACGCGTTGTGCTTGTGCCATGCTGCCAATGAGGTATGCCGGGCGTTCAGTGGCGACCTGCATCGCGGTGCTCGTCGACTGGATCGAGTGGAGAGCGTAGTACAGACCTGCCAGAGGGGATGCCTCGCTTTGCGCCAGTGATTTAGTGAAGCGCTCGAATGCCGTCGGGTATTGCGGAGGTAAAAACTTCAACGTCGACACGGCACTTGACGCCAACATCCATGCTTCAAAGCACTCGTTGTGTATCATTCTCTGTCGATTCGTGACACGAATGACCTTTTTGACAGCTTGTGTAACGCCTCGCACCTGCTCCCTTGAGAACACGGCAAAGTTTTCCACCTCTTGGGTGTCTGTGACCGGCTCGTAGTCGTCTTTCACATTCTCAACGCGAGTCTCGGCTTTACGCCTACTCCGCTCATTGAGCATATCGGCATCCAATTCTGGTACAAGGAAGAACTCCCAAACCAGCTCGTGTGTGGAGAACGTGCCGTGCGTGAGTAGACTGCGGAAGAAGCTGTCAAGCCTGATCTGTAGATCACGCAACACTACTCGCGAAGGCTTCGATGGTATAAGGAAAGGCGATGGCAAGTTGATATGCGCTGGCAGCCAGCTTGCTGGACATTCGACCGCTAGCCATCTTGTTAGATTCTCAAAATCAGCTAGCGATCGCCTGCAAGTAGTGACGGTGATCGTCCCGTTGGTATTCGGCGCCCCAGACTTCAGGACCAGACGGACGGTGCAATCCTCCACGAAGAAAGAGCGGACGATGGTCGTGGTGCGCCCATCACTGTTGGCAGGTGTGGATAGGAGTACCAAATCATCTATCCGGTTCCTCATTTCATCATCTTTCGCGAGCTCGACTGCAGTCAATCCTCGAAGATCTTTCAAGGTCATGTCGACCCTTGGATCGCCGAAAAGTGCTCGCACGAGATCAATGCGACCATACTTGCTGCCCATCATTAGAGGAGTGAAACGTTTATCGTTCGTTGCATTTACATCCGAGTCACAGTGTCTCAGCATCCTGAGAGTGAGCTGCATGTCGTTGATAACATGAAGGAGTGTATTGCCTTTCGCGTCCACATGGTCGTCCAGATGTAGCGGCTCAGCATCGCCTTGCGTATCAGTGCAGAACGCCAGAGCTTCTTCTACCATGAGATGATATTGGTCGTGGTCGTAGGATCTGCACAAGGCGAACAATGGAGTCTGACCGTTCTTATCTTTCAGTCTCCACGGAAGCTTCTTGCCGAATCTTCGCATCAGATGAGGTTGATGGAACAGATAATGGGCGAAGCAGCGCCCCTTGTTATCCTGTACCTGGAGATACCGAACTAGATCTTCTTCGCTTGCATGCTGCTCCAAGTACGTGATCAATTCATCCGTGACCGCGCGATTTCCAGATTGCACCGCGGCGGTCAACAGTGTAGCCCCATCGTTGTTGACATCTCCAAGGATGAAATCTGCCCGAAAGTGGGCAGGCAATTTGAGCAAGAATTGCAATGCTTCCTGCTTGCCTGCGTCTACGGCCATCATCAACACCGAGTTGCCATCTGCATCCTGCGTCTGAGCGAGCTTCTCCGTGGACAGATCGCTGCCCAAACTGTTGCCCATATCAGAGTCGGTGCTCTTTTGGCGTGAATGCGACCTCGACGAATACCCAGATGACACCGACTGGCTTCGAGGTAGCGACGCCATCGACACGCGCTTCTTGACCCTGATATCCGCTTGCTCGGGAGGCGGTGTCGGTGGTCGCTGGAAAGGAAACACGTGCCCAAGGGAGCCGTTCAGAGCCGCGAAGTCCTGCGTCGAGCTAGTGCCTTGCTGCTCCAGCTGCTCAAGCATTGTAGTATCGGGCGACGACAAGTCAGAAATATCTTCGTCATCTGAAGACTGTGCGCCCAGTGCCCGTGGCGAGGAGGTCACAGAGCGACGCTCAGAATGCCACTCCGGCTGGAGGATTGCCTCCAGTGCATGAGTATCGCCAGTCTTCACAGCCTGCCACAGTAGCCTGTTGCGTTTGCTAGCCTTTCGCAGTACAGAGGACCCACCCGAAAGATGTGCCAAGACAGCTTCCATGGTCGCAAGAGCATAACCTTGTTCGCCACTTTCGACTTCATCGATGAAGATAAAGTAACGCATGTATAGAAGTCGCGCATGAAGGTGTCGAACACCGCTGCGTATGACAACAACCAATAGCATTGAAACCAGCACATCCGCGTTAATGGTGATGGGTGACCCCTCTTGTGCTTGTTCACCTTCAGGCGTTTGGGCAGGGTCGGATGCTGTTACGGTCTTTTGCGTGGCTAGCAGGATGTCCAGCATTTCCTGCGGACTGCTGGCAACGCCCATCCTCTTGAAAGTCTCGATGCCTTTGTTAAGGCGCGTGGCGAGCATTCGCTTGCCTTTCATGCCGTCCTGGACCGGTATGCCAACCTGCGCAATGTCCACGTCCGCCACTTTCCGAATCTTATGCTCCAAATCACTGTCGTCCGGTCGACGAATCGCGCAGACTCGTGGAAACAGATTTTGATCGTGCACCTGTTCTGTGATATATCGCTCAATCATGCGCTCTACTACTGGCCCAGTAAGCTCAGTGTTGGCGCCGAGGAGGGACAGTTGCTGCTTATCTACGCCCTGGAAGAGGTCAATGGCAGAGACAACGGCCGTCTCCAAAGAGGTTCGCAGAGACTCTTCCCCAGGCTCCAGCTCCAGTGATGTGGGGTGGATTGTGCTACTTCCAGATAACGATGACTTGATTGTGGAGACGGAGTCGCTGATGGATGGGCCAGAAAGCTGTGAACTGACTGAAGACCTTCTTGATTTTGGTTTCGGAAGTGGTTTGTCGTTGACCGCGATGAACTCGCGGATAACTCTCTCTAACCCACTCTGCATCTGCCTCGAGATCATTGGAAATTGTATCATGAGCTCCCCAAACGTTTTGATGTCCTTCTTCTTTGGCACCGGTGGTCCTACAGCTGAGCCTGTCGCTGTGTCTGTGGAGGCTTCGGTAAGCACCCTCTTTCTCTCCCTACTTGGCTCATCCGTAATGATAGCAGGGATGATCGGTGTCGGCTGGTATATGCCCATGAGAGGCCGCGAAATGTAATAGACGAGCCATTGCTGCCCATCAGCCACATCCGGATAGTATATCGTATCGCTGAGCAGTTGTGCCTGATTGAGCGTCTTGAACCCTTTATTACTGTAGACGAAAGAGTCCTTCACCACGACGGTCCTGCCATTGATGGTGGAAAACTGTTTCGCTTTGCTCTTATTCTCCCGCGCATTGCTGCCGTCTTTCCCACTGCCTGACAACGGCGGCCCTCCCCCAGGGACACGCAAAACATGGCTGGCCAAGAAGTCCTCGGTGCCCGCTAGATCCGCGTAGGTCGTGTTGGACTCGCGATCCTTGGAGGTGAGCAGGATGTCGGTGGCGGGCACCAGCAGAAGGTGGTGGCTTATCGGCTGACATTGCGCTGGCAGCGCGCTCCGGAAGAAGGCGCGCAAGTATGGGTTGAGTGGTTGCATTCAGAGCGATCGTCTGGACATCTCATGCTGCGGGCCTCCGTCTTCGCTGTAGAGAATGTGAATCGTGAAGGCTGGATCATGCGGCACACCTTTGGCGTTTGGCGTTTGTCCTTTGCGAGATCGCGGGGTTTGGTTCGTCCCGAATCGCGTTTGACAATCGTTGCTCTGGCTCTGTCGCCGATGGGTCGTTGCTTCGTAATAGCCTATGCTTTGCACGTCGTTCCCTAACGGAACTTGGAATACAACCGTGTCGCTTCGCAGGATGATGCGTCGCGCAACCCTTGAACCCTGAAGGTGAAGGTGACAACGACGACCCGAGCGGGTGGCTCGGCCGGACGCTGCCCGGCTGAACTCAATATCGTAAGCATGTGACAGCAGCTGGATCGGCCTATTCATAGCACAAGCACTGGAGTATGGATAGCGAGAAGATATGATCAAGGTGCAATGGCAGTGTACACTCTTCAAACCTGCTACAGAAGGGTATCATACAGAAATCGCCTCCTCGTGACTATTCACCATGTCCGAAAATCCCCAACTCCATGCTTAATGGTACGCTCCAACGTAGTAAATCTCTCAGTGTGACGCTCTCCCTAACCCGCTATGCTTCGTCATCTATCTACCAGCTCTGCGATGTGGCGAATGGCATCGTCCATCGAGTCTTCTGTCAGAGCGTCAGCCCAGACCTGTCTGTAGCTAGCGATAACTAGGTCTAGGCCTGGGAAGAGCTGGAAGCCATCGTCGCCGATGCGCGCGACTGCGGTCGTGATAGCTCTGTCTTGGCTTTGAAGACGGCGACTACCACGGAAACTGCGTTCTGGATCCAACAAAGTAATGCGGAATCTTTGCAACTGTTCGGTAATGGTGTGTGTGAGGTCGTGCACTGGGTTGACCGCAGCATGGCGAGGAATCGAGAACGAGAAGATGCGTTCATGGATTCTCTCGAGATGCGTTACAAGCGTGTCGATAAAGCGCTCTTCCAGGCTGTGGGTGTCCTGCCTAGGGATACTGAATGGCGCTCTAAAGCCGCGTTGGAAGATGTCGTCGAAGTCATTCTGAGCTGGACCCATGGTATCGTGGATAGCTCTCTCGTCGCCAAGCTTGCCGAACCGGGGACACTTGCCTTTGCTGAAGTGGTTGGCCGCCGGCTGCTTCCCACAGATGAAGCAGAGCTGAGTGCGGCAGTACTGACAGCGTAGTGAGTTGCAGCCATCCCAAAGCATCATCTTCATCTGGCATGACTCGTTGGGGCAGATCTGGTAGTCAACGCCTCGAGTCATCTCCTCGAACGGATCATCGTCTTTCGACTTCTTGCACCTGTGGACCTTAGCGCCGTCGAGAGGCTCCGAGCACTTTGAACAGACCGGGCCAGTGCAGCCGCTGCAGGAAGTGACGTCTGACAGGCAGCCACGCTTATCGCCGAGGAAGGAGCCGCACACCTGCTTCGAAGCAGCAGTGGAAGAGCCAGGGCCGAATTCATGGTCTGCCGGGATCACGAAGATGACTCGGCTGCAGTAGAGTCGCTCTTGCATCGGCGTCTTGTACTCTTTCTCCTTGGTTGACCAGTTCTTGAGGAAGCTGTCAGAGAAGAAGCGTTCGTGGTCATGTATGTTGAGATCTTCGGCCCCGTACTTCACTGGATACTTGGTCTCGTCCTTGATGGCGTCTAGGAATTGCGCTTTGATCCCGTTCGTGAAGCACTCTTCACACAGCGAGTCGCTTCCGACAGTCACGGCTACCGTTTCTGATGCTTCGTCCCAACAGCTTGCGCATGTGAACATCGTGACGCCCGGCTGCAGTTGATTCGGTTGACCTTGGTTTGTGGGACTGATGTCGGCGAGTGCCAACCTGGTGCTGGATCTTGTGGTAGCTGGCATGTTGTTCAGGTCGGTGTGTTCCTGTTCAAGCGAAGAGGAAGTTGTGAAGCCAGAAGTATGATGTTTTACAATTTTAGCACCGTGACGGGACGTGTCTAGTAGAACTTCGCCCGTTGTAGGTGTTTTGTGTCGTGTAGCGCACAGACCAAACTTCGCTCTAGAAGCCATGAATAGGCAGAAATTTGGTGATTGTTCTTCTATTGTCAGCGTATCCACTTGGAGTGAGTTCGACAATACCAAGGAGGTCATTGTGGAAGCCTCCTACCAGATAAAAGGCCGGCATGCACAAGACTCTGGACGATGATTCTCACAATCCAACTAGGTCTTTCTTCCGAAACGAGATGGCAATCAGGCTTCTGAGAAAGTGATAGCACCTGCTCTTGGGTATCGCGGCAGTGGCGGCTAGCGGAGTGACATGTAACGCTAACGTCAACGTCAGTGTTCTGGAGTTGTTCTGCAGCTGTTGGGATACCTTTATGTTCGGACCTTGTTCTCGCGTGGTTTGCTGATACATTAGCAAGTACTGAATGCCGGTGATCAGAGTGAAAGTTGGCTGGAAACTGAGACCATTTTGCAGAGACATTGCAGTCACCAGTCTGCTTGAACGTCATGCCCTGGCGCAAGGGCGAGTGATGGAGTGTGTCGCCGCTTCATGCTCCGAGACAGTCGCACTTCCCGCCAGCAGGTACGCATCTGAAGGTGTCGCGAATGCCATCTTCTCGCCGAGGGCAATTCTATTGGCGAGGCGACAGCTTCGGCAGGCCAGCCAGATGGTGTTTCTCATGGTTCCCCTAGCGCGCAATAATAAACACCTTTTGTCATCAGAGTTCAATGCTTCAATGACTTCCGGGCTTCTATCCTCTGATACAGCTATTTCTTCTGGCGGACGAGGGGAAACAGCCCTGCGACTCTGGATCTAGACCCCGCGCGGAGAACTAGACGCCTAAATGGAGTTTAACTGTATGTGGCTGGACGCCAATGATCTCATGCTCGTCTCGCCAACTCGAGAATGGCATATAATTCGTGGTACCCATGTCAAGACTATTGCTGAAAGATAGCAAAGAGTCAATGGGTCAGCCCATAGGAAGGCAGCAATATCTCACCAAACCCTATTGATCTGCACGCCAAGAACCATGAAGGTCGTAAGAGTTGTCGGCTACCACCAGAATCTCCAGCTGGACGAAGCACCAGAGCCCAAGATCGAATCGCCGCTCGATGTTATTGTGAAAATTGGCGCTGCTGGCGTTTGCAGGTATATGTGGTCGATCAGGATTATGTTCTTGTTGCTGACGGTCGCCAGAACTGATATCCACATCATAGAAGGCCAGTGGGAGGACAAGGCTGGTGTGAAATTGCCATACACAATCGGCCACGAGAATGCTGGCTGGGTCCACGCTAAGGGAGATGGAGTCACCAGTGTGGAGGTCGGAGACGCTGTGATCTTGCATCCTCTGGCTACCTGCGGCCTGTGTCGTGCTTGTACGTTCTTGAATGGCGAGGGACATCGTTTGTGACATTCTGACTCTTTTTCGCTGGACAGGTCGCTTTGGGGACGACGTCCACTGCGAGAACAGCACCTTTCCGGGTATCAACGTCGACGGTGGCTACGCTGAGTTCATGAAGACGACAGCGAGATCGGTGATCAAATTGGACCCGAAGCTGAAGCCGGCAGACGTCGCAGCTTTGGCAGACGCTGGACTAACGGCTCATCACGTAGCGAGCAAGGCTGCCAAGTTCCTTCGTCCTGGCGATAACTGCGTCATTATCGGTGCTGGCGGTCTTGGGCACATCGGTGTCCAAGTGATGGCGGCCATTTCAGGAGCAACTCTGATCGTGATTGATCGGAACGCAGATGCCTTGGCTCTTGCGAAGAAGATCGGCGCAGATCACACCGTTCAAGCCACGGACGACGGCAGCTTCGTGAAGGAAGTTCTCGAACTGACCGCAGGAAAAGGCGCTGAGGCTGTGATCGATTTCGTGGCAGAGGGCGGCAGCACTGCTACCGGCGTAAAGATGTTGAGACGAGCAGGCAACTATTATGTCGTGGGATATGGAGAGAACATCAGTAAGCAAATCATGCGATCGTTTCGAAGCCGTTGCTAACCTCAAGTTACTCCTAGATATTCCAACCATCGATATCATCTCGACAGAGATCAACTTCATAGGCAATCTTGTCGGAAGCTACAACGATCTCGTTGAGCTGATGATCCTGGCCGCGCAAGGGAAAGTTAAGCTGCATACAACCCAGTACAAGCTCGACGACTTCCAAAAAGCTATCGATGACCTAAGTGCAGGAAAGGTTCGAGGACGCGCTATACTCATCCCTTAGATAAGCAGGTATGTAATAGTCTGTCTGGAGGCGTTACTTGGAAGATCATAGCTAGAAAGTGTCATGTGCGATGTCAGCAGTTAAAAGGAGTGACGGAATCTGCGCCTGATGTAAGCTCGTGGTCATTGATTATACCCCATTAGCTTCTGCCATCAAGGTCATTCGTCCTCGAGCCTAGGTTGGACCCGTGCTGTGCTGTATCCCAAAGATGGCCTCCTTCACGATTGCTGTCCGTTACTCATGCCCATCAACGCACCGACTGCATCGGCTTCGGCTGCCTGCTGCTGCTCTTGAGTGACCTTCGCCGGGGTATTCTGCGCACTAAGCATTCGTTCCCTTGCCTCAAACTCGGCCATTCTTCCGGCTAAGTAGTTGTCGTAAGGATCCGCTTCGCCATCGAAACCGCCGGACATGCCAGTTGGCGGAGGCGATGGGTCTTGATGACCAGCACGATCGGGTGTGCTCACATCGGTCCCAGCATCTCGCTGAAGTGGTGGAGGTTTCGGTCGACGCCATTGCGGCTCTCCTCCGGTCCATGGTAATCGCTTTGCGGGCTCTATGTCGCGTTCCATCGCATCTCTCACGCGTTGATCGACGTTCTGCAGTATTTCCGCCCGATCGGCCTGCGCCAGCTCTTGCTCTAGCAAACCTTCAAGCAGTATCTCCTTCATTGTCCACTCCTCCCTTTTCTGTGCTTCAAGCCCATCGACCTGCTTCTTCAGATCTTCGGCCTCTTTCTGTGCCCAGTGTAGTTGTCGTCGGAGCAGTCTCATGAGCTGATCAGCGGCGATACTGCTTTCCCACGCCGTAAAGTGTATGTCTGGAGGGTAGTGTATCATGAACCCTGGCTGACCAGTTATGGGATGGTGAGCAGGCATATATGTTATGTTGTCATTGGGAGGGGACGGATCGACCTCGTTACCGTCTTCGTCGTGGGTAGGGCCCATATCAACGGGTGTTTTACTTGTCGTGCTGCCATTCAGTTTCAGCTTGAGGTTCTTCTTTCCAGGCGGTGTCGGCTCGTGGGTGTGCCCTGGGCCTCCCTTCGCTGCTTCGGGCTCGTGGACAGTCCTCATGTGCTGCTCGAACAGAACGGTGTTAGCCATACTCGATCAACGTCGTGGTAATGTACCAGCGACTGGTGCTGAGTAGGGGCAGGGGCCGGGGGCCTATACCTTTGCCAAGGCATCTGATCGCGTAAATGCTTTATCACACTCTAGAAGCTGTTAGCAGCGCTTCATCTGCTGTAGCGTTGTTTGTACGATATCGTACCTGGTAGCGCGCAATAGTAGGGCTTCTCCTTAGTGTGACTTCGCATGTGCGCCTTCAAGGCATAGCCACTGGGGTGATGGCTCGTCTTGCGCTGACACTCGCCCCATTCGCAGACGTATTTGGTCTTCTTGAGGCCTCCCGTCGCGCAATGGGTGCTCTGCACGTGTCGCACAAGATCGTCGTTGTTGTTGGCCAGCCCAAAGTCGCAGTCCCGCCATAGACACTGAGTCTGCGCCTGGTCGCGCAGGTTGTACTCGTCGTCGTTGGGGGAGCCTGGCGCACTGCTCCACCCGTCGGATGAGATGCTCTCGTTGTCGTCGTCCTGCTCGGGCTGTGAAGAAGGCGCGCGGTCAAGCCCCAGCGACGATGGACCGGTCTTTCTCCGTTTCGCTGGTGGTGCCAGGTGCTCTATGTCGCCGTGGGGAATGTCGACACTCGGTCGCGATGATGGGCCAGCGGTGCTGAGTTGGTCTTCGTTGTCTGATTCCGCGGACGGTGGGTCACTCAGATCCGACGACGGCGGCGAGTCAGCCATGATATGGTGATTTTAATATGAGTGATATGGTGTGACGGTGTCAAGTCAGGCGTGGAGGTGTCAAGTCTCAAGGAAGATAGACCGCACCCAACCCGCGTGGAGCTTGACACGTGAGAAAGGGCAAATATACCACAGGGCCACAACGACCGGATGGAATAAGGACAGATCACATGCAAATCACTTGGGTTGAAACATACTCAATCAGACACAATGCATCTGTACACTTCACATTTTACTTTTCTCGATAGTCTATTAAGTTACAATCGAGCCCTCAGATGCGTCGCCTTGAGTATTGCCTGAGCTCGAAATCAGTTCCTCGTAAAGTGCCGCGCGATGCGAATCGCTTATACACTCCTGCTTTTTCATATACTCCGTTGCTTTCGCGAGTAATTTCGTCCTATGTGTCCCAAGCAGAGGCCAGCTTCTAGTACACCTTCTTCTTCTCGTCGAAACTGACCTGTCCCGGGCCCATGTTCACCAGAAGTAAAAGTCCACCTACGATCGAGAGAATCTGGAAGAAGTCGTACTTGGCGAAGTCCTTGTGTGGATGATGTGGGTGCAGAGTCCAGAAGTTGTTGACCAGGATATTGAAGACGCTCAAGATCATGACCAGCACAATGGCACTCCACTTCGCCTTGAAACCCACAGCAACCATGATGCAAGCCACAGCGCCGACCACGATCACGATGACACGCCCAAAGCTCCATTCGCCTGCGAAGATAAAGCCGATGAACAAAAAGACGAGCAGGATGCGTCCGGCCAGCTGGAAGTACATCTTGCGGTCCTTCTCATCCAGCTGTGGCAGGCCTGCTGGGGCAAACTTCTTGCGAACCCAGCTGTCGGACAGAACCATTACCAGTCCGCCCATGACGGAGAGGTTGCGGAGGAAGAAGTTGAGGTCGAAGATCAGACCGTAGCCGAGCGCTTGTGTGACAACAACACCAATCAGACCGCCCACAGCATATTCACTGTGCTTGCGGGCAATGACGAGTATACTGCTGGCAGTCATTGCAGTCACGTTGACGAGGAGGAAAATGTGGTTAGTACCCCATGGCACTACATAGTGCGTTAGTTCGTGGTACACGCATGGTGTTCTGCCCTGAGAAGTATCTGCGGCGGCTCGAGTACTACTCACTGTGTCTGTACTGGTATAGATACTCCAATTGATCTCCCCATTGTGTTATGATTCTGAGTGCATCTTCCAAGAAAGTGACCACAATCAAGAACCTCCCAATCATGGGGAGGTACGGCTTAACCGGATCCGAGTATGTGTCCAAGAGGTCCTCGATCTTGCTCGTCTGCGCTCGGATCTGGTCGAGTGGTGAGGGATCGTTTGTTGCGGAGGAGCTCGCCTGTCCGGCAAAGGATGACATGTTTTGCTGATTGCCGAGGTGGTAACCCGCAGTACCTCTGATTTGCGCCATGGTGGTGTTTCGTGGTCGAGTCGGACTGTGGATGGCGAGCGAGAATCACGTCCAGTATCTCGCCGGTCTTGCACGCAGTGTCGGCCGGCGTATGTGACGTTGATGGTCGGTGGGGTGCTTGCAGGTGCAACTGCGCGCGTTACAGCTGATGCAAAAGGAGCGTCGTGGATTCGAGGTTAGCCCTTGGGAGAGTAGAAGATCGGCTGGTGAGAGCGAAGAGAGGGATAGGAAGAAGAAGAGTGGATTCCTCAGCAGTGTTGACTTCCACGCCGATCGTGCAATATGCAGGAGTGTCGTGAGGTCGAGCAGTGTGGGGAGGAGGAGCCCAGCCAGTTGTCCTCTTCGCAGCAGATCGTGCAACCCTGCAAAACAATGACTCGTGGCTTGAGATGCTCTCGGCAGCTCTTTGTAGTCGGCTCAAGAAGAGATTACAATGCTGGGTTCTTTGAAGCAATTGGCGTTCTGAGGGCAGAACTTGACCCGTGGCTTCTTGACACAAGAGTCGTCCTCCAACAGTGGTTCGGGTTGGGACCGCCGCTCCCAGTGTATGCGCAAATATAGCATCAGCTTACCTGATATCATCAATCGCTCACAAGTACATGTACTGTAATCCACCGTCGCGCACTGGCTAACGACGTGTGCCGGACGGAGGCGTTCTTAAAGCAGCGCGGCATCATGGAGAGCTTCATCAAGGAATCATTCACTGGCACAGACGTGATGCGACGGCATTACTTATGGCTACGTATCGTAGCAACTTGCCCTCTTGACCAGCTTGCTGCGTGTTATATGCCCCAGACTCAACAACAAAGGACCTTGTGAGGCTGCAGTCAGTACGATAGATAGTACAACCTCTCGACGCCTCTCCCACCATTCCAAGATTCCACGTAACTCCCGAATAGCCCTTAAGCCATGGCGCCGCTTCACTACAGTGTGAGTGGGTGCTCAAATATGTGAAGACAATCGATGCCGCTCCGCGCCAGATGCCCAATGCACGAATGAGAGCCTCGTCAACAGATCGGTTTAGGAAGTGCTGTTGTGGCGGAAGAGTCGGAATGCCACGCATAAGGCTCTGTCATGCGATCTCGAGCCTGTCTCGCTGTGAGATACGTCCTACGCCTCGTTATCGCCCAAAGCGGAGAACATAGTCGTCCTGGAGTTCGATGTCCCCTTGTTCTGCTTTCCATTGACCGTTCGGCCAGCGACCGGAGTAGCATCACCTTTGGTGTTGGTGTTGGAATTGCTTCTCTTCGATTTCTTGCTGATCTTTACCTCGTTCCAGCCACTTTCGCGCTCGCTCTCTGCAATGGCTTTTGCGTATTCATCCTCGCCTGCTACGGCTTGTTCAAACCAACGTGGCGTGGCCTCGGATGCCGCATCGGAAGCAACGACTGTGGCCACTTCTGGAGTAGCATCAGTCACCGAAGTGGCAGCTGTGCTTGGCTCTTGGTGAGAGCTGCTGTTGGACTCCGTCTCAAAGGTGTCCAGAAGTTGAGCCGGAGCACCAGTATTGCTGACTTCAGAAATTTGGACCTCTCGCGCGGCATTCTGTTCCTTCCAAGGGTTGTTCACTGGGGCACTGCTTAGTGGAATGCCGTTCTTAGCTGGCTCGCCACGTGATTCGCGAGCAATACGACGCTGCTTCTCCATGTTGGCCTTCTGCTCCCGGTCTGCTTCTTCCCGAGCCAATCTGGCCTCCTCCGCCTTCTTACGATTCTGGCGCTGCTTCTTGGTCTCAACTTCCTGCTTCTTAGGCAGCTTGTTCACCTTCTCTTTGCTTGGCTTCTTAGATGGGGTAATGCGAAGTGCAGATGGTCCAGGTGCGGTCGGCTCCAGCATATCCTCAACGCCTCCGGCTTGTGCCTGGACTGGCAATGATGACCAATCTTCATCAGCATCCGCCTGTGACGAGCCCGAAGAGAAAGCTGGTGCTTGAGCTGGACTCTTAGCCTTCACCGTCTTAACACGAGTCTCCTTGTTGTTCGTGGACTTGACCTGGATTCCCTGCCTAGCTTTTTGCATGTTCGCCGCAAATTGACGGGTGCTCGAGTCGATGTCGTCGTCATGGTCCTGGTGCTCAACTACAGCATTGGATGCTGCTTGTGGCGGACCCTGTTGAGAACCGGTCTTCCGCTTCTTGTTGTTGCGTTCAAGAGCATCGTCCTTGACCACATCTGCATAGAGCCTTGGCTCTTCGGCAGGCTTGACGCCTGTGTCGACCGTCTTAGCCTTCTCGACCTTACGCGCGGCTTTTCTGACGTCCTTCTTGACCTCTTTGGCAGCTTGCGAGGGCTTCGATGCTATCTTCCCCTTAGGCTGACAGTAGTACCACGCTACTCCGCCAATAACGGAGGCAAAGATGAGCCAGTTCTGCAATGTTTTGGTAAGGTCTTCCATGTTGCGCAGGTGACTGTGGTGTCCGCGCGAGAATGCCTGCCAGGGTCAGTGTGAGTCCATACTGTGCCCAAGAGTTGTCGAACTGACCTCGTCGCGGAGCGCAGAAGTGTAGCTAATGTAAGATCACCGCACTCTATTGACGCGCTCGCGAAAAGGAGAAGGCCAGTGTACCTGTGCAATGCAGATGAAGCCGAGAGCGCCAACGGGTGTTGTCGAAGCAAGGAGAGACAGCGTAAAGCGGCGGCTGCGGCGGTGTTGCTAGCCCCGGTGCAGTTTGGTGTGCAGATGCCGCAGGGAGCGATGCCAAGTTGTCCGAACGGAGAATGCAGGGCAGGGCATGCTCGTGGAGAAGTCTAGCCGACGGCTGAAACAATATCCACGATTGGTCCACGAAGCGTGAGGTCTAATTAGCCACCTGTAACGTGGACTGGATGACCTTCGGCCGATGCAAGATGCCCCGAAATAAGATGCAATACGAGACGGTGCGTATGAGCTCTACTACAATTTGACCTTCATAGAACACTCCGGGTACATTGTCTCTAAGCTCCAAGCGAACACTTGCGTCCCACAAACAAGAATAGACCTATAGCAGAGTCTGCCAGCACCGCCAGGTTGTCAGCATTATCATTCTAACTATCGTTGTGTGTAGCCAAAGATTCGCTGGAGTCCGGATGGCTTGATAGACATATCCGAGCACTGTCCATGCTCCCTCCTCGTACAAGACACCTTCCCGGATCCTCAGACCAACATGCTGAAGTCGTCACGATATACGGGATGTTCGGGTTCAACAGGAAGAGTTCCTATGGGAGCACTAGTTTTTTCATGTAGAGAGCAGCATAGCGACATGGGAGCATCCGAACTTGGCCTCCGTTAGCTTCAGACTGCACGGCGCATATCTCAAGACATATGAAGCAGCGTGACCGCCTTGCATACTACAAAAGGCTGTTTCACCAGTGGGCACATAACAGCAAAAAATTGGTCAATGAGGGGGTCGCTGGTGACTGTCAGGATATGTTGTGCGTCCACTAGAACAGAATCGAACTTACAACCCGCGACCTTGGCGTTAACATTGAGCTATTAGCACCACCTGCTTGACCGTAAGACTCGGCCTAGACTAGTAGTGTTGTGGCGGAACTTACGCTCTAACCAACTGCACGGAGATTAGTCACTGGACAAGCGATTTGCATCGGTGTGTGACGAACCTGAGCTAATCGACCTGTCGATTTGACAGTAGCAAGACTGCCGACTGATAACAGGCCAAATTTTTGAATTGAGTATGTAGCTTGATCTTGGCGTCGACAGAGAGCTCCGTACCTGGCTTCAGAACGAGATGACCTTATGTGTCATCACCGCGGTCTGTTTGCGCCACGCAAAGACGGCAGTGTCGAGCGAGTGGCCCAAAGGCGACGTTGAATGCGATATAGCCAGACCAGTAACGACAAGTCCAGGAAACACGATACCTCGTCATATGGGTTCAAGGAATGGGTCCAGCATTGTGATCGATCTCGCTTTTCTCCGGTATCGTTAAAGTCGTCTTGAGAACATGTACAGTATTGACCAGGCTATGATAAGACTTGGCTTGCATGGCTTGATAGGATGAAATGTCCAGTAGGGTTGGTGTTCAAGTCGGCATGCTGATGAGTTCCACGCCGGAACCATCACGTCGTTTCTGTACTCATGGTATGACGTGGCGCGCAGCGCAAGGTACAGGAAGATGATTGATGAGAAAGGAGACATTCAGGTTGTTTGTAAGACAGCCAGGCACGAACAACAGGGAGGAAGCCGTTACATTTGATTAAGCTTAATTAAGTGCAGGCTAATCCGTTCTCTAGTGATTGATCAACATGCATCAATCACTTCGTCGCTTCGCTTCTTACACTAACATATATCTGCCACCCATGATGCAGGTATCTGTTGATCTCCACCAGACATATCCAGCACGATGAGCAGTGCCAACTCAGCTGCGGCGTCGAGCAAACCATCACCGACTGCGAACAACAAGATGAATCGTTTGCCGGCGCCAACGCTCTTCGTAGGACCTCCTTCCCGTGATGCCTCGCAGCTCTCCATATCGAGGACTGTGACCCATGATTCCAGCCGACAGACACGCGATGCACTGAGTAGGCAAAAGCCTGGGCTGTCGCGACCGTTCAAACCAGACCACGAGGCTTCAATCGCTGATGGAGATGCTCTTCGAGACAACGGAACACTCCGGCCTCTAAAGAAGGCAAGCGATAAGAATATCGAGGCGAAATGGAAGGAGATGCAGAGCACGCTGAACGAGGTCGAGCTGACAGCACAAAGCTCCACTCACGTCTTCGGCGAAAGCCACGCGGCAGCATTGGACGAGCTGCGGAAAGCACAGGTCGAACTGGCTCGAGCATGGGGGCGAGGCAACGAGAACAAAGCATCAGGCGCCGAGAACGACCTCGAGCTCAACATCAACCGTTTCAAGGGCGCCGAGGATCTCGCAATGGACCGCAGAGACCAGTACAGAAAGCGAGCAGGCACGGCAGCAAGTACGTCGACAGCGTTATCCGACGAAAGTATGAGGAGCGACAGCACTGCAAAAAGTGGACGAAGTCAGCTGGAAGATGAGACCGCGCAAGATATCAAAGTCGCGAGCGAGAGGAGAGCCGCGAATGAGGCTTATTTCAAGAAGGTCGATAGTGGAGTCAAAGATGTCGTATCCAAGCTTGAGGCAGTCGCAGAAGCGATGAGAGGAGTGGAAGGTGAGAGTCGCAGTCTTTGGAGCAACTCGGACAGGAGCTCGACTAGTCTTGATACACAAGACCAACGGGAATTCAGCGGCAAGTGGACTGGATGAAGCTGGCCTAGTGGATGGCTGCGAGTTGAATGCAAATGAAAATGACGGTCCTTAGATGCAGGCAACACTCAATCCGTTTCAGACTCCGGATCGCCCTTCGCGGCCGTCTCACCTGGACATCCGGCAGTCATGCAAGGATAAGACGATGACGGTGCTCGCCATGATATGTTGCATGGAGCTGTCGCACGTTTCAGGCAAGTCTTGAAGCACAGTACTGCCCACGGTGGATGAAATGTGTACTGCTCGGGATAGTGCGCTATTCACAAGACTCCCAGCTGCTTCTCGATGACCAGTTTCAACGGTACATGCATATGCATCGACCTCCCAGCTGCCGAAGGACACGTTCCGACCAGTCGAGAGGATGCCAATAGGTCTGGATAACCTTCATGAAGCCATACCTGATTATCTCAAGTCCATGCTTCTCTTGATAGTCGAATCCCGGCCTCACGATAATAACCTTGATGCACCTCATCTTACAAAGCCTTCTCCTTCCATGGTACTGCATATTATCTGTTCGCTCGTGCTCATATTGCAGTCACAGAGCATCAATGCGATCATCTCTGTGGCATTGCATCAGGACATCAATACAAGAAGGCTGCCAACACAGACATACCTTCTGATCGGGGGTCTCATAATGCTTCGACTTCAAAGCATCTCTTGCTTGCCGATCTTTCTGCCCTTCTCCAACCTGGCCCGATGAGACATTCTCTGGTTGCCGTGGTGTTGCGATACCTGGAGTGTGATCGCCCTTTCCTCCGCCAGCACTCATGCGATCGGAGACGTTTTGTGATGCTGTCGTATCGATGGGGTTTCTGTGTCCGTGCTTAGCGAAGCCCAAGTCCAGCAGGGGCGAGGGCGACATACGCTGTCGGGCTCTTGAGGGAGGATTGTGAAAACCATAGGGCGGCGCCGACTCCCACTGCTGCAAAGATGGCTGCACCTCTGTTGCCGCCGAATGACATGTTCGGTGAGGTTCGTGCGGAAGCGTTTGATCAAGGACGTAGATATGATGGAATGCAGATGTAGGACTCTGAATGTCGATTCTGTCCAAACGCAGGGTGATGATGTACCTTTCGCGTTACGTTCCTGTGACGTGCGACTTCAACACCCCACGCCTGTCGCTTCGCATGATAGTGAAGCATCACAACACAAGCACAATAAGCCATACAATGAGGCTTGAATCTCAACGACTGATTATGACACAATTGCAACGGAGTCAACTCCCAGCGCAGATCGACCTGACGCGGATCTGGTGGTGTTTGTACGTGGCTTGGACAATTCTTCGTGTATGGGAACGTGATGTTGACAATACGCCGCTGCGTCGCCAGGTAAGTGTGGTAGCATGTAGTTTTGATCGGCGGGTATCACGTTCACAGCCATCGATCTGGACAGACGGGTGGTTGAAGTGTGAAGCATGTAAGTCTTGTACTGTATGCGACCTCAAAGAGCTTCCCAGGCACGCCAGGCAAATTCGCGCACGGGTCCGAAGTCAATGTGCGGCTAACGGCAGGCACTGCCGATGTTGCGCAGACGCGAGGCGCGATTTGGCCCATCTCCATCATATATGTGATGACTGTGACGACGTCTGGCGTTCGAGGGACATGTGACGACGAGTAGAACTAATCCACGCTGAAAGGAGGACGGGCTCTCGGGGCGAGCAACGCGCCGGCGACGAAGTAGTGATCAGGAGGAGCTAGCATTCATCATATACGCTGTAGAGATGGCCCCTGCCAGCAGACGCAAATAGAGCTATCGTCCCAAAGAGCTTCATAGACAGCGGCCTAGGCTTGCGACGAACACCAAGCGCCCGGCAGGTTGCCTCACCATGTCCGACCCAACGCTCGGCCAAGTGGCGCAAAAGCTCCTGGAAGACGCACTCTCGAACATCGTTCACGACATAGTCAGCAACCAACATAGGGAGCACAAGAAGCTGCTCGCGTCGCTGGATCCGACCACAAAGCTGCCCCATTGCGAGACATGCAAGCTCCCGCGACTGCTGGACCCTCCCCTCGCCGCCAAAGTCCGAGGCGCAACTGCAGACCCTCCCTCCAAAACGACCTACTGCGACCGAAAGGCATGGTCACGGCGGCCCGGTCACGATATATACGGGAACCCCTTCCTCAAGTCCGACGTCACTGGCCGACCCTTGACGAAGAAGGAGCGGGAGGCACAGAGGAACAGCAAGAAAGATGACGGCACGCCCGCCAGCGAGAACGCCGATGCGGACGGTACAGGTCCTCCCTCGCCCACAGATGAGCCGGAGACTAAGGATAAGGGCAAGCTGGAGAAGGGCGAGAAGAAGGCCAGCAAGATTGACGAGAAGCTGAGGAAGGGAGAATACGTGCCTTGGCACACGTGCCCCAGCTGCAAACGCAGTCTGCTCATCACACGATTTGCCAAGCACTTGGAGCAGTGTATGGGTCTCAGCGGGCGCGCGGCGAGTAGGAACGCCATGGCTAAGATTAATGGTACCCCGGCCGGTTCAAGAGCAGCCACGCCCAATCCCAGTCAAGAGGGAAGCAAAGACAACGATGAGGAAGAAGCGGACCTGGGGACGAAAGGTAATGGCGGCGTTAGGAAGAAGCTGCTCAAGAAGGGCCTCAAGGATAAAGTCAAGAAGGAGAAACCCAACGGCAAGCTGCCGAAGAGCCTCGCGGCGAAACGACCACCCAATCCGACCAACAGGTCTTCTCCCGCACCATCATCGGTCGGGGATGGAAAACGAGACAGGGACGAGCTGGGCGATGATGATGAAGATGAGCTGCATGTGAAGAAGCGGCAGAAGGTGCAGAGAGTTGGCAGCACTGCGAGCATATTGTCGCGGAGTACTACAGCTCCGGAGATGGAGCGTCAGGAGAGCAACGACGGGAGTTTTGTGAATGAAGAGAGCTTCGCGGATGAGTGATGAGGCATCATCCTTGTGGTCAAAGCATGGTTTTTCGGCGTATTGAGCATTGACAGGAGCTCAAGGGGTCAACAGCACGATCGGGCAGAGCATGCCGTGTAGCTATTGGGGTTGCATCAGCCGGCGTTGGAATTGATCAGAACATGGTTTACTCTGTATCCAGGAATGCCACGATCTGTCTCCAATGACTGCTGGTATTATTGTGAAGTGGTTTTGAATTGCGGTGCATTGCATGTCGTCGAATTCCTGAATCCTTCTCTGTAACCCATATTCAATACAATTCTTCCCATGTTCATCAGCCATGTCCATAACATCATCGCCTCATATCTATCCCGACTATCGTCACATCTCATCATCCATCATTCCTCGTCCATGATTACATAAATCCTCCCATCCAATTCCACTCCCTTCCGTATCATCAACCCCGGTACCCACTTTCAAATAACGCCGCCCCCCCCCCCCCCCCCCAACCCGAAAACACAACAAGCAACCCAGCACCATCTATCCTAATAGCCTCAACTAAACGTCCTCGTCGCATTAACCCACCCCATCAATCGATTCGCCACATCACTGGCGTACGACCTCGTACAACATCCATCCTCCAACAACCCACTACCCGCAAGGCTCCCACCATTGTATATCCTCGCTGTCCGGTACCATCTCGAATCGTCCGTCTTCCCCTGCAGTGCGAGAATCTGCCTGAGGCCGTCTCCTGATGGCGTTCCGAGGGTGCCGTCCTGAATCATCTGCGTGATTTCGCTCGTGGGGCAAGGGTTCTGCACGGTGCCGTTGCCGGCTGCACCAGATCGACTGAGAGCGGCGGTGTTGGTGTTGCAGGTTCCTGTTCTGGGAGGTGTTAGGATGGGTTTGGTGGGGGGTTTTGGGGAGGGGCTGGATTTTATTTACCCGTTGTGAGACTGCATGAGGCCTGGGTTGGAGACGCTGTATTGTGTGGTGATGACTCTGACGCAGCCTGAGGATTCTTGCATGAGGACTGCCAAGATGAAGCGTGCGTCGATGCTGCTTGAGGTTGCGATGCTTTCGATTGTGGATTTCATGGTCGATATCTCGTCGTCGGAGTTATTCGGCACACCCCAAGTTGCGCAGGATGCTTTCATAGTGTCTCGGTTGGACTCAAACCTGGGGGGTCATTAGTATGTGGATCAATTTGCATGTTTGGGTTCTGCTTACATCTGCTCGAACGTTGTCCATCGATCCATAGTTGGCCAGCCTGCAGCAGCTGTCCCGTTTCCGTAATATGCCTTGTACACATTAGATCCCGCCGTGGCCGTCGGAGGTGGATACTTCGATGGGCTCGCGGAAGATGCAAGAACATCAGAAGTCGTTGAGGCAGTGCTTGAGCTGTTCACGACAGCGTTGCTCGAAAATATGGAGGCCAGGACAGACGAGCTCGTGGTCGGCAGCATGACAGACGCTTCCATTGAAGAGACCACAGTCGTTGTGGCAGGAGCATCACCAAGCCGTTGTGGAGCTGAGGATGTGTTGATGCTTGTGCAAGTACCCACACAGTAAGCGTAACCTGCGAGCATGCTCGGACAAGTTGGGGCAGTCACCGAAGGATTCCATGCCATGAAATCGCTCACGGCAATGTTGTATGTCTCCGCGACACTCGCGCAGTATTCGCCAGTGGCGGGAATGTGCCACTTGGAGCAGCCAGAGACAGCTCCTTCCTGAGTTGGGGCGGCTGCGGGAGGTGGCACTGGGGCACATGAGCTAGTAGCAGCATAAGTAACACCTGCAATAGCCAACGAGCTCAGGGTCTCTCGTGCAATCAATCTTCTCGCCCGGACGAATGTCGATATTGAGCTTGAGGTGGGCTGAGTATCAGCTTGTGTGCTTGAGACGCCCATTATAAAGCTTGTCGAAGTGATAATTCCCGTCGTGTTCCCAGCATCAAAAGGGTACCCGCTAGTCGTTTTGCTGGGTCCAGCAGCCGACCGAGTTGTGGTTGGCAAGGTGGCATTGGCAGGATATCGAGCGTCAGATGTGGGACTGGTCGCATTGGTAATACTATGCACAGAGCCAGTGGTGTTTGCCATTCTCATGTCGCTATCGGTGGGTACTGGAATGGTTACCGTCACTACATTAGTCAGAGTTTGGGTGACCAGTATTGCGGTGACCCTCTGCAAAGCTCCTTTGCCCATGGTGATGCTGTAAGTGGATGCTTTGTTCGTTGTGAGCATAGTCGATAGAAGATCTCTCTGGTCCGAGCTGGAAGCCGTAGTGAAATCATCGTTCGAAGCTGCTTCTGTGGCTTGCAATACAACTGTGCTTGATGCTTCCTCGTTGCTCGTGGTCGATGGACAAATCCCGTAGCCATGAAGTAAGTCTTGGCATTGCCTGGAGGTTGAAGCATGGTTTGCCTCTCCATCATACAATTGGATGCCATGAGAGCTGGCCACTTGGCCGCAAGTCTCTTCTGCGTGTTTTTTAAGCTGGGTTCCTGTCTCAGCATTAGAGATCACATACCTAAGCCTGGTGAGTATGTCGAAGTGCAGGTAGCTGGGGTGTCTGCTACTGGACTCGGGTCCAGATCTGTGGATGAGTCAGTGATCTCGGACGAAGAAGAGTTTGAGTACCGGCGCGTAAACATGTGAAGGTGGGCAATAGGCTTGGCAGCCGAGTGGCCTGCCAGCAGTGCTATACGAAGAAGCTATTCCATTTGTCAGCTCCTTTGATCGACTGATCATAAATCTATGACTTACGCTGCATAATAGCATGGCAGAAAAATTCTTGGAGGGAGATCTCAAGGTCTGGTTATCCAGTGCAGGGGCGAAGGGTAAGAGACCCGCTATACGCAAGCCCGCTCGACAAAACTGCTGGCGGGTTGAAGACGCTTCTCAAAGTGTGCAACCACTCTAGTCGCTTCTTTGCGTGGCGCGCTCTTGTAAAGGATAAGGTGGAATTGTATCAAAGGGGTCGGGATGCAACTTGCACGCCGATGATGGAAATGATACTCAGCGGGTGTTCTTTATGGAAAGAGGCTCGTCGCCTACTCTGTCCAAGCGATTCGGACCAGTCAACAGTGTCGTGCTCGAATCGTGATTGTGAACAAGGTCTCTTCTGTAGGTCCAATCCTGGCTGCTTGAGACGCAACTGGGTGGCGGTCAACAACGATCCGGGATGAGAGATGGTATGTACTGACAACAGTACAAGGAAGTGCTTGCACTGCGATGTTGAGCGACTGCATGACTTATACCAACGGCAGGTACTGCGCAGGACCACCAGAGATGCCTTGTTACGTATGACACTTGTGCTGCTGTTGTCCAGAGAACAGGACGTTTGCTGAGAGTCGGCACCAAGATAGCGTTGGGTGAAGTGAAATGGCACCGTCTGCTCGATTTGCATGCCTGGGTCAGCGCGAGAAACGGTTGTTGCTCCAGCCAGTCCTCTTTGATTTGCAGGTCCGCTTGTGATTCATGTTGGTATACGTGCACGCACGCTGACTGCTTCGACGTTGATTGATGTCGAGGGATGCCGCACCATGTACTTGACGATTGGCTGGCTCGTAACTGCAGATTCACGATCCATCTAGACGACATTCGGCCAACACCGACTGTTGACAGAGCCCAGGCGTATCAACGTGCAATTCATCGAAGCCAGTGGCGGACAGGGCCGTTTCTGCAGTCTTGCAGCATAGCAACTGCAACACTCGGGAAGAGTGGCTCATCTGTTCAACGGCAAACCGATGCAGGCGAATGGCATCTGTCTGTTATGAATAACGCAAAGCCATCACAAGGTGGAAATTCCCTCGCAGAAAAGGGGATAGAACTACAGTACTGGTAGCAAGAGCTCCAGAGCCAAGGCCTGGGTCAATGTAGTCAGGACAGGCAGGATGATGAACACGGAGCGCGACGCGTGTCCAGCAGACGATGGATGTCTGGGGCGTGGCGGGTGCGCTCGGGAATGGAATTAGGCGATCATCGCGTTCGCCGCATGTGCACAACAACTGTGGCAGTGTACGAGGGTTGCAATGTTGATAGACGGTTGTCACATGAAGCACACAAGGACTGAAGGAACGCGTGTGAAACACGAGCTCAGCATGTGCTCGAGCAGGGGAGTCGAAGCTTTTTTCCCTTTCGTTGGCGCATGACGATACCCGGACAGTACTGTACAGTCCTGGCTGTCCGCGTGCTGACGGCTGGCTGGCCAGGACTGCAGACTTCTTTTTTTTTCTGATGTGCAGCTCTCGCACATGTTCTCACGCTGGCTCCCTTTTGAAGAAGCTTCTTGGGCCTGATCAGGCGGAACAGCAAGCTCAGCACTGTCCGGCCCTTGACTCGCTGGTTGCCCAGCATCATTCGCAACCCAGTCAGAGCAGGACTCGGCTCCCTACGATACACGTTCTTACCCAGCGTCCGACAGCGTGCCCAGGCCCAAATCTACCGCTACCTTGTCGCTCGACACCTCCGAAAGCAGCTCAAACGACCGACAGCTCATTCTGCTACCCATATCTCACGGCACTTGCGATCGCCTCGTCTGCGAGCGAATGATGGGTCTGCTGCCGCGCAGCCGAACATGGCCTACACTGGAGCCGATAGTGGACTTGGCTATGGCGATTACGCACCAAGAGAGCCGGGCGCGAGGAGGAAGAAGCTGGCGGGATACCTGAAGACGGCAAATGAGCTGCGACAGAGCTACTTCAGCGGTGATTCCACCCGAGCATCTCATGGTCCTGAGGATGGCCCGGGTGCATTTCCGGATGCCGCAGTCGTGCGTAGCGGCAACGAAGAGATGATCCTGTTCCCCAGCTACGCCCGCAGACATGTCAAAAGTAAGGTGAGCAATGCTCGGCTAGAGCACTTGGTCTCGCTGAGATCCAACTACTAACCGTGGCCAGCAACCAAAGGCTACAACTCCCGGCCGGGAAATGAGCGAAGAGGAGTTCTGGCGCCGTGAATGGGAGAAGCAAGAGGATGTCAACGCCATAGTCGACGTCGATGTTCGTGGTTGGATCTACACCCCACCCAGAGGCCAGCATACGCGGAAGCAAAGACTACTGATCGGCCTCGCCAGGCAGCTCTCTGGCATTTCAGCGCCCCTGTCCAACGGAAGACCAGGAGAGCCGAGTCGAGCCAGTGCAACGCCAAGCCGTGCTTCCAGTCCGACGAAGCAACAAGACGAAGACCTTATCAATCTCGAAGCAGCCAACATCATTCGCAAGGGTCAGCAAGAGGAGCAGTATGCAAGTCGCGGCGCGTTCTCCGAGACACCAGGTCAGGCCAAAGAGACGGACAGTATCTACGGAGATGCTCAGTTAGACTATGCTATGCCACGCGGCCGGCCAGCATCTATTGCTAGCGCAACTTCACAGGACTCTGACCAAGCGGGCATCGCGCCTTTGCAGAAGAAATCGTCTTGGCAAGCGCCTGGAAAGATGAGTTCTGCTGAGCTGGCAGTGGCCAATGCCCACCTTATGACACGGCTCAAACCCTTCATGGCAAACCCCTTGGCCAACACACCAATCAGCGCCTTCTTCTATAACGAGCAGGCATCGCGTCAAATGACGGTGTACACTGATGCATCTGGTCACTTCACTTTGCGAGCTGCGCTTGACTTCATACCTACTCACGTACGAGTCTTGGCAGGGGAGAAGCTATCGGCTACGGAAGAAATTGTCGTCACCTCTCCTACTGGTGTCAGCTTGATAAGCGACATAGACGACACCATCAAACACTCTGCGATCAGTGCTGGGGCGAGAGAGATCTTCCGTAATGCCTTCATCCGTGAACTGGGAGACCTCACAATAGAAGGGGTTCGGGAGTGGTACAACACTCTCCACGACATGGGTGTCAAGCTGCACTATGTGTCCAACTCTCCGTGGCAGATGTACCCTATTCTGACGAGTTACTTCAAGTTGGCGAATCTGCCTCGAGGCTCATTCCACCTCAAGCAGTACAGCGGCATGCTACAAGGCATATTCGAGCCGGTTGCCGAACGCAAGAAGTCGTCTCTTGAGAAGATCATGCGCGACTTCCCGGACAGGAAGTTCGTGCTGGTGGGCGACAGTGGCGAAGCTGATCTTGAGGTGTACACCGAAACAGCTTTAGAGCATCCCGGCAGGGTTTTGGGTATATTCATTCGAGATGTCACAACTACTCCATCCAAAACTGGATATTTTGATCCCAACGATAGCAGTCCAGTGGGCAGCAAGCGCCACTCTCGCAACAACTCTCGGCATCAAAGTGGCGACTCATTGGCCATGTCCAAGCGTCCTTCGCGCCCGCAAGACATTCGCAACGACGATCCGGATCTGGAAGCGGCCATCGCTGCATCTCTAGAGGATATGGAGGAACAAGCACGCCTTGCCAGGCGATCGATCAATCCCGATGCACTTCCTACCGATTCATTGCAGTCGAGGAGAGGACGTCAAGGTAGAGCTGGACCAAAACTACCAACTCGTCCAAGTGCACAGCCAGTTGAAGGTAATTTGATCGACTTATCCGACACTCCCTCCTCCGTTTCATGGTTGGCACCACCCTCACGTACGCCATCGGCACGCCATGATCTTGATGAGCTTGTTGCGAGGAAGAAGCCCGCGCCATCGCCGCCACCGCCACCGAAGCCAAAAGGCCTGCGAGGACCACCACCAGAACCAGCCATATCGACCATGGATCATTCTGAGAAGACCCCTCCACCGCGCCCAAGAAAACCATCGAGTGACGTCAAGCCGACTACTTTACCTCAGATCCACACACACCAGCCATCTCCATTGTCTCAAGTCACGCGGCAAGATTCGACGAGAAAAACACCACCGCCACTCCCAACGAGACCCAGAACCTACCGGGAGATAGCTAAAGATACACTGTCAAAAGCTCGGCCGTCGTGCGGTACGCAGTGGCAGAGTGATTCCTCCTTTGCACAAAGTGGATCACGCAGACCTTCTGGCAGTCGAAGCCAGCCAACATCTCCACTCGCTCGACCAATGAACTCTGCCAAGTCATTCGAAGACCTGAATCTGCCATCATCGGCCGTGAACCAACCGCCACCTCCGCCTCCGCCACGGCGCAATGTCACACCCTACTCTTTGACCCAAGCTCGGCAAGCATCGTCCAACAGGCGATCTGCTGCGTACGACGATGACAGTCTTCCAGGAAGCCCTGGAGAAGGTGTGAGCAAGAAGGAGTTCTTGTGGAAGCAGCGCCTCGACCGAGCGAGAAGTGTTCTTGAACGCAACGGCGTCACCTTGCGGACTTGGCGTGTTGGCAGTGACGTTGCAGACGTCTGTGTAAGATTGATTGAAATGGAATTGCGCAAGATTGAGCGTGAACTGAGGTCAAGCATGAACAATACCCACAGCGACAAAAGATGAGTCGTGTTGCAATTTATAGGAGCACAGCGAAAGTCTTAGTTGGCCTGTATCATACTTTCTGCTCCTTAGCCCAGCCTACGCTCTGCCGCCAGTGATTTCAAGCACACTCCCGCCCATACACCTCGCTTCCTTTCCAAATAGAAACGCCACCACATCGGCCACTTCCTCCGGCATTCTGTTGATTGTCTAAGACCCTTCTCACACCTTCTTTCACACACAAAGACAAGCAAACATTCATAGGGACTATATTGTCCGCTGCAATAAGCAGCTGTAGATAACTCTTCAAGCATCAGAGTTCTCACTCATAGCCGGTTTTCAACACATTCCCATCCTCCCTATGCTGTGGGATTTACTCCAGTTCAGTTGAAGATGTGGTCGGTTTCGAGACAGTGTTGGGAATTGGAAGCGTTGCCGTCCGATGTCTCAGAGTCTGATTCGCCTCTTTGACCATAATATTAATTGCAGACAACGGTGTTGTTGGGTAGTGACCTCCACCGCAGATGGCTTATTAGGCCTGGAGAGGCTATGCCTTGCAGTGCAGTGCTAGTGTGCAGCGGAGAGAGGACATCTTGATGGCTGTGGCTCGGCCTATGCCGCTGGCTGCGCCGGTGTTGAGGTAGAATTGGGCTGAGAAGAGCATTGGATGAAGCGCCTTCTGACGCCGCCGTCACGATGGAACTAGTCTATGCTGGGGTTTCAGCTGGCGGCCATCGACCTTCCTCGCTACTGGACACTATTTCATCCCTAAAGCCTTTAGACTCAAGGTAGACGGGTATAGGCCAGCCCAGGCCCATCGAGAGTCACATGAACAAGGTTTCATCCGTAGCAGAGCGGCAAGAATAGCATAAGCTTGTCTAAGCTAAGGTTCGCTTCCGTCTGTTGCGTTGCATGGCCAATCTCATCCTGAGATGCTTCCTCCACGGTGGCATCACACGCCTGTTGATGAGCTGATCCCGTCGGCATTGGAGGGCGGACACTGGACAGCATGACGGGGATGCTCGTGATCTTCAGTACGCACGGTCCGTCCAGGCCGGGGAACGATGATCGGCAGGCCCTGTACAGTACAGTAAACATGCGTCGGAGTTTTATTTGTAAGACAACTCCGAGTATTAGTTCTAGCGCCGTGGCATCCTGGCGCCTTCACACAGGCAAGACAGGCTAGTCGCATCTGGGAAGACGTGAGGCCCGGCACAGCCACCGTGGTTCGGTGTGTCCACGAGTGCTCGCCCCCCCCCCCCCCCCACCCCCCAATCGCATCGCCTGAGGTGCGTGCCATTTTCTCGTGTCTGACATCCCTCTTTTGAGCTCACTTCTTCCTGCATCACAGAATTGCAATGGTCATACTGACCCGACGAAATTCCAGCCCGAATCGATCCTTCGACTGGACGTGCAAAGAAGGTCGACCAACCGACTTTCAGCGATACACGAGAGAAAATGTCGACTGGAGCAAGTCACCACTCGGGCCTATGGCCGCTTGGCCTGCGACTCTGCGGCAGCTAGTCCTCCTGTCCGTCGCTGACTCGTCACCCTCCGCTGTCATCTACGGTCCCGCGAACAATGCCGCGATCGTGTACAATGAGGCCTTTGCAGCCCTGCTTGGGAGTCGGAGTCCTGCATTGCAAGGACAGCTACTGCAAGGGCAACTTGCAGACCTATGCCCAGATCTCGAGGCCGTCCTCGTGAGACAAGCGAGCAATGGCCGCAGCGAGACAGTAAGGAACCAGCGGGTGAGGCAAGATCGCCTTGGTTTCGTGGAAGAGAAGACATTCATGTGGAAGTTCGTCCCAATAGTTCGCGACGATGGTCAGATCTCTGGTAGCTTAGTCACGGTCGACGAAGAGAACAAAATCCCTCCGCGCAGAAAGAGGAGCAAGTCTGCTGCCAGAGACATAGGAAACGCAGTAAGAAGTGCGATTGAGCGTACGTCGTTGCAGACAATGAAAAACATCAAACGACTTGACGAGCATTTCTCTGGTCGAAGCTGTAATTGTGAGGTGAGTCGGTGTGATGGTGCCGCTCACGAGTCGGACAGGTTTTCATATCGAGCCTTCAGCTGATCACGTTGTCGTTTGCAGAAGCTCTGGCAAATCCATCAGCAACTGGAAATCATTGAGGCTAGATATGAGAAGTTCGCGGACTATGCGCCGGTTGGTATTGCTGCGCTGAACGACTCGTACGAACTGGAGTGGGCGAACAGATCGTACTACGATGTCATAGCCTCGCCACAGGAATCAAAGGCCTTGCTGGACTTCATCCACCCCGATGACGTTGAAATGGCACGACATCACTTCGACCTTGGAGCCTACCACAAGAACTCTTTCACGTTTGAATGCCGACTCAAGAAATGGGCTGGTCGACCGGCAGGCAGTCCCTTAGAAACGGTACCAGAACTTCATCCATGTTGGGTGCTGGTCAGCGGCTACAGAGAGGAGGACCAAGAGCATAATACCATGCTCTGGATTATTGATATCACATCCCACAAGACTGCAGAGGAACTGCTACGACGTCGCATGGATGAGGCCCTCGAAGAAAAGCAACAGAAAGAAAGATTTATCGATATGATCTCACATGAAATTCGCAATCCACTCAGTGCCATGATACATTGTGCAGACGACATCATCGAAAACGCTCGACGACAGACGACAGATTCATCACAGTCGGTGCTGGAAGCCGCAGAAACGATATCTTACTGCACCCAACACATTCGCAACATCGTTGGAGATGTTCTCATTCTGTCCAAGCTGGATTCACGTCTCGTGAAGATTGCTCTAGCGCCATCGAATCCGCGCGAAATTGTACAGAATGCATTGAAGATATTCCAAGGCGAAGTCCGTGCCAGTGGCATCACGATGACCTTCCAAGAAGACCCATCACTGCAGCAGCTCCAAGTAGAGTGGCTGTTGCTCGATTCGCATCGTGTGCTGCAAGTCCTGATCAACCTCGTTACCAACGCGATCAAAGCAGTCAAGGACAGGCCGGAACGAACAGTGACAGTCAAGCTGAGCGCCACCGCCAATGCCCCTTCTGAGAACACAGATCTCATGCAATGCGTAAAGCCGCGCCAGAACCCGAAAGCTGTGGAGTTTGGAGATCAATATCAAAGCGAGCCTCCGCTCTACCTGGCCATCACAGTTGGTGACACCGGCTTGGGCCTCACAAATGCGGAGATGGCGAGTCTATTCGAACGTTTCGCGCAAGCCAATCCCAAGACTGAGAGGAGGTACTCCAGCGGTCTGGGCCTGTTCATATCCAGAGACTTGACTGAGCTACAGGGAGGTCGCATTGGTGTCTCATCGCAGCCCGGAGTCGGGACAAAATTCGTCTTCACGGTGGAAACCAGGCGAGTAATGGCACCGGAAGTGCTGCCAGCAATGCCATCTCTGGAGATCCCTGTGGATCTTCGCGAACCAACAGGATCACCAATTCACGCTGTGCCCAAGACGTCAACGAGGAAACCTGTTGTTCAGCCCGTCCAGCAGGATCGTCCTAGAACCAAGAAAGTCCTCATCGTGGAAGACAATCTCATCAACCAGAAGGTACTCGTGAATCAACTACGGAAGCGTGGCTACGAAGTGGACGTAGCAGTGCACGGCGAGGCAGCCTTGAAGGTTTTGGACATGATCGATCCCACGGCAGACGCGTCGAAAGATATCAGTCCCGCAGAGGCAGTCGGTTTCGACGTGATTCTCATGGACATCGAAATGCCTGTGATGGATGGCGTGACATGCACCAAGAGAATCAGAGCTTTTGAGCAAGGCCGCAGCAATGGACCCCGCCTCAATATCATTGCTGTCACTGCGAACGCTCGCAGTGAGCATGGAACGACTGCGCTTGAAGCTGGAATGAATGCCATCATCACAAAGCCGTACAAGATTGCAGACCTGGTCGAGCAGATTGAGGAAGTTTGCAAGCCAGGAGGGTGAAATACATGCGGTCCCTGCCGCGAACTCCAAGCAGGATCGAACATGAGCGGAAGCATCAGGACCCACGAACAAGCATTGAGACACCTCCCACGCGGTTGTTGAGGCATCTCACACACTGTCAGGCCAGGACTTCATTTTCATGGCTTCCCTAGCCACTGCAGCCACACACAGCCATATCAGCATCCCGACCTGCACACAAGGGATAGGAGAACGAAGTCGGCAGCACTATACCGCGCCGCAGAGTGCCAGATGCCTCTACTGCCTCCACCGCAGACTGCTCCGCATAGACTTCATTGCCTTGATCACCTTCGCAGACTGGATGCGGCCCACGCAAATCGCAAGATGAGAGATGACATCGTGAGAAGAAAAGGAGCATAAGCTCTGCGCCGAAGTTCCCATTGACACCTCATGATACAGGTTCGATCAGATGATGAACCCGAAATGCGTACATAGAAGGGGCATAGCTTCGCTCAGAACGCAAGAATGGCCCATATACATAGACATCAACTGCTCACACCGCAACCTGGCCACCGCTAGCTGATCTTGCCGATACGTCTCCTGGCAACATCAATCTTTCCTTGCACACGATCCACATCACCCTCCACAAGTCCCAACATCTCATTCTGGATCGTGAGCTCCTCATTGATTTGGATTCCCATGTCTTTCAGCTTCGCCACGGTCTTGCCCAACGACAAAACATCTTCATCCTGTTCTTGCATGACCTGCTGCTGTAGCTGCAGTACTCCGTTGTTATCCAGTTCTCGCGTTCGCTCAGTCTCCTTGAGTGGTCCTCCCAGCACGCGTGCACTAGGCTTCGCAGCTGCAGTGCCTCGCCACAGTCCCTCTTTGTCGCCTGCCGTCGCTGCAGCACCATTGTTGATACTGCTTGATATGTTGGCTGTCTTGATCGCCATGCTCCGCAGAACTGCTTCTAGACCCTCCACTTCTTTCTTGGCGGCGCCAACCAAGTCTCGTCTCCGTCGTAGCTCCCCATCCCCAAGACGTTTCGCTCCATCCCAGCCTGCCTCGTCGCCTTTGCTGGCTGCTGTCATGGCTTTCAAGCCATCGTCCAGTTGTGCTATGGATGTCGCCGCTCGCACGAGGCTAGCTTTTGCTTCTGCGGAGAGGGAGTGTTGTTGTTGCGCTGTTGCTGCTGCTTCTCTTTGCTTGAGCTGTTGTCGGGCACTCTGTATTTGTGACTTGAGATCGCGATGGACATCGAGCCACTGGTTCGGGTCGGTGACAGCGCTGCTGGAGCTACCTGGTCGTTGGGTTGCGGTAGTATTGGTGGTTGTGCCGGTCGGTAGGTTGAGAAATGCTCGCCATACACTGCTACTCCGCCACCGCGCATCGTCGGACTCTATGATGTGTTTGATGTACTTTTCCAAGGCCTGCCGCCTGTCTTCCGTCATGGCCTCATTGTTTACTGTCCGTCGTAGCCACGACTTTCCCGGAAGGGCCACTGGTGGCGGTTGACCGGCCTGCGAAGTGAGATCTTTGTTGAGGTCGAGGAAGTCCGAGTAGCGCTTCTTGATCTCATGTCGTCGCAGAGGAAGCTGGAGGACAATGTGGTAGACTGTGTATGGCTTGCCAGCCGGATCGGCGACCGAAGTGGATGGAATCGAGATGTGCAGAGCAGGCGCCATGTTGGGGGAGGTGCTTATGTTGATCCCATTGCAAGTCGTCGCTGGAGGCCTGCTTTGTCTGGTGAGCAAGAAGCTGTTCACTACAGGTCAGGTGAAGAGCAGTGCTAAGGCGACACATGCACGAGCTACATGGAAGCTCCAAGTTTGATCGCCGCGCTGCGTCATGCCGAGCAAGCGAAAGCATGTGAAGTGCTAGCGCCAGGCACAACTTTTAGACTCGCGCACTACCATCTGGCGACAACTTCGATCCATAAGGTCTCGAGCAGGTAACGGTCGCCGACAATGCAGTCAATCCGCCAGATCGAGCGTCTCAACCAGACGGAGCTCGACAAGTGCGTCCCTCCCAATGCATCATGGCATACCGACTACCGTGACACGGCCTATGTATACATCGGTGGATTGCCCTTCGAGCTTAGTGAAGGAGACATCCTCACCATCTTCAGTCAATATGGCAACCCGGTCCATATCAACCTGGTGCGCGACAAGGACACCGGCAAGAGCAAAGGCTTCTGCTTCCTCAAGTACGAAGATCAGAGAAGTTGCGATCTTGCCGTGGACAACCTCAGCGGAGCGGGAGTCATGGGTCGTGTGATGAGTGTCGACCATACACGGTACAAAAAGAAGGAAGGTGAAGTGGAAGGGATCATGGACGACGAGGAGGCACAGGAATACACAGACAAGGAAGACGGAGACGGCAGAAAACGAAGGAAGTCAGAAAGCGAAAGCGAGGAGGAACGTCCTTTGATCAAAGAAGAGATTGAGTTGCAGAAATTGCTAAGGGATCATGACGATGACGACCCTATGAAGGAGTATCTGGTTAAGGAGAAGCGAGAAGAGATTGCTGAAGCCTTGAAGAGCGTTGTGAAGCGGAAGTCGAAGGACGAGGATCGCGGTGAGAGAAAGTACCGGCACAGGCATCATCATCGGTCGAGGAGGGACGACGACGATGGAGGAAAGGAGCATAGATCACGACGTAGGCGAGACGAAGATGATCGCAGGTCGCATCGCTCGAGGCATGGAGACAAAGAGGACGAGGATGGTGGAAGGCACAGATCGCACCGATCACGAAGAGAGCGCTCACGCACACCTGAATCTGATGATGGACGACGGGGTGAGCGGAGGCCACGTAGAATCTCTGGAGGCTCCGAAACCAGACCAGACAGAACTGAACGTGAACCTGTGCGCAGGAGAAGGGGTCTTTCAGACGACGATCGATCGAGGTCTCGAGAACCGTATAGACGGAGATGAAGCTGTAACTCTCCGTCGTTAAGCCGGCGATATGAGCTATCATGAAGCATCCTGCGTATCATAACTTACAAAGGACAGCCGCGAATACCACCAACGCCTTGCGCTCACGATGCACACTTGCGCTAAGCCCTTACAACTCACCAATCCTCACATCGAGACTGCCGCTCGTCGACTTGAGTCCGATCGTACCTTGACCATCGATACCCTTCCTCGCGACGAGGTGCCGGAAGACTGGGCCTCTGTGCTCATCTGAGACGATTTCGACGTCCTTGCCTTTCACTCCGATACTTCCGCTGATTGTCTCGCCCTCAATCCACCCACTCCATTCCTGCGGGTATACGACATCTATCGACCCACTCGTCGATGTGGTTTTATGGCTAGTGTGTGCCTCTGACCAAGGTTCGCTGGGGTAGTCGTGTGGCGTCAGAATCATGAGTTTAGTGTGGCCAGATCTGGTATCTGTGTGTAGGCTCGATGGCTACCAAACAGAAGGGTGTTAGCTATACTCGACAAAGGTATGGCTATGTCGTAACAACTAATGCTGAACAAGGAGTGTGCTACGTACCTGTTTTCGGTCGAACTTGGGTAGCAGGTCCACCGTGATGCTGCCAGAGGCAGTGTGGAAAGAGCCTAGGGCTCCGAGGATGTACGATCCTGATACGGAGCCTGTCTGGCCCTCTACTCTGGTGATGTACTCACGTTCGGGCATGTCGCTGTCACTTGAGATATGCGAATTGATGCTACCGGACCTGGACTGGACTATGTATTCTGCTGGCTTTGTGTGCTTTGGATCGGCGCTTTTGGGATCCACCACTACATCAATGGAGCCGGACTGGCTTTTCAGCGAGAGCAAGTCACGCAATGCAAATCTGCCTTTTATGGATCCAGAAATGACATCGATTCGTGTCTCTCGCGAAGACCAGTATGCTGCTTGCACGTCGCCTCGCATGGCGTTGAGGGACGATGAGCCGCCAATCTGGAGCACGGATAGATCTTCTGTGCCTCCGACGACGCTGAACAGACCATCCTGAATGTTGATATCGAGATTGCCAGTGACCAACTCCCAGTCATCGAGCCGGACTCCAGGCCGGACGTTGATATTGACATAGACCCACATGCAAGGCCTTGCACTATATGCAGGAATTATCTTCTTGAGGTTCGGTAATTGAAGCAGCAAGGAGTCATCTGTCTTGACCAAGTTCGAAGCTAAAAACATCCAAGGTTTCGTCGTCGCATACGTCAACGAGAGCCGTACGTCTTCGCTCTGGTTTTGCAGACCAGGCTGGACGTTCACTGTTCCTTTGATGCCGCCAGAGATCCAGTCCGAACTTTCCATAAGCTCGACGAAAGAGAAGTTTTGTATGTCGAGAAAATCGAAAGAGGTAGTCTCACTATAATACTCGTACGGACACTCGGGACTCGAAGGAATCGATGCCTCGGGCGGTAAAGCTGGACTCGGGGAACCGTTCGGAGGGGGACCATCTTTCATTGGGTCGCCATTGCTGCCGTTCTCACTCGCACTGCCTGAAGCGCCAAGTGCCAGTAGGACGACTGCTATGATCACGATCACAAGCATGATGTTGCAGATGGACTGCTTTTGTAAGCAGAAGAGCCAGGTTCGTTTACGTCTATGTCCCTTGACACCTGTGAGTAGACTTGTCTCCTCGTCTGGTCGGTGTCGTCTGGTCAGCCTAGGATCACTCATGCTCTGGGGCACCGAGTGTTGATGCTGATACCGTTCGGCTGCAGTGCTATGCGTTGGCGATGATGAAGCAGCTTGAAATGTTACTCGGTTAGTGCGCCATGTCTGATCTATCCCAACGTGCGAAGATTCCCGATGTGTCTGAGAGTATTGCAGATTTCTATGTTGGTTGGACGAATAAAGGTAAGATGACATAGATGTCTCGTGATCAAGCAGATGTCGATATGGCCGGCTAGCAGTTGCAGCTTCATAGTCCGGCGGCGGCGGCTCTGCATTCACCACAGGTGCTTCGACTCCGCTCCACATTGCTTGCGTAGGCCCCTCAAGTGATCTTGAAGTCATGTCGCGTTGTGATGCTTCCTGTGCCTTTGTGCCCGTGTCTCGCCACCCAGAAGAGTGCTCTGCGGAGAGGTTTCGTGTGCCACTTCGCGAGTCAATATACCCACCGCTCGGCAACGTGCTGAAGTTTGACTCTACATCTGAGTCGACGCCCAGCTCAGAGTCTGTCTCGTAGTCATCATCGTAGCCAACAGCGCTCGCCATCGATGCGCAAATGTTGACCAGTGCTGCAAGGATGAGGCTCACGACCGCTATCTGGGTGGGCCAAGGTAGGGAGGAGTGACCGACGCG
Organism: Nothopassalora personata; assembly: GCA_033816765.1. Lineage (NCBI taxonomy): Eukaryota > Fungi > Ascomycota > Dothideomycetes > Mycosphaerellales > Mycosphaerellaceae > Nothopassalora > Nothopassalora personata. The sequence goes on along the minus strand of CM066287.1, from coordinate 3,604,707 downwards.
CGATCCTGCCTCGCACTCTGGCGGAGACCATTACAGGTAGATGATCCTTAGGCCCCGACATATGTATGTATCCTGGCGCTGCAATGTTACAGCGGGGCCGCGTTGAGCAATGCTCCAATCGAAAGGTGTGCTATCATGATCCTTCAACGATGGCACGCGATAGTGCTCGGATGCGCCGATTGTTGCCGTGAACACTGCTCATCACATCTGTGTCAGTCCTTACGCCAACGTTCGGAGTTGAACAGATGGGAACACGCGAAGCACATGGTCACCTGCCGCGGAGTTAAGTCTCATTCTGGGAAAGCAAGCGAACTCGAGGCGAAGCACAAGCAGCTTGGCGGTGCTGATAGAGTTCACGGATCGTGGCACCCGTGCTTAGCATGGACGTTAGCCGAGCCGTCTGTAACTTTTTCCCATGACATCCATCTTCTTGTCGCAACCACAACCATGGCACCAAATAGAGGTCGCAACAGGCAAAGCGACTTTGAGGAGTATGCTGCGACCACCGCGAAAGACTTCGACCCGGAGGAGGACAATCTGCCAGCCAACGACGATGTCGACGATTCTGGTTCTGAAGGTATTGGCGACGAGTTCAGCGGCAGGGAGCATTACGAGCACGTAGGGAAGAGCAAGCTGCGAAAGCCAAACGTCGTAACATTAGGTCCTCAATATAGAGGAGCGAAGGTGGGAAGGAATGCGCTTGAAGAAGACGAAGAAGATGACCCTTTCAGTCGCGGGTTTGATGACGAAGGCAGCGAAGAGGAAGGCATACCAATGGAGGATGACGATGCAGGTGATGACAGCGAAGACTTGGACGAGGAGCTTTCTCATGGTACCGAAGCCACCGATCTCAGCGAGGAGGACGAAGAAGAAGACGACGAGGACGTGCAGCGACCGTCGGCCAAGATATTGCCTAAGGACCTCGAAGATCTGAAGAAAGTGCGAGGGCAGGATGCACAGAAGGCTGTCGCCAAATCACTTGCAGAGGCAAACAGAGAAGAAGCAGAGAAAGGCCGAGCAGTGAAGACACAACGTACCACTTTCGACTCGCTGCTAAACGCTCGGATGAAACTGCAAAAGTCGCTCATTGCCACCAACACCCTGGTCGGAACGCCAACAGAACAGATTGAAGCAGAGAGGTCGGATGCACAGCAGGCACTGCAAGCCGCAGAGACGGCGGCGTTTAGTCTGTGGAACTCTTTGAACAGCTTCCGCGAGGACCTGATTGAAGCTCGCACGGGTGATAAACGCAAACGTGCCCGGTTTACCAACAGTACAAGCACGAACGATCTTTGGAACCATCTCCAGGCCCAGGAGAGCCAGATTCGGCGAACACGCGACACTGTGTTGAAGAAATGGTCAAACAAAGCTCAAGATCCCACTGTGCAAACGCAAAGCGGTCGTATTAATCGCACGGAGCACCAGGCAACGATTATCGATGTCCTCCAAGAACAGCTTTCCAACACAGACAGACTCATGAAGCGCGCTCATGCTCCCAAATCATGCGCTCCTCTGCAGCTCTCGAAGCGAGTGGACGAAGACGACAAGATCTACGACGACGCGGACTTCTACGGCGTACTGCTGAAGGAGCTCCTCGAGCAGAAGAGTGCCGACTCTGTCGCAGCCTCGAATATTGACTTGAGTTACCACATGCGAAGGGAGGCGAAGACGAAGCGGAATGTGGATACGAAAGCTAGCAAGGGAAGGAAGCTGAGGTACACGGTGCACGAGAAGCTGCAGAATTTCATGGCGCCGGAAGATCGCACCACGTGGACGGAGGAAAGGGCGGATGCGTTATTCCCTAGTTTGTTCGAGCAGAATTTAGGGTTGATGGAGAAGGATGATGAAGATGGAGAGGACATGGATGGCGGCGAAGAGACCGTCGATGGTGCCTTGAGACTCTTTTGAATGCATACGAGACTCTGCATCTGCGGTGGGTACAGCGTCACCTCTAAGATCTTCCAGAGTCGATTGGGCTACTATCTTGAGCCGACTGAAGCAGGAAGTGACGCCCAAGTCAAGTTTGACATGTGAAAGCCCTGCACTAGCCGCAATGCGGGAACCCGTGAGAAAGATTTAGGCTCGTTTGTCAGGCTTCTGAACCCCCACACACGGCGTGTATTTCATCACATCTCTGGGCGTCAGCCATCCACTGGTCGCTCATTATGTCGTATCCAGAGCAATTGGACGACGTCGATGACTCCACTGCCGAGATCATTACCCGCCTCGAGATTGTCGACATACAAGAGACAGCACCCGCGCCGCCAATACCAGCTGAAGCGGGACCCGCGCGAAGAGAGGCAGGCCTACAACAGCAGGCGCAGACCGCGCGAGAAGTTCACCGGATCGAGCTACTCCGATACCGCGAGATTCGAGGTTTCTCCAATGCCGACTTTCCAGATGCACCCGAATTTGCAAGCGACGAGGTCACAGATGAGCATGTCGAGGAGGCTCTCAGGCGTGTTCCGCCTCGCATTTACAGCTGCACATCTTGTGGCGACGAGCACCCAGGTGAGAACATACTGCTGGCAGCCTGCGGCCATCGATACTGCGGCGAATGCCTCGAGTCGCTGTACCGCACCGCCATGAAGGACGAGACCTTGTTCCCGCCGCGATGTCACGGCGCGCCGTTCCCGTTTGAAGAAGTGCGTCGACTCCTTACTCCTCAGCTTTGCGAGGAATTTTTAGCCAGGCGGGAGGAATTGGAGGACAGGAACAAGATGTACTGCAGCGACCACGCATGCTCCACATACCTACCTGCAGGGAATCGTATGGGCCGCATAGCAGCTTGCCACAAGTGTCGCAGAGCGACATGCACGGACTGCGGAGCTAGGTTCCACGTAGGGCCTTGCCCAAGCAATCCGGAGACAGAGGCTGTGCTCTCAATGGCTGAACAGGAAGGCTGGAGACGTTGCGACTCGTGCAAGACTATGGTCGAGCTCAACACTGGATGCAACCATATGACGTGAGTAGCCACAACCGTCTCATGAAGTATAGACTAACAAATCTCTTAGTTGTCGCTGCCGCCACGAGTTCTGCTACCTCTGCGGTGCCACCTGGAAGACCTGTCAGTGCGCCCATTTCGACGAGGATCGCCTGCTTGAGCGAGCACAAGTCATCGCCAACCGCGAAGCCGGTGGTGAGGAACGGGGGGATGCTGCTGCCATGCTCGATAATTTACGCGAGCAGCATGAGTGCGACCATCGACACATGCGCTGGGTGCAGGGTTCTCACGCCTGTGAGGGTTGCGGAGATACCATGACTACTTTCATCTTCCGCTGCCGTCGATGCTACACTCAGCTGTGCTACCGCTGCCGGCACCACCGCACTTGAGTTGGATCATCATATGATGGGAATTCGATACCAGAAGTATCTGGTCAGAGGCGGCAAGACCAGAGCTTGTCCGTCGGACGTATCCAGAGGAATTGTCCAGCTGCATTTGGTTGAGCGCAGTGTAAGGCTATGCTGCGGTCAACCGTTGGTCAAACATGAGATCAAAGCGCGTACACTGGTAATGGTTTGTACAGGAATAGGCTGTACAACATCCACTTCTACTACCAGCTTGCCACTTCCCTACTTCTACAGGCTGCTGATCGCTTTTGAGGGCCACCTGCGGGTGCTACACCTCATCTCCTCGGACACACCCGAAGTCGGGGCCGCAGAGCTCGATGCCGCAGTCACTATATAATTGCACAGTACCCAGATGTCGAACGTGCCACAGAGCTTCAGTCCGTGGCGTCTTGCATACTGGCTCATCTGCGCTGTCTAACGACACAGCGGTCTCCAGACTGAGACGCACAGCATCTGCTCTTGCCGGATTCCATTGATACAAAGTGTCTGGCAGCTTGATGACGTTACAGCCTGACTTGGGAAGGAGTTCCTGCAGCAAAACACGCTAGAGACACGCTTTGTCGCGAGCTAGTCAATTGCGACAACAAAGCCCAACGGCCCGCCCGTGCGGCTACCTATCTGTATCCACCCGACCGGGGGCATGTGACAACATCACACGAGCAACGAGCACCTCATCGCCTTGACCTTCTCTCGTCTGTATGCAACGAGGAGATCAAGCTGTAGCCGGTCCATCCAAATCATCCATCCTCTCGATCATTGACACGACCGACCCCATGACGAACCGAGCCATGATCCCGGTTCTGGTGGCCTTGATGCTGCTGACCGGTGTCTGTAACACGCTGTTGACCAAGTATCAAGTACGGGCCTTGGTTGTCGAGGACAGTGAACGAGACTGATTGATGCATAGGACGTGCAATGCGTAGCAGACTGCGATACCGATCGGCCGAAGAGATTCGAGCAGCCCGTCCTTCAGACACTTCAGATGTTCGTGGGCGAGGCAGGGTGTTGGCTGGTCGTATTCTTGACCTGGTTGGTCCAGAGAGTACTGAAAAGTGATGTTGTACCCATCCAAGACATCCAATATGTACCAGTGGCCTCACAAGATGGGGGAGCAGAGGACGAGTACGATGAGAACGGACACCATGATCTATCGTCGTCACAGACTCTCGTGGATCCTACCAATATTGTTGCTGCACCTAAGCTAGATCCTGAGCTATTACATAAGGAGCGTCAACCGCTCACTGGGTGGAAAGTCACGCTCTTGGCTTTACCCGCCATCTGCGATATCTGCGGCACAACACTGATGAACGTTGGCCTGCTATTCGTCGCAGCTTCGATCTACCAGATGACTAGAGGAGCCCTGGTCCTCTTCGTCGGTCTGTTCAGCGTGATTTTCCTCAAGAGGCATCTTGGAGCTTGGAAGTGGGTCAGTCTCTTCATTGTTGTCCTTGGTGTTGCAGTGGTGGGTCTTGCCGGAGTCCTGGATCAGAAGCACGGTGCGCCCACCCTGCCCGGAGACACTCAACCTGATGGAAAGACTGACCTGCTCGCTCATGCGGGTCTTGCCCTCAGACGAGGCGCGTCGGCGCTGGAGGAACACACCGCGGCGGAGACTGTGCTGGGCTTCTTTCTTATTGCTGCAGCACAGATTTTCACAGCTACACAATTCGTCCTCGAAGAAAGCATCATGGAGCGATACTCGATGGACCCTATTCGTGTTGTAGGTTGGGAAGGCATCTTCGGCTTTCTCGTCACGCTCGTTGGCATGGGTGTGCTCCATGCTGCCATTGGACAGACGGAGGCCGGCAAAGGTGGCTACTTCGATGCGCGCGAAGGATTCTATGAGATGTTCCACTACCCATCTATCGGCATCACATCTCTATTGATCATGATATCCATCGGGTGAGTACAGTTCCACCTTACCATGTGCTCGTAGCTCATACTTTCTCAGGGGTTTCAACTTCTTCGGGCTCAGTGTCACTCGCGTGATCTCTGCCACAGCACGAAGCACAATCGACACGTGCCGAACACTTTTCATCTGGCTTGTAAGTCTGGGCCTTGGGTGGGAAACCTTCAAGTGGCTCCAAGTCGTTGGTTTCGTTCTTCTTGTCTATGGCACGGCTGTTTTCAATGAGGTAGTGCGCCCGCCGACCATTGCTTTCTTGAGACGGCAGAAGAGAGCAGCCTTACAAGAGGATCGCTGAAGATAGGACGTATAACATGGTATCAATGTCTCGACTACTGGCTTTGCCAACGGCAGTACTGCGTGACGGTCGATCAAGGGAGGCACATGAACGTGATCAATCGCACTAGCACTGATATGCCATCCGGCACCTCACTGAAATCCCGTGCCGAAGGCTCCACGGAACGCTGTGAGATATGGGATTGTCACCTATATATGGACGAGCCATTGGAGGAAGAGGTGTACAGAAACGACATGTGTCGTCAAAGTGCATCATCTATCTATGTGTCGATGCCGGGTATCTTCTCGAGCGTCCTATGCTCTCACGGATGCTTTCCCCATCCTCAACAAGCTCTCGTTGAGCCTTTGCCCGAGTACTACGAGACCCATCCAGGTGCCTCGTCCATCGAAGCCACGTTCCATTGCAGTCTTTTCTACCGCCTCTCCCTTTTCAACACATGCCTAAGACCCTCCTCAGCTCATGTCCACGTCCACCGCGTTGCGCTGGTTCTTCATGATGGCCTTGATGTGCTTCTCGACTTCGTCCATGTTCGATAGATCAATCTTCTCCGGCTGCACCGAGAAGTGTTTGCAAATAGACATGAGGCTTTGCCAGCTGCGCTTGTCGTGCACGAGACTGATGGCGGCACCGGTGCGGCCAAAGCGTCCAGTACGGCCGATGCGGTGGAGGTAGGTCGCGTAGTCGGGATGGCCATCAGGAGTCTCTGGGATGTCGTAGTTGACGACCATGGTCACGGTCTGGACATCGATACCGCGAGCGAGCACGTTGGTGGCGATGAGCACCTTGGCCTCGCCGTTTCGGAACTTCTCAAACACGGCATCTCTGGCCGGACCCTCGAGAGCTCCCGTCAGAGATACGACGCTGTGACCTTCGGCATTGAGACGGCGCTCGACCTCTGCAGCAGTGTCGCGGCGCTTCACAAAGATCATCGAGGATGCAATCGTCATGAGCTTGTAGAAGCTCACCAGAGCTCTGTACTTCTCTTCGTCGTTCATGCAGTCGAGGTACATCTGCTTGATGCCCTTGACAGTGAGCTCCTCCACCTGCAGAGTGATCTCGTTGGCGTGCGGTGCAAACTGCTGTGCGAAAGCCAGCACGGCCGGCGGGAATGTAGCAGAGAAGAGGACGAGCTGGGCCTGACGGTTGATCAACTGCCTCACGCGCTTGCACTGATCACCCATGCCCTGCATGTCCAGCATGTTGTCCGCTTCATCAAGCGTCAGGACCTTGATGTCACGTCCGTCCAGAAGCTTCCTCTTGAGTAGGTCAATGACGGTGCCCGGTGTGCCCACGATAATCTGCGCTTCGATACCGCTACGATCGGAGCCTGTGACTGCTTCGTAGACATCTCGCAGGCCAAGGGGTCTGAGGAACATGCCCATCAGCTCGACCACTCCCTTGATCTGTCTGGCCAGCTCGCGTGTCGGAGCCAAGACCAACGCTTGCGGCTTGCTGGAGTCTAGATCGATGCGCTGCAGAATGTTGATGACGAAGGCAGCAGTTTTGCCAGTACCTGACTGTGACTGTCCGATAAGGTTCTGAGTTGGATTTTGCTGCAGCAAAAGGGGAAGAGCTTTCTCTTGGATCTTAGACGGTGAAACAAAGCCCATGGTGGAAAGAGCCTTCTGGATGTCCGGCTTACTGAGGACAGATTAGCGGTGATGTGAGGAGCGAGTGGCGGTGGATACATACAGTCCGAGATTGGGGTCTTCGAAGGACTTGGCCGAATAGAGCGGGTTGTTGGGGTCGGCTTGGAGGTCTGCCAGCTTGACATTGACGTTGAACTCAGGCTCATCAAGTCCCTCTGAGCCACGCAGCCAGGTGGTGGCACCGTCGGTCTGCGCTTTGGCGAGATCTCCGCCCTCGTCCGTCTGGTCCGCTGTTGATGCTTCCATCTTCTTACCCGAGTCGGCAGTGGTGGTCATCGGTGTCTCTGCGTCGTCTGCCCAGCTGAACTTGCCCGGAGCAGAGGTGGAGGCAGCTGGGTTGCTTCCGTTGCTTGCGTTCGTGGCGGGTTTGCTCGAGTCGGGGGAAATGGAGAGCTTCGCCAGGGTTGGAGGCTCCGGTTCGGCGGGTGTCGCCTTGCTGTCCGACATGGCGGACGGAGGTGTGGGGGGTGTCGTGTCGAAGAAAATGCGCGATGCTCAATGCGGCGGCAGTGCTTTTGTGCATGCGGGTGTGTGTGGCTGTGGCTGTTCAAAGTGAAGGGCGTTAGCTGTGCTCGAGGAGCGCGAGGTACAGCTCCAGCTAACACTCACTGGTTTCGAGATGCAGCGCGCGTGTGTCTGTTGTGCACAATGCCTTGTGCTCTCGCACTTATCTGTAGGTGTAGGTGAAGCGATGTCGTGCAGCTGGTCTGCAAAGAATGTGCACTTCTCACCTGATGCTACAGCAGGTGGAGGACCGCGTGGGTGAGGGTGAGTGTGAGTGTGCGTATGTCGCGTGTCGGTAATGTTGTTTGATGGAATTTCATAATTGAGCAAGAGCTCTACACTATACAAATGACGAGGGGTCCTTCCATCGCGCTGCAGCGGCGCCGTGCAGGGATTCGGCGGCTGTCGGCCGCCATGAGGAAGCCCCGCCACGCGTGCACCGTGCCTAGATGCTGCGCCCCGGAAGTATTAGGTGAAGATACCTGGAGTCGAAGTCTTGTGGCACGGGTCACTCGCCTTCACATGTCTCCCCCGCCAAAACGACGATATGGCCGAAGTCGACATAGCGCCGCAGTTCGGCCTCGAACTGAAGGATGGCTTCAAGCCAGTGAATGCCTGGGTCGCTAACGGTATCGCGTGGCTGGACGATATCCAGCAGTTCTACCGGGAACGAAGTGTCATTGAGAAGGAGTACAGCCAGAAGCTCAGTGCGCTTGCCAAGAAGTATCATGAGAAGAAGGCGAAGAAGACGAGCAGTCTGAGCGTCGGTGATACTCCGACCGTTACTCCCGGCTCGCTGGAGAGTGCGTCGATGACCACTTGGGCCGTGCAACTCACGACGTTGGAGAGCAGAGCTGCTGAACATGATCGCTTCTCAAACCAGCTGGTCTCTGCCTTGGCCGAACCTCTCAAGCATCTTGCTGCCAAATACGAGGACCTACGAAGACAGCACGCCGAATACGCTTCCAAGCTGGAGAAGGAAAGAGACGGCAACTACAGCGACTTGAAGAAGACCAAGGACAAATACTATGGCGTGTGCCAGGAAGTGGAGAATAGGCGAAAGAAGATTGACAGCAGTTTTGATCATGGCAAGCAGAAGGCGCAGAGTGCTTATGCCCAGCATCAGAGCGACATGAGAATTGCCAAGAACACGTACCTCATCACAATAAATGTGACCAACAAGCAAAAGGAGCGATACTACCATGAGTATGTTCCTGAGTTGCTCGATGTAAGCAGGCATCCATACCATGCGTTGTTGAGCTTCGTGCTAACATTGGCCACGCTAGTCCTTGCAGGCCCTTTCAGAAACGAGAACCTCCACTCTGAACAACATCTGGTCAACAGGCGCCTCGCTTGAAACCCAGACGATGACCCGGTCGACCCAGTTGTTGGAGCACCTGTCGACCGAGATCCCCCGGAACAACCCTGTCTTGGACAGCATGATGTTTGTACGGCACAACGCCATCCAGTGGCAAGATCCTCCAGACTTTGTCTTTGAGCCTTCTCCGGTGTGGCTAGACGACGACGTGATGGCCTCAGATCCGCAAAGTAAGACATTCCTGATGAACATACTCTCCAAGTCGAAGTCTTCTCTAGGTCCACTGCGTCAAGAATGCGAGGCGAAACGAAAAGAAATCGAGGGTGCGAAACGTGTCAGACAACTGATCAGAGAGGGCAAGGACAAGCGAGACGAGGTCGAAGTTGTTCGCGCTCAATTGCATAACCAAGAATTGCTTCATGACGCTGAGAGGAGAAGAGTTACCGCTGAGGTCGAAGTCAGTACCATCACTGCGGCTGTGGGCGATATCTCTGTCGGAGCGCGGAACCATACTTTCAAGAATCAGACTTACAAGATACCCACCAGCTGTGATTTGTGTGGCGACAGATTATGGGGCCTGAACGCCAAAGGCTTGAGCTGTGAAGAGTGCGGGTTCACTTGTCACACGAAATGCGAGCTCAAGGTACCCGCAGATTGTCCCGGCGAGCTCAACAAGGAACAGAAGAAAGCGATCAAGACCGAACGACAGGCCGCGGCGCAGGCTCAGACTGCAGCACCTCCTCCCTCCAGCAATGGCCATGGTAATGGCAACGTCGACCGGACGGCTAGCCTTCAAAGAAGTGATACGATAGGGTCGATGAACACGCTCAGCTCTGGCTATGCAGCAAGCGCGAACCGTAGTGTCTCCGGTATGACTGTTAGGTCGAGCGAAGAGAGCCATTCCACTGCGCCAACTCCAATATCCCAGAATACATCCGCAACCGGACGCCATCGAGTCATGGCTCCTCCACCGACTAGCTACGTCAAGCCCAACGGTAGTGTATCCGCACCGGAGGAGCAGAAGGGCAAGATGCTTTATGCTTATCAAGCCAATGGCGATGGCGAGATATCAGTCTCAGAAGGTCAGGACTTCTCGCTCGTTGAGCCTGATGATGGCACGGGCTGGATCAAGATCAAACCATCATCCTTTGGTACGCCTGCAGGTCTCGTGCCGAGCAGCTACGCCGAGCTCAGCGCACCTGCACCGCCTTCGAAGTACGGAGTCGATGACAGGCCCGTGAGCATGGCTGCATCAACATCAACGACAAGTCTGGCGGGGAGCGATACACCTAGCGTTGGGAAGACGAAGAAGCAGGGTCCTGCTGTGGCGCCGCGGAGGGGTGCGAAGAAGGTCAAGCACGTCGAAGCCATGTACACTTATCAAGCTTCTGGTCCTGGCGAGGTCGATATGGAAGAAGGGGAGAAGATGGTGCTGGTTCTCGCGGATCAAGGAGACGGATGGGTAGAGGTGGAGTCCAAGGCTGGTAAAGGCATCGTTCCTGCAAGCTGGGTGAAGGATGTGTGATCAAGAAGACGATATGGTGTTATGTTGAGCATTGACATTTGTGCATGGCGGGGGCATATATCAGTTTGCAAGCGACGAGAGTTACAACAGTCTTCTTCTCAACTTCTCTCTGACGCATTAGCTCCTGGATGGCTGAAAATAAATGAGCTTTGGACCCTTGCGGCGATTATGTCGCGTATACTAGCAGAGCTGACCACCCACTTCGAGTAGGCGGCTCAAGGTCAAGTCTTTGGTACAGCGAATCAGCTCTCCCGCAGCTCGTCCTTCTCGTCACACCGCAACGACAGCAAGAAAGCGACCGTCAATCTGATCTTCGACAGCGACAGAGTCAGAAAGAGCCCAGGGCTGTCCCATCTACGGCTTTCTGTGTTGCTGAAACTATGAAGCCATTTCGAAATCTGCTTTAGCATTTCCTCCCACGCGCTTTAAATTACCGGGCACTCGGCCGATCACAGGTCCTCAGGTTTTCACCAAAGGCTCGGCCACTGCGCCACGGTACATCGCGAAGTCTAAAGCTTACCGGAAGCTAGCTGGTCACACGCGGTGTGCTAGATTGTCGTAGAGTCTATGGGCAGCTCGCGATTTCGCCTAGGGGCAGCTCCAACTCTTAGTCACGATTCAAAATTTGCTTAGCCCTCTAGCACTCTAAAATGCGCTTGCCCGCGCGGCTAGGGGTTCCCGAAGGGAGGGAGGATCTCGTATGGGAGGACCCAAGTGCAGCGGAGGGCGGGGGGGGGGGGATCCCCATTGTGATGGCAATGAATTGCTTAGTCAGGATGTAAGCTGCCCATACTGTAGACTATACGACCAACGACAGGCCACATTCTCGCGTGTCCTGATCTTCGATGGCACGTGGATGGGTCGGAGGAGCGAATGTGGCAATGACCCATTTCGTTTTCTTGCCGAGATGAATTGTGGTGTAACTGCTGCTCAGCATGAGCGTGGGAGGAATTCGCTGCGATGAATGCATGCGGTGGTAATCATATTGCTCTAAATTCACAGACCTGATGAACATTGTCTAAGGGGAAGCCAACATCCTTCGACCCAAAGTACTCTGTCAGGTAGCGGTCGCGTGGTATAGAACGCCATGAAGGATGGAGATGATAGACGCGAGATCGTGCACGACTAAGGCCGTAAACGGGCCAGACCCGGGGTCCAGACGCCGCGATGCAGGACCCTTGTGCAAAGAGCGCTGAGACTTTGGAGCGCACTCTACAGGCAGGCGGCGATGGCGTCGGCGAGAGTGAGATTGATGATGATGATGATGGAGACAGAGCGAGCGTTGCTTTCACATATCCCAAAGCTATTTTCGCCCGCAGCAGCAGCAGCAGCAGCACGGCACGGCTTGCTGTTGGTAGGTGGGATGCGTGATTGGCGAGCGGCTGCTGGTTGGCATGGGATGGGGCGCAGTCATTGGCTGTGAGCGGCTCCAGGCGCTAAGGGCTAGCTTGACCAATCTGCGCCCAAGAACTCCTTTCCTTTGCGCTCTCTCTCTCTCTCCCTCTCATCACGAGCGTCTGTCTTCTCACCACTTGCCTGTCCCTTTGCCTTCTTGACATTGCTGCACCTGCTGTGTCCATCGTTCCTTCGTCTGATCTATTGCACTCCGGCATCTTTCGCCACGCATCCATTGATTGCCTTGCCTTGCCTGCTCCCGTTCCAGCTCGCCGGTCGTCGCTTGCAGAGAAAGGCCTCGTGGTCGTCGTCGTCGTCGTCGTCGTCGTCGTCGTCGCACACTGCACGCACTCGTACGCGCACGCGCACATACTACCACCAGCAATCGCACACCAGAGGGCCCCTAATTTCGACTTTACCCTCCGCACGACCTTGACGCCCCGCCGTCTGGCCCGCAGCACGTCCGCTCGCACGCCCCGTGTCATCGCAATCTGCCCACTGCGGCGTCGATCGCGTTTGCTCTGCTCTGCTCTGCTCTGTCAGTGACCGTCGAGCACGCCTGCACAGCACTAGTACCAGCACCAGCACCAGCACCAGGCACCAGCACCAGCACCAGGCACCAGCACCAGGCACTCCTCAGGCACACATCTACCGCGACCCACCCGACCTGTGCGCTTCTGCCGCCGGCTCGACCTCCACTCGACCTACACACGCTTGTCCTACCGTCGGTCATCCTCTTTCTGCCGTAGCCTCAAAGCACCGGCACAAGCAGCACATATCGGCATACCAATTTTTCGGGCGAAGGCAAATTACGACAAAGACGCCCTCTTTGTCGCGGCAGCTGACTTTGGCAACTCGAAAGAGCACTATTTCTTTGTAATCTGATAATCTGTACCCTACCATCACCCGCTGCTGGCTTTGCCTCTGCGGTCTAATTCGGGCGTCCTCTCCACGACATCCACCCATCAGCATCTGCTTAATCTGCGTTCCTTCGACACCTCCCGTCACGTCGCTGCAATACCTTTCGACTGCAGCACCTTTGTTTCATTTGCAACGCGTCCACGACTCCGCGATACACACTTTTCAGCCAAATATTCCGGACCTAGACAATGAGCTTTGACGCTGGCGGTCTTGCTCAAATGAATTACAACAATAACGGCAACGGTTTCCCTTCCACCGCTCTGGGTGTTCCTGGCTCTGGCTTTGGCGCTCGCGGCACTCGTCACAACACCAAGAGATTGAGTGTGGCCCTCCCACCCAGAGTGCCGGTCATCAGCGAAAACCAGGTGGATAGTCCTACTCCACGCACCAGCCGCTCTCACCTGCTTGCAGGTCTCCGAACTCAGCCAAAGACTCCAGCAGTCCCGGCTTCCGCTCCTTACCACCAAGGTCACCACTCTATCAACGACCTTTCCGCGTCACGATGGGCGGACCAACAGAACTATGGCGGCTACACCCAGGTTGTGCCGCAAACAGCAACAGGCGCTGGCTTTGACGTCCACAGCCAATATGCGCAGAATGCTGGTCAGCAAGTCTATTCCCTTCCTGAGCAGGTGTTGGCTCCACCAGCTGCCTTTGACCAGTTCGGTGAGATGGATCCAGTCGTACTCCAGCAGATGCAGATGCAGCGTCTCTACCTCGCCCAACGTCAACAGCAGCTCCAGCAGCAACTTGCAAGCCTCACGGCCGCTGCTCAGGGCATGAATATCAATGGTAACATGCGTCCTGCTTCTTTCCACCAAGGTCACATGACACCACAAACGCCTCAGAACATATACGGCCAGCAGCAGATCCAGCCTCCCATCGAGGTTCCTGGCCAGCCTGGCGTCTACCTTGTGTATAATCCTGCCATCCAAGGCTATGCTTATGCCGTTGACCCTAGCATGCAGCAGGCTCAACAGACCGTGTCTCTCGTCAACCAGAACCATACCAATTCGGTCTCTCGGGCCAAATCATCATCGCCCGTCCAGGGCTTTGGTGCGAACTCTGCCAACGACCGCTCCACATCTACTAATGGACGCTCCTTCACACCGCCAAAGAAGGCGCCCTCTCCACCTTCCTCGCTCGAGCATGTTGAGCCGCTTCCGCCTCCATCTGCTACTGCCTTCCGTCGTGGTCATAAGAAGGCTTCGTCCTTGGCCATTAACGCCCTCGGTAATGTACCAGACGGCCCAAAGACGTCTTCAGTCGCCACCTTCGGTTCTCAGCGTGTGGCTTTCCCGCCCACGCCCACGACAGGCACTTTTGGACCAGGAGCAGCGCGTGCTGGCGAGCATCCTATTCGTCAGCCTCGCGGACCACCCGCGTTGGAGGAATTGACTGCTGCACCGACCAGTAGGCACGAAGGCAGCAAGAACTTTGCCACTCGCCAGCGGCGCCGCGCTCTTGACAGCCTCATGAAGGCTGGCACTCAGCGTCGAGGTGTCTCGCGATCATCTGGTGGAAGCCCAGTGAGCGAGCGTGAGTACAACTTCCCCATCCACGAGGAGGCTGAAGACGTCAACCCTCCCGGAGCTGTCTGCAGGAAAATGAGTCCTATCGGTTCCGAGATGAAGGACAAGCGTGGCTCTCAGGGCTCCGATGGAGGCTACTTCGGTCTGAGCTCTGCCTCTAGCAGCGAGGGCGAAGACTTTGGCGCTTTCAAGCAGCCACCCACACCAGCAACGCCCGGTGCGCCGGCCGGTGATCGCAAGAAGATGATGCTCGGTGTTCTCAACGCTGCCGAGAAGCGTCGAAGCTACGCTTTCTAAGTCTTAAAGGGCTTGGTTCATCTGCTTGCTTCTTGGATGTTTAATTCCATTTTCACATACTGTTTGTCAAAGGTTCGGTTTGGATTACGGCGGTTGGAAAGAGATGAAAATGAAGATAGGATGGGTTAGGGAGGGGTTCTGCCTACCACAGTTCCGCGTGCGCGCAGCCGCTGTGCGTGTCTTGCGCGCATGGAGTGGAAGCTGTATTCTGCATATTTATCACCACTGTTTTTTGCGAGCATTTCGAAAGAATTCGCTCTTGACGGCCTATCATGAGGAAGTAAATCAAGCTGAACACGTTCATTTGAAGAATCTTACTTAATACACCTTGACTTCTTCAACTTCCTCAATCCATTTTCTGACACTCTGCCTCTTCGATGCGCTGACATTCTTGGACGTGCTGGTAAGCATTTCAACTTCGTCGACTTCCTTCCCGCCTACCTCCTTGGTGTTAACAACTGCTTATGAGAGAGAGAACCTTTGGGTGGCGGCGTTGAACCTGACTTGTGCCCGCGAGCCATTCTGCTTGTGCATCACTACGAGGTACCGGCGGCTCTCGGTCGTCGACCATTCGCTTAAATATAGTGGAGTACTTTTGTGTTCTCAATCGCACGCAAGCTTGGCTCAAGACATGATGATGATGAATGAGTACGACGATCGCGGCAACGCAACGACGGCCCCAAACCAAAAGCAAGCAAGCAAGCAAGCGAGATCGATCTTTCGTATAATACGACAGCAGAAGAAGAAGCAATTTTACAGCGTGTGCTAGCTAGCACATTCATGCAGCCGCCGACGAAACGTTAAAGAGCACTTGTTGATGACAGTCGTAAAATGGCCGGCAGGATCCGAGAGTAGTTTTTAGTAGTAGTGATGATGATAGAGCCACCTTCCTCATTCCATCTGAATAGCTAGCCACCTCTCTCCGTACTTCCAACGTACACCAAAGGAAAAGAAAAACAAAACTAGGATAGGGTAATCTTGGGCGACATGGCAGTAAAAGTGCCTTCCGCCGCATCGCAAAATCTCGAGCATAGTAGTATATCTGGACCCGTCGTAGAAGAGACGCCCGAAGTGAAAAAATCAGACAGGTCCAGCTAGCCAGGTATAATATCATCCGGTTGGTATGCGCCTTGCAACGCCATCCGTGGTATCGATAATGTCGCTCGCTTTTTGCCGTTCATCGAGCCGCAAAAGCAACTCAACTCGTACATCAACATCCTCACGCGCACTCTCTGCTGCCTCGCGCCTCCGTTCCTTCTCTAGCGTGTCACATGCGTGCTGTTACGAACCACAACCTCCGTATTGCTACATTGACCTCGAAACCAAGATTTCTAACCTGTCCAGCAAGAACCACGCCAGCGGTGCCGGCTGATTATATCAGACCGCACATGCGTAGGTTCTCTTGGATGATGATGTCGTTTACTGCGGCCATGACGAATCTTATTTGCATCGTATCTGTGGCGCAGGTGAAGTGGGTGTAGATTTGCTTGGTAGGATGTTGGTTGAGTCTGCACATTGGTGATTAGCATGAATACTAGCCATCGTTCTGCGGAGTTGGACTTACGATACGAATCGGTTCAAAATGTAATCGCATGCGGCTCCATAATCTTGGCCGCCTTCGTAATCCGGGAAGTAGTTCTTCATCGGTGAAACTGGCAGCTTCTCCTTGAACCTGTCGATCTTGTTGAGGAACAGAATGATGCTCGTTTTCGTGAACCACCTGCTGTTGCAGATAGAGTCGAACAATGTCAATGCTTCCTGCATTCTGTTGACTGTCTCGTCTTCGAAGAGCAGCTGATCGTACTCGGAAATCGCCACCAAGAAAAGGATGGTTGTGACGTTCTCGAAGCAGTGTATCCACTTCTTTCGCTCTGATCGTTGGCCACCGACATCGAACATACGGTATGTCAGGTCGCCAATGATAAAGGTCGTCTCCGTGATACCTGTTGTCTTGACACGCGATCGGAGCACATCGGCATCTGATGGAATGTATGTCGGCGAGGCAATGGTATCGATCGAATCAAAGTAGTATTTGGCGCTGTCGTTGAGCTGGTACTCCCTGCTTCGCTGAAACGCGGCTTGGACGCCAGCGTCAGCCCACAGTGTTTTGATGGCTTGGCCAACCTCTGGCGGAAGCACGTCGCCTTCGATCTGCGCTGGCTGCATGAAGATGGTCTGGACGTGGTACTCGGCTCGTTGATCGTCCAGTGGCAACTCCAGGCTCTCCATGGCTTCCAGTATTACGCGCATGCTTTGCACGGTGTTGGAAAAGATTATTTCCCGGAAACTCTCGCGCTCGTCTCGCGAGTAGCCACCTTCGTGGATCAGCTTCATCTGCTTCAAGATTGTGCTCTTGCCACTCTCTCCAGCTCCAAGCAGCAGCATCTTGATCTCGTTGCGAAGGTTCATCTTGTCCCTCTTCAGTTGGTTCTCAATCTCCTCATTGCGCTGTTTGCCCTCCTTGGACTCTGAACTCTGACCGCAACCCATCTTGGCGGTATTGATGTATGGAAGCCTGCGCTATACTTGAGGTCGTAGATGCAGAGGATACGTTGCGGTGGGCTCAATGCGAAGGAGCGCGTATTAGTCTCGATGGGGCGTATTATAGAGGCTGACGAAGGTCGGTGGTTGATGATGCTCTGGGAACGTTGGCGTCAGTCACGGATGTTTCTTTGATTGCTCTTGCGAGGTGATGCTGCTATCGATGCCGGTAGCAATGGCACACTATGCAGTATTGTTTGCAGTCACAGCGCGACCGTGGCACCTGCCTCGTGCGACACTGTCATCGCCTGTCGCAATCAGGTGACCGCTGCGAGCCGGTAGGCCGCCAAAGTGCCGTATTGTTGCGCGCGACAGACGTGGATGTCCATTGATGGCGTGCGACCAGCTTGCCAGCAGGAAAGACGGTCGCGTACTCACCTAACGGGGTGGATGCTCGCGAGCAGTCCAGTGTGAATGCAGCGGGCAGGCTGCGGACAGAAACAGTGCGCTGCACAGCTCTCAGCCCCTCCAGGAGTCGCGGCGAGGCGTTTTCGGGGGGGGGGGGGGGGGGGTGGTGAGCAGGGTGCGGCGGACGGCAGGCGTAGGCGTCAGCGTGTTTCGTCCGCGCGAAGAAAAGAATGCGGTGGCGGAGGTGGGCGGAGGTGGGCGGTGGTGGTGGGGAGCGGTGGTACAGTTTGCGGTGCCGGTGGGCAATGGATGGCGTGCAAGTTGAGGGTGAGGTGAGGTTCGCAGCTGCGGGTTGGGTGCTGGTGCCGGCGCGCAGAGGGTAGGGAGGAGTGTGATTTGTCGGACGAGAGCTGGCTCGCAGCTTTGCCTTCCGGGAGGCAGAGTGAGGTGGAGAGCGATCAACAACCTTCACGACTGCGCTATCTCGGATCCCCGTCACAGCTTGCCAATCAGCGTGCGGCCTGACTGCCGATTCGCCGTGGTGTCGCTGTGGAAGCACTGCTGGCAGGAGAAGCACAAGTCGCGCGAAGCAGCAGCGACGACGACGAAGTGGGAACGAGAGCCACTGATGAGTGATTCGGTGGCGAGGATGCGACGCTTCAAGTGGTCAGGATGCAGCAACGTCTCAAAGCCGAAGGGCAGGACGGCGCTTGTGCAGTGCGACGTCTCTGCGGAGCGCGATAATGGATAATGGGATCGACGAGGGCAGGGGCCTGACGTGGCTCTGGCGACGCAGGCTGAGGCTGGTAAAGCGAGCGTCCTGTGCGCCAGACCGCAGGAGAGACCATGCCAGCCCCTAATAAAAAAATATATATTGTATACCGCCAACGAACCCTTCACCGACGCCTACAGTATACTGTAGAGCGTGCTGTCGATTGCCGTCCTCGCCCGCCACACAGCCTACAGCGCTGCCCAAAGCTTCTTGGTTAGACCTGAGACACATCTTGTATGCAGATCTGTGAGCAGGAGTCCACCCGTTAACTAACCTAGGACGCGGCCAGCATCTGTGCGTGCTACCTTGCAACGCCCACCCAACAGCTGCGTTCATGCCGCTCGATGGGCAAGATCATTGTCGCTTCCGTGTTGAGCGACATGGTCAACAGCAGTTATACGTTTCGTCAGGCAAGACATGCCGCTAAGCCTCGAGTAGAATCCTTCTGGAAGATGCAATCTCTCGGTACCTGCCACTAAGTCTTGGCCGGGGGGCCATGGCATCCGGATCCCAGCAAAACAGGCCTTGGCTCTGCTTGACACCTTGAACCTACACTACATATCGAAACTGAAGACTGCTGCAGAGACTCATGCGGATCTACCTCTTCGTTATGCCAGACGCGACATATTGCAGAGCAAGTAAAGCTAAGCTCGACGACCACAATAATTGTAGAGACCAGAATAGTCGCGTCGGGGCACATCTTGGAAGCGAGTCACATGCGGTCTATAAGCGCTCTGCTGCATCGGTACTTTGCACGAACATGCCACCAGCCATCTGTTCGCATTGCTGGCCGTGTGGCCCAAAGTCGCACGAACCAACCGCATCTCGCCTCCTCTATTGATACATACGACTATCCGGAGCAAGGCGGTCGGTACTGTGTAATGTCAACCTACTTCAGGTAGGCTTCTTGCCTCATAGGATCTGCCGCACAGCATGCAGGTGTCCCAAAGGCGTACTGCCACCCGGGCTTATGGCCTCAAAAGGCGTCTTGCCCCCTGTGCTCCTCGCCTCTTCTACAATAGAGACCTGTGGCACTGGGCAGGTTTGACGACCAACATGGGATGTGGGTGTTGTCTCGTCTTTGAGAATACTTCATATATACATTACGGAAATAAACTGCCGATCAGCCTGTCGAAACTCGGGGTGTATCTGACAAGTCCTGCTAGACTTTCCATCTATAATGCCGTCTGCTTGCCAGGGGTATCAACAATAATCAGAGCGGCCAGAAAGGGGGCCGCGCCAACTAGAACTCGTTGGACTTGATGGGAGAAATTCAACCCCCGGTCAATGTATCCCATATCCAGTGGTGGACCAAACTGTGTGTCACAGCCGTGACTGGTAATGATTATGAAATATCGAAATCGTGGTGAAGGGCGTAATGAGGGTTGTGATGGAGAAGCATCGCTTGTACGTCTGTCGCTATGGACTCAACAGCACTCAAGCCATCATGGGATGGATGAGTCGAGTAGTGCGTCGCTCTGCAATTAGATTTCGCTTGTCAGGAGACTGCAGACTTGAACCGAGTCGTGCTTGGGCACGCATTGCAGCAAGAGCATGTCTCTCGCAGTAAACTCTGCCTGTCATCTCGAAATAGTCCTGCGCCAGTACCATTCGGCATTCGCAGCAGGTGAAGCAACGCGGATGAAACTTCTTGTCCACGCTTCCAAACCGTGTCGAGCTCGAAGTTTCCAGATACTGGCCTTCGATTCCTCGGTGACATCCGTGGCAAAGCGAGCCATTCTTCTCGTGGTAATGTTGCTCACAATATGGCTCATTGTTGATCACGTAGAAATCGGCGGTCATGAAAGGCTGTTGGCATGAGCGACAGACGAAGCAGGCCTTGTGCCATCGTCCTGTCAGACGACCGTCAGCGGCTTTGACGGATTTTCCTTCGATCATCAGACCACACCCTCTGCATCTAGGCTTAGCGTTGGTCGGCCGTATCCCATGCTGTCGTCGCGTTTCCTGTGGCATTGGCGGAGGCTGCAGCACGTTGGTCGAGACGCCTTGTGGTTCAGGCATTCTGGATGACGAGCTACGAATGCTACCAGAACGAGACTGTTCGAAGTGTTCCGTATTTGAGCTAGTCGAGCCAACATGCCTTGGTCTAGAAAGCTCCGCGGGCGTAGGCATATGCTCGGAGGGCGTTGACGTCGGCTTCGGCTGCGCTTTGGTCAGCGCTGGTCTAGTCGGCATTGACGTCCGAGGCTCGAAGGCATGTCCCAAGCGCTCCTGTGGTGTGGACGAAGCTGGGTCCCTTGGTGATTCGAGAGGGCTGAGGGATGCCTTCCTAGGGTATTGAGGAGCGTCCTGATCGAGTGCTGGTCGCTGGTGACTCTGCGCTGACTTTTCAGGGCTTCTGCTGACGTTCAGAGCAGGCACTCGCATCTGATCTTCCCCACCATATCCTCTTGGCTCGGTCGAAAGCGGCGCGAAGGTGTCTAAGCTGCTTGCAACACTACCCGCAGGGCTGATTCCACTACTGGTGGTGTTGGCTCGTGAGTTCGTCGATGAAGTCACGGAAGAGCTGGAGCCTGTCGGAGTATGCGTCAGGTTCTCACGATAAGTCAGCACTGCTTTGGGAACAGGAGGCGCATCTTGATGTCTTCTATCTGTCCGGCGGCCAGGAGAGTGAGTTTCGCCATCTTGGAATATGTCGGGACGGTTGCGGTCAGCACTTTCTTTCAACGAAGGTCTGCGGGCAGTGACGTGCAGCTGAGGCTCACTGCGCATTCTTACAAGGTTATTGCCCCGCGCCCCATGTTCTCCTGCATCCTTGAGTGACGGGTAGGTATGGCTACGCGAGGTGTCGGAGTCTTGACTGCTGTTCTGCGACAGCGAAGCTGCCATGATTCTCACCGGCTCTTCGCTCATCTGGTCTAGGAAGCTGAGTCGCAGAACTTCTTCCGTGGGCCGCGCTGGCCGCGGTGGTGGCACCTTTTTCTGGTCATGTTGCTCATCGAATGGGTAAGAATTTACATCTGAATCGTCATTCTGCTGCGGTGACGAGTCGTGATGTGTGGCGGTCACAGGCCGGTCGTCCTCCACTGGAGCCAGACTTGGTCTGCGAGTGCTTTCTGTCTCTCGATCCCCGCTGGCCTTCCTGCGTGTTGAATCGAAGGGACCGCTCTTCAAGTTGTCGACTTTTTGCAGCACGTTTGAATTAGTGCCGAAATATGGACTCATGGGCGCCATATCAAGTGGCTCAGGCTCTGCCAACATGACATGATCCAGGCGCGATCCTCCTCGTGATGGTGCACGCTCGCTATCAGTTGGAGTCTTCCGCCCATCGCTACTTTGACTGGTAGAAGGTCGCCGTTTGGCCTCAGCAGAGGTCGGGAACGGGGGAAAGGCGCAGTCCAGATTTGCTGAAAGCTCAGGACTTGGAGGGCGAAAGTCGAACAGCCGAGGTGCTGGACCGGTCCTACTGCGTAGATATCCCGACTTGCCCACGCTACTGCTTCCCGATCGACTGCTTAGAGCTGGAGACAGAGGAAGCTCGAACGGGGCTGGTCGGGGAGCCAGGAACGGCTTATTCGCAGCGACAGAGTTGATCCTCGGCAATGGCATTCGCTGTGGCTTCTGCACTGGAGTGCTTGCTGCCGTGTCGAGGGACGTGCCATCAACATGAGGTATCAACGCGGACTGTGCCTGTGATGGGAGCGTAGCCGCTGGCTGCTGCCCTCTTGCATTCATTCGCCGCAAGGTGAAAGGGTTGATTGTGCCGGTCGTCGCTGGTGCTCGTGGTGCGATTAACGGTGAGGTCGTGCACACATGGTCGCCCATTTCAGCTATCTGTATCTCATCGCCGCAGTCTGAGCATTTGATGGAGGGTAGAAAGCTGACTGGCCGCACGCCATCTGCGGCGAGTGCGGCAGCCAGCGACATGATATATCTTTCCACCGCCGTAAACCATCAAGCGTTCTCGGCCTCCCTGATGCTTTGTCGACCAGTGTTCTTCTTGCAAGCAATCACTATCTACTCGGGACACTGATATTGGCCGGTAGACCCGGATGTACCATGTGGGGCCACAGTATAGTTCTTCAAATCCTCCTAGTCGTGGAACGAGTCCGCAGCGGTATCCGTCGGTGGTGTTGTTGTTTGCAAAGTCCACAGAGAGTCCCAAGTTCTGTCGTCGATGTACGAACACAACTGCAAGAACGCAGCTAGATTTGAAACAATCAAAACATCCGCTAGAGATCGTGGACAGGCACGACAGGAAGTCTATTCTGAACCGAAAGGCTATCCTGCGCTTGATGGGAGGACGTCAGCAAGCGCCTCTGGTCGAGTGACAGGCACCAAGCACGGCGCTTCGACTCTTATGCAGGGGACGATGTCTTCAATTGGGTGGATCTGCGCCAGTGGATAGTGAAATGAACCTGGACTGTGCGTTGAGCAAGGGGTGCACGTGAATGTGGTCTTCCTGTACAGATTTCGCTGGACAACAGCATTTGCAGAGGAAATGACACATCTGGCCTCCACACAACCATCAGGTCTTTCATGCTGCATGGTAATTTGATGCGCGACTACACTTGCAGCAAGCATGCGCAGGTGGAGTGGTGGATCACAATGAACAGTCCCTCGAGATCCTCCTTACGCAGCCCGTCTAGGGCCTGGAGGCGGAGATTCTGAGCGTCCTGCACGAGCCGGCGGGAAGAGACGAATCCGAGCGAGATTGCAAGGTGATATGTTGCCTGGCTAGACCTCGCTTGGAGCGGGTAGACCGCGGGCAACCGGAGAGGCTATGGGCAGCCCCCAATCTTAGTCATCACTCAAAATCTACAAGGGGCAAGACCTAAGGTAGTAGCCGCCAAGAATTAGGATGACACATGCAATACACTGTCTGCCTCTGAACTCCCTATTCTGTAAGCCCCGATCAAGTACCAATCAACTTGCCATAATGCGACACTACGCGGCACACCAGACACTTCCAGTCTTGCCCAACGAAGTGCAGACACTCGTTCCTGCCTTGTTCTTCGAGAGTATAGTTACGTCTCGAGGCGTTGGGAATTCGAAAGAGTACCCATGTTCCGTGCACTGGACCCAAAGAACTAAGGTTAGCAAGTCTTCATGATTTCTGATCACTATATTCAGTTCAAGAGTCTAGAAGTCCCATGGACCTTGAGCAAGATACGAATGTCACGAGCTGTAGAAGCTTACACAATAAGTATGAAGACCATTGGCTTAGCAGCCGCGATTTCCTTCTGTACCGTTATTGCAGTTGACGACGAAAGCAGTAGCGCCAGTAATGCTCAAAAGGAAAGCAAGAAATCTCATGGTTGTATCCTTGTGGATTTGCAAGATTTAGGATGAAGTAATAGGCCTTTGCGTTGTGCTTCGATTCGGGATCGCGAATTTTCATCGAGAGGCTTGATTGATTGATTGTTCCATTAACGTGCTGTATGAGTCCTAGACTATATAACACGGGTCGTAGCCTACGGCCAAATTCAAAATTGGAACAGAAAAGCCCCGGCGCGCCTGGACATTAAAGGATCGCGAGCAAAGCTCTGTATTCGAGACAAAGGTCGAAAATATTGCTACGGTAGCGCGCAACGTGCCCGGTATGTCTTGTATTGCGCGTCGTCGGTTGGGGATCGAAAGGCGAAGAATTTCCCAAATCGCCGGTCGTACCCGTCGCACGAGCGTCTAGCCGGCCGGCAGTTTACGTAGTTTGCGAGCCCTCCCTCCGACCGGGCTCCTCTCGTTCGTTCGAGGATATAGTCGGTCGGCTGTTCGTCTCCTTCTTCCTCTTTCGAGGTAACTCGCTAGTCGTTTCGCGCCGTATCGTACGACGGGGGAGGAGGAGGAGGAGATAGTAGTCATAGGAGAAGGGGATCGACGACCCTTCTATCCCTATAGAGGTTTCGAGAGAGAGGTTCCGAGAGGGAGAGACTTAGTTTCCCTTCGTTGTAACGAAGGTACTTACGTCGTCCGCCGCGTGAAGGCGCTCTCCTTTGGACGACCTTATCGAGAGGCTTGTTCCGCAGTCGCGTATGGTCACGTATCTTCTCGTGCTATTGGGGGCTCTAATGGACCGTCTCTCTTCTTGTCGGTTGGTTTGGGGCGAAAGAGGGTACGAAACTGTCTCTAACCGGTCCTAAACAAGCTCAGTGGGATTTTACATCTCGACATTACTGACTACTTCTGAAATACATGCTTCCTTTGAGACTCCTAGACTTAATCACTAGAGCTAGTAGGCACTCTTCTCCTACGCGCTTGAGCTGGCGGGTGACCTAGAGACTCGTCGGCTTCGGTCGCAGCTACTATGGAACATATACGGCAGCTGTTAGCCAAGGCCGTACACGAACTCGATACCACCACCAAACTCATTGAGGATCACAATCTCGGAGGCGACGTGGAACGTATCACGCTCTCCGAGCACCGGGACGAAGCCGAGTCTTCCAAGCTACACCCCCGTAGCTAAACCTCAATCGTGCGCTTACAAGACGTTTCAGTTCGAGCAAGAAGCAAAATCTATATGGAGTTTTTTTGAAGACTTAGATACAGATTGCTGTCACTGAGCTCCGCCACACGACGTCTCGCTCGATTCGGCAAAGCTGATCATACCAGTTCTCATGACCTTTAAGACTTCCCTTCGTCACATCTATTTCCAGGGTGTGCGAATGCCTCATGTGGACTGGATCGAGGTCTTCGAATACATCCGCGATGAGATGTATATGGACCGATTTGCGGCCTAAGATGGAATATTTTCGTCCTTGATCGGCTTAATGAGATAGTTCGATTAGTTGATTGATTGATGGATTGATTTGATCATAGCACTTCTAGATGTCCTAAGGTAGTGGCTCTAATGCGATAGTGTTAAATACTAATCTAATCTAGTGTCTCTTATTTTACGGTGTTACCTACTTAAAAGCTACTATAGGTAGTGTCTCGCCGTAGAAAGTGTAGCTATCTCCCTCTCGAAGTATAGTACTTAAAATGCTATGCCCCTTAGCGGCGTGTCTTATCATTGTCTCTTCGGCTGTCCTAAATTTTTAGTAATTCCGTGCTCGTCACGCGGTGGCTTATAGTGTCCTTATTTAGTGCTAAAGTTGTTACAATGTCTAGACGCGCTCTATTCTCGCTTGTCGTGTCGTATCGCGATGTTGCAATGCAGCCATGTTGCTATGTCGCTACTTCGCTGTGTCGCCGTAGCGCTGTGTCTTGTTGCTTGTTTCTTATAGGTCTTGGTGTCACCCTGGTGCCTGCATCGCGCGGCTAATTCGCCCATCAGCAGTGTGCATGTGACACTGTTAATGTCCGGCGGTAGTTAAAGCTAACCGCGCTGGGAACCGACGCCACTCGGTAGGCTATCGTGCTATAACAGCTCTCCAATCAGCAGAGCAAGAAGACACTGCGCACATCAGTCCACTTGCATGTCTCCATTGAGACGGCACAGCGATGGTGGTGGAAGGGCATTGCGATGAGTTTCGCCGCTGGGCGAGTGAATTCTCGTGCATGCGTGCGCACATCGCCTTGAACGCAGTGGGTACTGACCATAACAGCGCAATGCAAATACAGCCACGAAGCCAGCGCTACTCTGCAGCAGGCGCAGATGCGTTCTAAGGGTAGCAACCACCCGAGGAGCTGCAATGCACCTCTGCCAGGTCTGATAAGAGACAAGGACAGACAATGATTCTTCGCCAGGACAAAAAGAATTATGGTCCTGGCAGCACAGTCAGACACTCGTCTGTCTGGTCTTGCTCAAGTTTCGATCACTCATTCCCGACGCAGAAAAACGCACGTTCCAAAGCCAATTCACACTGAATCTTTGCGCGTCAAGCATGCTCTGGTATCATGTGGGACCGACGCTCGCGCTGGTCGTCTGCGGTAGATGGGGGCCATCAGCTGGGGTGTAGGTAGTAGTAAGGGAAGTGCAAAGGGCCATCATTTCATTCATTATTGTGTAGGTCTGCCGCCAGTAGACTGTATTTGACAGTGTGCCCTTCTCATCTGTACTGTGCATTCAGCACCCTCGCAAGACCTCTAAGTACATCCATCTGGTCGACGGGATTCGTTGTGGAAGCTCGCTGCTTCTCTCGTTCTTCCAAAACATTCGCTGCGTCAGCCAAAGAACGTTCTGCAACACGCTCTGCCGTCTCCCGTGTACTGCTTAGAGCGTGCAGTCCATGGGCGAATCGATCGACCGAGAATTCGAGGTCCTGCGATATCGATCTCAAGCGGTCATGGAGCGTTTCTGGCTGGATGGCTGATTCTGTGTCGGGCTGTTGCAGTTGTTCAAGAATATGGCGCTGCGGACTGTCAAGAACATCAAGGCGCACGGGTGACAATTGCCCCGTCTCCGACTCGGTTCTTTCGGGTTGAGAACTAAGTGTTGCTGCCGATCGAGCTACTTCGTCCCACTCGGCTCGTTCAGCTTTTAGCCTGCAATGTGTATTAGCATACGAGTTCGGAACAAGCATGGAGACAAATCACTGACCTTTCAAGCTCTCTCTCCAATTCCTCAGCTTTCGCAGCATTTGTCACGTTCCGCGGATTGGGTTTCTTGCGTAGAGGTATTTGAGGAGGTACAGATTCGTCCCGTGAAAACCAGTCACTCAGTGTGCCTTTCGTGATCAGGTCTTGAGCAAGCTCCTCCTGGATCGCATGTGCTTCTGACCTGTTAGCATAGTAGGCATCACGTTCGGGCACGTATGCGCACCTATCTGCGAAGCCTGAAGCTCGGGGCTGGACTGCAAACTGCTTTCCTGCGGCACGTCTTGCTGAGTAGGTAACGAGCGAGTTCCACACCAGCCAAGCAAGCATCGCATCCGTCGAGGTTCTGTGAGGTCAGCGGAGATGTGTTTGAAGAATTCCGAGGTAGGCACCTCGGCATGCGGGAGAGCTGTAGTGGAACGTTCGCTGTCAGTATATGTTTTGGGCGCGCTCAAAAAAGCTTTGGCAAACACCGACTGGCTGTCAAGGTCGCATGCATCTGGAGATGATGACCTGGCGACAAGTCCGTCGCGTTCATCAAGGAATCTTCTTGCGGGGGAGATTGGCGAACCTCGTGACGCCTCTGCTTGGAAAGGCGTCAGGTGAGAACTCATTGGTGCTCGGAAAGACTTACCGTGACCTCTGCCCTCATCAATCAGACTGCTCGCTCGTTTGCCACGCATTCCAGCGCTACTTCTCCGATGACTTTCAGCGCTGTTCTTTCTCATCTCCTTATTCCTGCGGATGACTGGCGTGTCTGCGAAAGGCAGAGAGATTGTCATGACCTTTTCTTCTTCCACTCCATTGACTCCATGCTTACGCTTCTTCTCCACGGTCAAGGGTGGCGCCTTTTCTGTGTTCGGGGGTCGTTTGGCATTGGCATGCGATTTTGTGTGGGTCGCCTCATCTACCACTGGTTCATTTGGGGCACCGGGAGCCGCATCGTTGTCGTTGGACAGCCGTTTGCTCCTCCGCGCAACCTTTTCTGCGACCTCTTGCTCTGGCGTGGTTGGAAGCTTCCGGCGAGTCTTCTTTTGCGCGGTCCCTGCAGAATTGGCTCCTGTATTAGGCTGCAATACTGGCGCATCACTAAAGGGCTCCGCGGGAACCATGGGAGCAGCTTCCAGCTTCTCATTCATCTCGTTTGAAGCCTTCTCTACCTCTCTTGCTGCCTTTCCTCGGCCCCGTTTCCCTTTCGTGAAGCTGAAGCCTTCGTCGTCCTGATCGTAGACTAGTGCGCGTGTCAGTTGACGAATCCCACTTGCGCGCCGATCCACCATACCCTTTCGACCTTTCTTTGCTGGAGCTTTTGCAGTGTCGCCATCTTGCTGCTTCGTATTTACGGTCGTGGTGCTGACGCCATTGGCCTTCGACCTCTTGGCGGGTGGTTCATTCTCCGCCTCGCCCTCGTGCGAGAGTCGCGCACTGCGTCTCTTCTGCGTCCCGCCTCCGTTCATTCCAGTGACTTCCAGTGGCGATCGTGTCAGGACCATAGACATCTCTCTGCGGCGCAAGTATAGCTCATGTCGCGTCGGTGGAAGGTGCGCGCAGTGGTCGTGTGTCGTAAGCACCGGGTCCTCGGCTTCAGATATCGTACACTCACGTCCGGGACTGCAGTACGCGCGAAACCAGTCTCCAAGTCGCGTGAATTGCTCGATCGCCGCGTCCACGCGATAAGGATGTCGTTGTTTGGTGCAGGTGTTGCATGCGCCCTCCTCCAAACATCGGATGAGCTTCCCGCTACCCGTCGCGCTAGACCAGGATCACCAGGTCTCCCGAGCCCCAGCCCGAGCGTCGAAAAGCCACATGCAGTGCCCGGCTGTCGCTTCGTTTTATACGACACAAAACTTGTCGCCCGAGACCGCTGGAGGGCTGAGGCGAGCCGTAGAGCATAGCAACCTGCGAGAGGCACCCGCGCGTTGCTACGCCTTCATTGCCAGCTCGAAGTCGTCTCGCGACAGTCATCCAGCAGAGATGGGTCCTGCGCTGATACCACACCCGCTCGAGCGCGCGGATGGCTCCACGGTCTTCGCGGACGGGCTGTTCACTGCCATTGCTGCTGTCAACGGCCCAGTCGAAGTTCAGCGACGTGATGAGCTGCCAGAAGAAGCTGCCATTGAGGTGAACCTGAGACCATTGTCAGGTGTTGGAGGACCACGAGAGCGCTGGGTCGAGAGTGTGCTGCAGCCGCTATTCAAAAGCATCATACTCGTCCACTTGCATCCTCGCACGCTGATACAAATCACACTCCAGATCACCAAAGAACCCAGTATCAAGCTTCGACGATCCGACGCCGACATCTCCCTGATCCCGACTCTCATTAACGCTGCCTTCACTGCACTGGTCGACTGTGCTCTCCCTCTCGCGGCTACACTGAGTGCCGTGCTAGTGGCGGTGGACAACAATGCACAAATCAAAGCAGGACCCCAGGAGAAGGATCTCACACAATGCGCAAGCATACATGCGGTGGCTTTCAATACGCACGGCGAGCAGCTTCTCGAGCAGTCATCTGGCTCATTCGACCTCAAAACGTGGGATGTGGTGGCAAGCTCCGCAAAGCACGCCTGTGCTGCAGTTGTCGCATCGTCCAGCGAAGACTCAACGATGGCGAATGGCGATGGTCAAAAAGAGCCATGGTTACGGCAGGCTTTGCATGATCGCGCCAAGGCCGCGAACGCATGGCGCGATTATAGTTGAGAGACAATATGCCATATCGGGATCGGAGGGATGTAAGAGACAAGTTATTGATCACAGGTCAAGACTGCACAGAGGCCCGCTCCGGGGACACAGAGTGGCTTTTGTCACTGGTGCTCCAGGAGGGAACAAGGGCTGTGGACACAAGACGTGGCCGGTATAGCATTCAAGAACGACAGCCAAATCATGCTTCGTACAGTGCTATAAGAACCTCGATTTCTTAAGCGATCGTAGAAACGACGCGTGCGAGGCGCGCTCCTATGCTTCGCTGCCTTCAGGCTAGCCAAGCTACCACTTCGCTATAGCCATGCTCAAAAGTAATCAGCGTCTTGCCTGCAGTGTCAGCCGCAGAAAGCAGGCCGTGGCACCGATTTAAGCTGCACAAGCATCTAGCAGTTCCCCCTTGACTACGCTGACGACGCCGCTTTGCATTGGCAAGGGAGCAATACTCACAGAGAATGAGCGCGAAGAGAAGAAGGTGCAGCTCTCGCGTGGCGTCAACACCTGCTTTTCCACATGAAGCAGGCACGACGAGCGCGACTTCCTTATCGAAGGCAAGCCTGAGAACAGAGCAGATCGCCACCTCTGTTTTCCTTACCTTTACTTTCATGCGCTTCGTTGTTCATCGTCACATTCCCTTTGCTTTTACATTGCGCAGCGCAACCAAGATGGGAGGTTCAAGCAGAGAGACCTCGATCCAGCAATTCTTTCTGCCAACACCAAACACATCACCCACCAAGAGACCGGAGTCAGCTGTTGGAGATGGCTTCACCACCGAAGATATCCAAGAAGCTCTCGCTCCTAGGCCTAGGTACGTACTGAAGATTACAAGGCATCGAGCCGTGACCTCGACAGCAGCGGAGTATTCGAGATATGCGTTGAACAAGGCGCCTCGCTACACGTCTACACCACTTTCTGAGATACTGCCGCGTGGTTGTCGAGTATAGCTGACACCCTTCTGTCTGGCAGGGAGTGGCATCCTGAACGGGAGTACGAGGACCATGAGATCAGCTCTCTGGAGCCTGGACCAAAACTCGTCATGTTCATGGGTCGTGTTGCAAATATCTTCGACGTCGCCAACACGCAGAAGACTCCACGTTCCGCCAAAGGGTGCATCAAGATATGCCTCAAAGACGGCGTAGCGGCGATAACAGTCAGTCACTGATGCGGATCTTTCCACGCTCAGTATCGCTGACTGTGCTAGATTCGGATCTGGTATGCTACGCGTGTGCCCAACCTTCGTTTGGGCTCGCTGGTCAGCATCTGGGCAAGTCATGGTAAGCGTACCCCACAGGTTGTCACAACACTTCGTGAATTCACCATATTCAAAGTCAGCAATGGCGAAAATGGCACCCTCTCCAGCTCCAGGGCACCATTGTTCGCTTCTCTATTCCCGGAGCGTGATCGCAACTGTCACATCATGATCCACGATAATAGCGATGGGGACATGTACAAGATGCCACTCGGTTATCGTCCAGGCCTTCCGCTGAATGCTCTGATGACTCTGCAGAACTTCATCGACGGTGGCTACGACGTCGTCGACGCAAAAATCCTGGTGGTCGTGAAGAGCATTGGCGCCAAAAAGAGAGGTAAACCAACGTACCCTAAAATCCCCGCTTACGTGAGGGCCCACTGACACCAACTCGAGTAATACGCAAGGACGAGACGGTCACGGAAAGCATCAACCTACAAGTCCAGGACGACACGGCGGATGCCACACTTGGCCTTTGGGGCACAGCCGCAGTCTCTCCCTTGGGCCTTGCTGTAGGTGTCACCAAGACGAATTTGGAGGCAGCGCATGAACGTCAAGGCTGGAAAGCAGGCGAGACTGTCCTCCTCATACAGGCTCCTGGATGGAAAATCGGACGAACGGTAAGACTCATCATAGTACCAACAGGGCCATGGGATTAACGTCACAGACATATCTGAGCCTTACGGCTGCCTCCATTGTCGACGTCGACCCTCCGCTTCCAGACGCAGATTGGCTTCGACGTTGGTCGTTACGGCAGTGCAGCAGAGAGGCGATCAATCCGCCGTTCCCAGAAGATACCTTCGACAAGGATGCCGTCATGACGGGCCCGGTGCGCTGCCTCTTCACGCTCGCAGAACTTGACGAGTTTGCCCGTTGCGCATCGAACGAGACATTTCAAGGCTACCTCAGTCTGGTCATCATGGAGACGAAACTGCTTAGCCTGTGGAGAAACCATCAGCTCCTCTCTGGCGAATGCTGCAACATTGCAATTCATGCCAATGCAGTGACTGCTGCGTGCAAAGGCTGCGACAAGGAAGTCTGTTTGAGACTAAACCCGAAGATACTCGGTCAGCTTATCGACGAAACCGCTGTCATAGCGTCCGGACGACTGCTCTTCTGCGATTCGGCTTGGCGAGAGCTGCTGGGCAGAGGACCTGAAGATCTGCTGAAGCTGGGGAATGACGAGATCAAGTATCTGTCAGACAGACTGCTATTCTGCCGCATCACTGTCATGTTCGGCTGGACAGGAGATGGGACGAAGGCAGGAGGAAGGATCTGTGTAATGGGCGTGCGGAGCTGATGCGTGGTATGAAGATCTGTCGAATACTTGTGCGACACGTAGGGAGAAGCTCGCGGCCGTAGTATTGTCGGTGGTTTGCTGTAAAATGATGGATAGCTCGACGCTAGTGCCTGACAAAACAATATGGAATTGATCAACCGTGCGAACACTGCTCGAGTCGGCTCAGACATATCTTCGGGACATGTGTTGTCGGGCTTGCAGAGTGGCGAGTCACAAGCTTGATGTCCAGAAGGTTCCTGATCGGATGATAATCCCGACGCCCATTACACTGCCTTTGGCTCGATGATGGCTCTGATGCTTAGACTCGGTCACTGCACCTGACATACAGGTCCAGTAGGCATAGCTAAGCGTGAAGTGGTCACTCATGCATAGCCTCCAACGTCGTTTGAACATGAGTCGCAGCACGCTCGTATCCAAAGCATCTCGGCAGCCAGGCCAAGCAGATTCTCAAGATCCAGAGACCTTACGACTAGGGTTGATAATCAGCTTCTTCATGTACAGTAGGTACAGAATCGTGCGATGCTGGCGCGCTTCGTTGGTGAGACACTACAGGTCCCGCGCAAGGTCGCATACTTGCCAAGCCCACCGATACAGGCCGTGTCCATGCAAGATGCTGCATTCAGCGCCCGTGACAAGGCCGTCGGAACAAGTCGGGAACGGACTCCACAATGGCAGCGGTAGCTCCTGGCTCCACGGAGAATGACACATGATCCTGGATTGTGGAGACTCTGTTGGGCGTCTGCGTTGCAAGGGCATGCAAGACGAGCCGAGGAGTAAGAACCCAAGATCGATGATGAGATGCATACAGTATGCTGGGCACGGACAAACGATCACGTGGAGCACGAGACGAGAGTATGTCGAATGCTGGAAATTGATAGATGCTTCTCTCTGTGGGCGCCGGATCCAACCCTTTCTTTCGGGTGTGCCGTCCTTCCAATGCAAATCGCCTCGTCGTGCGATATCAACTCCCAAAGCGCCATGCGTTTAAGGGTTCAAGCTGCCGCGATTCCAGCGGCGTTTCATCACCGACTGGGAGGGCGGCCTGCGTGTGGCGCGCTCCGCACCCGCCGTGTCTCCTCTCTGATCAACGCCTCTACCAGTTGTTCCGATGATGCGGTCTCGTTTGATGCGCGTCGAGCACCAGCGAGCAGATAGCCTCCGTCTGCTTCGAGCTCCAGTGGCGTGACTGGACCTGGGCTTCCCAATGGTTGTAGACGTGGGCTCGTAGGCTTCCCGGCTTGGCTGGGAGAGCTACCAAGCGCAGCTGCGAGCATCTCTCGTTGATTGAAGAATAGTTGCTTCTGGGCGTCGCTGTACATCCTTTGATGCGCTCTCGGCGACACAGGCGGCTACCGGACGAAAAGTGTTAGCCATGCTCTAGAAGCACATGGTCATGTTTCAGTGAATACATGAGCAGTGGGCAAGAGAGCGTCGTGCAACGTAGGTCTCGAAAACTCTACTTCAGTCCAAGCCACTGCTCGATGCCTGATGTCCTTTGCCACGTACCTGCGCTGATAATGTTCCTTCCGGTGTGTTCTGAACAACACTATGAGCAGATGGGAAATTTGCTGGGTGGAACCTGGGTAATGATCTGATAAGGCAGATGGTCAGCACAACTTTTGCTAGCTTCGTCACCACTGAATGAACTCGTGAGAAATACTTACGGTAGTTTCAGCGAATTAGAGGGCGCTCTTCTCTGCTTGCTGCTCGTCCTTGAATGCAGTGGACGTTGTGTTGTGGGGGTTTGCAGAGTGTCGAAGTGTGGTGAGGCCTTGTAGCCTGGGGATGTCGGCCGCATTGCTGGTGAAGTGCGTGGCGAAGGCATATTCCTTGCTAATGGCGACGAGGTCGGTTGTCTAATTCTTCTGCTAGACAGAGAGAGTGCGCGCGTTCGGTTTCGATCCTGATTGTGGAAGTCGATGGTCGTGCAAAACATTCGATGAGTCGATCAGAGAGATTCTTTCGAGAACGGTCGGTGTTGTACAGCAGCGGCAGCAGCAGCAGTTTGTTTGCGATGTGCAGCCAACAGTGGAGTCAGCCGCAGAGTCGGTGCAATATGGTGTGGGCCTGCGCTCCCTTGCCACGTCGTAACCAGCAGTGATATGCAGTCCCGAAGCCAGCGAGCAACTGGTCGATTAGCCGTTGGATGCTGTGCTATTTCTGCGCCTTAGAGCTGTGCAAGCGGAGCTTGCAGCAGTGCACCAGTGGTCCGATCCGGTGGTCAGAAATGCTGCAGCTGATTAGTGAGTCGAGTGCACTACCGAATTGCAGTCCAATCGCACTTTCTGATGTCCCTGCTGGAGATTCTCGGCGTGCTCGGCTGGGTTGGACCCTTGAGGCTGTGGGGCTACAAGTGTGAGGTTGTTCCTGCTTGGTGAAACGGTGCGAACGCTGTGCCGGGAAGCAGATTTCTTAAGCAACGATAATGTCGACCCCTACACGCCCCTTTCTTATGTGAATTGTCATCGATCCAACGCAGCCGCAAGTGAGCGGTCGGAGGTACGTAGAGCCGTCACCACCGCTCAGGCTAGTCACGAGATCTCTCCCGCTGGGCGATCTTTTGACATAGATATGACGAGACATGAAGCGATGACGCTGCCGCTGAATGGCGCTAGAACTAGTCTTCCGCTGCATCTTTCTCTGTCAAACTCGAAACCGAAAGAATTCTGCGGGGTCAGTGCATTCCGGAACATGGCGCGTGCGACTGTCTGTGGATGAAAGAGGCGCTCGCGGGCCTCCGCGGGTGATCTGTTGCTTTGTCCTCTGAACAACGAGCTCAAGGCCCCCAAGGATGGCTGAACCCTGACCTCATCAGCAGATCAATGAGGTAGCGTACAGACTTCACCACGTCACGTCTCACGTTCTGACCTTGCCCCCTGGGCGGTCTCTCGAGGATTTGGCGTGCGCTGGGTCCGGAAGTTCGAAGTAGAGTACTACAGTACAATAATGCCCGAGGAGCTTCAATGTACACGAGGCGCGGCAACAATACCGATTCGCGTTCGCAGTAGTACGGTACATCCTGCCTTGACCTTTTCCCCGAGGAGATAGCCATGATCCGAGCATGGTTTCTAGCAGCGATGGCCTACTGTATACCGTGGCAGTCTGAAACCACTACGACAGCATCCAGTCTTGATCCATGTTACGTCTGGAGACTCTCTGGTGATGCTTTTGAGAGTTAAGCATAACGTTGCCTGCCAGTGAAACTTGACGTTCGCCGAAGGATTTCTGCACGATGTCATATTGCTTGAGCCGCAAGAAGCCAAGGCCAGCCACCCGGTTTAGCCATTCCTAGAATTGATTCTAGGCGCTAGCTCCAACGGCCAATATGTGTGGCGTTTCACCGTGGACTATAGGCACGAAACACTATAGAGTATGCTGTCGATGATATGGTCCGCCGTATTCTCAACGGGAGGCTGAACCTTAAGGGGTAGGACGAAATCGCGAGCCACGAAGGAGCATCATGCCAGCCATACCGTCTCTCGTAGTCATCCCATATCACGAAGAGGTTTGGGTGTCGCTCGGCTCAACGGTTGCGGTTTCGGCGATGAAGTGCTGTTCAGGCGCTCTGCAAGGTTCATAAATACCGACAGCGTGGCTCATCAAGTACCCCTGCTCTATGGCAGATGATCTCCTCAGGATGTCCGTCGGTACGAGAAAGCTCGTAGGGCAACTTGTTGAAGTGTATGGCCTCAATTCTGATCGGCTAACGTCTATATGAGCGAGCATATTCGTAGATAATTTTCACAGCGACAAATAACTAGAATACTTGATTTGAGCATACCTGTTGCTAGGCTGCAGCGAGCGTACTTGGCTGTGCTGACAAGTCGTTGCTTGGCCCCACGGGACTGTCAAGAAACATGAGCCCATACGTACGTGGACGAGTGGCAGATGCCTTCGTATCGTAGAAGCACGAGTGGCTACGTGCAAATTACTGTAGATGAATTCTGCCGCCATAACTGTAAAGTGAAATGTTGCGATGGATGGACTTCAGTTGCAGCATGCAGAAGGATTTTGATTGTACTTTGGAATCCGATGTGTTGACTAGTCAAGTAGGGAACAGTTACAGGTGTGATTTGGTCAAAATACTCACACTGTGGCTGTCTGTATTGACTTTTTGTGAGTAAGAGGAGGGCTTGGAAGCGGGCACTTGAGATTCTTGATGCCTTACTTGATGTTGTGTGCCTTATCTGACACCCCATCTCTATCATCTACAGCTTAGGTAGTGCCAAGGCCACAAAGTTTTGGCAGGGACGACCGCACACTCTTTCCTTCATTCTTCGACACCCTCGTCAGCAACAGCAACCGCCAACCGACAAGATGCCTTTCGTAAGTGGACACTCTGTATCAATGACATACAGCGGCACTCCTGGCCTCAGCGCGGCCTCAGCGGCAGATTGAGAGAGTCACCGCAAGATGCTTCGGATTGGGCCTGAAGCGCAAATTGCTGACTTGTGGATGATTGCAGACCAAGTTGGTCAAGAACTCGGCATACTTCAGGTAGGTGCAGACACCACTGACACCTCCGCTGACGGCATCTGACACGCTGCAGCCGCTACCAGACCAAGTACAAGCGTCGCCAGGCTGGTAAGACCGACTACTACGCCCGCAAGCGCCTCGTAACCCAGGCCAAGAACAAGTACAATGCGCCCAAGTACCGCCTAGTCGTCCGCTTCACCAACAAGGACATCATTGCCCAGATCATCACCTCGGAGATCACCGGCGACAAGGTCTTCGTCTCCGCCTACGCCCACGAGCTCAAGCGCTACGGCATCACCCACGGTCTCACCAACTGGGCCGCCGCCTACTGCGTTGGCCTCCTCATCGCCCGCCGCGCACTCAGCAAGCTCGACCTCGCCGATACTTTCGAGGGTGTGGAGGAGCCAGATGGCGAGTTCGGTCTGACCGAACCAGCTGAGGTGGATGGTGAGGAGCGCCGTCCATTCAAGTGCTTCCTCGACGTCGGTCTCGTCCGCACCAGCACCGGTGCTCGCGTCTTCGGTGCCCTCAAGGGTGCTTCCGACGGCGGTGTCTACATCCCACACTCCGAGAAGCGTTTCCCAGGCTACGACATCGAGTCCAAGGAGCTCGATGCCGAGACTCTGCGCAAGTACATCTTCGGCGGCCACGTTGCTGAGTACATGGAGACCCTTGCCGACGACGACGAGGAGCGCTACAAGTCTCAGTTCCAGGGGTACATCGATGACGAGATTGAGGCCGACGGTCTCGAGGAGCTGTACGCCGATGCACACAAGCAGATCCGCGAGGATCCATTCAAGAAGGATGAGGACGAGGGCGAGAAGAAGTCGAAGGATTACTGGAAGGCTGAGTCGAAGAAGTTCAGACAGGTCAAGCTCACACACGCCGAGCGCAAGCAACGTGTGCAGGAAAAGATCAAGGCTCTCGCAAGCGAGGCATAATCGGACAGCTACAAGCCATGATCGTTTTCGTTTTCCGCACCATGGCAGAATGGTCTTGCATGGCGGGCGTTGAGGAGGTGCTAGGCAGAGGCAGGCGAAATGAATGCGAATTGCTTGCGTGATGAATTTCCATCATTCTCTTCTCTCATTGTGCTTCGTGAAATATCGTTAGTGCTCGTGCGCTACCACAAAAGAGGCACGTATGCCCTCTGATCAAACTCTGCTTAGATCCGTATTATCATTGACGCCATGGCCGCTGGAATCGTGCCGCTGTACGGCGACACGTCCTAAACAGTGCAGTGCAGTCCTGTACTCCTCCCGCTTAACTCCTTAGTTATCGTGCCTAGTATCCTGCGCCACGTTCAATCGTGCTTTCATTTGAGACTCCTTGAACTGTTCCCATCCTTGCGGGTCTTGCTCCTGCAATGTCCGGAGGTCCTGGAGGTTGGCACCCACCTTTTGCAATGCCGCATCCCAGCCTCGACTCTCAACCACAGACTTGAGCTCGGGTCCGGTTATGGATTCAAGCCTTTCTTGTAGCGCTCTTAAGCGCTCAGTCTCTCTAGCTTCCCAAGGAGCCGAATCGTCTTCTGGCGCCACAGCAGAGGTCGGTGAGTCTACCACATTGCGACGCATTCGCTGTCCAAGTCGATGAAGGTGGCCTTCTTCCATTGCAAGTGCACGAGAAGCTAAGGATACATCGCTGTTGTGCCTGGAGACAGCCGGACGATATCGGCCAAGATCGTCCTCGTCATCAGAAATGTTTGTAAACTCAGTTCCTGCAGTGCTAATGGAGAGAGGTCCAGATTGCTCTGTGACAGAAGATGAGAGCGATGGAGGCTGGGTCGGTGAAGATGGTGCGATGCGCGTTTCTGGATATTCCTCCTCGAAGCGCTGGATCATGCTCTGCAAAGTCTGGTCTAGGAAGTTGAGCCTCCTAAACGCCATCTCATCACCAGTATTGGCCTCCTTGGCGAGTGCTGGTTGTAGCCTGGCGCGAATCTTTCGAGCACTATCCAGCAGGTTTTTGCTCATCTTCTTGGCTTTGAATTGTTGTTGCTGATCCAGACCTGCGGACGAGCCTGGTCTTTCTCGTGGCGTTCTGGTGCCACTTGACGGGGAGCCTGTGACGCTACTTCGACGAAGATCATCGGCCTTCTCGCCAAGTACATATTGTAGAGCTTTGACAACGCCAGTTCCGCCGACAATGTAGTCATCGTCAGGAGCAGGATCGTCATTGTCGTGGTTCTCATAATTGCCTTCCACGTGGCCAACTAGATGCATCAGCACATCAGGCACTGCGATATCTTTGAGTTGCTGTTCGCCACCATGTGGTTGGATTAGCGATGCAGCCGCGTCTGCTGTAATGGCAGCAATATCACCGGTAGCTTCCGCCACGGCAAACCTTTCCATGTTGCGCAAGGAATATGCAACGACTTGCTTGGCCAGTGCTTTGACGACCTCACTATTCTCGGAACTTGGTACCTAATCTTGAGTCAGCATGTCATTCCGTTAATATCGGACTCGCTGCACTTACGTCAATGTCGATGCAGATGAGAGTCGTTGACACTCTCACCGCGGCCATGTACGAGGCATATAGCGCACATGCTTCCTCTTGATTAGCCTCGTCCTTCGCGTGTGCAAGCGCAGTGAGCTGGGGATTCTCAAGAATGTTGAGATGGGCAAGCTGCGGGCCTTCTGGAAGCACGTCTGCGAGTGCAATGGCCTGCTTAGAGCTCATCGAAACATCAGCCAAATGGATCCGCTTGAGGTACTTCAACTGGCCAATGTACCGCCGCAGTAGTGATATCGTGCCGTTATCATTTAAGCAAAGATCGCGGTTGTGGCTGAGGTCCAGGAACCTGAAGTTCGGCAGTTTGACCAGCGCTGGAAAAAGAGGTTTGATCGATGCTGTGTCTAGATTGCAAGCAGCTAGCGATAGACCCCAGCAGGTCGTGCCAGCCCGGTTGTTCAATGCTTCTGCTATCAGTCCAAGTTTACCGCGTAGATCGTTGCCGCCCAGGTCAAGTCCACCGCAGACTCCCGACCGCAAGTAGTGCAACACGGCATTGAGACCTTCTTCGTCAAGAAGGTTGCCAGCGAGACCAAGTCTGTTGATGCCGCACACGATAGCACCGTCAACAATCTTTCGAATTTGTGACGCCTTCATGCCGCATTCCGAGAGAATCAGCTCTTCCAGCTTATTTCCGCCCAGACGCTGGCTCAAGCACTGGAAGAACGTCTCAGCCGCGTCAGTGTCCTGGCCAGAACATCTAGCACCCTGTTGTGGGCCCCTCGTTGAAGCTCCATGAATACCAGGAGGTAATGTGCTCGGGAACTGAATCATTGAAAGATCGATGGCTTTCAACGATCGACACATGTAGAGAAAAAGGCTGATGTGTTTCCATCCAACTCGCGTGATTCTAGGGTTGTTCTTCATATGTAGCTTCTCGACGACTCCGGACCGTTCTTGATGAGGCACGATCCGAGTACCAATCCGATGCCTGGGAGACATGCTTTTGCGCTTCAACGGCTCTGGCCTCTTGGCTGCCAACAAACCAGCGAGGATACACCGTAATCCTTCGTCGCTCAAATCTGCGTCTTCCAGCAGAAGCCTTTTCACGGGTACCACGGCCAACCAGTCTCCAAGCGTAATCATATCAGCAAGCTGTAGTCTTGAGCCGGTCAGGTTCAGAGTGTTTACAACTCCCGGCTCGAACGGGGCACAACAAGTGGGTGCCATCAGCTGTTCCGTGATTCGTTTCAAGATAGGTGTCTCTCGTAATTGGCAGCACCTGCGATAGATGCGCACTGGGTCAGTCGTAGGTCGATCGTGCTTAGCGTCTGCTTGAGGTGGGACCCTGCCATTCTGCCCGTTCGTAAAGGATTGGCTATCTGGCAGAGACGATGCGTTAATGTCAGAATCTATGTGAGCCGCAACGTCGGCGTCCATTGACAACTCCACTGGAACCGATCCATTCTCCTCAGCTCGTCGGCGTCGCTTCTCCTTTCGCTCCTTTCGTTCTTCTTCGGACTTCTTTTTTTTCTCTCGCTTCCTCTCCGCGGTCAGTTGATCCTCTGCACTTCCGCTGGGCGGGCTAGCATCCCTAGAGTCCTTCGTAACGGCAGGACTTTGATCACCGTTCGGTACGTCGCGAGGTATAGGGAGTGGCTTGCTCTGTCGGTCCGTCTTCACCTCGCCTTCCACGTCTTTCTCCTCTTTCTCATCTTTTACAGCGTCGGGATGCTTCATGGCTTCGCCCTCCGCCCGCTCCTTCATCTTCATGTCCTTCTTCCTCCGTCCGCGCTCCTGGTCATCCTGGTCATCCTCTTCTTCATCCTTGTAACATGGCCCTCCAGCGATCTCGACATCCACACAGAATGCGACCTTTCTCAGCTTGCTCGTGTCCATCTCTGGAACAAGACATCGTTCGCGATTTGGATCGACATTCAGCACTCGACGTTCGCACACCCCGCCCTTGCCGTTGACTCTGGGCGCATTGCTGACTTGCGAGCCTGCCGACAACTTGCGTGAGAGGGTCGAGAAGAAGCCGGAGCCTCTAGACGGAATGTATGGCTCGGCTTCCTCGGAAACGTGCGCCACAGCACCCTGCTTAGGAGTGCCGTTTCCGTTGACCGCTACAGCCGAAGGCAGTGTGGCTGGTGGACTTGGCCGCTCGGGCGGGGACGACTGGGACGAAGAGAACTTGTTGCTGATGTTGGAGATCCATGAGTTGCTCCGCGAACTCTTGCCTTCACTGCTTCCTCCTAGCTTTTCGAAGCTGGCGCGATTCAACAGTCCAGGCCGCCTCGATGTCATCTTAGAAGAGGGAGTGCTCGGCGAAGATGTGACCGGGACTGCGTTCGTGACGCTCTTGGCTGGCTCGGAGAGTGCCTGAGGAGTCACCAGGCTCGAGAAGTAGTCGTGCTTTGTGCCGTCCTGGACCAGCTGCGCGCTCGACTGCGGTGACGGCGAGGCCTTGTCGCTGTGCACAGTCGGAGTCTTGGCGGGGGTTGCGGCGGCTTGCTGTTTCCTCTGGTCATGCTCTGCGGCACGCTGTCAGTCAGTACGTGGCGTACACACCGTGTGTGCATTCCGTCTCGCTTACTTACCCTTCGGGCCTTTGCTGTGGTGCAGCCAACTCACGTCGACGCCGTGGATGCTCTCCATATTGCGCCTGGCCGAGAGGACATCGTCGCTATTCAGCTGCAGTTGCCATCTTCGCTGCAGGAATGGCTCTGGAGACGGCTTGCGCCCGGCCGACAGAGGGGATTCCGAATCGTGCGAGAGTCGTGAGCAGTAGCGCTGGTGGTGCTGATGGTGATGGTGGCCATCAGGTGAGTAGGCACGTGTGCTATGAGCCAACCACTGGTCGACAGACGGCATGACTTAATTTCGCATCGCCTCGGCTGACTTCCGCCTCGCTACTCTGGTGACACTCAAAGAAACGACGGCTACGCGCGAGCAGGACGTTGACTGTTCTATTACTATCACATCTGCAGCAGACCAACACACTGGCCACCCCCATCGGCCGAATGAGCACCCATGCAACAAGGACATCCTCTCAAGCTCACGCCCAAGCCCCCCATTCCCGGGCTTGTGCGACCACTCTGCTTCGGACGCCGAATCAGGCTTCACCAGGGCCAGCCTTCTGCCGCTCCTCGCAAGCTGACACAGACTGCTGCGCTCAGAGACAGATCGTGAGACAGTCCTCCCTCTGCCCGGTACGGTAGTGCTCTTGTCATGTCGCGAGCACCACGCAGGGTTCCAGCATTACTGCAGTGGCCCCACAGAAGCTGAGATACAAGCGCTGACAAGCCGCCTTTCACCATGCCGCAAAGGATGTTTCCATGCGACTGACTCAGCGGCAAGGATCGAGCTGTCAGGAACGGCGCATCG
This sequence comes from Nothopassalora personata, assembly GCA_033816765.1. NCBI lineage: Eukaryota > Fungi > Ascomycota > Dothideomycetes > Mycosphaerellales > Mycosphaerellaceae > Nothopassalora > Nothopassalora personata. The sequence continues at coordinate 3,562,351 of CM066287.1, read as the reverse complement.
ACAAGCAACTCGACTTTCCGCAGGAACCAGACCAAGTGGTGATGCTTTAACCCTACCCTCTCGCTTTCGGGGACTGGATTTGCTTGCAAAATGTCGTACCCTGTCAGCATTAGCTGCGCGACGCTGATCGCTTTTATGTCGTCTCTCTTGTCGGCCACAGGTCTCCTCAAGATCGCTCGGCTTCACGACAAGGCATGTTTGATCCTTTGCGCGGCATGTGAAGTTCAGTTTTACCGTGGTCATTCGGGATGCAGCATTATTGGAGCAGACATGACCGCCACCTTTTCAAGATACTCATATTCCCTGCCAAAATCAATGCGATCTCGGCCATACGGCTACTACGGCTACTACGGCTACCGAAGTCGTGCGCTGGAGCAGGCCGAACCAAGACAGACGACGGCACATAACGGACTAGATGGAGGAAATTCTGGCGGGTTCGGCCTTGCAGCCAGAGTAATCTTTTGTTCTGGTTAGTTCAATTCTACACGCCTAATATGTCAGATCATGCCATCCTCAACGATAGTGCCGCATCCTGATTGATGGTACGGCGAGGTTGAGACAGATGACGATCCGGTAAGGCCATGACAGTGATACTGAACTCGTTGAGTGTTGAAAGTCCATGGGTAAAAGCTCCATGGGTACTCTTTCGCGAGACAATCCTTTAGTTATGCCTATGTTCCATGTGTGACGCATAGATTTAGCGATATAGATCATTTGATGCATTTTGCTTACCAATAGTTGCACGATTTGGCGCAAAGGCCTGCTGGCCCAATGGCAAGGCGCTTGACTACGATTCGTTCGATATCAAGAGATTGCAGGGTAAGCATATATACACTCACCATATACACACATACTCCTCGCAGTTTCACGAGCGTTGACTAATCCCGCCATAGTTCGATCCCTGCGTAGGTCACAAATTTTTGTCTTTTTGCTATACCTAGCGCATCGTTGCAGCTTCGAGGATTTTCTTGAAGCTATGGTTTTGTCCACCAAGATGAACACGCATTTCTTGCAGACGACGTTGCTACCATAGCTCTGAAATACTGTTCAGAACTCAGGGCTTTCCAAGGAAGCCATGTTATTCCACTTGAACAGTTAAGGAAGCATACGCCCACCTTTCCAATTCCTACGTAGAGCGCTCCGCTGCACTTTTTTCCGACCGCTGCTATGGCGAATATGACTGCATGTTATTGCGCAGCGGATGGTGCTACGGTATGTATGCTCTTGATCCTGTTGTCCGAGAGCGAGTGTATGAACGGATAGCTTTCTGGGCTATAAATGGAACATCCCCTGTTTTACGGGCGAGCTCATAGATTATGATTTCTGCGGCGTGGGCAATGTACGATGCTCTCTCGCTAACATGTACAGGCAGAGTAGGTAGCGGAACGACAGCTCAACATAGTAGCAATACAAACCTTGCGCCGAAGGAGCGAAGTGGCCAGACCGACTTTTGCTTTCTTGGGACCTGTATCGAAGCACATCCCGCTGTGTCGATTGAATCCTTTTGTCCGGTCGTGCCAGACAAACGTCGAGGAATATACCATGAACCGCACGAGAACTCAAAGCTTGTGCCTGACCTCTCAATGGGCTCTTTTAGTACAGGCAGGGCGTATGTACACCATGCACTCCAGATCTATCGTCCAGCCTTCTGGATAAAAGCCTTCTCCAGCTTGCCAACCTCAACCTTGAATTGCTCAACCTCCTGCCAGCAGTCCAGCGGTCTTCGGTCATTCGTCCTCAAGCATTGCACCAAGCTCTCCTTTGCCTTTTCCACCTCCTGTGGCACTTTCTCAATCTTCTTCCGCGCTTCTAACTTTTGCCGCAGATCCATGATTTCCTTGTGCACGCTATCGTGACTCCTGCCGGAGTCTTCCTGGGGAGCTGCCTCGGTCTTTTTGCTGGGGTCGTGGTAGAAGGGTGAGCTGAGGTGGTAGGCGAGACCGGTAGTCGCTCGCTGGAACTCTGCAGGCTGAGACTCTTCCTGGGGAGGGTTGGTGGTGAGGGATGCTGTGAGGGCCTCGAGTTGTTTGGCTTGTGCTTCTTTTATTCTGGCAAGCTCGGCGTTGACGCGGTGCTGCACTTTCAATTCAAGATCCTGGGCTCGTGTCGAGTCGGTCTAGATACGATGGTCAGTGGTATCCTCCGCCTTGTGGTCCGTGGTAGCGCACCTCTGGGCTGCTCTGCAGATTGTTGATGACAGACTGGCTTAACCTCACGGGCGCATCGCTATTCATCTGTCAGCCGGGAGTTCCCGAAGGTATTGCACGCGCCTCACGTACGCATTGAAGATGTGTTGCTCGGGCTGCGAGCTGCCCTGACCCATTGCAAGATGATGTTCCAAGGGAAACAAGTCGGTTGTCGTCCTACAGCTCACATCAGAAGCCGGGAATCTTCTCGGCGAAGCTCATCCGAAGCCCTCACATCTTCCTTCGCGCGTGCGTGGGCTTCACCTGCAGGACGCGTCAAGAAATCACCATCTTCCACAAAACTCCAATCTGTGTGGCGAACACCATGAACAATGCCACAGTCCTCGCTCATGACCTGGCTGAACAAGCCAAGGTCGGTCGTTGAGCCATCACAACCTGGGCCCGAGAATCAACATCACACTATCCTCCACGATGAACAAACACATACCAAGCGTGATGATGACCCTGCCCTAGTATTCGGGAAGCAGATATCGAGCCATTCCCCAGAGGCGACGAAGACACAGGGCCTAGAAGCGACTGCCCGAAAGAGCCATCTACCGCCCAATGTCGACTTCCGCGCGTGTACCAAGGAGGACATCTTCCATCTGAAGCGGCTGACCAGCTTGCTACTCCCCATCCCCTACCCGGACAAGTTCTATCAGGAAATCATTGAAGACCCTCTAAGTAACAACATCACCCTGCTTGCGGTCTGGCACGATGATCCGACAATGAAAGGCAAGGAGAAGGGCCGGCTGGTTGGTGCCATCCGCTGCAGACTGCTCGCGCACTCCCCAGTTGCGGGGGTTCAGGAGCCTGGTCGGAAAGGGCCAATGCTGTATCTGAGCACACTGGTACTTCTATCACCATACCGAAGCCATGGAATTGCTGCGCGCCTGCTACAGATCCTCACGAAGCGTTCCATTCAGGACTATGGTATATCGGGGGTGGGCGCGCACGTCTGGGTGGCTAACGCTGGGGCACTCGATTGGTATCGAAAGCGGGGATTTCAAGAGGTCAAGAAGGAAAGTGGCTACTATCGCCGCCTGGATCCGCAGGATGCTGTCGTTATGCAAAAGGATATTGGTCCTTCAGATCTCTTGGCGGGCTGAGATGAACCGAATATTGGATTGACTCTGTCACCATGAAGATCCGATGCCTTCGTTCCGGTCTAGGTATCAGCTTACCCCAGCATGGAAAGTCTGCTATCAGCAATTCGCCGCATGACGAGCGAAGTAGGTAGTTCGGTGGCAAAGGTGAAAGGCTGAGATGCAAAGCGCATATGAAGGCGCCACCAGCCCGCGACCGAGTGACCGCACAAAGCGTCGTCTGTCTTGGAGGTCAAAGCCACTCGAGCGCGCACCAGGAACTCATTACCCTGATCATTTCACAGTTCGTACAGCCGGCTGATTCGAACATACTGGCACTCTGTTCCAGGCTATATCCGCCACGAGGGTCATGTCTTTCACGCAAAGAGATTGCCCGCCTATGAAGACGGTATGGGAGCTGAGCTGCAGAGATGTAGATTATAAGGTTCGTTCAAAATTGGTCATTGTCAGCTGGAGTAGTGCTCACTCTCGGACCAGACGGCCCAGCCATTGTCATGGTCTTCGATGGTTTTGTCAAATACAAGGTCGTTAAGTGTGCCATCCCTGATCTGTTCGAGGCTTTCCCCAAATTCCGCGTACGCTATGCACATCCATGACATATCCAAAACCTCGAATGCTTACCCAAGATCCTTCAAAACAACATCCTAGACGTAATATTGTCGTCGGCTGCTGGAACGATGTGTACTTCGTCGGCCACTGCTCGCAGGCCTGTAGTCATAGTCGCGGCTGCGGGCTCGACTGCCTGATCGTCGGTGGCTGTGTCGTGAAGAGTGGTATTCCCGCTTGACGACGACGCGATCGTCGTCGCGATGATGCCTGTGGACGAGAAGTGCGAGGAGCTGCGGACATGTCAGCTTTGGCTGATACGAAGACCAATCGGGCTCAGCTTACGAATGTGACGAAGAAGGCCACGATGTTGATTATACCCAATGCGAAGCTAGCCTTCAACATTGCGCACACCTTGTCCAGGTGGAAGGTCCAAGACGAATTGCCCCTTATTCCATCGATGTTGATCTGCGCCCCAAAGTTGGAGCAGTCGGCTCCGGCGATGAAGCGCATCTCTACCACGCCCGCGATCAATGCACCCACGAAGCCCAAATCGACGAGTGCGACAAAGATGGCATCGTGTCTTGCGCGAAGATAACTAATCGTCGTGAAGAACGCCCATGCTAATGCCAACACCGAGACGATGAAGAGGACCAGGATGTAGTTGGGTGTCAATTGGTTGTTGTCGACGAAGCCATCGACGAACCAAGCCAGCATGCCCACGATGGGGATCAGGGTGATGATCTGGAAGATTCGCCATGAGAGGAACAGGAACCCGGATAGCGCCATTGCGGTCGGAGTGGTTGGGTGCTTGTGGTAACGAGGGTGATGTATGCGACTCGGATTCGGCTGATGGACTCGATGCCCGTTGGGGTTCAAGCTATGTGCTTGGATGGTTGTCGCGTGAAGTCGTGGGTGGTCGCAATGAAGTCGCGAATGCTATGCGACCAGAAGTGAAGGAAACAGGAACCGGAGTCGAGTGCAGGCGTCACTGGCGGTGACGACAAGGTGCTGTCGAGAAGTTGGCTGGTGGGCTGGTCCTTGCTGCAGCTGCCAAACATTTAGCTCGCGCCTCGGACTACTGAAGCTGAAGCGGTGCCAACTTCGCCGTCAGCTGCTTTGAAGTGAATATGTACAATGCCGGATGTCTCAAGAGCAAGAACGTGGTAGAGATGCAGGAAATAGCACGGAAAGATGCAGCATATGCGCTCTCAACCTTATTGTTGCCATGCACGCGGTCACCGTCCGGACTTTTTTATCGGGAGAGGCTGGGGCTGCTGTGGCTGGTGGCGGGGTCGCACGCGCACGCAAACGAGATCTGCGAAACGAACCCGATGATGTGCCGATCTGTTCTGTCTCGTCGATGCTGCATACAACACCATTGTTACCGACCCTCCACTCTCGACATCATTCACTGTTCCCAGATCTCACGTATCCTAGATCTAGAGCTCGTCTTTGTCCTCGCGCAGTCCTGCTTCCATCCACATGGAACAAAGGACACGACCCACTTTGTGCTGTCCCGGAGAGCTGGAAGGTGGTGCTGTCCACGGATTATACTGTGATGCTGATGCTGCTTGCGGAAGTTCCTACTTTCGCCACGCAACATGACGAAGTCCAGATCTCGTTGTAGGTCAAGTACAAAATTGTCGTCTCTCTTGATCATCTCGTCCTGCTGTCAGACTTCACACTCTACGCAACAGCTTCGCTATATTCTGTCTACATATCACCCACACTTGAGCAATGTTCGGAACGGTTCAGGTCGGCAAGGCAGCGCCTGCTTTGACGGGCGTCGCTTGTGTGGACGGGAGATTGAAAGGTAAGATGTCAAGCATGTACAAGATTTTGCAGTGCACTGATCCTATTTTGCCAGAAATCTCTTTGGCGTCATACACAGAGGCTAAGCATTGGGTTATACTGGTATTCTTTCCAAAGGCCTGGTCATTCATATGTCCGACAGAGATCAAGGCCTTCAGTGCACGACTTGAAGAGTTTGTCTACGCTCGTTCCTGCGCCGTGGCCTTCATATCGACCGATAACGAATTTTGTCTGAAAGCATGGAACGCGACCTCCGAGATGGAAGGTGGACTCGGCGGCGTGCATGTCCCGCTTGTCAGTGACAGCAATCACAAGATCTGCCGCGACTACGGCGTTCTGCTAGAAGAGGAAGGCGTTGCACAGCGTGCTCTCTTCATCATCGACCCCAGAGGCCACATTCGTAACATCACTGTCAACGATGCGGATATTGGCCGTAGCGTCGATGAAACTTTGCGAGTTCTGGACGCGCTTGCGTTTAAAGATGAGTTCGGAGAGGTGGGAGCCCTGCCCGATCTAGATATTGTAGTGGCTAATGTTTGTTCAACCAGGGATGTCCCATCGACTGGAAAAAAGGTGACAAAGGACTCGATTATTCTGCTAAAACCCGCATTGAGGGTCCTGTCGAGGTTCCGAAGCGTTCGTGGGCAGCAACACCAACAGTTCGATCCGTATCCGAGTGGGCTCGTCCAAAGCTACAGCGAGCGTGGTCAGGAGCTAGTCAGCACTCTACAGGCTCTATCGCACATCCTCCTGCATCATCTGAGCCACGTGAGCGTGTTCAGTCCACCGTTAAGAGCGGCCATCACAGTCCTTTGGTGAGCCCAGGCATGAAGGTTGATGATGAGCATACCTTCCAGGACCAGATGGACGAAGCTTTGTCCGCTCAGAAGAACATACAAGCGGCCATGGAGAATATGCAAGCTGCGATGCAAAATCAGACGATCGGAGTGGCCAATTAGCTATCATAGAAGGTAGAACGGACTATGTAGCAGCGATGAACACACAGATAGGATAATGATCTCAATCAAGGTGTGTTGTCTTCGTGTTCCGGACGCCTCCCAGGAGTGATACCGGACCAGTCAATTCCATTGTGTCGATGGCAGATCCATACGTTCTTCTTACGCTTCAAAGCAGCCGAGAAACCGTTTCAATGCAGACACTGTTGGGAAAGCCGCCGGACTTTACAGTCAACCAGACTACTGCACTGCCTTTAGACTGGTCGATGTCGAAAGTGAGCGCGCTGATGACTTCGGCCCAGTGGTCCGGCAAAGTTGCTGATATCTGACTCTGCGCCTGGAGGAAGTGATCCAAGGCTGGAATGGATGACGATGATCCTCGTTGATTGCCGTGAAGCTTTCGTCGAGAAATTCAGTAGGTGACGCCTGAAAATCTTCATCGTTGCAGCTCTTCGTAACGAAGTCGCAGGAGATGGAGTCCAGTCAATCCGCTACGTTTTCTTCTTGAGTGAGAATTGGGATATAGGCCGGCATTATTAGTGTGACCGGTGGTCGTGCAGTCGCATCTCATGTACAGCAATGCTCCCGGTTGTTGTAGTCCTTCGCCACAGCAGCTGTAGAACACAGAGCTCGATACAACTGATAGCGACGACGAAAGGCCTGCCACGGTGCAGAAAAGCACTGTGGGGCATCTTTGACGGAAGTGTTAGCTCTTTCTCGGCCTTGTGTAGCAAGCTCGGTAGAGAAAATAAAAGTAATATATAACTTATCTGGAGCATTTTCTTATATCACATGACATCGTCACCGGTCGCTTTAGGTGAGCATGGTTGTAAGACTTGAATAGCGGTTCATGACTAATAATGGTGAAGCTCACTTGGGAGAGCGCCAGGTTCGTTTCTTCCATCTCGGGTCCGTCAGTTCATCTTTAACAGTACCACAGACTGAAGTAAACTCAGTCATCGCACTGTGCGGTATCTGGAGGTACTGTGTTCGATCCACAGAAGCGACATTCCTTTTTGCATGTTGTTGGTCTGTTGATGTTATTGTTTTGTTGTGGTATAGGCCAGATGTGAATTCGGATCAGGCTGGGTCTGCCAAGACTTTGCATACCGGCTCGGCAACGGCGATATCGATGGTAGCTTGAAATTTGGTCTCATAGTGACCATGCCATTATCAGCAGCCTTCCCTTTTGGCATACCTTGCCCATCCGTTAAACATTGGAGGATGCATTAAGTCTATGCCGAGGTCAGCAGTATATGATCGAGAGGTTCCTTAGTATACAGCATCTGGCATACCGCAGGCTCATGTCGTGCCTGCTGGGATCTAGTGCCTGGGCAGCCAAATGGGAGTTTGCAAATCTGTGTGGACGTTCCTCCGGTACTTTCTGGCACCAGGACCTAGCGGCATCGGAGTAGCATGATACGTTGTTCACTGTTGAGCTATGAAGGCTATAGTATACTACAAAAGCGTCTGAGATAACTGTTGACATCGATGCTTCACTTCGCCAAGCCTTGATATGCCTCGTCTTCTGGACCCATCCGCTTCACCATTCGAGGGGCAGCACAGAGTTCCAGCTTGGGAGCGCGAATCTGCATGCGAGCGACTTCATTGCGCTCCATAAGTGATTGCATGGCCAGTCCGGCTTCTGAGTGCCAGGAAATGTGGCAGTGAAATGTCCGGTTGCCGGGGTTATCGGCCACTCTCCGAATCAGGATCCAGGCAAATGCTTCCGCAGAAGCAGTGTCTCTACGTAGTGAGTTGGAGAGATCCAGGTCGTCGTGCAACGGTGCGAGACTTTCTTTGTTGACATCAGCCCCGACATGAGTGAGTGAAGGTTACTCATGGCCTAGCGCCAAAACCGAATAATTTTATCCGTATAAGTGCAAGGGGTGATTACCGCCATCAAAATTCGATATCAGGAAGTCAATCTTTTGGACGCCCGTCGTCTCAATAGCTAGCTCACATGAGTGATCGAATGCCGCGTCGTCCACGACGGCACGAGCGCTCTCGTTGACGGATCGAAAGCTGCTGTTCGCGACTGCCAGACCATTGATTGCTCGGTGCAGGATAGGCAAGCCAGAATTCAGTCAGAAAGAACTGCCGTTGAAGAATCCACGACTTAGTCGCCATCTTCCAATCTCGAATTTAGAGCGAAGGTAGAAGAAAGCATCAGCGTGTTCTGGAGCTGGGATGACATCTACTGGTACGAGCTCTGAAGTTGCACTGCTGACCGAGCTGTTCTTCGAAGTCCTTCGTTGTAGGGGTTTGCTCCGCCGTGCCATCGTACTGCACTTCAGCAAGCACATCCGAGTCAAATTGGACGGCGGGTCAGTAAATCAGCTTGTTATTATTCGAGCACGAAGCAGAAGCTGTCAGTGCCATTAATTTTGGTATGAAGCACCACACTATATCGCTGAGCCGGGTTGATGTTGATGCGGTGGAGAGTAGCGGGCTCAACGTCTTTATCATCGACTTCTGTTACAGCTAGCTCGTGCTCGTCAACCTGGACCTGGAATCTTGCAAATGCTCCCACGTTGATGAGGCGTAACCTGTGACTTTTCCCATGCAACAGATCAATGCATGCAGCCCCCACTCCCAGTGAGGTGTTATCGCATCTACATTCGGGAAAGTCGTCGCAGTCAAGGATCGAGTGACCATTGATGAGCCCTGATACAGGCACTGGTTCGGCGTTCTCGGCGTCTTTTTCAGGTATTGCCATAACAGCGCAGATGATAAGTCGTGGTAGTGGTCGGAGATTAAGATGATTCTATCAGTGTCGTATAGACTCCTCTGTAAAATCTTCTCGCGCTAGCTATGTATGATGAGTGGGCCATTAACACCGTCCGATCACTGAACTCCTTGAGTGGCGTGCCTAGGTACAGCTGTCAGTCCCGGATACTTGTCATGCCTGGGCGTGGACCGCCGTGATGGGTCCCGGTTATCTTTCACTTGACACTGACTCACTACCAGTTGGTTCCACTTTGACCTATGACTTGGAACCCACATGGGAAGAATGGCCTACGAGCGATACTTAGTACTGGATCCCCGATGCTTCGGTGAATAGCTATGACGAATACCGGGTACAATAGGACACTGAGTCACGCCAACCGTGCCGCCAAAATATGGCGTCACTCTAACTTAGCTTAGGACCGCGTCGCCTTCTTTTGGATCATCAAAGTCCCATGCCGGGTTCCGAATGTAATCATTGTTTCGAACATCGGTCGCAGAGACAATGTCGTCTCGCTGTTGTGCCTCAGCTCGGAGTAGAGCAGATACTGCTACTGCCAGTGCTGCCAGGAACGTAGACACCGCGCTAATGAAGATTGCTGTGCTGCCTTTGCTCCATCTCTTGGCAGAAGCCTCAGGTCCGTCGCGGAGATGGTTATGATATTATATTCTTCCAGAAGTCTTCGCTCTCGCTCATCGTCCTTGACCATGATCGCTCCTCTTTGTCCCGGGTTGAACAAATACCACGGCGAGTGCTACTGCCTCTCGTCTCTATACCCTCATGCGATGTGGCAAGGCTGACATAACATTACGGCGACACAACGCCCTCCACCACGACCTGCTTCATCAGGGAGAGTGTGTTCGCAGTAGTCGGTAGCTCGCAGAGCACTTTTTCCAGGTGAGGAAGTGAAGCCGCGTCCCTAAATTCATGATCTGCGAAGTGGACGAATCATTGTCCACGCCTCGTCCACGCTTCTTCTTCCCCCATCCACACCAGTGGCGAAGCTTCATCAATAATTCCGCTGTGGAGCTTGTACATCCTGTTGTAAATAGGTATTTGACGAGTACAAGCTTCCAGATTGAAACGATAGGGTGGATTAGTAACCCTCATAAATTGCCACAAGGTGTGAGACTATCTAGCTACAGAAAACAGTGTGATATAGTGTGTGTGTGCTAAGTCCTAACTAACATAGACCTTGGTTACCTGATTTACAACACTCCCCCTTTAGACTAACTACTATAAAGACAGTCTAATTAACTTAATATCACCTATGTTGCTGTATTAGTCTCGAACACCTTCACTAGTTCTAGATACTAGGTTTCTACTATAAGTAAGCATATGCTAAGGACAGTGATCTTATTAGATTTGCATATATAAGAGACCTACTCTTAGACACACTTAGGCCTTATCTTTCCGCTTTTAGAAGTGAATAGAAGGTTCTCTCGGCTTAAGAAGGTCCAGCTAGGCAGCAACGCATAAACCTCGTAGGTACGCATAAAAGAAGCTAGTTCTTTACTAAATAACTCTCTCTACTTTATACTACTTTATACCTCTCTTCCCCCTTTTTAGACTACTACACCCACTTACATACCCTAACAACCACCACACACCTATTCTTAGAGCTTTTTAAGAAGCTTTTAGCAAGGTATGCTATATATGTAATAGTGTTTTAAGAGTATTGCTAACTTATAAGTAGCATTATAGCAGATGTTATTAAGTGGACTCCTATAAACCAGTTTAGTAGTACTAGTAATGTCTTTAGTAGTAGATCTAGCTCTAGTAACGATTAAGATCCTAATAAGCGTCCTCCTAGTAATAGTAGAAAGGGTCTACCTACATCTAGTAGGATCTCTAAGCGTAAGACCCTTATTAAGGCACTTAGACTAGTTAAGTAGATCATCGAGAGTAGGCGTAAGATCACTAAGAAGAATATAACCTTGTAGCTTACTATAGCATCCCTTAAGGTTGCCTTCTATAAGAAGAAGCTTCTAACTACTAAGGGTAGTATTACTAATCTACCGAACTAGGGTTGGATTAACGCGGCTGCCTAGGATTTTAATTATATAACAGTCGACCCTTAAGGTCGTATTTCTAACACTATTACTATAAACCTTAATAGTAGTTAGAACTACCTTCCTACCTTATAGGCTTCCGCTATAGACTATCTTATTTAGCACTTCGGTAGCGTCTACAACTGTCACGGTTTACCTTTGCACAGACGCACTTCGGTGTCACGTGACCTCGCGCCCTAGCGCGTCCGGACCCTAGATTCGGGCCCGATCTTATCACGCGCTTCTCGCGACTTCTTACTTCTCTTCTTCGTAGAACTTACTCGATACTAAGGCTAATACACGTTTGCGCCCTGTTGCTGTCTTGTCCGTGTCAACAACCGCTGTAAGGAGAGATCTAACCTTCCCTTTTCTAGCTGCTACACTATTCTAGGATAGTTTAAGGGCTACTATACTAACTACGCTCTTAACAATTATTACGATAAGTGTAGCTTCTTCTCTCTACGGACCCTATAGTAGAGTGCCGCTAGTCTATCTAGAACCTACTAGTAGCCTAGTGTAGGTTATACTCGCTCCGCTAGTGCTACATTCTAGGGTAGTGTATAGTATAGTCGATCTCCTCCTATTATACGTAGCAGTCCTCTACGTAAGGGCTTCCTATCTCTAGCTCTATACTCTCCTAGTATAAGTACCTCTAGATATAGTCTTTAGATGCTACCTACCTAGCTTATTCCTAGCGATGTGGACTAGCGCCTAAGCATCCCTAGGGCTCCTAGTAATGGTTCTAGAACTGTCCTCCTAGAGCTTCGCCTCCTATTCTCTAACTCCCTCTCTTAGGATGAGGTTACTACCTTAATTCGTTAGTTCCTACAGCGCTTAGGCACTAATAATGACTTTTAGGAGGGTGCTATGTTAAATTCGACTTCCCATAAGAGGGGTTCTAGAGGCTCTAGTAGCAAGTAGTAGTCTAGATAGTGTACTTATATTAGGTCTTAGTAATTTAGTTAGGGCTAAAGGATAAAATGGCCGTTATAAGCAAGGGCGGTCTACTTCTCTGTTTCCTTTTGTTTTAATACTATAGCTCTTATAAATTAGAGTCCATAATAATAAACTAGATCTTGCCTTAAAAGGCGGTTCTAAAGTAGGCCTCTCTACAGTCTAGTTGTATAAGCATAGTAAGATATGCGATACCCTAAATGAATCTAGCCCTTAAGGCTAATAAAAACTTTCCTCTACTGTCTCTAAACAAATGAGATATTACTTTATAAATACTTGTGAATAAATGAAGGTCTTACTATGTACAAATAAAAGTGTGGTTAGTCTCTAGAAGCCTCCCTTAGAGAATGTAGTTTAGTGACTTTAGCTTTATAAGCTAATCTATAAGCTACTGTATAGTAGGGATATACTTAACTACAATTAAGCCTTCTTTATAAACATGTCTATAAAAGTGGTTCCTTAGTCTAACATACTTAGTTCTTCTATAGTTAGTATGATCTCTAACTAGCTTAATAGTAGACTAGTTGTCTATAAAGATCTTAAAGGCTTGAGCTTTATAGTTAGTCATTTTCTAGGTTTTATAGAGTAGATTTCTTAACCACATTACTTCCCTATAGCATTTAGTTAAGGCTACATACTCTACTTTAGTACTTAATAGCACTATCTCCTTCTATAGGTTAGATTTCTAGATAACAGGACTTCTAGCTATTTTAACTAGGAGTCCTAGGGTAGATCTACCTATTAGATCTCTAGAGAAATTAGAGTCTATATAGATCTCTAGCTTTAGGGATTGTGTTTTTCTAAAGATTAGGCACTTGTTAATTGTTCTAGCAATGTATCTCTAAACATGCTTTACTGTAGCAATATGTTCTACTAAAGGATTAGCTAAGAATTTAGCTAAGTGGTTTGTTGCATAGGAGATATCTAGCCTAGTCTAGTTAGCTAGGTACTAGAGTTCCCTAATTAATGTGTTAAATAGATTATAATCCTATATGTTGCATTGCTCTTTATAAGCTTTATATAGGCGGTTAAGGGGATACTTAACACTTTTAGCTAAGTCTAGGCTATGTTTCTAAAGTTTCTCTAAAGCATAGTGCTTATTAAGATGTAGCATCTTAAGGGGAGCTAACAGTTAGGTTGTGATCTAATAGCCTAAGGCATCCACGATAACTTAGCTTATCGGAAGACACCTTCTCTCCCCTTTAGCTTAGATAGACATCTAACACAATTAACACATTGGTTCCTAATATATTGCTGCATGCCCTGTAGCTATTAGCTAGTTGAAGATTGATCTCTTACTCCACTCCGCTGCTAACTACGTATCCTATAAGGTCTTAACTTAATAGGTTATAAGCCCGGGTTTGTGTAGGAGTAAGAGCAACCTATATCAGTACAGGTTACTTGTATCCCTTGCTATTATAGTAGAAAACATCTAGGAAGCAGAAGTCTACCCTATCTATCCTATTAAGGAGCTTAGTTTAATACTAAGTAATAGGTAATCTAGAAAAGGACTCTATGCGGCTTACTATAAGCCAATACCTTGAAGACACTCTGTAGGTAGAACTGCATCGAGATACTATTAAGAAGGACTTTAAGTAAGTTATTTAGAACTCTACTAGGAGAGACAGACCTGTGTCCTAGCTCCGAGACTACACCGCTCTTTCTTTACCCTACTAAGCAGGCCTTAGTATCTACACCTACGAACCTTACTATTCTACACTAAAAGCCTTAGCAGGACCTAAGCCACGACCTTGAAGCATATACATACACCTTGTTTCATTACATTCAATTTATTATGGATTTACACTAAGAGAAAGGAGAAGAGAAGGGAACCAAAATCCCAATTCTTAGGAGAGATAACTAGAAGAGATAGTTCAACCTTCAGAGATATAAGATAGAGAGCTAGTTAGCATTCTTTGCAATTGATAACCTGTTAGAAGTGTTATTTAACAATATTAAGGGCAAGAACCTAAAACTCTAGGAAGAGACTAAGATTAAAGAGATTCTTAATGCACTAACATAGACAAAACAAAATGCAGCTTGCTACTTTAGTATCCTAAGTAGGATTATAGAAGAAGATGAATTTGAGCTTAAGGGCTCTTACGAATCTAGAAAAGCTGCTAAGATATAGGTGTATCTCTAGAACAAGTATAGCTAGGTGTTACTAACCTATGCACATAAGCTTATAAAACAGTTTGTAAACTTTGAGATAAGTAAAGAGTTCACTATTAGATCTGTATAGGCACACCTAGTGTCTCTTAGAAGGAGGATTGCTAATGTTAACCTAGAGGGCTAGCACTATAGGAAAGCTAATATAAGAATAACCTAGCTTTTAAGCTTACTGCTACCTAACTACTATATAGCTAGGGATACTATTATAGCTTAGCTAAAGATAGATTATAAAAGGACCTTAAAGATCCTTAAGGCTTAAGAGGCTAGATTGAATCCCTCTAAGGCTAAGTATAGTATAGCAGCTACCTAGGTTAGGCCCTTAGGTTAGGTAAGATCACTTTCCTGCCTTCTCTATAAGAAGGACTATCTTATTAAGGACTACCCTAGTCTCTCTAAGGCAAAGAAGGTCCTTAGATCTCATTCCTAAGCACTATCCTCCTAGAATGCAACACATGTTAAGAAGAGAAGATCTCTACTACTATCTTTAAGAAGAACACTAAGAGAGAAGTCCTCTATAGAGGAACTTAAGAAAATAGTAAAGAAACTTAGCTCTAACATGCTATTACTCTAGAAGAACTAGGCCTAGTCTCCTTCCTCTAAAATAAGGAAGACTAGGAAAGGTTTCTCTACCTAAGAGCTACCTAACTTATACAACTTATCCTAGAAGACAATGTCTAATAATAATAAGTATAATAAAGTGGCTTACTTAACTATAGAAGTCTAAGGCAAGTTCCCCTTATTAGAGTAGTTACTTGATTCTTATGCTTTATCCTATATAACTAACTAGAACTGCCTCTTTAGATCCATAACTCCCTTAATAAAGAAGAAATAGATCAAAGTAGGAGGTAGGCATTTGTTAGCTACTTATATTAGGACTATAGAGATAAGTAGGAGATCTAGTAGGAAAGTTGTTTTAGAAGATGTTCTACTTATACCTAAGCTAGGGGTGAACCTAGTTTCTTAGAACTAGTTTAGTAAGCAGTTTAGTGTTTAACCTCCTTCATTTTCTCTTATATCCCCCTCTAGCTAAACTATTGTCTAGACAAGGCTTCTTAGGGGGGTTCCATTTATTAATAAGATTTCTCCTCTACTACAAGAAAGGGTATATTACTTATTATGTGCACTACTAATGGAGAATGCCTTTATAACTGCTAAATTAGAGACTAACCTAAAATAGTAGGAGCTTTAGCATAGAAGATTTACATACTTTAGGAAGAACTTGCTCTAGAATCTTTATAAGGTAATAGACTTAAAAGAACCTATTCCTATTCCTAGGGATAGCTTCTACTAGTGCAGAGTGTGTTTAATAGCAAAGATAAAAAAGTACAAAGGCAAAGTTACTAAGAGAAGACCTAAAAGACTTGCCCTTGTATCTATTAACATATATAGTCTACTACTAACATTAAGGCTAGGGTTCAAATACTAGCTTAAGATTGTTAACAACTTCTCTAGAAAAAAGTGGACCTGTCCTCTTAAGAAAAGAGAAGATACTCTAGTTGCTCTCTAGAACTAGAAGATTAAGGTAGAGAGGAAATTATTAGCACAGTTAAAAGCAGTTAGGCTTAATAATATAAGGGAACTTATTACATTAGTTAAGCAGTAGGAGAAGGATTTGGGAATTGGGCTAGAGCATACTAAGGCATACAACTCGCTCTAAAATGGACTAGTTAAAAGGTCAATACAAACCTTAGAAGACTCTATAAGGGCAATGCTTAAAGAGGCCAAGATGCTAATTGAATTCTAGCCTAAAGCACTAGAAGCCTAAACCTATATAAGGAACAAACTACTAAATAGTCCAGACTATAATAGGTTTAAGGTTTCACTAGATAAAGCCTTTAATAGTATTAAGCCAACTATTAACTATTTAAAGGTTTAGGGATGCAAAGCTATTGTCTATATAGACATAAGATCCTAGCCTTATTAGGCAAGAAGTGATAAACTAATAAACAGAGGCAAAGAAGCAGTGTTTGTTAGATACGTTAAAAACATAGCTAAGGCCTAGCTCTTTTAGGAACTAGACATAAAAGCTATGAAACAACATATATATGCAGACTTCTTTAAAGATCAACCTAGAGGTAATATAGATCTTAATGTTACAAAATTGAATCTATTAAGCAATGCACTAGCTAGGAGACCCTTAGGGAGGCTAAGGAAGGACATATCCTTAGAGCAACCTATTTACTATTCAATCATTTAGCAGAGCAGCCTAGTAATAGCCTAGCTAAGAAAGCTGTTTATGCAACTTCCCTAGCCTCTAAAGAATATAGGGGAATTTTAGAAAATCGATAAGCTAATTAAGATAAGCTTACTAGATCTCTAGGAAAAGAATGTTACTAGGACACAAGTGACTACTCTTGGATTATCCCTTAGTAAGAGGAGGGCTAACTATAATGTTAAGGGCTATAAATAGAAATAGAAAGCCCTAAGATCTATAGTCCCTATACCTAAACTAGCTACTAAAGTAGGAGAAGTAATAGACCTCTTAGAGAACCTTGCTGCTTACTACTAAGCTTTCTTTATAGCTATGCAATTAGTAGATGATTTAGTACTATAGGATAGTGAATTCCTAGAAGAAGTTAAGGAGATAGCCTTTATAGCAACTGTAGAAGTCATTATATATAAGCAAGAGATCCTAATTCCAAAGTCCTATAAGGATGCTATAAATAACAAGAAATAGGGACACCTTTAGAAGGAAGCAATCTAGAAGGAGCTAGATGCTCTATAGAGCAACAACACCTAGGAGAATGCTATTCTACTAAAAGGAGCAAACTTAGTTACGTTAAGATAGGTCTTTAATGTTAAAAGAAGCATTAGTAGAGCTATTGAAAAGTTTAAGGCTAGGCTAGTTATAAGGGGCTTTTTATAGAAGTTTAGTATTAACTTTATAGAGACATTTGCGCCTATAGTTAGATAGGACACCCTTAGGGTGTTTATAGCTATTGTGTGCAAGAAGGATCTCTATCTTCACTAAGTAGATATAAACAATACGTTTATAGAAAGCACCCTCTATAAAGATATCTTTATATTACTACTACTAGGAGTTGAGCTTCTACTAAACATAGTGTTTAAGATCCTTAAAAGCTTATATAGACTTAAGTAAGCAGCTAGAGATTAGAATCAACTCTATATGTTAAAGCTTAGAGAGATTAGATTTACATAGTTAGAGGTAGATCTATGCCTACTTATTTATAAGGAAAAAGAGATTATAATTCTTACATATGTAGATAACATTCCAATTGCTACACTAAAGTTAATAGATATTCTCTAGTTTAAAAGAGAACTTAGCAAAGTCTTTAAGATTAAAGATCTTAGTAAACCTAAAAAGATCCTTAGCATAAGAGTTATAAGGGACAGGAGGAGAGGAATCCTAAAACTTAACTAGGGACACTTTATTAGGGACAACCTTACTAAGATAGGGATAAACTATAAGAAGGCAGCACCTATACACTTACCTATAGACAGCTATAAGGCTCTTAAACCTTTAAGCTATATAGATAAGAGGTGTAACAAGGCAGAGTACTAGAGTATCAATAGTATATAGATGTAGCTAGTAACAATTATAAGGCTAGACATTGCTTTTGCCCTAGGAAGGATAAGCTTATTTATAAGTAACCTATCCACCCACTACATAAAGGCTTTAAAGAAGATTATAAGATATCTAAGGTTATATCCTAATCTTGGCCTTGTCTTCTCTAGGCATAGAGAAGGATGCCTAGTTGGATACTGTAACTCTAATTATGCAATGGACAAAGTAGATAGAGTCTCTATCCTTAGGTATGTCTTCTTCCTCTATAGGGCACTAGTCTCCTAGTGTCACGAAGCGACCTTGATTTGGATGTTCGGTCACGTGATCAGGGTCACGTGATCTCCCGGCGCTAGCGCGACGCCTCGGCGCTTTGCTTTATCTTTCGTACTTCGCGCGTTACCTCTAGATACTTCGTCTAACTACGTCTCTATTCCCTACACCCTACGTTTCCCTCTTACACTCGTAGGCCTCGTGTCAGTTAGTTAGACCACCCTTCTTTCCGATTATCTACATGCACTGCGCTGCAGAAACATCAGGAAAGTACCGCCGCTGCCGACTGCGACAGCGACTACTATAACTACCGACACACCTACCTACCCTTTCGCGACCCGATCTGCCAATCGCCCGCGATCATGACTACAGACGACAACGAGCCCGGCGACGCCATCGCCGCAGCACTGAAGAGACATCAAGAACAACACCCCGAATCAACCAAGACTCGAGACGCCGAAATCGAGGAAGTTAGGCTCCGAGGGCGGCAAGCCCTGCGGCAGCACAAGAGCGAGGAAGCACTGAGGCGGCATGGCCTGAACGGCGAGGAAGAGCAGACGCAGGATGCACCTGTCGTCGAGTCGCCGAAGTCACCACCTCAGTCTGGAGGACAGCCGCATGTGACAGTGCAGGCCGAAGAAGATGAGATCGACGATGAGCCCGAGGAGGACGAGATCGAGGATGAAGATGAGGATGATCTCGATACCAATTCGTCATACCAACTACCTCAAGGCATCTTCGACCTGCGCGAGCTAGACGCGACAGGTGAAACCCAATTCAACGACGAAGAAGATGTAGCTACACGCATCTTCAAGCTCCAGGACATGCAGAAGTTGTTTGAGGAGTCCAAGTCAGGAGTCCCAGACTATGACAACACCGCAACTCAGTGGGCTACTCGAGTAGCCGCTGTCAGAAGCGCAGCAGCAGCTCTTCCAGCCTCCCGCGAGTCCAGAAGCCTGCAGCGACAAGCAGCGGCGTTGCCTTCGACTGTGCCAGGCCGTCGCCCATCACCCATCAACCGTGACCGTGACCGCCACGGTTTCACGACACGAACAGAGCAA
The DNA here is from genome assembly GCA_033816765.1 of Nothopassalora personata. NCBI lineage: Eukaryota > Fungi > Ascomycota > Dothideomycetes > Mycosphaerellales > Mycosphaerellaceae > Nothopassalora > Nothopassalora personata. Next base: position 3,542,980 of record CM066287.1, on the reverse strand, counting down.
GAGCTCGACAGCTCGCTCATGTCCGCTACATCGAGGATTGCATCCCAAGTCCCGGGTGCATACTCCCAAGATACTATCGGTCGTTCTCAGTCTCAACCTCAAGAACGCCAAAGCCGTCGAGCGAGTCCAAAGCCATCGGTGTCCTACCCGGTTCTACCACCACGCGCCCCGACACCACCACTGCCAGCACCGAAGCCTGTGAAGGCTAAGGTGGGACCGAGTCCGCTACAACAGATGGAGTCCGCGGCAGAGCGAGAAGAACCGGAAGAGGACTACATCGACATGAATAACTTCGTCAACCACAACACCGACTACTACGAAGCGGAGGATTATCGGGCAGTCACCGCGAACGACTTCATCTCCAAAGTGCGGAAGCACCCAAACACCTGGCTGCAGGCCCTTAAGGATATGGGCGCCACGCTCATGGAAATTCAGGACAACTACGAACAGCTCGAGAACGTCTACAACCAGGACCAGGCTACCCACAGGAAGATCGTCAAGAATCTAAATAGCAAGATCTCTGATCTTCGCCAAGAAAACGACACTGCGGTCGGCAAGCTCGACACCGCAGCAGATCAGATCGAGGACCTGAATGAGAAGCTGAAGCAGGCACAGGAAGAAGCCAGAATCCACCTTGCCAACCTCAAGTCCGCGGAGACCGACTGTGACGGTTTCATGGACGACATCGACGAACGTGACAACACCATTAAGCAGATGGCAGATCGCATCACGCAGCTGGAAGCACAGGTCGGCGCTACCGGTGCAGCACCTAAGCCTGCTAAGGGTACAGGCCTTCGTGAGAGCCGTCGCACCACCCCACAAGTCGAAAACGCATACAGCACCAACGGTGGACTGTTCGGCAACGGAGACGGAGGTCGCACTATTCGTGAGACCGGCATTCGCACTCCTGCCCCGGGCATCAACCGGAGTGTTCGCCCAACACCTGCGCTGTCAACGTCCTCTTCGTACTTCTACCAGTCCAAAACAAAGCGCGATCACCCCGAGAAGTTCGACAACAACGGCAAGCCACCGTACAAGAACTGGAAGATCGCTATGGATGGTAAGATTCGCGCGTCTTATGATGAGAGCACGCCCATGTTCGAGATCCTCGATTACGTCCGCGACCGCACTTCCGGCTTCCCTTTCGACTTCACGGACGCCAACATCAACAGCGAAGCTTGGGAGTCATTGGAACAGATGTGGGCAGATCTCGACAAGCAGTTCGGTGACAAGGACACAGTAGAGAAGGCGCAAGCAGAGCTCGCCAACCTGAAGATGGTGAACACCGAGACCTTCACCGCATTTGTCACTAAGTACAAGACTCTATGTTTGAAGGCAGGAGAAGAGATGTCATCCCGCAAGCTGTGGACACGTCTCACACCTAAGTGGCAGAACGAGCTCAAGAAGGAGCGTGGTGACTCTTTCGCCGAGTTCCAACAAGCTGGCTACGATCTCGAGGAGAGTGATCAGCTCATCAAGATGTACAAGCCCGAAGCACCGGCTCCCCCTACAGGCAATGGCAATGGCAACCGCAACACCCGTGGCCGCGGTGGCAGCGCACTAGGCAACACTACCATCATCGGTAATGCCGCCATGACCACATCCAACACCGAGACCGGCAACGAGCGAAAGAACAAGAAGCGCAGCGAGCCAGTTACCCGCATCCTGCCTGCCTCTTGGAAAGTGGTCGGTCAATTGACCAAGGAACAGAAGGAAGCAATGGCAGCTAATGGCCAATGCTGGCGCTGTCGTCGTACCGACCGTACGCACGTCTTGCCACAGGATCCAGCTTGCCCCTTCCACTACAACAAGGGCAATTGGGACTTCAGCAACCTCATTACTAGAGAGATGAGCGTCGACGAGTTCCGCCGTCAGCATGGTGTGGGCGACACTACTCGCCTCGCCGCCCTTGCCACCGAAGCACCAACAGCAGCCCCCGACCAGGGAAATGCTCAGGCTTAGAGTCAAGTCGCGACCCTAAGCCTTGCTCAAACGAAGAACATGAAGAAGAGATGAACCTTTGCACCCTAAGAGATGACGATTATGACAACAACGAACTTGCACTGTCTTGTGCCGAGACAGCAGGAGGCATCCAGAACGTCACTGTCCAGCCTAGACAGGGCAAACACCTTGTATGCTCTGCAAAGGTACACAGTAGACTAGGACCTCATAATGCAAAAAGTTTGATCGACACAGGCGCAACAGACCTCTTCATCCATAACAACTTCGTGCGCACACATCACCTTGACCTTATCCCTCTTGCGAAACCTAAGCGTTTGCGACTTGCGGACGGGCACCGCTCTATGATAACACATGCAGTCCTCGTCACCCTGGACGTCGGAGCACATCGCGACCAGGATCTGTACTACGTTACAGACCTTGACACATATGACATCGTCATCGGAATGTCATGGCTAGAACAACATGACCCCGAGATCAGCTTCAAGAACAGGACAATGACCTTCAACAGCACGAACTGCTGCTTGAACCATAACTTCAGAAGTCTGGTCTGCGTCGTAACAATAGATCGTCGCGGCAAGACCCACAACGTCGACCCTGACTTTCACAGCTCTGATGATATCGACATCGTCAGTGCGCAAGCGTTCATGAAGATGTCAAAGGATAAGGACAATCAGCTCTTTGCCCTTTGGCCTGAAGACCTAACACCACCACCTGACGACGTCCCACCCGAACCACCCGATAAGCCGCCACCGCAAGATCCGTTTGGGGGGGAGGGAGAACAACTTTCATGCTTCGCGATGGCGCCAGAGGACTGGGAACGCTTCATGACAGCGTGCAAGAAGTCGAACCCAGAAGAAAAGCTGCCAGCAGTGCTTAAGGATCTAGCTCTGTACTTCAAGCACAAGTCGGAGTTTGTACTGCCTGAGCATGGTCCTAGTGACCATGAGATTAAGCTCAAACCAGGTACTACACCGCCTTATCGCAAGATGATCCCAATGAATGCTGAGCAGTTGGCCGTGGTACGGAAGTTTCTCGACGATGGCCTTGCAAACGGTTCATTGCAAGAAAGCAAGTCGCCCTGCGCATCACCACTGCTCATTGTCAAGAAGCCTGGTGGTGGACTGCGCGTATGCGTCGATTACAGAGCATTGAACGCCCTCACGATTAAGGACCGATATCCTATTCCTTTGATCCGAGAAACCCTGGATCGTCTGGCTAAGGCCAAGATGTTCTCGAAACTCGACATCGTAGCAGCATTCAACAACCTTCGCATTGCGCATGGACAGGAATGGCTGACAGCCTTCATCACAAGATATGGCCTCTACGAGTTCAAGGTTATGCCGTTCGGGCTCTGCAACGGGCCAAGCAGTTGGCAGAGACGAATCAATGAAGTACTGCGAGAGTACCTCGATCGGTTCTGCACAGTCTATCTTGACGATGTTCTCATCTACAGCGACAGCGAAGAAGAACATGTCCAGCACGTACGAGCAGTCATTAAGAAAGTAGGCGAAGCCGGTATGCCTATCGACATTGACAAGAGCGAATTCTTCGTCAAGAAGATCAAGTACCTTGGCCTTATTGTCACTACCGAAGGTATCGAGATGGATCCAGTTAAGGTTGAAGCAATCCAGAACTGGGAGACACCCCGGAACGTCAAGGACGTCCTTGCGTTCCTCGGGTTCAGTGGTTTCTACAGACGCTTCATCTATGAGTATTCAAGAGTCGTGCGCAAGCTCACAGCACTGACAAAGAAAGATACACCCTGGCAGTGGGACGAGGGATGCCAGCAAGCATTCGATAAGCTGAAGAAGCGATTCGTCTCAGCACCAATCCTGGCACACTTCCAACCAGGACTGGAAGTTTGGATTGAGACGGATGCGTCAGACTACGTAACTGCAGGCGTTCTGTCCCAGAAGCACCCAGATCCGGAGAAGGAAGGCGAGTTTCTGCTCAAGCCGATAGCCTAGTTCTCCAAGAAGATGAGTCCGCAAGAATGCAACTACGACATCTACGACAAGGAGCTGCTCGCTATTGTCAAGACGTTCGAAGAATGGCAGTACGAACTAGTGCCAGAGGCGGATGACCAGAAACCCATCCGAGTGCTGTCAGATCACAAGAACCTGGAGTGGTTTATGTCCACGAAGCAACTCAACCAGCGCCAGGCTAGGTGGGCCGAGTTCCTGTCACAATTCAACTTCAAGATCACGTATCGACCGGGCGTCCAGGGCACCAAACCGGACAGCCTGACGAGACGCTCCCAAGACCTGCCTGAAGGGATTGATGCACGGACACAGTACCGCGAACAAACCATCTTGAAGCCGGATAACCTGGATATAGTCTCCGCATTCGCAATCACCACGGACCCGCCTACAGAACCTCGACGAAGCGCTAGGCTGGCCAACAAAGCGAACGACGAGAATGCGGACGACGAGAATGCGAACATCCCCGAAGTCCCAAAAGATGACGAGCATAAGGCACCTGAACAAGCGCTAGAAGACGGGTCAGATCTGGCGACAGTCCCTGACCAGCCAACGCCCAACGAGCCAGACACTCCCAAGGAAGACTGGCCGGAGTTGCAGCAACCAGCAGACTCGGACGACAACGTGCTCTCAATGCTCAATACAGCTTACAAGGACCCACGCTTCAGCATGCGTATGAAGCGCCTTCAGAAAGATCTCCGCGACCGCAAGACGTCTGAGTTTCTGCAACAGCGCAAGATTACAGCTTCAGAGTGCCGCATGCAAGACGGGAGGCTGTACGTGAACAACAGGCTGTTTGTGCCGGAATACCGCAACCTACGCACAAAGATAGTGCAGAGCTACCATGACGCGCCTCTTGCTGGGCATCAAGGCATGGCACGCACACACGAACTGATTCTACGCCATGACCTATGGTGGCCTTTCATGCAGAAAGACATCACCCAATACGTGCGCAACTGCTACATCTGTAGGAGATCAACACCGTCTCGTTCACGGTACCAAGGGACGCTCTCCGCCCATCGTACACCACCGGACGTCTGGAAACACGTCGCCATGGACTTCATAGTCGACCTGCCGCCTAGCAAATCTCGCAGAGATGGCAAGACATACACCAATATCCTGACAGTAACAGACATGCTCTCCAAGCAGGTGCACTTCATCCCTACGGACCGTATGGATGCAGAACACACAGCTGACCTGTACTACCATTACATTATGCCCCATCACGGCGTCGCAGAAATATTTGTGTCAGACCGCGGGACGCAGTTTGTAAGCGCCTTCTGGGAACGACTCTGCCAGCGGCTCGGCATCAAACAAAACCTGTCAACTTCCTTCCACCCAGAGACCGACGGTCAATCGGAGCGAACTAACCAAGCGTTAGAGCAATACTTGCGAGCTTTCAGTAACTATCTCCAGGACGACTGGGTTAACTGGCTGCCGACCGCGGAATTCGCGATGAACAACCATGTAGCTGCCAGCACAGGCGTTACACCATTCTTTGCGAACACAGGAAGGCACCCGAGCTTAGGGATGAATGTGAAGCCATCTGAAGCCCGTCCACAAGTCACGGCAGACAAGGTGAAACAGCTTGATGCAGCCGACACCTTTGCAGACAACCTCAGAGACTTTGAGCAATTCACACAGGCCGTGCTCGAGCAAATGCGAGCGGAGCACGCTTGGACCCAAGCCAAGAACACGGATCAAGCTAATGTGGCACGTGCACCCGCACCAAATTTCCAAAAGGGCGACAAAGTCTTCCTCGACGCACGCAACATCCGCACTACACGACCATCCAAGAAACTCGACAGTAAAGCATTCGGTCCCTTCGAAGTCGTCGAGCCTATTGGGCGCCGTTCCTACCGCCTGCGATTCCCACCTAACTCTGATCTCGCCCACCTCCACGATGTTTTCCACTCGAGTCTCCTACGCCGCGCACCCGAAGACCCGCTGCCTGGACAGCACCTGCCGCCGCCGCCGCCGCTCGAAATAGTAAGAGATGGTAAAGAATCGACTGAATGGGAAGTTCAAGAGGTGGTTGACTCAAGGATAAAATACCGCAAAGTCTGGTACAAGGTTTTGTGGAAGGACGGCACAATGAGCGAACGCCCATACACCTCACTGCTGCCAGGTGCTGAGGAGCTGGTGCAAGAATTTCACCGCGCATACCCAGACAAGCCACGACCTACGGAGGTTGACGATGAGTTCATGGCGCACGTATTTAGCGTCTCAGTTTATGGTCTCGCAGTGATCTCCGGAGACGCCACACCGCCTACGAAGTCCACGCCTCCTTTCTACTCACTCGCAGAAGGCATTCGGCTGGATGGAAGTTCTTCAAAGCGGCCTACCTCTTCAATGGGTGAGACCATGCAACAACACTCGCACACCAGCAGTCAGCCGTCATATGATGAGCAGCGAACAAGCAATACCAGCAAGCACGCAAGTGCAACTGGCACGCAACGCAATAGCCTGAACGACGTCGCAGGAGCTCGTCTCGTGGAGGGGGGGGTACTGTCACGAAGCGACCTTGATTTGGATGTTCGGTCACGTGATCAGGGTCACGTGATCTCCCGGCGCTAGCGCGACGCCTCGGCGCTTTGCTTTATCTTTCGTACTTCGCGCGTTACCTCTAGATACTTCGTCTAACTACGTCTCTATTCCCTACACCCTACGTTTCCCTCTTACACTCGTAGGCCTCGTGTCACCTAGATAAGCAAGAAGTAAAAGTCTATAGTAACATCTACAATAGAAGCTAAATACATGGCTATAAATGCATGTGTAAAGCAATCCCAATTCCTAGCTTTACTACTAAGGGAGATAGACTGTCTAGAGTTAGTAGGAGACTGTTCCCATCAACTAAGGATTACTAGAAACTAGGAGACTGTATTAAGCTTAAGACTAGTCTAATTAAGAGGTAACAACTAAGCTGCCCTTACCCTAGTAAGGGATGCACATGTTTATAACAAGTTAAAGTACATTGACATTGCCTACAATGCTATTAGGAAACTTTAGTAGAGAAGGCTTATTACTATTAAGTACACCCTAACATCTAAGATAGTTATAGATAGGTTTATAAAGCTAAAGACTAGTCTACACTTCTAGAGGTTTATAAGCTAGCTTAACCTATTATAGAGGTCTAAATACTACTAACAGGAGAAGAGTAGACTATAACCTCCTATGTAAGATAAGTAGGAGTGTTAAGATGTAGCATCTTAAGGGGAGCTAACAGTTAGGTTGTGATCTAATAGCCTAAGGCATCTACGATAACTTAGCTTGTCGGAAGACACCTTCTCTCCCCTTTAGCTTAGATAGACATCTAACACAATCAATACATTGGTTCCTAATATATTGCTACATGCCCTATAGCTATTAGCTAGTTGAAGATTAATCTCTTACTCCACTCCGCTACTAACTACGTATCCTGTAAGGTCTTAACTTAACAGTGCTTTTAGGAGACATAGAGATCTCTATTCTTTTCACTCTTTAGTTGCATGCCTAGGAAAAGGTTAGTGTTAACAGTTTTAATAGAGTACTTCTTCTTTAGTCTAGTAATAAACTTATTAATCTTCTAATCACTATCGCTAAAGATCTAAAAGTTATCTATATATAGGAGAACTAAAAGATTCTCCCCCTAAAAAAGACATATATTAGAATCAAGTCTCTTTAGGCCTAATTCTTCTAGAGCATTCTTAGCATCATAGTACTAGAGGTTTGTAGCTTGTTTCAATCTATATAGTCCCTTCTTAATTTCTAGGACTTTGTTAGATAGAGCTTTCTTAATAAGTTCTGCCCCTTCTAGTAGTTTAATATACAAAGGTCTATCGATGTTAGGGTTTATAAATGCTGTTTTAACATTAATCTGTCTCCTCTTCTAGCTAAGAACTGTACATAGGGTTAGGAGAATCCTACTTGTTAGTAGCCTTAGGGTTAGAGCAAAGGTTTTAACATAGTCTATTCCTTACTTTTAAGTAAACCCCTTTACTACCTATCTAGCTCTACGCTTCTTAATAGACCTATTAGGAAGATACTTATAGTGTAGGACCCATTTTCCTATAAGCAGTTTCCTACCCTTAGGGACTTTCTATAATAGGATCTATGCAACACATTCTATGTCTTCTAAGGAGTTGAATTCCTTTCTAATTGCCCTAATCTATTCAGCTCTATTAGGTCTATTTAATGCTTTAGTTAGGGTAGTAGGATCTGTAAGCTTCCCCTTCTTTATATTATCTATAGCTATTATAGCGAATACTTTCTTAAGTTTGCTATAATTATAATAGGATCTATTCTATCTTAAACTTCTCCTAGTTAGCTTAGGATAGACCTTAGCTTATTTAGTCTTTATAGGCTTATAAGTCCTATCCCTCTTCTTCTTACTAATGTGTAGGGCAGGGTAGAATAGTGTTATGGCCTAATTAGGGTCTTCTTAGTGTAGCTCTTTAGACTATGAAGTCTAAGGCTTATGCTCTATATGTCACGAGGCTACAGTGCGAGAGTGCAGGGGTGTAGTATTAACAAAGTCGATAGCTAAAGAGAGAAGTAGGTTCTAAGGTCGAGGCCTATACTTAAGGGCCGAGGTGTCGCGGGTCGGCTTCGGGCCGGGCTGAGTCATCCTGGTCACGTGCTCTGAGGTCACGTGATCCATCCCAAATCCTTCACTTGCGGAGCGGCCGTGACACCACCCCCCCCTCAAAACACCTTCGTCTCGAAGCGTGTGACCTTGAATCTTCCTTAGTGCATATGCGAAGGCTTCATCATCCTCCATACCATCCGTTTCATCAAGCAGCTCCATCTGAGCGGCCTCGATTGCTTCGTCCGTCGACGTTGTATCCGTCGTTGCATTAGAAGCAGGCACCGAAACCCCTTCGCTATTGCCCACAGCAACATTAGAAGGCGTGTGGTCACCAACAGGAAGAGCCACAGCACCGGTGCCGACAGAGGGCGGTCGTGCTACTGTGGTTACCTGAGGTGCCAGATCCATAATGTGTACATCTGCTTCAGGTCTCATATCGCGCAACGTTTCATTTGGGATCCAACCAGGTGGCGGATGAAAGTTGACCGGTATGGACTTGGTTGGGTTGTTATGCTTGAAGTCTGCGACTGCCTTCGGTGCATCTTTGCACACTACGCTCGCGGGCTCCCAAGTAGACTCACTGTCCAAGTAACCTTTCCATTTCACTAGCATGGTAATGCCTCTGCCCTTCGGTTTGGAGTCCAGGATACGCTCAACCTCCCAGGTCTTGAACGTGTTGCCGGTCTCGTCCGTGACTTCGATCGGTGGCGGCCTCGCATCATCTTCCGGATCTGCGAGTCTGAGGAGATTTGAGTGGAAAGAGTTGTGTACGCGGATCTTATCTGGAAGGGCAACACTGTAAGCATTCTCACCGAGTGCGGTAGTGACAGTCACTGGTCCAAACCACTTGACGTCGAGCTTCTTCGCTGGGCGTGATGACTTCCAGTTCTTGGTGTTGATGTAGACATGGTCGCCTGGCTCGTATCGTGGCGGCACCGTGCGGTGCATGTTGGCATTATCAGCTTGCAGGGCTTGGTCGTAACGCAAGCATTCATGGAGATGTGCGTGGAGGTCCTTCATTTGCTGGGCGAACCGCTCTGCTCCCTCAGCGCTCAGACGTTGCTTGGTCGGCATGAGGCGCTTAGGCAGTGTATCGCCGTTAAAGTTACCTGTGCGAGGATTGCGGCCTCGCTCAGCGAAGAAAGGCGACACACCAGTGGCTTCAGTAGCGTGGTTGTTCTTCGCAAACTCCGCAAGGGGTAGCCACTGCACCCAATCTCCTTGTGCGTAGTCGATAAAGACGCGGAGATACTTCTCCATTTCCTTGTTAGTGTTCTCAGACTGCCCATCCGTCTCAGGGTGGAAGGCTGTAGACAGCTTGTGGTCTATGCCGACTAGTTCGCAGAAGCGCTGCCAGAAAGCTGACAGCCACTGGCTCCCTCGATCGGTGACAATGGATAGCGGCGCACCATGCAGGCGGTAGTAGTCTCGCACGAAGACTTCGGCGATGTACTCAGCCGTCATCTCCTTGACGGGGATCATGTGACAACCTTTGCCTGTGCGATCCGTGATTGTGAGAGCGTTAGTGTATGTGACGCCATTGCAGTCGGTGCTCTCTGGCAGTCCCACTACGAAGTCCATAGCAATCTCGTCCCATAACTCAAAAGGAATAGGCAGGGGCTTCAGCAGGCCTGGGTATTGGGTCTGCGAAGGCTTGGACGAGCGGCATTCGTGGCACTTAAAGACCTTGTTGCGGACGTACTGCGAGAGGCCGGGCCAGATGAAATCGCGCGTAATCAGTTCGAAGGTCTTTGCTCGACCTGGATGCCCTGCAGAAGGGGTGCTGTGATAGGCCTTGAACACCTCGAAGCGCAGATCCGGAGCATCAGGCACGAACACGTTGTATCCGCCGTACCTATTCTTCATGTAGATCAGGCCGCCTATAGCGACTGCGTCGCTGTCGTCCATACGGTGACGACGTAGCAGTCCACAAGGTTCTCCGGCATCCAGCTCTCGTAGGGCCTGTTGCATTTCTGGTGCACCATAAGCAGTGCGAATTTCTGTCATAAGGTCATTGCCTTCGGGGCGGATCTTCATAGGTGAAATGTTGAGAAACCTGTGCTCGGGCAGCAGGGTTTGCTCTTGATGTTGTCGGCGCGGGTCCTCATCGCTGGCAGGCACATCTTGCGGTCGACGAGTCAGCGTGTCAGGCTTGATGTTGGTCTTGCCAGGGATGTAGACGATCTTGAAGTAGAACTGTGACAAGAACTCGGACCAGCGGGCCTGTCTGCGGTTGAGCACTTTCGTGCTTGTGAACCATTCGAGATTCTTGTGATCTGAATACACGAGAATAGGCTTGCCACTCTCATCAGTGAGGTTCTCGAAGTCGGTATCCTCGCTATCCCCGTCGATGTCCCCTGAAATTAGCTCAGGCTTCCATTCTTCAAAGGCTTTGACAATGGCAAGGAGCTCCTTGTCGTAGATGTCGTAGTTGCACTCCTGGGGTGACATCTTCTTAGACATGAATGCGACAGGACGCCATACGCCATCCTCACCCTTCTGTGACAGGACTGCTGCAGTGACGAAATCTGAGGCATCAGTTTCGAGCTTAGTTTCGCGTCCTGGCACGAAGTGAGCGAGCACTATGTCCTCTTCAGCAAACGCCTGCTTCATGCAGTCGAAGGCTGTTTGGCAGGTGTCATCCCACAGCCATGGCACATCTTTCTTTGTCAACTGTGTCATGGGATAAGCGATGCCTGAATAGTTGCGAATGAACCTGCGGTAGAAGTTGCAGAAGCCTAGGAATGACAGGATATCGGTTGGGTTGCGTGGCGTCTCCCACTCTTGGATGGCTACAATCTTCTCCTTGTCCATCTTAATACCCTCGGCTCCAATGACCAGTCCGAGGTATTTGGTCTCCTGAACGTGGAACTCGCACTTGTCGATATCGAGCTGGAGACCAGCTGCCTGAAGCTTGGCCATCACCTTGTCCACGTGCACGATGTGTTCTTCCAGAGTATCGCTGAAGATCAGGGCATCGTCGAGGTACGCCGAGGTAAAGTCGTCAAGGTATTCTCGAAGGGCGTCGTTGATGTATGACTGAAAGGTCCCAGGGGCGTTGCAGAGTCCAAACGGCATTACTAAGCATTCAAACTGGCCATATCGCGTTGTGAAGGCAGTTTTCCATTCATCCCCTTCAGCGATGCGTAGTCGATTGAACGCCGCGATGACATCCAGTTTTGTGAAGTACTTCTTGCCACTGATCCGATTGAGGGTATCTTGGATGAGTGGAATGGGGTACCTGGACTTGACTGTGATCGCGTTCAGAGCGCGATAATCAATGCACACGCGCAGGCCGCCTCCTGGCTTCCTCACGATGATGACTGGTGACGCTGCTGGTGAGTTGCTGCGCTGGATGTTGCCTTTCTCAAGCTGGTCATCCACCCACGCTTTCACCACTTCAGACTCCCTGTTGGAGATAGGGTACGGCCTCTTGAAAGGTGGCCTAGCGTCCTTCTTCAGCTTGATCTCATGGTCTAGGCCAGGCCTGTGCGGAGGCAGTTTGCTGGATTCTTTCTTGGAGAAGAGGTCCTTTCTGTGCTGATAGTGTGCTGGCAACTTTGTTATATCAGCCTCCTTCTCCTTGCGATGCAGTTTCTCCATGAAGACATCATAATCTGCTGCGCTCATGGCGTAGACTTCCGCTTGGTGTTCCTGCCGGCGGCGTAGCGTCCTGCGGTAGTCGTCTTCGACATACATAGCGCATGCAAAGGCGGCATTGCCGCCCATGACTTTCCGTGCTGTCATAGCATGCAGACCCAATGCCTGAGCGGTGACTGGATCTGCTGCGCTCTTCGACGCGTGCGTTTCGCGTGGGTTGACCCACATGGTGTGCACTTCCGCGCCTCTTGTGCGGCACAGCTTTTGCAACTCGTAGAGGCTGGTTTGCTCAATGTCAACTGGGTCGTGCTTGCGTCCGCGCTCGACTCGTTCGGCGCCGACTTCGACAGGTGAGGAGGCCGATATGTCACTGATGTCTGGCCGCTCAAGGCTGTCGTAGTCGGGGTCCGGCGTCGGAGGTGGTTCGGAGGCAGGGAGCACGACTGGCAGGTTGACGTTCTTGTAAAGTGAATGCCCTTGGCATCCGTCGTCGCTGAAGGTGAGCACGCTTCGTTTCCAGTCCTTGTGTGGGCTGTGCTTTGCATGCCACCCAAGGCCAAGGACGATGTCGTAGCAGGTGTCGGTTACCAAGCATTTGACGACTTCGATATGGCCTTGGAGGTTCAACTCGATATTCGTGGCTTTGGTGATGATAGTAGGTGCTTGAGAGCCATCACCCAGGCCTAGTGTGAAGGGTTCGATATCATACAAGGGAAATTTGTGTTTGTGCGCGTAGGAAGTGTTCACGAGTTCAGAATTGGCACCATCATCAAGAAAAGTATATGCATGTATTCCATTTGCCCTACCCTCCACCACAAAGTGATGTGAGACTTCGGGTCCTTTATCTACTTCTATGGAGGAGGGCGTGTTCGTTCGGGCTTGCAAGGAAAATGCCTGTACTGTTCTCATTTCGTGATGTTCATGTTCGTGTGGGGGATGGTGTTCGTGCTGATGTGACACTTCCTGTGTCGGACCATCATCTGTTGCGCTCAGAAGATGGCCTAGGCGTTTTCCGCCGGTGGTGCTGCAGCAGCAGTCATGCCGTTGTTAGCAGTTTTGCGCTTGGGTCGCTCGTACGGGTCGAGTGGACAGCCGGCAGCTCCAGACGCGTGTCCGGTGCCGCGGCAGCGTAGGCAACCACCACTCGCGATGATCTGGGTACGCTGATCCTGAGTGAGTGGTGCGAGGTTCTTGTATTGCTCAGGTCGGTCCTTCCATGGAAGCAACGCCTGGTTGGTGTGTGGGGAGCGACCGAGTGGTGCATTCACATCAGCAGGGATTGCTGGCGGTGTCACCTGGCCGACAGTTGGCGGAGTTGCACCTGGTGCGGCGCCCGAGGGCTTGCCAGGTGGCTTCTTGTTGTCCTTGTTGTCGTTGACCTTTCGTGGCAGGTCGATATCAAGCTGAGCCATCTCACTCTCCAGTCGGTAGCACTGTGCCGCCAGACTCTCGGCGGTCTTAAACTCTGGCAGTCCTACCAGGCGGTTGCGGTATTTGAAGCTAAGCTTCTTCTTGAGTTCCTGTGCCTCTTGCTTACGGCTCGTAGCAGGTGGTAGGCGCGCGCGCTCCTTCTGATACTTCGCGTAGAATACGGAGAACTTGTCTGAGTCGTTCATCTTGAGTGCGTCCATGTTGTTGCGAGCCGTTCCTTCTGGGTCGTAGTCGCCGAAGTTCTTGTTGAGGAATTTGAGTGCTTTGCGTACAGACGTGAACTGCTTGCTAGTGGTCTGTCTGCCGAAGACGATCTTCTGAGGGATGTGGTTTCGCAACATCTGCTGTGCTAGACCAGTGGTGCACTCCTGCAGGAAGCGCAAGGCGGACGGAACGTCCTTGAAGACGGATACAGAGAACTTGTTACCCACCTGGATTGTCCATTCATCCAGGCTTGGTGAGTCCTTGCCGTAGTTTTCTCCTGAGAACTTGGGCTTAGGCATGTCGACACGGCTATTTGTCTTGAAGTCTTCTGTCATGGTGGGATCGTAACGCACGACATCGACTGAGTCGAGGGGAATGACTTCGAAGTCCTCGTCTTCACCCTTCTTCTTGCTCTTGCCCTTGCTCTTGCTCTTGCGCTGAGGGCGTGCGTCGTAGTCGGATTCTGAGTCGGAGTCGGAGTCGGAGGAAGATGAATCGGATGAGTCGGAGTCGTAAGGATTGCTGCGCTCCTTGCGCTCCTTGCTAGGTGCAGACTCCTTTTCAGCCTCCTCAGTAGGCTTCTCAGGATTGTCGGCAGGCTTGTCGCCGCGGCGACGTCGAGACAAAGAGAGTTCACGGGCGGAGCGTTCCTTGGGCTTCTCAGCAGGACGACCGCGCTTGGCGTCCTCAAGGTCCTGCTTGAGTTTCTGAATGGTTTGTTGAAGACCTGCTATATCGGTAGCGGTAGGTGCGGTGTCGTCAGGAACTAGAGAGTCTAGTTCCTTGACTTTGTCCTTAAGCGCGTCGACCTCTTTCTCAGCAGCCTTAGTGTTGTTATACCAGGTGTCGGCTTCCTGCCTCAACTCGTGTTCAGATTTCGCAGTGTGCTGAAGTTCTGTGAAGACCTCCTCGAACTTCTTCTTGTTCAGCTCATTGGCATCGAACAGCGCCGCCCCATCCAGGATGGCTTGGCGGTGATCGGCCTCGAGCTTACGAAGTGCGTACGAGATGGCTTGTGGTTGGCTCTTGACGTGTTCGTGAAGCTGGGTCGCATCGAGTGACTGCAGCTGTTCGAGTGGGATGCGGTAGGTGCCCGAGCGACCTTGTGTGTCTGTCCAATCAACGGCAAAGTCCTTTCGTGAGGTATCCTTCGTGCCGTCGTCGTTCATGTGGCTATCAACATCACTCTCGTGTATCAATGCTGCGAGGTTGAATGTGTCTGGGATTTGTGATGCCTCTTCCTCCTCATCCTCGGGAAGTTCATCGAGAATCGCTCGTTCCTGTTCGGCGTATTTGGTGTAGGGATCTATCGCAACGGAGTCATCGGACTGGGTGTGCTGATCGGATCGCGTGAAGAGTTCTGAGTTTCGAGTCAGTCGCGAACGGCGCTCGACACGTTGAGTATCGGCGCCGCCGCCAGGTTGATTTAGTCTGGCCATGCTGGCCGACGTGCGCCTTTCTGGCGACTCGGGGAAAGAGAGAGCACTGCGCTATCTTTGCGCTAGTGCGAGTCGGGGATTTCGAGGAGTCGCGATGTCGCGATTTTTGAGCTGAGCGGCGCTGAATGTGGCAGCGTCCTTGTTGGCGAGCTATCGAAGTGTCACGAGGCTACAGTGCGAGAGTGCAGGGGTGTAGTATTAACAAAGTCGATAGCTAAAGAGAGAAGTAGGTTCTAAGGTCGAGGCCTATACTTAAGGGCCGAGGTGTCGCGGGTCGGCTTCGGGCCGGGCTGAGTCATCCTGGTCACGTGCTCTGAGGTCACGTGATCCATCCCAAATCCTTCACTTGCGGAGCGGCCGTGACACTATAGGGGATTGTTCCTAGAGCTAGGTGTGCTCTATAGGAGATTGTTCCTAGAGCTAGGTGTGCTCTATAGGAGACTGTTCCTAGAGCTAGGAGGATGTGTCTCTAAATAGTGGACGTAAGTCTTCTATCCTATGCTCCCCCTAAGACTAACCTTAGTTAGGGGAGTCTTGTTACGAAGCCCTTTATGTTTTAGGTTGGTTACTATGCTACTACAGCTCCCCCTCTAGCTGCATAGCTCCCCTTAAAGGTTTATAGGGTTAGTAACTCGCTTCTAGCTCGTGTAGCTCTTTATAAGGCATATAAATACCTTTATAGTAAGGGTCCTTAGGGTTATTATAGGGGTGTCTAAGGAAGGTAATCTCGTTATCTAGGACAGTATGCTTATTACTAGCAGTAAGCTAGGAGCTCTTAATAGTCTACCCTGTCTACTCCCCCTAAGCGACCTACTTGCCTATAGGGATTTAGTATTGCGAGTTCTATAAGAAATCTTTATTAAAAGTCACATAGGGGGAATAGGTCATCTTATAGACCTATTTTCCCTTCTCCTACTATAGCTTCTATAGTAGGTAGTTAGTTAATGAACTACCCTAGAATCCTATATGCTACTATATGTCCGCCCTTGTAGAGAACTTTTTAGACTTAGTATAATTGTCGTTATGTTTATATGCTTTACATCTAAACCTCCTTACATTCCTTAAGTCTATCTCTTTAACATTAATGCCTAGGTCCTTCTTAAAGTTAATCTATAGTACATTTTTTGTTATTAAGTTAAAGAGGCGGTTCGTAATATAGCATATAAAATCCATGGCCTAGGGCCAGAGGTTCTATAGTAAGCTAGAGTCCACAAGCATAGCTCTAGCCTTATTAATAATAACTTTATTCGAAGCTTTAGTAATTCTATTCTGCTTGGGTGTATATAGTGATGCAAAATCCTATCTAATTCCTTTATATTAGGCATGTATTCTAAGTTCAATGTTGTTAAATTCCCTACTACTATCTAAGAACTAGATCTTAGGTTTCTTCTTATAGTAGTTCTACATTATGGTAAGCTAAGTCTTAATTGCTATTAGAGTATTACTTTTCTTTAGAAGTAGTAAGTACTATCTCATTCTAGTTTTAGCACACGTAAGCATAAGGCAGTATACGTAACCATTATAAGAGAGTAGAGTAATTAGACTAACTAGGTTAGCATAGATTTTATCTAATGCCTCTAGTACAGGTCTCCTAGGGATTCTTAAAACAACTCTTTATAACCTTATAAGCTTACAAGTCTTATAATGCCCCAACTCTATAGTATTAACATCTTCTAGGCCCTTAACTGCTTCTTTTATAGCATTAAGTAATATGCTCCTAATATGCCTAAGTCTTTAATACTATCTAACTGTATTAGTTCTTAGCTTAGTAAATGTAAGAGTAGCAAGTCCTTTTAGTACTAATCTATCTTCATCCTTCCTAGAACCCCTCTTTACCCTAAGGTTCCTAAAGATAATAACATTTTTCATTATCTTAACTAAGCCTATAGGCTTGTTCTTCTAGAACAGCATTTTGGATAGTCTATCTAGGTAAACTCTATGTTTCTTATATAGGAGTTCTATAGAGATTAGTGTCGTATCTAACTCTAGTAAGTAAAGCACATTACGAAGGAGGAGGGTAGTCTCTTAACTAAGATGGTTCTTTATAACCTACTCTAATTCTCCTTTAGTCGTAAGAGATCCTTACCTAACGGCCTATAAGAAGCATATAGGCCTTAGTCTTAGCCTAACATTCTAAAGGTCTATAAGATTATTGTAGATATAGAAGGATGTGCCTATGTTATAGACTTTGTCTATTAACATTAGGTTTAATACGGCAGCTACTATCCTTCCTATATATACTAGTTATACAACTGCAACAGCTACTCTAGACCTCCTATATAGTTATCTCTAGTCCCTATTACTATTAGAGCTATGCTCCTAATTAGATAATGAGTCTGACTAGTTATTAATTGCTATAGCAATCCTCTTCCTAGGGGATTTGCTACCCTTTACCTTCTTTACCCTATCCTTTAGGGTGTCTTTACCCTTCTTAGACCTATTCCTAGGATTCTTCTCTAGATACTACTTATAGCAGTTCGCGTTAGTGTACTTATGTGAGCACTATATGCACTGCTTATTATTATTCTTACTTAAGAATGCTCTAACAAAGCTATTACTAGGCTTATAGGTAGTAGGTACTTACTCCTTCCTAAGAGTTATGAACATTCTCTCTAGGGTAGTTAATTCTAGGGGATTGTTATATCTCTATGTCCTAAGCCATTCGACATAATTTAGACCTTTAATAAAGTACAATCTATAGATACTATCTAGGAGGACAAAAGAGGATTTGAGCCTTAACTTATTATTAACTAGGGAAGATCTAATAAATTGCTCTATAGCAGTCTTGTTGTTATTTACCTATAATTGAAAGTCTTTATAGTACTTTAATGTATTGGGTCTTGTAGCATCTAGTTTAATGTGCCTAACTGCCTTTAGAGTATTATACAGATTAATTGTAATAACTAGCTTATATGTTGCCTTAATTAAATTATACAATTCCTTAGCTAACTTGTCTACATCTCTAAAGTTTAGCCTTAGGGTAGAATCCAATCTAGCTATAATAATGCTATATGCTTATATGTCCTCTTTCTTCTATCGCTTATAGGCAGCTTTATATCCTATACTACTAGTAATGTCCTAAGTAGCTTCATTCTAGGTAGTCTTATCTTAGACATTCTTAGTTACATCTTAGGGTTGATTATAAGCTACCCTGTTTAGAGCGTACTTTAGGTTAACGTAGTCTAGATTATGGATTACGTATCTAACTAGATCCTTCTCTAGTAGTGCGCTAATTAGCATAGATTTCTATGCCTAGAACTGCACGCCTTTCCTAAGTACCTAGTTGTCCTTAGCGGATCTTACTAGGTTACTAGAGGTGTTGTTTCTAAACTCTATACCTAGTCTAGCTCTTTTAGATGCTGTACTACAGTACTAGTACTTAGTGCCGATCTCCTATAGTAGTTCTTAAATCGATTAGGTAGTTGTCCGTAAAACAAATGTAGGGTTAAGTCTACTAGTAAGGTAAGCTAATCCTTAATAGAGCTTCGATAACGATTTAGGTTTTAAATTAGATAGGTAGAGGAGCACTCGGGCTTATTATTACGTTAGAAGTAGTTAGAAGTTATAAAATAGGCTTATAAAGGTGTTTTAAAAGCAGATAGTAGATTACATGTGTCTAAGCTAGAATTGAAGGGGCTGCTTATAAAAAGGCTACAGGTAACTAATTAATGTCACCTAATTCTTAGCGGCTACTACCTTAGGTTTAATTAGGCTATAGCGCCGGTACACGCTTAGATCGTAATACACCCCCTTAGCTCGTACGGCTTATAGGTAAATGAGCTAATCGCATGTAATCGCGTACACCCTATCTATTACCTATTACCCTACCTACCCACCTTATAACGTTAGGCTTCGTTACTACGTGCTTATTAGAGCTCCATTATAAGCTATACAGTAGGGCGCTAAGTTAGCGTTTTAGGTAAGGCTATTATCCTAGCCTCACATCCCTATTTATAATCTTACTAAGTCCCTTATACTATAGTTAACCTATATAATAGGTTCTAAACGATGTGAATCTTGTCCGGTAGGGTGGCTAAGCTATTCTTATAGTACTAAACGGTAAGGCGTACTATCTCCCTATATTTTAACGGACATGTAAGGTTATAGGTTCGAGTCCTAGGGGTTATTATATCTACTGAATTTATTGCTTAGCCTATCGTCCGCTTTAATGTCCGCTCTATTATTCTTAATTAAAATCCTAGGTGTTATAGTACGCTATTACTTCGGTAATTAGGGTGCCTTACTACTATCTAATAACCGCGTATATATAACTTCGGTTACGGTCTTAGAGAACTCCGCTTCCTACCTTAGGTAGAGATTACCATTTAGCTACGTCCTAGTAGGAACTCTTTTACCTAATAAAAGGTCTTTATAGCTTATAAAGGCCTTATCTTTTTACTTAGGGCAAGGGTAATCCTAGCGACGGTAGTGCTATAGGTACTACACGCCTAGCGGGTAGAGATGCTGTCTCTAAGTAAGGTGAGGACGATAATAGAGGCATCGATAATGTCATAACGATCGTTGTAATATAGTAACGGAGGTGGTAATAGTAATGCTACTAGTAGCGAGGTTAATAGTGTTTCGGCGCCTATAATTAGCTACGCCGTTATAGGTACTTATACGCTATACCGCTACTAGTAATAGGGGTGTTTCCGGTCCTTTTACTATGGGCTAATGGGAGTCCGAGAAACACCTAGTAATAATAGTACTAGGGTAGCGCCGGTGAATAGTAGACGCTTACTCTAGCGGTAGCGGCGCTAGCGGCGCTAGGCGGTAGTACGGAGCCGGTAGAGGAGATAGTAGTACCGAACATACTATATAGCCTCTACCGGTCCATGTTAGTTAAAGAAAGAGGAAGGGTTTAGAACTAAAGAGGTGTTTTTATGCAGTCCTACTACTAGTTCCTTCCTATTTTAGTATAAAAAGGATAAAAGGGAAGTCGCATCTATCCGAATGCGGAAGGAGAGGCATAATAGAAGTAGCGCTTAGTAGTAGCTAATTACTATGTCGTATATGCTATAATGCGCCGAGAAGAGGAGTCCTATAGTTAAAGCCTAGTACTAGTAACTATCGAGAAGAGCTACTAGTATAGTAGGCCTACGCATCTTAAGCGTTATTATTACCTCCTAAGGTAATGCGGCTAGTGTTAGCATCTATAGTAGGCGCTAAGGAGCGTAGATCTACGCCTTCCTTAGCTATATTAAGTAGCTTTACGAAGTGCTTATGCTTTTATAGTAGTAGTAGCTTAGTAAGCCTATCTATAGGTATGTCGTTAGTGTTAAGATACCGAATCTCGATATCTCCTCGTTAGTCTCTCTAGCGGAGCTAATAGTAATAGATGTTAACATAGCGCAGCTTAGTATTAAGCTTTTACCCTTACTAGTTAATAAGTCGAATAGTCTAGGTGTTATTACAGTATAGGTATGTACACTAGTTAAACTCGAGATGGATCTCGGCGAAGATGCGTTCCTACTAGATTAGCTCTAATGCCGCTTATAATAGGCTAAGGAGTTCGGCTTCGGTTAAGGACTTAGTAACAGTAATCTACTTAGAGGCTTTATAATCGACTAGTCCGCCGAATAGTATAAAGATCCATCCGCTAGAGCTAGTCCTATCGACGTTTATGCCGTAGGAGGCATCTAATGCGCTAAAGAATTTATAGTTCTTACCGAGATGTTTAGGCTAACTATGTAGGCTAGTAATGTACTTACTAGTGTAACGGTTAGCTAATTACGTGCGAACAGTGAAAGGCAAAGTGACCGATTGCGCCACCGGCGCGTAAAAGGCAGTATCTACGGACCGGGGTTCGTAGATTATTCGCTACTCATTAAGGTTCAACGGTTACGCGGGCCGTCGCCGGGTCGCCGGGCCGGGCCCGTAACACTACCCCTCCCGTCTAAAGGGCGTGTCCTTACGACTAGGCCGCCGCGCCAACTACCTAATAACGTGCCCCCATTCACCGGTCGCAATCTGCACCTGTTTCTTAGGTCTTAGTACTCCTAGCTTGCACTAGATCTAACCGTAGTGCGCACGCTAGCGACGCGATAGAGGCCGGGTGTCGCGCTTCATCGCTACTTACACGTGCGCTGCCTCACTAGCTTAGCCGTGTAGTGACCGCTATGAATGTAAGCTCGAGTAAGGGACTCGAACCCGGGTAGGTCCGTAGATAGTGTAACGGTTAGCTAATTACGTGCGAACAGTAAAAGGTAAAGTGACCGATTGCGCCACCGGCGCGTAAAAGGCAGTATCTACGGACCGGGGTTCGTAGATTGTTCGCTACTTATTAAGGTTTAACGGTTACGCGGGCCGTCGCCGGGTCGCCGGGCCGGGCCCGTAACAACTAGCGCTATATATAAGGTAGAGGTTCTTAGTCTCTAGGAGGTAGCGTAAGCACTAATCCGTAAGCTTTAGATGTGTGTCCGTTAGCTTAGTTAGGTACTACGAGAGCATAGATAGGGAAAAGGCAATGTCTAGGCGTGTGTACGTTACTACGAAGTTTAGAGACCTAATGCGTTATTAGTACGTAAGGATCTTTATAGCGTCTACGACGTAACCCTCGGGTACCGTCTAGTCGAGGTGTTAATCTACTAGCACATTAGTCTTACGTACGCTAGTAGATATACTAAACTTAGCGGCGAGCTTCTCTATATAGTCCTCTTATAAGAGCTATAGTAGTCTCTTTTACCGGTCTCGTATTACCTTAATTCCTAAGAACTAGGTTAGATCTCCGAGCTCGTGCATCTCGTATACGTTAAGAAGCTATTACTTAATGTGTGCCGTATAGGCCTTATTCTTACGATAGTAGAGTATAACTAGGTCGTCCACGTAGAAGAAGAACATAACCTTATCGTTATAATAGATACACTTAGAGTCTAATAGGGGAACTAGGCCTAAAGAGGAGAGCGTTATAGTAAGGGAGTTATACTAAAGGAGAGGGGATTCCTTAAGTCCCTAGAGAGCCTTAACTAGTTTAAGAGCATAGCTAGATCTATCCGATAGTCGGTCGATTCTAGGAGGTAGTTGTAGGTACATAGTGTACGGTAGGTCCGAATTTAGAAAGGCATTCATAACATTAAACTATTTAGCTTCTAGGTCGAAGCTCGCGGCTATAGTACAGTAGAGGCGGAACATACTTACTAGTAGTGTAGCGGCGTATGTATCTAAGTGTGTACCCTATAGATCGCCTCTTACGTATAGCCGGGCCTTAAAGCTCTTTAGCATGCTATGCTTATCTAGCTTATACTTATACACCCACTTTAGCGGTAGTAGTAGCTAAAGTCCCTCCTCTTCTTACTAAGCATTATAATCCTTCTCTTACTAAGTTGCCTATTTAAATGTGCTAGTAGAGATTACCTTAGTAAACTCCTTAGCTATAGCTTTACGCTATTGTTAGGCGAAGCGGTGCTTTATAGCGGCACGGTAGTTTAGAGGTTCGGGCGGAAGGTTATCGCGGTGCATCGACGTAATAGTGTTAACACGGCGTAGAGGAGAGAAGTCGCGTGTACGTTCGGATCGAAGGACATCGTAGTACTTACGGCCTAGATAACGAGGTCTCTAGCGGATGCCCGCTATCTAGCTAATAATAACGTTAGTAACTATAATATTGTATAGAGCATAGTAGAAGTAGGCCGTTCTAAGTCTCTTACCGGATCCGGTAAGGGCGTAATTAGTGTTAGCGGAAAAGTTATCCATTTAGCTAAGTTCTTCGAAGGGGATTGTAGGCGGAGCGGTAGCGACATTTAAAGTCGTCGAAGCATCTACTATAAGCTCCTTACGATCTTCCTCTATAAGGGCATCCATTAACTACTGTTATAGTGTGTTAATGTACTGTTATTTAGACGCGTTACTATTATTTATGTGACGGCCCATGGCCGCCTAAGCAGGTGCCCTTACAATTTACCGCGTTATTATTGTAGTTAGAGTTCTCTATACTCTCATTAGTCGCTAGTTCGACCCCGGATTTAACCTAGTCTCGTGAAAGTGTAGGGGTTATAGCGTTATTTATTAATAGCCAATTAGGTAGCTCGAAACTACTGCCACTTTCTAGGTGGTTAAATGCTACTAAGAAGCGGTGCTCTAGCTAGTGTAGTTCTTGCCTAAGTAGTAATTATTAATAGGCGTGTTAACGAGGGTTTTAATAGAGCGGCTACTGTTAAGCCTATTCTTCTACCCCCTCGGCCTATGCTATGTCCTGCTTATAGTAAGCTACATACAGGTCGTAGTACTGTTTAGGCTCTTTAGCCGGTTCTACTGTTACGATGTTCTTAATAGGGGTTAAGTAACTAGTAGTAAGAATTGATAGGTCGTAGAACGTAGTCTTATTAAAGAGGACGTCCTTTACCTGCATAACCCTATCTTTCGATAGGTCCCACACCCTATAGATGTTAGTAGAGTTGTAGCCTACAAGGTATCCGATAAGTGCTCGTTCTTTAAGCTTCTTAGTCTTACCTAGTTAAGTAGTGCTATAAATGTACACGTAGGCTAGGTAGCCGTACACTACTATGTGGCCCACATTTAGTACCCTACCTG
The DNA here is from genome assembly GCA_033816765.1 of Nothopassalora personata. Lineage (NCBI taxonomy): Eukaryota > Fungi > Ascomycota > Dothideomycetes > Mycosphaerellales > Mycosphaerellaceae > Nothopassalora > Nothopassalora personata. Next base: position 3,519,269 of record CM066287.1, on the reverse strand, counting down.
TTACTAATTCGAAGGGAGTCTTCTAGCCTTTTAATTGGATTAGTGACCGCTAGAGAATGTAGACGGTAGCTACTATGCATTCATTCTAGAGCTTTTAAGGTAGGCGAGTATAAATACGGATTGTGCGAGACATCGTAATAATAACGCCGCCCGCTCGTTCTACTAGGTCCTAGTTAGACGCGTAGTTAGTAGTGTTATACTACTTAATTTAATTATTGTTAATAGTTGAGCGGAAGGCTGTACTAATAGCTACTTTATTATCGCTATAGAAGTAAACAAACCTACGCCTAATGAAATTGATAAAGCTAAGTAGGCTATTAAAGTAAGCTAATACTAATGGTTAGTCCCTATTCTTAATAGTGAATTAAAAGTTCCTATAGGTATCTAAATCGTAGAAATGAACTAGGTAACGATTACTATTGTATGCTAGTATAAACTTAGCTAAATCTATAGCCACGTACCTATAGGGAGTTATTGCCCTAATTGGCTTAGTCCTATTGAACACTTTATATACCTTAGCTAGGCTATATACTCTGCAATGTGTAGTAAGGGGTGCCTTAGGTGTATTAGGGTTAATGACCACCCCCTCAACTCTAAACGGAAGCTAGTTAATGCGTTTAGCGCTAATATAGCCGAAGATTTGGTGCTACTAGCGGCCTAAGAGCTTACGGTGTTTAATGGGGGCCCTACTAGACGTTACTACACCTTTAGTACCCCCTATGCTATTTATTACTACCATAACGGTACGGTCGCCGTTAGAGTCCTAAATAGGCGGTATTTAGATAGTATTACCCTTACTAATTGTACTAATGAAGTGCGCTATACGCTACTTCTTAGTAATCTTTAGTAGGATGCTCCTATTATTTGTAAGGGGCAGCCTAGTAGCTAACCCCTATATGTAGCCTTACATGTGACATGCGGTCGCGACCGGCTACTAAGCCGCACGTAACACGTATAAGTACACCTTGCGACGCGCGATGCGTCTTAAACAAGAGGCAAGAATTAGTTTATCTACGACTAGTAGGTCGTAGGCATGCTATACATTGCGACATCCCCTTAACAGTTCTAATTCTTCTCTTCGTTACAATCTATACACGCTATAGAGTCCGAACGCGACGACAGCAGCGCTACGCCTACGGCTCCCCTAAGCCCTAGGGCCTAGCAACAAGCGAGGCGTGTAGCCTTAGTCGTAAGGAGGGATGCCCTTCGGGTAGAGGTTAAGGAGAAGGAGATATAGAGGGAGATTGAATAGTTAGAGATCTTGCGGGACGTAAGCGTGCCGCCGGCGGACCCTTAGGGCGAATCCGGCGGAGAACTATCCCCTACTCCCCCTCCCCCTCCTCTATCTATAGTAACTGACAATGATATCGCAGCTCGAGGCGCGGTCGTATCGCATGCGACACGTTTACGTCTTAAAGAACCTACGCCTTTTAGAGGGGACTCGATTAAGAAAGCACGGGTATTCCTAAGGGAGCTCTCTCTTGTCTTTACCCTCTTAGGCGGCACGTATGCGACGAACGAGTTAAAGGTCCTGTATAGGGTTATGTACCTAAGCGGAGAGGCAAGTGAGCGATAGCACGCTAACTATAGCGTCCTTAACCTTAAAGGGTATACATACTAGGACTTTAAGGAGTTCTATCGAGACGTATACGGTAATCCTATAAACCGCGTACTTAACGTAATGTTAGAGTATAAGGCGGTAAAACAGAAGGATAACTAGACAGTGCGTTAGTTTACGACTAAGCTAGATGTTATAGAGGATTAGTTAGGGGACTATACGGAGGCGTAACGCGTACGACATATGCTCGCTAAGCTTACGCCTAGCCTACGGTCCGCAATCGTTAAGTTTCATAACATCCTAATAACTAGAGAGGAACTAGTAATCCTAGCTTCGCGCATTAAAAGCACGGAGCGTAGTAGCGGAGGGCACGACCGCGGGCAGCATAGTCGCCGTAGGCGAGAGACTAAGGGCGACTAAGGGCGAAGCAATCGTAGCTCGAAGTAGTAGAAGTATAGTTAGGCGTCGCGCGACCCGGGTGCGAGTTACTAGCGGGACGCCGGCGGATCGTCTATGACCTTCAATAGGACTAAAGCGGAGTGCTATAGATGCTATAAGAAGGGTTATATTAAGACGGATTGCCCGAATAGGCACCTGTAGAAGGACCGTAGTGTTAGGAACCGCTGTACGTTATTACAACTCGGGCTTAGATCTTTGCAGGGATGTCTCAATCAGTTATGAAGGTAGTGGTTCCAAACAGTATATGGTGTATACTTAAAATGAGTTGAGCACGAGGCTCCTATCTACTTGCAAAAGAGCGTCGTCTATATAGTGCCATGTCTTGGCGTGATCTGTCCTGCTCTCTCTTGCTCTCTTGATCTCTTGATCTCTTGCTCTCTTGATCTCTTGATCTCTTGCTCTCTTGATCTCTTGATCTCTTGATCTCTTGATCTTGCTCTCTCGATCTCTTGATCTCTTGCTCTCCATCCCGCAAGTTTCTTTGCTCTCCTCGCTTAGTGAGTGGCTGTGAGTTCTCCACGAATCAAACCGTAACACGTAGCGCGTAAGCGGTTCGTAGGGTAGACGCTACGAAGGCTCTAACTAAGAAGGGCAGCGACTAGGGAAAAGGCAGAGGACTAGAAGTAGGTCGCTCCTAAGTCCGAGTTTTCCTAAAGTCGACCCCTTAAGGCGAGTAGATATGTGTCTATCGTAGCGACTAGGGAAAAGGTAGAGGACTATAAGTAGGTCGCTCCTAAGTCCGAGTTTTCCTAAAGTCGACCCCTTAAGGCGAGTAGATGCGTGTCTAGCGCGTCACTTACGAGGCGTAGTCGAGACTCGTAAGGGCTTTCGCGAGGCCACGTTTCTCCTAGATAACTGTGCGGATCTTAGCCTAGTGTCGTATAAGTATGTACTCCGACATTAAATGCAACCTATTAATAGGGCAAGGCTACCAAAGTTAGAGTCGTATACGCATAACCTAGGGTATTACTACGGCGCCTTTACGGTTCGGCTGCGACTCGCTAATAACGCGGGAGTAGAGCGCGTGAGTAACGCTACCTACTACGCGGTACCTATAGGTAGGCTATTAGTGATTTTAGGTAGACCCTAGCGGCATCGTAATCGGATAGTAAAGGCCGATAAGGATAACTAGTAGTACTACGGTATAGAGACGCCTACGGTTTAGTAGCGTAACGCACGCGAGTTCCTTAAGGATCTCGAGAGCTTAAAGCAGGTTTATACGATAAGTGTTCGGGCTATTGCTATAGCAGTACCTAAAGGAGAGGGCCCCTCGTGGCCTAAAGAATTTGTAGACTTCCGAGATGTATACGCACCTAATAAGTAGGCGAAGCGTAAGATACCCGACGGGGTAAAGCATACGATTAATCTCGTTAAAGGAAAGAAACCCCCTTTTAAGCCGCTATACTACTAGTCCTTAACTAAGTTAGAGGCCTTAAAGGAGTACCTTACGCAAGCAATAGAGAAGGGGTGGATTAGGCGGTCCGTAAGCGAGGCGGGTGCGCCTATCCTGTTCGTGCTAAAGAAGAATAGTACTCTTAGGCTCTATGTTGATTATAGAGGCCTAAATGAGATTATAGTGAAGAACCGATACCCCCTGCCCCTAATTAGCGAGACGCTAGATAGGCTATTAGGTTCTAGGTTCTTTACTACAATCGATTTGAAGGACGCCTACTATCGTATCCCTATTAAGCGAGGCGATAAGTGGAAGACTACGTTTCGCACGCGATACGGACACTACGAGTACCTAGTAATACCGTTCGGGTTAACTAACGCACCGGTAACCTTTTAAGGGTATATTAACAAGGCGCTAACCGGCTTAGTTAATGACATTTGCGTAGTCTACCTAGATAATATCCTTATCTATAGCGAGACGCGTGAGGCACACGTACGAGCCGTACGCGCGGTGCTAGAGAGGCTACGAAAGTTTGCCCTATTCGTAAACCCTAAGAAGTGTCACTTCTTCTAGGAGAGTGTAGAGTCTCTTAGGTTTGTCGTAAGCGCCGTAGGCGTATCGATAGATAGGAGTAGGGTAGCCGCTATCGAGGAATAGCCTATACCTACGACCTTTTATAAGGTACAGTCCTTCCTTAGGTTTTACAACTTCTACCGGCGTTTTATAGAAGGATACTTAAGGGTCTATAAGCCCCTAACGGACCTACTAAAGGGATCTAAGGACGGTAAGAAGCACGGCCCTCTTACGTAGACCTTAAGCGAAGAGTAGGCGTTTCGATAGCTTAAGGCCGGATTCTTAGGTGCACTAATACTTAGGCACTTCGATCCTACGCTACGCACGCGAGTCGAGACAGATGCCTTAGGTTTCGCGATCGTAGGTATTATATCCTAATTGTTTAGTACTAAGTAGCATCCCATCGCGTTCTATTTACGTAAGATAATACTAGCTAAGTGCAACTACGAGACGCACGATTAGGAGCTACTTATAGTAGTTAAGGCTTTTAAGCATTAGAGGCTATACTTAGAGGGCGCTACGTATACGGTGCGAGTACTAGTCGACTACGCTAACCTATAGGGCTTCATAATAGTAAAGTAGCTAAATGGGCGGTAAGCTTAATAGGCTACGTTCCTATAGTCTTTTAATTTTATAGTAGAGTATCGGCCGGGTAAGACTAACCTAGCCGACGCGCCTTCGAGACGTAGTAACTACGTAGCCATAACGTAACAAACTTCGAACTTGCTGCCTACCTTATAAAGTAAGCTATCTTTCTAGAAGGAGTCTCTAGAAGGGACAAGCGAGCCGACGGTAAAGCGCGTACTTACTACCTACGAGGCGATGTAGGGCGACATAGGCGCGGCGATAGTAGTGCGGAGAGGTGACCTTCCCTATTAAGATAAGCCGTCTTTACTAGTAGCAGTATGCGCTATAGTAATACAGGGTTAAGCTTACAGCTCGACGGGTAAGTTAATCCTACTCTTAATAAAGATCGCGTAGTAGTAAGACGACTAGTATGTCGTATGCTTAGCGTAGGCGCTAAGCGCGAGGGACGCTAAGGGATAGCATATAAAGAATAACCTTATGTACTACGGAGACGCGATCGTAGTACCTAGGGATTACGCAATTAGGTCGCATCTAATTCGTATACACTACGACGACGTCCTCGCGGGTCACTTTAGAAGGACTAAGACTAAAGAGCTATTGCGACGTAATTATTAGTAGGACTCACTTAGCACGGACGTAAAATAATACGTCTAAGCCTATAGAACCTGCTAGGGTTCGAAGGCGAGGCGCTATCGACCCTACGGCGAGCTATAACCGCTTCCTAGACCGGAGCGACCGTAGTAGGAAATCACTATAGATTTCATTACGGACCTACCTCTAAGTACGCGAGCCGGTTGCGTATATAATACGATTCTAGTAATAGTCAATCGCTACTTAAAAATGAGCTTATATATCCCGACGACGAAGACTTGCATAGCCGTAGAGCTTACGAGGCTCCTACGAGACGAAGTCGTGCGACACTATAGTGTCCCGTTAGGTATAGTAAGCGACCGAGGTCCGGTCTTTACTAGTTAGTTTTAGAGTAACTTCTACTTTGAGGCGCGTGTGAAGCGTAAGCTATCTACGGCCTTTTACCCTTAGACTAACGGCTAAACTAAGAGGGCAAACTAAACCCTCGAATAATACCTTCGTTATTACTACAGTAACAATTAAACTAAGTAGGCTAAGTGGCTTGCAGTTACTAAATTCGTAGCTAATAATAGCATCTACCTAACACTACGGATGAGTCCGTTCGAAATAGCGTTGACACGGGCGATATGAGATCCAGAGAGTGTAGGAGTCAAGTCGTGAATAATACAATCTACGAAGAGTCTAAGAACGAGAGAGAAGAGAGAAGCAAGGTCGATCTCGTGCCAAGCCGCGCTAACCCGATCCGGAAGGTCCGCGGTTAAGCCGGCGAAGGGTCCAAGGTCAAGGCCACCCCGTGACAGTACCCCCCCTCCAAAATGGCCACGAGCGCCTGCGACGTGCGTAAAAAGAAAATCAAACAGTATGTAACCAATGCGACAGCGGCCTCGTCTGGCGTGTAAGGGATGTGTAGCATGGTCGGCTCGAGCGGTGCGTGTAGATACCGCGGACCGGTGCTTCAGTGTGTTACCGCGGACCGGTGCTTCAGTGTGCGTGCTTCAGTAAGGCCGTGCTGTAACAGCGAGAGGCTACAGTCGGTGCTTACACACGCATTGAAGGCCGTGTCCGAGCAGTTCATCACTTCGGCGAGACAGCTGTATCTCCTCGCGTGCGCGCTGAACGGCGGAGGACCGGCGTTTCTGTGGTCGGTGTCGGTGCGGAGACAGGTGGTTGTCCAGCATCTGCCATGTGCGCGGGTAATGCGGTTGACCCAACTTTCTCGTTCGGTATCCATAGCGCTGGCGGCTTCCATCCGGGCGGCGGGCCATCAGCATCAGGGTTGTTGTGGTGAAAGTCTGCGATCAAGTCATCGGGTCCGCCGATGTTGACTTTGTAGACCTCTGAGGTGTGGGCGCCGCCGACCCATCGGTATGTGTAGCGAACCTCCTTGTGCGCCCTGCCTGTCCACTTGCTCTCAATCACCTCCTCCACCTCGTGACGTTGCTGACCTTCGGCGTCGATAACTGGCGGTGGCTCGGTATCGTGTTGGTTGGGAAACGGGTTCGAGTCGGCGATGCGCAAGAGGCTGGTGTGGAAGACGTTGTGTATCTTCATAGTGGCTGGCAGGGTAAGTCGGTATGCGTCGTTGCCTAGTACCTTCTCGACTGGCCAAGGGCCGTTGTTCTTGTGGTCGAGTTTCTTGCTTGGTCGGCGAGTCAGTATGTTGCGCGTGTCGAGCCAAACCTTGTCGCCGACGCGATAGCGCGGTGCTGCTTGTCGAGAAGTGAGCGCGCTGTCGTCATATCGAGCCTGCGCCCAACGCATTTGAGTCGCACAGTAGTCATGAAGTTGCTCAAGTTTGGCGGCGAAGTCATCGGCAGCTTGCTGGTCAATGCGCTGTGCGGTAGGTCCAGAATGCTTGGCGAGCTCCGATGGCGGTGTGAAAGTCATGCGCGGATGGCGGCCCAGAGTTGCGAAGAACGGTGACACACCTGTAGTGTCAGACCGTACGTTGTTGGCGGCGAACTCGGCCATAGGAAGCAACTGGACCCAGTCGTCCTGCGCGTAGTTGACGAATGCGCGGAGATACATTTCCATAATCCTGTTGGTGCTTTCACTCTGCCCATCTGTTTACGGGTGGAAAGCAGTAGACAGTCGCTGGTCGACGCGCATCAGTAGCAACAGGCGTTTCCAGAATGCGCTGACCCACTGGGACCCGCGATCGCTGTAAACGACGTCGAAAAGTCCCTGGTCCTTGATAATGTAACGCAGGCAGACATCTGCCGCTGTTTCGGCGGTCAAGTCCTTAACTGCGATGTAGTGTTTGCGTTTAGTGAGTCGCTCCGTGACTGTCAGGATGTTGGTGAAGGTGACGCCCTCGGCTGATGTGCTAGCTGGCAGCTCAACCACATAGTCCATCGTGACTTCGCGGTATGCTCCTTGTGGTACTGGCAGCTGCCGCAAACCTCCTGAATATGCTCGAGTGAAAGCGCGTATGCGGGTGCAGACGTGACATGCATCTGTGTACCTGCGAACATCCTTGAACATCCCCGGCCACCAGTACTCGCGGGCGATCAGTTCATACGTCTTCTCGCGGCCTGGATGACCGGTGAGGAGAGTGTTGTGGTGCTGGCGCATGACTTCGCCTCGCAAGTCCTCAGAATCCGGTACATACACCTTGTCGCGCACGAAGATCGTGTCATGTTCGATGCGGCAATCGGTGATAGATACGCGTGCGTCCTTCAGCTTGGGCAGATCCTTCTTGATTGCTTCGCGAATGTCACAAGCGAGCTCGTCTTTGGCGTACGCAAGCTGGATCTGTTCCTCAATGGAAGGATCGCCTGGAGTGGCGCCGTCTAGGACTTCCAGTGCAGCTATGGCGAGCTCGTACTGACGCTTGGCTGTTGCTGCTGGATCGGGTACCTCGAGACAAGCGACCTGCGGCAGTGTCGCACGCACCTCGTCGCTGAGATTGTCCTCCTTGAGCAGAACTTGGCGGCGGTTGCGCAGATCATCGGACTTGTCCTGGTCCTGGGATCGTCGTGTAAGGCAGTCGGCCTTCACGTTGTCTTTGCCAGGTCTGTACGTGATCTTGAAGTTGAAAGCAGACAGGAACTCCGCCCACCGGGCTTGACGTCTGTTAAGCTGCTTGGTAGTCATAAAGTACTCCAAGCCGCGGTGGTCGGATAGCACCTTGATTGGTGTAGCTGGATCGCAAGACATAAGCTCGGGCCGCCATTCCTCGAATGCGTGCACGATTGCCATAAGTTCCTTGTCGTAGATCTCGTAATTGCATTCCGCTGGAATCATCTTTGTAGAGTAGAAAGCAACTGGTTTGAGTGCCTAGCCGTCGTCTGGATCTGGCTGGGACAGGACTCCAGCTGTAACCGTGTCAGAGGCGTCGCATTCGACAGTGCTTGGGAGGTCCGGATCGAAATGCTTAAGTACTGGTGCCTTGGTAAAAGCCAGCTTCAGAGCATCGAAAGCCTCCTGGCACTCTGCAGTCCAGCGCCAGACCGGACGGTGCTTTGGGTCCTTGCTGTTGGCGCCACGGGTCAAGCATGTAAGGGCGAATGCTATAGTAGCGAATTCGGCGATGAATCTGCGATAGAAGTTGCACAACCCTAGGAATGCTAGGACGTCAGTAACATTGCGTGGAGTCGCCCACTCTTGGATCGCTTGAACTTTCTTGGGATCCATCTTCAGCCCGGTCGCCGTGATGATGATCCCTAAGAACTTGACTTCGGTCTGGAAGAAACGGCACTTCAGTATGTCGCAGGGCAGGCGGGCTTCGATAAGCTTGTCAAGGACCTTGTTGACGTGCTCGACGTGGAGCTTGCGAAGCGCGTCGAAACCTCCCTGCTCCGGCGGCTCTGTGTACACGATAGTGTCGTCCAAATACGCCGTGCAGAAATCATCGAGATAGTCGTGCAGTGCGGAATTGATGTAGGCTTGGAAAGCCGCTGGTGCGTTACATAGCCCAAAAGGCACGACCAAGTACTCGTATGTTCCATAGCGCGTAGTGAAAGCAGTCTTCCATTCGTCACCGGCTTTGATACGGAGCTGGTTGAATGCCGCAATGATATCGAGGATAGTGAACATCTTGGCCTTGGACAGGCGCGCTAGAGTTTCACGTATCTGAGGTATGGGATACCTGTTCTTAATGGTGATCTCGTTGATGGCTCGGTAGTCCACGCACACCCGGAGTCCACCACCAGGCTTCTTAACAATGAGAAGCGGTGATGCGACCCGTGATGTCGATGGACGAACGTAGCCGATGGACGCGAGATCCGTGATGTGCTTTTTGGTCACAATCAGCTCATCTCGTCCTGCCGGCCGGGGCTTAACGAAAGGCAGCTTAGCACCAGGGATGAAATCGATCGCAAGGTCCCCCTCCCTGTGTGGCGGAAGTGACTTCGCAAGCTCGGGGTTGAATGCCTGGACGCGCTGGTGGAAATCAGGTGGCAAGAGCTGCTCAGCGTCGACCTCCTCTTTGCCCTTCATGTAGCGCTCCAGGTCATCTGGGTTCATGGCGCAGATGTGCAATCCGACGTCGTCGAGCACTGCTGCTGTGTCAGACGTGTCATCGTAGTCCCAGACGAGGTATGCTTCTTGGCCCTCGTCCACTGCAGACTGCGCTTCTCCCACAGTTATGATGTTGATGTCTGGAAGGTCTTCGAGAGGGCCTTCCACCACCGGCTCAGAGGCGAAACGCGGTGTGCCAGGTTTGGGATCGGACTTGGTCTCGCAGCGAGCGGAGATCCCGCTGTCGAAGGTAAGCGTGCGCGTGACGAAGTCGATGTGTGGAAGGTTGGACTCAAACCATGGCATGCCGAGGATGAGGTCGTATTGCCCGAGATCAGCGACCCAGGCATTGAAGCTGTCGTGCTGGCCGTTGAAGTCGATGTCTGGAATGCTGGCAATCTGTGTGATCAGTCCCGCAGTGCTGCCCTTCGAGCCAGTATATGGCAGCGCTTCTGGCAGGCGCTTGCGCTGTAGATTTAGTTTCGCAAACCTCTCATGGACAAAGAGAGAGGTACAACCTGTGTCGAGCATACAGCGTACGAGCTGCCCTCCGACCATGCCGCAAAGCACGACATGCTTCGATATGGGTGGGAGGCTCATGTGCGGTGAAACCGAGAGAGAACAAACCGTTGGCAGGTCAGCAGTTAGGGCGATAGGTTGCCGTCGTCCGCCCAGCTGCACTGTTGAAGCGGCGACTTTTTCCTCAACACCAGGCACGTCGAGAGTGCTGTTGTTCGGACGACGCGAGGCCTTCTTGTATGGTGCATACGGGCATGTTGGAAGGGTCTTGCGGCATCCCTCCTTCTTGCAAGCAAAGCACTTAGTGCGGTCGTCGAACTCCTTCTGGGTAATGGGCCGGAACGATGAGAGACCGCCATCCTTGGCCTTGTCCCAATCATAGCCGTTCTTGAGTGCATCATTGGCTTTCTGGAGAGGTGACTTGTCGTTGCCGTCGCCACCAGTTCCGCCATGGCGACGACCTCCGCCGCTACTGCCGCCTGCCTTATCGTGAAGGAAGTCAGCCTCGATCATGTGGAGCTTGTCCTTCATAGCCATGATATCCTTGAAACGCTCGCCACGGATGCAGTCGCGGTAAGCCTTGCTGAGCTTTGCCCGCATCTGCTCGGGCAAATCATCTGGGTCATCCTTGTCGTGTGAGATGTATGGCAGATATGACACGAACTTGGCCCAGAACTTGCTGAAAACCTCGCCGTCACCCTGCTTGAGGTACTGATACTCTGCACGCTTCGTGGTGCGCGTATGCTTATCGCCGCAGGCCTCGTCGAGCACCTCGAAGACGTGATCCGCCGTAGCCAGTGTGGACTCGATAGGTTCGAGGACACTGTAGGCGAATCCAGTGGTGCAGTTGATGACAGTAGCTTTCAAGTCTTCGTCGCTGAAGCCCTTGCAACCCATACGTAGGTAGTACTTCATCTTCTGCTTCCACTCGAGGTAAGGCTTCTGTTCCTTGCCTGCCTCGCCGGAGAATGCATCCGGCGCCTTGATGCCGCTGGCGCGTGCTTCGGAGCCGGAACAGGTCGGCCGAGCATCATCATCGTCGTCGATGAGTTCTTGAGCATGTGAGCTGCGCTTCCGACCGAGTATAGCGCTGATACCGGAACCTGCTGGGGAGACGCCTCGTGGCCGCGGCTTCGGCATTGGTGTACCACCAGCTGATCCGGCCGCCTTGCGCAGCGGGACCTTCGTGGTGTGGGTGGTGTACCGACGTCTGAGATTGGCTTCCGACTCGACGTCGGAATCGTCGCCGTCGGTATCCTGGAGGTACTTGCCTAGTCGTGCAAGTGTTGCATCCTCCTTCTCACTGTCGTCAGCTTCTGTTTCCTTTGCCTCCATGGCCTTGAGACGCTGCTCTAGGTCTTGCTTGTCCTGTCGAAGGGCCGCCAGCTCAGTCTTGTACGCGGCGAACTTGTCGATGGCTTCTTCTATCATCTTTGTTGAAGTCTTTTCCTTCTTTTCCAAGCGCGTGATCACCTTCTCTTGCTGGGTGATAGTCTTGTCCTGTTGGGCGATAGTATCTTCGTGCTGCTCGATGAGCGCATCGTGTTCCTCAACGGCCTCCTCGCTTCTGGCGATAATCAGGTTGACGTTGTCGAGTACGTCTAGGAAGCGTTTGGCACCGGCATCCGGGTGTTCCTCATTGCCCTGGTTGACGACCAGCTTGAGGTCCTTCGCGTTGCCGAACTTGAAGTTGTTGACCTTGTACCGGGCCTGTAGCAGTCTGTGACCTTCGGCATTCTTGTAGGTGGTAATGTCGCGTGGCACTGCCCAGCCGAGGTCGCAGTGCTCTGTCTGTCTAGCCACGGTTCCCTCGTCCTTGTTGTACGTGAGGCGGTCCGTGGAGTTCCTCTGCGCATACTCTTCGCGCTGCTCCTCTGTCAGAGGGTACTTCTTCGCTGGCTTCGGAGCCGGTGCTGCCGATGCTGATTCTGACTGTCGGCCAATCGTCTCTTGCGTGTCGGCGACGACAGTTCCCTTCTGCTTGAGCGGGCGCCCTGGCGTCGGCTCGTCGAGATTGAAGTTGCCTGTTACTTTCGGTGTAACTGCGTCGTCAGCACTGTCGAGTTGGCGCCGAAGTCGCGTGGTGGGTGGCATAGAGGATCGCTCTCGTGGTGATCGGTCTCTTGGTAAGTCGGGTCGCTCCTCGTCCTCGCCTCGAGACTGTCGTCGGCCTCGCTGCGGAGGAGGAGGGTTTGGAACTGCTTGTTCGCCTTCCATGATGGTGGGATGTTGACAATCGCTACCACTCGGGTCTGGTGCTAGAGCGCGTTGCTCGAGCTGACAATGCGCTGTTAGTTTGAGCGCGCTGTACGGATCCTTGCGGACGCGTGCAGCTTATGAGCGGTAGATTGTAATGACACGGGCGATATGAGATCCAGAGAGTGTAGGAGTCAAGTCGTGAATAATACAATCTACGAAGAGTCTAAGAACGAGAGAGAAGAGAGAAGCAAGGTCGATCTCGTGCCAAGCCGCGCTAACCCGATCCGGAAGGTCCGCGGTTAAGCCGGCGAAGGGTCCAAGGTCAAGGCCACCCCGTGACAAGCGTACGGTTAGCGACCTAAGATTACCCCTACACTAACTAGATCTCGAGACGAGACCTAGGGGGGGGGAAGTACTAGTAGCGGTAACAGCTACGAGTCGCATGCGAAAACTACGCGCTACACTCGAGGAGCGATAGAAGGCTGCAGCAGAAAGCTAGGCTCGCTACTATAATAAGACCTACTAAGCTAAGACCTACCGCGTAGGTAACTTAGTCCTGTTATTAACGAAGAACCTTAAGTTAGCAGTGCTAAAGAAGATAATAGGTCCGAAGTTCATTGGCCTATACCGCATTACGGACGCTATCGGTTCGTAGGCGTACCGCCTAGCGCTACTAGCCGACTTAAGGCTCTATAACGTCTTCTATGTCTCTCTCCTCGAGCCGTATATCGGTAGCGATAAGGATAGACCCGTACCCCCTCTAGCTAATAAGGACGGAGAGTATAAGGTAGAGACAGTACTAGATAGGCGTAAGCGTAAGGGCAAGCTATAGTATCTAGTCTAGTGGAAGGACTAGCTAGAAGAGTACAATAGCTAGGAACCGGCGGAGGGCCTCGCGAATGCGGATTGTATAGTAGCCGACTATAAGGCGTTAAGGAGAAGTAAATGAGACTAGTACTAGAGCATAAATAAAACTTTTCTTAACTATAAACAAAATAAAAGCTAAAGAGTAGCGCGCCCACTAGGGGCTACGTGGAGTAGTAGTAGGCGAGGAGCCCGCGAGCAGCGTGTAAGGCGAGCGCCTCAGTTATCGTTACGTAGTAACTTAGGTAAGAATGCCTAGTCGGCGGCGGTAGTATCGATGTTCTACGCCTATAGAAACTAGGACTACGGTTAGTAGGGTATACGTAGGCGAGGAATATACGACTTACGGCGCGGCCGAGTTCGAACAGCCCATTAAGGGCGCGGTTCTACTCCTACTAGAGCGCGAGGGCTTCGGCGGCGGGGGCGGCGGTAGTAGTGGCGGCGGCGGCGGAGGCACGTATACGGGTCTCCCCGGCACGCTTATGCTTGTAGGTATTGAACTGCCTAATAGCCTATAGGAAGGGTTAGCCGAAGCATAGGGGACGTACTAGAGCCCTCCCCCGCGAGTAGCAGTCGACTCGCACGAGCGAAGTAGCGACTTACCTCCTTAATGTCGTTACCTAGCTAGGCACATAGGCGGATCTACTCTACTAGCTCCTACTGCTAGAGGTCTGTAGGCGCCTAGCCCATCATAGCCGTAAGGAAGTCGCGCTAGGACCGCGCGGCGCGTAGGCGGCTTACTAGCGAGGCGATAGCGTAGCTAGTATTAGGTACGTAGCTATGTTTACTACGCCTACAGCGGCTACACTTCTTTAGGAGCTCGCCGGTAGTGACACTATTATAGTTATCGGCCTCGTCTAGCAAGTGGTTAGTATACGAATCGTAGGCGACACGCGTAGAGACTTACCCCTAACGAAGTACGGAAGGCACCGCATGCACATGTTAATTCTCTACGAGAGCTTAGTAGCTAGCGAGGGCGTTAGTAGCTACGAGGGTGATACTAGTCGCTTACGACCACTAGGCGTTCTAGAGGCGTCGCGCACTAGAGCCGCCTAGCGGCGCTCGTCTTCTACGGCGCTAGTAGTGCTGTCGCTACTAGTACTACTAGAGGAGGCGGAGCGGCTAGAGAATAGCGGCGAGGAGGGCACGGTAGACATAATAATAATAATAATGCTAGCGAGGCACTTACGATAATAGTGCGGTACGGGTGCGTAGTAGTAGTGTAGCGAAGGTAATGAGCTAGGGAGCGTACTAAGAAAGGGCTAGGTTAGGCTAGAGTTTTATGCCCCTAACTAGCTACGTCGGTATAGCAACTAAGCCTTACTTACCTACACCTATATAACGACACGCACGCAACCCGTATGTAGGCCGCATAGCAACTATAGTTCTAGAAGTATATAGGAGCCTCTACGTAGCAACTAGCGAGCTAAGGATAGCTCGCACGGGAGGGGAGGCAATTATAAGGGGCAGCCTAGTAGCTAACCCCTACATGTGGCCTTACATGTAACATGCGGTCGCGACTGGCTACTAAGCCGCACGTGACACGCATAAGTACACCTTGCGACGCGCGATGCGTCTTGAACAAGAGGCAAGAATTAGTTTATCTACGACTAGCAGGTCGTGGGCGTGCTATACATTACGACATCCCCTTAACATTATTACTCGATAGCCATTTATAGACCATCTCTAACTAAGGCGGTGTAACTACCTTAAAGAAGAGAATTGTGCTAGTAGGGCGGTATAGGTCTATCAATTTCTTATTATTATAATAGACTAAATTAGTGCGTCCGTACTACTAAAGTCTAGCCGTCTCTATACGTAAGTAGGAGATAACGTTTATATAAAAGCCTAGGCAATAGGCTACATCTAATAGGGTGAATGGTATCCCCTCTATCTTTATACGAACCTTGCCTAATACGGCAATAGGGAATGTCGTGGTTCCGGCTTAGATTAATAATGTAGTTAGGCGCTCTACAATAAATTCTACGCCCTACTAGTTATAGTAATTGATAACATAGGTGTCCGAGCAGTTATCGTATACCTAGCAATCCCTAAAGTTGAAGCTTAATTAGCTTATCGAGCTCAAAAGGACAGTGAGACTAGTAAAGCCGTACGGTGCGGCCTTGCCCTTAGCAATTACCTTATCTCGTTCCTTATCCGTGCGCCTATTACGGTTCAATACGCCTAGTAAGCGTTTACTATTATCGCCTAAGCAGTAATTAATAAAGTGCTTCTAGCACTTCTTCTACTACTTAGAGCGCTAATCCTTTAATAGACGCTTCTTAGGGTTAACTACATCGCATAAATAGAGGTTCTTATAACAACTCTCCTTAGGCTCGCCGGTAATGTTCTAGTAGCCGCTTAGCTTATTACTGCTCTTATTGTCCTTATTGCTACGGTTACGGCTCTTATCGCCGCGGCTACGGCTACGCGTGTTATTATTGTTCCTACCCCCTATACCTACTATAGGTGCTAGGGTCGGTAGGACTTCTAGAGGATTGTGTTCGGCTAATAGCTCGCCTACGAAGGTTATAAAGACTAATCGACCGCTATTAGTAACTAGGGTAGTATCGCGTATCCATTCGAGGTATCGCTTAGTAAGTTTACTAAGAGAGAGCTTATTACGCTTCTACTCGTTATATAGTAATGCTCTATAGGTAGGAGTTTTCTACTATATCGTAAGTAGGAAGTGTCGTAGTAGGTCTCCGTACTCGGTATAGTTATAATCTAGCATCTTAGTCTATAGTACTAGCTAGTCTAAACACTAGTCGTCGACCCTTTGAGCCTAGCTCTTCTAAAGCCTATTTAGCTCTAGTATAAGCTATCGCTTACGTAACATGTCATTTAGTCCGTACTAATCCTTTAGAGCCTAGACCTTACCTCTAAGGGTGCGTTTACTATGCATTAGCTCCTAGCCTAGCTCTATAGTAGTCCTAATTAGGTAGGTAACTAATTTAGACCTTACGAATGTAAAGATATTATACATCCGCTACCTACGGTCGGCGTCTAACTAGCGGAGCTTAATAAGCTCCTTGTCTTTAGCCGTAGCGTCTTTAGTAGTGTATACTAATTGGATTTGCTCGAACGTTAAGTACACCGGCTCTATTAGCTCGGCGGTAGTGTCGTTCGGATCCACATACTTCTAGATATTTAGAGACTTAGCGTAGAGCTCTAACTAACGGTTAAACTTATCCTATTAGTTATGACTCTTAAGAACGATAGTAGCGTGCGGCAAAGTACCGGTACTACCGGGTGTCTCGGTAGTCGCTATGACGGTGTTAATAGGCCTAATGAAAGTTCCTATAGGTCCACTAGGGTCACTGCACTACTGTACAATAGTTATTAATAGGATAATAATAGATCCCACTGGTTTTTAATAACGATGCAAAATCTGCTCTAGGGCTTCGTTTTATGCAGCGAACGTTAGTGAGCGCCTGTCGGGCTTATAACTATTACGTTACAAGTGGTTAGAAGTCATGAAATGGGCTTATTTAAAAGTAGATAGTAGATTGCATGTGTCTAAGCTAGAATTAAAGGGGCTACTTATGAAAAGGCTGTAGGTGACTAATCAATGTCACCTGATTCTTGGCGGCTGCTGCCTCAGGTTTGATTGGGCTGCAGCGCCGGTGCACGCTTGGATCGTGACACTTATAACCTGTTATAAATAGGTATTTAACGAGTACAAGCTTCTAGATTAAAACGATAGGGTGGATTAGTAACCCTCATGAATTGCTACAAGGTGTGAGACTATCTAGCTACAGAAAACAGTGTGATATAGTGTGTGTGTGCCAAGTCCTAACTAACATGGACCTTGGTCACCTGATTCACAACACATCCTGGCCACATGTGCTAATTGCAGAATAGGCATCTCGCCAGGCTTTTGGCACTGCAACAGACACCTCGTGTCGCGAAGCAGTCAGCAGGCCACTGCCAGTGGTCATCTCAACACGGGAAGACGGCATCTGATATTGTATGAAAGATATTTGACGAGTACAAGCTTCCAGATTGAAACAATAGGGTAGATCAGCCTCAGTGGAGCTTCATTGCACCAAACATGACGAGTGATGGCCGCGACACGTCCGTAACCACCGCTGGTACTCGGTCGAAGAACTTTCTGCAGCCACTACTTTCGAATGAGTATTTCATGCACCGAACACTTATCCCGCTTATATCCGATGAGAATCATACGCCAGCTCGCATCTATATGATGGCAATTGATTATCACTGACCTCCTTTGCAGCTACAACATCGGCAACCCCGTCTTTTCAATCCTACTTGGAGGTGCCGTTCCAGCAAGTCTTCAAGGGGCCACAGACAAACAGCACTACAACCACTACTCCGACATCAGCACTGTCAAAGCGAAGTGGTATTTGCGTACGCTTGGCCGTTAGGATGTGGGTGCCAACGTATTCAGGCTTGTCGCAGATCAGCCGGGCAAAACCTACCATGCATGCGACACTGTAAAAAGCAGTTCAGCGCGCGGCTTTCAACACTGGCTTCAGCTCTGCGCCGTATCCGACCCGAACGCACAAGCTGTTTCGCCTAATACTGGACGAACCGTTGTACCAAACATCGTACGACTCCAGTCAGAATTCGTCCCAGATGTACTACAACGACGGAGTGGCCATTCCCGACGGCCAGCACCCGCCGAAGGGCTACGAATTTAACACTGCCGCCAATTAGATTCTGTACGGGACGGTCTCAATTGGTGCCGACGACTGGCGCTTAGAGCATATCGCAAGCATACGCAGGTACGACCGGCTCTGCAGAGTCGTCACGAATTCAAAGGTCGCTTCATTAGCACGAGTATACAAGATAGAGCAAGCTATTTGCCAGTATGATGCCGGTAGCTGATGTGACCCGTACTTCATTCAGATGTGCCTCGTATTGGAGTGCTGCTTGAATACAGAGCTTGCACAAGGCAAGAAGCAGCTATTATGTGCATGATCATCATACAAGAGTAGATATTATTAGCAGGACAGTGTAATGAGCCTCAGAAAATGTACGCGATGATGTGCAGACCAATGCGTGAAAGTAAGAACAAATATGGAGTTCTGGTAATCGGGAATACCCTGATTGGTCAGGCGCTGCAGGGATGTAAGGCAGGTGCAGACCTACAGGTCGACCATCTTACAATACAAACAGATACCTCACAAGACAACGACAATGGCTCTTGTGTACCTCAAGTCGATCATCTGGCCACATAAGAAGGCGACCCACACCGGCGAGCGCCAACGCCTGCTGGATGTGGAACAGCAAGAAGAACGACAGTCCTCTGTCGACTCTGGATCAAGTAACCGCACCTACCACGACAAGGCCCTGCACCCGCGAGGAGGCTCGTTGTTCCGCTGCCGCGTCAATCCCAGAATCATCTCGGACGCCACAATAGGTCTCTCGGATGGCTTGACCGTGCCTTTCGCATTGACGGCAGGTCTCTCGGCGATCGGCTCGACTCGAGTGGTTATATATGCAGGGTGCGTTCGAAGTGCTTGGTGACGGTCGTTCTGGTGCTGACAGATCATTTAGATTCGCAGAACTGATTGCTGGAGCCATCTCAATGGGCCTAGGCGGGTACCTGGTACGTTTGAAATGTGGAGGCGAGGACGATAAGTCTCTCGTGAATACAGGGCTCAACTGACGAAGTCTCTTGCTTAGGGAGCGAAAGGTGAAGCCGATGGCTACTGTGCGGCGTTACAGGAGACCAAGGAGTGCGTCGCGAATGATGAAGCCAGAGCATGTGATATGCTACGGTCGATTTTCAGCCAGTACAATTTCTCCGTCGACACGCTCGACCACATGACCCACGGACTATCTGCTCGACCTGAAAAATTCGTCGACTTCCTCATGCGGTTCCATCACCAGCTCGCTGAGGCCGACTTCACGCCTGCAAGGGCATACATTTCCGGCCTGACCATCGCACTTGGCTATTTCTTTGGCGGACTTGTACCATTACTGCCGTATCTCTTCTTCTCGAGAGTTCGGGAAGCACTATACTGCAGTGTTCTGGTCATGGCGATCGCGCTCTTTACGTTCGGCTGGGCGAAGACGGCTCTTGTTGGGGAGTGCAGTCGTTTAGTTTGCTTCCAGAACGCTGTCCAGATGCTGGTGCTCGGCGGACTGGCTGCAGGCGCGGCTATGGGTTGCGTCAAGGCCATAGGAGGTTGAAGAGAGCATGCTGCTGAGCGACCAACACTTCAGCGTGCCTTCTTCGAATCCATGTCGTCCACGGAAGCGCCTGCTCCAGACCGAAGCCTAACGTCTCTTACGACGATGGCAAGAATCCAGCAATTGATCAGGAAGAAGACTGTGCTTGCCACCCACAGACCTGGCGCAAATACAGAGTGCCCGAGGAATTCCAGTTGATATCCCTGCTGCAGCCAGACAGCTTGACCGAGGACCCAGAGGGCGACTGCGAACAAGCCGGCTCTAGGCTGTCTGCAGAGAGATGACTGCGGCAGATAGAACGGCAGGAAGACCATGTACCATAGAAAGTACTATTCGGACAATCAGCTAGCTCCATTCCGCGAAGTAGTGAAACATACCTGGCTAGTGCACACTTTGTTGAACGTGACAAAGGCAAAAGTCTGCGCCAACATCGTAGTTGCAAGATCCTGCTTAGCCAGTGCTAACGGCACGACGACGACTGCAAGCAGAAGCTGTGGCAAGAATGCTAAAGACTCTGCACGGAAGCCGTGCTCAAGACCAGCCAGCGAGCTCAGGTGCAGCATCGTATTATAGGCTGAGAAATTGTGCCTGTGGTCAATTCGCGTAAGGTGGTACGTATAGCTGTGTTCCAGGAATGGATGGCCATATCTGCAGACATCAGTGGGGTGCATGTCTGGACTCGATCATGAACTCACTGGTTGTACATGATGGCATTGAGACCCATGAACGTGATCAAGCTTGATACAGCTAAGCTAACTCGGTCTCGAGTGACCAAGTTCAACACGCTTGGAGCCACTGAACGCTCTTGGGAATGCAACACGCCTCCACTGCCATCGAGATACCAGGCGATACTGAAAGCATAGATGAAGGGGTAGATCTTGAAGTGGACTCCAAGTCCCAACAAACAGCCACCCAAAATGATACGTCTCTCCTTTATCGCCCATAAGAGTGCAACTACTAGCACGGCAAGGAGTCCTTCGGAGCTTCCTCGCGTGCTAATGTTTGCCACCATCGGGTTCAGTAGCCAGATGCTAGCGAACTTCAGCGCACGTTCCATCGGCATTCCATCTGATCTCAGAGTCCGTAGGATCAGCCAGCCTGCGACGACATCGCCAGCTGCGAACAATGCCTTGCCAAAGTCAAACCACAGGCCACCCCAAGACGTGGGAAGCAGTATCCATGCTAGAAGCGGAGTGTATCTGTACGTTGCGCGATCGTAGGGTGATCTTCCATGTGTAACGTAACGAGCAGCATCGGTAAAGACCAAATAGTCGATGTCGGTATACTTCATCGCGCTGTGAGAGTCCTGGTATCGGCCATAGAACAGAAGGGCAAGGCGGAATAGAATCGCGCTGGGAAAGATGATGGGCGGCCACCAGAGGCCTCGAGATCGGGCCATATCATGGGGAAGACGCGATCCCGGGTACTTTTTGGGTGGAAGTCGCCAATGAGTACGTGATGATTGTCGCTCAAATCGAGTGTCACAATGAACTTCAGGGGTACAACTTATGCCCCACTTTTCATGCTTACTAACGCCGAATCGAAACATCCAACCTCACTTGGCGAACGTTCTTTCTCGACGCATCAACTTGGCAATCGTCCTAGCAGCATATGCGCTTCGTAAAGCTATTCTCTGGACTCAATCACGATCCCACTACCTACAGTAGTCATCGCCGGTACTTCTATTGCCGGTACAAGTGTTTCTCCACCGTCACCTGTTGACTTCACGCTGCCTTATCCGGTGCTCGCTCACTCTCCAGATGTCGGAGGAGTCTCTGCCAGGCTTCACATAGTCTCCAACGATGGTATTTGTCTGGCAAGGGTTGTCTTGCTGACCTGTTCCAATTGGAGACTTGCCGATCCCGAGGAATGTTCTCTGAAGTCGCGGACGACGTGGACCTCCGTCTTCAAGCCATCGACACATGCTTCGAACGATGCCACCGGCAACGCCTTCCTCATGGCGTTCCTCACGTAGCTGCAACATGAGAATCGAAAATTGGAGACCGTTCCGCCATGTGGCTGCCACGAACCTGTGCTGCCAGAGCGAAGTGCTGCCGACAGAGCATTGAACATTGCACTTGGTATCGTGGCCCATGGGTTTGCACTAGACGGATCCGTCCCTAGACTCGCAGATGACCCAAAGGTGCGGAGCGGATATGCTATCAAATTCCTCGCCCAATGACTGCCCTTGCTGTATTCCATCGTGGCCACGACCGTGGCTTGAAGCGAATCTTCTTTGCCGACTTCACTCATGACTCTGACAGTGCTGACTTGTCGTTCGCAATGTTCTCTGCGAAAGTTGTATCGCAAGGTCTCCAGTGCCTTCTTCCAACCACTATCTCCAGTGCCATGTTGAGGCATGCCGACTTCGTACAGGCATGGCACTAACATGACCAGATCTCGCAGCTTGTTGCTTCCCATAACGTAGGCATTCTGAGCCAGCATTCGCTTCTCTACTTCAAGCAGACTCGAGGTGTAGCTGCGATCTGAGAAAGCAGCACAAAGCAGAGCGCTCTGCAGGAGCTCTTGGTTGGTCCTGACCCAATACAAGCAGTCGTCCGCAGCAGCCACGTCATACCCTCGATCGCCTCGACACGGGAGGATGCCCATACGATCAGACTCGCGACGAGTGACCCAGGCTGTTGCAATATATTGGATCTTGTCATAATAGCAGTCTCACAGCGAGTGCGGAATGCGGCGTAATCCGGAGGCTTGCGAGACTGCCAAAAATGTATGATATCAGACTGGCGCCGATTACCTTACTCAGCAATAAGTCGACACTGGATGGCATGCCCACTCTGTATTATTTGCTTTATCAATGGGATCTCGTTGATATTACCTCCGGCAGCAACGAATATTTACAATGTCACAAGATCGTACCCCAACACTTCTTCCACTACGGTGTGCTCGGCTTGTAACCCCCCATTGACCCCGAGGAAGTATAAGTGTCCCGTGTCGTTGTCTATGACGGACTTGACCGCACCGATGCCTTCAAACTCCAGGAACTCGGCGACCTGGACAGCAGTGTCCCTCATTGAGTGTCGAATTTCATTCGAGAGCCAGGAACACGGCGCCTCTTCGATGATACTTTGGTTTCCCTCCGGATTGCGTAGTCTGTTTCCGCCAAACAAAGGATGTGGTCGTGCTGATCGCCTACTATGTGCATATTGACATGCTCTGCAGACTTGACATGCTTTGC
Source organism: Nothopassalora personata (assembly GCA_033816765.1). NCBI lineage: Eukaryota > Fungi > Ascomycota > Dothideomycetes > Mycosphaerellales > Mycosphaerellaceae > Nothopassalora > Nothopassalora personata. The sequence continues at coordinate 3,496,700 of CM066287.1, read as the reverse complement.
AGACTTGACATGCTTCTCGATACTGCAAATACTATCATTGGGAGAGCATTCTGCCTGGGATCGAACCTCCTCGACGAACTGTTCTAGCTCTGCTGCATCGTGAGCCACACCTAGCGTCGTGCCTGCAGGTGTCTTGAGAGACACGGGATAACCGACTGTTGTAGCAGCTTCTTGCAACTCGGCGCTGCGTTTCCAACTACAGGCGAGGTTGGGAAGGAATGGCCAATTTGGAGCACATCGGGAGAAGTAGGTTCTGCACCTTTCTGGGGATTGCGTGCGTCGTCTCGATCCCACAAATATAAGGCCGGCTCATCGAACGGCGTCTGCAAAGTAAGCATGGTCCGCAAGGTACCCACACCCTGGATGGACAGCATCGGCGCCAACAGCAAGGGCAATGTCAACCAAGCGTTTGGCATCGATGTAACATCATCCTTCCGAATTCCCGGATCAAGCAGTGCTTTGGCCACCAATCTGCTTCGTGATGCAAGTTCTCGGAAAGGAACCTCTTTCTCCTGAGTCTTGATCACTGATTCGTTGTCGTGCTGTCGAGCTTGATCATCGATACACTGCGCAATAGGTCTTATTCACGAGTGGCGGACGCGAGGCACCCTGCACGACGGATAGCTGCTGACTCGCCATATTCTTCGACGACGTGACGCGTGAATTCTGAACAACGCTCACATTGAACACGGGCTGTCGTATGTGGTAGTAACATGTTCACACCTCAGAAGTGTTCCTTCTAGGGAGCCGCCGGCTTTGAAGCTGAGGTTAGGCAATCCTGGTTGATGGAAGATGGCAGCAGACGGGCACCCGCCTAAATCCACTGCATTGTTATCGTGATCTCCTCTCGACCGGATACGCGTCAATGATCCCGGGAACACCACTTCACCGTCGGTAGTTATGGGCGTACGATGGCTGTGGAATTTAGTGAGACTTCAAATTACATGTCTGAGTTTTCACCAAGAAGCAGATCTGCGGCTGGCTCTTGAAGCAGACATCGACGTCCCATAATATGAGCCATCGTGCCTAAGTGATCCGATGTGCCTTTTGAGTCCTTCATCGTTAGGGGTGGCGCGTGGTCTGCGCCGTCTCCTCGCAATCAATGTCATGATATACAAGGGTCGTAGCTGGTAGCGCGGTAGAACGAAGCAGCGTGGCCCGCTGCAAAGCCCTCAAGTACTCCCTACTCGCTGCAGCGATAGTAATCCTCACGAGTGGCTTGTCGAGATCGCGACTTCGGTTCTAGCCGTTTGGCTGAGTCAGCACTTGGCATAGGCAAGCACCACTAATTCGCTCCTTCCCAAGCTCGAGATACCTGAGCAAGGCGAGACCACCAGGAACAACAGCGACTCACACCCAGCACACCGTCGCCAAGATGAGAACCTACGACGACACCTTCTCTGGTCAGAAGATCTACCCTGGCAAGGTACACCACCACCGCTCCCTCGCATGAAAGCGCTCGCGAACGCCGCCTCAGGTTCAACGCACAAACAGAAGAGGAGGACTGGGAGACTATCATGGCCAGAAGCATACGTCGGCAATGTCTGTCGTAGCTGCGGCGCAAGAGATACGCATTGCAGAGAATCGAGGCGGCGCATGTCGCCCGCTGGACACATACAGCTTGAGACGCTCGCTGCACTTTTTGCGGCTCGAGAACTTAGGAGGATGCCAAGCTGACATGGGACTCTGAACAGGGCAAGCTCTTCGTCCGTGGCGACAGCAAGATCTTCCGCTTCCAGAATGGCAAGACCGAGTCGCTCTTCCTCCAGCGCAAGAACCCCCGCCGCATCGCGTGGACCGTGCTCTGCAGGAGACAGCGCAGAAAGGGTATCACCGAGGTAAGCCAATCGAAGTACTGGGCATTTTGCTCTGCAATGCTGTGAATATGCATGCTGACGTCCGCTCAGGAGCAAGCCGCCAAGCGCCGCCGTAGGCAAATCAAGTCGCAGCGTGCTATCGTTGGTGCGTCGCTCGATGTCATCAAGGAGCGCCGCTCGATGAGACCGGAGGCCCGCAACGCCGCTCGCGCACAGGCTATCAAGGAGGGCAAGGAGAAGCGCACTGCCGCTCAATCCGCAAAGAAAGCAGAGAAGGCAAAGACCGCTGCCAACCAGGCCAAGGGTGGCGCTACCGGCCGGTATGTCAAGGCTCCTATTCACGCTGGCCACTAATCATTCACTAACCTCGAATACAGTCTTGTCGGCAAGCAGGCCGCCAAGGGTGCCGCACCAAAGGTCAAGGCCACCACCCGCTAAGCAACCCATCGAGGCAGTATTACGGGTATGAGGGATGTTACTTTTGCTGGGCTATGGGCATGCACGCTACAAGCGGCTGCGTCTAATCGACGCTATGGAGTTCTAGGCTTGACAGTAACGTAGCCTTTCACAATGCCCGTGTGCCTCCTGTCTCCTGTTACTCTGTCCAGCACGTCGTTTTCCACGCTGGCCGCCTCAGACTGTCTGTGAGCCTCACGACAGTTGGTGTCCTGTCCTATGATAATGGCCGTTCATGGTTCACAACATATTGGCAGATCGGCCTGTTTCGGTGTATTGCTCCTTACGTCATCCTGAAATACCTTACTGTTGACTTCAAAGTCGGAAGGCATGACTGGTCCTACCAACGACATCCAGAAACATCGACCACGGATCCAACGACTCGACCATGCAAGTCAACGCCCACCACGAAACAGCACAGACACGTCGCTCACAGCTGCACGCTCGAGCACAAGCATTCTGCAACGCATTCTTAGACCTTCCAAACAACCCACCGGACAAGATCCTCTCCGACCACTTCACCAAGACCAGGACGCCTAAGATCACCGAACACGGACCAGCATGGGCTTCCAAGCGTCTTCCCTTCCTCGGACGTACTTTCAGCGGCAAAGACGAATGTCTAAACTACTTCGCCCTCCTTGCAGAGACACTGGAATTCCAGCCCACTTCTGATACATTCACGAGCCAGGGAAGTATCGTCGTGGACGACCGTGCTACCGTCAGTGAGCACAACCATGGCTCTGAGCCCTCTGGACTCGCTTCGAGGCCGTCGACAGGAGGTGGTGTGGGTGTTGTAAGCGTGAAGGGGAAGGGAACTTTCAAGGCGATCGAGACGGGGAAGGCGTGGGATGAGAAATTTCTCTGGAGGTTGAGTGAGTATGATGAAGATGGTGGGATCGGTCATTGGGAGATCTGGGCGGATCCGCTGAGTGCTTGGGTTGCGGTTGGTGGTGAGGATGTTGGTTGATTGAGGTTGTGGCAGTCGTAAGACTTGCAAAGGAGGTTGTGTGAAAGACTTGGACGATGTGTGAGTATGATGTTTAGAAATAGCAGCAGGCAGCGGAAGACTTGACCGGCCATTCTTCTGTTTTCAATGTCCATGCTGCAATACTGCAAATTTGCTCCCAGATGATGTTGCAATCAATCCGACTCCCCAGGCCACGGCAAAAGCATCTCAATCGCCGGCGGAGGAACACACACCCGCTGTGAGCCTGTGATCGGCCTGATCCTTCGAGCTGATAACGCCTCGGGGTATCTTCAATGGCCACAATTCGCTTGCAAAAGGAATCTGGTCACACGACATTACTTGTTCAGGGCAGAAACTTAGATTCAATAAATATGCATGTTCTTAATGCTTTGTGATTGCGAGGTACTATCGGCTAACAATGTGCTCCGAGGCTTACTAAATCAGCTCTTGCAGCTGTGGGTCCAGGCATACTGTTGTGCGGCTGAAGAGCTCCAAGGCAGACTGCAGCTTGAGTAGGAGGTAGGTCGAGCTGGAAGAATTTCTGAAGGGCCACGATGACCTACAGCCGCGCGTGCGGATTAATGACTGAAGTAGGATCGTAATGGAATAAAGAGTCCATGTTCGGCTCCCCAATTGTGCGGCTTGACATGCGGATTGTCCCACCACATCAGTGACCAGAACTTCGAAGGTACCTCCTCTATCAACAAACAGGACTTACCCCTAACTTGGTCCGCGCAATGTCAGAGACCTACCTTAAGAGGATCGCCATCGTCGGCGTAAGTCGAGGCATGCCAGCAACGCTTCTCCCAATTCTAACTGACACATCAACAGGCCAGCGGCAACGTTGGTGCCTCGACCATCAAGCATCTTCTCGAGATCAATAAAACCATCGCAATCACTGTGATCACCCGGCAGGAATCCAAAGCAGTCTTTCCAAATTTGCCGCAAATTTCCGTGAAGAAGGGAGCTTACGACGATCCTGCTTTCTTACAAGCGGCGTTTGCAGGCCATGACCTCGCCATGTTCACACTGAGCTTCGAAGCAACCGAAGGTCAATCCGTTCTGATCGATGCTGCAGCCAAAGCTGGAGTCAAGTGGATCGTGCCCAACGAGTATGCTGGCGATGGTACCAACGAGCAGATGGCGACTGGCGTGCCGCTGTTCCAACCAAAGAATGTGGCGAGGAGGCAGCTTCTTGATCTTGGACTGAAGTATATCGCCGTCGCTACGAATCCATGGACGGAGCCAGTGAGTGAACTGCAAGCCTCTTCCAATTTCGATATTGACCGATCCGATAGAGCATCAACCGTGGCCTCTTCGGCATAGACATCCCTAATCGTACCGCAATCCTGTTCAACGACAGCGGCAAGTTCAATAGCACCTCGATGGACCAGGCCGGGCTCGGCATCGCGCGACTGCTCTCCTTGCCCATCACATCCAGCTTCAATCCAAGAGCTTCCCTGCAGCACTACGCCAACAATTACGTCTACCTGTCCTCCTTCTCAGTCACCCAGCAGGATCTCTTCGCCTCCATCAAAAAGGCCACGGGCACTGCCGATGCAGACTGGAAGGTCGAGACAGCCTCAATCCAAGATCGTATCCGCAATTTCCGGAAGATGTTTGAAGAAGGCGATTTCTGGGCTGGTGCAGGCTTGACGTATTGCTACTACATGGGCGAAGGACTCGGTGGCGACTACGAGGCGAAGGCGAAAGAAGATCGCAAGGTGCTGCAGTTGGATGAGGAGGATCTGGATGCTGTTGTTAAAGGCGCTCTGGCCGGTGGTGGTTAGATGCGACTGTACAGTGGTATAGAGCTGGGAAGTATGCCCGAAGATCGCTTTGATGCCCGTCCAACGCCGCGCTAATATGTGTGACTGTGACCTGGTGGTGATATGTGCAGAATGCCCCTTTATCTTGCTCCCTTTTCGAGAAGTTCTTTTGCTTCGTTGATTTTGGTGGCGAGGTATGGGCTGCCTCCTCGATCGGGGTGGTTTAGGAGCATCATCTGACGGTGCTTTTTGCGGATGATGTCTTTGGTTATGCTCGATTCTCTGCGGATGTATGGTCAGCGACTGTAGTCCTCGCTTCACAGTGCTGCCCTGCCACTCACGGCGTCTCGAGTATGAGTGCGGCTTCCTTCCTGTTCATCTGTTTCTCGAAGCCGCCCTTGTAGTATGCTTTGCCGAAGGAGTTCACGCCGCCTCTTGACCTTCGCAATGCGACTAAGCCAGCGCGACCCTATTGATGCGTTAGTCCGACACAGGGTGACGTCTAGAATGTGCTCTGCAAGACGTACGAAGAAAGCTGCCGCCGCGACGCCAACGCCAACTGCCAGTACTGTTGCCATGATCGCTGAGATTCCTCCTCGCTAGATGTTCCAAGAAAAGTTCCTGATCGTCGGGCCAGAAGTGGTCGTCGAGTACAATAGCAAGAAGTGGTGGTAGCCGCGGGAGTAAGAGGGATGGATGGACGAAGCGCAAGTAGAAGAAGATCGTGCGGCCAAATTCCGCCCTTCTTTTTCGAGATTTTAGAAAACTGCCTCTGCACATCGCCTACAATCACACCGAGAATCACCCCCACCACCACCAGCAAAGATGAGGATCGAGACGTGCTACTTCTGCTCATCGCCGTGCTACCCATCCAAGGGCATCACCTTTGTGCGCAACGATGCCAAAGTCTTCAAGTTCTGCAAATCCAAATGCCACAAGAACGTAAGAACCGTCACATGCGACGACGACGACCAGCACCACCTCAAGGTGCCCACACCCAACTAACGCAATGCACAGTTCAAAATGAAGCGCAACCCCCGCAAACTCGCCTGGACCAAGGCCTTCCGCCGCGCCCACGGCAAGGAAATGACCGTCGACTCGACCCTCGCCTTCGCCCAGCGCCGCAACATCCCCGTCCGCTACAACCGCGACCTGGTCGCCACAACCCTCCAGGCCATGCAACGAGTATCGGAGATCCGCGCCCGGAGAGAGAGGCAGTTCTACAAGAACCGCATGAAGGGCAACAAGGCCAAGCAGCTTGAGGCGGACCGCAAACTGGTTGAGGAGAACCAGCATCTGCTGCCGTTGCAGTACAGGGACCAGGTCGTGGAGGCGCTGGCAGAGGTGCCGCCGACGAAGGAGGAAATGGAGGTGGAGGAGAATGAGTTGGATCTGGAGGAGCAGGAGATGTTGCAGCCGAGCAAAGAGAAGCTGAAGCAGAAGAGGAGGCAGAGGTTGGTTAGAGGGCAGGGCGTGGAAGAGATGGACGTCGATGAATGATCGCTTTATGACAAGAAGAATGTGTGATTTTCAGCGAAGGTGCTATGGCGTTCATTGGCCATGATTGGACGGGTCTGCTGGCGATGGTTGCAGAATGATCGATCACGGAAAGCCGCTCGGAAATGCAACTTCCTTCCACAAGGTCTCCCACTTGATAGCTTCGCACCGAAAACTCAGACAGACGGGCAGGGTCTTCAGATGGAACCGCGATCCTCTACATCGACACATCGTCTCCTCACACGGCAGACAACCCAGGCAAGGCGGCTTCACTTTGGCTGGTATCTGAGGTGCTGCTAGCCTCGACGTTCGTTGGCACGCCATTGCTCTCGCTCAGACCCAGGAAACGCCAGACAATGTCAAGCATTGTCACTTGTTCAACGCTGAGAAGAGGGGAGTCTTTCACGATAGGTGGAACAAAGCCGTTCAGGAGATACAAATGGGCTCATGCGAGAGAACAAGCCCTTGGAGGGTCAAATTGCTCGCGAAGCAGACACACTGCCCGCATTGTTCGTGCAATGCTTCTGTTACAATATGTAAAGCAGGGCCGCTCAATCAATGGCGTGAATGTATACCATCTGCTTCACTTCAGCCCTCTCAGCTACTTCCAGACGCAGACCCAGCAGAGCCACTCATCAACGCCTGCGCCAATTGCTCACTCACAATTCCCTCCTCCAAACACTCCTCCAGCGCCTCCATCAAGGTCTCAGCAGACCCTGCACCTTCTCCTCCATACATAAGCGCAGAAATCGCTTTTGCCAAATCCCACCTCTGCCGTGAATCTTCCTCGACTTCCTCATCGCCACTATTCTTCGCAAGCGAGACCGCCCCCTTGTAGTACGTCTGCGCATTCTGTGTCAGAGTCGGCGCACTCTTCCTCACACCATCGGAGATGTCCGTCTTGGGTATATTCGCAACACGATGCCGCAGCAGTTCCAGATCGCCTTTCAGTTTGTACACCTCAGCTTTGCGTTCCTGGGCGTCTTCGCTGCTGAGCTTGGTCGCTTTTGTGTACAAGTCTTGAGATAAGCTGAGCTGCTTCCAGCATAGACTCGCTGGAAGGTCTGGGGTCACCTCGAACCGATCTAGTGCGGATAGGACAAATTCTGTTCGAGCTGCTGCCTCTGCGCAGAGGGCGCTGGCGTTTTCGTCTTTGTTAGGAACGTCGAAGCTATTCAACCTTTCCAGGTAAGTCTGCAGTTCTATCATCTGAGCCTCGAATTGTGCGTTGGCGTATGCTGCGATAAAGGTGGCTCGGTCTAAAGCTACTGAAAAGCGCGCTTTGTCCTGCTCTTCCACTGGTAATAGGCTCAGGTAGTTTGGCACTTTTGCCTCAGTCAAGCTGTGTGCCATGTCCCCTAGATTCTGGAGCCCACTGGGATCAGCAAGAGGGACGAGCGTGGTCAGAGCAGATAAAGACGCATGGACTGTGTCCAGCAAATCCGAAGCGGCGATGGGTGTCTCGACGATTGCTGACTGCTCTTCAGCCATGTCCCCGTCTGTAGTGGGAGCTGGAGTTTCATCTGCTTCGGGGTCTAGCGATACGCCACCATCCTCGGTATCTGGGAAGTCGAGGCGATGCTGTTCGAACATCATCTCTTGTCGAGACAGACATGATGAGAGCAACTCCAGAGCTTCTTGCAAGAGCGGCACTGCATCCTCGGGACGATCGTCTTCAGACAGCTGCTCGCTAAGCAATGTTAAGATCTGGGCCGCATTGAACAGTATATCGGGATTGTCCTCGCTCAGCTTCAGCGCGTAGCGATGTGACTCTAGAGTCTGCTGTAGCCAGTCGATGAATGATACGCCAATGTGCTCGATCAGATTTGCCTGTTGAGCTATCTCCAGTTGCAGGCGCGCTTTGTTGTACGCCAAGTCGAAACTGTTCAGGTGCTTCTGTAGACCATTGTCGTAGAAGTCGAGCGCTCGAACGAAAGCTCGTCCAGACTTGATGGGGTCTCCTACGCGATGCTTTCCCCCAGCACTTTCTTCATGGTCGGCAGCTTCCTGAAAGTCGTCCACGGTCTCCAGAAGTGATGCTTTTGGGGGCTTCTTCTTGGGTGGCGGTCTGGTGAACTGCTTGGGCTTGCCTGCCGCCATGTTGGTCTCGAATTCCGACCACGGTAGATATATCAGGCTTTGACGCTGTGCAGGGGCGCGCGGGCAGCCTCCACGTGATAGAGCTGGTTGTATATCGCCCCTGCTGTAGAAATTTGTGGAATCTGAGCGCGTCCGGGGGCGGGCGGGATACCTCATTCAACCGGACTGCACATGCATCAACTCTCACATCAGCTGTCCCTTCACACTGTCTGTATGGTGATCAATGGTCGCTGATACGAGCTGCTTGGCCTTTCGGAGATGGATGGAATTGGCCATGGGGGGATGCGTGGGAAGCTGCTGCGATTCAGCAGGAGGATGAGGATGAGGATGAGCATGCACCACCGAGCTGGAACAAGATGTGGGGCAGCAGAGATTCCTCTGTCAGAAGCCGATATTTCTACCTTATAAATCCGACTAACAAACAAGAGCAGCTACGTCAGGACGCCATTCAGGTAGAAAAGGTCGCCCATCATACACGTGCCTTTGCTCTACCTCCGTCTATCTCTGGTCCTCCTGCTTCCCCCTGCTGGCCACCACCACCACCACCACCACTCCAACAACATGGGACGACCTGCGAATCTGTACTCCTTCACGGACATCGACAAGGACCTCGCGCCGAACCTGCGCAAGTATGTGCTAGATGCGCAGAGGGAGGCATTGGATCGCCACGGCGTCTTTCGCCTTGCTGTTTCCGGAGGCTCGCTACCGAAGACGCTGGCCAAAGCCCTGCTGGCACCGTCGAACGGCAGCAAAGAAGACACGCCCGAGTTCGGCAAGTGGGAGATCTTCTACGCAGACGAACGCTGCGTGCCGCTGGACCACGACGACTCCAATCACAAGCTGGTCAAGGATGATCTGCTCGACAAAGTCCCGCAGGAGCTCGGCCAGCCCAAGGTGTATCCCATCGACACGACCCACCTCGAGGATCCGCACGAAGTAGCTGAGCAGTACCAACAACAGCTCATGGACATCTTCGCAGCGCGCGACTCTGTCCGACTTCCTCTGTTCGACCTGATCCTCCTCGGCTGTGGCCCTGATGGACACACTTGCTCGCTCTTCCCGGATCATCCCTTGCTGCGGGAGACCGATGGCTGGGTGTTGTCAATCTCCGACTCGCCGAAGCCACCGCCGAAGCGCATTACCCTCAGCCTGCCCGTCGTGGTGCATGGCGCCAAGATTGGCTTTGTCGCAACCGGTGGAGGCAAGAAGGACATCTTGAAGAAGATCTTCGAGACTGATGAAGGAAGGCATTTGCCTTGCGGGCTGGTCAATGAAAGCGCAGGAGACAAAGTCAGCTGGTTTTGCGATGCTGCAGCAACAGAAGGTGTCCACTTCCCACGAAGAGGCAGCGTCATCTAGAGCCAGCGGGAAAGAAGCTAGGGTTGGAGATCGGGCAGCGCATTTTGGGTCTGAGTGAGCTTGCATCTCGTGCGATACCATACATGTACGCTAGACATCACAGCATAACGAATCGAAACGACCGCGATCAAGTACTTTGGTGCCACCATGTCAATGTCAAGAGGTCAGTCGAAGCTGCGATTGAAGGGTCTAGCACAACCTCGGCGCCAGCACTCAGAACGTGGCGCACCGAGGTCAAAATCGTGCCTCCCAAGCCTATCATCTTTACACCGGACGTTATGCCCGAGTCCGCATCCTGTTGCTATGCAAAACCACATCCCAATGCCTGAATTACAACTTCATGCCGAGTACCTTGTGCACCCTTAATGCCTGTCTGATACTCAGGTCCAGCATGATCTCCTCACTGCCACCAGGAATCGCGTAGGCCCGCACGTCTCTGTAAAGACGCTCAACCTTGGCGCCCTGACCGCCTCTGCTGTAGCTGAGACCTCCAAAGATCTGGGAAGCTTCTCGGGCGCAGAATTCAAAGGTCGTTGTCGCCTGTGCCTTAAGACCGGCAATGGCACCTCCGAGCTTGAGCATAGCCTCGGTCTCGTTCATCTTCTGGCACTGGTAGATGAGCGACTCCAGCCACGCGTATGATGCTTCGATCTGTCTCGCCATGTGTGCCAGCTTGAGTCGGATCACGGGGTGTTCGATCAGTTTCTGGCCAAAGGTTCGTCGCTTGTGTGCATATTTCATGCTCTCCTCGTAGCAGACCCTGCTGAACCGCAAGCACTGGATGATGATGCCAATACGTTCGTGGTTGAAGTTGGTCATGATGACCTTGAACCCTTGGTTCTCCTTGCCGATGAGGTTCTCAACTGGTACCTTGACGTCCTCGAACGTCACGTAGGTGGTACCAGAGCTCCAGACACCCTGGCAGTCCATACGACGAGTGCTGACACCTTCGAAGTCGCGCTCGATGAGCAGGCAGGAGACACCGCCCATGCCCTCACCTCCAGTGCGGACCGCAGTAGTGAAGTAATCACACCAGATACCGTTGGTGATCCACTTCTTCTCGCCGTTCACAATGTAGTGCTTTCCATCTTCGCTAAGCTTGGCCTCGCATGTCAAATTAGCCACATCGGAGCCGGCATCTGGCTCTGTGATGGCAAGACAGATTCGCTTGTCACCGCTCAGGATCCCTGGGATGATTCGGTCCTTGAGTTCCTTCTTGCCGTGCTTGACGAGCGGAGGAGCGCCAATGCCGAAACCACCGATAACATTCCAGACGAAACCACCAGAGCCGCTACGAGACAGCTCGTCGGTCAAGACCATTTCATGGAACAGATCCCACTTCTCTGCTGGTACCGACTTGACAGTGTGCTTGGTGTACTCCTTTGGCCAGTGGTGAAGGCCCATCAGACCTGCGAGGTAACCACGCTCGCCCATCTGCTTGTAGATGCTGTCGGGTACCTTCTTCGCCTCGTCCCATTCTGTGACATTTGGCATGATCTCGTCTTCTACCCACTGCCGTACTTCGGCGCGCAAGTCGGCGTGTGTCTGGTTGAAGTATGGGGTGTGGTAGCTCTGATACCACGAGGGATCTGCGTACGGCACCATGTCTCCCTAGAGTGTCATCTGTTAGCCATGTTCGACTGCTGTTGCCGCCAGAAATCTTTTAGGTCGTGCACAGTAGATAGCGATATGCTGCTGCTGTGTAGCGAGCTGTACCTAATCGGGCATTCTTTTGCTAGGGCACTCACGAATTGGTCCATCGCTTCTGCCTCTTCTGGTGCTGCCTGTGGCTGAATGGCCAACGTGCCAGGCTCTGCCGTCGGAACAGCTGCCTCTTTCTTCTCGGCCGGCGGAGGAGTCGCAGGTGGCGTTGGTCCCTGTGCTGGCTTTGGCTTGCTATCGAGAGAGCCAACCTGCAGCTGCCCTTGGTACTTCTTCAGGATGCTCTCATTGTGGTATTTCCAGAACTGCTTGCTCGCATCCTTGCCGGCGACTCGCTGTAGAACTGTCTCTTGTGAGCATTGCTGCCATCCTTCATCATCTACACCCAACACATACTCTTCTTGCCTCCAGGATGCCTGCAAAACTGTCAGGAAAACGTGCTTCGTTGTGTAGAGGAATGCTGTGCTTACTCGTCCTGGAACTTGGTCAGGTCGTAGACGTCCTGGTCGACGATGATGTAGAGGTCATCGGGCTTCTTGTGGGCTGCCACATCAGCAGCAGTGAAAGTCTTCGACATCGTGGAAGGTGAGTGGGAGAGCTGATGTGGTGTTGGACGAAAGACAACAACGGATAGTAGAGAATAACAAAGAGAGAAGCGTGGAGGGAGTTTTGCGGAAGACAGGCCAAGAAACACGAGGGAAAAGAAAGGTCAGCAGGCTTATGGCCGCGGGCATGCGCGCACATGCTTTGACATGTGAAAGCTCCAGATCGTCCGAGTGATCTCACTTCCATGGTCACGAGCGTTCCGCCGCCGGGAGTGTCTTCTCTGTACCGTGCCTCGGCAGAATGCTACCAGCCAATCATGATGGGGGGTGGGGGGGATCACTCAGCCTCGAGTTGTCGCACCGCTTTGGTGTTCCGCCCGATGTCTGACCTTGCTGAATGGGGTTTCTAGAGCGAAATAACAGTAATGGCAGATCGTCTATTCGATGTGTGGCAGGTGCGTGCTGTGAGCGAGAACGGGATCAATGTCCATGCGCAGGCCACCCTCGAGTTGTTGCTGCTCAGACTCTTTCAAACTCATATACTAGACTAGTCAGCATCTATAGTAACAAGAGATACCATCTTTTCAGCAGCGACGAAGTCCCCATAGACCACGTAAGAAGGCTCAACCTTGTGTCGTATACGTCAAGGCAGTCCCGGCTCCGCAAACCTTCCTCAGCCATCAACATCGTCACCGGTCACTCGTCTCCGTCATTCTCTTTCGAGTCCAATAACGCCAATATCAACATGCCTCACGAACAAAAGCCAGTAATCCACAGGTCGAGCGAGCAGCTCCAAACCTCTGGCGGCCAAACGGATGGCATGATTCGGCAGAATGCAATTGTGGATGTCTGCGACGATATATGTGCCTCGCGCATGATCGGTTCGCCTCACGCCCTATTCAGCACCAGTCGCTGATGATGAGGCAATGCCATTTAGTGTTTGACCATGGCTAACGCTCTTCTGCTTGGGTAGCGAAGCCGCATTCCGCATCGGCGGTCCATCACCATGGAGCAGAAAATACTATCGTCTTTGCATACTCCGGGCACGGGACGATCGTGTATGCGGGAGGGAAGAAGAGGCAGGACCTCAAGCCAGGTGATTTTGCCTGCATTCCAGCATATGCAGAGCACCAGGTATGTACCTCGCCAAAGGGGCACGAGGCATGCCCCAGATGTCCAGATACCATGCTGAGACATCACTACGTGGCTGTCGACTACAGCTAACGGCATTCTCTTTGTAGGAGGTGAATAATTCAGACGAGGACGTTGTTTGGGCAATCGTGAGAAGCGGTAAAGCCCCTATTGTGGTCAACCTACCAGGGGGATGGGGGTCCAGTTGAGCTGCTTGGACTACTACGGACGCCATATGAGCGATGAAGGGAGGCATAGAATCGTTCAATATGCCCGCATATGTACGTGAACTCGTTTCCTGCCGCTGTCTTCTATCAAGCACGCGACGCTATTCGTCTATAGTGCTGGGTATCACTTCGATATATCTAACTCCTGCCTGATACTTGAACTTCATTCACCTTTCTATCATCATCATCATCATCGTCGAGACCTTTTCCGTTCTGGCATGATGATGGACATTTGCAGGCCAGTCATTGCTTTCTTGATCTCAGGAGAGGTAGGCGCAGGTGGCCGTGCTGCATCGCTGCCCCAGTACGTCTTCATTGAGACACTCGGCGAAGTCGGTTGTGAAAGGAAGGCCAGCACCTTGTGCTCGTGATCCGTAGGTTCCAACAAATCGGACATGTCATCGTCGTCATCGTCACAATGGGAGTCTTTCTCATCGTAGGATGTCACCGGCGACGACCGTCCGGATTGGGTCTCGTCAGAAGAAGACAGGATGTGGTCACCATTACTTTGACCTGTCAAGAGCCAAGGTTTAAGTGTAGGCCCTTCTATCATGGATTTGATTGAGCGATGTGCTGGCAGATTCCCACGACCTCGAGGCAAGCGTGGAATAATGCTGACCTCTCCTGGTCCGCCACTCTTTCGTCGGACATGTGCTAGACCGCGCTCTGATCGTGTTGTGGATGGTACGCGCCTCAGTCGTATGGCACCAGGTCTTAGCCCTGCAATTTGCATGGTCTGCATGTGCCGGATGCCATTATCCAGCGACAGCTCAATCGCTACAGAGTTGTGAATCCGGTCTAGCTTGGGCCAAGTTGCCCGCTCTCCTTCGCGGGTTGCCCTCACCATGAACTCATGGTCGGGGTTGGCCAATATTTTTAGCCACGGTACCCACGAGATATCAGGCAAGATGGTGACATCGCCATCGTACTTTTGACTTAGCACGGAACGTGCCATTTTTACTGGGAAAGCATCCCACCCTCGGTCCATAATGTTGTCCAGTACGTATGTTAGGTTGACCTGCGATACCGTCAAACTGCGGCGTACGACGCTCGGCGCCTCTCCTTCTTTGGGCAAGAAAGCTGCAACATGAGGGTTGACCTGCGACGCGATGAAGTTGTTCACGTTGAAGAGCCTCTCGAGCGTCTGCGCCGGTAAGTCACCTTCAATGGATCCGTCTATCCACTTGTGGTCAGAATGTCCCCATGCCTCGACTTCGCCGGTCTCTGGATTTTTTGCTCGCAGACCTGGAGGCTCGAATACCAACGGCAAGGAGCAAGAAGAAGCCACCGCCGACCAGATAATCACATTTGGAGCAGACACATAATTGAGTAGTCGTGGCAGGTTGTGCTTGTCACGACACGAGACGTGGATGTTCAGGACCATTCCAGTCAGATTGTAGGCTTCTTTGAACGTGATGTTGCCCAAAAGACTTCTCATGACCCGACATAGGTTGCTGATGTCGAATGCAGGATCGCCTTTCAGGATATTGATGGCCATCCCGGGAACGCCTTGCCATTCATCCGCCCCTTGGAAGACACTGAGATCACCTCTGCACAGTTCATCAAGCTTGGCTGGGATGGCGCTTGTCTTCTGGGTGCAGAGGACGGAGCCAACAATGCTCCCAGCAGAGGACCCACAAACGACACGCGGTAGAAGACCTTCCTGCAGAAGGCATTTGATAACTCCAATGTGGCACATCCCGAGCGTTCCGCCTCCTGACAACATGAGTGCGGTGCTGCCGAACGACTGTCTTGCTGCCTTCATGGTTTCCAGATAGCGATTCACGACGGGCGTCTCGGCTGTCTCGCAGAAAGTGGCGATCCTCTCGATGGTGTATTTGACCACTTCGGTGTATTCCTCGATCAAGTGCTTCGTGCCGACCAGACTATGCTGATATAGACGCACGTTGCACATACCCCCCAAATCTCGTTTCAAGGCATTTCGTATCTCGAGCAGCATTTCCTCCATGTTGGCGTCATGGTTTGCCTTTTTGAGGCGATCCAGACGAAGGCGGATCAGGTTCATGTTGCACTCATCCGAAGTCTCATCGAATTTCCAGTAATGATTGCCCTCTAGGATATCCAGCTTATCCGCTGCTGTCCTCCATTGCGCCGCTGTGTTTGCGTTCTGCATGTGCATAAGCTCCTCGCGCCTGGCTCGCTCGGCCCGATCGCCTGAGCCATCCCAGTGTTGTCGAATGCTGTATGCCGTCTCGAGCAGACCGTTGGCCAACCGAAGTGGCCTTGCGAGCGAAGTCACGTAGCCACGAGGCCGACACGACAACGCTCTAGCGGCTTTGTTGGTCCCTTCATCTTTCGAGGTACGCCGTTTCGCGGGAACCTCACCACCACCACATCTCGCCGACTCCACCAGACGCGAGCCTACTGTGAAGTCCATAGAGCAGCCATTCGCGGGGAGTGTTGTTACTTTTCGACTGCTGTCTCGATACTGCTGTTCGTCGCTGCGGTGGGTGGAGGTCTAGCCAGGAGAGAGACGTGGGAGATTCGCGATATGGTTGTCGGACACAGCCAGATGGTGCAATATTCTTCAGTGTGGTGGACATGGCAGCAGTGGCATTTTGATGAGCCAGACGACTAGTGGCTGACCGCCATAATCAAAAGTGGTCGGTCACAAGGTCGCAATTGGAGGATCTCCACAGGTCGCGCGCTCATGTGCACCACTAGGCTTTCACGCCCGGGCAGCCGGCCCAGAAACGACGACACACTGAGAGGCTCATTGCCTGCCCTGCTCGACATGGGAACGTCTTCCCAAAAAGGTTGCATCACGAGCAATCCTACTGGAACAGGATGCCACACGATAGATCTAATCAGTCTTGCGGACTTGCGCCAGCCGCAGCACGCATCCATGAGAAATAATATGTCATCATCTCAAGCACCGCACAGCTTGCTGCATCACATGCACGAACAGGTAGGTCTCCAGGAGATCAGGAACCCATCCCCTGCCCACAATTGGTTCCGCCATGGCTGGGGAGCTCTGCAGATGCTGTATCACGCAGCTGCAGGAGATCCCGCGATCGTTCTTACACGATCTCTCACAAGCTCCTGCGGGCTGGCTCATGTGAAGCCCCAGCAGTCTGATTTGATACTGTAACATGCCTGCCGAGCGCAACTTGTTGCTCGAAACACGTTTGCTATCAGTTCTAAAACTGAGCGCTGCCGCATCACGGCCAGATGTACAAAGGCCCTCGAGACAGAACATCACGCGGCTCACTTGGTCGGTATACCATCGTGCTCGCCAATTTGCAGCCACAACACTGCCGAACGCAACTCCCCTGCTAGCCTGGGGCCGAAGTGTGGATAGTGGTAAGCTGGGAAGTTACACTTCACATGATGAAAGACAGAAGAGGGTGTAGTAAGCCCTCACGACGAGTTCCTCCACCAAACAGCGAGAGTTCTCACCTGCAAGGCATTGCAGCAAGGACAAATGGACTCATGACAGACATGACTTCGTTAACGCATAATCACAAGCAAGATCTATTCTAGCCCGGTAGCCTTGGCCTGTACAACCAGCAAACTTGACCTGATCCCGCTCGCGGCAAACGTGTCTGCGGCCGCTCCAAGGCAGTCCGGTGCACCGCTAGTGCGTCTGAAGTGATCAATGTGACGGCCAACCACGACAATGTCTCCGCCGTTCTTGGGGTTCTGAGAGACCTCCTCTTGCGCTTTTGATAGAGCATCTTCCAGCGGACTCGTGCTGTGCACCGACTCAAAGACTACCCGTGAAGCGAGACTGGCCGGGAGAGATCTTTGTATGCTTGCAAAGAATGCCGCATAAACGCTGGAGCGAGCGGACACGGTCTGCGACTGTGGCTGCTTACCTTCCGACACTTCCATATCTTTGGTTGTGATGAATTCGTGTTCTGTGTGCCCTATGATGTCAGGCGATTCGAAATGAACGATCGTTGCCGTCACTGTAGGATTCTCCGCGAGTTGGAGCACTATCCGTAATGCTATGCGATCGTCGGCGCTGACACCAAAGAAGGGCATGAAGATGTGATGGCTCCGATCGACGCTCAGCAGCGTTTGCTCGCGCTGGCTTCGCATGCTTAGATTGCTCAAAGTCCGCTCGAGCGTATGTGAGCGTGTCTTGAGAGTGCCAGAGAAGCCTTTGTTGATGAAGACCGCTGTATTGGCCTGGGTGAATCTTAGTGCCTCACTGACAAAGGCACTGTACTGGTCGCTGGTAAGCTTGTTCTTCACATTCTCGTTGGACACTGTCTGCTTTTCGCTGAGTGTGCCAGTCTCGCTCCAAGGGATAAGCAGAAGATCCGAAGCCTCCTCGACAGCTTTGTTTAATAGTGTATCCGCGAAGCTGGCCTCCGGAATCACGGCGACTTCGCCCGAAACTGCCAAGTTGAAAAGCTGGCCTAGAACGCGGAATGCGTTCAGGATCGGGTCGAATGCTGAGTACTCGTCGATTTCTGACACTTGCATGACTGCAGAACCTCGCTCCGTGAGCTCGACCAACCGAATACCGTGAACAGTCACACTTTTTCCTTTGTGGGAGGTTTCGATCTCCTCTTGAGACTGTGCCTTGGACGGGTGAAGCTTTGGCGTAAGCTCAGTGGACTTGTTTCCAAGAAGCGAGATGAATGCAAGTAGGGTCGGCATGTTGTCCAGGCGTAGATACACCATGAGATTTCGTACATTGTGAAATTCTGCTTTTTGGTCTCCGATGCTGTCCGAGTCATTTCCTGGATCTTGCAGTGGTTTGCCAGTGTCCCAGTCGATCTCGCCTCGTCTCCAAGCTTCTAGCTTGCGCTGGTACCATTCCGGGTACAGCACTTGCACCAGGGGCGTCGTTGCAAATGTTGTGACCAAGGCCATCACAACGAATATGGTGAATGTCCGCGTGCTGAGAATTCGTGCCTGTAGGCCAATGTTGAGAACGATCAACTCCACCAGGCCTTTACAAGACATGAGAGCTCCGATTGTGAAGCTCTCACGCCAAACCATGCCATTAGCTCTTGCGCCGAGCGTACCTCCAACGAATTTGGCAACAAAGGCCACAGCGATAACTCCAATAACGTATGCCCAGGTGATGCCGTTGTCAAGGAGTCCAATGTTGGTCGACAAACCGGAGAGGGCAAAATACAGTGGCAGGAACAACGCACTGATAAGGTCTTCAATCTTTTCAGTCAGCTTGATGGCAAATCCTCCTTCGTGAGGGCAGATGAGACCAGCCATAAAGGCGCCGAAGATGGCATGTACACCGATCACACCGGTGAAGAAAGACGAGCCTAGCGCGATGAGTAACGTCACCACAATGACCGATTGTGATGGACCATCTGATAGAGCGCGACTGCGACGGAGATACCAGTAGAATACCGGTTTCACAGCCACGAAGAGAAAGGCTGCGTAGCCTACCGTTACCAGCACAACCTGTCGCAGTCAGCATCTTGCTCACGCTTCTCATCTCATGCTTCTCACCCAAAGGGCCGTGAGGCCGCTTCCAGCATTGACCAACGCTACACATAGGGCGAGCAAGATCCAGCCAACGACATCGTTGCTAACGCCTGCCGCTAGGGTGATCAAGCCGACCTTTGTGCTCAGCAATTTCAATTCAGTCAAAATACGGCAGAGTACAGGGAACGCCTGCGAAATGTCAGTATTTCGACTGTCTCCTCATCTCTCCAAGCTTGAGCCCATACCGTGATAGCCATGGCAATACCAATGAACAACATGTATGTTCCAAAAGCAATGGGCACCGTATTGGGTTCCTCGCTGAACTCATTGTACAGACCCCAAGCTATTGCGCAACCCAGCCCAAAGGGCAATGCCATCCCAGCTGCTCCGACACTCAATGCGATCCTCCAGTTGGCCACGAAGTATCTCAAGTCCACCTCCAGTCCCACCATGAAAAGGAAGAGTATGAGGCCGAGGTTCGCGACGTTGTTCAGATTTGGAATCGAGGCGGCCGGGAAGATGGCATTGGTGAAACCAGGTATACGTCCCATCACGGACGGTCCTAGTAGGATGCCACCAATGACTTCGGCGATCACTCGAGGCTGTCGGATCATGCCTAGAGGCCAGTGCAGCAGGCGGCAGAAGATGATGATTATGCCAGCCTGTATGATGAACAGGATCACTGGATTCTGTGCTAATTCTTAGCTCCGTCAATGGCCTCATCAGTTGTAGGTAGTAGCAACCTTTGCATCATAATGCGTTGGATTCGCGCCCTCTAGAATACCGCCTTGTGGCGTCGCCCTGTTTGTACTCGTCGCGCTGGCCGTCGCCGCAGTGGCGTTCACGGTCTGGGTGACCAGTTCAGTCACCGTGGCTGTAAGAGATGCCATGTTGGCAGATGTTGTCTAGCGCCGGGTTCTATAGGGTTGGTCGAGTGATATCCATGTGCCTGCGGCGCTCACTTGTCGTCAAGTGGTCGCAGACTCGGGCCTGGGGGCAGTTCGCTCTAAATGGTGGTGAATGAGGTCCAAGACAAAGAAAGCGTGACCTACATAAGGATCAAGCTAGACACATGGCCAGCTAGACCCCGTGAGCGACGGCATCGTTGCGTGCTGAGGTGCAGGCCCAGGACAAGAGTCGACGACGTTGCATGGCAGCTGGGAATGCTGATGGGACGACCAATTGTTGCGCAGCAAAGTCGAGGCATCCTCCAGGCCAAGGCGCGTCTGCTCACACACCGCTCGGTCCGCAACCACCTTTTCAGTCCCGGTGGCGCTGTGGGCACATGCATCGATCGGGTCGCTTGGCTGAGAGGCACATGTGGGTGTTGCGATGCTCGTGGTCGACCGAAGATGTTCCTTCCACAGACACCATAACGGTCATATCGAATTGGCACACAGTGGAACGTCTAGAAAACAGTGCAACACGTGAGCCTTTCGCTGGTTTAGTGGGGGTCCTTCTTATCAGTCCGGTACTGTAGAGTGACACCCTAATAATCACGAACACCCATCTACGCCAAGGCTTGAGCTGAAGCCTTGGCGAGCTGCAACCCCACCAGAGACATGGGTGTGACCACATTTGCTGTATGTACAGTACTGTACATACAGTACTGTATACATGTGCGTCTCGTGGTCGGCAAGGTTGTCGAAGGCATCGGCTGCCTCTACAACTCGGCTTACGACTGTAGAGAGGACCCTTCATGCTGTTGGCACTGCTTGGGGAGCGTCGAGTGCGCGTGGCAATCGTCAGTCAGGTTGAGCTCTACAGTATATGTTGGCGCGCTTGGCTGGACGATGCGTAGTACTGCACGTGGATCACTACTGGAGCATGCTGGGAACAAGCTGTGCGGTGGCTAGCAATGTGTGTGTAGTCTACTGTAGTAGAGCTCATGTCGTTGTTGGGGAAATGCCTCACGGTTGGACGACAGAGAACAACAAGGTGGTCAATGGCGGGGCGCTCGGGCAGGGAACAACGACGTCGGCCGGCGCTTAGTTCTACATACTGTACATGCCACTTGCAGATCAGATCAGATCAAATGCGCGACTCCTAGTAGACTCCACCAGGTTGTACCCACACATAACTCGACTTCACGTCTCACACCTCAACAACGACCTCCTCCCACGACAGACACCACGGCCTCCTCAACTTCCGCCGATCGACCGCCTGCTTTGCGCACCACGACACCGACGACAACGTCCCCCAAAACCCCGTCGTCTCCTCTGACTATCGCCCGCCAGTTGACTACGGCGAGAGCTACTCTCTGGGACCCCTTGTTCACCTCCCGCATCGCGCCCGACATCCGCCTGCGGCCAACAGCGGTCGGCACCCTCAGCGTTGGTGACAGGACCGATAGCAACATCTCGGTGCGGAGCCTGGGCGGCGGCCACAAGATCGAGCCCATGGACAAGCGCCACCCCTCCAGCTTCCAGCAGCTGGAAAAGCTGGGCGAGGGCACGTATGCCACCGTCTTCAAGGGCCGCAACGGCCAGACCGGCCAGTTCGTCGCACTCAAGGAGATCCACCTCGACAGCGAGGAGGGCACACCCAGCACCGCCATCCGCGAGATCTCGCTCATGAAGGAGCTCAAGCACGAGAATATTGTGAGCCTGTACGATGTGATCCACACCGAGAACAAGCTTATGCTGGTCTTCGAGTACATGGACAAGGACCTCAAGAAGTACATGGACAGCTACGCCAATCCTGCCGGCGGTGTACGAGGTGCTCTGGATGCCGCCACCATCAAGAGCTTCATGTGGCAGCTGCTGCGCGGTATTGCCTTCTGCCACGAGAATCGAGTGCTCCATCGCGATCTCAAGCCCCAAAACCTCCTCATCAATGCCCAAGGGCAACTCAAGTTGGGTGACTTTGGTCTGGCGCGCGCTTTCGGCATTCCCGTAAACACCTTCTCGAACGAGGTTGTCACGCTCTGGTATCGGGCTCCAGACGTCCTCCTCGGTAGCAGGACTTACAACACCAGCATTGACATCTGGAGTGCCGGCTGCATCATGGCAGAGATGTTCACTGGCAGGCCTCTCTTTCCCGGCACCACCAACGAGGACCAACTTCTCAAGATCTTCCGCTTGATGGGAACTCCCTCTGAACGCAGCTGGCCCGGAATCAGTGGATATCCAGAGTACAAACAAACATGGCCGGTGTATGCGACCCAAGAGCTCCGTGCTATTCTGCCCCAAGTTGATTCGCTAGGACTACAGCTGCTCAGCCAGCTGCTGCAGTTGCGTCCGGAGATGCGGTGCAGCGCTCAGCAAGCCCTCGCGCATCCCTGGTTTGCAGAGCTCAATGCACGTTCGCAACAAGCTGCCCAGGGTGGCTTCACACAGCCGCAAGGAATGGCCGTCTCGCAACAGCGTGCTTACTAGCTCGCACCGTGGGTGCAACAATGAAACGTGTATGAGTGCCCGAGTCTTATAGCCAGGAATGGGCGTTGATGATTGATGTTGCATGATCTGCTCAATAGCAAGGAGTTTCGGGTGCACGAACTGGCGGCGGATCTGGGCTCGCAGCGACGCCTTCGAAATTTGTTGATCCAACTTGATCGACGCTTGACTACAGAAGGCACAGCCGCCCTAAGGCATGGGATAGGGATACCATTAAGAAGCGTTCTTCTCGATGTTTAAACATTGACCTCTTGCTCACTTCCGATGCACTCATAGTCTGGTCAGTCTCGTGAGATTTGTTGGACACCATCCGCATTCGCCATCCGCAGCAACAAAGCTATCCCCAAAAGCTTCAAATGCCTGCAGCAGTAACGCAGGAACACCCTCGGCTGCCGCCCGAAGCGGCTTTATCCACGCCAGTCAAGCTCAAAAGACGATACAACGACACCAATTTGGGGACAAGCTTTCTCTCCGCTCCCACTGATAAGCGTACGCTTTGCTTGTTATTGAGCTTGATTTGCAACTTGTCTTCCTCAATGCCAACTAAGCAAGCGATCGGCGCCCGTGACGCGGCCTCGCTGTTTTCGAGCTGACGATCAGTCACTGTAGTTCAAGTAACCTCCACTGCCTCCGAACTTTTCCCATACATCACGAACTCAGCTCGCTCTAGAATCAACATCAGCAACTTCTTGAGGATATACTACCCCTTGCGACTGGCATCCATCTGAATATCAATGTCCCATTCTAGGAGTTCAACACCACTCAAAAGTCAGTCCCTCGCGTCGCACCACTGTGTACAAACTCCTCCTATAACAGTCCCATTTCCCCCTCGATACCTCCAAACATGACACGAGCTACGCCTGTATCACCAGCTCTTAGATCCACGTACTGACCCCTCTGCAACCAGAATCGAAGATGCCCAGAAAGCTCACTCACCTTAACAGCCCTTCCACCCAGATGTACGAGCTGATCGGACACCTGCAAGCCAACGTGCAAGGTGGCCAGAACCTCCATCTCTTCGTACGTACACCGAGCGAATTTGATGCCACGCACAAGTGGCTTGACGTGACATTTTTTTTTCTTTCCACAGAACCAGCAAATTGCACCAGCCGGCGACCCAGCCCATCCCAGGACTGGCAATGTACGCCGCTGTAGAAGAGACACGACAAGCACAGGCGAACAAGGCTCTGAACGGAAACTATGCGCACGACAAGGGTACGCTGGAGTTGTTGAAGCTGGAGATGAGAAAGGGCATTGCGCTCAAGCAGACCAACTCCACGGCTGTGAGTCTACACGAGTGTCATCAATAGGCGATGTTTGCTAATGTGATCGCGCCAGGCTGTGTCCGAGTGCGGTTTCACCCTCGTTTTCCGGCCAGAGAACGAGATGGGTGTCTAGATGCATCGCAGACCGAATATGATTGTCAACGTGAAATGTACACACAATGCCACACAGCCTCAAACGGCAGTGGAGAAGCTCTATCATAACAAGTCTAATTCGCTGAACCTGCTGTTCTCGATCGATTGGGATCTTCTGTTATCCTGCCCCACTTGCAGAACCAAACTTCCTCCACATGCATCCGCTCAACGAACCCGGGCCTTCTATTGTCGCGTTGCAGATGTAATGCATGCAAATTCGGCGATTATTCGCGTCTCTTCTTGCCCTCCTCGAGAATACCAAGGCGGGCATCAGATCTACCAGTACTAATCAAGGGGCCGACAAGAGGGTCCTTCGCGACTCTATCCAAGGTATCCTGGTATGCCTCAACTGCCCACTGCGGCGTGTTGAGCTTCGGCCAGTTGACCTAGACGAATCAGTTAGTGCTCCCCATGCACAGTAAGAACCAATGACTTACGTAAAGACTACCATAGTTCCACATGAACCTGCCCGAGTATCCTGCAACAGCGAGGCTGAAGAAAGTGAACATTCGCAATGGCCATATTGTCGAGTCCGGCAGTCGGCTCGTGCTGACGCTCACGGCCACGAAGAACATGCAGAAGCCAAGTACATAAGGCACCGCTTGCACAATCAGAGGTCTCCGATCTGCGAACTGATACGCCGAGCCGATGCCAGCTGTCTCCGGTGAATATGCTCCCAAGAATAGGTCAAATGCATCTTGCCTAGGACCATCGGCGAAGTTGTTCCGCACATATCGTGTACAACTGTTGCTTAGATCTTGCAGCATGCCGGCCCTGGTACGGTTGCCCGTGCGTGTGAAATCTGTCTTCAATGCGCCTGTTCCAGAGTATGTCTTAGACACCACATCTGCATTGTCGGCCCAGACATTCCGGAACAAGTGCTCGAAAGTTTGGTCGTCTTGTGCGGTCTCGCCCGATCGCAAGACTCCAAGATCGACTAGCATCCGTGTGAGAGCCCAACGCCCAAGCATCGACTGTACCACATTAGTCCTGTCGAGACAGTCCATACAGTTTGTACGGACAACAGCTGTTTGCTTTCGTCTAATGTCGATGCCTCCGGAGGGTTTGTCGATGCCATGGAAGTAGCCACCAGCGGTCAGTCCATCCTTAAGCTGATCCAACAGGAGTTGTGCTCGGTACCATTTCAGGCCTTTAGTCTCGTTGTGAAAGTCAAAGTAAACGTAATGCAGATGATCATACCAACTGCGTTGATCACCTGGCTCAATCACATTGAACTTCTCGTTTGTTTTGCGGTCTGACTCTGTCGTCTCTCGTGGGTTGGACTGCAGAATCTTGACCAGTTGTTCGTACGCATCCTTCACGCGCATCTCGCGTCCCTTTTGGTTGACCAGGTTGACCATGTAGTTCTCGCCATACAACTGAATTTGCTCGTCAAAGTGCTTCCTGGCCGCGTTCGCTGCAGCTTCGACGCCACGAATCTGCAGTTTTGGTGTGTAATGTAACGTGTTGACTTCTGCCCAGAAGACGGGGACACTGCCACGAGTCTGCACGTAGGAAAGGACCTGCGTTTCGGGGCCGCTTACAGGCTTCTCCTTTGCATACCCTTGATCGCCGGCGTAGCTAGTCATGCCACTAGATGCATTATCGTTGAGAATAATAGCCTGTTCTGTCTCGTTGTAATTCGAGACATGGCCTTCTTCATCAATACCGCGCGACAAGTACCGTGTTCCTGTTCTGTGCCTCGATCGACGCGTGATGAGCACAAAAGTCAGGAAATTGCCTTTGATCGATGTGTTGGTGATGCTCATCATGCCATATACTGCAGGCAGTATGTACGGATCCACAGCTGGTTGAGGTCCTGACGAGGGCCTGCCAGACGATCTTCCAGTGCGGAAGTCTATGAGTGAGGATGAGATGTGGCGATTCCAGAAGAAGCGATCATCTGCGCGTTGCCACAGAGGCTCGTTGATGTCACCTTGGGCCTGCCGTTGGAAACTGTTGGTCAAGTCGAAGGAGTAAGAGAAGTACATTGGACCAGTCTTCAGCAATGTCTTGAGATACGCGAGATACGTATCCTCATCGGGATCGTGGACTTGGGGTTCTCGCAGTGGCAAGAACTCTGTCGAGACGACCTTGTAGATCTGGTGACCCTTTAGGCGACCGACCGCCCGGGATTTGGTAATGATGATCACGTAGCTATCTATGTGGGCGCTTCAGCATGCTGCGGTGCAACGGCACGAGCTCGAGACCGTACCTAGCCGGAGTTTGATGATGCCCAGGATGCCCGAGATGCTCGAGACGCGGTTTCCCCCATTCAAATTGCCATCGTGGAGTCTCAGATCGCCGGACGGCCTATCAACGACCAGCGTTGGCGCATTTGGGGATGAAGGCGAGGAGAAGGCGTAGTAAGTCGAGGATGCGTGCACGTTGATGTCCCGGAAGGGGAGTGTGGCACTCATCGTGGTGGGCGTAGGTGGTAATGCACAATTGAGAAGCCAATGACCGCGATGATTCTGTTTGTTTGTTGGTGATGTTCGGGGTGAGATGGAGTGGTAGGAGCAGTACAGGTCGTCTCGGCAGCAGCCGTTGAACCCTGCGCATGACGTTCATCCCTGCGACAGCCAGGCTGCTCTTCGTACATCACACCCGGACAGCAGCACCATCCAACAACAACACCGCCACTCACCACTGATAACGCCGATACCACCACACACCACAGCTGATTCATAGCAAGCAGAGTAGCAAACAATCTGCATAGCCCCATCCCGGCGCAGGAGGCTACGACACGGTCCTAGCTACGTCCCGCTGCTTGTCATGGCAGCAAGAATGCCGCAAGGCGGGCGTCCCGGCGGTGCTAAGTTCGCGCAGTTCAAGCTGGTGCTGTTGGGTACGCAAGGCATGAAGACCAGACTGTGAGGGCAGGTTATTGACCATGTGCAGGAGAATCTGCTGTCGGAAAGAGTTCGCTCGTACTGCGCTTTGTCAAGGTAGGCCTTTCGAGAGAACTCATGCGCTCGATCCTTGTTTGACTCGTGAATAGGACCAGTTCGATGACTACAGAGAGTCGACTATCGGCGCCGCCTTCCTCACGCAGACGATCGCACTCGATGAGCAGACTACCGTGAAGTTTGAGATATGGGACACGGCAGGGCAAGAGCGATACAAGTCATTGGCACCTATGTACTACCGCAATGCGAATTGCGCAGTAGTCGTCTACGACATCACACAAGCGGTAAGATACGTGGCTGGGGACTTGGGCACATGAAAGCGCAACTGATAAGGGGACAGAGCTCGTTAGACAAGGCCAAGGCCTGGGTCAAAGAGCTTCAACGACAAGCAAACGAAAACATCATCATCGCGCTCGCTGGGAACAAGGCAGATCTTGTTGCCGAACAGCCCGACAAGCGCGCAGTACCAACGGCTGATGCCGAAGCCTATGCAAAGGAGGCCAACCTTCTTTTCTTTGAGACCAGCGCCAAGACAGCCGAGAACGTCAAGGAGCTTTTTACAGCGATCGCAAAGAAACTGCCGATAGAGCAAGCGAGCCAAAGAGGAATGCGCGGAGCGGCTGGCAGACCAGGAGGCGTAGATTTGGGCTCGAGGCAAGATCCAGGTGCCTCAGTTGGCGGACCAGGTGGATGCAACTGTTAGCGTCGGGGTGTGGTAGCTGGATTTGGTGAATTCGGAGTTTATGTCCACAATACCATGCTGAGCGTCTTTCTCGCACGGGCGACGTCGTGCGCATCGGAACTGGACAGTACCTTTTTTGGTCCACCAATTATACAGGCCAAGGCGTTTGGCGCAGCCGATCTTATAGTAGGTAGGGAGACCAATTGCAATCGTCCCATGATCAGCACACTCACATGCTCGTACAAGCATAGAATGTGGGCTTCATAGCGCCACATCGTGAAGCACAGTATCGAGCAACCTGCCTGCGATCAGCCTCGTCCTTGAGAGGCCCTGACGCGGCATCGTACTCTTCAGCCAATCTGCTGTCTGCCACCCATGCTTCTTAACATCCAGGTTATGTGTCTTCCTAACTTTGCATGTCATCCAGTAGTATGTACCGATATGCCTTCTCGAAATAAGTGCGTCGGCCGAGCGGGCCGGCGCTTGTCTCTTGAGGTCCTGGTCCGCTTGCACCCTTGCTCGTCAAGTCCAGGATCACAACCACGACACGCAAAGTCTGGGTCAATAGCATCTCACAACATACTATCGACCCGGAATTAGACCAGACGAGGCTACGCGCAGTCCTCAAGACTCCAGGATTATTCATCTTCTTGCAGCGAACCATTCGACATGGCGCGTAGATCACAGCGATTGTCCACAGGCAATGGATCAGCCTCCAAGCACAAGCGGAGTGCTTCGGGACCAGTAATCTCGAACTCGACCATTAAGAGGCCCAAAGCACATCATTCCACGCCCACCAAGAGGCAGTACTTTCAAGCGAGCGATGAAGGGGCCGAACAAGAATCTTACGACGACGAGGACGATAACCCCTCCAATTCAGAAGAATCCGGATCTGATTTTGGAGCAGGCGGGGAGTCAGCACCTGCAGAGGAAGCAAAGTCTGAAGATGAAGACGATGACGACTCTTCAGGTAGCGACGATGCATCTACTAAACAGTCACAGCATGTGTGGCGATCCGGCGTCAAAGCTGGCTTAGGGCCTGGCAAGCAGCTCATCATCAAGAAACCAAAGCCTCGAAGCGCTGGAAAAACACCTTACACCGACGAGACCATTCATCCGAATACGTTACTTTTCCTCGCAGATCTCAAGGCAAACAACGACCGACAGTGGTTGAAAAGTAAGTACACGTCCATGCCATTGCCCAACGACTCCACGATGCTTGGGGCACTCCACTGTGTGTCAGTAAGTGAGCCTGCTTCGACGTCGGTGTGCGTAGCGCTACAAGCTTCGCTTCGCGCCGACCCACATGTGTCATTACGGATATCGCACTATGCAGGAGTGATGCAAATGATGCAGGGCTCCGGCATTCGTAACACTTCAAACTCTAGCGGTTGTGATTAGATGAGATCCTTACGGAGACATCGGAAGAGTACTCGAAGACACATAACGGCAACTATCCCTGCTGACTTCTGACGATAGTGCATGACGCCGACTTCCGCCAGTCAGAAAAGGACTGGCACAGCTTCGTTCAGCATATGACTGAGAAATTGACGGGAATAGATGACACAATCCCCGAGTTGCCAGTGAAGGACGTGTAAGACGACATGATAACCAAATCGTAGTGGAAACCCCTGACGGCTTTCACCTAGGATTTTTCGAATCTATCGAGACATTCGCTTCTCGAAAGACCCAACTCCATACAAGGTACGTTTAGCTCTACAGTGCCGACCTCCCCGCCAGTAGTGGTTGATGAGGATGCACTAATGCGGTGCCCAGGCTTGGTTCAGCGTTGCGTGGTTAGTTGCATATCTTGAACGACTCGCCAACGGCGGCACGCTGAAAGGAGTACAGGTCCCGGGCCGGAAGAAAGTCTTCAGCATACGCTCATTATTATCTTCAGATTGCTCCGAATAGAAGCTTCATCGGTAAGTGCACGCGGTACCTGACTTTCACGTGATTTATGCGATATTCGTAACCGACAAACGCTTTGGCCAAGGAGGATAATGCGCGACGAGGAGCTAGATGGAGCGGTGTGGCATGCAGACTACTACATCGCCCGGCCAGACTGCCACAGCAAAATGCTGCGAGTGCAAACACGACCGGAGGGGCTGCACGTCAGCCATAGTCCTGTCTGGCACTTTACATAGTCCGAGTGCCGTCGGGCTGTGGTATCCAGGTCTTGATGCAGATGCGTCTCTTCCCACCATGCCGGGTGCGTCCTGGCGCATGAACGGCCTCGAGACCTCGTCGAGAGAAGTGCTACCGCAAAATGCGGACGATATCTTTGAAAGGTTCGATCGCATCGGAGGCCGCAGCGCTCTCGAACGAGCTTCTGCAAGCGCATAAACCGGGCTGGATGAGTTCGGAAAGGTCGTTCGCTGCGAATACCGTTTGATGCAGGATCAGGGCGACTTCGATGCTTTGCCAGCGCGTTGCCCGTCGTCAGCGACAGGAGGCAAGGCTTTGGCGCATTTGGCGTCGGTCAGTACGCGTCTCGTCATGGTTACAAGACAACCGCCATCAATCATGCCGAGGGCATGTCAATCGTCTCGTCAGCCTGCGTGATTTGTCAACTTGCTGGTGATGGAATTCCGTCTCTTGTCGATGCGAAGGCCTCCTATCGGGTGACGTACGGCGTACCTAGCACTACCCACGGCAGCGTCCGATCTTGCGCTATTCCTGCTGAACCAGCAACAAACGCAAACCATCGACAACACAAGAGCTCTCCCCTAGGTGCAAAGACTAGCCGCCTAGGATCTTCTGACACGCAGCTCTGCCTGGGTATAACCAGATCCTCGTGTTGCTTAGCACGATCAGGATTGCCGGCTCTTTGTTCTTTGACGAAGGCTGCCTATCATCAGCCTTCAACGAAGAGTCGGATGAGCGATGGGTTGACGGACGCGTCTGAGCACGCGCATTACCGTTAACTTATAGCTAGGCGACCCTCGATGTCTTTGCGACACGCGAGAAGTCATCTGGCTTCGTATTTGCTACTCACCAACTCTTACTGCAAAGAGCGCGCTCTTGTCCAATCTCAACCTCGTCGTTTACTGCCACGAGTGTAGAACTTTGATGACCACCTTGCTGACACAAACGCGTTCAGGCGGAGGTCTCTGGATGCCTGAAGCGGGTCCCACAGCAGCAATGCGCCGAGCTATCGATCGTGATTCGAGTCGTCTGAAGAACATTCTGTCGAGCGATCGCATACGTGAGGAGTTTCTGGGTGGCTGTAGTAAGAGCGGCGGCGCGGCAGTCAAGAATTTTGTCAGGAGC
Organism: Nothopassalora personata; assembly: GCA_033816765.1. Taxonomy (NCBI): domain Eukaryota; kingdom Fungi; phylum Ascomycota; class Dothideomycetes; order Mycosphaerellales; family Mycosphaerellaceae; genus Nothopassalora; species Nothopassalora personata. The sequence goes on along the minus strand of CM066287.1, from coordinate 3,466,066 downwards.
AACTGCAAAAACGCGTTGAAGACCAAGCCTAAAGGTGAGTCAACCCCCGATCACGAATCGCCAGACTGGACACCGAAAGTGTGCTCGGTATGCCCACACTGTCAATGTCCATCCTACTGCTGTCGTCGCGAATGGGACTTGCGCTTGCGACAACTCGAAACAGGCATAGGTTGTCCAGTAAATAGAAAGTTCGAATCTGGTTCCTTGACGGCTATGCCCTGATGACGGAGGATGACGAGTTGCAACAATGGATGCGACTGTGCACGACTGTCATGGTTGACAAGAGATATCACGGGCCCAACAAAGTCTGTCGTACGGCACCGCCCCGACGGTCCGGACGGATCTCGAGTCGGTAGCTCTGCCACTCAGCCTCCCTCGGACGGTCAAACTAGTTCGAGGAGCAACCTGAGTGATTGTTCAATGCAGACTTGAAAGCCACCGCGAACCACGAACATTAGGCCGCTCGTCGGCATGTGAGTGCATCTGGTTGAGCTATGTTCTCCATAACCTCTCGGCCGAGCACTAGGAGAGGACAAGGCCTCCTGGCCCCTGTTACGGACGCATCTCTGGCTTAGCAGACAACGAAATCACTGACAAGTCACTACTAGGGTACGACGCGGACCATGCGGATATCGCTCTCTTGAGACTTCGCAATTTCACGATAGGGAGGGACCTGAGTGATGAGGAGGTGCTGGGAGAAGCGGGGATGCTTCGCATCGCAGAATTGCTTGCATGTCTGAAGCCATACGTGAGTTCCTCCATCCGTGTTCATTCTACTCCCGGTTGAATCGAAGTCATGTCTCGAGTCAACCGGGGCGTGCTGTAAAGCCAAATTCCTCCTTCGGAATGTTTGGCGAACCTGGCTGTGCTCCTGTCGTTCGCGAGACGTGCCTGTCGCGTCCCTTTCTCATCATGTGTGCATGAGATTGACGCGTCTATTGCGTTTGGGTGTCACTGCAACATGCCCAATTTTTGGCAATGTGGGGCTGATCACGCTTCGCTTACTTAGATCACCTACATCAATTCTGTGATCAGCCCCGATGCAGATGATTCACACGGCGAAGATGGGGACGAAGACGAAGACGAGGATGAAGATGAAAATGGTAGCCACGGAGGAGAAGAAGAAGAAGCAGACGGCTCTGAGTAATACTATCATCGCAAGGCTGTTGCAACGTATATCTGCTGGCAGCTTGTTCCCGTATCCGATCAAAAAACAAAGAACGCGGATTGGTAACGCTCCCGGCGAAACGTCCCTTCTTGGTTCTTCCACCAATATCCTAGCGTCAGAGACTTCCTATCCCGTTGGGCACACATACATGGTAACGAACGTAGGACACGTTTTGCACGGTCGTCGGACATGTTGTGTCGCCGCACTGCTGTGCTGGCAGCATTTCTCCACCTGCCAGCAGGAAGGAGATCTCTCCCGACACCTCGACGCTACAATGATAGGGTAAGGCGTGGCCTGGACCGGGCAGCCCGAACCTTAACCTTTGGCGGCGCGCCGCAGCACATTTCGGTCATGTGATTTTGCTGCCAGGGTTGGATAGCACAAATCGGCGATTGCGAGCCCAATCGGCGGTGACATTCTGCAGGGCATGGGGAAGCTGAGACGTACCCTCAGCCTGCACCGCTCTGAGCTCTCTGTAAACTACCTCGTACCGTCCCAATCTCGCTTTGCGAGTGGCACGACTGCCCATGATCTAGCGAGGATGTGCCTGCACAAAATGCAGAAGCGTCGAATGGCTCCGAGCTTGATCCGTTTTACAGTACAAATGTCCGTCAGGTGAGGCCGACCGAATCCGCTGCGCTTTCCCGCGGCATTGCTAGACCTTGGTGTGCTCGGTTCGGATCCCTCAGCGTCTGATTTCGGAGCACTACGAAATTTGAGTTTGATGTAGCGGTACGTGCCGACGCCTCTACTGTGCTACCTAGTCGAGGGTGTCAGCATATGACATTCCTGTCCCATCCGGCCGTGGCGAGTGGATCCACGAGGACGCCACAGCCTGGACTCATGGTGCAGCACTTTCGCAGGGCAGCGGTACTGATCGCTGCGGCGTGAACGGCGAGGCGACAAGGGGACAGTCCATCCCATGCCATGGTTTATTTTATGTAGCAGCAACTTGACATATAGCAGCGTGTCACAAGCGTCTGGCGCTTATTAGTGTGCATGGTATGAGTTGCGTGCCGTACCGCTGTCGCATGTCTCGGATTGCGTTCCACGACCGCAAGAGGGTCATATTGATTAACATCCTTCAAGAATGTTGTTGATCTGGAGGCCGAGATCGAATGTCGACGATCCTGCGAGCGAGAAATGTGAGAACTTACACATGGAGACGGTGTGCCCGATTCTGCGTCTGCTTGGCCGTTGAAGTCCTCTTCGTTCCACCGTAGCTGCCGATATTGATGCTAATGTTCAAGTACATACATGCCTAGCCCGGAAGCCTGGTGGGTCCACATATAATAGCCGGCTGCGCTTGTCGTCGCGGTCGTCGTCTTCCTCATCATCCATGCTTCGTTAGTACTTCCACATGCTCTATTGACAAGTGCCAGCGGCATTTGTACTGTTTTAAGCAGTCTTTTCGATAGCTTCACCTTCACCATAGAGCCATCCTCAAGGAAGAAGTCTCTTTACTCAGTAGCTGAGCCTACTGGTGATGGTAGGTCCTTCGGCGCCGTTAACGCTTAGGCAGCCACTGACATTCTTGGGTGTTCAGGCTCGGCGCTCGACTCGCCTCATCATCGGTCCCGTAGACTATACCCAACGTCAGCAGAAGGAATCGCTACTTCGTAGAGAGCGAGCACAACGCCAGGAATACAACAGGTAGCTGCCCCATACCCGCATAAGGTTCGGCCACATCCGTCGCCTCTCGCCTCTGGAACGCTTCGGCCAGCTACTGTAGCGCCGTTTCACTATCACAGAGTTCATCAAGGAACTGCATCGGGCATGACGTCGACGAACAGCTGGCACACCCTCGCGCAAATGCACTGTCCAATCCAGCGATTTTTCTAATTGGTACACAGGTACATTTTCGCAACGTCCAGTGCAGCGTGACCAGCTGGCCCTGGCTGCATAGCGAGCACGGCCGAACGGAAGACTAAGTGTCCGCTGACCACGCGATACTCACCGACGGTGAGAAACTGCTTGAGCGTGAGATGTAAGCAGCTTTCGGTTGATTTGTGCCCGTGGCCCCCCCCCCTCTTTTGCAATCCCTGCGTTGCCACGTTCTTGAAGAAGACGAGGGCGATCGAACGGAAATGAATTGATTGGGCAGTGGCAGTCTCGCGCCTCCGCTGATCCAGTTTAGGCGCGGCTGAGGCGCGGCTGCAATCCTTGGTGCATCGCCACATCAACCAGTCAAATCCGCTGTTCGGCGGTCGTTTACAGGCCCGCTTCGAGACGGCGCGGTCAGCCCGCTCCCAGAGATCTGAGCGAGCGGAGCCTGGCTGATCTCAGCTCGGCCGGCCAGTGAGAGTGCGTACCACAGCTGCCGAGCGCGTTTGCTGCAAGCAGACGAGTGCGCTAGAAGCACCAACCCTGCTTGCTGGGTTTACCTGGCAGTCGGTTGCAGGCGACGGACCGTCAGGCTTGCGTGTTCGAAAAGATCAGCGCGAACAAACTGCTGCGCGGGAGGCGTGCGAGGTGAAGTGGCACACCACACGTTCATGCTCGTGCTCGTGCTCTGCTTGACCCGCCTACTGTACTTGACTTGCTTTGGGACCATTGCCCCGGATCTGCCGCTGCCGTCTTCCCACATCCCCACCACGCGTTGCAGCAACTTTTACACCTTTGTTGCACTTTACGCTCGACCACGCAGCACGACATCACGGCGCCACGACAATTCACACCACCTCGCAACACCGCCTGCGCGTCACCGAGTCCGCCAAACGCCGGTAGTGCAACACTCGGTCGCGGTGTCACACGCTCGGCAGCCTTCCCTGCAGCATCGACGGCCTTTCGCGACCGGGCCGCGCCTTTGTGCAACCTCAAAACATCACCGACAGAGAGGCTCGCTTGCGCATATCGCTACGTGCGCGGCTGCGTCAAGTAATAATTAATTAAGCCGCGGACCTTGCGCCCGCCATGTATCAGTCGCCCACACAGTCTGGTCCAGGCTGGACTCCGAATGCGCCGCCCACATCGCAGGCAAACCAGCAGTCGCAGCAATGGCCGCCAAATCCACCGAACTCGAATGGTCAATATCAACCACGACCGAACCCCAACCAGGTGAGTCGCACTCGACTGCTTTAGCTGGCCGTGGAGTTGCAGCACGCCAAGACTTCTGTCGCGGCCGTGCCCAGCTGTACCTACTGTTATTCTCCCACCTGCCATCGCAAGCTTCACATTTCCGCTCGCAACACGACCAGACATCGCGCGTCAATATGGGAGAATCAACCACAGCAGCGGCGGCCGCCATCGACCCCGCATTATCTTCTCAAGACGACATCAATACTGACCAAGATGACTCAAAGCAGCTTACGCCAATCTCGCAGGCAGTCCAGCAGCAAGGCGCACCACCGGCCATGCAGACGCTCCAGCCAAACCATCCCGACCAGTATCGCGCTCTGCCTCCGCCACAGCAGATGTATGGGCCACCATACCAGCAGGCCCCGCAGATGGCCTATCCTCCCACTCAACCCGCGCCGCGACAACGTACTGCCATTGCTTGTCGGTATTGCCGACGACGCAAGGTAAGCATCACCAAAAAGGCTCTCCAGACTGCGCAAGCTGATTATGCATTTAGATTCGCTGCTCCGGCTTCGATCAGTCCGAAGATGGGCGCTGCACCAACTGCCAGCGCTTCTCACAGGAGTGTGTCTTCACGCCAGTAAGCGCACAAACCCAAGCGTTTGTGCCTGCGCACACAGTCTGGCGCGGGCAGAATCCTCCGCCAAACACGCAGCTTTACGGCGCCTACGGCCAGCCATTGCCTCAGCACGGTAACCGCGATCAATATCCGCAGCAACAACAGCAACAGCCCGGCCAGTATCCGCCACCGCCTCAAGGCTACCAACAGCAGCAGCCTATGTACTCGCAGCCGGGCGGGCCCCAGGCCCAAAACGCCGAAGCTGGACGCAAGCGTCCGAGCGACGAGCCGCACACACCGACCCTCGCTCCACCGAACCCGGGAGAGCAGTCTCAAATGCCTCAGCATCGTGGTGCTGATGGGCAGCCGTATGGTTATCCTGAGCCATCCGGTCTTACTCCAGCTGGTGCGTCGCCCACTTCCTCTACTACCTCGTATCATTCCGCGCATTATCCTCCCCAACCATATCATGCTCAGTCGCAGGTCCAAGTGCGTCGTGCATCGCCGCAGAGCCCGTACTCTTACGATGCCTCGCGTGCATCATCCTCGCCGCATGTGCTTGGGCAGCCCGGCATTTCCACTAGCTTTCAGCACGGTGCTGCTGTCCGTGGCGGTCGCACTCCTCCAACGTCTGCGGCAAACGCTCAGCGTCCCGGCGGCAAGGTCAACGATCTCGCTGGCCAGCCCAAGATGGAAGAGCGTACCTCCACGGACAGCAGTATGCTCCAAGCGCTCAATCGTGGACCAAAGTGAAGAAACGGTAGCTGACGCGTTCAGCAGAGAAAGACATTGATGGCCTCGCGGGCGGTGACAGGAAAGAGGGGGGATACCGCCAGATGAAGGACGTGGGCGTCCAGGTGGATCTGATCGGAAAGGATTAATAGGCAGGAGCTGGCCTCCGCCACGAAAGAGGTGTGCAACAAAGGGCGCCGGGTTCTGTCGCGTATCAAGAGTTCGAATACACGCTTTCTGCAGGGGCGTTTTGCTGTTTCTGGGAGGGTCGAGTGACTTGCTGCATCATATCGCATGCGGCGCTGAACATCTGAGTGTCAGCATTGGGACGCTTCCTGTCTAGATTTCGCAAATGGTATTGGTTTTCAGAGATCGGTTCTGCTTCGCTCTCGGTGGACGAGCAATGTATCTGCTAAAGAGGGCGAGTCTGGCAACAGAGATGCGAGGGTAGTAAATAGTCGAGGGATGCTTCAGTGGTTTGCATGGTATATCAGTGCTGCGGCTGTCGCTCGTGCGAGTCTGTTCATGATGTTGCTTGCGATGGCCCCCTTTCCATGTTATCGTCAAGATGAAGAAGACGATCTTCGAGCAGCTGAAGTGTGTCGCTTTTGCGGTGCGCGCCGTCTTCCCTTCCCATCGCGGCTATGGCCGTCAACCAGGCCACGTGCGAGCGAGCCGTCTTTGCCATCCATGATCCGATGAAGGTACTGTTACATGTATCATGAAGCGCGATACTAGCTGGGCTATGAACGGCATGTGAAGCATTGGACCACGCCACGCCACAGCCAGTAGTGATGATTCCACCACGCCGACTGACTACTTATTAGGAGGACTAGCAGTATAGATAGGCGTAGTGCAGCTGTGTCGTCCACTTGGCCATGGCATCCATCGAGGCGTGGGCGGTGCCTCGACTGCAGCAGCTGTTGCCACTCGACGACGAGTCTCTCAAACAAGTCGTCGGCTACGCAGACTCACTGTCGAAGGACGCTGCAGCCGAACACCTGAAGAACCTTCTAGGAGACGATGCGAAGAGCCTCGAATTCATATCCAGTTTCAATCTCAGACGACAGAACGCACCCGCGCAGGTTCCTAGCCAATCTATGACGAAGACTCCCAGCACTGTTGCAACAGGAACGTCAGAGGCACCGAGGAGATCGCGGCCTCAAAAGAAGAAAGCGAATATCCATTCTCTTCCGGCTCGCCAGCTTGAGGGCCATGGTGATACCTCCGGTGCTTATCACAAACGCAGTGAGCAGGATTACATAGCCGCTTCCTCTCGCCAGAGTCACAAAGATCGAGTAGCAGACAATCTCGCGCTGCAGCACAGACCAGATGCAACTCATTTGCCACTGATCACAGACGATGCTGCCCCCACAAGCGCTCCCATCACAAGCAAGCCTCCGCCCTCTGCTTCTGGGCCTTTGATATCAGATGCGTTGTCGTCAAAGAAGTCGGCTGCCACACGAGACTCTGCTGCATCTTCACGAAATGCTTCACCTGCTCCGAAGACGAAGATCAACATTGCTGGTGGCACAGCCATGCATGGTGCCTCGACTGCTCTCTCTGACCTTGACTCCGCGATCCGCGCTCTAGAGGTGCAGACCAACCCAGGTCTAGCTGCAGGATCAGCAGCGGAGACAGAAAGACGCAAATGCAATTGCATGGCCACGAGACATCCGCTACTGGACATGGCGCCCAATTGCCTGCAATGTGGTAAGGTCATCTGCGTTAAGGAGGGTCTTGGCCCTTGCACGTTCTGCGGCGCACAACTCATGGCCGCTGAGGACCTACAGAAAGTGTTGAGAGTGCTAAAAGATGAACGTGGCGAGGAGCGGATGAAGGCCAACAACGCTGGGCACAAACGAGCAGACGTAGCCCAAGGGAAGGCAAGGGCCTTCACAGGTCGAGACTTCCTTGCACAAGCATCCTCAGCGCGGTCGTCTCCACTGTCATCTCAACCAGCTACGCCGGCCGGCTCAGATGACGAAGCAAGTGAAAAGGCCAAAATTCACAGGGACAAGCTCCTGGGATTCCAAGCAAACAACGCACGGCGGACGCGCATTCATGACGAAGCTGCCGACTATGATGTACCAACTGCAGGAACGAACATGTGGGCGAGTCCACAGGAACGAGCTCAACAGCTGAAGAAGCAGCAAAAGATACTTCGAGAAATGGAATGGAACGCAAAACCAGAGTATGAGAAACGTCGCGTGGTGGCCAGCATTGATCTCAGGGATGGGAGAGTGGTGCGGAAGATGGCGGAGGTGGAGAAGCCAGACTTCGGCGGCAAAGATGAAGCAGAGGTGGAAGCAGACCGCCAAGGTCCTCTGTCAGGCCAGGGTGGTGCTTTCAGCCACAATCCGTTGGCTTCAGGCCTCATTCGTCCAACGGCTCGTGAAAGCAAGAGCAAAGGCAAAGGTGCTGTGAGGGAGCACAGGAGTACCTGGAGACGGGTGCAGATGGACGAGGATGACAACGAGCAGTGGATCCTAGACGGAGGAGTCTACGGTGGGCAGACTACAGATCGCCCTCTAGGCGATGAAGAGCATGCCCAGGGATGAAGGACTGATGGGATGATAAGATCATTTGATGACACAGCTGCCACTAGAATCCGTTCCAAGCCTTCTTCTCCTCAGGCTTCTGGACCATAGTATAACTCTCTTCCTTCCGTTTTCCGAGATCCCACGGGTTCTGCTGCCCTCGCGAATACCCAGGCTCCCAATGATGCTGATTGCTTTTAAGCGCCACTTGTCCAGCTGCCCAGTCCTGCTCATAAGTATATGCATTAGCCATGTCTCCATCGTGTTGTTGCGCTCACATCTGGGCAGAAGCTGAGACTCATGGGACGTACCTGCATCCCACCAACCCACGACGTCACCTTCTGCCACGCAGTCTGCGCCTTTCGCCCCTTGGCAATAAACAACGTTCTCTGAACCGTCCCACTCTTGAGCTCCATCACAGCAGGCTGTTTGAGCGCCACGATATCAAAGTCTTCAAACCCTGCCTCCTGATAGAGATCCCGCATCTGATCACCAGTGAAGCCATGGTATTTGATTGTGTGCTTCATTCCCGGTATCTCACCACCTCGACCAGAGTGCTCGTCATCCCGTCGCGTGCTGAACGGCAGGAAATCAACGATGACGAGCACTCCTGTACCAGCTTTGAGACGTTCGGCGAGGCGCTTCATCGCTCGGTCTGGGTGCTCGAAGTGGTGGAAGCCCAGACCAACGACGGCTATGTCGAACTCGTACCATTCTGGGGCTTTCAGTTCGGCGGAGACAGTCTGGCTGAAGAGATCTCCGACTACTGCGTGTGCTCCTGATGATTGTGCGGCCTCGTTGTATTGCGCGACCATTTTGTCGCTGAGGTCGATGCCGGAGATGGTCGAGACGTATGGTCCCAATGCTTTCGTTATGGCACCAGTGCCGCAAGCATAGTCCAGAAGCCTGACGGTCTGTCTTTCTGCCGGGACATCAGGGTCGACCCATTGGGCCCCGATCCAGTCTTTCCTTGCTTGTAATGCCTCTGCTACTTGGTTGGAGAGGTCGATTTGCCACTGTTTGGTGTTGTATGTAGCGGACAGGTCGCTGGTGAATGTTAGAGAGCTTCAAATGATGATGCGGAGAGATGTATATACTCGAAGGCTTTGCGATTTGCTTCTGTGAAGGCACTCATGATGGTGGTCCTTGAAGCCGAAGTGGCGCTGGGTTCGATGCAAGTATGGCAGTCGATGGTATTTCAGGCACGTGTCTTCAGCTAATTTGCAAGACTTGGTGTTAACAGATGTTCAGTAACGACGCAGCATCAGACTATATTCATATCCCGCGGCTGCCGGAGAGTAAAGTTGAGGTCGCGGAGAGAAGGTTGGTGTGAAAGTCTCCGCTTTATAGCTTCCCGCAATGCACGCCACGGCTACCATTGAGCATAACATTGGAGCTGAGCAGACCTGCGACATCTTTTCAATGTCCTCCCGATCAAGAACACCGGTGAAAGCATCCCATTGAAGTTAACATTACTGCGCTACTCTTATACACGATCAAGCTGCTACATGCCGCATGTAGGCCTGCAGTTCAGTAGATGCCGGGTACTATTCTGTACGGAACCTTCTCGCAATACTTCTCCCAGTCCTTGCCATACTTGCGCCTGCACTTTTGGTCGTCTCTCATCTCGCGATGAATGAGCAAGACAGCAAAGTACAGCATGAAAAAGTAAGTGATCGGAATTGCAGTACCCTTCATCCCGTCGGTCGTGACGAGACGAGTACCTGGGTAGAGGATGGAAGGCGTGAGCTTGTAGCCGGCAGCAAGGGTGGGGAGGCAGTATGCCCAGCTCATGATCCAATCACCCAAGTAGTTGATGTGGCGAGCCATTCCCCACCAGCCAGATGTCAAGAGACGGGAGCCTGTCGCAGTCTCGATGTATTCAAGGTGTGCTACTGACGGGTCGTTCGGGTTCGTACGGAAGCGGTTCTTCTCGCTGTTGCTGGAGCGGAAGATGTAGTATCCGAAGAGCTGAATTCCAATGATGAGCAGTAGGTAGAAGGGACCGAGAACCACGGGATGTATGCTGAGGTAACGTGCCTGGATGGAATATACCCATGGCACCCAGACAAGGTCGCCGAACGACAGCATGAAGCCGAAGCCATCCTGGATGAGGTCGATGGTGGTCAGAATAGCAGGCTCGTTCCAGAGAGCATCCAACACGTAGAGAGATTGGCTGACGATGACAATGATCATTGAATCGGTGATGGTTCCATAGCTCTTGTACTGCTTGGCTGCAAAAGCCAAATCCAGCATGATCCAGCCCAGCAAGCCGGGGCGCAACTCCATGAAGGCCTTGATATCGATCTCGCCGAAGAAAGGAAGTGTCACGCGAGGGTTGAGCTCACGCCCAATGTACCAATCGTAGAGCAGATTGCCGCTGTGACCTCCAGCTGCCAACTCGCGCAGGTCCTTATTCCCAGCCTTGACTTCAAATGACTTGATGTAGACGAAGATGGCGAGACCGTAGGCGACGAGGATGTTGCAAGTCAAAAGCTGAATGTAGTTGCGGTTGATGAATGTCCAGACCTGGAAGTCTGGTCCGCGCACAACAGTGCCTGCAGCGCAGACGACCAGGATTGTGACAGCAGAGAGGAAGGCTGCGACCATGTTAGCTAGCAATCAATCGCTCCAAGTCGCAGCAGGGCATACCATTGAATCTGTACTTCAGCCTTCCGCCAGTCCGGAGCTCAGTGCCTTGGACCTCTTGTGCTGGCAGCAGGACGTAGAGAAACAAGCTCAAGCCGTACCAGAAGAGTGTGCCCAACACGGCCTCGACGCTGATTAATCCAGTCCAGCCTGGCCAGCCCACTTCTGTCTTCAGAACGTCCAGCGCGTGTTGCCATCCTGCCTGTCGCGATAGCCCGTTGGGCGTGAACAGCTTGCGCGGGCTGAGGAGAGATGGCGCAGGGCAGCCGCTGACATCGTTGCAGAGGAAGGCGAACGCGTAACACGCGATGGGCAGGCCGAAGGAGATGAGCGCCGCGCCGATTCTTTATGCGACGCGATGGTCAGTGACAATGTGCTGGCGGGACGTGCTGGGCGTGTACATACGGTCCTCCAAACTCGAAGCCGTGTTCTTCTTCAACTGGCACTGCCGCTTTTGCTGCTCGTTTGGGCGCCATCGCGAACTTGTCGCGGTGGTGGGGAACTGTAGGTATGAGGACAGCGTATTACATGTATGTAGCAGCCATTGATCAAGCGCGTGGTTATGTTGGTGTGTTGGAAGAGCTAGTACTGTAGTAGGTCACAACTCTAGACATATCGTACGGGACGCGTCGATGACGATTGCAGAAACAAGAAACACGATCGATCAGATTACATCCTGCCCCACGCGGAATATCGTCACATTCTGCCCGCATCGCCGACTTTTGAGTATGTGTGCAGCTAGTCTCAGCCGAAATGTGCCCTTCTCGTATACCAGTGGTAGTAGATGGATGCATTGATTGCCCGCTGGGCATGTAACAACGAGAGTCTCCGACATTGTAGTGTTTTTGGCGAGCGAAATGACGCAAGAACGACCGAGAGCATATATTGTATTTGCACATCACGATAAGTCGTGGATAAATCGTGATATTGTCGCTTCATCATTGCGTATCCTCGCAGTCAACCGATACGCAAGTGGAGAAGGGGTGCTCCTCGGACAACCCAGTAAAAACGCATACCTCAATGATAAATAAAGGTGTATTCAACGATCCATTGACACTATATCGTTCATACAAGCAAGCTATATTAGCATCAACTTGCGTGTAAGCCTCGTGTGTGAAGATACATGCGCGCTACGTGAGCTGTAGCCAAGACAGCGCCTTCGAAGGCGCTGTTAGTCAACTCCCTAGTTGGCTGCAACTTGCTACCAAGCAGCAGCCTTACAGATAAATTCCTCCTCTTCACGGTCAATAGCAGCGACTATATTGCGAAAAGAATATGTAATACGCTAGTTGTAATAGATGTTTTCATTGAGGTATGCGTTTTTACTGGGTTGTCCGACACCCGCTTCGCGGGTGTATGGGGACCAACACGGCTACCAGAATTTTCAATTTCCTCGCTTTCACCCTGCTTGGCTACGACTCTGTCATGTCTTGCTTAAGGGAGTTCCAATACCACGATCCCACATAGTCCCTCCCCGGTCGCTCTTCGGCATCTAATGGCTCCTAGGCGGGCCAGGTTTTAAACACATGGCATGCGCGCGGTAATCAACGCTGGATTGTAGTGGTTGATTAACCCCAGGATACCAACACTAGTCCATGTGCGCTGCTGTACTTGTGTTGAATCCACTTCGGCTCTGGCCTCTTGATCGCAAGAGCAGGCAAAGTGCCAGTCCTCAACGAAATATCTTGAACGCCATTGTCCACCGGGCTGTGGCCTGGCAGACAGGATTGGTTAGACAACAGACGATGCTTGAGTCAATGCCACTGGAGCATCGTGAGCAACATAGCCGTCGAGTGCCTGGCATCCGTTCTCCTCCCATGCTTTTCGCATCTCGAGCGAGGACGGAGGTAAAGCCAGCACTGGATGGCAGGCGTCGTGCTCCCACCCGCCAGCATTAGCGTTTTGTGGGCTATCTGAAAAGTACACTGGATACGTCAGAATGTCACATTTCACCAGAGAATGCGATTCTCAATAGACATACCATAGCCGCTGACTGTAGAGCAATTCTGGGTCCGATCCTCGTACCTCAATGCGACAGGTGGCAGCCTCGTGCCCAAAAGCGTATATATGGTCACTACTTTGGTCCCCATGAACGTCTCGAGACAACCGTCTGGGCAGTACCCGAGCTCAAACACTTGGACAGTGCTAATTTCATCCGAATGAATTCCAATAGCCGTGTTGTGCCAGGCTTCACCAACCGCGCTGCACATATTGTGGGCAGAGAGACTGCTGAAGGGCATGTAACAGAGGGTGATGTTAAAACGAATCCATTGGGCGCGACGACAGTCCTGGCGATAGAAGCACTTGCCTCCATCGTACCGGGGCTCATCCGACATTTGCCACAGCTGCCGAAAAGACGTGTCAGCCATGCTCGAGATGCATTTGCCAATTTTCCAGTCGTTGTTTCAGAAAGAAGTGTCAAGAGCGTACGCCTACATGACGGCCCGTTGAGTTTTCATTGCGTACCAGGGTGGTTTGGCTCCCCTTGCTGTAACGTTACGCCATGTATCCTTCTTGCGGAAATGTATGTGCACGAGCGACCAAGGTTGTTTATTAAACAGTAGCGGCTTCTCGCACACCATGTTGTACCGTCATCGCCGCAGTTTCGCCATCGATATAGAAGCACTCATGAGTACAAGAGGGCAAACTCTCGTCGCATATATAACGTGGATGTCGAGACAGCAGGCGTAGAGTTGTGCAAGGCCTGTCGTTCCTACCGACCGTGACGCGTGTGATTGCTCGCCTTTGCAATCCCCATGGCTCATGGCTGTAACATGCGTGCTCGCTAGCCATATGGCAGCATGAGCTTTGGAAGAATGCGTTGGAGTTTGGGAGCGTTGCAGAGAGTTGACCCATACTTGGCAAGATGGGCCGCTTCTAAAATCGCTGTCTGCGGACAACTCAGCTGAGCAAGGCGAGCTCGATGCCGGCAGCCAGACGGCAAAAGCCAAAAATAATACAGTGCGAGGGTACATCCTGTTTAGTCCCATTCGATGGCGCCATGACATCGCTGTCCCGAGCATGATGAAAGTTTCAAACAGACAGGCACGGAAGATGCGCTGCATTCGACAGAACAACGCGAAGAACGACCAAGTTGACGACGGTTTGCACGATGCTCGACCCGGTGGCTGACGCAGGTCCGAAGCGGCTCATGTCGTCGTGGAATGCAGGATGGGGTATGGGACATGGGGAGGGGGGTGGTGGGCATGGGGACTGGGGCATGGGGCATGGCAGCCAACGTGGGTGCTGAGAACCAACCACAACAGACTATCGCTCGTATCAGGAAGCGCCGAAGCGAGTCTTTGCCAGAGTGAGTGATGGTATCTGTCTCAGTGATGGACGCGCATACTGTACCTCTGCTTCCCCCTCGTCATGAGGAGCAGCATCTCTTGCACTACCTAAATTCTTCTCCCCCGAGCACGCCGTCGACTGCCTCCACCAGACCGCGCTCCCCTCCCCTCCCCTGCCCGACCTCGACGACCTCCGCTCCGCTCCGCTCCCTCCTGCCATCATGAAGTCGCAGGTCGGCTCGACGATATGCGCGCTACTCAGCGCAACACCGCTCGTTTCTGCCTTCTCGCTGCCATCATTATCCTCGGCGTATAGATGGAGCAAACATCAATTACCGAAACGAGCCGACGAGAACCGCACAACAATACCCGCAGCGATTGAGATCGCGCCGAGTCAGTATTGGGACGGGAATGGTACGCCCATTTGATAACGGCGAGGTGTGCGCGCAAGAGACTAATGGAAGTACAGATGGGCCATGGTCATCATTTCCCTTGCAAGTGGGCAACGCTGCTCAAAACATCCGCGCCTTCATTAACACCGCATCATATTCAATCCTTACAGTGGGCGCTGACGGATGCCCATCTTACTATCCCAGCGATTGTGCGAACCAGCGCGGCTCTCTTTTCCTGCCAAACAAGTCTTTAACGTGGGTGCCAAACAGCATCTTTGAGGTAGGCGTCGGTATCAACCTGAACCTGGACACGACTGGGGACGCTGGCTTCGACACGGTGACACTGGGCTGGCAGGGCGCTGGGGGACCATCAGTTGCGCACTCGACAGTATTCAACCTTGCAGACCCGAACTACTGGCTGGGTTCTTTCGGTCTTAACCCTCGACCCGCCAACTTCACGACCTTCAATGATCCTCAACCATCGTTCATGCAGCAACTGGTCAACAACCACACGATACCCTCATTGAGCTACGGCTACACTGCCGGGAACCAGTATCGCCTTGATAAAGTATACGGCTCTCTAGTACTCGGTGGCTACGATGAGAACCGTTTCGATGCGACAAAGAATGTGTCGATACCCTTCTATTCGGACCAGAGCAGAGATTTACTCGTCAACGTGCAAGCCATCACCTCGGGAACCACGAACCTTTTGCCTGGTGGGTCTATTAGCATGTTCATTGATTCCACGACAGCACAGATATGGCTTCCAGAGACCGCATGCACCGCCTTTGAGCAGGCTTTCGGGTTGACTTACGACAACACGACCTCTCTCTACCTTGTCAACTCAAGTCTGCACACGACACTTCAGGAGCGAAATCCGAGTGTGACATTCACCATTGGGTCCCAGAGGACTGGCGGTGAGACTGTGGACATTGTTCTTCCCTATGGCGCTTTCGATCTGGAGGCTACGTTCCCAGAAGTTCAGAATCCGAATAAATCGTACTATTTCCCCCTCCAGAGAGCACAAAACGATACACAGTACACACTTGGTCGGACCTTTCTCCAGGAAGCCTACTTGATTGCCGACTACGATAGGCAGAACTTTACAGTCGCGCCGTGCATCTGGGATCAGGATAAAGTATCGTCATCGAGTCTGAAGTCTATCCTGCGTGCCAATGAAACTTCATCTGACGGAGGAAGTGGTTCTTCGTCGAACACTGGAGCAATTGCGGGCGGCGTAGTGGGCGGAGTCGTGGGTGCTGTTGCAATCATTGGTGGCATCTTGTTCTTCTTGCGGAGAAGGAAGCGAGGAGAAACGAAGCGACTCGCAGAGCTGGAAGGCAAAGACTCCGCTGCCGCGGCCATCGCCAGCAAGACGAGTCATGACTCTTCAGGAGAAAGGAAACCATTCATATCGCAGCCGCTCGGAGGGGAGCTCGGTGGCGGCGACATTCACGAGCTCAACGCGCCGTACAAACAGCAGCCGCAGGAAATGGACAGCCCATACAAGGTGGATCCCAATAAGCATGGTTATTCGGAAATGGAGGGAGAAGAGTATTTTGCCCCTCCGAAGGGCGTGCCTGCAGAAATGCATGGAAGTGCACCCATATATGAGATGGCAGGCTCTGACGTCCACGAGATGCCTGCGGCGGAAAAGCCGGCGGACGGAAAGCGATGATGCTTGGCGCTTTGTGTTTGCATTTGAAAAGCGTTATCTGTTTGCATATACCTGGTGGCCTGGCGTTTAGGATGATAGATCCGTCATGACTGGGAGACGGGGTAGTATGCTAACACAGATCGTTGGCTACACAACTGTTGCGGCTGTGATTGCTTCTGTAGCTTCCAATGTATGAATACCTTTCTTATTCGAGCTACGGTACGCGCGTGGACTTGTCCGCTGAAGCAGATCTTGGACCGCTCTATCTGTATTGTAAGGCTGCGAGGAGCATGCACGTGCGCTCTCAGCGGAGAGAGGTCCGTTCGTTCATCACGGTCACTTGCTTACAGCATCGCACCCGGATACACAGCTCACGACCTCTCTCAGGACTAATCCACAATGCCGAGTGCTACAATCGGTCCTATACCAGACTCTCAAGTACCTAAAAACCCGCCGGACCTCTCGCAAGCGCTGCCCAAGCTTACACCACGACGCAAACCACGGACAGACGAAGCTCCCTCGAATCCACCACCGCCTACGCCGTACTTGCCTACCACCCCAGACCTACAGTCTCACGATTATGCTAAGCCAAGTCGACGGATCCTCTCCGAGCGCGATCACATGCTGTTCACAGCATCGCCAACACACAACCTCATAGTCGCTTTCGTCTTCCACCTTTCAGATGCTGTGCGCGGCAGGACTGTGTCCGATGTTGCCAAATCGCCCGAAGCAGAGGATCCGTCGATACTTGCCCTGCTCGCCGTCCTCGACGAGGCGGGTCAACTCCTCAAGAAGCACCCGGCACTCGATACCGGATCGCGTTTTGGAAATCCTGCTTTCCGCGACTTCTTGCAGGCGGTGGAAGATGCGTTACCTGACTGGCACAACAGACTCGGTGTTGTAGGTGAGGATGCTCGGAATGAGGTCTCGACGTATTTGGCAAACTCCTTCGGCAATGGAACAAGGATAGATTACGGCAGTGGGCACGAGCTCAACTTCATTCTCTGGCTATTATGCCTCCGACAGCAAGGGCTTGTGAAAGACAACACGTTCGCTGCGCTGACGCTCATTGTATTTCCAAAGTATCTACGAGTTATGCGGGACGTGCAGAGCACATACTACCTCGAGCCTGCTGGATCTCACGGCGTCTGGGGACTCGATGACTACCAATTCCTGCCATTTTTGTTTGGCGCCAGCCAGCTCGTCGATCATAAGCACATCAGACCCATGAGCATTCACAACGACTTGATAATCGAAGAGTGTAGCAAGGACTACCTCTACCTGGATCAGATCCAGTGGGTAAATGCGACCAAGACGGTGCAGGGCTTGAGGTGGCATTCTCCCATGCTTGATGACATATCATCTGCAAAGTCGTGGGCTAAGGTGGAAGGCGGTATGAAGAAGATGTTCCTGGCAGAAGTGCTGGGCAAGTTACCTGTTGCGCAGCACTTCCTGTTCGGGTCACTGCTGCCCGCCATCGAGGAGATGAGCAAGGACGCGGAACAGAGAGTGGGCGATGAAGATGTTGGGGAGTATGAGGTTACCGTGGATGGCATGAAGCACATCCACAATGCCAGTAGTTGGGGCGATTGCTGCGGCATCAAGGTCCCAAGTGCCGTAGGTGCGAGATCAGAGGCGCGGAAGAATGGCCAAAACGGCCAGCTACGCAGGCTACCCTTTGACTAGATCGTGCATAGATTCTCACGAATCAGATCGAACGATGTCCGCGACCTCAAGTGGTCTTGCCGCAAATAAGGACTTGCTGCTTCCTCGTTCCCTTCAACTCTATCCCGAGCAATACCTTTTCGCAATGAACTCTTGAGCATTGGCCTGCGTGATAGGAACAGTCGCCTCGCGCTGGTTCCCCTGCTTCTTGCAAGACTGCAACGGTATAGGTGAGAACCTGCCGATCAAATCGACGACGCGCCTCTGTGCGTGGGCTGAGCAATTAGGCTCAAAAGCGAAGCTCTCAGTATCAATGGCCGAGTCCTAAGATGAAGCGGCAATCAGATAAAGGCCATCACTGGCCATCACTGGCCATTGGATGGTTCGCTTCCATCATATTTCGAACTTGTCAACCCAATGCTGCACCACAATCCACCCTTCTGCAAAGCTTTCCTTCTGGTGGCGAACCACGATCGCTGCATGCGTGTGGCTGTCTTTTCGAATGTGGACAGGATACTTGGTGAAACCTAGTTCATCCAGATTCTCAATCATATCGAATTGGCCTGTCGTCAGGGCCAATAGTGGAAACGGACTCTTCTCTCGGTTGGTTTCGCGTCGGCTCAAGGCCACTTCTTCTTTGCTATCACTCGAAGCAGAGTCCAGTGACTGGGGCTCCGGAGGAGGTGTCGGCAGGTAGTCCTCTGCTTGCTGATCCACGACCCCCTCATAAGCTCTGTCCTGCACAGCTTGTGCTTCTTCGAGCAGTTTGAAGCGATACCGATCAAGGTTGAATGCCTTTCCAGATTCGTGGTGTCGGATGCGCTGTGCTGATCGGTATGTCTGATAACCAGCATTGACCAGAAACACTGGCAACGCCAAAGGCAGCAGAGAGAATATGACCATGTAGAATGGTATGGTTTTCATCGTTCGCTGATTAGGTATAAGTCTTTGCACCAGCGAGAGCTGTTCCTCTGACGGCCTCTTTGGAGTTACTGGATCCTCCGGATCCAGTATCACTTTCCCAGGCTTTGGCTGATCTTTGGCATAGTGGACCTCAATCTTGTCGAGGTTCACGTACGGATTGGTTCTAGAGAACATTGCGGTATAGCAAGGCACGCTTCGGTCGTTCATTGTATTGGCGTACAGCCATTTGTTCTTGAAGCGCCTCAAACCTGCAACGAAGATGCTGTTTGGATCTGCCATTAACGACAATAGCGGCCTTCCGGTGTCCCGGAAGCTGTCGATCAAGAAGAGCTGCTGCCCAGAAATGCTCAAAGTTCTCGCGCCCAAGTAGTTGAAGAAGTAGGCTCTGGCTCCCTTCTTGGGCACTCGAACACCCTGCGAAGTGTTAGTGTACACATACAAACGATGGCAATATGAGACCAGCTCAGGACGTCTCATGATATGACGGGTTGCAGACTAGACCGCTTACCAGATGAGGCGTCGCAAAGGTCGTGAAATTGATGGGCTGTATCCGATCAAACAACCCAGAGCTGTACATCAGCCCGATGGCATAGCGGGCCACCAGTCCCCCAAGAGAGTATCCAGCGATGCTGATCTTCCTGATCGTTTGGCCTTTCTGCTCCAGCTCCGCAAGCCTCTGCTCGACCTCGTTGGCGATTCGTTCTCCTCCCACTTCGACTCCATCGTAGGTCTGGTTGTCGCTGTTGCTCTTCGGGACGAAAATGTGCAGGTCGCGGGGGTATTGAGCTCGTAAGGTGTCGCGTAGTTGGTTTAGATGAGAAGGATTGCCCCATAGCCTGTCTTCAACGTCAGATGTGCTCGCGTTCGTGTCGTCGGGGCGCTTCCCTACCCATGACAGATTACCGCAAGGTGATCAGCTGTGGCGTTTTGCTGGGCGGCGGCAGCCATAATGATGAGTGAAGTGTGCAATATGAAATCAAGGAAACACGCACAACGCCAGCGAATGCTCTATCGCGAATACTTACACATGTCGTCGGAGTCTCCTGGAGGGAATATTTGGGCCTAGGAGGGAGATATAGCAGGCAGACGTCACCAGGAGGCGGCGCGACCTCCAGTGCTTCAGCCGGTGCACATCCTCCGACCACCGTCTGCCGGACATGACCACCGAGACACCTTCAATCCCACCGCCACCACGACTCTCTCTGCACGCGGGCACGCGTCGTGGTCTGGCGCCTCCGTCTGAGGCCGTCCGGCGCTCACATTCGTATGCGAGTCTACTACAGCGCGCTCGGAAACACCCGGTAAGCCAGGCGTGCATCGTACATAGCACTGGTGATCAGAACCTCCATAGGCCACCACACCTTGGGTGATTCTAATCAAGCGAATGCGCCGGTGGGATATTGATACGTTACCATTCTTTGTTGGCGTCCCTTGCCTGCTCTTGGTACAAGCAACTTCTCACTTTTTGACCACTTGCTCAACAGATTCTCGCACCGCCTCACATGTTTGTTGCGCCATCGCTCGGGTGTCACAAACCCGGACTAGAAGTGCATGAGCAGCACTTACGACTCACGTCAACTGCGAAGGTAGCCAAAGTCTGATGCGCACGAGGCACTATGGTCTTCTCTACCACCAACCTCTTCAAAGGGATCGCGTGCCCCAGAGGGGAGAAGTGCGACATGACGTGTTGCATCTACGCACATAATGAGCAACCAAAGGTCACGTCGTCTCAACCGGCATTGTCGACCGCGCCGGCCCACAAGGCTATCGAGCGGCTAACTAAATCTACGAGTGACATCCGCGAGCCTGCAGCGAAGCGGCGGAAGATCACATATGAAAGCCTGCAAGACAAGCCGCCTAGTAGAGCTGACCTGATACGCAATCAATTGGCAGCCGCTAAGTCAAGCTCGCCTGAGAGCTTGTCACGCGCGGATGCACGTGGCTCGAAGACAGCCGCCGCCCAGGCACGACCTGTGTCAACACTTGCACGGCCAGTCTCTCCACCGCCGAAGAGAGCCACGTCACAGAACGACACTACTTCCGCAGCAAACAGTAACGACAGCAAGGTGATTGTGAAAGATGCGGATTCGGAAAAGATCGAGACTCTCAACCCACGTCTCATTTCCAACGACCCTGTCGGCCATCAAAAGCGACTTGTATTCCTCAAGCATCTGCACGAAGCAATGGTCAAACTCAATGCGAAGGTGGCAGCAGCAGCCAACCTGGACTTCAAAGCAGTCCTGCACCTCAGTGAACAGCAGCTGATCAAACTAGCCTTGAGTGAAGAGGAGAAGATTGTATCGCATCAGCCCAAAGTATACCCCAATGTCATCAAGCAACGCATTGCGGCTCTGCTGAAGATGTCCGTGGACGACTGGATCAAAGACCTCAAGCCGAAGATTGTTATTCCCGATTCAAAAAGCTCAAGCAAGGAAGAAAAGGTCATCGATACAGGCTTGCCGCTCGAGCAAGAGCACCTGATTCTACCTCAGCTTGTAGCTGACCAGGAGCCACTGGCCGCTTTTGGCTATGTGCCAGAGCCTCCAACCGTTGAGCAAGCTGCAGAAGCTGCAGCTGCTGTGGAAGCAAGCAAGAACTGGGAGATCTGCGACAGGTGCTCGGCACGTTTCCAGATCTTTCCCGATCGCGACCAGCGCGGGCGCTTGTCCTCCAATGGGCCCTGCAAACATCATCCTAATCGGAAAGTGTTCCCGCCGAGAGCCAAGACCGACAAGGAGACTGGCGAAAAGCAGCCATACTACCCGTGCTGCGGCGAGGCCGTCGGTGTAACAGGTTGTACCGAGCGCCCAGAGCATGTCTTCAAGACCAGCAGTCCTGCACGGCTCGCTGCGACGTTGCCCTTCATCAACACACCCGAAAATGACGCCCCGGCCAGAGATCGACGGGGCAAGAAGGTCAAGGCCGTCACCTTCGACTGCGAAATGGGACACACGACACAGGGACTGGAGCTCATCAGATTGACTGCTGTAACATGGCCAGCCGCTGAACCTCTCCTGGACATTCTTGTTCGACCACTGGGAGCCGTTATGGATCTCAACAGTAGGTTCAGTGGCGTGTTTCCTGAGCATTTCTCCGACGCCATACCTTACGACAAATGGAAATCGTCACCTCCACCACCTCCTCGCGAGGATGGCGGTAGGCCAGTATTGCCCGTTGTGGACAGCCCTCAGAGAGCAAGGGAGCTCCTCTGCAGTTTCATCACTCCCACGACCCCACTAATCGGACATGCCATCGACAACGATCTCAATACCGTCAGGTTGTGTCACCCGACCATCATCGATACTGTCGTCTTGTTCCCTCACCCACGCGGACTGCCAATGCGGTTTGGGCTGAAGATGCTGAGCCAGCGCTACTTGCATCGTGCTATTCAAACAGGCGGCTTACGTGGCCACGATTCCCTCGAGGATGCGGTGGCGACCGGTGACCTGGTACGAGTTAAAGTCGGAGAGAAGTGGAAGCTGTTGAGGAATACAGGATGGACGATTGTGGACAATCAGCTGCTTCCTCCGCCTCCACTGAAGCCAAGTGTTGTAGAGGCTGGGCTGGTCAGCAGTGAGCAGCATGCTAATGACATGGCCGAGAAGCCGGTTCACGGAGCGAAACGCAAGAAGCGACCAAGCATGGATAGTACTGATGGTGAGGATGGGCATCTGCTACGTGAGTCGAAGACGCCAAGCACGCCTCCGGCATGAATGAAGAGCAATCGAGAAAGCCTATAAGTGTCTATGTTGATGGATGCGCGGCTCAAGAGCTGAGCCTCGTGCAATGAATTCTTGCAGCATGCAAGGCCTGTGAGTGTGCCCCGTGAGCGTTGCAATCCTTCGATGTGCGTATCAAAGTGTGCGCGGGTACCCGTGCAGCTGCTCATCATACGTGACTGTCAGCTGCAGCGTTAGTGACAGATTGCCAAGTCCCAGCTCGGCGTTAGCAAACACAGGTAGGTCTCCGTGCCGCATGATGTTCCAGCACATGTCAAAACGTTTTGTCATCATCCAAACATGGGTCGGCGTTGAAGGCGTTGGTTTCCACAGCCCGGGCTTATGTACTGGTAACTTTGCGACTGACTTTGCTGGCGTCCTTAGACCACGCAAGAGGCTTCGTCGAATCATTATTGGTAGCCGCCGTGTTATTGAAGTAGTCATGAGCTGTCGTGGTGATCTTGTGTTGGTTCACTCATGGTATACACGTCCCTGAGGTTTGAGCGTGGTTCCGTTTATACCTAAGGAGTGGGTTGTTTGGGAGATTATTAAACGCTTAGTTGTGTTTGCAAACTCGAGGGATCGGCTACGGCTCCGGTTACGGCTCCGGCTACGGCTACGGCTACGGCTGCTGTGCAATGCTAGTTCTAGAACTAGTCCCAGTCCTAGCGCGTCTCCTGCACTCGCCATCGCGCAAGAGCAGCAGTAGCCGCTTCCCGTCCTTCGTTCCAGGCAGGCCCAGGTGCAGCAGCTCGACGCTCAAACCTCGCGACACTTCCGCTCCCTGCTGCAGTGTCAGCCAGGGACAAGACACACGCTCGCCAACGCCCAGGATCATGACTTATCCAGGTTACCCCGACGTCAGCCTGGCCGTCACAGTGAATGATATCTCGCACGCCTGTTGGCGAGATGGTGAAGAGGAGACAGATTCGGCCGTCGACGCCCAAGGCGCTGCACTGAGCGCTCAGCCGCCGTCGCATACATCATCACTGCTACAACCTCTGAAGCTGAGGCCCGAGGCTGCACCACGAAGCTCGACCGACCCTACGCTCGCCGCCTTGCAAGGATACACATCTAGACCGACGAGCGGCCAGCGGAACCGGTCACCATTCACACGGAGCCATCTGCGGTCGCGCTCGAGCGGGGCGGCCCTCAGTGCCCCCGTCATGACCAGAGCGTACTCGAGTCCGTCGATACACACTCCCACGACTCGCACTTTTGAGCGCTCCGCGCCGCCCGCTCTGTCTCTGGCACCCGGAAGTCCCATGAAGACTCCAGCTCGTCAGCGCTCGCCGTTCAGGCAACAGGAAGAGCTAGCGAACTACAACCCGCCACCGCGATCTCCCAGTTGCT
This sequence comes from Nothopassalora personata, assembly GCA_033816765.1. Taxonomy (NCBI): domain Eukaryota; kingdom Fungi; phylum Ascomycota; class Dothideomycetes; order Mycosphaerellales; family Mycosphaerellaceae; genus Nothopassalora; species Nothopassalora personata. Next base: position 3,442,340 of record CM066287.1, on the reverse strand, counting down.
TCGAGACGACCAGCGGCAGTGCGATACAGTCCATTAAAGAGGACAGCGAGCTCGACATTACACCGAGACAGCAACTGCCTCCGCCAGCATCCGCGCTCGCGTCGTTCTCACGCTCCTCGTCGCTGCGCAGACACCCCGCTTCGCCGCTCCATAGCTCGACTACAGCCGGTCCTCCGTCGTCGTTTCCCGCTGCCCTCGTTGAGCAGAATCCTGCAATCCATGCTCTCTCTGGATCAAATTCGCCCTCTTTGGCACCGCAACGATACAACGAAACACATCCATCACTACACCATTATGCGAGTAGTTCTTCCTTCAGCAGCATACCTTCGACGCCCACCTCACAACGATCTCGTTCACCCTCGATCAGCTCGCTGGACACTATCGAAGATGCACCAGATCTGGAGAGCGAGGCCGTTGAAATCGAACGGATTGAGAGATTGAAGCTTGCTGCCGAAAGGCAAGAGCGAGCAGAGCGTGGTGAAGATGTAGATGACGAGCCAAGGCGAAGGAGCAGTCTTGACATGCCACGTGGATTCGGCTTCGGAAGGGGCAGCAGTCGTGAGAGAAAGCGTTGGTCGGTCTGTGGAGGCGAGAGACGCGGTGACTTGGACCTGGAGACTATCTACGAGGATTGAAGTGCTGCGCTGTCGCCCACGAAGACGCTTGATGCTATGACTGCTGGACTACAATGCAACGACCTACGGGATAGTATGGCTCGGCGGGTACGACCGGGATGGCGTTCTGGAGCTTTGAGGTGTTTTGCTGTGTATACTACGATACCCACGCGTCTTTTAGGTACGCAAGCTCCGTCTGGGATGCTCTTGATATAGCTGGTAGGAAGCATGAGGGGCCCTCTTGGCTTGCAGTGTGCTGTGTCTTCGACTATGTAGTCCCTACGACTAATCGAAGCATCTTAGCAAAGTCTTTGCTGAAGAGGCCGTGGATCACTCATTCTACCCTGAATCACCACCTCTCGGCACTTGAATTGTGCGCATCGCGCACGTTCACATGCTCAAAGACTGCCGATGTCGCTCTGAGCACGCCAAGACGCAATAACTTTCATCCAGCAAATGACTGTTCTGATAACAGTGCCCATCAGACAACTTATCTGCACGTCGCCATTAATGCCACCAAAGCTGCGCCCATGGCAGCATTCGATCGGGTAAAGCACGAGCTTCCAATCCCTTTCAACAATTCTCCGGAGCCCTTCGAGCTCATTACACAAGGCGCAGAAGCGTTACTGTACAAGACGACTTTTCTCACCCCAGACACACCTGCCGCATTGAAAGTGCGACCGAAGAAGCAATGGAGACATCCCAAACTCGATAAGCGGTTGACGCGACAGAGGATTCTGGCCGAATCGCGGGTTTTGGTGAAGTGCAGAAAAGATGGTGCGAGTGTGCCTGCGATACTCGGCTTGGATTGGGAGAATGGCTGGCTGGTCAGTGAGTGGATCGACGGCAGGATGGTGAAAGAGGCGATTAGGCAGCGGGATCTGGCAGATGAGGAGGGCTTGAAGGGGTTGATGGAGAGGATCGGAGCGGCGGTGGGCAAGTTGCATTCGGTGGGTGTTATACATGGCGATCTCACGACGAGTAACATGATGCTTCGCGCGGGACAGGGAGAAAATGGGTCGAAGAACCTGGACGGAGAGATTGTGCTCATTGATTTTGGGCTTGCGACGCAGGCTCAGCAAGAGGAGGATCGAGCTGTGGATTTGTATGTGCTGGAACGTGCTTTTGGCTCGACGCATCCGAAGGAGGAGGGCATGTTTGATGAGGTGTTGAAGGGGTATGCTGGGAGCTATAAGGGTGCTAAGATGGCGTTGAGGAGGCTGGAAGATGTGAGGATGAGAGGGAGGAAGAAGAGCATGATTGGATGAAGGAACTCTCGGATTCTGAATTTCTCGACAGCGGAGAGAGCTCGTCGATATCTACGAGCGCAGCGTACATCCCGTTACAGCACTTTGAGAGCAAAGCGCAAGGACTCGGTTGCGACGTCGGTGCGATGCTTTATGGTCTTCTGGCAGAGCTGAGCCATTGTACCATTCTTGTGCCTCATGAACAGCTTGAAAACCATCTTTCATGATTTGCAGTCGACGGAGGCTCATCGATTATACGGTCACGACACGGCGGTCGCGTGTGGTCACTACTCTCAGTTGCCTGCCCGTAGCGCGGTCACCAAACGCAACCCGAAAGCAGCCGCAGCTCTGCCAATGAACCTGATGCCATACCAGCAGCGAATCATGAACATGGCATCATCAGGATATTCAGTCTTCACGCCCACGACCCATCTACATGCGCCAGACACGTGCATGTCAGGAACTTCCGACAATCTCATGGTCCTCGACCTCAAGGGTAGTTTCAGCGGGGATGCTCCGACTGTACGGCACTAGAGATCTATCTGATAGCTAAGTGTCGGTGGGCTAGAGCAGAAGAAGAGTAGCGTGTGTTCGGTACTGTACAATGTAATCATGTCCATACACAACAATCGTGTCAACACCACGTGAGACAATCCATAAAAGTGGGGACCGGCCTCAGATCTGGGGAAGAACCTTGTTTGAGCCGCGCCCATCCCTGACGGGCGCCAACAAGAATCGGCCTCGGCCGGGGAGGTCGGAACATGTGAAAGCATTCAGTTCACATGTGACGCGGGCTACGCCGGTTGGGACACTTACACCTCGTTGTCGACACTCTCGCATGATGTATACCACAAGTCACAGGTAGCTCAACAGGATGTCATCTCATCCCGCTGGCCTGCCCGTGGCCATCTCGAACCGATCGTTGAAACAGCTATTGAATGACCTCACCACGCTCTACGTCAAGCACCGAACACGCGTCTCGCGGACCATCTATGTTGCACTCTTACTCGCGCTCATCTCTCGCATCCGAGGCGCTATCAAGGAGCAGAAAGCAGCGGCAGCTCGAGCGGCAGAGAACAGACGGAAAGGTCTGGGAAGAGGTGACGGCAGCAAGAAGAAGGTCGAGCTGAATACCGAGTTCTTTCGCAACCTGGGGCGCTTGCTGAAGATATGTATACCGTCTTTCAAGAGCAAGGAGGCGCGGCTGCTGCTGAGCCACTCTGTGTTTCTGGTACTCCGCACGTTGATCAGTCTCTACGTCGCGGAGCTGGATGGACGCCTTGTCAGCGCTCTCGTGAGAGGCAAGGGCAAAGAGTTCATGAAAGGTCTGGTTTGGTGGATGCTGGTAGCAGTACCCGCGACTTTCACTAACTCAATGCTCGCCTACCATCAGACCAGTCTGAGTCTGGCGTATCGATCTCGACTTACGAGCCACATCCACAACCAGTATCTCGGCAATATGACTTTCTACACACTTTCGGCCTTGGACGACAGGATCAAGAATGCCGACCAGCTTATCACGGTAGATGTGACCAAATTCTCAAACAGTCTTGCGGAGCTCTACTCCAGTCTGTCGAAGCCGGTCTTGGATCTTGTCATCTACAACTGGAGCTTGTCGCGGAGTGTGGGTGGTGAGGGTCTGTTCTCGATGAGCTTGGTAGTCCAGCTTAGCGCTTCGCTGATGAGAGCGCTCACGCCACCCTTTGGACGCTATGTAGCGGAAGAAGCCAGGCTGGAAGGAGAGTTCAGAGCACAGCACTCTCGCCTCATAGACTACAGCGAGGAGATTGCTTTGTATGACGGACACGACGCGGAAAAGGATACAGTCGACAAAGGATACTTCACGCTCATCAAGCACGTAAACCGGATACTTCGTAGGAGGCTATACCACGGCATTATGGAGGAGTTTGTGGTCAAGTACTTCTGGGGTGCACTTGGTCTAGTGCTCTGCTCTGTTCCAGTCTTCTTCAAACTACCTGGCGCCTCACCGGGCGGTACCAGCACAGGCGACAGGACTGAGGCTTTCGTAACCAACAGACGATTGCTGATGTCCTCTAGTGATGCATTTGGTCGACTGATGTTCTCATACAAGGAAATTTCAGAGCTCGCTGGCTACACTTCGCGTGTTAGCATGTTACTCAATGTGATCAGGGATATCCAGAAGGGACACTTCGAGAAGGCGCTAGTATCTTCGGCATCGACAGAAGCGAATGCGGCTGTCTTGGCTGGCCGAGGTGTGCTAGAAGAGAGCGAGGACATCAAGTTTGAGAACGTGCCGATCGTTTCGCCGAATGGTGATATTCTGGTGCGAGAGTTGTCCTTTCACATCGGTACTGGTGACCATTTGCTCATCGTCGGACCCAACGGATGTGGTAAGAGCAGTCTGTTCAGAATCTTGGGCGGGCTATGGCCAGTGTATGGCGGCAAGGTACGAAAGCCACCAAGCGAGGACATTTTCTACATCCCTCAACGTCCCTACTTGAGCAAAGGCACCCTCAGGCAGCAGGTACTGTATCCCGACAATCTACTAGATATGCGCGCCAAGGGCGTAACGGACAAAGACTTGATCGATATCATGAGGACACTCGGGCTCGACTCCCTACTCGAGCAAGCTAGCCCGAAGACATCGAATATAGATTCAAGCGCAGCCAGCAGTCCCGCTGATCGCCGTGCAGGCAAACAAGTCGATCGAGGTGTGTTGGACGTGGAGAATGAGTGGGCTGATGCGTTGAGCACTGGCTTCCAGCAGCGTATTGCAGCCGCCCGACTGTTCTACCACAGGCCGAAATATGCCATCTTGGACGAATGCACCTCGTCTCTGACCCCAGAAGTGGAACGTACCATGTATGATGAGGCGAAACGTCTAGGAATTACCTTGATGACAGTATCTCACCGACGATCACTTTGGCGCTACCATGGCTGGATTCTGCAGTTTGATGGTCAGGGCGGATACGTCTTTACAGCGCTAGACGCTGAAACGAGGCTGCAGCTTGAAGATGAGAAAGACGAGCTTGATCTGCAGTTACGAGCTGTGCCTGAATGGGAGGCTCGCATTGCCGAGCTTGAAGCTGGCGAGATCTGAGCGCAGCTTGCAGAGTACAGTTGCATTCAAGCAGGATATGGCTGACAAGCGTCGTTTATCCGAGCCAGCATTGCCGGTACATGGCTAGGTCTATGCCGGCAACATGCCAAGGCCCACGGCATATCCGTGTGCTCACTCTGTGACACATACAGGCCGGTGGTGGTCGCGCTCCATCCGGTATCTGCAGAAACGTGAGGCGAGAAGAGGTGGCAGTATGGTCGTCAAATCAGTTGGCGCCATCCAGAGGACAAGGCGCAGCAAGGCAAAGAGTGAGGCGAGCAGATGGCGAATAAGATTGGGCAAATTAGCCTCCCATGCTTCGGCGATGCGTCGCAATACTAGCGGCACGGTCGGGCCTTGAGAGGGATGGCAGCGAGATGAGTGATGGTATATAAGAAGCGGCGAGCAGAGAATTCTATTTCACTGGGTGTTCAATCATCTTCAATTTTGCCGCCTCAGGCACGAACGACTAAAGCCGCCGCCCTTTCCTTCCCGCATCTTTTCCCTTTGCAGACAAGCATCTCTGACAGCTTCACCAGCTGATTCTGGAACACTCAGCACGAGTTGGTACGTTAGAATACAAGAATCGCCGATGACGGCTTCTGTCTCCTCACACGCCCTGGCAGACTCGACGACTCGCTCCTCCCAAATTCTGACTCTCTACGTTCCGGACCTCCTTCAGTACTACTGGGACTCTCCCTACACTTCTGGCTGAGCAAAACCTTCGGTCTTGCCGCACCACATCGGGATCATCGTCCCATTTCTGGCCGTCGTTGGTACCGTTGTTGCCTGGAGCTATTTTCGGCCTCGAGGTATACGTGGTCATCGATGAGCCCATACATTCTAAGCTCTTTCTCTTGAGCTGAGCTGGTAACCCGGGTTCGCCAGAGGTATTGCACAAGCCTCGGATCTGGCCTGCAACTTTTGTCCACAACTCCCCCTTCGGAATGGATTGCGCTGAGGTGATTCCGCCGCTGCTCCCATGCCTCGCTCCCGGAATTTGCTGCTGCAACCTAATTGCATTGAAAAGGACACGCGAGTGACGACGGTCCGCTCCCTCGCAAGTGAGTTTGACAATGAGCGTCCCAGTCCACCAAGCTGTCCAGGACTTCGTACAGCTCAGGAACCAGAATGAGCACGGCCACCTCCCACAGCTGGGGAATTTAAAGATTATCGTGATCACTCTCTTCCAGGAATTTCTGCCCATCGATGAATGCTGAGTTCCCTCTACTGGTGCTTATGGAGCAACATGAACGATCTGTGCCGTGGGAGCTCATCAAGGACGGCGTGTACTGAGAGTACTTGGAGACAGATTGTATAAACGTCAAGGCCATGGACGAGCTGTCGGACGGAGGAGCTAAAGTTTTCCAAGGACCACTATCTGGGAGTGGATGCAGACAATAACAGCCCACTACGGACTTTGGATCACTCGTCGCATCGTTCTGCCAGCTTCTATCCTCGACAGTCCGCCGCACCGGGAGGGTTCGAAAAGTAGCAAAGCTCGACGCCACAGGAGAAGGCGATGTGTTGTCTAGCGCCGATGACGGAAATCCTTCGGTACCTGTGGACCAAGCATCACTGTCACGGTCTGCCATGGTATGGTTGTTCAAGAGATGTCTATCTGTGCAGGAACAGGTTGAAGAGATATCGCAAAGGTTGACAAATCCTGAAGACTCAGAAATGGTTGGCAAGCTCCATGGACCTATCTATATGGACGGCTGGTGAGAGCACCTAAAACTAGGACCCCTAAGTCGTGCTTGTCGCCTACAGAGAATCCTCAAATGATCAGATTGCTGCGATAATGGAGATTGGCGTACAGGATGATCCGAACTGGTCCCTCGAGATGTTTCGGAGAGACCGGATATATTACCATTTAAGCACGCGGACGGAGTAGTTTGTGGCAGATGCTATGGCACCAGAATTGCTTCGACGCAGGGCTCGCGGCACCTTGATACTGAATCTGGGATCCTGGTCCGGCAACGGCGTCGATGGTGTGCGTGTACTCGGCATTGGCGATGACTCCATGATCAGCGCGCGGGAGATACACATAGACTATGTTAACCCTTTGCAGCAGATCCGCTGATTCGTCGAGCTGGTGACCGGTCAGTCTGCAGCTCAAGGTACGTTTGCGTGGTACTCATGCAGGTCATGCGTCGAACGATTTGAGCTGCCGACAATGTCGTGCAGCGCGGCAGCATACTGTTGAGTTAGCAGACGATTCGTGAGTCGTATGCAGGAGGACTGAAGACATTACTCACCGCTGCAGCAACGTAAGTCTTTCCGCGTTACGTCGAAGGGAAGTCTATGTATTTGTTGCTTCTACCCACGGCGTCAAATTCTTTCAGTGATTAGAGATCTTGTGAGCCAACCAAGATGGTATCTCTCTTGATCGCTGTGGCAGAGTCTTTACTTATAAGGAAGCGTTGGCGTTGTTTAAGCGAATGTCGTCGCTTTGGGCAGTCCTCGTGGAACACGACGTCTGAAGGTCGTTTGGCGTGAGAAGAGATACTATCGTGACCGTGACCACGCCACCGTCGCGGAGAGTCCGATGCCACGGGCTGATATGTAGATCCTTGATCTGACAGGTTGAGGACTCTGAAGGATCAGAGGATATGGAAGAAAATCCGCAACCATGCTTAGAGATCCTAGATGAACTGACCAATTCAAGGCTAAGTCGAGCAGCTTCGTGCACCTACCAGTCGCGCAAAGCAATGGTCGCGTCTGTCAAGGGTGTTATATTGATAGACGCTCATGGTGAGTTCCAATGATTGTAGTAGAAATGAGTGTTTCTGGCCCGTAAGTCCGATGAAACGCTCTCCTTTCAAGCCATTGCTGTAAGCTATGGTTTCCATACCATATTTTCTCCTAAAGTTCAATATGATATGGTGATAGAAGAGTTTGGCGAACATCCGAGCCAAGCCCTCGCGGCTCGCCTCATCAGTGTGTGCACAGTGTGGAGATGCTAAGCATGGGGGGGGGGCGCATGGTCGGCCCGTTGCGACTCTGCTCCCATCTTCACATGCAAATCGCCAACGTCTCCGAGTCCTGCACCCACCACGCCTCGACTGCCTGGTCTCGTTGCGTTGCAGAACGCACAACGTCAAGTTGACTGATGAAGACAGGCGAGAGAGCTGTACTTCACAAACCCTACCGATTTGCCATCTTCTCCGCCGAGCACCATCCGCCCTCATCCACCACCAGCGCCCTCCTCACCTTGAAACACGGCAGTCATCTAGTAGTCCTACTGTCGCGAGACAGCTGCATCAAGCGACACGGTGAATGCGCCCAAGCGACAATACTTAACGATCTCAAGACGAGCTTGATGAGACAATGATCGAATACCGACATACATCACCACATCACTCGTGTCGACGAAGCAATTAAAGAAACACATTCAAGCTGCCGGATATGCAAGGACAGCAAGCTTCAGAACTAGAAACAGAGAACATCATGGCCAAAATGGCAGCTGCGGCAGTATATCCAGCTCACTTGGCCGGCGGGGACTCTACCTCGGGCATGGGACATCACTACTTTCAGGGTGGACAGAGTCAGGGCGTCTTGTTTGGAGGTTCGTTGATACACTTTCCGGTGCACCTCAGGGCTGTCTTTGTTGGCTGACTCTGCCCTTCAGAAACCAACTTTCTACAGTGGGGAGACTTCGAAGACCAGATTCCTAGCGATCAACCACCCATCTTGAATCACACCGACCAGGACCTGCTGGCAGACTTCTTCAGTGACCCGAACAGTACAACACAGTCGCTGATACCTTACGATGTAGGGTTTGCTGGCGTTCAGAACAGTGGGTTTCCTGCATCACAAGCCAACAAGTCGCACGTGAACGGCTTCTCGGGTCCGGCAGGCGCTATGACCAACAATCACGAGCTTAACTCGCTAAGCGCGGCCGACTTCACTGCGGCTCAAACAATCAATGGCTTCAAAGCACCTGCAACTTGGGGTGCTTTCTCGATGCCTCTATCACTCCAGAACAACCAGGACATGTCTCAGCACGGCACCCAACACGTCGTCAACAATCGCCACCTCTCAATGGCTGGACCTCAGCGCCAGCAATACATCGCGCAGGCAGCACCTGCGCCAATCCCATTCGGTCATCCAAGCTACCAAAGCAGTGCATACGAGCAGCAACCACCACCGCAAGCTCAGTATGACATCCCCACTCGGCACCGCAACCCGTCATTAAGTGCGCAACACTTCATGAACACCACACACCATCACCAGCAGCCAGGGTCTCACTACAACGCATCACAAGCCACTGGCTCACAGCATGTGCACGGCCACTCAATGCCACAAGTGAACTACGGCACGGACAACAACTTTGGCGCAAACGGCAACTACAAAGGCCCTGCTGGCTGGGACGCAGAGCAAGAGAAGAAGCGAGATAACTTGCTCGGCATCCCACTACTGCATCAAGCCTCCGCATCGGCTGCCACACCTGTACAGCAGAACAACATGCCACCTCAAGGCCAAGCCGGAGCCCCAAGCTCCTGGGGCAACATGCCGCAGACCGGTAGCTTTACTCAGCCTGGTATTGCTGACGAAGGTCGCGACCGAAAGCGACGCAAGAGTCAGATGGACGGAACGCAAGGATCAGATTGGAGTCCCGCTGCCCAGGAGCCGCCGAACTCTGGCAGACGTAGCTCGAGGCCCTTGCCGAACGACGAGTCTGAAGACGAAGAAGCAAAGTCCTTGGCTAAGCGACGCAGATATGGCGGCTACGTGCGGCCGACTGGTGTGCCAAAGTCGCCCTCCAACCGCCATCGCAACTCACTCGCAAATGCTGGAGAGCTCGACGATGGATCTGGTGGGAGGGCCGGCAAGAAGGCGCGAGAAACTCTCAGTGAGCAGCAGAAACGCGAACATCACATCGAGTCGGAGAAGAAGCGACGAGAGATCATCAACCGTGGTTATAACGACCTCAATACACTCGTGCCTTGCCTCAACAATGGCAAGTCTGGCCTGTCGCGCGCTGAGTGTTTGCAGGAAGTTGCCTCGTACATCGAAACCCTCGTCGGCGGTACCAAGCAGCTCATGGCGGCCATCAACTTGACAGATCAGGACCTGATCGGCCCTGCACCTAGCACTAGCACATCCGCTCCGCTGCCGCCTCCAGTCGCCAACAATGGCACCTGAAATGTGGTCATAGCCGTCCGCTGTCTCACATCATGTAATTACCACCAATCGAGGCCCGCAAGGCCACCTCAATTTCTAGACACGACCCTGCTATGATATCGGCGAGACTGGGCTGAACTTCACTTCGGTTAGCACAGCTTAATGACCTCGATAGCTCGCGATGAGCCACAGACCAGCTGAACGGAGTTGGGATGGATATACCACGGTTTGCTTTTACGACGACGACCACCATAAAAGGGGGGGATACTTTTGATCTTCTTCATGACACTTCGATAGAGCGATGACGTTGGGTTTCCTGCGGAAGGGCAGAGCGGCGCATGGAGTTCCTGGCTATAGTCGATATGAAGATGGTCTGACTGCTCGTGGTCTGAGGCTAATTCGATGTGAATATTTGCTGCCACAAGGCACGATACGATACAGTCTGCGAAATGTGAACACATAAACCCAGATCTCTCCTTTCGAACAATATCATGGCGCTGACTAGGTCGCATGATGCTACAAATACCTCTCGAGCGACGAGAGGCTTTACTTTGAAGCTGTGCCACTTGAGCTGCTCAAAGACTCAGAGGCCTTTGCCGCGCGTGAGTCCAACATGCCATAGTAGTAAATCAGACCGAAAGCAGCGCCACCTAGATGAGCAGCATACCCGATTCGAGGCGTTCTCATCGTTTCCAGCCAAGATTTCTGCTTCCCACTCATCAACTCGTCCAGTCTCAACAGCCCAGCTATATCCCCTCCAAACTGTAGCATCGCCAAGACCCAGCACGGCACACTGAATCCCTGCAATGATAGGGAACTTTTAGGAGCGCCAGCTGCAGCGACTGCTATGAAAGCACTGACAATGCCACTTGCACCTACAGCATGTGAGCTATCCTGCTGAAACCCCGGAGCCAATCGGATGCTCCATTCCGTCATTAGAGCCGCACTAGCACAGATGCTAGATCCAATGGCGATAGCGAACACGTGCAAAGCAGTCATGCCAGTCAGCCGTGAGCATATAGGAGCAACAGACGACAAGGCGATCATGTTCGACATCAGATGGCTCAGGTCCATGTGGACGAAGCCACTGGTGATCCATGTGTACAGAGGAGCGTTGGGGGATAGCCAGAGTCGATCAACCCACTCGTATGTCGCCAGAGCGCTTTTGACTTGACCGTTGATTGCTACGATCTTGTTCGTGTCAGAAGGTCTCGCATAATTCGAGTGGGGCGCCTCAACTATGCACTGACCCGGTCTTTGGCTCCGAGCCATTCCAGAGTTCCTGAAGTCCAGCGCCCGCTTCGCGTTGCACTCGACCAGCGTTTCCAGCTGTCGATCGCCTGCTTGGTGGCGTTGACTTTGATCAGTTGGATTTTGAGGTAGGCAGGAATGTTGAAGGCGCCGATCAATGCAAATGCGAGGTCATTCTGAGGCCAGGATGCGATGTCTCTTGTCGCTGAGCTGGAGATTTTGGTCTCGTTTGATGATCGTGGAGGCTTGCGAAGAGAGGAGGTATAGCTTAGCCATTTCTGCACTTGGTCCCGGTGGGCTTGCGTTATGTCCATCTATATCGTCTCTCACAGCTTGCAACGGGTTGAAGCGAATGTGAGATCGCGTGCTGACATGTTAGCCAGCAAATCTCGCTCATGTGTAAGTGCTCCGCTATGTTCGTGTGACAGGAACGAAATATTGATGCCAAGGATACAGTATGTACAGGGTGGTGCAAAATTCTTGCAACCCCTGCATCTACGCTTTACTTAATCAGGCCATATCGTATCTTAGAAAGATAGTGCTACCCTTCTATCTTATCAACTACCTTACACACACGCTACAATGGCCCGCGGGCGCTTGTTTACTAACTTTGAAAAGGGCCGGATGTAGTCCTTACTAGCTAACAATGGAGGCCATACCAACTGGTGAATACGAACATCCTTCACAACAGGGGAAGGTGGAGATGCAGGGGCTGTAAGAACTCTGCACCACCTTGTACAGTCGAACCTAGTTGTAGCGATTATCCGAATAACGATAACCTGGCTATAGCGATACAATCTCAATATCCAAGCTAAATACAGTAGCTGTAACAGTTATACAGTATAACGATTATCGTTCGATTGGCTCGTCTAACTAGGGGTGTATCTATCTAATTATCGTTATTATAGTAGCATTGCCGAGGCAGTAGAGCAGTATAGCAGCAGTACTAAATGCAGTGCGGTTGTTAATACTATTCGGAGAACAATAGGACAATAGAGACTATTAGGTTATTTACATGTTCAAATAGCACGAGCATATAATGCGAGCTAGGCAGCTATCATCCTTGCAGTAGTCCAGCATCACTAGTTACTTTAGCATATAATAGCAGTGCGTATTTACCTTACTGTCGAAGTCCTATACGTTTATTCAGCAACCCCAATAAAAGCACTAGCTAAGTCACTAGCAGTGCTAAGGTGGCAAGATAACAACACCTCGGTTATCGACATAGCGATAACCTGGTTATAGCGATATAACGACACCTACACCGAGCTACTGTTATAGACAGGTCCGACTGTAGATCCAGCAGACAGAGTGCCGGTTCTCGGGCTCGGGCCGGATCCAAAGACAGCTGTGAGTCCCGGGCAGTGAGGGTCCAGGTTTGTGATAACGGGTAGTCATATCACAAAGCTCTTATCGGTAGGCCGAGCTTTGAAGCAGCATCCTCAGTTGCATGGAGATCTTTGCACACATACAACACAGCCATGGCTTCGCACACACATTCTCACGAGGGACAATCGCACTCTCATGCCGCTGCCGAGCATGGACATTCGCACGAGATTCTGGATGGGCCAGGCTCATACTTGGGTCGTGAGATGCCGATCATCGAAGGTCGTGACTGGAAAGAAAGAGCTTTCACGATAGGCATTGGCGGGTATGTGCTATCCTTGAAGGAATGCCGTAGTCAAACTACCTGTGATGGTCTCCTCGATGCGTAGATTTTCGTTGACTCGGAGTTTGTAGACCAGTCGGTTCTGGAAAGACTGCTTTGATGCTGGCACTTTGCCTTGCCCTTCGAGATAAGCACAACATCGCTGCCGTGACGAACGACATCTTCACCCGCGAAGACTGCGAGTTTCTCACCAAGCACAAGGCCCTTCCAGCCGACCGCATACGAGCGATAGAAACAGGAGGGTGTCCACACGCTGCCGTGCGGGAAGATATCTCAGCAAATCTTGCTGCTCTGATAGATCTGCATCGAGAGTTCAATACTGAGATGCTGTTGATCGAGAGTGGTGGGGACAACCTGGCCGCAAACTACTCGCGAGAGCTGGCGGACCTTATCATCTATGTCATTGATGTCAGTGGAGGTGACAAGATTCCCAGAAAGGGCGGTCCCGGCATAACCCAAAGTGACTTGTTGGTCATCAATAAGACGGATCTTGCGGAGATGATTGGAGCTGATCTGGGAGTAATGGAGCGAGACGCGAGAAAGATCAGGTAAGTTGATACAAAGGTGTATCGCGTCGTTCATGAGCTGATGGCCATGGGCAGAGAGGGTGGACCAACGATTTTCGCTCAGGTGAAGAATGGCAAGGGCGTGGATCATATTGTCGACCTGATTCTATCAGCCTGGCGGAGTTGCGGTGCTGCCAATGGGTCGGCATAGAACATCGCAAAGCATGTGGCATCAGAGACAGTGGCAGCCGAATGTTTGCTGTTGGTGGTCGATGTCATTGTGTGATGTAGATCGTAAGCCACTGTCATGCGTGAGTCAGGAGCTCCATCATTCGACTCTAGTCGCAGGTGACCACACTGGTTGTCGGAGATGGTCCACGGCGTCTCGCGTCATGATCATGGCAGTGTAACAAGATGCTACCAAAACGCGCACCATCAAGAAGCTCGTGGCCGCAATGCCGCACGCGACCGGAAGCCCGCTTGGCTGGTACAGTAGCTCTGCAGTGTGTCCACGGTGCTAGACAGGGGCGAAACGCGGCCACAACTTGGCCATGTTTCCGGGCGTTCACTACACACATGATGTTGTCATGTTGATAATAAAAGATGGCACCCTCCTCCACCCCTCCCTTGCATTCAAGGCGCCCATGTCCATGTCGCCGGATGGTGAATGTCTTGGGCCATTGGCTCATCAGATGCTTGAAAGCGATCGCGCATTGCGGAGAGGCGCTAGTGTAGCACTACAGTAGAATAGCTCTAGAGCTCACCGCGCAACAACAATTCTTAGGCACAACCAAGACTGATGACAGTTTCGCGCACGCGTGCTTGCTGGGGCAGCCACTGGGGGCCGACAACCGCTACCAGGATCATCGTGTCGCCGCGCCGATGAACACATGAAGCTTCCGTGTTTCACCAAATTCATGGGCCCGCCGCTACTACAGTCTACTGCTGCTCCTGTTGAGACTGTCCGATGTAGACCTTTTCCTCCTCCAACTCTCACCCGCCAACGGGCAGCAGGTGCTGCGACCACGGCGCCATGTTGCTCGCTAATCCCTTCGTCAACCCGCCGCGCCTGCCATCGCCATCCAACGGCCGCATCCATGCCCGCTCTGCCTCTCGATCGCCCACAAGGCGGCAGGCTCGCGACGTGATCGATCCGCTGCTGCGAGACCTTTCTCCGACGACCACCCTGCGCGCCTTTGTCGCCAATCCACGTGAGAGCTCCTCTACCACCGCCGCGGACAAGGCAGATCTGCTTGCCAAGGGCATCCAAACATCGTCCGCCTCGGAACGAGCATTGGGCGCGCAGGCAGCGCAAACATGTCTCGACCTCAGAACGTGGATGAGGGAGCTGCAGTCGTGGAATTGGCCCGACACTTTCGATGTGCCGGAGCCTGCGCGGAAGAAGCTACGAACGTCGACCATGACTTTCAACAGCGTCGTCTCCAACGACACAATCGCGACTGTCCTTGTGGGGGACGACGAGGAAGAGTACTGGGGCAGCTTGCCAGCCTCCACCGTACAGGCACATGAGAGAAGAGCGGATGAAATCGGGCAGGCTCTCGATCGCATCGACGTTGAAGAATTGAAGGATTATGTTCTTGCATCGCATTGTCGGGTGGATTCCAGACCATCTTCAAGAGACGACAGCATCGCTCCGATTGAGTCAACGACAGAAGTTAAGCATTTGGATGACTTCACAGCCCTAGTCACGGCTACCATCCTCCAGGCACTACCTTACCTATCTCGTCTAAACAGGCTCCTCGACATTTGGAGCACACGACTTACGATACTACGGCAGACGCCGAACTTCCTACTAGATTTGAAGCGAGCTCGTACAGATCTGGACCATGGTTGGGCAGCGATTGCCGTCTCGTCCGCGTCATCACAGGAACCCCAACACGCGCATGCGCATTTCAACAGGCAAGTCATGCTGGAAATGAAATCTGTAATCGAGAACCAGGTAACCAGTCTAGGCAGGAGGCTCGACCGCTTCCTCGACCGTTTGGAAGGCAGAGACGACACAGTCCCTGAACGCTGGATCGATGATTTCGAGCTTCTGGAATCCGCGTACGGAGATTGGGTGGTTCAAGCAGAACAAAAGGTGCTGCAGATAGAGTGGCGGGCCACTGTATGCTCAGCCCGAGATGTCAATTCACAGGGCTCTCCAAGTCGAGCAAATGGCACTTCTTACGACGACGAGAACAACCTGGACCACACCAAGCGTACATCTACGGACGCGGCACTTGAAACATCAACCCCAGAAGCATCCGCGGAGTTCGCCACTGCATCAACGATCCCAGTCGGAGCTGTGCCGCCAGAAGTACCTCCAGGCGGACTCACTTCACATCCGCTGTCGGAACCGGGTGCAGATGAATACCTTCGAGGTCGTACTCAAGGCTCTACCTCCGAAGCGGCTGAAAGCGTCGTCGGACAACTCGCCAAGAGGAGAGCTGCGTTCCTCGATGACATTGAGCGCATAAATTCCTTGAAACCTACCAAAACTCCTGTGCGACCATTTGAACACGCTAGTAATGCGTTCACTCGGTTGTTCAGAAAGGATCGAAGCCCCGAGCACGCTCAGCCAAAGACGACTTCCAGTGGCAAGCTTAGTGCTCCAGGCAGCTTGAAAGACAGGTCCGCCTCAGGCGAGCGCAATCGGCTGCCTTCAACATCGCCCAGCGTATCCAGAGGCAGCATAGACAACGCCCCCAGCACTGCATCGCCTTCACTCACTTCTCCTAGGATTATGCAGAGCTTCTCGGAACTCAATGGACTGCTGGGCACGTATGCGTCCACGCAGAACAGCCACTTCCAGCCACTAAGTAGGCCATCTGCATATTCTGCGCAGCGTGGTCAAGGAGCACACGATCAAGGACAGGTAAGCCAAGAGACGCAGCCAACCCTGGCCACCCATCAACCCACAGGACTGTCTATGCCTGGCGAAGCCGTTGAACGGTCAGCGTTCCCAGAGAACTGGCCGCTTAGATCGCCTATCGAGAGTCCCATCAACAGCCTTGGTCCTGCCCAGCGCTCACGCAGCGTTCCAATGATGACGACAAACACTTCGATGTCTGAATCCGAAATCTACAGCCCTGTCATGGCTCTACAGACGGATGCTTTTGACCGTATGTTTGTGCAAAGCCTGCCCGCTGGCAACACAGAGCGGCCAAGCACTGCACAAGTACCGCAACGACCGTCGCCTAGTCCGTGGGTTATCAACCGTCGACGTACAGCATCGTTGCCACGAGCTGCTCATAGACCGTTGGCTCAGCCCGGCGATACCCTCAGCTACCTTGACATGGTGTCGGTCAAAAACCCAAACGATACATCAAATTACTCTCACACAAGCAATAAGCGCGTGGCGAAGGAATCTAAGGGAAAGGCACCGGCAAGCACAGCGCCAGATTCAGGCGAGTTGCATTTCGCATCGAACATTTTGAGCGACCCTTCTCCAGTTCGACCCGCAGAACTTCCGTATCCCATACTTCAGTCCCACAAGATCAATGCCACCAAACGAGCTTCCGTGGCATCAATCGAGGCATTTCCACGATCCGAGTTGAAGACTATTGACGTTCAGCGGCTTTCAAGGCAGAACAGTATGACGCCCAAAGTCACGCCGCCTGAGACGCCACCTCGATCCAGAACGCCTACTGATGCGGCTGGAACCGAAGAAATGAATCATTTCACGAAGAGTGCAATGAGCTATAAGGGGATGGTTTCATTCCCCTATCCTCCAACTGCACACCCAGGCCTTGCAGGTCCATCGTTGCAGTCAGCCAGCTCCCGGCACGTGGAAGAGGCAGACACTCTGGGATCTGAGAATGCGCAAAGCTTACCGAGATTCCACAATCCTGAATCGTCATCAGCGCCTCTGAATGCCATCGTTCGAAAGCGTCGTGATAACATCGTATTACAAGATGAGAACCAGGACCCATTGCAGAGCCCTGCCAGCTCGCCTCCTCAGAGAGGGCCCTCACCTGAGGCTTCGGAGGACTCTTTCGATCGTCACGTTTCGGAAGTGCTCGAGAGACTGCCAGCGCAGATCAAGTTCAAGTCGAGGCCAGGTGCGGTGACACCAGCATCAAACGCTCGTGGTGCATACGGCCCTCGGCCCAGGAATATGCGTGCACCGCCCAAACAAGATGCGATAATGATAGCGCCTGCGGAAGCATCGCCAAGGAAACAAAATTCTGCCAATGATCCAGAGGTCAAGTTATATCATCTGACGCAAGCCGGACGCGAAGACCCCATCAAGCTGTTTGTACGCCTCGTGGGCGAAGGCGAACGTGTGATGGTTCGTGTCGGAGGTGGGTGGGCCGATCTTGCGGACTATCTCAGACAATATGCGGAGCATCATGGCTCGCGCACTGTCTCTGAAGGAAGTCTGGAGGTACAGACCATGTCAAGTACTCCGCTTGCGCGCAAGGTTAGTGGCCCTGCGGATACTGGCAGAGCAAATACACTATCAACACCTCTAACACCGGCGAACGCAACGCCTCGACCGTCCAGCAAGGACAGCGACCACGACTGGCCCTCGTACTCGCAACCCACGTTCAGTTCAAACGGGCGTAGTACGCCTGTACACGAAGGAGGACGTCAGACTCCCGGACTATCGACGCAGAACTCAACACCAAAATCAACTTCTACTGGCAGCTCACGGCCTTCGACTGCAAACGTGTCTCGTCCGACTAGTAGGCAGAGTACGGGAGAAGCTGTTGGCCTTGCTGGCGTGTCTAGTGGTAGGATAGCTGGCTTGCCCGACCACAAAGCCAAGTGGGTGGAAGGCATGATCGAAAGAGCGAAGAAAGCTAGTGCAGAGAAATCGAAAGAAGAGCGAGAGAAGCACTTTAACGAACTCGGAAAGGCAGGTAATACCAGAAGAGTCGTCTTCAAATCTGGTTGATGAAAATGCGGATGCAGGTCAATCCTCGCAGGATGCTGGAACATTGTAGAACAAAATACAGAGGTTGTAAAACAGGACGCCGTGAGATACCCCGACGCATTTGCTTCTGCCAAATTGATCTGCTAATACGGGCGCACATCCAGCGCTCTTTGAAATCGGCCTGAACGCCGGTAACATGATGGTTTATTCGCTGCCGAACGGTGGTCAGCGCCGTCATTTATGCACTAATCACACTGTTACTTTATGTCTCAATGATATAGAGATGACGGTCTGAAAGTGAAATGTGCAGCGGTGTAGAGGTAAGGGAAAGGTGAACTCACAACAGTGATAGTGTCAGATCACCACGAATGCTGGCCTTCAGCTCGATTTCAATGTCGAGGTTCGCTTCGAGGCTGAGTTTCAGACCATCAGAATCGTTGAGTGCGCTCTGACACTGGTTCAGCATTGATTCCTCTCGACCACATTCTACCAGAGCAACTCACGCGTTCCTGCTGTTCGGGTGGGAGATAATATGGCTGGTTGGGATTCGATCCTCGAATCGGGATCTCTCCTCGCTTCGCTCTCGCGAACGTCACGGGTCCATCCATGGAGGTGCTGTCCGGTCCGATACGCTCGAAGGGTCGCATCGCCGCCAGGTCGTGGTTCGCATCCGCCTCCTCCAACGCCTCCAGAGACGCAGTCTTCATGTAGGTGCCGTCTTCCATGGCCTGCTTGATGCGTTTCCTCCGTTCTCGCCGCGAGGAAGAGCGTGATCGGGCACTGTCGAGGCCTTGCTCTCGTCGTTCTTTTTGGATCAGCTTGTCCTGCTTCTCCTGTTGCTGGACGGTCCGCTGCTTGGGCGGGTTCTTGAGTGTCTCCTCGGACAAGTGCTCCAGCCGGGGCTCTTCTATCCACTTCTTTCGGTCCTTCTCGTCGAACGGCATCTTCTTGCCTGGGTTCCCTATGTCGGAGTTGTTGGGGTGGATTTATGCTTTTGTCGGCCTGATGCTCTGGATGTTCAGCAGGAGAGTAATGGATGTCGACGATGCCTTTGTGATGCAGTGCTGAGCTGTATACAGTACAGAGTCGTCCGGTCTTCCGATCTGAAGCAAAGGCAAATCAAGGGCCAGTCCACGAGAGGAGAGAGAAGGCCGTGCTCACTGACATGTGCCCGGAAGCGAAACCTGTTTGACAAACGATCGCGTAACTCCGGTCCATCTTGCTTGCAGCTCATCCATGTCTGTTCAGCCACAGTGTGACGTTTAGCTTCATGCAAGCACTAGCGCATCCGCCTTGTGGGGTCCGCTCCACGAGACCCGCACGTTGCAGGGGTGTGTGTAGTGTGGCATTTGGCTCAAGGTTCGATGGCTTCTGCGGCAGATTGCGCGTCAATGCCCATAGCGGCGGCTCGAGTGACTTCAGCTGATGAGGCGCAGAAGTTGGCATGCAGATGCAAAGCCGTGTTTCCAAACTCTTCGTGTTCCGGATTCCCAGGGAGGGAGCTCGTCATTCCGGAACCAATACATGTAAATGTTGGTGGCAAGAAGCTGCCAGAAAATTAATGCTGGTTATGACGTGAAGGGACAAGCAAAGCAGACTTTGGCCCAGGGACGTTGCCGACGTGGCCATCATGGCAGTGGCTCTGGCCCATGCTCGGCCATACTTGCCCGCTTGAACGCAGTTCATTCAGACCTGCTCCAGAGCATAGGAGAACGGCCACATCGAATAGTGAACTGGTACACTGCGAGAATGATGAAAATATGTTTGCAATTCTTTCCGGTTATTTACCGTACAGTTTATTGAACAAAGGTGCCTACGCCACTACAGTGACCACTTATCAATTCAGTTCGCCTTCACACCACAACCAGAAACCAAGATAATACATGTTCTCCAACCACGCGCTTTCCCAAAGCCAGCCACTAATTAAGGAGACCCAGTGTCAGATCACCATGAATTTTAGCCTTCAATTGAATCTCAATGTCGAGGTTCAACTCAAGTCTCAGTCGGAGTTGCTCGCCTCCGCCTTCCTCTTCACCACCACCCTGTTGTTGACCTTTCTGTCCGCCGCCAGTCAGACCGCCCAGAGCTTTACCGGCGGTATCGCCAACGGAGTTGACAGCGTTTCCAGCAGTTCCTTGGACCAGGTCGCCAGCTTGATTCACAAGTTCGCCTCCGGGAAGCTGCTCAGTAATGTCGTCGAGAGGGCCACCCTGTGAATCCTTGGTCTGGGTTTGCTGCTTGTTCTTGCGCTGGCGTTGTCTGCGACCACCTTGGGCACTCTGATCACTCCGAGCCACTGATTCAGCATCGCTCTCCTGACCGCCTTTGCGTCCGCGGCCCCGGCTTTGTCGTCGACGAGATTGTTGGCGGGGTTGCTGGGACTGTTCCTGCTGAGCTTCTTGTTCGCCGTCAGCTTCGGCTTCTACATCAGCACTTCCGTTTGCTTGTGCATCTGCCTCTGCGCCTCCTTCAGCATCGGCCTCGTCGGTTTGATCTGGAGTTGGCTGCTGCTGTTGGTTCTTCTGGCCGAGCTTCTTTGGCGTTCGCTTCGACGATTTCTGACTTGCTTGGGCGCTGCCGGAAGCATTGGCACCGAGGCTCAGGTTGCCCTCACCTTCGACAGATGCGCTCTGGCTCTGTTCCTCCTGTTTCGCGGACATGTTGATATAATATGTATCGGGAGACCTGGTGTAGAGCGTATGGCTGTGTTGCGAGGTTCCGGACTTGAAGAATGGGAGAGATGTGCAAGAAGAGCAGACAAAACTAACACGAGAGATGAGGTACCAAACCGGTTTCACTGTGGTAGCCAAAGTGTTGTTCGTGAATCTACCCTTGCGCTCTGACGCAACATGAGCTCCATTTACTAGCCACAGTGGACAAGGATCTAGCTTGTTTCAGATGTCTAGGTTAAGGAATGTCAGTGCCCATGCCGAACGATGTGGCTGAGTGTCGAAGCTGTGTGATTTTGGTGCCTGGGTTGCTCTACTTGTATGGACCTAAAAAGGTATGGTTTGCAGGCGCTTCGTCGTCTTGCAGTTTCCACCAGGGAAGAAGTGGCGTGTTGTGTCCGGACAACCACGGAATTGGCATCTGAGAGAGTCATCGTGACTTACAAGTTGGCAACGAATTAGTCTAGCGGTGCGCGGCCACGATCGGGCGCGCCATGATGTGGTTGGTGGTGCTTGATGTGCGTGGAGCGGTTGAGAAACATGACTGATGTAACAATCCAGACTCCGTCATTTGGGAGGCAGCGCGATGAAATCTGCTGACCGCTTAGATCGTCCCTTCACGGCGATATGTCTACGCCGTGAGGAGCAGGTGATGAATGTCGTTAGTATCCATGAGATGCGAAAGATGTTCGAAACACAGATTGAACGAGCATCTCTAGCCTCGGCACAAGCATGATCATGTGACCCGCTCCTTCCACATCGACGACATCTCAAACACGGACCGCATAACAAGTGCATAGCCATCAACTTCCAACATGGCAGACCGCGACGCCCAGGATGCAGCTGCCAAGAACAGGATAATCTCACACATGAACAAAGACCATCATGACTCTGTAAGGACATGAAACTCGGCACCACAACTCGAGCCATGAAACTCATACACCCCAGATAATCCGATACCTGCAACATTACGGCGGCGTCTCGCTATGGACCGCGCAAGACGGCACAATGGCCGACATCACCCTGGTAAACATGACTTTGTCGTGCCGCGGACGCGACTACCGCATCGCCTTCGAGCCTGCCATGACTTCCTACCGAGAGGCCCGGGAACGTGTCGTCGAACTGGACAAAGAATGCCGCAAGGCACTGGGTCACTCCGATGTCACGGTCAAGCAGTACATTCCGCCGAACAGTGCTATCTACATTGCCGAGTTTGCGGTCATCACAACGACCTTTGTGGCGTTCAGCCGGAGATGGTGGTTTGAACCTGGTGAACCTGTTGACCACATTTGGCCTACTTTCGCCCGATTCTGTTGGGCGATCCAGCCTTGGCTCATCAGCGGGATGATCTTGATCCACGGGGCAGAGGCTCTATACTTTGCCAGCAATCACCTCCTGCGCCACTCCGTGAGTCCTCGCTCAACAACTTTCTGGCTTTGGGTGGGATCTGGCTTCATCGAGGGCCAGTTCGCCTTTCGACGTTTCAATGATCATGTGAAGGCTCAGCGATCATTTCAGAAGCATTGAGTGGCATGAGGATGGATCGGATCAGAGATGTCTAGTCACTTTACAGGAGTGACTACCGGCGGGCGGTCGCTTTGTATTCAGTCCACCCTGGTGCTTCGAGGCCTGACGCCTCAAATTCATCATCACCTACGACCTTGACCACACGGACCTTCCATTTGCCTAGACGCAGAATCAAGACGCCATCGGATGAGAGGCTGGCAATATCGGTGGGACGCTGGTCCTTGATAGCCATAAAGTTCAGCTCGCTGTCTGCGCCATGGGTAGACGTTGTCGCGACGTAGGCGCCTCCTTTGGAAATGGCACGTGCCCCTTCGGACTTAGTTTGAACCAGTCCAGCATGATATAGAATTCGCGAGAAGGGTGCATCCAGCACGAGCGACTTTGGCAACGTTGTGTGCTGAGTCGCGGTTGTCGCCTGCTGGACGTCCAGCTCTCCAGCCTTCTGGTTCATGAGGGATGCCACTGTCGGTCGTCGCATGGTTTGATGTTCTTCTCGAGTTCTCATGGCTTCTTCCGGGCCGTGAACAAGTTCTAACACTTCGCTAGCCAGTAGGTGCTGAGCTTTCCGCTTTCCTGGGTCTGTCTTGTGTTCAGTCATGATGACTGCAATCTGCTCAGTCGGTACGAAGGTGAACAACTTCAGATAGCGCTCGACATCGTCATCCGTAGAGCGTAGCAGGAACTGTATCTTGTCAGGGCCGTCGTTGCTGCATAGCAGATTTCACAACTTACTCCGTACAGGTCAAATGATGATGTGAGGTTACGGTCGAGCCAGATCGCATTTCCAGCACTCTTACCGAACTTTTCCCCGCTCGAAGTAGTCAAGAGTGGCACCGTGAGGCCCATCGGCGACTTCTCCTGAGACAGTTGCTCCTCGGCTTGACTTTGCTCGCTTTGTGCACTGATGTACTTCACGCCGTCAATGCCGGCGATGATGTTGCCGTATTGGTCACTTCCTCCAATTTGGATCTGAACTCCCCGACTCTGATACATGTGCCACCAGTCCCACGCCTGCAGCAACGGATACGTGAACTCAGCAAAAGACATGCCGTCGCCTTTCTCCATCTTGTTTCGGACACTAAATCCAAACGTTAGCCATGAACACCCAAACGCTCCTTGATCCTGGACTGCCATTGCCTGCGGCATCGTTGAGCCAACTCACGTGTCTCGACCCAGCATGGTGCCCACTCTCATGCCATTGCCCATCAGCTTCAAGAACTGAAGTACACTGAGGTTGTCAAGCCACTCGGCATTATTCAGTAGCTCTTTCTTGCCTACGCCCTCTCCGCCTTGCGCATGTCTTGCCCCATATCTGATCGCATTCTGCCAAAGCTGTCCGACCTGCGCATGCATAGCCTGAAAGTTTGACTCCGTCACAGCCTCTGCGGTCCTCGCTCGCGATGTCAGTCTGCCGCTGGGATCGCCGACTTTCGCCGTCGCCCCCCCGATGAGACTGACGGTGTGGTGGCCATGGTGGTAGAGCCAGAAGAGCACCATAAGCGGGAGAAGGTGACCAAGGTGTAGCGACGGCGCGGTGGGATCAATGCCCGCGTAGAAGCCTACTCTTCTCGTGTCGAGGAGATTCTCGAGGGCATTGCGATCACTGAGAATCCTTCAGCATGGATCCTTACATGGTGTGATTCGTGGTCTGGGCCTACCCGGCGATCTGATTAACATATCCTCGCTGCTCGAGCAGCTTCAGGACGCCGGGTCGGGGCGCTCCCTGTGATTGTGGCCCATATCGTCGCAATTGGCGCAGTGCCAGCCGTGTTGTACAATTTGCACGGACGTACGATGTGTTCGCGTTCAGGCGCTTGAGGATGGTGCATGACATAGCAAAGACAATGGGTGGACGATTGGGAATGACACGACGCGACAAGTTCGCGTTAGCTGTCTGTCAGCGCTGATAGAACTAATGCCCGTCTGTAGGAACCACGACACCACATGAGCAGGAGGCACACTTGACGACACACATCAAATGGAAGCCAGACAAGTTTTTCGACACGCGTATAAAGCAATACTTTGGTGGTATCACATAGTAATCTGTCTCTACATCCCAATCCCAATCAAGGCTACCACGCCACACGCTCCTGCCTGGCAGTCGGACCTGCTCGTCCCAACCAAACGGTGGTGCAAACTCCTTCGAGCACAAAACTAAGAGCCAGGCTGGCCATTCTCTGCAATAGCACGGCCTTCAATCCGCTGGATCCACACACTCTGCTCTTTGCGGTCCGTTGGTGATGCATGTCGTGGTATGACATACTCCCATTCAAACCCGCCGAACGCCACAGAAACGCCATGGAGAGTCGTCCTCCGGTGATGCGGGATCAATGTATGCAAATTCGCTCAAACCCGTTGGGAAAGAAGTAAAGTCCAGAGTACATATCGCTGAGAAGGCATGGCTTCTCCTGAGGTCATATCCACCAGGGAGACGGCTGTATGCCGAAGCAAATTCGAACGAGATGTCCTCCGAAGGTTATCGCGCTGCGAATAAGCCAATTGGACCGGAACGTGATTGCTTTCGCTCAGCCTCTGCCTTTCGCTGAGCCTCCAGCGCTTCTTGATCACGCTACGCCTTCTCCTTTTTCTTGAGTGCATTCCAAGTGTGCGAGATCCAATCCTTGAACCTTTCCCACGGATTGCGATTGAGTCTATTGCTCAACTGCCGGAAGTTGTACATCTCTCCCCAGCAATCGCGGCCCCATTCACAGCCCGCCATGTTCACCAGAAAGTCTCGCTCCTTTACTTGATAGTGGATACCCTGTACGCCACATTCCCTCATGTCGTCGCCGATCTTCAATGCTTTGCAGCCTCCAGGCGGTATTCCTCGGTCGTCACCGCACGCTCCATTTGGGAAAGAGTTGATCTTACGCTGCGGCACAAACGCGACATGCGAGCGTATCCACGGTTGGTTCGTGTAGATGTATTCCAACGCATCTTGCTCCTTGTGCTCCCACTCCATGTGTCGCTGCTCGTAGAATACTGGATCCCACCAGATGTCCATTGCTCGGTCTGCCCAGGGGCTCCGTCGTACGAAGAAGGACCCCAAGTTGAAGCCTCCACAATCTTGCGGTACCAACAGGTTGACACTCTCTGGCTTTCCGTCGCCGACTGGGGACAGCGATTCCTCGTCAAGGTAGTTTGCGGGATGTGGCGCGTTCGGATCGCTAGAAGTATTGTTTGGGGGATGCTGTATCTTCAAAGGATTGAACACATTTATGTCACGATATGTGTTGGCGTTGAGGTCGTTGAATATGTGCGATTGCAGAGAGTATGTCGGCTCCATGATGAAAGTGTTGAGGTCGAGCCACCAGAACCTGTATCAATGTCAGTCTGCTCGCTGATGAATACACAGTGTGTACCATCCATGGGGCTCTTACCATTCAGCATTGGGGTACTTCTTCATGGCGTTTCGGACGGCATCCACTTTCTCCCAGCTCTCCCTCCATTCGTGGGCATATCGCTTCTTGGTGCTCATGTCCACAATGTCCAGCTCGTACCCCCATCTTGCCGCATACTTTTTCTTGTTCTTGACACTGTCTCTTTCTATCGCCCACTCCCTTGCACCTTTCCAATCCATCACTCCGCCTCCTTCATTCGCACCCAGTATCAGGA
The DNA here is from genome assembly GCA_033816765.1 of Nothopassalora personata. Taxonomy (NCBI): domain Eukaryota; kingdom Fungi; phylum Ascomycota; class Dothideomycetes; order Mycosphaerellales; family Mycosphaerellaceae; genus Nothopassalora; species Nothopassalora personata. Next base: position 3,416,151 of record CM066287.1, on the reverse strand, counting down.
CGAATTTGGAGCCACCTCCAAGCCATGATGTCCGTCGATACCAAAAGACAAGAGCTGTAATTATGTTAGCTTGGCATTGATAATTAACGGAGGGTCACTCACGGCTACTGCAGAGCCAGAAAAGCAGTATCGCCACAAATGCGAATAGCGCCATGTATTTCCGTCTCCTAGACAGCAACAAGCCTGCTCGCCGTGGAATATCTTTCCAGCTAAGTCCGCTGCCATCGCGCGACCGACCTCGATTCAGCTTCTCCTTCTCGGCAATCCGATCTTCCTGTCCGCCGTGTGCGAAAAGCGGCAGGCTGACGGACAATTTCCTCACTCTAGAAAACCAGCCCTGGTTCTGGCTCTGGTACCTAGGGTAGCCGTTGACGCGCTCGCTGTTGGCCTTGGCACTCGCCCAGGTGACGTTGCCTTTGCCGCCATGCATGCTCGGACTCGGACCTCGCAGGCGGCCATCGGGAAGGGTGTCGTCGAAGGGAGTGGTGAGGCCCGGCGATGCCCACCCCCCATCACGCCGTGGACTGGGCGAGCGGTCCAGGGACATGTGGTGATCCCGCTCGTCTTCCTCGTTGAACGATGTGTAGCCCAGCGAAGGCTGCCTCGAGGGCGACGGAGAGGCGCCGTCGTGGTGGTGGTGGTGGTGGTGGTGGTGCGGGTGGGTCCGAGTTGAGGTTGGGTCTAGGGATATCGGGGCATGGACACTGGCTCGCGATGTGCGGCGACGGTGGCCTTTGGTTGCAGTCGAGGACGAAGCCTCTGCGCCGGAGGCAGGCAAGTATGTGGATGCCACTTTGCGTGCTGTGTCCCCTGTCGCGATCCAGCCCTGGTACACCGAATTGAGCAGTTAGATCCACCCGGGAGTCGGGGACCTCCAACGTGCTGCCCGTTTCGCTAGTGCGGCTGATAGGAGCTGATGAACGGTAAAGTGTGAAGGTCCGCCGTCTCGTCGCAGCTTCCAGTGGGAAAATTGCAGCGTCGCAGGCAGTCGGGGGTGGTTGTGGGCGTGGCACGTGGGTCAATTAAGCCCACGACAAGGGATGAGCTCTCAGCAGCAGAGCTAGAGTGCTTGCTGGTGTACCAACGACGAACAAAGTTGCTGCTACCTTGTGCTGCACTTGTCGCCCTTCCACTCACAAACCAGTAGACAATGATGTCCGCCTACTCCGCAGGGCTCCCGTCATTGCAATCTGTTCATAACATTTTTGCATGGAGGGAGAGAGAGCCAAGATGAAGTCCTCTCGCTTTAACTTCCGCTTGTAACGCTTGTCTGTAGCGCAATCTACCTGTGTACCACAGTATCGCTTACCCGTACATGTGCTTTTGGATCACGCCAACATCAGCGTCAACGCACGATGATAACCTGGCTGGACACGTTTACTAGCTGGTCAGCTCAGCAAGCAAGGTGGCATCGTCATTTGGAACTGCTTCAATCATTATGGCTTCAGGAAATAGCCGTTCCTCGAGACCAGCTGCTTCTTTACACTGTGTTAGTCGAGGTACCGATTCGCTCTAGCCCAAGCTCCACTTAGGGCCACAGCCAAACGATAATCAAATTTCGAGCGATCACTAAGAGTAAGAGCTGCCCGTAGAACGAAAACGTAAGCTGCCCATAGACTTTTCAGCTACGGTGGTCTTGTCCACTTCCGGCTAGCGCGTTTGCAGTATATCTGCGACGGCCACGTTACTACTAAGATTGTCAGGATCTCACCAGAATGCCAAATGAACGACCCATTATAAGCTCGCTCATTTTTGCATAGAACATAGCACATTGCCGCGTTTCACGCTGTGTCGGTCAAGTCCTAAAGTGTTTCCTGGTACTTACATGAAGCTCAGGGCCATTATTTCATTCACCGCGTCATCTACTACTCGGCAAGTCACTGTTTCCTGTCCTATGATCCTCATTCCCGTTCACTCTTCAATACGGTCCTCTAAGGCGCAAGTCCGGCGCCAGTTCACTAGCTGTCCTGCTCTTTACGAAGATCGATCGGATGTCTATTGCGAGGTGACTGCATGAAGTGTCCAGGCCCTCCCACATGTCAGGTTGTCGTTATATTGAGCGAGTGCCATGCCGCATGCCTCTGTTGTGCTATGACTTCAATGCGCTGAGTCGCGTGCCTGACCTAGCGTGGGGCCATACGGCTCGTGGCGCGGACCAGGACGCGATGCGAGCCGGACGGTTCGACCCAGGAGTATGCGATCGCGCATAGCTCCCGGCTGACGTGTTCCATCTGGACCTCTTTCGAGCTCGGGTGGCTCGGGTGGGTCTGATGCTCGGTCTGTCTAGCGCTGCGAACTCAGGCAGCGACTTGCTGCTCATACCAAGCCGGTTCTTCGCGTTGCAACAGCGTAGTCACCTTCTCGACCTCCTCTGCTAGCCCTTGAACATTTGCATCCCATGCTCTCAGATCAAGCTTGGTGCTGTCCTGACCGCCCTTCGTATTGAAGTGAATGACGCCCGCAATCTGGTCAATCGAACCTGAAAGACGCTTACTCTCTATCATGGTAGACGCGTACATCTCGGCCTTGTCTGCATCGACACCGAGCAGCTTGCCCAAGTTCTCGAAAGCGATGTTGGCGTAGATACGGGAGACTGCGAGGAGGTTGTGTTCAAGCACAGCCTTATCTAGCACAGTACTGCCATCAGAGGTCTTGGCAAGCTGATGCTCAGCCAGATTGGCAGCGAAAGCGGCGACTTCTGATGGGGAGAGAAGGCGATTGAGGAAGATGTTCTCCAGGATGCCGTACTCCGCTGTCTCGGCAGCACGCTCGTCCTTGTAGAGCTTCGCGAGTTGTTTGCCTCGTTGCGGACCAGCAGGGGCAAGGACTGCACACGTGATGGCGGCCGAGAGTGATTGCTGACGCTCCTCCTCATCGACGACAGTCTCGTTAGATAGTTGCAGATAGGCTGCCGATGCGTCCAGGAAATTGCGTTGTGAGTCGCTGATGCGGGCCTGCGAGAGCTGAAATGACAGCCGGGTGGTCTGGTCGGTGACAGTGTAGATGATCTGCTTGATCTTGTTCAAATAGGTGAGCGCATTAGTGGGATCGTCGACTTCGAGGTAGCAACGACAGATTCGCATCCAGACTTTTGCCTTGTCATCATCGCTGACGGTACGCTGCGATGACTCGAGTGGTATGGTCTGGAGGGTCTTCGCCGAGCTGACGAAGTCATCATCGGCCTCGTACGCCTCAGCAAGAGCTAGCTTGAGCTCGGTGTCTTGCTGCTCGTAGGAGATGATCTTGGGTGCCAGTGTGTCCACGATCTGAGTGCTGGAACAATGTCAGTAGGTGAAGAATGCTTTGTTGCTAGTCTCTAGACTTGAGGTCCCTATACCCGGCTTCAATCTTGACATCGTTATTGCCGATACCGCAGAACTTGTGCACGAAACTTGAAAGCAGTGGTCTCGAGTTGATGACACCGATGGTGTCCGAGGTGATGGACTGCACGTAAGCCACTAGGTTCTCCGCCAGGTTGTCGTTGCTCGCGCATATGCTGCTCAAGATGTTCTCGTATTCTTCGGTGCGGTGCGGTGCGGACGAGCTCTCCAGCTGTGCGAGCTTCGAAGTAACGCTACTCGAAGCCATGGTGTGCAGTGGTGGAGTCTGTGTTTGTTGGTTCGATGTTTGGTGGTCGCTGTTGATGGACTTAAAGCTGTGGTGGTGGCGCGTTTGCCTGCTCGACCCCGCCAAAACAACTGGTGGGACTGCCTTCGTACTACAGAAGGGTGTCATTCACTTTCATGCAACTTGCTATGCCACGCGGAAGCTTCTCTTCGCACTGGTCTGTTGTTAGATTTATATCCAATGGACGCCTATGCTGTAGGGTATCTCGAAATGACTGAGGAAACTAAGCTGTCGTTGGGTCTAAAGCCACAGCAACCAACGAAAGACTCTGAACGTGCCGACCACCAACTTCTTCAACAGATTTATCAAGACGACCATGAACCAGATCCACCACATGATCCCAAGTACAACCCATTCCAATAGCTTGAAGCCAGCTTGGCGCACGAGTCGAAATTGTCTTCGACGCTGTCGGAACATGGCATCTACAGCTTCGTCCACGCGCTTGACCTCTTGCGGCTGCTTCGTGGTCAGCTCGACATTGAAGGCGTCAGCCTCATCGGAGGTCTCGTGAACGATCTTTGTCAGCTGCTCGGCGACTCTATGAGACAAGCTCTCCAGTCGCGATCTAAGCTCGTTTGCTCTGTTGCCTTGGAAATACTGTAGGGTCTTTTCGAAAGAGGAGAGCGTATTTGACAGGCTGTCTGTCAGCATCTGGGAAGCAACAATGTGCTCCTCCTTCCTCGACACATTATTCCACTGCTTTCCTGCTGTACGAGCCGCCTTCACCATCATCGCGAGAGGGCTGTCGCGAGGAGTGTCCGCTTTGAGGTTGATCTGGTGTGCCTTGATGCCTGAAGCCAGTAAAAGTGCTCGTACTCGCGCAATGTCACCCTGTGACACGTTGCGCTGCTGCTCTGGGGGAGTGGAACGATCTGAGATGCTCCAATGCCTTCTGGCATCATGGCCTTTGAGACCACTTACTGGCCAGCTATCCTTTGGCTTTCCTCGTGAGATTATGGTGGAATGACTGAATACCGGAGATAGGTTGTTCTGTGACAACGACTTTTTGCGATTGTAATCACCAACTTCCAAAAGGGGCTTGGATTTGCCGCTAGGAAGGTCTGGCTCTGAGAGCCCTTCCCCGTCTGGAAGCTTTATCCTGGGAGGAGCAAGACGCGATGAGTGACCTCGCTGTGTGCGCTCATCTTGTCCGGAGAATGGGTCGCTTTGGTCCAGCAGTGGTGTTTCGTTGGCTGAGCTTCTCGGTCGCGCCGCGGGAGATGTAAAGGAAGGCAGATTCGACGTGTAAAATTTCGGCTTCGTCCGCTCTCGCTCAAAGGACGCCCTGGGCCTGATCTGACTGTCGGTATCCGCAAGGTCCACACGCCGACCTGCCCCAGCAGCGCGGTGATCATCATCTGCGTCCGATAGATCTGAAGCCACGCGAGACATGTCAGAGCCAACGCTGGGCTCTAGATGGTCACTGCTTCCTCGAATTCGGTTTCCAAATCGCGTACCATCGGGCCTTGGTTCTCCATTGCGGCTGCTTTTGAAGAAGCGCCGGCCGAATGTCGAGCTCGAGTCCTTCACAGCGCCTGTATTTGTGGCTGATGTTTCCGTGCGGAACAAACTGCTGCCATTGCTATCGTTGGTACGGTGCCGCTTCACGAACGGCCTGAAAGACTCGAGACTGGATGTGGGTTGTCCAGTATTGGGGTCCGCACTAAGCACAGACGAGAGTGGTGTCCCCAGATAAGGGTCCGTGGTATTTGCAAAATCGGTACGCTCGATGTTTTTGCGGTCTTTGCTTTGGTTGCGAGTATGTAAGTGCAACGCTGGAAGGCGATGCATCTTGGCCTTCGGCTCGACCTGCGAGGCTCTTTGTTTGTTGCTGGAAAGACCTTGCTGCACCGAGAGGGCATTGGCCACATGAGGGCTATCAGACATCACTTCGTTCATGGATGTCACCCCATGGTCGACCGCACCAACTCTAGCGCTTGGAGATCTTGAACGTCGATGGCCAGTGCGCACAGCAGTATCCACCGATATTTGACGATTCGCGGTGTAAGACGAGCCGCGATCGGCCGTGTCGTTGCTGCGCCTCGACTTCTCGACGCTGCTCCGTGCGTTCCGGAAGGGCGTATACTTTGAGTTCCAGTGATCTGGTGAGACAACATCAAGCGATGACAACTCGCCTTTCTCCTCCTTTGCAATCATACTGCGCATATGACGCTCGAGCGGCCCAACATTCTCGTCGCCGCCATCATGGTCTCCGTAGCGTGGAGGCGGTGGGTTTCGTCCCTCGTCGCTGGACTCGCTGGTAGCGCTGGCAGGACGACTCACGCGGTGGCGACGTAGTCGGCCAGGAATGGGTAGCATGTGTCTCCTGCGCTCTCTAGGTCTTCCTTCGTCCTCTGACAGCTCGTACTGGCTTCGTATACCCCTGTTGGAATCATGACTTCTTCGTGAATCTACGCTACGGCGTGGTGCCTCGACACTCAAGCGAACTCGTGGTGGGAAAATGCGATTTCCATGCCTGTCTTCAATTAGTGTCTTGTTGTCGTCCTTCTCGAGCCAATATGTGTCCGCGAGAAGTTCCGCTGGCTCAATCGACCAGCCGTTCTCCGGACGGGTGATAACAGAGCTGGCCGTGTCCGATCTTCGATGGCGCTTGCCTTTCTCCGGCGAGGCTGTCCCGGTCTCCAGCTCGCCGGCGAAGGCAGGTAGTCGGACGCGGTCCTCGCCTGGTCTGAAGGATGGATCACTTGAGCTCACTTCGACACCGTCGACCCAGTGCTTAGTCCTGTCAGTTTCCTGCCAGGTGTCGGGTGACGCTGGCAGGTGGCGCCTTTCTCGGTTACGCAAACGACGATTGCGAAGTGCTTGTAGCGGATTGTAGGAGCGCCCGAGCTGTCGTTGGTTGTTCGTGTTCGTTGGTACTCTGTTCATCTCAAAGTTGGCACTTCCTGGACTGCTCATAACTTGCGTGGTGTAGTTGCCAGGCGCTGTGCTGTCGGACTTTAGCGGCGGTAAATGCTCCAGTAGTCGCCGGTGCTCACTGGCCAGCTCGAAGTATCTGCGCGCTCGCTCTGCTCGAGACAAAGTCGCTGGTGAGAACGTGTAAAGGGCATTTCCCGGGTTGATGGCAGTCTCGGGCTGCTCTGTGACTTGCTGGCTCAGCCTTGGAGGCTCCAGCGACAATCTCGAGGCTTCCTCATTGAAGCGAGTACTACGCTTTCCTGTCGATGAGGCTGACCTGACTGTGCCGTAGCCAGAGTCCAGTGCTGAGATGACACGTCTTCCTGCTGCAGGCGTGGCTGGTACCGGAAGAGTGCCGCTCACATGGCGTTTCCTGCTCTCGCTGAGGTTGAGTGCCATCTGCACGAGCTGTGCTGGATCCACACTCGGGAAGGGCAATCGCTCCTCTTCGGTTGCAGTTCCATCCGCAGCGTCGTCACGAGACACCTCTCTCGTCAAGGGCGAAGCTCGTTGGGACGATTCTCCAGATCCCGTCTCCGGCGCACGTCTCCTACTTTGGACCTGTAGTGATCCATTGGGGATGGACGTGTGCGTCTGGCGATCGAGTTCTTCGTTTCGAGGACCGCGTGGCTTTCCATTCGCAAAGATGGACTCGAGCAGGAACCCGCCGGTCTTCCTGGACCTCGACGGCGCGCTGCCACGGCTGCTCCTGTCGTCAAGCCCAGGGGAGTCTTGTCCGCTCCATCGCTTGCCGCCTTCGCGCACATGTTTGTCGCTGTTGTTGCTCCTTCTGCCTAGCGAGGTCCTCGACCCCGCCGGAGAGCTCGACTCCGCGTGGTGCTGGTGCTCACTGTTCAACTTCGCGAAGCTCACATCTGCTGCCGCCGTGTTCCCGCTGACTGGTCGCGCTGGCGGTGGGGATTCGGGCGGCATTACTGGTCATGGCCGGCGTACGATCTGCTAACGCCCGCTCTCGATCTGCTCTCGGGGGTGCTCTTGAGGGTTGAGGCGGCTCATCATGTACATTGGGCGAGGGTATGCAACGTAGACTGTAAGTACGTGTCGTTGTGCCTTCAATGCCCCACAAGCGATGGAGAAGGATGCGAAAGAGGCTCCGAAGAATCGAAAACAGGACAACAAATAGTACTGTGTGAAGGGAGTGAAAGCACAAGTCAGGTTTCAAGCCTGGCTCGCCTCCTCACTGTCACTTGACGAATGCCAATCGCTAAGATCACAAGCAGGGTGAGCTTCCGTTGACCAACGAATCAAAAGACAGACTACCAGCGTGGGAGTCTTATGTTTGCACAGCCTACGACCAGTTTCACGTTTGCAAAAGGGCTTACATGTGCCCAGTCGTGCTTCCAGGTGACCTGCGCGTGACATGTGGGCCTGGTCATGGTTTCACGAATAGCATGGGTTTCCATCTTGTAGCTGAATAGTTTTGGGACTGTCTAAATCTGTCTGGCTTCTTTGCCCTTCGTCTCTGGCCGCTCGGCTTCCCACTCGTCTCTCAGAACCGCATACATCGTATCTGTCAGCAGAATAGACAGTGCTAAGCTCCATACCAAGGTAATGGCGTAGAAAAAATTGGCGTTTCCCGACCCGGCGTAAACCCATAGATGATGGAATGCCGGTCCCAGTAGCGAGGCGTACAACAAAGCAGCCAGTGCTGGAAATGTATAGCGATGTGTCGAGCAGACTGCCGCTGTTAGCATGGGACCATCCCGATGTGAAAGAATACTCACGCTCGAACACATGCCCCAGCAAGCATAGGGTTCCCAGCCAAGCACCCACGTCACCAACGTTCGCATATGGCTGGAAGACAGCTATTATGCCCATCATCAGTACGACAGCGGCCAAAGGCTGGTTGCGGAAGCGCAGGCAAAGCGGCACGCTGTAAGAAAGCATGTGCAGCCAGAAGACGCCGAGGAAGAACTCGCGGAACGCATCGAACATTTCGATGAAGAAGTACCACCACAGCCCGGGATTGGGAGTCAGATCCGGCAAAGTGAGTGGGGTCATGTAGACCGACAGGAGGAAGTGCCATGATGGGAGTAGCAGCCTCGACAGCCCCAGCAAGAGCGCCAGCGAGGCGGCAAAAGTAGCTACGAACAGTGTTCCAAAAGGGGGCGCAGCTGGAAGTGATCTTTGGTCCAAGGTAATGCCAGATCCTTGCGTGGGGTGCTTGTTCGTTCTGTCCGCGGGCTCAGGCATGGCGTCTCGGATCTGTCTACAGCATACGCGGTCGTAACACAGAAGACCGATTGGAGGAAGCAGCAGCACAGGATGTAAGCTCAGATAGCTTGCAATGGCCAGTGCAAACGCGCTGGTGACGGCTTCCGCTCGGCACGCATGCTTTACGCTCAGGAGTGTAAAGACGGTGGTGAAATTGGTCGTCGGCCGGCCCAGACATGCCAGCAATGTGAATGGGTTGAACAGATAGACCGCCACCACCGACGTGGGTCTCCATGATCGATCAGCCCGTGGTGAAAGGTACAGTGAGGACACTGCGCTTGCACCTGACTTGGCCACCTCAAGAATGCAGTCCGCTGAGACGACGTCTAGACCGGTGTACAGGAGTATGCTCAGTATGCGGCCAATCGACGTCGAAGGGTATGGCATCAGCGAGAACAGTGGCAGGAGTAGAGGCGCCTGGTGGAAGATGCCGCCATTGTATGGATCGAGTCCTCGCTCGTACAGGAACAACCCCTCTTGCACTGCGCATTCTCAGCTGCTGTCCCAAGCCCAGCCGATGCGACGGCGGCGCGTGCTGTTCCAACATACGTCTTTTGAAGCTGTTGACTGGGCTCGAGATCTCGACTCTACCGGTCAACAGGTCCGGCAGTGCAGGGAAGGTCAAGGCGAGCAGCAGGCGGAGCAGGGCAGCGGTGGAGAAGAGCAGCGTCTTTGGGTGGTCATGGTAGACGTTTGCGAGTGCGTCCATCGTGTGCGGGCCGCAGTGTCATGTTGGCATGGCGTGGGCGTGTGTTGTGTAGGAGAGCGACAGGAGTTGTTCGTGAAGGGACACATTCCCACTTCCGCGGACCCCTGCACGCTTGGGTTGAAACAAGCTACAGTAGCCGAGGACGAAATCCTGAGGCTCGGTCTCGATATTTGTTGTCGCCGACCGTTTTCGCACCAAGTCCAGACTGTCGTTGCACATCACAGCAGCCATGCCGAAGATCAAAAAGAAGGGTACGAGTGAAGCGTTCTACAGCGTACATGTGCGCACTACTAACACATATACATGATTGCAGGCACGTCGGGCGCTGCCAAGAACTACATCACTCGTTCGCAGGCGGTGCGCAAACTCCAGATCTCGCTGCCAGACTTCCGCCGGCTGTGCATCTTCAAGGGCATCTACCCACGCGAGCCGCGCTCCAAGAAGAAGGTCTCCAAGTCGTCGACGCCCAGCACGACGTACTACTACACCAAGGACATCCAGTACCTGCTCCACGAACCGCTCCTCGCCAAGTTCCGCGACCAGAAAGCTCTTGCGAAGAAGATCTCCAAGGCGCTGGGTCGCAATGAAGTCAGCGACGCCTCGCGCCTCGAGCGCAATCTCACCCCGCGCATGAAGCTCGACCACATCATCAAGGAGCGATACCCAACCTTCGTCGATGCGCTGCGAGACCTAGACGATGCGCTGTCGATGCTGTTCCTCTTCGCCAACCTCCCCAGCACCGAGAGCGTGCCTCCCAAGACCATCGCCAAGTGCCAGCGCCTGACGATGGAGTTCGAGCACTACCTGATCCGCACACACAGCTTGAGAAAGTCGTTCTTGTCCATCAAGGGTATCTACTATCAGGCCACGATCCAGGGTCAGGACATTCTGTGGCTGGTGCCGTACAAGTTCGTCCAAAGGACCGCAGGCGACGTCGACTTCCGCATCATGGCTACGTTCGTGGAGTTCTACACGACCCTGCTCGGCTTCATCAACTACAGATTGTACACTGGCATTGGCCTCGTCTACCCACCCAAGTTCGACGTCAAGAGTGAAGAGCAAGGTGCAGAGCTGGGAGCCTTTCAGCTTGAAGGCAAAGATGGCGACGACAAACCCGAGCTTGACCAGCTTCCGGATGCAGAGACCAACGAAAGAGCACAGGCAGAGGCGGACAAACTTTTAGCACTCCCCGCTGAAGCAGACAAGACATATGGCGAGGCAGACACTGAGCAGGAGTCCTCGCAACAGGTCTCGACAGCCCTGGACCAATTTGCATCGATCGACCCGTCAGCAGACACCTTGTTACAGCCTTCCCTCACAGCGGATGCCGCGTCTGCTGCACGACTGTTCGAACCATTCACATTCTACATCTCTCGCGAAACACCCCGACATCCTCTCGAATTTGTCCTCAAAGCCTTTGGGTGTAAACGGGTAGGGTGGGACAGTCTGCTGGGCGAGGCAGGCTCCTACTGCTCCGAAGATGATTCACGCATCACTCACCAGGTCGTCGACAGGCCAGACCTGCCGCCGCCAGCCCCCCCTCAGGCCAATGGCGATGACGATGGCTTCGACGATGGTTTTGATGATGGCGCTCCTGTCGTGGAACGGAGCAGCGAGCGAGTCCCGGGACGGATATATGTTCAACCACAATGGGTCTGGGACTCGATAAACGCCGGATCGATACAAAGACCTGACAAGTACGCTCCTGGAGCAATGTTACCGCCCCACTTGAGTCCTTGGGTGAAGCCGAAGCCGGGCGACTATGACCCTACCAAGCCGCTCGCGGAACAGCAGACTGTGGCGGAAGCTGAAGAGTCTGACGAAGAGGATGATGACGTTGAAGGAAGCGACGGAGAGGAAGTCGATGAAGTGCGAGGTGACGCGGAGGCGCGAGAGATGGAAGACGAGCTCGAAGATGACGGGATGAACGTTCAATTGGCCGAGTCAGACGACGACGAGGATGATGAAGAAGACGCCGAGGATGGAGCCGCGGCCGACGACTTTGCCGGGTTCTCCGATGATGAGGAGGAAGACCCGAGCGCTCGACAGGCGCGGGAGCACCAAGCGGAGCTAGAAGCCGAGGCTCTTGGTCGCAAGGTCAAGATGGCTGATCCGGCAGAGAAGAAGAAGAGCACCAAAACTGCTGCACAGACGAAGCGCACGCAAGCGGAGAAGGCAGCGGCTGAGGAGGTGGAGAGACGGAAGATGATGATGCCACGCCGCAAGCGGAAGACCTACGAGAAGATGGTGTACTCGAACGCACGCAAGGATGAAGAGTCCGAGAAGTTGCGTGCAAAGAGGAGGAAGATAGAGAAAGGCGCCACGAAGCAGACAGCCTGAAGTCATCATCGTATTCAGTTGATCTGGTCATGTTCTGCTGAAGGAGGACTGCCATCATGAATAATCGATTGCGTCACAAGAGCATTCTGCCTGAGCCACGATCCGACGAGATCTTGTGGTGGCGATTCCTGTCGGCATGGCAGTGCTCTCACCGGCTCGCACTGCCAACTGTCTTCCTTGAAGGACTCCGGACTCGCTCGCCGAAACCCCTTTCCAGCTGGCCGCCGTCGCTTCAAGCGTTGCTTGGAACGTGCAAGACGCTCTTCCCGCTCAGCTATCGCCTTCTCGCGGGCTTGAAGGTCGCTTTCCCAGGTATCGAGCTCCTCTTCCCGTTCGTCGAGGTCCTGCTCCAGCTTATCTGCTTCTTGCTCGCGTTCAGCGATATTATCTAGACGATCGTCGATTTCCTCGGCCTTCCGGACCATGGTATAAAATGCGGAATAGACCTGCTCCGTGGCCTTTTCCATATCGAAGCTTTCCTCTGGGCAGCTGAGGGCAGATTCCGAGGATTCTCGTTTGGTCCGCTGTGTGGTGTTCCTCATCCGGTTGATATCGGAGATAAGGCTTTTCACATGATACATCTGCTCGCGCACTATCTCCTCGTAAGATCTAGCCGCTTCGAAACGCTGAAGCAAGCATTGAAAATAGCTGTTGAGGAGTCTTCGGTTCCCGCTATCCGGATCGTTCTTGCCCGTCGATAAGTCTTGCTTAGCACGTTCCGCTGCTCTGATAGCAAACGACAAGAGCTCTCTCTGCTTCTGCATATCATTCCAGGCGCGCAGATATCTCGTAGACTCTTTAAGGCTTGGTAATTCGTCAGCATCGTCCTCGTCCAGTGAAGGTAAATCGGACTGCGATACCTCCAAGCTACTATCGTGTTCGCGTTCAGCCGATACCGTTGTAGAGACGTCTTTACTCATGATAACGTAGTCCACCTTCACAACCTTGTTTCTGGTCGTGCGATCTTCTGGGGAACATGCATCTGTCTTGTAGCCAAGTCTGTCATAAAAGCTGCGAGCACTCGCATTGCTCAGAAAACAAGTCAACATCACTTTCTCCACCCCGATCTTGCGTGCGATAGATTCAACGACCCGAACCAGGAAGGACCCCATCCCTTTCCCGCGCGCACCTTCCGTCAGGTGTATCTCGTAAATGTAAAGCACCGGCACGACGGGTGAAGAGTCGTTGGTGATCATGAAGCTCAGGAAACCCTCAAACTCCTTCTGTTGTCCCTCAGACGTGTTGTAGACCTGCAAATACCGCATTTCCTTTTCTTTCATCTCACGCTTCTTCCTTGCCGGATGCCATCCAAAGCTACTAGGCTCATAAGCTTCGCGACTCGTATTCTCTATCAGGCTGAAGCACTGGTTGAGCTCAGCTGCTGCAAGATCTTCCGCGAAGGTGAGAGTAATTGTTGAATGATTCGAGCCGCGAGCATGCTGTCCATATTGTTGGTCAAAGTACTTAGCGATGAAGCTGACAGTCGCAAGCGCGTTCGTTTCTTCGACAATGTTCTCGTGCCGGCTGATTGTTTTCCCGCTCTGATCTTCTGTATGGATCTTGGGAGGGAGGGACTGAGATTGAGCAGCTTTGCGCTTCCTCTTGGCCATAATCGTATCGAGTACACTTGAGCAAAGCGCTTGGTGGTGCAAAGAGGAGGCTCGAGCTCATCCTCGTCACTGCAGGGTTCACACGCGTTTTGAACCCCACAGACGCGTGAGATTTGGCTTTCGTATCGGGCCGAGGCCCGGTATCTGCCGACACGGCAAACTCGATCTTCACATGTCAATGACGCCGTCGTCTATACATTTTGCCAGGCAGTCATTGACTACATACAATTCGCTCGCACATCAGTCTGGTCTGGTCTTCCACATCGTGACATGCAGGCAACATTGTCACGATGTGCTACCATCTCTTCAGGCAGATCCTTGCGATCTAAAGGTCCGGCCCTCAGCTTGGAACAGGTATGTTTCGGTTCATGTTCATCGACTGCTCTGACTTGTGATAGTTCATCCAAAGACAAAAAGTCATATCTTTATGGCGCGATTGCATGCGTACCGTCTACCGGATACCACCCAGCGCGACGCGACAAGAGATGCGCGAGTTCGCCAGAGTTGAGTTCGAGAGATTCCGTCACATCGACGATTTGGGGCACATACGTTACCTTTGCAGTGTACGTGGGTGCGAGATCTCATCAGAAACGACTTTGCTGACCATGCGAAGACCGGCAAGACCCAGCTAGACTCCATGAAGCGTTATGTGGAACAGACAGCTCGCTGAAAATGTATCCTTCACCTGCCACGTATACTGTGACGAAATTGAAGGACGACATCATCCTTTGTCTTAGCGGGATCACACGCCTTCTGCAATGATTACGGATGCCTGATCGCCATGAAACGCGAGCTTTCCTCTGCTGGTAGCACGCTATTTCCAGCCATTATGCTAGCCAGTCGGCTTCCGCACGATAGATCTCGGCTGGAGTAGCATGGGCATCGTCGCAATGGTGCCCGTCCTTTGGATTGGTGGAACGAAGGACACGAGAAGAGGTCACATGCCTCTGGTGTGACACGATTGGATTGGGGTTGTCTACCTGAGTCGATATACACAACTTTCTTCCGATGCTCCGGCTCTCGTGCTCATATATTCCCGATTACCACTGCAAACCGTAACCGGCCGTCGCCTTGATTCTGCATCGTTCTCCGTGCCGCATCTCGTTCGGCAGGCGTGGCGTCTGGGTCGTCTTTGGCATTTTCTAAACCCTCACCAAGAAGACCTTCATCAAGCATTAGTGTGCTACTCTTCCAGCCCCAACTTTGACTAAAGTTGAAGCGATCTGGTGCGCTTTCATACACCGACATCATGCGGCCACCACGCGAAGGGCTGTATATCTTGAAATATGTCTTGATGGTAGGCCTCCCATCAACATAGGGCGGCAGAGTCGGGACATTAAACCTGTTCGATGCTTCCCTTAGATCGTTGTCCTCCTCCGAGTCGTCACTGTCTGCTTCTGCGGAATTTGCATGCATTTCACCCGTGGCCGGTTGATTGCTATATTCGTCCATCGGCTGACGGTCCACAACATCCGCCTGACTAGTCTTGCGGTAACCCCGTGATAGGAAGCTGCGCATAGTGTTCGCGCGTGCATTCGAACTGCCTTCAGCATGTGTCCCGATGAGTGGGCCATCCTCAAAGCCGGCACTTCCACTGCTTTCAGTACCATCATCCGGACCTTCGGAACCTACGGTCGTTCTTCTGTGTTGTCTGTGTTCGCGATGCTCGCTTCGGAGGATCATGGCGCGCTCAAGTTGTCCAATACGCTCGTCTACGCTGCCTTGTGCAAGACCCGCGGTGCCGGCGATGACCTCTTCGGTCTCTCGTTCTTTTGCGCGATGTAAGTACACGCCGAGCTGTTTGCTTCGAGAGGATGCGACCTTCTGGATGTATATGTTCCATAAAGATCCTGCGTAGAATACCGTTCGACTGTACACCCGTTTCTTTTCCTTCAGAAGGCGAGGATTGGGGAACTCAGCGGCAAATCTGAAAGGCGGTAGGTGGGAGTATCTGACGCCTATAGGCTCACTCGAGCCTTCGACATCGTTGTCTCCCATCGCGGTTGAAGGTCTCGGCTGTGCTGAGGCGGCTGCGAAGTCGGAAGCCCATTGCACATCCTCAGGCTGAATGTTTGCACTAAACCGGCTTGCGTGCCGTTGACTCGTACTGCTATTAGATGAAGTTGCAACGATGGGGTCGACGTTGCCGCCCATCACGATGTTGCAGTCTGATGAAGGAATCCAAAACTTGCGTGGTTTGCCGTTCCCATCCCAAGAACCGCTTTCAATGTCTTCAACGGCTTCATCCGATTCAACGGCTCTGCGCTTCCCTTTCGCAATCGTAGATTCAGAGCTTGTCGCTATTGACATCGTTGTATCGCGATTCATGTTTGCGGCGAGTTCCTCACTGCTCTGGAGGCTTAACCCGAGCTCCAGATCGACCTCTCTCGCATTTATGATCTTTTGCCGCAATTCCATCTGCTGCCACAAACTGTTGCTAATGACGTTATCAGGAATGACCGGCAGACCCAAGATGTCTCTCGAGTTGCGAATGTACTGTAGCTGCTCAAAGTCCAAATGCATATAGTGGATGCCTTCATCCAGAAGTACTAGCAATGGCTCCACCTCTGGATCTGTGTACGGTATGATCCATTTCTGAAGACTGTCGGGCACGGCCCTTCCTTTGCCTGCCGCACTCCTTCGATACGTCGAGTCGAACCGAACCGCCAGAAGATTGGCGGCGTCTGGGGCTTTCTGTACTCGTCGCTTATTTCCCGACTCTACCAATCCTCCTGCGATTGCCTTGGTCTTCAAACGCGCGTCCAGTAATCGTTTTGCAAGAACCCACCGATCCCACTCTCCATCGACGAAGAAACCGTCTGCACCGACGATTTCTCTAACGATGTCGCCTGGTATGTCATTCCAATATCGCAATGGCATCTTCCATCCATCTCTACACAGCATAGACTTTGCGCTGGCGAGTATCCTGTCGCCGGGTCTACCGTAATATTGGCAGGTCACCATCTTGATCAACGGCGAGATTGTCTCTAGGGTCATCTGCCGCAATATTGAAGCTACCGAGGAGTCGATCAGATCTTGCATTTCGAGCCAACATCCTGTCGCGAACAAGCCGACTGGATGCTGGTCTTCTTCCGCAACATTGAAGAAACCATATAGTCTCTTTAGAGCAAGCTCAAATGCCACCTGCGTGATTGAGCAGTCGACATCCTCTGGATGGATGGTGATCTCTTTCGCAGTGGCTTCCAACCTAACGCACTGCCATCAGTACGAGTGTTATCAAACTATCAAGATGGTGTAGTCATGGCTTGGAGCTGTCTTTCGAAAACCAGTTGCACTCGACGATGTCCTGAATTGACCTGCCAATTTACAGGATTCCCAGCACCGGCTCGCATGCATACTCCGACCGGATGCGACTTACCATGGCTCCGTCAAAGCACTCGAGAAGAAAGGTGCTCGATCGAGTATCAGCCTGTGAAGTTTGTACTGCTGACCGAATGCGTGCACAGTGATATCAGAGTGTCGCCCGTCCAAAAATCCACGCTTATAAAGATGGTCGGACAACGCGGCAGGCGAGCGTGCAGCACGCGTATACAACGATGGGTGAGGAGCCGGCGCAGCATAAGATGAGTTGCGTGAGTGGATCGGGGACGTATCTGCTTGCACTGCGAACAGTCTATTTAGTGTCGTCAATGTGGACGAGCGTGGCCGGCTACTGCCCGGCATCGACGTTGGTGCATTCGGATCGTCTGGCTCCTTCTCTATCTGTGGTATGAGGCAAGCGCCCACAGTAGTGTCTGGATCGTATTGATGCATCGATGCTGTCAAAGGCCGAAATGGTGTAAAGGATTGGCCCTTGCCATGATGACTAGAGCCGTCTGGCGGCCGGACTGCAGTGATAGAGGACGGCTCAGGATCTGTAGCCGGACCAAATATAGACGTGCCGCCAGAACCAGGAGAGTCTTGCTGTTGGCTGAGATGTTGTCCAGCTCCCGAAGGAACATAACGCGGTGCATCCGCAAAAGACCAAGAGGAAGTTGAGCTATTCTTCGACATATCAAAGCGCGTGGAGTCCTGCCGATAAGGCACCTGATGACCGTCTTCCATCTCGGCTGTGTGTAGAAAACAGGATATAGTTGGTGTTATACAGGGAGAACCAGGCCAGAGGCAGCTTTACAAGGGCTGCTGCGCTGCGTGGGGCACATGTCACACGATGCCAGCGCTCTGCAGCCACCCCAGTGCAGATCTGAGGGCAATGCACAGTCGGGTTGTCACCGAATCTGTGCGTGAGAGTGCTGTTTGCTGTTGTTTGCGGTGACTGCCAGAGACCAGGTGAGATGTACAGTAGTGGCGACCTCATCACGCCACCAATTGTTAGTGAGTTCGTACTAATGCTCGATTAAGGCCTGGTCAATGCTCGTCGATCGGCTTACCATATAGTTAAACCCACTAATCCACTAACCTTCGTCTTGACATCTTCCATCTCTGCATCGCCTCCCCCACTTAGGCCGCCTCAATGGCTTCGATAGCGGCCATGTCGCCCATCCGGGCACGACTTGCGTTCAAGAAGGCTTTCCAGGGCACGTTCGTCTGCAAGAGATGTCTACAGCAGCAGCAGGCGAATAAAACCGCAACATACCAATCAATACGTCAGTCGCCTTTCCTCAAAGCGTTCCGCTCTCATGGCCCGGCACAGTTACGACTGCAGAGCTCAGCAACCAATGCACAGCCGCGTGCATCACCACTTGCAGCACTTGGTCGAAGCTTGGGACAATCGCCTGGGGCTCGTTCCGCGCCGAGCAGTACTTCTTCGTGGCCCAAAACGAATTCCAAGTCCGTCGCATACTGGTTGATTGGATCGGCAGCCAGCGTCTTTGGCATCGTTATATTTGGTGGTCTCACGCGATTGACGGAGTCTGGTCTCAGCATTACAGAATGGCGTCCAGTGACGGGCTCATTTCCACCTCGAAATCAAGAGGATTGGGAGCAGGAGTTTGCACGATACAAGCTCAGTCCAGAGTTCAAGATGTTGAACAGTAGGATGATTTTGGAAGAGTTCAAGCAGATATATTGGATGGAGTGGATACATAGACTATGGGGCAGAGTAGTGGGAATCACCTTCCTGGTACCAACCGCATACTTTATCATCAGGAGGCGAGTCACACCGAGGATGGCAGGCAGACTGGTCGGCATATGCGGATTGATTGGCTTCCAAGGATTCATTGGCTGGTGGATGGTGAAGAGTGGACTGAAGGACGATCTCTTCGAGCAAGGGAAGCACCCGCGAGTCAGCCAATACCGCCTAGCAGCGCATCTGGGCACAGCATTTGTCGTCTACCTGACTATGCTATGGAATGGACTACGAATTATCCAGGAGCATAGACTTCTGCGCGATCCAGCGGAAAGTGCGAAGCTGCTTGAGAGCTTGAACCGCGCGGAATTGAGACCCTTCAGGCGAATGGTCGGCGCCTTATCTGTTCTAGTCTTCATCACAGCCATGTCTGGTGCCCTCGTCGCGGGTCTCGATGCCGGCTTGATCTACAACGACTTCCCTTGGATGGGCCAAGGGTTGATTCCACCAAAGCGTGAGATGTTCGATTCCTTTTACTCGCATACAGAGGATCAGAAGGATCTGTACTGGCGTAACGCCCTCGAGAACCCAGTCCTTGTTCAGCTTGATCATCGGATTCTCGCAACAACGAGTTTTACGGCTATCGTTGCGTTGTGGGCGTACAGTCGCTTCAGTCCCGCTGTACGGTCAAGCCTCCCCAAGTCAGCGAAGGGTGGAATGATGGGAGTCGTGCATATGGTGGGCGTGCAGGTCGCGCTGGGCATCTCGACTCTCTGGTACCTTGTTCCCACGCCATTGGCTTCGGCGCATCAGGCCGGAGCTCTCGCACTGTTGACGACGGTGTTCGTGCTAGGGAGTCGAGTCTGGGTACCGAGACGCACTATGAAGCTGGTACGTGAAGCCTCGACAAAGATGAGGAACAAGCAGGTCGCAGCGCAGAAAACGGCTGGTCAACCCGCGTCATGAGCAGCTGTGACTGAGTCAATAGAGTGGCGATAGATGCACATACTCAGCTCCTCTTCATCGAGCAGAGCACGTTGTTCATTGCGGATCCAGCCTCTGGCCAAAGATCAGTCAGCCATTCCCCGCCAAGCAACCTGAAACACGCGCCCAAGTGACGCAACCTCCCGGTTACGGAAACAATGCAGCACAGAAACTTGTTTCGCATAGGTCATTGGTCGACAGCCATGCGAAAGTGCGAAAGAAGACTGTAATATAAGCACTGCGGCAACCGTTAACGGTCTGGAATCACCAGCTGCCCCTCTAAAGAAACCGCAGAGCTGTACATCATCTTAATCAGATATCTTTTCCACCAACCTGATCCAAGCCATGTCCGCCTCCGCCGTAGCCAAGCGACATCCCAAGGAAATCAGCAAAGCTGACAACTCCGCCGTCATCGAGGAGAAGGAGCAGAGTGCAAAGGCTAGCGCCAGTGTAAGTGATCCAGGCGTTGTAAGGAGCTGCCGTGACATGTGATCTTGCATGCTAAGGCATCCAAAGGCCGGTCTCAACCTAAATGTCTTCGGAGTACTAGCTGGAGCCTTTTCCGGCAAGAACAGCAAGAAGACTGAGGCAGATGGCAGCACTCTTGAGGAGAAGGAGGAGAATGCCTCTGTCAGTGGTGAGTCCTTCGAAGCGCACGGACCGGAGACACCGCGTCATGGCTGATCTTCGACGGCAGGTGCTGGGGGTGGGTCCCTCAGTGCAAGAGGAGCGGCGAACGCGGAGCAGTCGGGCCGGCAGATGAGAGCTGCTATCCAAGAGCAGAATGCTGCGTGATGATGTGGTGATTGAATGTAGCGGTCATGTATGACTATGATCCCGATGCATAATGAGATGACAGCCATGAACTTTTTGGACCGCTAGCCTTGTTCTTCTGGTGCTGAAAATCTGTATGGCCTTTGTTTCAACACTCTTGACTGCAATAGAGTCGCGACCACTCATACGACTTCCTGCCGCAACGACGCCCATGCTGCGCGCTGTCTTGCTTTTCGCTCCACAATGCTGGCAGTCTGGACCACACCGTCCCGCTTATCGTGCTCATCATCTGGGACAGCATGCGTTCTTTGCATATCCTGTATGTCTTGCAGCAGCTTGACCACCTTCAGCTTTGCCTGGTCAATATCTTGGCTCTCCTTCTTCATCTTGTCCACGCGCTCCTCCATCATCATGATGAGCGTCTCTCGCGCCTGGTGCGGTCGATACTGATTGATCAGTTCATGGATGTTCATGACGATCGTGTGCAGATCCTTGACCTTCTCCTCGTAGAGCTCTGGATTTTGACTCAGGATGCCAGCCAACGCAAGAAACGTGGTAAGCAGAGATCGCGTCAGTGCTATCAAGTGCGGTTGCGGATTGAGGCGGACGGAGTCGTCGTGTGGGTAGAGCTGCTCGACATCTCGCTCGGCTAGTGACCTTTCTGCCGCATTGGGGTCTATCGCGTCGCCAAACACTGAGTACTTTCCATCGCTGGGCGGCTCTGGGGAAATCAGATAACGAAGCTCGACGGGAAGGGAGAGGATATCTATGTCTCTCGAAGATGTCGATTCAATGGCTGCATCAACGTGTGCTGCTGGGATGCCTGCCTCTCGGCGAAGCTGGCGCAAGCGTGCTATGTTTGACTTTGTGAAGTGGGCGTAGAATGGCGGTGGTGCGGGGAACGGTGCGGTGGGCACAGTCTCCTCCATGATTGTATTTGACACTCGACTGGTATGTAGGTAGTCAAAGCCTCGAGATGATGTATGAGTCCGGATGTCGCGTGTTGTTATCAACGCACGCAAATGAACTAGAGTGGGGTGGCTTTATTCAAACTCGAGCGAGGCGGACCTGCGTCCGAACCGCGGCACAGGTGGCGTGTCGATCACCAAGTTCATGAACCACCACGTGACAACATCCTCCCACATCACATACGGGCTCACTCCGGCGAATCGATGGTAACTATTCCAATGCATTGACCGGTTCTAAGCACAGCTGTAGCGCCGTCTTTCGGCACATGCTCGACTGCATCATCAGTAGTCTCGCTAAAATGCCGGTCTTGCATGCTGCTCATACGACGGCCCTAGATGGTCAACTCTCATGGACCCTGAGCAACTACTGTTGTTGTGTTCTTTGAAGTCGTTGATGTTGCTCTGTCTGGCAATGAAGACCTGTTCTCCATCAAGCCAACTTGTGAGCCTTACATCCAGACCAAGAGACTATGCGCAGTTTCTAACCACGACCCGGTACGAGAGACGGAGCGTTTGGCTATGGACGTTGGCGCGCGCGGTAGCCTGGTACGCCATGTACGATTGGCTGGTTCTTAGTCTTCGGCTCCTGAGTCACAGTTCGCAGCATGAGCAGCAGACTTGCATGTCGAACTCATGTCTCCATTATTAGTTTGACGACGACGCTGTCACCTTCACTTGGCGTGGCCGGGATTGCCTTACACTCGTGTGACTAGCACATCCTGTAGTGGCAGCCCTCACCCTTGCATGCGGCGTTTGGTGACATGGCTCGAGCATGGCTCGAGCATGGCCAGGCCTGGGCTTCTTCGGTCTGTTTGCTGCAATTGTTCCGATGATGGCGAATCTCGAGCCCGAGTAGCTTGCTACGAGCATGCAGTGTGGTTCATGATGAAGTGCCGCTTGATCGCGCTCGCAGGAAGGGTACAGGTACGGTCTTGAAAGGGCGACATGTCTATTGTACAGTAGAGTACTGCAGCCTGATTAGGCATGGCGGTGGACGCTAGTAAGAGCTGCAACGGCGAGACCCACGGTACGGCCAGTAATCGCGCCGATCGATGGCGCTGAGCAGCTCCAGAGACAGACGGCTCGACGGTTTTGACAGTTGGGAACCTACCAGTCCGTGTATACAGCACGACATACGAAGTGGAGGTTTTCGATATTTCTGCAATGCCGTCTGTGAGCTAATATCTGGAGCAGGGCATGCAAGTGGTAGAGAGAGAGTAGTAAAACCGCTTTGGCAGCGATTACCTTGCTAACAAGGGCGTTTCGCTAGGACCCGTGCGCTAGTATGATGTATCTTGTTCGATGTCCACTCTAGTTACCTCTTCCTGTGGCCGCCGCCTGACCAACGGTGAAGACGGCCCTGCCAGCAGACGTGCCTGTGTTTTGTCTGATTGTTCGCTAAGCGTCGCTCTTGTCCGCAGCTGCAGTCGTCGTCGTTGTCGTCGTCGTCGCAACCTTGAATGCCAGCACCCTCTGGTTCTACGACACGAGTGGAATAGAACACATACGAACGACGGCCTTTGTGGCGCCAAATCTCGCACGTTTCGAGCGGGCAGCCTCTGCACAACTCTGCCATCGACGCAATCAGGACCTCCGAATTGTCAGGCGTCAGCAACCTCTGTCTCGTTATTGGATACCAAGCGGGAGAGACACACACACGCACACACGCACACACAGAGAGAAGAGGACAGGCTCAAGCCTCCGCCGGCCACTCCTACCCATACAACATTCACCACGACCTCGACCACGACCCGCCGAATGACCGTGTACGCGACCGAAGACACTCTGTTCCCGGCCCAGCGTCGGTCGAGGAAGTGACGTGCTGCGATAGCGCCGAAGCAGCGGCGAGGGAAGTCTCGCAGGCGATATGGAGCAAAGCAACATGATGTCCAACGGTCTCCCAGCCCAGGGAGGCGGGAATCCCATGGCGAGTATGCAGCGGCCTCAGGCGGGCAATCCCATGCAGCAGATACACGCCTCCATCATGGACAGACTCCGCGTGAGGCTGCCGTCGCTGCAGGGGACATGGCAGGCCACCTTCGATTTGCGCGAGCGTGCTAGCAAGATCATGCAACTGTACGTTGTCCCCAAGCTCCACCACCAGCCGCCCGCCCCGCTCTTTGTCGCATTCACTAACCTCTCCACACAGTGTCACCGCCCTCCGCCAGATCCACACCGACATCTCCCGATGCGTCAGCATCGCTGAAGAGTGGGAGCGGCGGGTCTTGGCCCAAGTTCAGAGTAAGGATGAGTACATGCAGAAAATGACCGAGAAGATGAAAGAGATACAAGGTCGACGACAGCAACAGGCGACATCCATGAACTTGGGCGGCGGCATGATGCCACAGAACATGATGAACATGCAGAACGGCATGCAGAATATGCAGAACATGCAAAATAATGGCATGGGCAACATGGGTTTCCAGACCGGCCAGATGCACGCGGCGCCCCGGCAGAACCAGGTATTTCCTGCGCAGCTGCAACGCCAGATGCAGCCATCGCCTTTACAGATGCAAGCACAGCAGCAGCAGCCTGCGACGATGGATCCATCCGCGCTGCAGATGTCGTCGCAGCATCTCCAGAATCAGCAGCAGTCACAAGGGCTCAACCTCGGTCAAGTGAATGGTCAGGTGACGCAACCACAAGCTGCCAGCATGGGTCAGCGGCCCCAGCCGCAATCAAATCCGATGTTGCAACAAGCGGTTGAGGCCGCGAAGAGCATGTACGCACGAATGGACGAAGACACGAGGAACCAGCTGCGTGAAAAGTTCGCAAACTCGCTGCCAGAAGAACAACGCGCACTTATGCGAAGCAAGGGCCAAGACCCTTTGCTACGGCTATTGGTCACACGCGCACAAACCCAGATGCAACAGAAACAGCAGCAGAACAATACCGGCATGCAGAATGGTATGCAGATGGTGAATAACCAATCCCAGAGACCACAGTCACAGACTGGCGGCGGCGGTATCGACTTCTCGGGTATATTAGGTCAGCAGGCGAATGCTCTGAAGCTTCAAGAGTCTGGCGAGCAAGTTGTGCCAGCAAGCAACAACAATAACAACAACAACAACAATAACAACATGGGACTCGGCAATCAGATGAACATGCCACAGAACATCAACCCGCAGATGCTCGCGAATCAAAACGGCGCAAACCAAGGACAGAACACGAACCAGAACGCGCAAATGCAGTATTACCTTCAACAACGGAACGAATCTCAAAACAGAGAGCGGATGCAGAAGCAGCTTATGGCACAACAGCAAGCTCAGCAACACGCCATGGTCCGACAGCATTCACAGCTGCAAGGACAACCAGGAGGACTGCACGCATCTAACGCGTTTGGCAGCAACGCCGCTGCTCAAGTCAATTCTCCAGCTATGTCTATGCTCAATCGACCAATCGCACCACCTGGCCAAGGTACACCCAGCACACCACAGCCCAATCGGCAACAGCAACAACAGCAACAGCCCATGCCCGCGACGCCTATGAATGGTGTCAGTCAGCTTGCTCAACATCATCAGAGCATGGTGAACCAGAATAGTTCCCAGCAACAGCCCGGCCCTACGCAACCCAATCTTCCGCCCCATCTCTTGGCTTTGTTGCAGAGAGTTCCGGAACAGCATCGCGAAAAGCTAAGCAGAATGCCTCCTGCCCAGATACAAGCAGTGTTGGAGAAGTTCAAGACGCCGGGAGCGGTTCCTAGGCCTCCGGGTCAGCCTGGGCTGTCAAACAATGGGGCGCAGCAGCAGCAACAGCAGCATCAACTGCCGCAGCAACAATCGCAGCAACAATCGGCGCAACCCAACCAGCAGATGCCCAACATGCTTCAGCACCAGATGGGAAATGCCGTACCTGGCTTCAATTCTCAGCCACCACCAAACCAGATGCAAATGGACGGCCAAGCACAAATGCAGCGGCGCATACAGCAACAACAGCATATGGCACACAGGCTGAGGAATCAACTGATAGAGCAGAGACCATTTCCCAGAGAACTTTTAACACAGCTGAGCATTGCTGTGCCACAAGTAACAAACACCTGGGGTTCGCTGAAGCGACATATCGCCCAAAATGCCAACGTAATGCCTGCCGGGACGATGCAAAAAGTTGCCGAGTTACAGAACCGGTGGTTCCAAGGACGCCCACAAGAAGTCCAACAGATTGTAGAGCAAGTCAGCAGCATCATGGCATCAAGCATGCCACAACAAAATGGCCAAGGACTGCTCCCAGGTCCGCAACAGCCTTCGAATAATGGCCTACAGCAACCGGCGGCGGTTCCCGATCGGCCAGCGCCTCAAGCACAAATGGTGCCGCCTGCACCCATGATGCAGCCTCCCACCCAAGCTGGAAATGACATGAATCAGGCACCTCCCAGGCCTCCGTTCCCGCCACCTGGTCCGCAAGAGATTCAAATTTTCCGAAGCAAAATACCGCAGGCCGTGAATATGTCTGATGAGCAGATTGGCACGATAATGGTGCGGCAGAAACTCGAAAAGATGCGCCAGATGCGGCAGTCTATGCCAAACAATCCGGGACAGCGTCTTCCAGGTCAAATCAATTCAGGTGCTCAAGCTGTCATGCCAAATGCTAACCAACAGCGACTGTCCCAACCTGCGACTGGCCAGGCAAATAATGGTCAACAGAAACCGCCACAACCTGCAAACAGCGACGTGATCGAGATTTCAAGCCAGCCTGTGCAGCAGTCCAACGCCCAGGTACCGGCTATGCAAGGCAGCCAGCCACAGCCCTCGATGTCTGGCGCTTCACGGCTGGCAGACACCATGAAGAATATGACAGATGACCAAAAGCAGACATACCTTCAGAAGATGCAACGAATGCAACAGCTACAGCTCGAGAGCCTGCGAAAAGCACAGGGACAGATGGGTCCAGGCAGCAATCAGCAACCTCGGCCAGGCCAGCCAGGCCAGCCAGGTCAGTCAGCCGGTCAAGCTCAGCAGCAGACTGGTCAGCCGGGCAGCCACGAAATACAACTTAGAATCCAGAGGTTGTGGCAAGAAGTTACGAGCGCCGTAGGTGGCCGTGGGCCATCCATTCCGACAGATCCAGCCACGCAAGAGAAGATCAAGACTAGCCTGAAAAAGCTTTGGAATCCGTTGAGAGATCTGCAGAGGACGCTGATTGTGGCCATTCAGTTGAACTTTGACGATAGCATGCTTAGGAAGATCATTCGTGCAAGGGTGATGGTGCAACAAAATTGGGACGAAAGTAAACAGAACATCAGAGACGGCCAGCTCACTGTTACAGCACAACAGTTGCAGGAACTGGAGCGTTTTGTAGCTGGTTACATGACCGAGATCAAGAAAAGGAAAGAAGCCCTTGATGCACAACAAGCCAAGGGATCATCACAGACAGGCAAAGGTCAACCGCCTGTTCAGCCCGCCACGATGGCACGGACGCCCTCGCAATCTCATGTACGGAAGGCCTCGTCCAACAACAAGGCGCCCCCCGCTCCCACAGACAACAACAAGACTTTTGAATGGGGAGGTGCGGCACCGAGCCCTCACGGCGTTCCGAAATATGAGCCTGGTCGAAACGAGCTCACCACGGATAAACTCAAGATTCCGCCTGCCAAGAAGCGGAGGACAGATCCCAACGGCAGTCAGGCGTCTACACCGGCGGCACAAGCGGGCAGTCCAGCAGCTGGTGCCGGGTCGGCTGTTCTCCATGGCAAGGCACAGAGCCCTGATCAAGCTCGCAAGAGTCAGGCTCAAGTCAAGGCAGAATCTGATAGGGAGATGCAACAACAGAAATTCCGTTGCAAGGACTCCACCTGCGAAGCTTCTCTGGAGGGCTTTGAGACGGAGGATCAACTCAGGGACCACGAATCGGCTCACCACCAAAAGGTGGGAAACGCGCTCGAATTTCTGCTGGACAATGCTGCTGTCACCTTCGGAGTGGACATCCACGGTAACGTTGGACAAATGGTGGCGCCGTCTATCGCAGACACAGCCCCAGCAGGCAAGCCTCGCTTCGTGACACCACAAGCCATACGCAAAGACGAGCCCAACAAGGCAGGAGTAGAGCAGTCGTCGAAGGGCGTCGCTTCTCAAAATCTCAGAGAGAAGGACACGAAGAAGCAGATCGATGCTGATGCCAAGCGGAACGACGCGCCTAAGGATGAGACGTTACGCGATGCCATGATGCAGAAGTTGGACATTGTCAAGCCTGCAGAAGTAACTGGCTCAGAAGGCAATGACACTATCAACGAGGCCTCATACTTCGATTGGTCGATACTTTTGAACGAGCCTTCAAATAGTGACTTTGACATTGCCGCCGACTGGAATCGCCTCATCGATACATATGAGGAGGGCTGGGTGGAGACAGAGCCCATGTCCGGTATTTACGAGCTGAGACCGGGCTTGCAGGACGTGGATTCTTCGCCTGATCTCACTCCGAGTGAAGGTTCACAGAGCAGCAGCAGCAGTGATATTAGTCAGAGTGACGCTGTTCGATTCTGCCTGAACATGGAATCGTGGAACGAAGATCTCTTCGGTGACGGCGTAGCAGGTGCACCACAAAGCCTTGTTCCGATCTATCACCAGATCAAAGCGATGCTCAAGGACCACGATGATACGCCTATGGACGATGTTGAAGGAGGGGCGAATGAGGGCACGACACCGAAAGGAGAAGCAAAGAAGAGGAAAGCAGAAGAAATAGTGAACTTACCGATCGCGGATGTGTGGGACGACTTCTACGCGGGAAGACTACCTGGGCAGCAGGGACAGTAATCGGGGCACCGTTTCATGCTGGTAAAGTCAGTTGTTACGAGACTGTGGGACAACGCCATGGCGTTGGGATTTGGCAGGCATATGTTGCCGTTCATCACGAGCTCGATGTCAGGTATTGGTCGCATTGAGATGGAACCATGTGGACGTAAGCGAAGGTGTTGCGGCGTTTGGGACAGCGAAACGAGATATACCCATCCAGGACTTGGCTTGTCCAAGCTGGCTTGTAATCATATTGGCGGTCGTCGTTGTAGACCTGATCTAGTATGTAAGACGCGTACGGTAGTGCCGACAGCAAATTGCTGCTTGATTTGTCTTCAATTTCATGCCCTTCACACGCTGCTGATCGCCTCCTCTCTCTTTTGCATGACGAATCGCGAGACGTCGGCTTCTGGTGCAAGTCCTTCAAAGGCGTGTGGCACGCCTGGAACTAAATGCAGCTCGACACTGACTCCGCCCTTGGTGAGGTTGCGTGCATATTCGAGGTCTTCGTCACGGAACAAATCAAGCTCGCCAACATCAATGTATGCCGGCGGCAGTCCTGGCGCCTCCGCCCATGTCATACGCCCGGCTGCTTCCATTACCTGGACATCGCCTTTGCCCATTCGGTCTCCCAGGAGTGCTTGCCAGCCTGTGGTAGAACGACATCGATCAGCCACGACTAGAGATGTTCGAAAACGTCCCGATTCCAACTTACCCGTTATATTGTCGTCGGTGCTCCACGTGAGGTACGGCGCAATGTGCTCATCGACTTGAGAGTTCCGATCATCGAGCATTGGGTAGATGAGGATCTGCTTGGCGATGGGCGGACCACCCTTTTCCTTTACATAGTGCGCGAGCGAGGCTGTTATGCCACCACCAGCGGAATCTCCCATGATCGCTACCCTCTTCGGATCGACGCCGAGTTCCGCCGCATGATCATGGAGCCAGCAGAGCCCGGCGTATGCGTCGGTGACGGGGACTGGCGCTTTCACTTCCGGTGCTAGACGATACTCGACTGCTAGGAACGGGACTCCTGTGCGCGAGACGTAGCGGCGGATGAACTGAGTGTAATGCTCGAGCTGCAGGGCAATGTATCCGCCTCCATGGCTGTAGAGGACTGCGGACCCTGCGGGAGGAGCGCCAGTCTTGGTGAACCAGCGCAGTAGTAGATGATGGCCGTCGTCGGCTTTCACGTGGAATTCTTTCGACTCCACGTCGGAGACTGCGGGCTGGGTTTGGCTCAAGATGGAGAAAAGGCCGCTGAGCTGCTTGCGGCGGTTCTCCACGTCACCGACCTATGGCGTGTTGGTCAGTCGATGATATGGACTCCTGTCAATTCTTACTGGTAGTGGCGCCGGAGGGTTGGGGCCCATAAGAGCCCCGAGGCTGGCGCCGACTGTGGGATGTAATGTGAAAGGCATGTCCAGGAGATTTCTCCATACGAATCCATGTGACCATGCTGTCTCAGCCGGGGATGGGCGAAAGCGGACCTACCTTGAATGTTCTTAGTCGCGGCATACTATAATTGACGTCGCAAGTTCTCGTGATACCTTTCATTCTCTAAGGCGGGGACGCCTATGTTGTACCAGAAGTGAATGAAGCTGGCTGGGGCAGATTTGTGCAGGACCGGCACGATCTAGGCTCGACATTCGCAGCATATCAAGCCCAAAGTCGGATAAGAGCGAGCGAGCAAGCATGCAGCGCCAGTAGCTACACTCCGATCCCGTTCCGGTGCTTTGCTAGCGAGCCCGCACCATGGAGCAGTGCGAGAGAACTACCGGGTCGAACTCTTGCGCTTCACCAACTGGCTGACGTGCTGCTCTCCAGTCTAGCAGCCGTCACCCCGCAACGCATGGCCTTGCGTCTGCGCGTCGAGCCCAGCTCTCAGCGCGAGCTCCATGCAACCCCGCATGAGGTCAATCGTGAGAGACCGCATAAGAGGTCTCGTTCTTCATGAGTCGAGGAAAGTCGTTGTTCTTTCTACCTCGACTTCGAACTGTCAATTCTTCAGACGCATCTACATTTCCGCGACTATACTGTGAGCATTCCACGTAACGATCGACTCAAATAACGTGCCCCCCCCCCAATATGTCTAAAATGAAGGCACTCCATTACGATGGACCTTTCAAAGTCAGGTTGGTCCTTCGAACCCGGGAGGCGTAGGCATTGCTCACAAGCGACCAGTGTGAAAGAGATCGATCGGCCGAAGATCCAGCATCCAGATGATGTAAAGAACCACCGCCAGCCCTCCAACATACATCGATACTTACTGAGACGACCACAGGCTATCATCAAGGTCACAACAACGTGCATCTGCGGAAGTGACCTTCACATGTACGAAGGCAGAACAGCAGCGGAACCGGGTCTCGTCTTCGGCCATGAGAATCTTGGGGTCATCGAGGAAGTTGGTTCGGGAGTCACCCGTAAGTCTGGCAGCCGGAGAGCTTCTGCGACGAGCGACTGGACGAATAGCTGATATCCTGGAAAGTGCTGAAGAAGGGAGATCGCATCGTACTTCCGTTCAACGTGGCAGATGGCCGTTGCAGGAACTGCGAGGAAGGGAAGACTGCCTTCTGTACTGGCGTCAACCCAGGCTTCGCCGTAAGTGGCGTACTATCTCGATGGCAGTTGCTGGAACACTCCCGTGGGGTGTTCGATATGGCTGACACCCTTCTGTTTAGGGAGGAGCCTACGGCTACGTTGCCATGGTGAGTGGTCCTGAGTATACCTATCGCGTCACCAGACATGCTGATTGTGTGTCACGCGGTGGCATGCTGGTTGCTCGTACGTCCTGAATCGCAATAAGTATACGCTAACACAAGGAAGGGCCCGTACCAAGGTGGCCAGGCGCAATATCTCCGTGTACCATATGCAGATTTCAATGGGTTGAAGCTGCCGCCCGGCACAGAGCACGAGGCGGACTTTGCACTGCTGGCCGATATATTCCCAACAGGTAACAAGGAGCTCAGCTAATGAGTAGTGGCTGAGACAATGATGGGGAGTCGAGACCCGCATTGCACGACGCGCCCCGGTCCATTGCTCTCACCATTGCCCAAGCAACGATATGTGTTTCCCGAGTGTGGCTGACACTAATCTGCTCGGTAGGCTGGCACGGCCTCGTACTTTCGGGATTCAAGCCTGGCGAGTCCGTTGCCATTTTCGGAGCTGGGCCCGTGGGTCTGATGGCTGCATACTCGGCCGTTATTCGCGGCGCCTCGCGGGTTTTCGTGGTCGATCAGGTCAAGGAGCGACTGGACCAGGCCGCCAAGATCGGATGCACCCCGATAAACTTCAGAGACGGCGACCCAGTCAAGCAGATCATCGAGAAGAATGGTGACATGGTACGTGAACTGACGACGATTGTCTTTGGCATCACGGAAGAGACTGACATTGTCCTCGACTTGCAGGTCGATCGCGCTGTGGATGCCGTCGGTTACCAGGCTGTTGACAAGGAAGGCAGCAAAGAACAGCCAAATATCGTCCTCGACCAGCTCATCATGGTGACCAGACCTTGTGGTAAGTGATATAGGTGCAGAAGGCGAGTCTCAAGGGACCCGCTGGTTGCCCGTCTGTCCCAACTGTTGTAGAAATACACTGACACCGACAGGTGGTCTTGGCATCCCAGGTTTGTATGTTCCATCTGATCCAGGTGCTCCCGACTCGCAGTCTGGAAAAGGCCAGATATTATTGTCATTCGGCAAACTCTTCGAGAAAGGACTTTCCTTATCGACCGGTCAGTGCAATGTCAAGGCGTACAACCGTTACCTGAGAGACTTGATCATCTCTGGGAGGGCGAAGCCATCGTTCGTCGTCACACACGAGCTAGACTTGGACGATGCACCCATGGCGTATGAGAAGTTCGACAAGCGTGTCGATGGATACTCGAAGGTCCTGCTCCACCCAAATGGTCCTCTCTCATGATCGCCCGCGCCGCCCGGGGGAGGGTGGAGGTTACTACACTGCGGACCATAGCATATATGCCGTACTAGCGTATGCCAAGCAGTCTCTCGCAGTGTCGTGACCTAGGCGGTGTCATCACCCTGAAGTATTCTCGCGCTGACTATCTTGACCTCCTCCTCCGGTCTGTCTTCAGCGCCTGTTTTCACCAGTCCCATTCTTTGGACGACCCTCATGCCGCTCTTCACTCTGCCGAAGATGGTGTGCTTGCCGTCGAGCCAGGGAGTCGGCGCCAGCGTAATGAAGAATTGCGATCCGTTCGTGTTGGGTCCGCTGTTGGCCATGCTGAGTATGCCCGCTCCAGTGTGCTTGAGGTCGCTGCGGATTTCATCCTCGAACTTGTCACCGTAGATGGATGCGCCGCCGCGTCCCGTGCCGGTGGGATCTCCGCCTGGCGACAGTCAGTATGGCTGTTATCCGGACGACCTACCGAGGCCTGAGGCCCGATCGTGTACACACCTTGGATCATGAAGTCGGGGATCACGCGGTGAAAGATGGTTCCGTTGTAATAGGACCTACTAACCAGCGTGCTGAAATTTTGGCATGATTTGGGAGCGTGATCTGTATACAGCTCGACGATGACGGCGCCCATGGACGTCTCGAGCAAGACCTGCATGCTTCGGGGTGGGCACAGAGGTGAGGCGATTGCGTGTACTTTGCTATTGTACAGGAATTGCCTTTTGAACCTGAGGCAGCAGCCGCCAAGAGTCAGGTGACTTTGATTAGTCACCTACAGTCTCTCCGCTTTGGTTCTAAACAATATATATACCATCTACTTTTGAATCACCCTCTATGAGCACAATCTTCATACCAATCAACACCCATAACGCATCAATTCCGGGCGCCAGATGTACCGATCACGTGCTATGGTTCGTAAAGCAGTGTAGGAGGCCGCGGAACTCCATTATCACGTTGCAGCATACCACACAGATGTGCTGCCTGGAGTTTTAGGGAGGGAAAGTCGAAGATGTCCTGCAGTGACAAAGTGACACGTGCTCGGTGGCATGCAGCAGCGAGCTGCAGTGCACGAACAGAGTCGCCTCCGATGTCGAACCAAGATGCCTCTTCACTGCCGTCCCAGGTATGCGTCTTCGGCAACACCTTCGCCCACAAGTCGTGTAAGACTTTGACAGTGGACAAATATTCTTTGTTCGCCGACCATTCGCACGAAAGCCAGACACTTGGACGACTAAGCGATCGGGCCACAGCTGCGAGTTGCGCTCGCAGGCGCCTGAGCGATCCACAGCGTTGGTCTAGCACTGCAGTCTTCAGACGCTCCATTGATATCGACGGCCCTTCCTGGTACATGGCGCGAATAGTTGTGCAGAGCGCGCTCAGCAATTTGGCGGCACAGTCATCAGGCATCCAGTCGCTGTTGTACTGGAATTGAACCTGGATTTCCGTGAGCTTCGGCACACTTGTAATCCAACAGTCGACAACGTCGTCGCACAGGCTGTAGGTTGCGCTCCCCTCGAATGACCATGCAGTCTCGCTCGGTGTGGCCCTGGTAGAAGCCGCACCTGTCAGCCCGGTATCTTCAAAATTCTGATGCTGCACAACACTCCCGAAGCGCGTCCACGGCTTCCACCCTGCGCATTTCGAAATTTCTGCGAGAGACGTTGCTTCAAACGGCACAATGTCCACTTGCTGTTTGCGGATCGCGAGCAGGAGATCAGAGAGCGTGTGCATGTTTGCTCCAAACCTCGCACGATTGGGCACAATGTTCAGGCATGCGCCCACCACTTCACCGATTCCTTCGATCTGTGGATCGCGTCCGAAAACCAAGGATCCAAAGACCACGTCGTCGATGTCAAGGACTTGAGCCAGCACCAAAGCCCACGCAGCTTTGATTACGGTTGCAAAAGTGAAGCCTCTCGGCATTGGCGAGAATGTAGGCAACACCGCAACTTGACGATCCCGCAGCACTCGAGGGGCCGCCGGCGCGTCTTCCTGTGGCACAAGAGTTGTCATTGACGAGCTCTTCATCAGCTCGGCCCAAAACCTTGCAACAGACGGATCTTTGCGGCTTTTCACAATCCGATCAATCACACGGGAAAAGGGTGGCAGCACACTCGTTGCGTCCAGATCGATGAGATATGCCCGCTGCAAGTCATGTGTGATGACGTTCCAGCAAAAACCATCGTACTGAGCGTGTGAAAGCCCAATGGCCAGGAGGTTTCCAGGAACGCCGCCGATTTGTGTCGCTGACAGCCTGTACCTCGTCAGAATGTTTCCCATCGAGACTGGCGATGGTACATCTTGGTCGAGCAACTTCACAAAAGCATCAGCGGACGTGGATGGAGCCAGGCGCTGCACGTTCGCTGTCACTACCGCAGCATCGTAGACCTGTTGCACGAGCATTCCATCAACGGCCTCGAAGCTGCTGCGTAGTACTGGATGCCTGCGGAGAAGCTGTTCGCACGTGCTGCGCAGTCTCTGTCCATTTAGAGAGCCTACAATATGGACCACGAACCAAGAGTAGAATGCCTTGTGCCGCTTTTGTCCTTGAACGATCGATGCTGTCTGGAACGCGGTACATGGAAAAGCATCGACTATGTCTTTGGAGCCGTGCTGCATCTTGTCACGTATAGCTGCTGGTAGTAGTGAGAACGGTGCGGGGCAATTGATGGCACGATCGTTGAACGCCATGTTGTCGTCCTTGCTCGATCTGACGAGAGTTACCATCTGCGCCAGTGTAGGGTGACTGTACACATCGGCAATGGACAGCTTGTAGCCCGCTTTGCGGACGTAGGTTGTCAGCTTGATGGTGGCCAGAGAGTCGGCACCGAGGTCGAAGATGTCGTCTTCCCGACTGATACTGTTCGGATCACACCCAACTGCCAAAGCCCAGGCGGTCCGCAGAGCCTTTTCAACGATGGTTATAGGTGAGCTACTATGAGGCAGCATACCACCGCCATTCTGCAGAGGCTCTGCGATAACCGCATCCGTGCATGCAGACAGAGTCCCACTGTCACTGTTGACTCTCGCAATCTTCGCATCGGCTTGCCACTCGTGGTACGCCGCCTGGAGTAGCTTGCGGTCTACCTTGTCCGCATTTGACAACGGAATGTGTGTGACATCGACAAATACTCGTGGCACCATATATCTTGGCAAGGCCTGTTTAAGACGCTGTTGTAGAATCTGAAACTCGCTGCTCTTGGGCGAAAGCTGCCTCTCGATGACGACCGGAATGGCGGACGGTACGATGGCCGCTGATCTTGTGCTCGGCAGAGACGCCGAATTTGTCTGACACAGGAACACGACAAGCATTTTCCTATTGCTGCCAGGAGGCACAGCAAAATAGTCCACTACCACATTATGGTTGATGTAGATCTCCTTTACGGCACTTTCGATATCGCCCAGCTCAACCCGCTGTCCATTCATCTTGATCTGTCGATCTTTTCGCCCAAGAAAATGAACGGAGCCATCTGTGCTGAATCGAGCCAAATCACCGGTCAGGTACACGGGACACGCAAATGGACAGTCATGCAGGAACGCCCGTGCCGTTTTCTCCTCGTCGTTCAGATACCCACGCGCAAGAGGCCCAGACAGTGCAATTTCTCCAGGACAACCAGGTGGCATTAATTTCTGTGGAAAGTCTGGATGTACGATCCACACCTGACTAGACATAGGCTTCCCAATGTTGTGTGGACTGACTCCGGGAACAACGCCACGATGGACGATGGAGTCGATGCAAGCTTCACTCGGACCGTAAATGTTGAAGAGACGCACATTCGCCTCAGATGCATTGATGATGTTCTCATTTCGAAGAACCTCTCCGCCCAAGCTAATTGCTTGGACGCCGGGGGTCTTGCGAAGGTCAATGAGAGAGGCGACAGCGGGAGCAGTGCTGATTTGATCTGCCTGATGTGCGTTGATGCTATCGACCAATTCCTGGCATCCGCCTCGCTCAGAGTCACTCGGAATGCACAGACAGCCGCCATGTGAGAGTATGGCAAAGATCTCCAGGAGACTTGGGTCCCATCCGAGGTTAGCCAAGCCGAACATGCGAGTGGACATGTCGAATCCATACGTTCTGGCTTGTTCTTTCACGGTCGATGTCAGCGCCCAGTGCTCCATCATCACGCCCTTTGGTTTCCCAGTCGAGCCGCTGGTGTAAATGATGTAAGCCAGATCGCTGGCTTTGACTGCAATCCTCTTTGTCAGTCCTGCTGAGCAAATCCGCATTTTTGCCAGCTCTTGCTCGACCACCACGACTTGCACTGTCTTGCCCTTGCTCTTCAAAGAGGCAGCGAGTCGCTGGGCAATGTCATTCTTCTCTTGCGACACCAGGATGATAGAAGCGCGAATGTCTTCAATAATGTACTCCGCTCGAGACAGTGGAATTCGACTGTCGAGCGGCACATAACACCCTCCGAGCTTCATAATAGTCATGATGGCCGCGATTGCAGTTGGAGAAGTTTCCATCCACACAGCAATGCTGTCACCGAGTTCGATTTTCCCGTGCATGACCTCGAGATGCATGGCAAAAGAGTCGGATTTCCGACTCAACTCTCCATACGTCAAAGAGCTATTGGAGCCCTCGACCGCTTCATGCTGAGGATGTGATCGAGCAATCTCTTCGACCAGATCATGCACGCATTGGTCGACACGCTCCACAGTTGGACCAGCTAAGTTCTGCAGAAGGTTCCGATCAGCATCAGAAAGATGTGGACTTTGGAGTAGGGTCGTTCCGCCCAAGCTTCTGTCGGCGAACATTCGAATGGCGGTTTCATACTGCTCAAGAATTCGATGCAGCTGATCTGTAGGCAGGATCACGGGGTCATATTGAGCGCCCAGCGTGATTGTCCCAGTTATCTTGTCAATCTTTGCCTCAAGAAACAGTGGATATGGCTCCCCAAAGATTGCTGGCTCATGCTCACCCTCTGTGGGAACAGGATGGATCCCGAACTCGCTGCCCTCCCCATCACCCGTCTCGGATTGTATCGACAGCAAGCTTCCGAAATCCGCTTGTCCGTCAGTGAGCATCTTTCGCAGCCGGTCGAGACTCATGAACTGATGCGGTATCATTTTTGTCATGTGAGCTTGGACCTGGTCCAGCATCGTGCCAATAGTCATAGTGGCTTGGCACCCTAATGCTGCTCGGAATGGGACGGTGTTGATCGTGGGCGCCATCATGTCCTCTACACCTTTAATGCAAGCATTCCGTCCTGAGAGGAGGAGACCAAAGCAAACATCATTCGACGCGGAGTGATTTGATACCACCAACGACCATGCGGCGACGAGTATTGCTGCTGCCGGCACGGCTTTCGTCATGCCTTTCAAGTCGAGTTGCAGGACTCTAACCCGATATTCTGTAGCACGGATCTTGTCATGTGCGTGACCTGACATATTCGGGAAATCGGAAATGAAGCCACCCCTCAAGTAGTCCTCCCAGAAAGCCAGCGCAGCGGATTTGTTGCCTGCATTCGTACAATGCGCGACCATTTCTGTGAACGAGCTAATCTCACGGCCGAGCTCAGTCCCAGCCGAGCGATACAAGTGGGCGAGATCCCGAGAGAGCAGCGATAGCGACCAGGCGTCATATATGGAATGATGGCAATCAAGCTCCAGAAACGTCCTGCTCTCGTGCGCCACCAGCGCGTGATGCCAGAGCGGCTTGCCGTATCCGAAGCAGAGCGATTCCCCATCATGTTCGCCTTCATCATGACTATTCGTCACGACATCTGTGCTGGCTCGAAGCACCACTTGAACGCTGCCCATAGTACTGTGAAAGACAATGCGTGTACGCAGGATAGCATGGCGCTCGACCAAAGCTTGCATCGCTGCTCCAAGTCTTTGCACGTCCAATCGTCGGGGCATAAGGAGGCGGATGCGTCCATGGAATGCTCCAGGCGCTCTTTCGCTCAGGAACATAATACCTTCTTGCAAGGGGAGACATGGGTATGCATCTTCGATGAGATCCAGGCTGAGCTCCAGTTCTGAAGACAGTTCTCGCATGGCAGCATCAAGCTCCGCACCGCTTACCGGCAGCAGAGAGAAGCGAGAGGGCTGCGAACTTGCACGCGGCGTGCTGGACTTCACGTCAGCCTTCGATGCCGATGCAAGGTCGATCACGTTTCCCAGAGTCCGAGCTGTGTAAATCTCGGCGACAGACATGCGAATGCCTTGGCGATGGAGGTGACCGACAAGCGAGATCGCTGAGACCGAGTCACCTCCCTGGTTGAAGAAGTCATGATCCATTCTGGGGATGTAATCTTCCCCAAGCTCGAACACCTTGCGCCAAATTGAGATGACCATTTCTGCGCCAGTCTTCACAGGCTCCTCCGCTGCTTCCAATACTGCCAAAGCTTCGCAATTGGACGAAGCCTGGTCCGGCTCCTCCCCAGCGATGACGACGTCGTCCTCGACAGAAGACTCATCCTCGAGATCACGGTAATCGTATAATTCATCATTTGACAATGACTCTACGTTCCGGCGAAGTAGATTTCGGTCAATCTTGCCCGCAGTTGTGAGCGGCCAATATCGTATGGGTAGGAACAATGAAGGAATGCTGTATTGTGGCAGAAGACCTTTCAAGGATATAATGGCTGATCTGATGACCCTTTTGAGGTTGGGGCTGATGTCAGAGATGGGAAGCAGAAGGTGCGCAGCATCCGATGTGGTCGTTTCACTGGTTGCAAGAAAGAACACCACCAGCGAGTCAGTCGAGCCAGCCATGAGCCGTTCCACGGCTGCATCTCTGAACCACTTGTTACCGACCAGACCATGAAGCGCCGCCTCGATTTCGTCCAGCTCAATTCGAAAGCCACGCAATTTCACCTGGCGGTTGTTTCTGCGCCCGTAGAACTCAATAGACCCATCGGACCTATACCTCGCCAGGTCACCAGTCTTGTATATCCGTCTGGACGAGTGGTTCGTGAGCCACGCGACATCTTCAATGTATGCCTTGGCGGTGGCTTCCGGATTATTTAGGTACTCTAGTGCCATTGTCCCGCCAGAGACAACGAGCTCACCAACGCAGCCCACAGGAAGGAGTGCATCGTGGTCGTTAGCATCGACGATCCACAATTGGCCTCCAAATGGAAAGCCGATGGTGCGGAAAGGTGTATTCTCGTGGACAAGTGCTGCTGTGCAGTGGACCGACGTTTCCGTTGGTCCATAGGCATTGAACAGCTTGGTGCTACCCTGGGCCAGCCAGACACTAGACAGTGATGAAGGCAGCATTTCGCCAGCAGTGATGAGCATTTCCAAGTCCGGCACATCTTCAGGCTGGATCAATTTGGCCACTGTTGGGGTAACGAAGGCGACTCCAATTGCCATGCTGCGAATGACGCCCGGAAGGTCATTCATTCGGTCTTCCTCTCGCGGTACGCATACCGTGCCCCCAAATGCCAGGGTGGCGAATATCTCTGCAACCGAAACATCAAATGTGTAGGAGCTAAACTGCAGTGTACGAAATCGACTCAGCTTTCGTAATCCAAAGACGCGGTCATATTGAAGCATGCTGCGAGCAACGCTCTTGTGCTGCATGACCACGCCCTTCGGTCTACCAGTGCTTCCCGAGGTGAATATCACATATGCCACGTCGTCAGGTGTCGCACAAGAGTGGTTGGCTCCGGAACCAGCGCTGCGACAAGCATGTCTTACAAGCGACGAGTCGACAACCAGAGTTTCAACACCACAAGCGGCCGCCAATCCCTTCTTCCCTTGCTCTGGCGACACCAGGATCAACTTGGCTTGACACTGAGCAACTATATCTTTCACTCGGGCAATAGGATGGGCTGGGTCGAGAGGCACATAACCAGCGCCCGCTCTCATGACGCCGATCATGGCGATGACCATGAAGCTCGACTTCTCGAAGTACAGCGGGACGAGGCTTCCCTGACCCAAGCTACAGGATTTCCGCAAGTGATTTGCGAGCGCTGCTGAAGTCAAGTCTAACTCCGAATATGTAAGATCGCGGTCGTGAGCATGTACAGCTATGCTGGAAGGCATGAGCCTCAAATTTCTCGCGGCGAGGTCGTGAAGGCAATAATCTTGAGGATCGTCTTGATGATCGTTGAAGCTTGCCATCATCTTGTAGTCTTCGTGAGTGGTGGCATACTTGGCCAATGCCGAAACGGCCTCATGTCTATGTTTAGCGAGGCTCAGCAGCTGGATCATGCGGATGAAGACCCGAAGCACAGCCTGAGCTTCTTCCTTCAGCAGACTATGCTCCTGCGCTGTAAGATCAAGCCTGACAGTTGTGCTACCTGAGATAACGACAGGCGTGCACTCCACAACTAGAGGGTATGAGGCGTCCATGGTGTCTGTGCCAACTTCCTGGCAGAGTGCGATGTCGTCGCTCCACTGGCCCTCGGGCGTCTGGATGACGAGCAGGTTGTTGAACTGACAAGCTGCTTTTGCTGTCGGGCTCAACCGTCCTATCTCACGAAGCCCAATGTACTCGAAGCCTGACATTGCTCCATCGAGACTGTGAACGGCTTCAAGATAGTCCCCGGTCTTGAGATCCGCGCTGAACTTGAGGCGGAAAGGCACGGTCGAGATGGTGGGACCCGCAACGTCTGCAATTCCTGGCAACGGATCCATTCGCCCAGACACTACTGTCCCAAATGAGATGTCGTATTCTTCAGCAGGACATCGATCTATAGCCATTAGAGTCAACATCCAGGCCGCTCGAGCGATCGTGGAAAATCTGAAATTGCTGGCTGCAGCAGATGCGGGCATTGAAGCTTCCAAACGCGTGGAGACCACAGGACTGGTCCCTGGAGATCTCTTCTGCGTTGCACCAGGGAAGTGCTCGCCAGTGTAACCATCGAGCGCCTTCTGCCAGAAGTCTAGGGCCATTTCGGTATCTGCACTGATGACATGATCCACGTATACTTGGAATGACAGTCTGGGCGGCACAACACCGCCGTTGTATGCACATTGGAGATCTTCCCATATCATTTTCGTCGAGAAAGCATCATACGTCGCATGGTGTCGGATCAGTTGGAAATATGTCACGGCTTCGGGAGTTTCGATCAGGCGAAATCGAGCCAAGGGTTTCCCGAAAGGGGTACTCTCGATCACGGTCCTGTTGCTGTCCTGCTGCTCTCGAACAGGAAGCTCAGAGTACGAGACCTCCCACGGACAGGATCCAATTTTCATTATGGCTTGGACGAGCTTCATGTCACCACGGCCATCCACAATCTGAAACACACGAGACCGCAATAGCTCATGTCGCTGATATACCGTGTTCCAGGCTTCTTGAAATCGAGCCACATTGGTCGACTTTGACAATCGGAAGGTCTCTGTTGCGGTGTACAGCCCGCTATCATGCATCGTCAGAGCCATGACATTCGTCTGAAACGGAGTACAGGGGAAGACGGTTTCTATTTCTTCAAGGAGCTCGTACGACTTCCGGATCTGAGATAACCAGTCTGCAGTATCACCGTCTTCGGGTCTGCTGACGTTTTTCGACGTGGTTGCAGCAGACTCAGCTTCTGTCACGATCCCGAGCATCGCCATGAACCCAGGCTGCTGTAGGATCGATCGGGCAGGGAGCGTCAGACCCTGAGCCAGTGCCCGTGAAGCAAGCTTGATGGCAGAGATGGAGTCTCCGCCTAGCATGAGAAAGTCATCGTCAGTGCTAATGTCGGTAGCATCCATTTCCAGAACGTCTGCCCACATGTTCTTCAGGATTGTGGAGTTGTCCTCCGGAACACTTCGCTGTGAGGAACCTGTCCTGCTGATCTTTTGGGCTGCAAGTAATGCTGGGGATGGCCAGTGCTCATGCGGACTGTCTCTTCGGACGCCGTTCACGGTATCTGAAGGCACGAGGAGCCCTTCAGTCTCAGCATCGCGCGAGGTCACATCGCCTAGCGTCAAGCTTGGCATACTTGATAGCTGTGCGATGGCCAAGACGAAGTCATTGATGACCTTCTGCACCAGGTCCGCAGGCACGCTAGCATAGTCAAAGTTGACCTGAATGACCAGCTCTCCGTTAGCGCAAGGCTCGCAATCAACGATCATCGCATGGGTGCCAGACATCGTCTCGATGTTTACTGGCTCGAGCATGATTTCATCTGCTGTGGAATCTTCGGCAGCTTGAATTTTGGGCTGTACCACTAACATTGTTTGAAAGTTGCAAGCCCGACGAGCGCTTGCACCAAGTGAAGCAATTCTGGATAGGCCATACTGTTCGAATGGCGTAGCTGCGTCCGACTTGGCTTGGAGCGCTGCCAAGAACTCACAGACCCGCATATTGTGATCAAGCTTGAGCCTTCGAGGCACAGTCGCAATAGTTGGACCTATCATCCCCTCGATGCCAGCCAAAGGAGCCATCCGACCAGAGCGCACCACGCCGAAAGTGACATCCTGATGGTTAGAGTGTCGATTTATGACCAGACCCCATGCTGCTTCAAGAACGACAGGAAGCGATGCAATCGACGTTTCGGGGCATGAACAAGTATATTTGCTCCAGCTCTGCGCATTGAAGATCCCCTTGTGCGCTTTAACGGGAAAGTTCGTCTCCTCTGCGCCGGCCAGATAGTCTCGCCAAAACTTTGCGGCCTCTCTTGACTCCTGGACGCTTTTCACGAATCTGACAAACTCGGGCATTGATTGCTGGAGCGACGAACTGTTTTTAATGACCGCTCCCGCATAAGCGCTCCGCAATGCCTGCAGAGTAAGCTGCAAAGACCAGCCGTCGCTCACGCTATGATGCTGAGAGATGACCAGATAATGTTGCAGGCGTGCATCGATCACCAAGGAGAACCTGGTAAGCGGCGATCCATAATCGAAAACACGCTCCCGGTCGTGTTGCAGGAATTGATCTAGCGTGCGATGGCCGTCGTCCACACTGAATGATGGGCCGGACTCATTGACGACAGCCTGGACTACCTCGTGCCGTGCATTGATGAAGATACGTGTGCGGAGCAATGGTTCCGATCGCGATACCTCCTCGATAGCACTTCTCAGTCGTGCCACATGTACTTCGGTTAATATGCAGTAGCAGTTCTGTAAGAAGTACGCACCTGGCTCTAAGGAGCTCGATGCCATGAAGCCTTCCTGGA
Source organism: Nothopassalora personata (assembly GCA_033816765.1). NCBI lineage: Eukaryota > Fungi > Ascomycota > Dothideomycetes > Mycosphaerellales > Mycosphaerellaceae > Nothopassalora > Nothopassalora personata. The sequence continues at coordinate 3,373,253 of CM066287.1, read as the reverse complement.
GAGGTGTGCACGGGAACACATCAACGATGGCATTTCGCGGGACGTTGCACTTGTTGGCCGCGTCCTTGATGCAGTCTTCCATGGGCATGCCTTGCATTAGCGAAAATGGTGCCGGCGCGAAGCCTTCTCGGGGAGGAGCATCAGGCAAGGCCTGTGCTATCGCTGCACTCATCTCTGACAAAGTCATGCGTGGTGTAATGTGGGAGCCCTTTTTCACCGCAATCCCAGCTTTGCGAGCTGCAGAGACAAATCTGATCAATGCTACGGAATCACCACCAAGTCTTGTCATGGTGTCGGTCCCTTTGATGTCTTGAGCGGGCACGCCCAACACTTTAGCCCACAACTCCTTTACCGCGTCTCTGATATCAGCGTCGTCGGATGGTGGGACCGGAACAGGCTCTGGAGTCTTCGTCATCTTTCCTTGCTTCGGATCCTGAGAGACACTGTTTTCGAAGCTGGGAGAGTGTTCCGTGAGGGTTAGACGGCGTTCCATCTCCACCATGAGATCGAGCAGATCGCGTGCTTTTTCCTTGCTCACAACGTCTGAGCAATACTCCAGACGAAATCTCATGTGATCTGTACACTTGGAGGTAATTAAAATAAATACCAGGTCGTAGTTCAACGACATGAAGGTCTTGTCCTCGCGAATTGTCATCTGCAAGCTGTCTGATCCAGCTGGATATGAGATGCGCTCTTCTTGCAGGACTAGGATTACCCGGAAATCACAGGCATTTATTGGACCGCGGCCACCAGCTTTGGTGATCTGTTGCAGCCCGATGTGTTGATGCTCTTCTAACGCTCGGATCTTGCTCTGGACTGATTGAATCAGCGAAGCATCACTCTGATTTGGCAACATTTGCGTCCTTAACGGTACAGTGGAGATCGTTGGGCCGAAGACGTCCTCGAGTCCAGCAATGTTACGTCCTGAGAAGGTCAGCCCAAACGTCACATCTGACGACTTGCAGTGTCTTGACAAAAGCAGCGCTAGGCAAGTTGCACCAATCGCAGCTGGTGTCACTGCAAGACTCTTGCAAAGTGCCCGGAGACTCGCTGAGCTCTCTCTACACTCGACCACAGCATCAGTCTTGTGTGATGCGGCAGGATGATGTGGTAGCTGCACGTCCATCACTTCTGCGCCGGCCAGTTCTTGACGCCAGAAATCGACCGAGTCTGTAGCGTCTTTTGCCGAGCGCACGAGATGTTCCACAAATTTTGCGTATGGCAGTCTGCCGGGACGCTCCCCGCCAGGGTGCTCATAGTTGAAGGCAATGTCGTCCAACACGCACTGCATGACCCACTGGTCATATAAGATGTGATGTATTGCGAGTTCAAAGGTGATCGTGTCTTGTCTCAGGTCAGAGTGGACGGCATAATGAAGGAGGTGCAAGTTGCCTTCAAGCTCACGATGTGGTTCAGAGCTGGCATCAATCGGAGGACGCTTGCGCCATGTCTCGGGTGCGAGAACAGCCTGAAGGGTACCAAGGGATGTATGCGCGAACGTGGTCCGCAGTACAGGATTTGCTTCAATCACCCTTTCCACTGCTCGCTTGAAGCGAACCAAGTCCGTTGATAGTGGAAGCTCAAATACCCACTTTGCCATGTATGCCCCTCTCAATTGCAGATCAATTGCAGCAAGACCTTGTTGAAAGGGTGTGCTTGGCATAAGGTCTTCGATGTCGTCGGGTTGTATTCGACAGACGATCGCCACTTCGTGCAGTATCTCCTTGACGTCGCTGTCCTCCAGCAATGAGAATGCGTGAGGCTTTTCTACCTGGGGGCTGCGAACGGCTCGAGACCCGCTCAAGTCCTCTTCGTGGGAAATGGTCATCACCGCCGCCATTGCCTCCAACGTTGGGTTCTCGTAGATTTGGGCAACGGATATTCGCCAGCCTCTGCGTCGGCAGGCCAGAGCTAATCTGATGCATGATAAAGAGTCTCCTCCGGCCTTGAAGAAGTGATCGGAGGATCTGAAGACAGTCCGGACACCCAGGATGTCCGACCACGCAGTTTTCAAATGTAACATAGCTTCGCTCTCGTGATGCGTTGTCTGCTTGGAGCGCTGAACATCCTCGGGCAGCCCTTGTTCCGCTGTCTTCGAACGGGGAATGAATCGGGGATCCGCAGAGCCTGCAACATCGAGTAGCATCCAATCGTCAATCGACGACTTCACATCGCTGCTATAGATGTAGGACAAGCTTGCCTTGAACACCTCCAGCACATGCCCAAGGCTTGCGGCATCAATCAACATTTCGTCGTAATGCGCACGTATGGTGATACCTTCAGATCTTCCAAGGACAATCTCCAGAGAAAGTGGATAAGTTCTCAACGTCTCACCTCCAGAGGTCTCGCGCTCAGTCATTAGTTCGTGTACCTCGTCGTTCAATGTGTTAGGAGGCTGGATAATCAGTAACGAATCGAAATAGCACGCTCGTTCACCGTCTGGCCCAATCTTTGCAATGTTCTGCAAGCCGTAGTGCTGATGAGCAATCACATCGACTGAAGCACGGTGGTGCTGCTGCAGTAGCTCGCTCACGGGGAGTGTTTGCTGCAAGCGTAGTCTGACTGGCACAGTGGTAATTGTCGGACCCATGACATTCTCGATACCCTCCATTGCTGTATCTCGACCCGACAGGGTTGCTCCAAACAGCACGTCGTAGGTATTTGTAGATTTTGCAAGCGTGAGTGCCCAGGCCAGATGTATGATCGTTGTGGCTTTCACATTATGCTTACGGACCATGAGCGAAATTGAAAGGTCTGGCGCCGAGTGAGTAACCAGACGATGTTGTGGAACAGGTCGATTGAAGCGGTCAGGAAAGCTCGATACTAATGCGGTATGTTGGCAGTCGCTCAGATAGCTTGCCCAGAATGAAACGTGGTGGTCCTCTTGGGAAGTTGCACGATAAGCTACAAAATCTCGGTGAGTGGGAACATTCACCAGGTGGCATTGTTTGCGGTCGTAGAGGCGCTTCAGGTCGAGAATGAGAAGCTCTTTCGTCCATCCATCGATCAAGCAGTGGTGGATTTCCAGTTCGAACAGTCGCTGAGTGGGTGTATGGCTGACCCTGACACGGCAAAGGTCATCGCCAAATGTCATTGGAGCGCCAATGTCTTTCGAATGGCAGCAAGCGCTCGTGGAAATTACTGCCGAGTAGAGTTCAACAGCATCAGGGCCATAAATCAGGCGCGTTCGCAGAATCGGCCTGTTGTGGCGTAGAAGCTCCCATGCCTGGAGGAGTCTCATCGTGTCCGTCTTCTCTGACAACTCGAAAGTCATTTTGCAGATATAGGATTCTTCATGTCTCGCTGCCAATGCCATTATCCCAGCCTGAGTTGGTGTGCAAGGGTACACGTCTTGAATATCGTCGACAGAAGTGCCGCACTGCTTTGCAGCGGAATCGATCAAGGACTTAACGCCCTTGGAGCATTGGATGAGATCAAAAGCACGGCCTGGCTTTCTCGTAATTTCACTTGGCCCAACCTTGTTCAGTGAGCCCACCAGCTTGCCGATAGAACCAGCTCTCAGAATCTGCTGCACAGTGAGGTGCAGACCTTCCGAGCGAGCGATAGACACCAGCTTGTAGATTCCTATGGAGTCCAGGCCTGTCTGCATCAGCGGAACGTGCAAGTCAACATCGCTAGCCGGTAGGCCAGTGGCTCTGCTGAGAAGCCTTTTGAGATGGTGCTCCAACTCTCCTGGGCCATCGTGATTGTCAACGCCGACCGACCAGGATCTGATGTAACGCGAATAGGTCTCTGTGTCCATCGCCTCTACCCATGTCCTGATACGGGATTGATCAATTTTCCCAGAAGTCGTCAATGGGAAACGATCGATGACAAACCAGCTACTTGGAAGCGCCTGAGGGGGCAATTCTTGAGCGATCGACGACCTTGTTGCTTCGAGGAGCCCGTGATGTGTCGACACACGAGGCTGGAGCAGTTTTAATTCCTCTAGTTGAGTTGGCTGCTGCTCCCAGCCATCTCTGCTTTTCACAGACAACACAGCCGTCAGTCGTTTGGCAGCAGGACCCGCCTTGGGTATCAGCGTGACGCAATATTCAATGGCACCATTACTTCGCAATAATCCGTCAACTTCTTCCAGATTGATTCGCACGCCGTGGATCTTGTCTTGCCTGTCACGTCGCCCAAGCAAACAGATCGTCGTTGACCCATTGGGCATTATATTCAACACGCCCAAATCACCTGTGCGGTAAAAGACTTGGCCAGAACGAAGGAAGAACGGGGAGCTGTCATGGTCACCGAGGTAGCCTCGGAACACCTGAATACCTGCTACGCAGATCTCACCAACCGCTTCTACTTCCACGTTGCTGGTGCCGTCTGGCTGCACTAAGATCACATCGGCTCCTGGTACTGAACCGCCTATCGCACGCGGCTCTGGTGGAGAGCATGGGGTGATCCGCTGCACGGTGCAGACTATCGTTTCCGTCGGCCCGTATGCATTGAAAAATGCGACACGTGGCGCCCATGCGCGGATGATGTCTGTGGTGAGCGGCTCGCCAGAGCTTACCAAGGTCTGTAGGGTCGTCGCTCGCTCGGGGTGGAGCTGGGAAATGATGGTCGGCGTGAGCTGTGCGTAGCTGACTCTCCTATGATTGCTGAAACCGGTGAGGTCGCTCATCATGTTCTCCATTTCTCCAAGGATAAGGCAGCCTCCCACGGCAAAGGTCATAAACAGATCGAGACCGAAGATGTCGAACGTGTAAGGCGCGAACTGCAGTGTCCTCGTGTTGTGATCCATTCCAACTATTTTCACCAGAACTTGGACGTTGTTGACCACGGCTTGATGTGCAATCATCACCCCCTTTGGAGTTCCGGTAGTACCGGACGTGAATAAGATGTGACATAGGTCGGATGGCTGAGTATTTCCGCTCGATCCACGAGCCAACGCTGGTGCTTCTGCTACCACAGGATCGTCCAATCGAATGACATCGCCCAGGCCATCTACCTTAGTGAACGTGGATGCTACAGCGAATATGCACACGGGCTTCGCCACCTCCAGAATCTTTTGCAAGCGACTTCTCGGTGCGTCGATCTGAAGCGGCACCCAGGCGTATCCGGCCTTAAGCACGGCGAGAACGACACTGATCAGCAAAGGTTCTTTCTCCAGACACAAAGCGATGACACCGGATCGATTGCCCCAACGTGACTCAATATAAGCAGCCAAAGTGTTCGAGGAGTTGTTGAGTTCTCCATAGCTAATGGTCTTGGTCCCATTGTCGATTGCAGTCTCAGTCGGGGATCGCGCTGCCTGGTGCTCGAAGATTTGATGTAGCAACATGATGGTCTGGTCCGCTCACGGTTCACACTTCCACTGATGCTGCTATCACTGACGGTGTGCGAATTTGTGTGCTGCGTAAAATTGCCCTCGGCCGCCACATCATCACATTCACTGGCATTTGCGCTCTCCATTGCCGCAGTGGGGATCATTTTCGCTGTACTGGATACTTCTTCGACGGTGCAAGTCACTCGCAGCGACTAGAGGCGTGCTGCAGGCCGTACATCCAGATTGCTTGCAGATCGCTCGCTTGAGCCTAGCGACCCACTATAGCAGTTTGCGGATTCTGTGAAAGGCTCTACATGCACTTGCGTATACTATGCATCTTGCATGCAGCATGCGCCTCTAAGCTTGGGAGCACTCTCGTCATGTCACGAGAGGGACAATATGCAGTGCTTCGCTTCCTGCTGGCCACGCAAGCTCGATGCACGAAGACGTGTACAAGGTGTGCTCATACTCGCGTGCACGCATGATCACGAGTCGAGTTACACGCCCAAGTCTAGTCGATTGATGAAAAGACGGACAAGTGATCGTGGTTTACATTTCGTCGTCAACATTTAGCATATTTCCTCAGCAGCGAAGAATGTCGACGTTTTGGCTGCTCCCACTTTCACTCCTCGTTTGGAGGGCATGGGTCATCATCTATCGTCTATGGTTCCATCCGCTCTCTCATGTTCCTGGACCGTTCTTGGGATGCATTTCCAACCTCTACCGTATTGGTTGGTTCATTCGTGCTGATGAGCATTTGCTTCAAGCAAAGCTCCACGATAAATATGGTAGACATGGCAAGCACCTGGAGCTTTTAACAAGATAATGACTATTTATCAGGCCCAATTTTGAGATATAGCCCCAACAAGCTCATCATCAGCGATGCCTCCCTGCTGCCACTCGTTTACAACATGAAAGCAGACAAGACAGATTTTACGGCCCCCAATTTTGGCAATGTCAGCTTGTTCACGTTGCATTCCCACAAGGATCATGTTCTGGCAAAGAGGAGGATTGCGTATGCGGTAAATGGGGCCCCGTTCGCTCTCGTGATGATCATGTAGAGTCCTGCTAACGGTCAGGCTGGACCAGTATTCAATGAAGAATGTGCAGACGTTTGAACCTCATTTTGATGAGCGGGTCCGCGACCTCATGTCCTACTTCTTGACGAGTGGTAGTCAGAAGCAAGGGGTCGATCTTCTGGAGACAATCAAGTACGTTACATCAGAAGCCGGTGCAATTTGAAACAGTGAACTGACTATCTATCGAAAGCTGGCTTGGATTGGATATCATTAGCGAGTTATGCTTTGGACAGCCATTCGGCTTCGTGAAGCAACAGCAAGATGTGAGAGGACTCATTAAAAGATTTACAGAAACGGCGTGGCTCGGGGAGTTCTTGGGCGAGTTGGACAACCTTTCCTGGTACATTAGGAACACTGGAATCGGAAGATACCTGCTCGTTCCCAAGCCGACCGACGAGAAAGGCATCGGCGCCGTCATGGGCGAACGTGATCGGATCATGGAAGAGATGATCGATTCGGAGGGGCAACTCAAGGGAGACATCTCGGGAAACATATTCTTGAACCGCTTCTTGCAGGCGAGGAACAAAGATGGTTCGCCGATGAGCATGGTAGACGGTATGTGGCTTAACACAAGCACACCTCGCCGCAGAGATTGCTGCTGTAACACGAGTGTGCGGACTGCGTCCTTCGTCCACGTTCACTGCTAATCCACTACCCTACAGTCAAAGCCGAGATTCTTCTCGCCATGTAAGTCAACCTGGGCTGGTACTTCTACTCCCAGGCGCCGCAACTGACTAGGCTTCACTCTCAGACAAGCTGGATCTGAAAACGCATCGCTGAATCTCTCCTTGGTCATCTTCAATGTGGCTCGACATCCTCGTGTTCAAGCAAAGCTTCAGCAAGAGTTGGACGCAGCTACCTCCGAAGGAGTCCTACCTGACTTGGATACAGTTGTGAGTTACAACCAGGCTTTCCAGTTGCCATATCTCGGCGCTTGCATCCGAGAGTCTCTGAGATACAGCTCATCGATCACGCAAATCGCGCGGAAAGCGCCCCAAGACACGGGACTGCACCTCAACGACACATATGTCCCTCCAGAGGTTTCCGTCTCTACCAGCGCTTGGATAATTGGTAGAGACAAAGATCTCTATGGAGAAGATGCATTTGAATATCGTCCCGAGCGCTGGACGGAGGCTTCAGAGGAGCACTTCAAACGCATGGAGGCTCTGGACTTTGTCTTTGGGCACGGAGCACGCAGGTGCTTGGGCCGGCATGTTGCTATGATCGAGATTTGGAAGACGATTGCAGAGGTAGACGCGTCCCCACTACCAATGTGACGTCCTGCTGACTTTCGTGTCACAGATATTTCGCCGCTTCGACGTGGAGTTCTTGGAGCCGGAGAACATTCTGCCAACGAAAGTGCCAGGAAACTGGAATGCTCGACTGCGAGCCCGAACACCATCGGCTGGTGCACACTCGTGAGCGCAGAGAACTCACTGTTTAGGAGGGAGGAGCTGATAACGGTTTGCGCGATCAACTCATGGCTCCTCGCTGCTGGGACACAAATTGGGTCATGCTAGAGTACAATGTGGCTTCCCCTTTCCTGCTTATAGCACAGTATCGTACTTGAAAATACAGTATCTTTCTCCTGCCGCTCAACCGGTATGAAGATTCATCATGCTTGCAATCCTTTCCATCAGCAACGGTCAACGTGCAGCGTCCACACTCCAGACACCCATGGCTGAGACGAGCATATGCAATCTAAGCTGAGATGTGCTGTGCCAGCGCGAGCTGTTACATGCGCAGGTGATCCAGTTTGATGGCTCGCGTGACGTGGTCCTTCGATTTCCTGCAGATTTCGCTCCTCAGCCTACTGCAGCTGTGACGTCCGTCTAAGCTGCTGCACGGCACCGAGCTGCAGATGTCGCCGCTTGTCCCCGTCACAGCAGTGCACAGGTATCTTGAACGCGGCAGCCGAGGAGATTTTCCTGAAAGAGCCTAACTTCTTTCCACGTCGGTGAAGAGTCTACTCGTAGTGTCTTTGACACTGATCCACTATCTAGAATCGTCTATCACCGCCGCCTACGGCGGTGATGCATGCACCACGAGAGAGAGACCTTCCACTCGGGGAAAGCTGTCTACGGTCCGTCTCCGTCCGCCGCCGGCCCGCTCTGCGCTCTAGCCACATACAGCTTCTCATGGTGCTGCTCCAGCGAATGGCGTGCTCGAGCCAAGACCTGCCTCGTCAGAACCTGGTCGATGCAGAACGTGGTCGATGAGTGCAGATCATTGAGGAGCTCGCGGTTGATGCAGGCACTTCAGCTGCGAAGTCTAAGCTGACTTCGCATTTCTTTCGACAGGCACGGGGATTTGACAGACGCTCGCCTCGTCGTTACCTGCAACGACTATGCCCGACGTAGCATTTGCAACTCGGAGGCATTCCTCACAACAGCGGCGACGACGACGACGACGACGACGAAGAAGAAGACGGAGACATTTCTTGCGTAAGCCTTGGTCTAAGTTGAACTTGCTCCCTTTTCCCATAACAAACGATATTGGCACCAAATTGCAGGGCTTGCACGTACCATATGAAAAGAAATCATCACGTGTAACGTACGTATATTGTTTGTGCAGTCTCCCACAATGCCACGAAGTCACAGCAGCCGGTACTGAGGGACTTTGATCGAAGACCCGCGTTCCTTCTCAAACAGCTAATTTGATCGTTTGGCAAGCGAGAAAGGCCGGCTTGACAACAGAGGCATATGAACACAACCTACAATGCAGCAGAGCGCTGATGTCACTATCATTCGTTGTTTATGCATCATAGCCCAAGCTGCTTCTTCTACCCAGCGAGCAGGTGAACGCCAGTTGGCTACGTAAACGAGGTCAGCTACAAATTTCCTCCAGGCTGGTCTACGGATGCATCGTTCAATGCAAAATCGACCTCAGGTGATGAACGTCGGTCGGCGAGTAGTCTGGTAGCAGCACTGGTGCCCAAAGGCTGGTGCTGCGAGACGTACCCACTGCCAGTGTAGGCGTGCTAGCGTCGGATGACGCCTCTCGCATACGATTTGGGGAGCAAGAACCACCGGGGGAGTGCATCGGCAGCACACTTCGAGGCACTGAAGATGGTTGGCAGTAATAAAGCAGGGGCCAAGAGCAGCTACCTCCTCTCAAACGATATTCCTCTTTCGACGCACGACATGAATCCCCTGCCGAACAAGTCCGCGTTCTGTCAGGAACACTTCGCGATCGCTGGACTTTGTCTGATCGTTTTGGCTGCGCTCTATCGTTATCTCGTCTATCCCATTGTCCATGGACCGTTGAGCCACGTTCCGGGCCCATGGCTGAACAAAGTCACCGGGCTAGGCATGGCCTACGACGAGCTCCGGTATGCTCGAAACGAGACGATCCTGAAGTGGCATACTCGGTACGGACCGGTCGTTTGTGTGTCCCCCAACATGGTCTCTGTGGCAACTCTGGAGGCTACACGAAGCATCTACCGAGCGTCACAAGGCTGGAGCAAGAGTGACTATTTCGACAACTTTACAGGCTACTCTCACCGCTCCGTCTTCGCCACCAAGTCATATCGAGACCATCGAGAACAACGCAAACTGATCTCTGGCTTCTATCAGCCATCGTCGGTGTATAATCATCAAGAGCTTGAGCTTTACATCGAGGAGCGGTGCAATGCTTTCCGTCATCACATTGACCAAAGCCTCACCGTCGATGTCTATGCACTGACCAACTGGTTCGCGCTGGACATCGTCACTTATCTGACACTTGGCCCATCTTGCGAGACGCACTGTCTGGACGAACCTTGCGTAGAACGAAGCATTGTTGATGGACTGCTGTACATGCAGTTCCTTGGTCCGCTGCGCGTGTTGATACCTCGCTGCTTTTCCTACCTCGCACCCGCCGTGTCGAAACTGTGGCCGGGCCTTCGATATTTCGCGGCAGAAGATGAGCTTGCCGATTGGTGTTTGACTCGAGTCTCGGCTGCCGAAACGAGTCCTCTCCTCCACAGTACGGATTCTCTCCTCCGCAGACTGCTGCAGCATCAGGACAACGGGACGTCCTCACTAGACAAAGCAAGAGTGGCAGCGGAGATTCTCGACAACATCAACGCGGCTCGAGCCACCGTAGCAGTCACTGCTACGTACCTCGCTTGGCTGCTGAGCATGCATCCTCGCATACAACAACGACTGCACGACGAATTGAGAACGCTGTCTGCAAGTGGCGGCTTCACGTTCGCGGCGATCGATGCAGCGCCGTTCCTGGACGCATGCCTGCGAGAGACGTATCGCTTATACCCTGCATCCAGTGGCCGGGCGGAGCGCGTGGTACCTCCTGGAGGAGCCACTGTGGAAGATGTCAGTCTTCCTGAAGGCTGCATCGTGTCGAATTCAGTAGTTGCACTCCACATGGATCCAAGCCTGTTTCCAGATCCCAAAGTGTTCGACCCAACGCGGTGGCTCGAGAAGAATACCACCCTCCTCAAAGCTCGAGAGGCCCATTTGCTGCCATTCGGGTATGGAGGTCGTGCCTGTCTGGGCAAGGCCCTTGCGACGATGGAGATCAAGATGCTTGCTGCAGCGCTGTACATGCACTACGAAAGTCGGCCTGGCGAGGGCGTCGATGCTAGCGCGATGCGCCAGCTGAGTACACACGATGCAGTGCCCGCATCGACGACCTGTCATATTCGATTCAAGGCTCTCGCTGCTGACTGAGGGAGAGGTGAGCGGGACCAAAAACTTGTCGACAGTTCTCGAGGACAATGGAGTCACGCATCCTTGCTGACTCAACGTGCAGCATTAGTGAGGTGGAATTGCTCGAGACCGCAAGTCAGTGTAGTAAAGCTGGCACACGTTTACCATGTCTTCAAAAAAGTATTTCGGTGTCAATAGAGATCTTCATTGATATTCTACATTTATGCAGTCGCAACACATTCTCATATGTCTCAAGGAAGCCAGTGAGCCTCGCTCAGGGCTCGGAGACGGCGACACTAACGACCGATTTCCCTATGGTCAGCTTCTTCAGCACGCTAGTCATGTGCAAAGAAAGTGCAAAGAGCGCCGCTGCGGCAATAAAGCAGAGGCTAGCGAGTGATGTACCACCATACTGTAGCCCAGCAGCAAAAGTGGTGCTCCACATCGTGGTCCCGGCAAGTCCCGCCACCGCCTCGACCATGCTGATCCCGGTATAAACATTTTGCAATTGACTCTCGTCTTGGAGAGAGCTCGTCACAAATGAGCGCAGCGAGTCCGGCAATGCGGCACCCAAGTTGTACAGTCCCAGCGCCATGATATACAGCCGCCGGTTGGGGGCAATGCTAATCAAAACGAGGCCCACAGTGTTGCACAAGAGGCTGGACTGTATCACCCAGTGATCGACCTGGCGCTGCGACGATAGGCGTGGTAGGAGGAGCCATTTGTTCAGCAATGGAAGCATGAGCAACACGAAGCCATTGACCAGAATCTGGAATGAGGTCACAGCATTGACCTCTGCCAATGTCCATGCGAATACTTTCGAGGCCCATTGCGGGAAGGCTACTCGAATGTAGATTGCCGTCTCATCGCACATGTAGATGAGCATAGTAACCAGTGTTACGCGATGTTGGAGCAGGGAGCTCAACACGCGTACAGAGCGGTAACCTTCGGCCAGGCCACTGTCCAGTGCACAGACCGCTGCTCCTGTCCAGGTCCGCGGCTTCGCGGTCTCGACAACAGGTGCTGAACGCAGGACAGGGGGCACGGCAGTGTGAGTCGATGGCGTGGGAGGTGTTTCAGAAAGATCGCTCAGCCAAGCGCGATGCTGTAGGAAGGGAACAAAGAGGAGTCCTAGGGCGCAGAAGCCCACACCGAGCGAACAGAGGAGCCAGACGTTGGTGGAGAGCAGCACAGCTCCGACAGATGAACCGGCAAAGCTCATCAAAATAATCAGCGTACTCAGTCGATACAAGGTCTCGCTCCTGGTAGCGTGTTAGTTTGGTCGTCGAACAGCGATGATGAGTAGTAACACACAACAGGTCTGGCGAAATCTTTTCGGCGAGGTGAATGTAGAGCAGAGCGTTTCGGGAAGGCGTGCCCCCTCCAATCAGCTCGAAGAAGCCCGTCAGCCAGATAAGACGGATACTGAACGTTGTGGGTAGCAGCGCTATGATTGTGTTAGCCATCGGGGGCGGCACGCGCGGAAGAATGTTTTGACTTCACGAACCTACAATGCTCGAGTACAGGGCACCAAGGCACATCATCGACACATTGAGCGTCATGACCTTCCGCAAGCCTATAGTGGGCGCCAGAGAGGTCGTCAGCGGCGTAGCGAGAAGACCTGCCTCGTCCTGATTAACGTCATGCTCTTCCGCCTGCATGGCATCGTGCGTGCATCTCTCACCAGCAAGAAGCGTGATGGCCTCGAAGACGCCCACGACCAGGGAGAGTTCGGCTTGGATGACATCGAGTTTGCACTGCTGTTCCTCGACTCGACCATCGACCGCAGGGACCGACGGATCATAGCGGGCGTAGTATCGACGACAGAGCGCTTGCTCGGTCAAGAAAAGCCTTGCACTGCGCAGTGTAGCATCGCCAAGCGCCGCAGTGGCCAGCAGGGCGACAGCGGGCCATGTACGAGGCATGGTGCTTGGGGGGGTTTTGCAGATGGGGGGGGCGCAAGAGATCTGAGCTTAGATAGATGTTGCGCAGAGGAGGAGCGTCTTCAATGCTGCTTCAGGACAATGCAACGCATGATGCGGTCCGCATCCCGGCGGACGATCTACTGACGATCGCACCGTATGCGGTGGATGGACGTTGGGCGCAGCGGGAACAGCTCACAGGCGTGCCCGTCGGGACTGGTGACACCCGCCACCGCTTGCGCCTGTCGTGCCGCCCAGCCAGGCACATGCAGATGCACGGGGAGGGAGGGGGCGACCGTCGAGTCGAGAGCTCGTGCGCGTGCATGGTAGTTTCTTCATTAACACACACCTCTTGACGTTCCTGCAAGTCTCGCTCGTCCACCCACTCCGTTCCTTCCTTCCCTCGTCCTCGCTTCTCGCTTACATCCTTGTCGCCATGTGGGGCCTCGGCAGCATCCTGGGGAGCCCGAGCTGGCACTGGCAGATGATCCTCTGCGGCCTCAGCTTGCTCCTTTCCACGCTGCTGTCGCTGCCAGCTCTGCGCAGCGTGGCATCGCGCCCGACGACGTGGTCTGCTCGGGCATGCTACCACGATGCCGACGGCACCAGTCGGGACGACGACGACGACGACGACGCCAAGGACTTCAACACCACCAAGCGTCGGATCGCCGTCCTGCTCGTCGCTGCACTGGGGTGGAGCTTCACTGCTGTTCTACTGATCATTGATCCACCAGCCCATGCGTCCACATCACAAGATGCAGCACGCTGGTTGACACTGGCAACTTGGGTCAGTTCGCGCTCGTGGTCCTCGATTCTCCCATCGCACCGCACTAACACACACTTGGCAGACCATCTTGCTGCTGCAAGCATTCGCCATCGCAACCGAAGAGACTCCCCCCGTGGCAGCTGAGCTGGGTGAACGCATTGCCTTCTGCAGCTTCCTCGTCGCAGTCGTCGCAGCAGGAATCATCGACACCGCTGCACTTCCCTCGACGCTAACATTGCAGGTATCAAGCATCTGGGCGGCTCTTGGCATCACCCTTGCCAGTCTGTGCATCCCTCGACGGCCAGATGTGTTCCACAAGGGCAGGCTGGTCGATCGGGCAGCGACACATTCCGTCATCACCCGGTGGACGTGGAGCTGGGCAAACGATCTGCTGGCAAGAGCGCGTGTAGCAGGAGTCCTCAGAATGGAAGACCTTCCGCGACCGGGTCATCGTATGCGTATGTTCGAGTGCATGCAGGGATGGCCAGGCCCAAGTCATGTGAATGAGTCGCTGGCGTACTTGCTTCTTCGCACGTATCGCTGCATGTTTGCAGCACAGTGGGCCGGGGCCATAGCCTGCGCCCTGATCAGTATTGCTCCGCAATGGACAGTCCTGCACTTCCTCCGTCTGATGGAGGAGACCAGCTTTGAGATATCGGATCCTCGAGCATGGACATGGATTTGTGCCCTTGGGCTGGCCATGTTGGGTCAAACTTGGCTCGAGGCATACGTCTCCTGGATTTCGCACTCGAGACTCGCACTGCCAATACGAGCGCAGCTTTCGTCGCTGATATTCCGTAAATGCCTCCGCATGGAGGAAAATCATAGTCTCTGCAGCAATACCGAGGCCACGGCTCAGACTGACGATGACCCTCCGGGACAAAGCACTATCAACTTGATTGGTGTCGATGCGAAACGCGTTGCTGACTTTTGCCAATCTAATAGCATCATATGGCAGAGCCTTATCAAATTGATAGTGGCATTGCTCTTTCTGGCAAGTCTGATCGGCTGGAAATCTCTTCTTGTTGGCTTTGCTGCAAGTTCGCTACTACTGCCGGTCAACTTTCTCTTCTCTAAGCGGCAGAACACTATCCAGAAGACTTTGATGGACACAAGGGAGGTCAAGACTGCAGTCGTCACGCAGACGCTCAAAGGTATTCGCCAGATCAAACTTGCAGCACATGAATTTCAGTGGCAGGCAAAAATTGGCGGCATCCGAGACCATGAGCTGCGCTTGGTCTGGGCTGCATATTTGAACAACCTGCTTTTGACTGCATGCTGGATCTCAAGCCCCATACTCTTCGCGGCTGTCACATTATGTACTTACGCCATCCTCTACCGAGATCTTACGCCTTCTGTCGCGTTTGTAAGCCTTGCAGTTTTCAGCTCGCTCGAGGTAACGCTTTCGAGCATACCGGGCACCGTTACTGCCATGCTGGATGCTGCCGTCTCTGCTCAACGAATTGATCTTTACCTGCGCGCAGCGGAGACAACAGACACCGTAGTTCAAACTACCGAGAATGTCACACTGGCTAACGTCTCGATTGCACCGCCCAACGCGACGCAAGCCGCACCGTCCAGTGCCGTACTGGAAGACTTGAACATCACGTTCCCCATCGGCGCACTTTCGGTCATCACAGGGGGCACTGGATCCGGGAAGAGCCTACTCCTCAAAGCAATACTTGGCGAAGCTGGCATCGTTCGTGGGACAATCAATCGCCCTCCTCAACAAAGACATAAGATGACTTGGGTGGTGCCAGGGACAACTGCATATGTGGCTCAGACTCCTTGGCTTGAGAACAATACGATCAGGGACAATATTCTGTTCGGCTTGCCATTTCATCACCGGCGGTATCTAGACACACTTTGGGCCTGTGCATTGGTCACTGACATCGAAGGACTTCCGGACAAGGATTTAACACTGGTCGGAGGTGGAGGTACCAAGCTGAGTGGCGGGCAGAGATGGCGAGTGACACTTGCGCGCGCATTGTACTCACGTGCCGAGATCCTGATACTGGATGACATCTTCAGTGCCGTCGATCCTCATGTCGGTCGCCACATTCTCGACCATGGCTTGGTGGGAGAGCTGAGCATCGGAAGGACGAGGATTCTTGCCACTCATCACGCAAGACTCTGCGAGGAAGAAGCCAGCATCTCTGTAGTCCTTGGAGATCGCAAGGCGACAGTTGCGGAACGTATTGTTCAAGAGCCAACAATAGGCGTCGAGACTGTCGAAACCATGTCGTACGAAGCATCAGAGTGTTCGACAGAGTACGAGGATACTACTGCAATGGTGCTTCCGGACGCCTTGTCTTCTTCGCACACTTTGGAGCACATGGAGCAGGGTGCAGTCAAAGGTCGGGTGTATGCAGCGTTCTTTGTCGCTGGCGGCGGATATAAGCTTTGGTTTGGAATCGGACTGCTGTTCTTACTCACGCAAATCATTATTGTCGGACAATCTTGGTGGCTGAAACTCTGGACCAGTGATCAAAATGCTTCTGCGAAAGGCCTGGCTAGGCTGGAACAGCAACCGATGCTGGCACATCACTACAATAGCCTGGGCCATTCTGGAACTCGCCTCGATACCGAAACATATCTCGCGATATACGTGCTCCTCGCTTTCGGGTCCGCATTCTTCAGCATGGTCCAGCAATATTTTGTTCTCCTAGGATCGATCAAAGCCGCCAAAAGCCTTTTCTCGACGTTGCTTTCCGTTATCCTGCATACCCCGATTTCGTGGCTGGATGAAGTCCCGGTTGGGAGACTGCTGAATCGTCTGACGTCCGACTTCTATACCATTGAAAGCGAGATGCCGTATGCAATGATGTATCTGGCAACTGCGGTATTGAACCTGCTCTCAACCGTTGCGGTTGGGATTTGGGCCTCTCCCATCATCATCGTTGTTGGTGCACTGTGTATGGGACTGAGTGCTTGGCTCACGACGGCCTACCTTCAAGTGGCAAGAAGCTTGAAAAGGCTTGAGAGCGTGACGAGGTCGCCGATATACGACCAATTCAGCTCTGCACTATTAGGAATCTCCACAATCCGTGGGTTCGGGAAGTGCGAAGAATTTGTCGCCCGAATGGATGATAAAATCGATGACTCGACCACTGCTTCGTACTTTTTGCTCATGTTCAACGAATGGATTGCCCTGCGCATAGGCGCAGTTGGTGCTGGCTTTGCTGTTGCCGTGGCCGCGATGATTGTGTTGAAGGAGAGTGCTGATGCTGCTCTGGCCGGCTTCATCATGGCATCGACGCTCCAGCTTTCCGGGCATATCATGGCGGCCATACAGCGATTCACGACCACTGAGCTGGAGATGAATGCTGCTGAGAGGATTGTGGAGTACTGCGAGGTGCAGACGGAGAGGACAGCAGGACTGCTTCCCCCTGCAACCTGGCCCTCAGCGGGTCAGGTTGGGTTTCATCATCTTGTCGTCAAGTATGGAGAGTCGCCAGCAGTACTCAAGGGCATCACATTCGACGTTAGTCCGTGCGAAAGGATTGGTATTGTCGGACGCACCGGCGCGGGCAAGTCGTCGTTGGCCATGGCCCTATTCCGCATGACTGAGGCGACGTCCGGCAGGATCTGCATAGATGGAGTGGACATCTCCCAGCTTGACCTGGCGGCATTGCGCTCCCGCATGGCCATTGTGCAGCAAGAACCAGTATTGTTTGCTGGCACCATTCGGAGCAACTTGGATCCCTTCAACGTGCACGACGATGCAGAGCTATACGCTGCACTGCGACAAGTGCAGGTCAGCGGGGAGCTGCACGATCCTGTGTTGGAAGGTGGAAATAATCTATCCCAAGGGCAGCGGCAGCTACTATGTCTGGCGCGACTCATCGTGCAGCCTGCCAAGGTAGTAGTGCTCGACGAAGCAACAAGCGGCATCGACATGGGAACGGATCAGCAGCTGCAGCGAGCGTTGCGTGCATGCATAACGAACAGCACGCTCCTGGTCATAGCTCACCGTCTGAGCACAGTCGCGGACTTTGACCGACTGGTGGTTTTAGACCGGGGGCGTGTTGCCGAAATGGGAAGTCCTCAACAGCTGTGGCAGCAAGGCACCTATTTTCGTGCCATGTGTGAAGAGAGTGGGGAGAGACAGAAGCTCGAGGAGCTCTTTTCTTCACAGCAGAACTAGTGCGCCTAGAATATCGTAATTAGAGTCGCTTCGACTGGCATTGTACAATATACATATGTACATTTTGTGAAATGACCTTCAATTCTTGTCATCGACCATGGACTACCAGCGCATGATCATTGAGCAAGAGGCGCCTGAAGAAGTCGGCGCAGTCATTCGGTACAACCTGTCGGAGAGCGCCATCTCTGACCAAACACTGAACAGCCTGGGCGTAACAATACCTTTCGACCTACCACTCGGCTACACACCCCACAAAGGGAGTGAAAAGATTCGAGAATTCGTGGCAAAAGCCGCCGGAAATCACATCACTCCAGAAGACGTGATTGTGACGGCCGGAGCTTCAATATCGCTCTTCATCGTTGCGACGTCTCTGCTGCGCTCCACCGATCACCTCATCATCACGAGGCCCAATTATGCCTCGAGCTTGGAGACGCCGCGCGCAATCGGGTGCGACATCACTTACATCGACTTGCAAATGGAGTCCGACTGGCAGCTGGACCTTAACGAGGTAGCCATGGCCATTCGGCCTGGGATCACGAAACTGATCAGCGTGTGCTCTCCCAACAATCCTACAGGGACAGTGCTGGATGCGGCAGTATTGCACGGGCTGGCTGAGCTAGCTCGAAACAGCAAATGTCACTTGCTGGTGGATGAAACGTACGCCAGCCTGACATATGACGAGCATGCAGGTCGCATTCCTTCGGCGGCAAGCCTCGGCCCCCAGGTCGTGGTGGTGTCGTCCATGTCCAAAGTATGACTGACCCTCCTGCACCGCACGGAAGGGACCTCACGCTAACAAGCTCAGGTATATGGCGTGCCCGGCATACGCATTGGCTGGCTATGCACCACCGACCCTGAGCTCCAGCTCCGCTTCCTGGCTGCCAAGGAGCAGATGTGCATTAGCGGATCGGTCCTAGACGAGCTGATTGCAGAGCAGATCCTGGCTCGGAGCGACGTCCTGTTACGCGAGACGCGTCAAGACATGCAGCAGCGTTTGGCGTACGTGGAAGCGTGGGTGGAGCGTCTGAACGGCAGCGTGGAATGGGTGCGTCCACAGGCCGGCGTGATGGGGTTCATGCGGGTGAAGAACCGGTCCAGTTGCGGTGACGCAGACGGACGTGGAAACCGCGCAGTGCGCGATTTCTGTGCACAGCTGCTTGATGAGCACGGAGTGTACGTTGGGCCTGGCCATTGGTTCGAGCGTGAAGATGGCATTTACTTCCGGCTTGGGTTTGGTTGGCCCACGTGGTGTCACTTGAAGGCAGGGTTAGAGGGTATAGCGGAGGTAGTAGGTAGCAAGCAAGTGTAGGTATGCCTCGGCCAGATGGGTGCTGGGGACCAGAAGTGCCTTGAAATGTCATCGAGCAATCAGGAGCTAGGGAAGCACAGTTACTGGCCTCCTGCAAATCGAAACTTGATGGATTATCGTGACGCGGGAACGACAGTGCTCGCTGGTCCAGGAATTCAATTTGTACAGCAACGACCCGATCTGTTGGACTTGATGCCTAGCTCCAGTCGCTCTGGAAGCCCAACGCTTTGCATTCCGTTCGACTCGAGGCCTGAGACTTCGCACACTAGGTAGTCACCTCAAAGTGTTGGATTCTTTAGTCTGGTCTGAATCCTGGTCAAAGGACCTTGAATGCTGAATGGTGTGGTGTATAGCTTCAGAAAGCCTCGTATCCGGGCTCTCTACAGAGGCGTCACGGCCTTTTACTTTTTCCTCCTCAACGCAGCAAGAAAACTATCGTTGCGGTCTTCCCGCTGCCCCGGCCATGTTGAATAAGTCCACGCTCTACGTCCGCCACTCGACAGCAGCAATGTTCGGGGACGCATTCACGAATGGGTATCTGTGGAAGACGGCCAGGGAACGATTGACTAGATGTCTGCAGGCAACTTGCAACAATAATAACGCAGATTCTCTCGCCAAAATTCCAAGGCAGTCGGGCCGCCGAAGCGTCAGTAGCTAGGAGCCGCGAGTACTTTTATTAGTTCGCAATTGTCACTTCCTTCGTGTTCGATCTATTTTGCTCCCAGTATTAATTTGCACGGCCCAAAATTATGCACGCAGTGTGCTTTAAGATGCGCCTATGCACGCCACGGTGCTTCAATTCGGCCCTGCGAGGATTTTTGCGGACTCGCTGCTGGGATTGATTCTGTAGAGGTCTTGCGCGTGTCGTGCACGGTCGCACGTCGTGCACAATCTCTTAAACATAGAATCCAGATATCTCTACGACTCGACTAGGGACGTAAGCGAAATGCTATACTAAGGATCTAAATAGCATACTCTCATATGAAAATGGGCCTAATATCCTACTTTACGGTATGTAGCTAAGTAAAAGGCTTATAGGGATTTATGTATACTTATACCAAATTAAGAATAACTAAGGTACTATTACTTGATATATGTTAGAACTTATATATTCTAGTCTTTCTTATCTCTTTTATAGAGTATAGATAAGAGGTAAGTATAAGATTAGTATATATTAAGCTAAGGAGCTTCTAATTAGATATCTTACTATTAAAAGATCTTAACTCTATAGTACTAGCGCTAATAGGTATATACTATTTCTACCTCTTATAATAAAGTCTATTAGTATAATAGTCTCTATTTAAATTAGATATATCTTCTATAAAATTTTTCTATACTATAATATAAGAGATAATAAGATTTCTTATACTTATTATTTCTATATTTTTGAAAGTATTTAAGCTTTAAAACTTAGTATTTAAAGACTTTAGTAGTAGACTTTACTATATAGAGCATATAGTAAAGAGTATATCTAGCTTAATATATTATAGGTTATTATATAAGGAAACTTTATGTCACGGGCAGCCCGCGACCCTTCACTGACGATGCGTCGTCCCGGCGGAACCTCGGACCTTCCGCATCGGGTTAGCGCGGCTTGGCGTTGCTTTATCTATCCGCCGCGCCTCGCGCTCCTCTTTCGTAGCTTCGTAGAACAACAACTATCTCATTCGGACCCTATGGTACGCGCGCCCTTACAGTTTGTTCTACCTCCCTACCCAGATCGCGGATCCAGGTAAGGGACGCGTAACAACAGGAACAGACTCACAGAACCGCGCACGGCGTAGATACAGAACTCGCGACTCGCAACATCGCAACAGAGGCAAACGGATTCAGAACACGGAACACGGTAAGGCACTAAGCAACAGATGCCCAAGGAAACCAACGCACCAAAGGCCTCAGCAACAGGCCGCGTTGAAGGAAACAACATGACTTCCCAGCAGTCACAGACACAAGGCAAGCGCACCTCTCTTTTCCCCGACCTCTCCAGTTTCGACAGTCAGACACAAGGAGACGACACTCGGCGAGTCACAGTTGACACCGGTGTCGCGCTTCAGCAAGAGCTGGACAAGGCATGGAACAAAGCACAAGACAGGGAGCAGAACGGTGAGCTTGATTTCACAGAACTCTTCGAGCCCAGGGTGGGAGAAGAGGAGGACACACCAGTCTTCATTTCACACGACGAAGCCGAACACATCGCTGCCGCCGACTTCCAGAACATCACCGCCGAAGACCTGGCCACACTGACCAAGGAACACCCGAAGACCGTCCACGATTTCGTGCTACGAGGATTCAACACTGCCATCATATCTAGCCAACAACTCGATGTGATGCAACGCGCCAATGCACTTCAGAACAAGCAGTACCGTACGCTGTATGCCGAGTACGATCGCATCCACGGGATGCTCAAGACCGAACAGACCGCCCTCGCGAAGATGGCCCAGGACCTTAAGAATAAGAACGCCGACACCCTCAAACTCAAGGCTGTCGAGAAGAAGTACAAGGATGCGAACGAGCTATGTCAGCAGTTCGCCGATATCACCGACTCGGAGAAGAAGAAGAGCCAGGCATTACAAGCTGAGGTTGATGACCTGAAGGTCCGTCTGCAAGCAGCAGAGGACCAGGCACGAGGACGTCGTTCGCGCTCGCGCCCACGCTCACGCCCACGATCACCACCACCCCGCGAGACCTCACTCGAGGTGCTCCAGCGTCGGTACCGTGAGGCGGCAGCAGGAGGAGGTGGCGGAGGAGACGATGATGACGATGGCAATGGAGACAAGGACAGGGATCGCCGTGGTCGTGACCATGACCGACCACGTCGTGATGAGCGCCAAGGCACACAAGGCACGCAGCGGTCAGGCGGTGGTCGCAGCAACCGCACGCAGCAGACACCTCTCGTGGACCTGCCGGAGCGTCTCATCAACATCGACCCCACCCTCGACCGCAGCATGAAGATCGGCAAGGGTGTGCCTGACCCAAAGAAGTTCAAGAACGATGACGACCCGACTTATGACAGCTGGTACACAAGCATCCTGCTGAAGTTGACAGTCGCGACGTTCCGCACTGAACAGGACGCCCTACGCTTCCTGTATGGATGGACGGACGGTGAGGTGCAGAAGACTGTGAAGCCTCGCATCCCCATCCCCGGGCACCAGGCTTTCAACGAGTTCATGACTGGCGAAGAACTGTTGGACTGGATGACTCGACAGTACGGCGTCCGCAACGAGGCCACCAAGGCTGCAGTGGACATCACTACCTGCAAACAGGCTCAGAAGGAGAACTTCGTCCCATTCTTCGCACGCTATTCCAAGCTGAGGGCATGGGTTGACTGGAGTGACGAGACCGAGTTGATGCTGTTCCGCACACGCCTCAACAAGCGCTACTACATCAAGACCTTCGGAGACCGCGAGGTGGACCGACGTCTGAACAGCATGCAGGACGTGATCGAAGAGTGCACTGCACTGGACGAGCAGTTCTACGAGACCGAGCAGCTGTACCCTCAAGAGAACAACAACCGCCCACGCGGCAATGGAGGAGGCAACCAGAACGGCAACGGCAACGGCAACCAGAACCAGGGCAACACAGCTGCAGCTGCAGCCGCTGGTGCTGCCGGCGCCGTCGTTCAGCGCCCACCACAGTACGTAGGCACCAAGAAGAAGGAAGACTTGCCAGCTCACCTTCGGGACCTCCCACCGCTCAACTATGAGGGTCGCGAGGAATTGAAGAAGCAGGGCAAGTGCTACCGATGCCGCACCGGACCCCACTTATCCAGCAATACCGAGTGCCCGATGTATGGCTACGACGGCGACTATCGCCCACCGCGCCCGCGTAACAACAACGGAGGCAACACCAACCTCAGTTCCCTGGCCGCCGGGCAGGGAAATGGCGAGGCCACTGCCTAAGCGTGGCAGACAGTGGTCAACCGAACAACCAAGGACAGAAAGAGCATGAGATTGAGAGACACAGAGTGCAAGAGCAAGACACGGATACAGACTATGGTGAGGAGCTGAAGATATCGGCCTGCGCATTGGAGCCGCAGCAACCAGATGTACACCCTCACATAGTACTCCCAGTAATGATACAGCATGGGAAGGCACGAGGCCTTGTAGACTCTGCTTCCACCTCTCTCTTTCTCGACTGGAAGTTCACACGCAAACACAGAATACCCTTGATACCCCTTGTGCGCAACAAGAACCTGACCCTTGGGGATGGTAAGGCTGCTGCACGTCGCATCACGCACGTAGCCCTCGTCGATGTTGATATCGACGGTCATCACGAGCAAATGCTATGCTACATAACCGACCTCGAATACGACATCGTCCTGGGCCTGCCGTGGCTGAGCACGCACAACCCAAACATTTTCTGGGAGACCGGTGAAGTGGCACTCAGATCAGACTACTGCTTTGGTCACTGTCTTAAGAACAAGACATCGACAACAGTCCAGTCCCTGAACCATCGACACCGACAACGTAAGGAAGCAATGAAATATGGACCAGAGCCCTTCACCGATGATCGCAGCTTCACGGCAGGAGGGGCAGAAGCAGAACTGAACCTATCCTCGATGGGCCTGTACGACGATGATGAGGAAGTCGAGTGTATAGGCGTCACGCAGCGCGCCTTCGAGATGTACGCGCACCGACCTGGCGCTGAATGTTTCTACATACTATCTACCGGCAAAGAGGACGAAGAAGGCGATGGTGAGATCAAGCTGAGCGCAATGGCAGCTGATGACTTGGATCAGTTCCTGAACAAGGAGTTCAACCATAACCCGAAGGAGAAGCTCCCACCAGAATACCATGATCTCGTAGATGCATTCTCAGCGAAAGACCATGAAGGACTTCCTCCTCACAGACCTGGAATCGACCACGAAATTCACATCAAGCCTGATGGGCCCCAAGAACCGCCATACCGTAAGCCCTACGGACTGGCGCCTCAGGAGAATGAAGCAGTCAAGAAGTGGGTCACCGAACAGGAGCAACAAGGCAAAGTCCGGCCAGCAGGACAGAAGACGAGCCAATCGCCGGCACCAGTACTGGTAGTCAGAAAGCCAGGCGGTGGACTGCGCGTGTGCATCGACTACCGAGGACTCAATGCGATCACTATCAAGAACAGGTACCCTATACCGCTAATCCAAGAGACACTGAACCGCATGCACGGCAAGAGGTACTTCACGAAGCTGGACATCGTCGCAGCCTTCAACAAGCTTCGCATTGCAGAAGGGCACGAATGGCTTACAGCATTCGCTACACGATATGGGGTGTACGAATGTCTTGTGTTACCATTCGGCCTATGCAATGGCCCTGCGTCGTTTCAGTCATACATTAACAGCGTGTTACAAGAACACCTGGATGACTTCGTCTCCGCGTACCTGGACGACGTTTTAATTTTTAGCGACACACTGGAGGAGCACATCGAACATGTGCGCAAGGTACTAGCAAAATTGAGGGATGCCGGACTGACGGTCGACATCGACAAGTGCGAGTTCCACCAGCAGCGAGTTAAGTACCTGGGACTTATTATCACCCCAGATGGCATCGAAATGGACCCAGAGAAGCTTGAATGTATCCAGTCATGGGAAGCACCTTCCAACCTCAAGGATGTGCAGGCGTTCCTCGGATTCGCCAACTTTTACAGACGGTTCATCGAGGCCTTCTCACGCCTCGCAGCGCCGCTGACCGAATTGACCAAGTCAAATGGACCTAGTAATCACAAGAATCGCAGGGTTGACTGGACACCAGCATGCCAAGCAGCATTTGACGCTCTGAAGGCAGCATTCAGCAAAGCCGGTATGCTCGCACACTATGTGCCCGGTAGGCAAACAGTAGTCGAAACGGACTCATCAGATTTCGTGAACGCCGGAGTGCTTTCTCAGTACGACGAGGAAGGCGTGCTTCACCCTGTAGCATTCTATTCAAAGAAGCTGAGCCCGCAGGAATGCAACTATGAGATTTATGACAAGGAGCTTCTAGCGATTATTAAGGCCTTCGAGGAATGGCGCCCGGAGTTGGCCTGCGAGGCGGATGATGACACCATCGAACCCGTGAAGGTGTTCACGGATCACAAGAACTTGGAGTACTTTATGACCACTAAGCAGCTGAATCGGCGCCAGGCACGTTGGGCCGAATTCCTGTCCCAGTTCAACTTCCGTATTGTCTATCGACCAGGTGTCCAAGGCACAAAGCCTGACAGCCTCACGAGACGCAGCCAGGACCTTCCGCAGGGGGTGGACGATCCGCGAAATCAGCATCAGCATCAGACGTTGCTGCCGCCTGAGCGATTTCTTAAGATCGACTCGATGCGCGCAACTGTCGAAGATGCGGCTGAGGATGTTGCACCTGTTGAGAACACACCTACCGCACCAATTGAGGAAGCCCTGAACCCGGAGGCCACCGAATTCATACCGTCCACGCAGACGCAGACAGCATCCGAGACGGAACAGGAAGCCGAACTCGAGTACAGAATGACAATGGCTTATGCCGCGGATGCAGACCTGAAGTCAGCTATTAGAGCCCTGCAGAAGGGCGAGACCCCAGCACTCCTTCAGAAAGCGAAGGTGCATCCAGTACACTGCAAGGTCGAAGGGGACCTGCTGTACGTCCGTAACCAGTATAATGACTGGAGTCTATGGGTGCCAGAGGACCAGAAGCTCCGCACTCGGATAGTCAAGATGAACCATGACACCCCAGCGGCCGGTCACCCAGGCAGAGCCCGCACCTACGAGCTCGTTGCACGTGAATTCTACTGGCCTGGTTTGGCTAGATCTGTGCGCAGATACAACGCGAATTGCCGCAGGTGCCGCACGACGAAATCTGTGCATACCCAGCCACCTGGATTACTGCACCCACTTTCGGTGCCAGAACGACCTTGGCAACACATCGCAGTTGACTTTGTGGTTGACCTGCCACCAAGCGAACTCGACGGCATGACTTACACCAATGTTATGACAGTCACCGACAGACTCACTAAGGAAGTGGAACTGATACCCATCGGCGCGATGACAGCGCAGAACGCGGCGCGACTTTTCTTAAAGCACGTGTTCACCCGGCATGGCCTCCCAGAAACCATCACGTCTGATCGCGGAAAGCAGTTCATCGCCACTTTCTGGAAGCGCCTATGCAAGATGCTGCGCATCAGCAGGAAGCTGAGTTCCTCCTACCACCCTGAAACGGATGGGCAATCAGAACGCACTAACCAAGAGATGGAACAGTACTTACGCACCTTCACGAATGAGGCACAGAGCGACTGGGCCGACTGGCTGTGCTTAGCGCAGTTCGCTATTAACAACCGAGTGTCGGAGACCACTGGAGTGTCACCGTTCTACGCCAATGTTGGATATAACCCAGAGTTCACCGAGCGTATCGATTTGCAAGCAGGCAAGGACCGACACATGACAACCCTTCAGCGACTCGACAGCAAGTCAGCCGAAGCCTTCGCCAAACGCATCTGTGAGCTACATCGCAATCTTCAAGAGAACATGAGGATGTCACAGGCGCTGCAAGCCGAAGCAGCAAACAGGCACCGAAGCATCCCACCAGACTACAAGGTTGGCGACTGGGTGTATCTAAGCACGAAGAACATTCGCACCACTCGACCATCCAAGAAGCTGGACCGCAGATATGCAGGACCGTACCAGATCACGGAGGTGATGCCCGCTAGGCTGTCATACAAGCTGAACCTGTCGGATGCATTGAGCGGACTCGATAATTGCTTCCACACCTCCCTGTTACAGCGAGCCGACAACCCCGATCTCCCACCGCTCGAGGGACAGCACCTGGCACCGCCGCCGCCAGTGGCCATCGAACCCGACACAACTGCAGCTGACGCAGTCGCCGATGTCACAGTCACAGCCCCGGCACCAGAATATGAGGTGGACAAGATCTTGGACATGTACACGCGGAAGCGCGCAGGCAAAGTGAAGAAGGGAAAGAAGCGCAAGGTGGACACTTGGTACAAGGTGCGATGGACTGGCTATCAGGATATGGAGGCCGGAGAGACTTGGCAACCTGCAGAGGACCTGTTTGTGAGGGCAGCCGCCGCTCTTGCGGACTTTCACTACAGCCGGCCGGATTTGCCCACGCCTCAGGGCTTCGCAACGCCATCTGACTGGTCTCCAGTCAATGAGGTGCTCGGACTTAACACGATCAGGGTCGACAGAGACACCGCCACAAATAAGCCTAGCCGAGCCTTGCCTCTGATAGAATCTGGTCAGCGCATGTTCACTACGCACCGCTACGATGATCAGGTTACAGGAAAGTCCGTCGTCCCAACTGAGGATCACGGTGCAAGCCGCCGCCCTCAGCTCTACGACAGAACAGACAGTTGTACCGATGTTCTAGCGAACCCTGCAGAGCCTGCATTGATACCCAACCTTGGTCAAAAGGATCAGACGCGAGCGTTCGCCGAAGAGGGGCTTAGGCCCTGGGCGTGCCAGCAGTATGAGCAAACAGAGTCTGATGCGCAAGCCGCAGCAGTAGTGACAGAGATGGAGGACGACCTTGAAGACGATTGGACGTTTGCACGATTATGGAGTTCGACAGGCAAGGGTGATAAGTGGCCGCACAAGACGATGGATAGGCGAGTTAATGGACTGAACGCTCAGAGGACTGAGACGAGTTTTGAGAGGGGGGGTACTGTCACGGGCAGCCCGCGACCCTTCACTGACGATGCGTCGTCCCGGCGGAACCTCGGACCTTCCGCATCGGGTTAGCGCGGCTTGGCGTTGCTTTATCTATCCGCCGCGCCTCGCGCTCCTCTTTCGTAGCTTCGTAGAACAACAACTATCTCATTCGGACCCTATGGTACGCGCGCCCTTACACTTTATAATTTTTAGTAGATTTTAAAACCTTACCTTAGGATAAACTGTATTAATAGTGCGTATATAGTATTATTAAGGTTTATTAATTAGTTAATTATTCTATTAACGTACTATATAAGTTCTAGAGTATATAATATAGGTTATAGCCTATAACTAAATTTAAAAATTAAAAGAGAAAAGCTATATTACACCTAGATATAAAAACTCTTAAAAGATTACGAGTATAGCTTAGTATTTAAGACAAAGGTTAAATATATTACTATAGTAGCGCGCCGCGTACCCGGTAGTTATATCTTATATCTTATATTATATTACGGGTTATTACCTTACCCTAGGTAAGTGTTACGGTTTTAAAGAACGAGAGAAAGAGAGTCCCGTAAGATGCGTGCTAGGAATATAGAAACTAGAAGACAAGGTCTAATCGCTTAGACCTCTAACGCGATTAGGTTACGTACGCGACCGTAGCGAACCTATATAGTCGAACACATAAAGCTAGGCAACTAGACGACTAGACGACTAGACGACCAGTCGACTAGTCAAACAGTCAACTATAGAGCTAAGACATAGTAATATCTCCTTTATATTTAGGAACGCTAGAAACCCGTATAGTTCTAATGCGTTTAACTTACTTTTTAGTATTACTATTTAGAATATACTATAACCTAACCTCTACCTTACTACTACTTAGTTATTACGGAACGATTCCTATAGACCCTAGAATTACGATAACGAGACAAGCACGTAACTTATCCTACCTAAGCGCTTAGACTTAGAGCGATTAGACTACTTATGCTTAGACTAATTAGACTACTTATACTTAGACTAATTAGACTAATTACCGAGAGATACGAATCTCCTTTATATTTAGGGACGCTAAGAACCCCTTATAGTTTCAATACGTTTAACTCACTATTCAATATTACTATTTAGAATACATTATAACCTAATCTCTACCTTACCACTGCTTAGTCTTTATAAGACAAGATAGCTACTACTTTATTACTCTCCCTTAACTTCCTATCGGCCCGAGAACAAACCCGATTAAGCTTATCTTCTTAACTTGTAATATTATTAGGTTATACTAAACCTAACATAATATAACTATAATTTTTTAGAAGTTCTTTTAAGTTAGTAGTAAAGTCCTATTAAGCGCCTTTTAGGCTTATAAATATTACGTTATAGTAAGCTAATTAGCTGAATTATTTCCTTAACTTAGGTTTATATATTAGGTGTTTTAAAAGTAGGTAGTGTATTATATATGTCTATTTATAGTAAGACTAAAGGTTGCTACAAATGAAAAGGCCGTAGATGACTAATTAAAGCCACCTGTCTTTTAGCAGTTAGTGCCTAAGGTTTAATAGGCTAAAGTCCAATTGCACTTTAGATCGTGACAACACCGACTAGCACCGCCTAGTCAGCTATACAATCTCTATGTTCCTATGCTTCCCCAGCTATTCATTTCCGATAACTCCGGAGCTTTCCAGCTTCGAGACTGTATATAGGAGAAAGAAGATGGTCTTGCTAACTCTAGACCTTAGGAACGCAGACACATTCACTCGGTTAACTCCCTTACGTCGGCACACTCTCTAGCCATGCGTATATTCTCAGCACTATTTACTATTTGTGCGCTGATTGCGGAGCGTCAATTGGTGTGCGGCTCGCCTACGCAAACACTTCATCAGCGTTCAGACGACGGGAGTGGTAGCTGGAATCTGTTATCATGCTTTGGTTGCCACTGGGCCTTCAGGTGCAATCCGTTCCAATGCAGACCAGGATTTGGCTCTCTTTACAATGCTAGACGTCATACAAGCACTTTCACCTACGACACGGCGGCTTCGAGGCGTGCGGTTCGCAGGATTGATGACAACGTGACGGTCTACGTCGATCCAATTCGCGATGGAAGCATAACGTTTCACTTTCACCTCGGGCCACTCTTCCCGCTTCATATTCGCAACATTGCTGGTGGCGTGCGTTTAGGGAACACCGAAGCTGTTGAGGGCGAGCTTACAGATCCTGACCCGCACAGCCACTTCGACATCCTCGTTCCAGCGGAGACTGTCACCGCTGCCAGGCGCGCGTCAGGTAGTACTATATCCGTGGAGATCTTCTACGAACTGGACGGAGAGCTGAAATAGTACCATTGAGCGACCAACACATGGATTTGGTATAACCCGGACGCGCGGAGATACGTGAAAGCGGGGCTGTTTACTTCGTTGCGTCGCAACGCTACGCCTTCGATTGCAAGACAACCAGACAACAAGATATGCCAAGGCCAAGTTATCGCAGTCGACGGACGATAAATATTCTAGGTTTCGAAAAACAAGACGCGGGCGTCGTTGTTAGGTCTGAAGTACGTCTTAATTGCTCTTGCTGTCTCGGGGTCCAAAGTAGCCTACTAAGCAAACAGCTGTAATTAGGCTACAGCCCATCAAACCTGAGGCATCAGCCGCCGAGAACTAGGTGACTTTGATTAGTCACCGATCGGCTTCTTTTGTTTGTAGTACCTTTAATTCGAGATAGCTGTATATAATATGTTACATACTTTTATGTTCACCTGAATATGTCCACCTCACGACATCGTGTGGCCACGCGTTGCTAAGAAACACAATGATAACCGTGTTGACACAAAGTGACTACCGTGGTCGGCGCCCCCGTAGACCATTTTGCCCCGGGTGCTGCCGCTGCCGACCGCGAAGGCGCAGTGCAGATCGCGGAGGTGACGTATCTCGAAAAAGCATGAGTGCAAATATGCTTTACAGTGGGTAGAACAGCCAGGGAACCCACCAGAATTTGCAAAATACGATGCGCAATATCACTACAACGCAACAACGCGTGTCCAAACAGAAAGCACTATCGTAATCGCAAACCCCCGCTCTGATATGTAGCAATTCATTCAAGGTTGTAGGGTAGCCTAGGCACAAAGATATCTATGTAGGTGCTGTCACGGTGTACGGGCTAATCTGGCCACCGCGTGATACCTGAGCACGCCCATGGTCACGAGTGAGTCGATGACTGAGGCCGGTCCTTGGAGTGATATAGCGACGCGGACACCGGCCTCGCGCTGACAGATGCGACACTACATCAGCGGCCTCCCATTTCTATTGCCTTCTGCTCGCCTAGCGCGACTGCTAGCTACCTCCCTCCCAGCTTCTCTCCGCCTCGCTCTCTCGTATCTGAAACATCTACAAGCATCCTCACGCTTTGCCACAGTACCTCAGCAGTGATCTTACGGTAACATGGCTGCGGCAGAGTACTATTCAGGCGGCCCACAAGCCTCAGGCCCGCCGCCTGGTCCAGCCTTCCCTCAGCCTACCAACAACAACCATCTCAACCCAAATCCACCATACCCTATGAGCGATGCGCCTCCCCCGTACTCTCCATACGCGGAACCACCAAGACCGCATTCGCAGCCTCCGCCACAGCATAGACCACCGCCGAACGAACAGTATTGGCATCCCCCACCCCCGCTTAATGGACCCCCGCCGAATCATGCAGGTTATGCGCCGGAGAATAGCAACAGACCTGTACCTCAGGTCAAAGACTCAGACTTCACGGGTCCTGCTTCGTATGCGCCTCCGAACGGCCAACAGCACCCGCGATATCTGCAGCATCAGGGTTTCTATCCTCTAGCGGGTACTCCGGCAATGCAGCAAGTGTTTGGTAATGGGAATGCAGACACAAGCGGGCGAAGACCTTCGACAACGCCCGGCTACAGACCATCGGCTTCGCTATACCGCGACAACCATTATCGTGGGAGCTCAAGATCGCGGAGTCGCAGTCGCAGTCGCAGTCGACACCGGCGACACCATCATGATAGGCCAACCGCTCAGCGCAAGAAATCGTCCGGCGTAAACACATTCCTAGGCGCCGGGGGAGGTGCCATTCTTGGAGACGCCATTTTCCCAGGATTAGGTAAGTCTGAGGCGTGCGAGCGTTGTATTCTCAGCTGACTAGCAGTTGCTGAGACATTTCTACGTGGTATTCGAATATCGCTAACGCCTTTCTGTTTAGGTACATTGGGCGGAGCAATCCTCGGAGGGCTAGGTGGCCACGAGTACAGCAAGAAGAAGAAATCACACAGCAACCCTCCCAGCAAGATGCGGGACAGATCCTCCAGTAACGACGACGAGTACTACAAAGATCACAGGCGATGGCGGAAGTATTGAAGCCACTCATAATTCATGAACGATATCACGATACCAAGCAGCGCAGGCCGCTCTAGCGTAAGGTTCTTGGATGTATACTAGTAGTGGAATTATACGAATGTAATACGAAGTTCACATGTGCTATGATGGTACTCTTGTGTCGTTTGATAATGGATATAGAAGTCGAAAGCGCACTAGAACTAACCGCAGAATGCCCGCAAAGTCTAACATTTGCATCCACATAGACAACGAACAATTTGGGCGGCAGGTCTTCTGCGCAAAGATACCTTGCATTAATGTTGTGCCCATTCTCTTGCGATAAAGATCCGAGGTGAACGCCGCGCGTACGCATTGGGTTTTTCAAATGAAGGCGCCGACCCTGTCGCCACAATGCTAACCTATCTCAGCTCAGAGGCAGCTATGAAGCCCGTATCTCCAACGCGTATTCCAAAATAACATCTGCTCGCCAAGAGCCGGAGGAGCTCTTGACGCTCAGCGTCCAATGAATGCGACATAGTGTTCCCCTCTCACGGCCATGGTGCAAGCGGAGCTGTCTAAAAAGGTCCTGGTGGCTAATACTCCGCACTGCAAGATGCATCTTCCCGAGGGCTGCATCTAGTAGAGTGCTCTGCCGTGAGTATGGCTATCATGCAGAGGTTTCGTCGAGAGGAGTTCGGTCTCTTCACAGCAAGGTGCTTCATACTGATATGCATCACTTCGATTCTGGAGAATCTAACAGGAAATCGTCGGCTATCTCAAGGCAGCACAAAGACGGTATCATCGATCACAGCTCTCAGTCATGTCGACGGAGTACTTCGACGCTGTCATCGTTGGTTGTGGGTTCGCTGGAATCTTTCAGCTGAAGCGGCTGCGAGATGATCTCGGGTTGAAGTGTATATGCCTTGATCAGGCCGGCGACGTTGGCGGGACTTGGTTCTGGAATTTATACCCTGGCGCTATGTCGGACACTGAGAGCTATGTCTACCGTTTCTCCTGGGACAAGGATGATCTCAAGACATATCCGTGGAAGGAACATTACGTGAAGCAGCCAGAAGTGCTGGCCTATCTCAAACACGTCGCAACGAAGCATGATCTGTACAAAGACATGAGGTTCAACGTGGAGATGAGTGAGGCTTGCTGGGATGATAAAACCAGGACTTGGGGCATTACATTGAACGGTGACCAACGAGTGACAGCACGGTATCTCATCACAGGACTAGGGCTTCTCTCCAAGACGAATCTACCAGACATCCCAGGCATTCAAGACTTCGAAAGAGACATTCATCACACTGCAAAGTGGCCGAAGGACTTTCCATTAGACGGGAAACGAGTAGGCATAATAGGCAGTGGTTCGACAGGCGTCCAGGTCATCACCGAGATTGGACGCAAGGTTGATACATTGCTAAGCTTCCAGAGGCACCCACAGTACAGCGTACCTTCAGGAGACAAGAAAGTGACACCTGAATACCGCCAATGGGTCAACGATAACTACGATGAGATCTGGAATAACGTTCGCAACTCGATCACGGCCTTTGGGTTCGAGGAAAGCAAAATATCATACCATGATGTGGACGAAGAGGAGAGGGAGCGTATCTTTGAAGACGTATGGCAGCAGGGAAACGGATTCAGATTCATGTTTGGTGCCTTCAACGACATTGTAGTCGATGAGGCTGCAAATAAGGGTGCCCAAGAGTTCATCCGCAAGAAGATACGCCAAATCGTTAAGGACCCAGAGAAAGCACGAAAGCTACAACCATATGACATGTACGCGCGAAGGCCGCTCTGCGATGGCAACGCAACCAACGGAGAGAAATATTTCGAGCAATTCAATCGGCCCAATGTGGACATTATAGACCTCAGAGAGACACCTATCACGCGAATCGAGGCCACAGGAATACGCACATCTGACGGAACACTGCACGAGCTTGATGTCTTGATCCTGGCCACTGGATTCGATGCCGTCGAAGGCAATTACACACGGAATAACATCCGTGGCCGGCACGGTCTGTCCTTAAAGGACGTCTGGAAAGATGGACCCAACTCATTGCTTGGAGTCCATGTCCACAACTTTCCCAATCTATTCATGATTACCGGGCCTAAGGGTCCTTTCACGAACATACCGCCGAGTAAGTATTCCCTTCCTTGAGTGGGAGTCGTACGCTGACTCGCAGGTAGCCATTGAAGCACAGGTAGAGTGGGTAACGTCGTTGATCAAGAAAGGGCAAAAGGAGACCTCCCCCGTGATCGAAGCCACTCACGAGGGCGAGCAAAGATGGTCGAAGCTATGCGACGAACTCGCCGCCAATTCACTCTTTTGGCGTGCTGAGGATAATTGGATCTTCGGGTGAGTGTAAAGGGTTGAAGGCATCGCGAGCTTCAGACAAAACCCGGTCCCTTCCCCTACTTAGCACCAATTGCTGAGACATCTCCGCGTGTTGCTCGAGTATGGCTAATACCCTTCGGTAGGGCGAACGTAGCAGGAAAACCTAATACGCTACGCTTCTACTTTGGTGGTTTGGGTGGCTACTATCAAGAGCTCAGGAAGGAAGTAGAGGCGGGATACCCAGATTTCAAGCCCTTCAGTGGTGATGCATTGCGTGCTTGAACCAACAGATCGTTATATCGACGGCAGAATACGAATCCATGGCCAATGTCGTGCTCCGGTGGAGTGGTGTCGTGCACACTACACTGCAGAGAAGTCAGAGTTAGTGACGAGCATCCGTTGGAACATTTCCATGCCAACGAAATGCAACTGGCTCTTCAGCTGAACCGATTCTCCCAAAATATTTGGTGGTATGCGATACCTTGACGCTGTCACACTGTCAACATGGCTCGCTTGGTCATCCTGTCGGGTCGCGTTCCTTGTGATCCCTGCTGGGGCAAGATCGAAGCTCCCGAACGCGGCAAGCGCGGCGCCCAGGGTGTTCACCGGACCTGTCGGCCGCCGTTGCCGAAATGCGGAGGCCGCGATAAGGTCAATCAAGCTGGCAGTATGTGTACTACTGTATGTTTGGGAGGGAGAAGGTCGTCAGATGACAGTGTCAGCAGTTCTGGTGCGAACATGTGCTGCTTATCGGTGTTATCTAGCGCATTTGCAGAAGGCTAGACGTGGTGCATAAGTCGCACGTCGTGCACAGCCCAAATGAAATCTAACTGTTGTCTAGGCGACCTTGGTCAATGTTTGATCGGAATGCCCTAAGTTTAGTGGGAGGGTGCACGACTCGCGCGTGAGTTGACGATAGGATGTTGAGCGCTTGTCGACGGGATGCATGGGCTAGAAGTAATCTATTGACGCTATTGTGTACTTGTGACGAGCTCACTACTCGACCTGTACAGTACGGTGTCTGCCCGGATATCTGCAGCTGTCCGCTGTTTCATTCATCAGTCGGCGGTGACGGTGTCAGGCGGAGCGGAGCTACCGACAATCGAGTACGAAGCCTCGAAGCTCGTGACTATACACCACGGCTACACACACTACTGTTCGACACGCTTTACCAGCGAGCCAGCGTCACAGGCATTCGCGCGCACTCTGCGGATCGCGCTGCCTGCCAGCTTGATTGCCTATCTGCACCTGCGACTCATCTCCAGGCAGCTGGGCCAGAGCTCGAGTGCTTGCATGATCTGTTCAACGCTTGATGCCTCAGTGCTGAGCAGCAGTATGCCTTTCGCCAACTAGCCCTGTCGCCTGCCACGCACACTGCCTGGAGCTCGTCGACGCCCTCAAAGCGCATCTGAGACTAGCAGCGACATCCAGTCCGCCGTGACCATGGAGCCATCGTCCACTCGATCTGTCTCGAACATCCCACCATCGTGATCGACCGTCGAGATACCGTACCGTACCGTACCGTACCGTACCTACCCATCCTCCGCACACGCACATCTGGGCAACACGCCTGGATACGTCCGCGGCTGCTTCAACAGACAGCAGCTCGATGCATCAGCACCCGCGGTCCTCGCCCCGCAGCGCTTCTGCGGCGAGCAATCCGTCGACGAACCCAGAACGAACCAACAACCCAAGAGATCGACCTCCCACTCGCACGAGATCCAGCGTCGATCTGGCATCATACACCGAAAGAGCAAATGCAGAAGCAGCAGCCGAGAGCAGCAGACAGCCAAATACCTCCAGCGGTGAGGATCGAGAAGCAACGAAGCTTAACCAGATCATACAAGTACGACGAGTTGAGCAATGATGTGCTGAAGCAGTGCTAATACGTTCGGACAGCATTTCCACAACAAAGCAGCTCTGACAATCTGTTCGTCAAGAGCCAACTTACCCCAGGTGTACACCAGAAATGGAGACATAAAACAGAATCGATGGGTGAGTCCAAAACCCTGATCCATTCAAAAATGGCAAGATTACTCCCGTTGCTTGTCGTTCGGTTTGGTTTGATGTTCATGGGATGGCATGATGCAAGAACAACTGAAAAATGCCTGTTGTACGCTGCAAAGCAACGCGCCAAACTTCGAGGACAGATCTATCACGTTCGTCACGGCTCGTCGTCAGATGGTAACCCGTTGATATCTCACGACTCAGTGATCGTGGAATGTTGGAAGAACCAGCTTGAGCTTGTCAACGTGGGTTCCAGCACGTATGCTAACCATCAATTGCAGTTCAATGTCATTCTTGACGACACGGATGTTCTGTCGGAAGACCTCCAATCCTGGAGAAGACCTGACCTGGCTGATCGAAGACCTTCGCCGCTGGTGATAGAGGTCTTTGTCGATACCTCGCATCTCTCGCAGAATCAAGCCTTGGTCTCAATCGATGAAGACGAAAAGCGCTCGGATGTTGCTGATACCCTGGCTTCATCCGCCGAATCGAGTCCACGCCCAACAAGAAACGGCGTGCCGTACTGCGAGGTGGTACTTGAGCGTTGGATCATTCAGTTGGGTGATGCTGATGACTATTCATCTGCGGACCTTGGTGATGCACTTCCAAACGTATACAAGAAAGGCGTAGTGCTTTTCAGATCTTTGTTCATGTTCACTCGTCAATTGCCGGCTTGGAAGCTTCAACGGAAGCTGACCAGACAGCCTGGGAATCATCAAGCGCTGAGATTGCGCTTCCGCGTCAAGCACGGGCACAGCGTCGCGCCAGGCCGTCAGGACTCCTTGTATACACCTTTGAACGCTTCAGAGATGGCAACCGGAGCTTGTACAGAGCGTTATGAGATACCGCCGCTGCTTTGTCGGAGCGGACCACTTTCGATTTTGGTCGACTACCGTACGAACTGTAATTTCGACGTCGCTGATGCAGAGGCTCTTCTCTCATCACGTTTCTTGGGCCTAGATGAGGGTGCACCAGCTATGCCTGTTGGAAGGTCGCTGCCGGGTCCGCGCAGTGAGCAGTCCCGCGTGCAGTATAGTAGCATGGCTGGCGCGATCGGCGAGCAACCTGCCCGCATCGGTGCGTATGGTAGCTTGGGCACTTTCCACGCTGCTGAGAAGCGCGGCTCGCCGGTCTCTGAGCTTAAACAGCGCGTGCTGGATGACGACAGCCATAGTGTTGAGAGCCGACAAGGTAAGGAAAGAGGAATTGGGATCTCTCGAGGGCCATCTTTGAACCTGAAGAGCAATCCGCCCTTTAAGTCTGGATCGCTGGCATCTTCTCCGCGTCCATCACCATCGCCCAGTACCTCCGCCGGCAGATCAGAGTCGAATTTCATGAGACTTGCTGGAACTTCAAGCAGTAGCAAGAGAGTCTCATTGAACACTTTACCGCAGCAAGCACTACGCGCGCCGCCGATACCGAGCGAGACAGCCATCGCGAGCTCCAGTTCATCGTCTCCGAAGCCAGCACCAGTACACCGATACAGCAGCAGTTTTGCTGGCCGGACGAAGCGACATACAGCACAGGGCAGTAAAACGGGTGAAAGTGCTGGAAGCTCCGGCCGCGCGAGCAGTGGTTCGAATAAAGAAAGGTCGAGCAATCTCGCATTGCCTGAAGGCAGCAGTCCTTCGGCACAGTTATACCCTGCATCGGATGACAACGATGATATTGCCTCGTTCATCTCGCAGATCGAGAGAGCCAAGGATCTTCCAAGTCTTCGCTCGCGCCCAGCCTCTCGCGATAACACCGTGAATTTGGCCAAGTACAGCAGCATGAGAGATCCAAACACGCAACTAGCTGAAGAGATGAGCTCGTCCTCACTCATACAGACTTCCTCCGCCACACCTCCAAGCCGCCGATTATCGAATGTACCTGGTCTATCGACTTCATCCTCGCCTTCACGAGCTTTGACACATGCACCACACGTACGCTCGAGGCTTTCTACGCATAGCATCGCAGAGGAGGTCAGTGGCTCGTTAAGAGTTTCAGGCGAAGGGTCAGACAGTCCCAAAATCCACGAAGAGGACGAGGAGGAAGAGGACGAAGAGCCTTTGCTCTTCGCACAAGACATTGTTTAATGTCGTTGGTCGTTTTAAAAGGCGTTTTATGGTACGGAGTCCGGCCAAACGATAGGCCTAAAGGCATGCATTGGGGGCCTCAGACTGCAGCATAGCGTTGTGTTGTAGCTGGCAGACATCTGATTCGATGTACTTGCATTATAGAGAGGAACTTGTCTAACGATTATCTCGGCCCAGTCAATGAGGCACATGAGGAAGGAGCGGTCGTGCCGTGGTGGTCGTCTAGCGTACATCACCAAATAGCACTTTGTCAGTAGGACTTCAGCTTGATGCTGACTTCAAGCTCACTTCAGACTCACTATGGCACAAGTGTATCCCAGCACTCGAGGCATTTCAGCACTCAAGACAGGGGCCGTAGCCCGGTATAAGTGAGAAAGCAGCACTGAACCACTGAAAGTAGCGTTATCACATGCCAACCACGGTTCACTAGCTGTCAGCAGCATTGCTAAACCATGCAAAGCACACATATAAAGCACGCCACTACGTAGCATACAAGCTACAACACAACAGCTCGTACATCACCATCCAGTTGACGATATCCACCACTTACACCAACAACCACTTACATCAGCCCGACTACAAACAGAAGGCCTCCAGCATGGACCTCTTCCGAGCGTACAGTGATTCGTCACAAGGCTGCAATAGCAAAGATCTATTCGCACCTGGCGCGGCGGTGAGCTGCGGCAAGACCACAACATACACCCCACCATCGCTGGATTCTTTCGACTTCGCTCAAGAACTCACTGATGCTCTCGCATGGAAGAAGAACAAGCCAAGCATCTTCGTCTTCTTCTCGACTTCACTGCTTTTCACAACACAAGTGGCGCGTTACCGCAAACAGAAAGGAGAAGCCAACGTAAAGATCACTTGCTTCGACTCAAGGACCGCACACACCCCGGATGGAAATCCCGTCAAGTTTCGGTCAGTCGCTATACTGCTCGAGCAACACGGCATCATCCTCTCAAACAAGGACGGGTCAATTCGCGATTATGCCGATGTGTACGCGGCTACTGAGTGCACTGTTCCCGGCGAGGACGCTCTGACTGCCACCTTCGATGATGTGGAGCAGGCAGGACTGTACAGCCTCTACCCGGTAATGGCAAGTGGCTATCGCGGCCATAGACCAAGGCTTGCTTTGACTACCCAGGACCTCCGCGACTTCCATTTTCAGGAGGAGAAGAGCTTCACCACAGGGCATATCAATGCTGCGGCCAAGGTTGCGGCAACTTTTCAGACCGATTCTGCTGAAGGAACAGTGCAAGTGCCCAGTAACGTCTTGGTACACGTGCTTGCGCTTCGTAAGAGGCGTGTAGGTGACGTCGTCTTAGCGAATTGGCTTCAGAATTGCTCGGAAGAAGTGATCGATCTCGAAGACGACGGCGATCGGCTTTCGATTGCCGACTTTCTGCATGGCCCTCTCGAGGTTGAGCAGTGTCGTGAGCTAAGATCGATGGTTGGCAGCAGGCAAATCGTTGCTGGAGCGATCAATCACAATATTAGCGTCGGCAAAATCGCTCAAGAGCAGGAGTTGGCGCAATGGCAGAAGTGGAGGAGAGAACATATCGACGAGATGCGCGAGGCTAGAGAAAAGCGTCCAGATTACGTGCCAAGACGTGGCAGTCGCAAGCGCTCTCGTCGCGAAAGAGACAGTTCTCAGGACTCAGACCAACTCCATCAGCAGACTCACAGCCGGTCCAAGCCGAAGAGGCTACCAAGGGCAGAGTATCGAGCACAAAAAGATGTCGCAAGAGCCTCGCGGACTGGGGTGGGACAGTACTCATTTGGTGACAACGGCCACCATGACCAGAGGTTCGAGATGCCGAGATTCGAGACCAAGCTCTTCAACAAGCGCGCACAGCGTAATCAATGCGACCGGAGAAGCGAGACACGTCCGCATAAGAACGCACGCTTGTGGTAACCAAGCCAAGAAGTACGAGCTAGAACATGCAAATGTTGCCATTCGGTATAGAACTCGACATCGTCTGTCGTGTCCATCGTAAGTCATCGGAATCGTGCTACAGAGCTAGCCGGAGCCCGCCTGCAGCGAGAGGAAAACGTTCCAGAAAAGGCCTGCAGTATTTCCAACGAGCATCCGATACTCCAGAGGGACCAGAGTGAAGTTGGCAATGCTGACAGCAGGCCACAGCTTCTGGCCCGCAACGATCATGGCCCAGAATTTCTCCGACATGTCCTGCTGGATTGATGCGGCCGACTGGCCTCGGATCAAGGCGATGCCTGCGATGAAGAGCACGGTCTGGGACGAATTAGCGTAGCACTGTCCGCATTCAGGAATGAGATAGATCATTACATTCACAGCGGCACCTAGTGTCTGATCCAACGCGAACTTGATTGCCGTATTCTTCACATTCAACTTGCGACCTTGATCCATGCTCGCCTGCTTCCCCTTCTCTGCCATAGCCCCAGTATTCAGCTGCTTGCGATCAATAGCCGCTTCGCCAGCGCCTCTCTTGTCCTCTCCCATGTGACCTTTGACTGTCTGATCGACCAACGCCCCCTTTTCGGCAGGCGGTAAGGTTACGGTGTAAGCTGGGAATTGCGCTTCGAGCCAGCTTTGCCATATGAAGTTCGGTGGGCAGGCTAGGATGGAGAAGAGCACGAACTGGAAGATGTCGACGGTGTTCAAGGTGTAGGGCGTCTGGGCGTTGTTGTTAGCGACGTTCCGCTATGCCATTGGAAGCAGACGTACGCCAGCTCGCCAGCATCGTATGAGCTGTGCGAGGATGTTGGAGATGCCACTCAGTACTGCGGCCTGCACTGTTGCTTTCACGATGGGCGCGTCCATTCTCGCGATGTTGGTATTGTGGGCTGTTGTACTGTAC
The DNA here is from genome assembly GCA_033816765.1 of Nothopassalora personata. Lineage (NCBI taxonomy): Eukaryota > Fungi > Ascomycota > Dothideomycetes > Mycosphaerellales > Mycosphaerellaceae > Nothopassalora > Nothopassalora personata. The sequence continues at coordinate 3,331,895 of CM066287.1, read as the reverse complement.
GGAGCCGAAGCACGGGGTTTCAGGCAGCGGTGTGGTCCGGGGTCATCTCCGACAGCAGATCACACGCAACAAGTGCAGCTGCAGGCAGAAGACACGTTGTCATCTTTGAAGGTTGCTCGTTCTTGCCCATTCATCTCCAAGAGTTGGCCAGGTGCATGCATCATATGCCGATCTGCATATAAGCGAGAAGCGGCCCGCCCTTCCGCAAACCCATGTCGAAGCTTCAGCCACACCTGCCGAAGCAGAAACATGAAGAGGCATCAAACACGTTGTTGCCTCTATAATGTAATTAATGCTGACATAGCGTTCCATCCTTCCATCCATCGCCATGTCGAGCGGAGTCGGGTCCGCTCCAGGTCTCACGTTCTCGCGTGAGACATTCGCAAAGCTCACGCCGGGTCCATTTCTGCTTGCACATCTCAAGCAGGAGGCCCAAGTACGACCAAATGGACGAAAGACATTCGAGTCCCGCCAACCTGTCATCAACACTGGCTCGCTCACCCACAGCAACGGGAGCGCTGTCGTTCGTGTTGGCGATACCGCCATTGTATGTGGAGTGCGTGGCGAGATTCTCTTGGCATCAGAAATCCCCCATGCGCCCAGCGAGGATTTGCATGAAGAAGACCTGATAGAAGAACTGGGTCTCTTGGTACCAAACATCGAGCTCAGTACGGGCTGCTCACCAGCACACCTCCCTGGGAACCCACCTTCGACACTGGCACAGTCACTCTCGTATCGTTTCTCTGCCGTGCTTCAGGATTCTCACTGCATAGACGCATCCAGTCTCTGCATCAAGTACACGGAGCCAAATTCCGAGGACGCAGATACAGATGAGGATCCGAAGGTGGTAACGAAGGCGTACTGGACGCTGTACGTCGATGTATTGTGCTTAGCGCTTGATGGCAATGCTTTCGACGCTGCATGGCTCGCAATTGTGGCCGCACTGCGCGACACCACACTGCCAAAGGCATGGTGGGACCAGGACCAAGAAGCTGTACTATGCTCTCCACTAGTATCTGACGCCTCGCGCTTGGCTCTCAAGGAGATCCCTTCCGTGGCAACCTTCGCAGTGTTTACCACAGCGTCGCCTCTACAAAAGCCGGATAATGCTCAAAGCTGGATCTTGGCAGACCCTGATGCATTCGAGGAGGATATGTGCGATGAGACGCTCACGATCACGCTGAAGAAGAGCAGCAGTGGAGGCACACAGATCCTCAAGGTGGAGAAGAGTGGCGGCTCCTTTTTCGGCAAGACGACCATGAGAAAGTGCTTCGAAGAAGCTGAAGGGCAATTGATCAAGACTGAGCTTGCACTGAACAAAGGCTGAGAGTGCCTCCGTTCATGTTCAATGATGCCCTTTACGCCCCGACATGAGCATGAGGTCCAGCGTGCCTCGGGCGAGCCTTGTGCAGCATTACTCGCGACTCGTAAGACGCTTCATACTGCGGCTCTATGCACGACCACTGGAGCCGAGGAACAAAAACCACAGTTAAGCTTCAAGTGTACGAGGACGCAGCTGGACCACGGATCTCGGATCGCCGTCGACGACCTGTCTACTTTCACTCTTGATAGTGAGTTCCAAACATTCAAGCCGCCCCGGAGGAAGCCAACCTCGGTTGGTCTCGTCATTCTGGTGTGAATGACCGCTTCGGCTGTCGAGTTCATCCTACGAGCACAGAGAAACAGCCACATTCGTGGCCACGCAGCATATCCCTAGAGAACTACAGCAATGGACCATTCCGAGTGCCTCCATGGCGAGTGCTCAATCATCGAAGACTTTGGAGTATGCAGGTTGTCTCCGTAAAATGTTCTATGTCTACTGTCGTCGTTCTTGGACAAATTATGCAGGCGCAATCTTTTGCCATGTCCACATACCTCACCACGGTAGCCAGGCGCAAAGTCTAAAGCACTACCTCTGCTTTGGTGCCACAATGGAGTGTACCAGGACCTTACCTCATTAACATTATGTGCATCAAGGAGCACAAGATGTATGCTGACATGTCGGCAGCAATGGCTCCGAAGCCCTAACTTGTTGAATAGTGGCGCCGTAGGAGAACCGTATCACAAGGATGGATCTGCAATCACCAGCAATATCGCTGTCGTCGCGATCAGTATGAAGCACAAGCCCAGGTGGTCTGAGCCACAAGGTGTCGTAACTTTTGTGCCACCAGTATTACACACGTGGTCTGCCTGGACAGATGCTAAACGGACGATCACCATGCCAACAGCGCTCGGATGGCTACGCAGCTTTGAAGCGCCTCCACGGCAATCGCGGCCATTGTATATGCTTGCTTTGAGATGGTGTTGAACATTAGCATTCCTGGCCAGCACTCGCTGACAAGCGACAGCGATGCATCTGTAGTGAAGATACCATCGGGAAGCGCCACTCAATCAGTAGCTCGAATCGTGATCAAGCACGATACAGCCCGCTCGGCACTCCACTGCACCGATACTTGGCGAATCCAGGCCGACTACACCAAATCCACGTAGCCGCGCCAGCTGAAGAACGCTTCATGGAGCTCAACGACCAGACTGTAGGCTGGCACAAGCTGAACCGCCTGTGGTCGTTACCTGTCTGCTTTGTCCCGTGTTCGACGGGAGTCTGACAGACTCCCGTCGAAGTGGCAAGTGAAGCCAAATCTCGATAATCATGACGATCATCATTGTGAAACGAGCATGTCCAGTGCAAAGACGGCTCAGATATGCACAGTCCACGACTTTGGTAACACAGACCCGGGTTTACATCATGCACCTCGCCAGAAATGCGTCTCAATCCCGGAACAACTGCAGCCGCCCAACTCATGATCCACATCAGTCAAACTTACTATACCGAAACACAGTTTAGAAGCAATGGCTGTCCTGAACCTTGTGCTGTGGTTTTGGGAGACACTTTGCGCTCACTATCTTCCGCCGCGCCTAAAGAAATGCGGGCTAAGCGCGAAATCGCTGACCATGCTGAGCCTCCCTTGCATGGGCACTTGATTCCGTATCAGGACAGTACTCGGATCACTCGACCGAAGAAGGTCGCTCTGTGCAACATGCGGTAGAAGATTCGGGCGTGGTGAAAGGTCAGGGCTTACACCTGTGATACACCGGCGTGGAATGCTCGTACATTTTTTGACCTACGCTGATGAGGCTCCAACAAAGGGATGGCATGCGTGCTTACCGGACCTATACTGACGTGCAGCTTAGTTCGCATAAGCTTCAGAGGAACGTGGCAGCACAGACCCTCGCCTCGCACATGGGCTCAACGTCTGGGTCTGGCGTCCAAGGATCAACCCTTTCTGCCATGCAGCTGGCCGTCGACACCCACGGCCCTGCCTTCCGTAGCCCTTGTTGTGCTTCTTGAGTGCTGTCATGGCGAATAAGGGCTCGATGGTCTTGCCGAGCTCTCGGCTGCCTGCACAAGACGTAGATAAAACGACGTGCCCTTCTCACCTTCCCTTGTAATTTTTATCCTCTTCGTTCTGTGTCTTACAGCCACCAGAACCACACTATACAAATAACGCAAGCCAGGACGACGAAGCGAACCGAACTTATTCACCACCATGGCGGTACATGATGCCGACTCTCCTACCCATGACTCTGTGTCAAAAAAGACAACGCCTGCGATTCCAGACTATCTCGCCACGCCAAATGCTGTGTTTACCGATGAGGGTGTTCAATGGCGTTATGGGAAAGCACCAGATTACAGCAAGACTCGCAAAGTATGGGCGGAAGGTAAGAACCAAATTCAATCTTTCCACCGCAGCCACATCCACCTCTTCGGCTTCAGCAGCGCCTTGTGTGCCACAGCATGCGACTACAATACGCCCACGTGGCATGCAGCTTCGATCGGCATACGGTTTACACCATCCCGGAGCTGTCCAAGCAATTTCTCGAGCGGCCCTCTTGCGTCTTCGGTACATGCTACATGGACGAGTATCATTTCTTTGGTTCTCCAATGATTTATTCGAAAGCGCAGACCGCTCGGGCCGAATGATGAGCTCGCTGACATGCGTCTCCAGGAAAGCGTATGAACCACGAGCCAGGAAGTCTGCCAGAGATGGTGGAGAATCTCGTCAAGAACTGGGAAGTCGAGGCATCGTTCAAACCAAGGTTGTCTGATTGGCGTACGATCGACCATGAGAAGTACTCATTTGCAATGGGCGGTGGAGCGCCGCAGTAAGAACAATAGCCCTGATTTGCGACAACACAAGCTGACAGTCATCTACAAAGGTCGGCCGAGCACATGATCCAGGTCAGTGGCAGGAGATAGCACAACTTGTGTCTGTGCCACGTCTGCTGACACTTTGATGCAAGGTTGGAACCTACAATGGTATCATTGCGCCCAATGAATACTATAGCCCCGAAAACTCGGACTTCGCCTCAAGCCACAAAACCTTCAAGCGTATGATGCCGACCTTTGCCTGGGAAGTGCTCGAGGTGTACAGTGGGCCGCCTCGAGTCGCTTTCAGGTGGCGTCACTGGGGAGTCATGAAGAATGATTACGTGGGATTCAACGAGTATGTTCCACCACTAGCGCATCAAAGTATCACGGTGTTCGTGCAGGATGTACTGACGTAGTGCAGCAAGGGTGAGAAGGTTACTGCCAAGGCTCACGGTGGCCTCATCGACATCCAAGGTGTGACGGTAGCAACTGTCGATGACAAAGTGCGCCTCCAGGATCTTCAGACGTGGATGGACCCCTTGGAGATGTTCAGACAGATTGCTCCTCATGGCGTCATCAACAAGACCACGATGAATCGCAAGGTCGACAAGGAAGCTGCATTGGACATGCCGGCTGAGACGGACAGCAAGACCGCCGAAGAGGAACAGGGCACGAAGGTCGACTTACTGGAAGCAGCTCAGTCCGAAAATGTGCTTGAAAGCACCGGTCAAGCAGCCGATGCCCCCGTGCTACATGTTGGCACGAAGTCGCAGGATCAGAAACAGGCGCTCCCTGGCTCCGCTGTCGGTGACGAGAAAGGCTCTGATCCTGCTGAGGATGTAGCACATGTCCAGTCACAAGACGTCTGGCATGACGCACAAGACACTCTGCCGGAAGCGCAGTCCATCGTCGACACCGCGGCTAGTCAGGGCGCGGAGACCACTGTGAGCAAGCCTGCTTCCAACTATCACGAAGCCAAAATCAAGGCGGAGGATGGTGAGCCCCTTGCCAGCGAAGTCCAGAACAATCCCAAGGAAATGCCGCAGCAGCACACGAGCACTGCGCCACGTTCCATGTACACCTCGTCTGTCACCGGCAATGAGGAGAAGATCCTGGAGCCGGCTTCGCGCGGTGAGATGGTCGATGAGTCAAAGGACGCTGGCGCTCGAGATAGCGTTGATGTCTATCTTGAGCGCTCAGCTGATCATGTTCATCCACAGCCCAAGGAGACCGAACAGAACGTGCGCCCGAAGGTCGGCGAGGCTGTCGCAGCAGCTCCTGAGAGTGAGGAGACACGGGCTACCTACGAGGAGATGAGTCGCATATCAGCATCGGAGTGTCCGTTTTTGATGAACCGCGAGTAAGCACTGCAGCATTCGAGATTTGAGATTGATCGGCGTTGACAGTATCACGGCTGCTGGTTGTCTGTATTGTTCACTGCATGTATGGTTGGTTCTGTAACTTAATGTAGACGGCATGTCATTTTCTTGCTGGGACGGTGCAACTTACATGCATCTCGCGTCAGCATCTCGCCTTGAGCAGAGTGTACCATAGCATCATGATTTTGATGCTGTGGTTGGGCACATGGTGGCTCGTGGCTGCCTTCAGGACGTCTCGGCGACTTTCGGGATCGCTCAAGGGCTCTGTTTCACATCCGTTAGTTCAGCAGCTACTATGCTATGCAATATTCCGCGCCATGCTGCCGGGGGTGGGTCCGTGGATTAGCCGTCCCGCGTTCCTCATAGTAAACACGCGTAGAACCTGGGAATAGCGATATTCTGTCCCAATCTCATGAATATTATCGTGTCGTTGATATAACCTCGTCGTCGCCAGTCCCAGGTGTTGTTTGCCTCACATGGCGGCAGGCTCCAAGCGTCGTAGCAGCACTGCTGGGCCATCTTCGAGACCAGCCAAACGCGTTCGACAGCCACCTCGTCCAAAGCCTTATGATAACACACTCCAAGCTCTTGAGCGAATAGTCGTTGGATCTCGTTCTGCTGCCATTGCGGCAACCTAGCAGGCATAGATAACGCCAACAACACCTGGGACTGGCGACAGTAACGATATAACGACGACACGACGATATAGCGATGATAAAGTACTGGATTCCCGGGTTCTACAGCAAGATACTATGGGGCTTGGCAGGACGGTGATACCGCGGCTATGCGGCCCAGCATGGCGCGGAATATTGCATAGCGTAATAACCACATTCTAAGCTAAGGCAGTTCTTGAATACACACATATTGGCTCATAATCGAGTGAGGAGTCATTCTCTTGCGGCAGGATATGCTCTGGCAAGTCCGAAACTTTGGAACATGCGGGCATGACGAACGGCAGCTCTATAGCATGGTCTTGAATGATGATGACCTCTTTTGTTCTGAGTGCTTACAATGCTCTGAGCTACCTATTCCGCTAATTCGCAATGATACTCTTCAGCTTCTCACTGTATTTGAGTGACCAGCTTGCCTTGGTTAGAGCCATCAAAGAGCTTCAGCCAGGTCTTCGGCACATCTTCAAAGCTCCCTTTGACCACGGTCTCGGAGTCCTCAAGATCCAGTTTGCCGTCTGCCAGGGCCTTCTGGAAAGTCTCCAGTGCTTGGGGAAACTTGCTCTGGAAGTCTATGACAATGAAGCCGCGGATGGTGAGACGCATGGAAATAACCTCGAACCAGTTCTTGAGGCCTGTCGTACGCTCTGGTGAGGTGTTATAGGTACTGATTGCTCCGCAAGCAGCAACTCTACCACCTTGCGCCATGCGCGTCAGCATCAAGTCAAGGATTTCTCCGCCGACATTGTCGTAGTAGACATTTGCAAACCCATCCGGCGATGGTGTCTCCTTCTCCAGGTCCTCCGCGAAAGAAGACTTCTTGTAGTTGAGGCAGACGTCGGCGCCGATTTTCTCGACCCATCGGCACTTCTCATCGGAGCCTGCAATGCCGATGACTTTCTTACAGCCAATGAGCTTCTTGGCGATTTGGACTACCATCGATCCAGTGGCCCCAGCAGCTCCGGAGACTACGACAATGTCGTCTTTCTTGGCAGCGGCGACCTCTGTGATGCCAAAGTATGCCGTCAGACCAGTCATACCCAGTGCGCCGAGGTAGAGAGTCTTTGCTTTGCCTGCCAAGTCTTTGGCAGGCTGGAGGGCGCTTGCCTTCAACACGGCATACTCAGACCAGCCAATAAGGCCCACCACAGTGTCGCCCTGCTTGTATTGCGAAGACTTCGACTCAATAACCTCAGCAAGACCAAGGGCCTTCATTGGTGCTCCGACCTGGACTGGAGGTAGATACAATCGATCAGCGGGAATATCGGCATCGATCCATCCCCTCTGAGCGGGATCGTTAGAAAGCGCAAGCAACTTGATCAACACCTCATCCTGCTTCGGCTCTGGCAAATCGACCTCCGCCAACTTGAAAGTCTGCTCTGGACCATCGAGCGTCGGCTCGTCTCTTGGCTAGCACAAGGTTAGCAAGCCAACATTACCAAGAAGAGCCGCGCAGCGCCGATCCAGAACATCTGCTTACTCACCTTGTGGGCCAACTGCCATTGGCGTGCCTTGACCATAGTTGTACCGTGTAAAGCTATTGAAGATACTATGCTGCCGCGAAATTTCGTTCACGAAGGGAGCTACTACTTATAGGCCACGAGGTGGCTCTTAGGTGGGGAGCGAGCGTTGTGATTGATTGATTGGATAGATCTTTTTTCATCCATCAGCCGGACTTAGCCCCGGGACTTCGACCTCGCTTGCTAGCCAGGAAACATAAATATCTATACGGTATAACGACGAGTAGTAATATACTAAAGGTCATACACCGTTATACTCGCACGTCCTGTCTCTAAACAATCGTTATTAAAATGCTATCCTTCTTTAACCTAAGTAGCCATAGTATAATACTCATGTATAATTACATAACTTCGTATCCCAGCCGGCGAACCAATGATGCAGACATGATGCACGTAATGCGCAGAGTTGCCTCAATAGGCTAGCGTTATATACGTGCTGACGAGGCAGAACTTCAAGCAATATTCCACGACCACGCGGCGTGTAGACGCAATGTATAGACGACCATTCAGAACAAGTGGCGCTCGTGTCTTGAGATTGGACTTTGCAGTGATTAAACTCGTGTGCTCAGAGAGAAAAGATTCGAAGAGGCTGCATGCCTGGACTTCAAGCATCCGGTGCCACTGCCCGATCAGAATATCAAAGGAACCCTCAATGGCCATCTCGCATGCTTTCGTTTGCGAGAGCACTCGAACACAGCAAACGGCGAAGACGCCCGCAGATTCGGCACTTGCTCCACTTCGCTTGAGGTTCACGATGAATGCCCTTCGTTCTCCAGCAAGATGACCACGATCCAAGACTGCTATTGGCGAGCATCTCCACAATAAGGCGGCTGGTGGCGCGTGACCTCTTCCAAGTGAGTGAAGCCATGCAGGACAACAGGCAACCTCCGCCTATTGTCGGCATGAACAGTTTCACTTTCAACGGTTTCTTCACTTCAAAGCACGCCTGCACCAACATCACATTCGTTTGGCTCAAAGTCCACCTACCAAGAGCGGTGAAGCAGCAAAAATACACACACCATGAAGTCACCAGCGACACGACCGACCACACGACCGGCACAACGACGTCGACGACCACGCACAAACTTTTTCTCACTACCAGGTGAGCTGAGGAACAGCGTATATCGTCTCTCTCTAGTGAAGGATCGCACCATTGCACTCGATGCTGACCAGTATGCCTGTCTGCTTTCATCTGCGAGACACAAGCAATAACATTGAACAGACTCCAGCGACTCGAACGCGGCGAGCCTAACCTAATACGCTGCGACGACCGGGTCAGCCAAGAGTGCCACCGCATCTTCTTCGAGGAGAACACTTTCTGCTTCACCAATCAATCCCTTACCTCCGCCGGAATCTCCATATTCCGCCAAGCCATGGGCAACGACTACGAGAACCTCAAACAGATCAAGGTTGAACGCAGCTACCGGATCGGCGACATGAAGCCCATTACGATCCGCTTTCGCGTGTACACCCGCGAGATAAGTGAAAGGGGCAAGAAAAGGGTCAAGGTTCTCATCGAGCGCCCGAGAGATGAGAATCTGCCCTTTCCAGGAATCAGGTCGAAGATGCGCGGCAAGTGCCAAGAGCCGTGTCGTTGTGAGGTGGATGCAATGGCCAAGTCTTGGCAGCTTGCGGGTGAGTCCAGCGGTCTCATGTTGCTGGAGTTCTTGAACGAGTACATCGAGAGAATCAACGCCACTGCCAAGCACGCAGAGATTGAGACGTGCAAGAAGTGCAACAGTGTTAGGCGCACTTGACGGGGTTGGGAGGACTTTTGGACAGAAGCACAAAGGTGAGAGTGTGTAAGGCATATGCACAAAACCCGAGCTGACCTGAACGCCAGAAAGAGAAGGGATAACACGCTCGACACCGAATACTGCATACTTCACCTTGTTTGACACGCTCTTGGGAAGCAGCTTTTGGAGAGGCGACTACAATTACATGATATGACTAATGCATAGAGCAAATCGGGACAAGTGATAATGGCTTGGCTTGCACCAGGGCAAGTATACATTGCGAGCGTTCTTGGGAAATCGCTTGATTTGTCAACTCATCGCACTTTAGAGTATGGTTGCATCGCTTGTACTTTTGATACTGCTTCAAGCATGCTTCTTGAAACCAATAGTGTTGCATCAGTATCAACACCTGCTAGTCGATCCATCGCCACCAAAGTATGAGTGTGGCTACGACAATAGGCGTGGATGTCTGTCGGGTTGATGTTTACGCGTGGACCGCGAACGAGGTGACATACATGGCAGCAAGACAGAGGCAGATTGTCCCTCCTGCCCACTACTCGTTTGGCCTGCATGAAATTGCCCAGCGCAGAAGTCGAAGTTCCCGTAGCGGACTCCGTGCAAGGCAGAACATATAGGCGCAGGTCAGAAGAGTCTGGAGAATGAGATCGTGAAGCGAGTCTTGATTGAACCTGATTTTCTCATGCACGTGCAATTTGGGAGGACTTTCGTGACTTTTTATCACGGGTCTCTAGCTGCCTAGTCCTCCCACTAGCAAGCCGCCTTTCCCAGCCGTCCGTTTCGCCGTGGGGAAAGAATCAAGCGCTCAATCATGCACCGTTAGAAATTCGCAGTCGTTGTCGCATTTACGCAGCCTATCCATCGCATGTCAGCCAATATGTTCCTCCAACCACCACAGCATGTCTTCTTCTCCGATTCTTCATACCTTGACAGCGTAGTTTCTGAGCGGGAAGTGCCTCTGCTTCTTCTTTTGCTTCTCGGTGACGAGCTTGGCCTGCTCTGGCGATAATCGGCGGCGGATGGCGCGGGTCTGCTTGGGGCGGAGGTCGAGTGGCAGGTACTTCTTGCCCTTGTAGAACAGACGGAGTTGCGAGCGCTGGTTTGCGTTGATGATGGTGAGGACGCGTGCGATGGACTTGCGGACGTCGTGGCTGCCGTACGTGTTAGCAATGCTCTTCCCCGAAGTGATGTGCGCGGTGTTTGATCGGCAGGTGTCGTGTGGGTGTTCGTGCTTCGATCTTCGAGATTCAGGGCTGGAGCCTGATCGCATCAGACGTACATCTTGTTCAACTTGGACTGAGCGCCACCAGCGATCTTCTGTGTCCTCAACTGCACGAGCTCTTGCTTCAACTCAGTGAGCTGTGTCTTCAACTCCTCCTTGTTCTTGCCCCAGAGCTGGGCTGCCTTGACCTTGCCGGACGACTGCCACGCACACACACGTCAGTATTTCCTGACAATTCAGTCGTGAGGTTGTTCGCGGGTGATTCGTACCATCTTGACGGGCTTTTTGTTAGTATTGGCGGGTGGGTAGTCGTCTGATGCGGCGAAGCTTCGAATTTCGAACTTCTGTCGTCGCTTCCTCCACCTTGAATTTGGAGTAGCTTGGCAGTTTTAGCGTCAGGCCTCAGGCATTCATGCAGGAACGTCGCTTCCACATGCGGAAGCACAACTCGTGATCACTCCTTGTCCTCCGGTCGATGTAAGGCTGGTGCATATTGTATTCCCAGCTCATGCCTCAGTCGAGGCACACACCACACTACTTGAATGATGGCTGCGACAGTAGGAGGCTGGGCACAGCTACGGCAGCAGGCCAGAGCACAAGAGACACAAGTCGGTCATCGTGGGCGTGTCGAAGATGGGCAGTATGCTAAAGCGATGCTATAGACTGAAACATTATTCCACACATATGCGCAGTTCGCTTCTAAGACAGACCTCGAAGCCAAGCCGAGTGACGACGAGAGGCGAACGGAGGAGCAGCTGAACGAGATCCTGGAAAAGGTAGGCAGCATATCATCTAGCTGGACTATACGATGTAAAGTGCATCCTGCCAGAACTAACACTGACGCCCAGCGCTCAGCTCTGCTCAATCAGCTCGCTCGCGTTCTCGACTCAGAGCCTGCCCCGTCCGCCCTGAAGTCGACGAATCTGGCCAGGCACCGCGAGATACTGCAACAGCACCGAACAGAACTGTCGCGCCTGAAATCGCAAATCGCCCATACACGAGACCGAGCGAACCTATTGTCGAATGTGCGCAATGACATCGATGCATACCGGTCGAGAGACAATCCTGAGGCAGCTGAAGCGGAGTATATGCTGGACGAAAGGCGAAGGCTGGACAACAGCCACAACATGACAGACTCTGTCCTCAGCCAAGCATACGCCGTGAACGAAAGCTTCGGCCTCCAGAGAGAGAGTCTGACGAGCATACAACGCAGGATCACAGGAGCCGCAGCGCAGATACCCGGCATCAATGGACTGATGCAAAGGATAGGCAGTAAGAAGAGGCGAGATGGCATCATTCTGGGTTCCTTTATTGCCATATGCTTCCTGGCATTACTTTGGTTCTGGTGAGGCGATGACCCGTACCAGCGTCTGATGTGGACAAGGAGGGAATCACGCATCTGGAACCACTGTACAGTATGCACGGGCGAAGATATACCCATGTACAGGTCTGCAAGGCGTGAACTTCGAGCTCGACCGGAATCTTTGTCCCGATCGTGGATTTTGAATACGAAGACTGTGTCTCCGACCATAAGTTCGCCTTTTCCTCTTCCACGAAGATACCTCCGCTATGGGCTGATGCGTGCCAGTAGTCTTTTGATTTACCCACGACGCGCCCACACAACGCTGTAGATACTGGCGATTCCACCAGCATAGCCAGCTACATCACCAACAATGTCCTGCCACCCGCAGCGTGGATCCATCCAAGCATATGGGTAGAAGTCAGTTGTTGCCTTTGATAAATACGCGAATCCCAGGTACATGCTCAGGAAGGTGAAGACTATGAGCAAGTGGCTGAAGTACGGAACGGGAGGCGCAGAACAACATAGAATTTCGAAGATTGCGAAAAGGCTATTCGACAGGCATGCACAGAGGTGTTGATCCACTGCTGGAATCGACTCATCGGCCACAGAATCCCGTACATCGTAGCTCAGAAGCTGAAGGATTTGGCGATGGAGTGCTCGTCTTGCATGATGTGGTACGTTGGGATATGCACGTCTTTAACGGTTGGGGTCTCGTTGTGGTTCCCGAGCCGGGAGTGGCCGAAGATGATGGTTACGAAGCAGTAGAAGGAAAGGATGGCTCGGATGGACGCGAGAGTGTATGGGTGTAGGACATGCGAGGTGACAAATGGTAGTGCCGAAGGATGGGAGAGATAGTGGGTTGTACATGTTGGATCTGTTGATGTTACATCTGGTGCATTGCAACGGACAAGGACTGTGTAACAGCATCCAGACAGATGAGTCCCGAGTCGTGCCGTGTTGATCGAAATGGCAGCATAGTCTGTGAGGTCAATCGCGCGCGACTACAGTATTAAGTTAGGACTCAAGGCCTTGACTCTCTTTTCACCGGCGGAAGCTACGGAACGGCCATTACCAGGTTGACGATGTTAGCGTGAATCTCGCGGAATATGAATTTTCATCAGATAACAAGACCATATGTTCTCGTGGCCTGGATGCATGTACTCTATGTAGCCTTGGGCGTTGGGCGCATGTCAATGTGTCACTGGATGGAAAGAGCAAGCTGGGCAGCTCCACTTCGCTTCGCGACTGAGGTTATAATGAGATGACTTTCACGTCCAGCTGTTGATGCACCAAATCCACAGCAAGGATGACGCAGGTATCGGACAAGGTGCTCGCGTGGCTGTATAGCGTTCTACACGTGCGTGAGTCGACTACATGATCGGTTGAACCGGCGTGACGAGACTGATGCCCGTCTGCAGGAATACCGTGACGCGCAACGAACATACTCCGATGCTGCTCGAGCACTCTCTGCATATCCCTCGCTCCAAACACGAACCGAGACGTATACCTATGAAAATGGTGCATCTGCACTCCTGGTGATACTCTATGGAACGCTGCCGGTCGATTTTAGGGGAACGACATATCGCTTTCCGGTGAAGCTATGGCTCCCACATGCATATCCATACGACGCTCCGATGGTCTACGTAGATCCTGCAAGAGACATGGTGGTGAGACCTGGACAACATGTGGGCGTGGACGGAAGAGTGTATCATCCATACCTGCGGGACTGGGCACGAATGTGGGACAGAGCGAGCATCGTGGAATTCCTCGAGTATTTGCAGCAAGTGTTTGCGAAAGAGCCACCGGTGATCAGCAGAGCGCAACAAAGCCAGTATCGGAGACCTTCTCTACATGCTCCGCAACAGATGGCGGGAGCTAGCCAGACACCACCACAGCTACCGCCAAAACCTGGAGCCAGCGATAGCAGGCATGCTGGAACGAAAAGCGACAGTGGACCTCCGCCGGTACCTCCCAAGCCTGGTGAGGAATACGCCGAGTCATCTCGGGACGTCGTGAGGGATGGACCACCCCTCCCACCGCTACCTCACGAGGTGGCTTCGATACGACTACGCACTCCATTTTCGCATCCTCCCACTGGTCAATGGCAGGCTCCAGGCCCAAATCCGACCTTCAATCCGGTGAACTCACCTCATCAAAACGGCAGGCCTCCTGGTCCATCACAGCACATACTGCAACAACAAGCATTCCAACAAAGAATAAATCGTGATAGAAGTCCTGTCTCCCCCGTATCGCCAGTCCATGGATACTCCGAGCTACCAGAGACGAAGTACTCGCGCCCTCCACCACTTCCGCAGCCACAACCTCAGCAACGCGTGCAACAGGCACCTGTGACCTCGCCACCCCTGCAGCAGCTGCAGCAACACGACCAGTGGCAACCATACCAACAACGACAGCCGCAGCCCTTTCAGTCCTTTCATATCCAGAACCAAGTACAACAGCAACCTCCTGCGCAGAGACAGCCGGCGCCAGACTTGTTGACGGATCCCTTCGAGGTCGCATTGCCAAGGTCGTCAGGACAGTCACTGCCAGCGCCTCCGATTCCTCCAAACCCTGAACGGGAACACCTTATCCACGCTATCACAGGAACGCTTGTACAACAGACGCAACAAAAGGTGGCTCAGAACTTGGCCGCTATTGCGCCTCTCCAGGCCCAGCACAATGCCTTACGATCTGCTTACGAACGGTTGGAAGGTGAATTACAGCAGCTGGAGCAGCTCGACCAAGCTCTCGCCAGCAATGAAGCTATCCTCCGCCAAAGCATACAAGAATGCGACCGTACTATAAAGACCACGAAATCGAAGAAACAGCCACCAATCGATGATGTACTGATAGCTCCTACCATGGTTGCGAATCAGCTGTGGACCTTATGTGCAGAGGAAGCGGCCAGCAGAGAGGCCATGTACGTGCTGCAGAAGGCTGTGGACCGGGGACGTGTCAGCGGAAATGATTTCGTGCGCCAAATGAGAGGCCTGGGTCGGGAATGCTTCCTGAAGATGGCCCTCGCTCGTAAATGCGCCCGAGGAATTGGACTGGAGATGAGATGAGAAAGCAGAAGCAGGAAGGATGAAATTGGGCAGGCGCTCGAGAACGCCAACTCGAAGACTGTGCCTACAAGCATTCTTTTACGACACGATTCAACGTCTGCACATACTCGTCCACCTCCCGGCATCCTTCGATGGTAGTGTCCCGGCGTTTGCCAACGATCACGAGATGCGGAACAGCATCAATCTGGTTGCCAGCTTGCTCACGAACAAGCATCTTCGTCTCCATCAACCCTTCGCTCTCATCCTCGATGAACGTCTTCGCCTCATTCTCGTCAATGCCCGCGTCCCTGGCCGCAGTCAAGAGAGTTTCGTGTGAGCTCGGGTGCTTCTCTTCCTCGAAGTACTGCCTATAAAGGCTGTTGACAAAGCGATCGGCAGTCTCTGGCCCTTTCGACTCCTGCCAATGCTGTATGCAGCGATGGGCATGCAAGGTGTTTGCCACCGTGCCACCAAACTTGAAGTTTATGCCGACTCCCATGCCGTACGCCGACATGAGGGTCGTGTACTTCTTCATCTTGTCCTCGCTATCGCCATATCGCGACTTTTTGTACCAAGCGAACTTGTCTTCGCCCTCCTGCGATGCATCTGGGTACAGCTGATATGGTTTATACTTGATGGTGAACTTTACTGGAGAGTCTGCCGGGATCTGCTCAAGAGCTGCTCCAAGTCGGCGTTTCGCGAGATAAGTCCATGGACAGATCGTATCGAGTGTGAACTCGATTTCCGACTCGTATGTCATGTTCGGGGCAGCGTCTGCGTGGTTTCTGCGACTGCTCAGTGTGCAAGAGGTCACAGGAAGGGCATCCAGAGCGATGTCATGCCCCCACTCATCTAGATCCGGTCCGGTGATTCGGCTACAGCTACTAAGCTCGATCCCGGTAGACCGAGTACTACCAGCGATGCGATCGACTTTGTTGAAGGCATAATCTTTCGAATGGCAAAAGACGCCGTTGGCTTGCCTGCAGGTCATGGCATTCCTCTAGCACACCTGGGAGGTCGTCGAATCAAAGATAAGTGTTCCATGCTCGAGATATTGTCATTTCGTGTCGTGGGAGTCGGTCATCAGTGCAGCAAGAAGATGGCAAGAAAAGAGGAGGTGCATGAAAGTTGGAAACATTGCGGGTGGTTTGTTGCGCAAGTAATTCTCCGGTGCGCAATCATCACGAAATCTGGTACAACGGCTGCAACGGTTTCCGGCTGGACGACTACCAAATGTCTCACCCTTACTGATGACAAGGCTGGCAACACGAGTCGCAAAGAAGGATCGCAGGCTGCTACGGAGCAGCGTGATGGCCACTGCCTCCAATACAGCTTAAATATGCAAGGGAATGATTTACAAAGACCCTGTCAGCATACGCTCTGTCAGCGCGCCATAGCGCCCCATCGCTTCGACGTTGATGCCGGCATTTTATGGGATGGGATGTGGCTCGTCCAACGTCGTTGCTGCTGTGACGACTGCCTGTCTATCCAGCTTACGCCACGAGCATGGCAGGGCAGCAATCTCCCCGTCTGCTATGTGGTCGGTCGGCCCGTTGGTGCGTGAACATCATGCGGACGCGCCTTGGAGCTGTGGCACTTCTCGAATGCGTGCTAAGGTGGCTTGCAGCAATGACGGTTGATGAATTCTGGCTGTGCCCGTTGCTGATGCAGGCTGGGCACGCTCTGTCGCGCAGAAGACTTGCGAATGAGGCTGGATATCTGATACCTTCCCAGAGCGACGACTTGGTGGCAAGAAGACCAAAAGCGGGTGGCTGTAGCATAATGCAGAGAGTGTATATCATGCCTGCTGCAGACCGGCTCGTTGTAGGGGCATGCTCGTTCTATCCTCACACTTTGGGTCGACATTAGATCACGCAACAACTCGTTGAAGCAATCGAACTGACCGTCGACAAACTATTTACAAGTCAAGGTTGTCTAACTTGATTGCTTCATCTTGTGTGCTTGCAAGATCAAGATGAAAGTTTCTGATGCTGTCCTTGCCGGTATTGGGGCGTCGTTGCCTTCGAAAGACGCTCCGTGAGTGACGCCGCACTCTGTCTCGATGTCTTATACTGACGAACACGCAGCGCCAACGCAACCGAAAAGTTCAGCTGTCCAACGACAAATGGCTCCTTCTGTCTGGGTCCATCACTCATGATGCCCATCATGATCAAGTGCGAGAACAACGTACCGAACCCTGTCAACTGCATACAGCAAGCAGCTAGTCGTCCACCTCTCGACAACATCTATGCTCCTTGCTGGCAGTCATCGCCGCAAGCTGGAGACGCCTCATGCAGTAAGAGCTGCACCGTCTACCCAACGACCGGCGAGCCATTCCCGGTGCCTGGAGAGTGTCAAGCAAGCCCACCACAGAAGTCAGGCGCTCCATATCCACCTACACCACACTTGGCACAGTTCGGCGGACTGAATCTGAACACAAGCTCGTATAGGAACAGCACTTCTGCAGCTGGATCGTATGCGATGCCACTCTTCCCAAGACCAACGCCCCACAGCTACATAAACAGCGTGGCCATTCCACCTCCATTCTCAGCAGCAGCATCAGCAGCAGCATCAGCAGCAGCATCAGCAGCGTCACCATTATCAAACACAGCACTCTTCACAAGCTCCAAGCCAGCGCCGCCGATTCCCGGCCTCTTCAACGGCAACCACGCAGTCCCCACACCACACCCTGCGCCATCCTCACCTCCATCCGTCCGACCCTCAATCCTCTACCCGTCCTCCAACTCCCTTCGGCACCACGCCTCCCATCCAGCCCCCAGCACCCTCCACCCACTTCCCCCTCCAAAGCCAACAGAACCCGTCAAGCGACCCACCGCCGACCTCGACTCCCTCCCCAAAGCTTCACTACCCCCCTACGTCACGACCGTGACTCTCACCGACGGCACCACCACCCAAATGCACACCGTCTTCTCCTCCGATTGCGACAGCGGAACAACGGGCATCGATCCAGGGACAGAAATTTGCTACTCGGTCGTGCCCGTGACCGAGACTGCCACCACGAGCCCGTCGGTCCCTTTATGGCCCAAAGCGCCCGGATCTGGAACGGTGACTTTGACACCCGAGCCTACCGATCTTTCGACGGTGCCGTGCACTTCAGCGACAGACGTCGTCTCAAGCGAAGTGCAGCCTTCAGATACCAGCGGATGGCTTGCTTCCGCGAAGCCGACGTTAAGGAGTGAAGCTGGTGTGTCGTCTTCCGGCGGCCATTCTGCGAATTTCACTCAGGATACTGGCACTTACTCGGCGGAGGAGGAGCAGAACTCGGGCGCGCCGAGTATGATACAGAGGTCTTTGTTTTGGATTGCGGCGACGATTGTGCTCGCTGTCGTTTGGCCGTGCTAAAGGTTACGGATGGATAGGCGAAATCTTTCGAGGACGATATCAATTGTGATGAGCATTTTGGGACGTCCAAGGGGCTGCATGGGGTTGGGAAGAGGCACGCATGGATGCAGTCGCGCGGGAAATCCCGGTAGCTTGCCTCGGCGTTTGATAGCACATCGAGGGCGTTTGATGCAGATATTGTACTTTACTAGGATAACTTGTCCGTGACAAGAGAATTGACGAGAAACTCAGGTGGCGTAGGTGTCGCCGCCGGAATGCCCATATACATTAATTGAAGCGCTTGGAAAGTCATGGTAGTGCACGTAGAGCCGACCACTGCAAAGGCGACTTCGATGGACTCCAGGCGTTCTAAGCCGTGAGCTGAACGTAATTGCCTGCAAATGTTAGTGTCGCTGATCACCAGGACTAGCTATGTGGAAAGCTTACCTGGGAATTGTCCTTGTCGTGAACCAATGCGCCCTGTCCACCATTCATTGGTGTTGTCCGTACGCGATACGATCTCGATGACGTCTCCGGTGGTGAATGATAAATCTCCTTCCGCCTGCGCTTCGTAGTCGTATAGGGCCGTGCAGTGCTCGACACCGGGCAGACCGCTGAGTCTAGATGGCTTCGGTTTAGGTGGTGGCGGGGCAGCTTTCGCCTTGGCCGCCGACTTCCAATTGCTGCCCGTGCTGTTTGCCCGCCCAAGGTCCGACTGTCTCACAGCGCTGTAAGCCGGAGGTGCAGTGTCCCCAAAGTCGTGCGTAAGCCTGCGGTTCGACGATGCAGGAGCCAAGTCTGAAGAGCCTGCCTTGCCGTTCTCGATTGCGAGCTTGTTGCCGTATTTCAGAGATGGCTTTGGTCGCGGACCGCCGGTCGTCTTGAACTTGACGATGGAAAGTGCTTCTGCGCGTTGCTGAATATCGCCCCGTTTCTGCTCAAAAGCATCTTCGATGCCCAAGGTCAAGTCAAAGTAGCCAATATCAATGGATTGCATCTTCTCGTGGAGTGTGTAGAAGACGTTGAGCTGCATGTAGTAGAAGCTCTGGAACAGGGGCAGAATGAAGTCCTTCTCCAACCTGAAAAGCTGTGGGAGATCTTCCAGCAGTAGATTGTTGAAATATTCGTATTCCTGTGTAGCCATTTCAACGTCGTTCTCCGCCTTGTACAACGCCTTCTCGTCCTTGAGCGATTTGTCCTTCTTGTCCTGCAGCTTCTTCAGTGTGTTCCTGTGCCGGTCGTAATCGAGCTGTTTATGGTCGCGTTTGGCCGTGGTTTTACGAACAGCCTTGATGACCTCCATCAGCTCATCAGCGGGCTTCACAACCCGGCTCTCGATCATCTCCAGCTCCGGCTGCAAGCTCGCCTTGAGCTCCTGCACGATATTCTCGTATTCTTCACAGGCGCGGATGCCCTCGGGGTTTCCGTCTATTACGTACGAATCCGGGTCACTGGCGCGACCAGATATGGGCTTGTAGATCTCCGCGCACGCCTTTGAGAACTCGATCTGGTGATCCAGCATGCCGTTGATGGCGTTGAAGTACTTTCGACTCTCATCGTGCAACTTCTTGGTCTCTTTCTCCAGGTCGGCGAAGCGGCGCTCGGCATCGATGTAGATGGGGTCTTTGGTGATTTCGCCCATGTTGAACTTTTGTTTGAGCATTTGGGGCGCCTAAGCATCGAGTCAGTGTCTGCCGGGTGGGGTGTCCATAGCCTTCTGCGGATGACTGTATGTATGTACCCTCGTGGCGCCCTTTGTGAACCCTTTCCAACTCATGGCGGCGGTATTACGCTGTAGCTAGCTAGGACGTTGGGCCGGGGGCGGTAGTGCGAGGTGTATGCGACGAGTATGGGCCCGCTGAGGCAGTGCGACTCAAGGCGTCCACCCAAGTTGGAGTGGATTGTTTCTGCCAGCGGACAAGACGGCATCCGGTGTGCACTATGAGCAAGCCAAGACTGTTGATCCTTTGGCAGCGAGCTCGTACATATGGGTCGGCGACGACTCGGTGCAGTGGGTGAGGGGAGGGAGTATTATGATATGCACGTGTAAAGGAAGAATGCGCACTGGGAAGCAGTACGAACTACGAATGCGATCATAGGGTGCGCAGTGACCAGTCCCGGGTCGTTGCTGACGAGGCGCATGCGGCAAGAAAGACATCCGAACGATCTATGGCCCGTTCTGGAATGCTGCGCACGGCTGACGGTCACACATGCTTGACAGTGCATCATACTGTACTGTCTACGCATGGCCTGATCGAATACCGTAGCAGTCACTACAGCATATGTGATATCATGGTATAGAACAACGCCACCATCATTGCTATTGACATGAGTATAACAATAATGTTCCCGAAGGGTTGGGAGATCTATGTCACGTGATTTTGTCGGCTCACTTGCCGAGCGAGTGTCATGGTACGGTAGGAGGTGCTCGAGAGAAAAGCTGCAGAGTTGCGTTGTCTTGGTTTGTCTGTCCTCACACCTCTCACTCTCTACCATCGACATCGATCATCATGTCCAACACAGCACCCCATCTCGTCCGCCAGGCATTGCGACAGTGCAGTCGTCGCCGCCTGTCAACATCGACCTCCCCGTTCGCCGCCCAGCTCCCGCGAGCATGCATCACTGCACGCAGTCGGAGGCACTATGTCTCCGAGTCCAGCCCGAAGAACGCCAGCGTAAACATGGAGAGCACAATACGCGAGGACCAAAAGGCCTTCCTAGCGCAGACGGGAACCAAGCCCAAGGATGCCCAGATCCCTGGGACGGGTGTCATGGGCGATGCCGCCATGAGCCCTTCGGCGGGCATATTGAAGCAAGCGACCGTCATGGACCAAGGCACACGTCCCATCTACCTCGATGCTCAGGCAACGACGCCCACCGACCCACGAGTGTTGGACGCGATGCTGCCCTACTTCACCGGCTTATATGGCAACCCACATTCGCGGACACACGCGTATGGCTGGGAGACGGACAAGGCTGTTGAAGAGGCTCGAGCACATATTGCAAATCTCATCGGTGCAGATCCGAAAGAAATCATCTTCACGAGTGGTGCGACCGAGAGCAACAACATGAGCGTAAAAGGTGTGGCCAGATTCTTCAAGAAAGGTGGCAAGAAAAATCACATCATCACCTGCCAGACAGAACACAAGTGTGTGCTTGACAGCTGCAGGCATTTGCAAGACGAAGGCTTTGAGGTGACATACCTGCCGGTGCAGTCGAATGGGCTGGTCGATATGGCACAACTGGAGAACGCGATGCGACCTGAGACTTGCTTAGTCTCCATCATGACCGTGAACAACGAGATTGGGGTTGTGCAGCCTGTGGAGGAGATTGGCAAGCTCTGCAGGAGTAAGAAGATCTACTTCCACACCGATGCAGCTCAGGCTGTTGGCAAGATCCCTCTGGATGTCAACAAGATGAACGTTGACCTCATGTCGATATCTGGCCACAAGATCTACGGACCAAAGGGCATTGGAGCTTGTTACGTACGACGACGACCCCGTGTGAGAATCGATCCTATCATCTCAGGTGGTGGGCAAGAGCGAGGCTTACGGTCTGGAACACTTGCGCCGCCACTCATCATCGGCATGGGCGAAGCCGCGAGAATATGCAAGGAAGAGATGGAGGTAAGCAGCTTCCGCATTGCCCAACTTTACCCCTTGAATGATTATACGCTCAAACATGCATGGCTTTCTGAGCCCACCTTGACCGGTGCGTCTCATGCTGAGACACAGCAAAAATTTATGATTTCCTCTTCCCCCACTATGCCGCTCTACGCACTACGGCTTTTCATAGTCCACTGGCTGACTCATGAACAGTACGACACCAAGCGTATTTCGACTCTCTCAAACCGCCTCAAGGACGGTCTCCTTGCCATGGAACACACCTCGCTCAACGGCGACCCCGAGCGCCACTATCCTGGCTGCGTCAACGTGTCATTCGCCTACGTTGAGGGTGAGTCGCTCCTCATGGCACTGAAAGACATTGCGCTCAGTTCCGGATCGGCTTGCACTTCGGCATCTCTGGAACCGTCATATGTGCTCAGAGCACTCGGAAATTCTGATGAATCAGCTCACAGCTCTATTCGATTCGGTATTGGCAGATTCACGACCGATGCCGAGATTGATTACGTCCTCGATGCCGTCAAGAACCGTGTTACATTCCTGCGTGAGCTCAGCCCTCTATGGGAG
Source organism: Nothopassalora personata (assembly GCA_033816765.1). Lineage (NCBI taxonomy): Eukaryota > Fungi > Ascomycota > Dothideomycetes > Mycosphaerellales > Mycosphaerellaceae > Nothopassalora > Nothopassalora personata. The sequence goes on along the minus strand of CM066287.1, from coordinate 3,309,323 downwards.
CTGGTGCAAGAAGGTGTTGACCTCAATACTATTGAGTGGTCGCAGCACTAAGCAGTATTCACTTAACGAACGTGCTTCAAACGGCTGGGTAACGACGGCGACGGCGCACAGAACAGACCGGGAGTTGTACGAAATTGTATAGTCCTCATCGTGTAGACATACTGCATCTGGCGCCAAGGCCTCTTATGACTTGAATTATGCGGACCCTGTCACCTTCCCCTGTGTCCATCCCCTGTTTACATCTTACATGTTATCCGTCGATCTGCATTCTTCACTATGTAAACACATCGTACTGTACCTTTCTTTCGTTCTTGACCAACTCGAACCATCTATCCCAAGCCTCATCACTATCGCTCTGGCTGCCTTTCTCCTCGCCGCCCCCCTTGCAATCTCAATGCCAAGCACTCTTCGCAGATCCACCAAGACCCCTACCGCCGCAGACATAAAACTCTCGCATTCTGCTCCCAACACGCTCGAAAAGTAATTGTAGCTCCCTCCTCGTCCGCAAGAACGACCTCTTCGATATGCTTGTGTCCGGCATTCTCCCCTGGCACCTGGCTGTAGGCTCCATGCACAGTCACAGGACTAATCTTCCCTCCCCCTCCCAGAAGGGCGAGCTCTTGCCTGTAGAGATCGTTTTTTTTTGGACAGGTCTCTGCAACCCAGCCAAAGGTGTGCTGCTGCTGTGCCGCGAGCAAGTTTGCGCCATGCTTGTTCCTGCCGGCGGCGATCATTACAATTGGGGTATTTGTTGGAGTCGGCAGGCAGGTGGAAGGAAGGAAGGCTCGGTGTGGCTTGGCTTGACAGGGAGGTGATGTCACATCGTTGGGTCGCAGAGAGAGTTGATAGGGTAGAATTAGTGCGAAGCTACGCCGACGTGTCTGCCGCTGCCGCTGGGGGATGGTTCGTCAAGGACACATGTTCGTGGGTTGGTGAGAGCTTGGTTGCGTCTGATAGTGGCGAGGAGGGGAATTGAGGATTGACGCTCTCGCATGCAGGTCAAGGAGCCGATGAGTGCTCCGAGAGGTGGCTGGATAGGGAGGGTACATACTTTTCCAGCGGGTCGAAGAGCGCAACGCGCTTGTTTTTTAAGTCTTAAGATCTCGTTTGTGAAGTCGTCGCCGCCACTCGGCTTGATGAGTGCGTTTGTGAGTGACTCGATCGTCATTGCTGGCTTGGATGAGCTTCGCTACGTTGCTCCTTGTTGCGGGCTGAGAAAGCTCCAAATATGCCGAGAACAGATTGTGTGCCGATACCGGGTGCTCAGTGGGAAGTTGTGAGTTGGTCCGCGAAGTGATCTTGAGCATTGGGTCCCATCGTAATAAAGCGATTCATCATACGATGGACTAGTTCCAGAGGGTTGAGCGGCGGCACAGCACAATAGTCCTCGGCTCTGTAGGTCATTGTTGAGGGCAGCTGTAGCTCGATGTTCTTCTTCTCTGGTACTGCAGTTGCTGCCAGGGGCTTGCTGGCAATGACCCATGCTTCGTATACATCTGAGCGAAGACATCTGAGCGAATGTCAGATGCTCGTTTGCTGAAAATCTCGACGGGCACATTCTGGTTCATCTGTACGCCACCAGACTCAGTGTCATTGACACGGTACCTCTTCTCCAATGCCGGCCCCCGCCATGGCGCAGCGTTTCATACGACTATGTGTGAAGTATTATGTACAGTACAGCCCGGATCCGGCGTGGAACAGAATGAAGAATGGCTTGCTGTGCGTGCGAGCAGCCACCCGATCGGCAGGTCTCATCGTTAAGTTCTATCGCATCGGGAGTCGGCGCGAGTATGCCGACGTAATGTCTATCGAAGAGAAGCTGTCGTATGCACGATGCAAGAGCATTGATACTGAGCCGTAGCGATGAGATGTCATAGAACATTCATCTTCGCTGTCGTGATGCTGTCATTACCTACCGACCAAACTCATCCTCCAACTCCTCGGGACCCATCGTCTCGACGAACGCTCTCCGAATAAACGTGAACCATGCCTCGTTCTCCTTTCTATGCCCATGAGGACCCTTCCTCTTCTTGCCCTTTCTATGCTTATGCTTATGCTTCTTCTTGTCAGCGTCTACGTCGGCCGGCGTGGCCTGTTTCTCCACGTGCTCTTCGGCATTATCCTCAGGCACGAAGTCACCAATCCTTCTCGCAAGATCGATTAGACTGGGCATCGTCAAATCCTCGAGCTTGTATATGTCGTCGTCACGTGTATCATAGAGCTTCTCGTACTTGAACTTCTTAGGCTTGGGCGTGTGGTCTTTGTCATGAGGCTTCTTTCCTTTATGCTTCCCTTCGCGCCATTTCATAGTCTCGAGTTCTTGCTCGCTGGATGATCCGTGGAAATCGTTGTTGATCCGAGTCAGATTCGCAAAGTATTGGGTGTACTTCAGGAGCGATAGCGACTGCGGAGAGTATGCAGGTCCAGGAGGCGCGGATTTGGATGGAGCGTCTGGTACCGTGAATTTGTGCTTCTTGTGCTTCTTCTTCGCAGCCTCCATGTCACCGGAGTCGAAGGCGAACGGCGCGGGTGCCGGGACGTTGTGCGGTTCAGAGTCGCGGGCTTCCAGGCCCGTAGTGTTGTATTCAAACACTCGCATCGTGGGCAAAAGGTTCGGCACTACACTGCTAGAGACGAAAGTTGCAGCAAAACGCTCAGCAAACTCGCCTCCAATCTTCTTGAAGTATTTCTTCTGCTTCCTCTTGAAGTCCTTCTCGTCCTTCTTCCTGCCAAGGGCAACATCGAGCCAGGATCTGGATTTAGCCTTGGGAGGCTCAGGCAATTCGGACCATTCGTCTCGGAGCTGAATAAAATAGTCGGTCTTGACTTGAGCCGACATGTTGTCGTCTTCTTCATGTGCGGTATGAAAGTATTGCATTCGACCTTTCTTCGTGTCCTTGTCCAAATCCTTGAAGTTCTGGAACATGAAATGATCATAATTGAAGTGTCCATAGTGGCTGCTCACCACTACGTCGCGATATTGCCGCAGCCAAAGTGTGTACTTCTGCCAGCATGTCTCATCCCACGAAGTCTTCGCATCTTGTCGGACGGGTGGGATATGTCCAATCAACATAGCTTTCATTCCACGGTCACGCATGAACTGTAGCTGGATACGAAGCCATTCCATCTGCTGGTATCCTGGTTCCGAATGAGCGGCGCAGCCATCTGCTGCCGAGTTGCTGGCGAAAAAATATAGCGTGTTCAAGCTGAACACTGCCAGCTTGTGAGGGATCACTTCGACATAGAACCAGCCGCCTTGCTCAAAAGAATGCTTCTGCACCTCGGGTATGAATTGTCTCCAGAGGTTAGAATATGATCGAGTCCACTGATTCGGTCCCTTGGCGAAGATGTTATGAGGGAGTATGTCATTGTTTCCCAGGTTCGGCACGATGGGGATGATGAAATCGTTGTTCGGGTCTTCGTCTTCCTCATCGCCGTTGTGCTTGCCAAACACTTCTGCCATCTTGTCCACCATGAAACGATTCAGGCCCAGAACTTGCTCTTTCGTCCGAGGGATATCGTCGTCGTTGTCATGACGGGCGGAATCGCCCGTCCAAATGACGAAGTCGATGTTGTCCTTGAACTCGTCCGCGATCCATTCCATCGTCCGGTTGACCAGAGCGATCGGACTATCGCACTCGCTCGTCTCTGCTCCATATATGCCTGCTGGACCCTGTCCACGATGACATGCTGACTCTTCATCGGTAGAGGAGTAGACTTGATAGAAGCGATCGGGGTGGAAGTCTCGTGGGGGAGTGAGCGTGATGTGATACAGCTGGCACTACACTGGCCGTCACTTACCTGTGATCTGAAGAAAGCGGCCGTGGAGGGGTCGCTTCTTGTGTGTGTGCTCCACCGGGATAGCTACTTGTGGCAGGCGATCATGGTCTCCCAGCGGGATCTGACTCGGCGGTGCGGCCAGCGCTCGCAGAATCATGATGAGTGCCGTAGCACACAGGCCGGTCGTGCCCCGCATCGAAAAGGTCTTGACGACCGTCCCACCGCCGGTCCTCCCCTAGAACTACCGATTCTCAGATCCGACCCTTCGACTCCCACACACACCAAAACAAATCCCATCCACAGCAGAAGAGTTCGGCCAAGCAGTGCGGCTTTGCCCGTCCTCTAGGTTCGGTTCTACCCGTCAAATGCCGGTCGGTGAGATGTGTCTCTGCTCGTGCATGCACGTCAAGATGCTCCTCCCTCCATGGATCAACAGGACGGGCGAGCACTCGAGTATTTGAGGTCGAGTGTCGAGTGTCGAGCAGTGGGCGTGTCACTTTGAATGAGCACGCGACACTGCTACCGCTATTTCTCGCGCTCCATCTGCACACCATCACAGGATGTGGATTGCCAGGCTTCCTGCCGGCTGAGCCAATCACACCAACGCCCTCGGGGCACGTTCTGCAACGAGCGACTGTGAGGCAAAATCGCGAGGCGGCTGACCTGCTCGCAGATGCACACCACTGCTACAGTAGTAGACCAAAGTATCACTCTTGATCAACAGATCAACCCATGGTGCCTTCTGGACAACTGATAGCAGCTTTCATTGGATAGAAGCCTTCATTGCACAAAAGCTATCATTGGTATCTCTGAAGTTACCCCAACACGGCATGCTCTCGCTCGCCTGGCTCCACTGGTCCGGTTTTAAGCCATTCCTCTCTCCTTTTATGCGTCAGTCGACCCTTGAAAACTCCCAGTCACGTACATCCAACCCAATTTCGATATCACCATGTCCATAGTACACGCCTAGGACTGCACTTGTTCAATGTCGACTCATAGTATGTTCTGCCAGACTATCAGTGACGCTTCAGCATATACTATCGTGCAGCGCTCACAATCGTAGGGTCGACGGAAGGGCTTACATCGATCTGAGCGTGCGTGTTAGGCGGAGGTCGTGTCGAACGCTACGATGACTTAACGGTGTTTCCGGAGCCGTTCCCATTCTGTGAAAGAGGTTAGTAGGTTTCGACACGTGTGGCTATGATCTCAAAACGTGCTCCGCTATGATTTCCATTGCCAGATCCTGGGCTGTTGCCGTTGCCGATGCTGTTACCCGAACCTGGGCTGTTGCCGTTACCAAAGGTGTTGCCAGAACCTAAGTAACAAAAGTCAGTCCCGCTACGCGTAATATTTGGGAAAGACCAATATGCCGACGACATGCCTGGGTTCCCTGATCCGTTGCCCGATCCGTTGCCGTTGTTGTTGCCGGCAGAGTTACCAGAACCTGAAAGTAGAGTCAGCTGAGTTGGTGAGAGAAGAAAGAAGGGGCCGCGGTGAAGGTAGAACTTGCCTGGGTTGGCAGAGTTGTTTCCTGAGCCATCGACAGAGTTGCCACTGCCTGATAGACAAGTTAGCCAAGTCCGGAATACGCTGTATGCAAAATATGTACCTGGGTTTCCCACGTCCTTGTTCCCATTCTTTGGGAGTTGTCAGTTGAACTACTCTTCTTTGGTTGTCCTCGCCAAACGTACGCCGTTGCCAGTGATCGAGCCCAGAGTAGAGCCGATGGCGGAGATGAAACCACTCTCCTGGTCGATCTTTGTGATATCACCGCCAGCTGGAGTGGGTAGAGCAGCGGTAGATGCCACGAGGGCAGATGTGATGATGGTGAAGATGGTAGAGGCACGCATGTTGACGACTTGATTATGATTATAGGTAGTCGTAAGAAGTGGTCGGTATTTGGTGAAGAGAAGTTCTGACTGCAATGCTGGAGAAGATGATCTCCAACGGTCAAGAGAGCCTTCATATACTGGCCGGTAGTGCTCCTTTGCCGGAGGTTGCGTGGGCGGCATGGGCCTTCGTAAAGCTTTCCGAGCAAGCGCTGGTGTAGCGGTGCTCATCAACATGTCGATCTCTCATCTGTAGCACGCTACAAACGGCTCGTCAGCGAAGTGGCAGGCTGTGGATCCTCGACGAGTCGTGCTTGACCACTCCAAAGTGCCAGATCGTGGGAACGCAGCGCAAAGTGTGCGCCGCTGAGAGCGCCATGACGCTGTGATACAGAGGAAATGCCAGATGTGGAAAGGAGGAAGCGTGGTGTCAGCATTAAGGAACGCAGTTCAGTCCGTGCCATGTAAGAGAATCGAGCGGTGACTGCCAGAAATGGAAAAATGTTAGGAACAATGAGCTTGTCGACGCCGAGGTGACTTTCAGAGAGCGCTCTAGTCGCTGTAGCCTCCTGATCGACACTGAGTATTCTCCGGCCTCGCATGATTGTTTGACTTCATGCGTTGCATGTGAGGAAAATCTCTGACTTCTGCTCGAGAGCATCTGAATCTGTGCCATGAGAAGAATCCGCTGCATGAATGCGAGTGATAATCTCTTCGAAGTCGTGTATTAGCAGTGCTGCACTTGTGGTTGATTCGGCTCACCAGTAGTGTACCATGAATAGGACCGGCAACGACTCCGTTTGTCGATCCCTACTTCAACGACCGGTACGCCAACGTACGAGGCTCGAGCCTCTTCCGGACTGAACACGACCGAGAGATGACATAGCCGAACGGGCCGTCAATTTCTACTCGCCGGGTTACCTCCGTGTACTGATGAAATGACACTTCGAGGTGTAGTCGACGCGATGGATGTCGTGGGTTTCACGGGCGTTGTTTGCAATGAATGTACTTCGTGTCTCGACTAGTCCTCGCAGCATCAGCACGACTATGTGCACACTCCCGAATTCTGGCTGTCGTGTCAATTTGAATGTCGCCATGGTTACCTAGTACCATGCGGGCGCCCAGCTTGATGGGCATCACCACAGTCTCTGCAACTTAGTACGAACGCTGCCAACCGCTCCGGACCTAGGATGGATGTTTGAACGACATCTTTCTGTTGGCGTGACAGTCGAAGCCGGCAGACGATTCCCAGTGTTCTCAAAGGCGCGCAGAGTCGTGAAAGAGCAGAGGCGTAGAGGCGTCGAGGATGCATGCTGATGCTGTACAGTGATGCATCGGCGGATGGAGGACTAAGGTGGCGTCATTATGAGCCGGCTCGCTGCGAAGGCTTGCTATGAGACAGCTGCCGAAGAACGGAGCGGCAACGCACTCCAAAGAGCAGTAACGGTTGTTGGCGAAGAAGTAGTATGAATATGGATGTCGTTTGTGCAGAGTCGCAAGAGGAGAACTACATCCCACTCCGCGGTTTTGGTCGGTGGCTTCTTCGCACAATTTTATGCAAATCAGCCTATCTCTTCGCAACTGAGGACCCATATCGACTATAATGTATCGCGAGATAATTATAACGTGCCTATAGTAGAAAGTTATGTCGAATTACGATCCGCCAGGTAGCGAAAAGGTAACTTTTCGAAGGCAAAGTTACGCAACAAAAGTTCCTTAGAACTCATGAAGTAGTTGGATGTTCGCGACGCGACCGACCCAAAATGCGCAGTGGGAGCGGTATTGTGGCTAGCGTTCTACGAGAGATCTAATTTCAAAAAAAGGTGGACCTTGAGAACGATCTGCAAGCAAAAAAAATAGCCTTCGGAGAGAATTGGTACAAGTACTCTCTTGCTACTGGCTCGCTACTTCTTCACGACGGATGTGCCGTGCTCACGGCCCTCTCTCCGAAGGCGACCTGCACGATGAGCAGATCCGAGATTGCATATCAACGAATACTACATCAGAACCCTACCCAAAGCAGGTAACACACAGTTCCGCCACTTGAAGCAGCTGATGCCAGCACTGTACAGTATTTGTAATAAACAGAGAATGCAGGTCGCAGACCGACGATAAACTACTGGTATTAGCTCAAGTTCACAGCCGCCACTAATCCATAGGTGACTGTCGCGCTGCACACAAGGAGCGCACGCACGAACATATATCCGACAGCATACCAGCCAACCGGCAATCCTGCTCAACGCAGTAGACGTCGACATGAATCGCCAACTATCCAGGCGTTTGATCAAAACGACTACGGCGCCTGTCGTGGAGCCGCAGTCGTAGGATTTATTATCTTCGGATCACTGCTGGCCACCACTCTCTTCTAACCCCGTTGCTCGTTGCCCGTAGACATTTCCCAGTCCCAGCCATGCATCCCAACGTGCTGCCTCTCGCATTACTGGGCACTCTTTGCCTAGCTTCTCCAACACCGACCCCCACGGATGTAGCTCTCGATCGACGGGATCTGATTGGAGACATCCTCGACGACATCGACAATCTAGGTGGCAAGCCAAGCGGCAATGTGATTGTTTGCGCCTCCATCTCATATTTGACCAGGACCTAGTATTGACGTTGGATGCCAGGACAACCTCCTTACGGACTTTAAGCTGGTCACTGCCACAGCCAAACCCGTAGCTGTAACTGCTGCCGCGTCGTCGCTATCGAATCTTCTGCAAGCTTCCCCGACGCCTTCCAACATCGTCGCTCTCGCGGGCAATCTTGTGGCTGCTGGCTTGACAACCGACAATGCCGAAACTGGGCTAGATTTTGTCAATGGCCTGTTGAGTGGTGAGAACAGTGTCGACAACTTCAATCCGAGGAATCCCATTCCCAACGCATACAGGAGTGGCAACAAGAAGGATGCTCCATACTCGTTGTCGGAGGCGCAACTACGCGCGGCGATTCACATCCCTCCAACATTCCAGTATGGACGATATGGTGCGCCGCAACCAGTAATCCTTGTGCCGGGAACAGGCAACACAGGATACATAACGTTCGTTGGAAACTACATTCCGTTGCTCACAGGGTCCACAATCGGTGATCCAGTCTGGCTCAACATTCCCGGCTTTTTGCTCAATGATATTCAGGTGAACTCCGAGTACGTTGCCTATGCTATCAACTACATCTATGGAATCAGCAACCAACGTCACGTCGCGATCATCTCCTGGTCACAGGGAGGGATTTGCGCACAGTGGGCAACGAAATATTGGCCCTCAACAAGGTCCCGCGTGACGGACATCATCGCTCACTCCCCGGACTACAAGGGCACCATCCTGGCCAACTTCCTAGCGACTCCAGGCCAGCCGCTGCCACCGAGCATCTTGCAGCAGCAGGCCACTTCCAAGTTCATCCAGACGTTGCGGGCCTTTGGTGGTGACAGTGCATACGTCCCGACTACCACTGTGTACTCTGGCTTCTTCGACGAGATTGTGGAGCCACAGCAAGGAACTGGAGCTTCGGCGTTCATACTCGATGCGAGAAAGGTTGGCGTCTCTAACACAGAAGTCCAAGTCGTCTGCCCTGGTCAGCCTGCGAGCTCATTCTACACGCATGAGGGCGTGCTCTACAATCCAATCGCATATGCCCTTGTTGTAGATGCACTCGCGAACCAGGGCCCTGGACGAGTGAGCAGAATCAACAAGAATGCCATCTGCGGTAACTACTTGACCGAGGGCCTGGACTTAGCAGACTTCTTGCTTACGGAGAACTCGATCCTGATTGCCGGCGCTGCGATTCTGGCGTACGGGCCCACATCCAACCAGGAGCCCGCCATAAAGCGTACGTTCCGGTCTTCACCTCTACGATATCGACATGCTAATACCATCGTAGCCTATGCTCTCAACCCTCCAGACAACTCGACGCCGACAACGTCTAAAAGCTCAACGACTTCTCCAACCTCTAAGACGAAGTCTGCAACCTCTACAGGCACTACAAAGCCTGCCACCTATACGAGCACTCGAAAGTACGGGACTACCACCACGGCCACGACTCCTCGAGGCTACCCCACGCCTAAAACATCAACGACTCCACGAGACTACGCGACATCTCGAAGCTCGTCGACTCTCCGAAGCTACCCGACTCCTCCCACATACCACAACTAGATCGGAAGGCAATGAATGAATGGTGATGCCCCAGACAGACACGATTCCGGAATTAGTTTTACACGAGATGACGATTCAGACGACTTGTAGCAGCTTTACATAAAGGCTGTGCGGCCATTGGCTGTTGATATTTCTGGGAGTCTGGCACCACAGGCCTGCTGCGAATTTCGATGGCGGTAGTTAATGTATATAATGAGATTGGTAACTTCTGACGACGCCGGTCAGGAGCATCAGTCAAGATTCTGCTTGCTGTGAACACAAGTCACGCTCAATGAGGGTACGTACGGTAACAAAGCTTTTTACGGGTGCTGCTCAACAGTGACAAGGTTCAATGGCATAAAGAACGCATAGCGGCTCACTCCAACTGAGACTGCTCCCGGCCCGATTACGCTTCGCTTCTTGGACTGTAAGCTGTACTTTTCGTGTGTCGTGGGTATCTATGCAATGATAACGACTTGCGTTCGCGAAAATCAGGCAAAATCTGCCCTCATATTACGATGTCGCGATTGCTCTCCTTGAAATATGGCGACGCCTGCCCCAGCTCTCCATCATCGTGCCCGGCCAACGAATGATAGTCCGGCGATCGAAGTCCTCGAAGATGTCCTCGCATTTTGAGCCGCCATGCAGCGAAAAGCAACAGCGCGCCGCAGAGTCCTCCCACCAACCAAATGCCAAAAAGATATGCGCGACTCCTGGGCGCGTAGACGTTTTTGTTCTTCCACGCCTGGTTCTCGCCGTGTAGCTCTTGGAGCCAGTGCATCTCTTCTGCGACTGCGGCGCTCATGGCATCACGCGCCGGCTCCAGAGTCTTGACGATCTCTGTTCTGCCGACGGCTTTGCCGGTCTTGTCGATGGCTTCAGCTATGATGTAGCTTGCGTAGCCATCCCAGGCGATGGTGGTCTCAAACCCAGTCCTGCTCCTGCTGCCGATCTGGATCATCGGACTTCCGGTCTCGGTGGTCTTGTAGAGGTTCCACCTGTCCACCTCGGTAGCTCCGTTCCAGCTCAGGTGGACCATCGTGGTAGTCGAGTTCCTTGCGGTGCTAGCGTAAGCGGCGGAGACCGCCCGGGGAGGCTGAGTGGGCAGGCCAACGAAATCGAACTTGTAGCTGCGATAGCTTCCCAACCACTCCGTTGCCATCGTGGCGTCCATCAGGGGCTTGCCGTCTGGTGAATGTTCACTATGCGTTGCCTGTTCGGACCAGCCCATGAAGATGTGATCGTTGTCCATGACTTGGTAATTGCCACGGCGAGGAGCATAGGAGCCTGGACCGTACGGATGCTCGATCGACTGCACTATTCTGGCGACCCTATCGTTGACTTGCAGCGCGATGGTCAACCCACGAGAATTCTCGTGTGTTGGTTCCTGCTTGCTTTCGCTCTTGGCGTTGTCTAGGATGGTGATGATCTCGTGCGTGCCGTTGAATCCGCGAAACCTCACATTGTGCTGTCTCGAGAACGACAGATCCGCCATGTCCCATTCACCTTTGGGTCCCTGCCGACCGTGGAGTTTCCACATTACATGCCCGTCGTCTTTTGACACCTTGTAAATGCTGTCTGTGTGTCGTCCATTGACGTAGTAATCGCCGTTTTGGTCCTTGTCAACGGAGTTTAAATGTCTGCGAGGAGTCAGCGAGGTCCTCGCAGAGCGAAGCGTGGTACCTACACAAAGTCCCATCCCCATTCGTTGTCGCACATCTTATCCACACCATCTTCGAGAAAGCTGCTATCGTTCAGACTTATGTGCTCAAAGGAGCTCCATTCAAAGACCGGGGTCCAAGTCGTGGTATCCAGTTCCTTGAAGCCATTGAACAGGCCAATGCAGCTCCCGTTACGTCCGACAGCTTGAGCTTGCTGTGGCGTCGCATCTTTCCGGCCCTCATCCATGACAATAGCCCGCTTGCCGTCCTCAATAAAGTTGAACTCGTGGGAGTTGAAGTCAATTCCTAATGTCCCAATGTGAATCTTTTCACGAACTTCGAACGATTGGTCAAGAATGTAGCCATCCCCTTCTCGTTGCACCAAGAATGTTATAAGATCCTCCCCATGTATTCGGCTTATCTTGAAGTCGATTGCGTCCCAGTTATTGCTCAGCTCGACTCCGCTCCAGATAAGATCACCCTTCCCATCATAAATCATAGGACCCACCCAACCATTACCAGGCTCTTTTTGGTCGATGAACTCGAAGGGCGCGACAAACCAGTACCCTGGGCTTACAAGCTCCGGTTCTGTAATGTTGACTTTCCATCTGGGAGCTTTGATCTCTGGATGCTAGAAGTTTTTAGCCAGTGCCTTCGCAAGGCCGGTGTCAACAGCTCACGTACTGTTACGAAACTGAAAAGACCCTCGTCGTGGTCGTGAAAATGGATATCAGCACTGGCTTGCAGGGATGAGAATAGCAAAAGCGAGAGCGTTGAAAACCGATGGAGCCAAGGAGACTGTTGCATCTTGACCGTGGATGTGATTATAGTATTTCGAGTAAAGAGAAAGACATAGATAATACGACGAATGCGTCTTTAGCTGCACAAATGAGTGTGGGAAAAAAATGACGGGGTCCTGGAAGAGGAATGTTGTATCTGTTTCGCAACGGTCTTTCTCGAGAAGAATAGAACGACATAAAGATGACAGCTCAAGAGAAGAAGCGCCACACAATTGGTAGGAAGGAGGACGGCTTGCAATTCTGGCCGTTGCAGGATCAGGGGACCAATACGCTTTCATGAGAAGAGTCAAGGCGTCCAGCTGTCTAGGCGAGGACGCGCTCGAGCTCTAGCCTAGTAGCCTACCACTACGCAGCTGTGGCTTGCGGGCTGCCAGACAGCGAATCAGCGCGGGCAGATGCAGGAGTAAAGCCCAGCGCCTCTCGCTCTATTCCCCAAGTGCTCCCTTATACGGAGATCTTTGCTGCAAGAAAGTCTTGCTTACCTGGCCGGGCGAATAGGCCCATCCAGCCTGAAACACGAGCTGTCAGCACACATGGCTTGAGTCACGACAAATTTAGTCCAAGTTGCCAAGACGGTAATCTCGCCGTGCATTCTTCACGGAAGAGTCGTACAGTATTTGCGGCGCTCTTCGAGAATTGTTTCGATCAGCCATGTCCCTGAATGGGGAGGTGGCACGCGACAGAATCCTGCTCGGGAGCGCGACTCGCCAAAAATCTTGGTTACAAAAAAAGCCTCCTGCCCTAAGAGATCTTCCGGATACGGCCTGGTCCCGAACTGTGATTCGGGGGAAGGGTCAATTCCACGACAGGGCATCTTTCAACTCCACTGATGTTCTGTTCTGGCATTCGAAGCCAGCGTCCTGACTGATGGGCTTATCGTGACAGTGGATACATGCAGACGCCTTCCTGCAGCACGGCGTGTAGATACTTCAGCTTCTGAATCGAATCGAGAGTTAGGTCATCAAAGCTGGAGGGTGCTTCTCGAATTTCCGTAGTCAGCTTGCGCATGTACTGTGGGTTGCGAAGCAGATAGTAAGTGGTTCCTGACAAGGCTGTGGCGGTCGGTTCTGTAGCTAGAAGCGAAAGGTATGATCAGCAGATGTCCAAGCCATGCGAAGATGCCTAGCGCCCCACGGTCGCTCGCCAGCAAGCATGAATACCGATGCCATTGAGCGATGCTCTTCGATGGTCAAGCCGTCAAGGCCTGTAATTTCCTCCAGGGTTTTGCTCCAAAGATCTGGACGATGTTGCTGACATGTCAGACGCGGCGATGCGTATAGATGCGACTCGTACTCACTTATCGTTTGTGTGCGAAGATTTCTTCTAACGATGCCTGCAGGCTGAGCCATCGGGGGCATCGACACTGCGCTGGTTCGTCGGTGTTCATGCTGTTTGTCTATTCCTGGGCCGAGATGACAATATCCGGCATCGGCGCGGGGCCTTGGCAGAGTCACCCGCTAGTGATTATCTCGAGATCAGATTCGTTTTGCACTCGTCATTGTCGACACTGGAGACACGCACAACATTATATCGATTCCACTCGTCACACTGTCGTCTGTGGAGTTGCTGTCTTGCGCTGGTAATTACCACAGGAAACAGGTCGTAGATGTCCGAAAATACTAGTGCTGAAATATGGATGTAATCTTTAATGCCTTTACACGCAACATTCCATGCAGCTGATCCGACCACAACAGAGCCGGAGCACTCGCCGCTTTCACTGTTGACCTGATCGTCTACGTAAGTAACATGTCCTGCTACAGCTTACGAATCACAATCCTGGCTAACCATCTCAGCCGCTCGACACGATAAAGACTCGACTGCAGTCTCCAGACTATACCAGGCTATATCGCAATGCCGCAAACACCGGCTTCAACCCGAGCATGTTTCGGGGAGTCTATCAGGGAGTGGGCTCGGTGATTCTCGGTCAGTTGAAGTCATGGTCCGTATATGACCGGCGACATCAAGCTCAAGAACTATATCACAGCAACGTTGCCCTCCTCGGGGGCATTCTTCTCTACATATGAAGGTATAAAGTCGACCCTCTGCGAAGCGAATTCAACCGTCGGGGCCAAACCTTTTTTACCTACACCTCTGATACATGCCATTGCCTCTGGATCTGCTGAGCTGGTCTCATGTGCCATCCTTACACCTGCCGAAGTAATCAAGCAGAATGCACAAATGGTGGACAACTCCAACCGGGATCGGCCTCGTGTCAATGCCACCCTGCAAACGATCAAGCGATTTCGATCCAACCCACTGGCGCTATGGCGAGGATACGCCGCCTTAGCAGGACGCAACCTACCGTTCACTGCGATGCAGTTCCCCATGTTTGAGCGCATAAAGGAGAGTGTCAGGCGGTATAGAAATGAGCGGGGCACACGGACCCATACATTGCTAGAAAGTGGGATGATCACAGCAGTCAGCGCTGGCACGGGAGGCAGTATCGCCGCTGTCATCACTACACCAATCGATGTGGTTAAGACGCGAATCATGCTAGCCGCGGTGGAAAGTGGCTCCGACGATTCCAAGTCCACCCCCCGCGAAAGCGTCAAGGCAGCGAAGGATGCTTTGGCTGATGCCACCAGGAAGACTGTTGAGGCGGTCAAAGACAAGCCTGTCGAGACCGTCAAAGAGGCAATAAGGCCGAAGCGTTCAGGCAGTCTGCAGGTGGCGCGGGAAATCATCCAAGAGCAAGGTTACAAAGGTCTGTTTCGTGGCGGAGCACTGAGAGGTGTATGGACGATGCTGGGGAGTGGATTGTACCTGGGTGTGTATGAGAGTGGGCGAATCTACCTTGCACAACGACGAGGCGATCCAATTGACGCTGAAGAGTATGCGAGATCATGAAGGCCGTATTAACATTTCCGGGAGGTTGGCACTGCTGCGCGATACCCTTTATGCGTACAGTGAATGCATAGACGACAGGCTGAACCATGTACATACGGGGAGCCATGAATACGATGGGGACGAGACAGATTTGCACATATGAGGACATATTCGGATTGACGAACATAGAGGCCTCTGTCATCGATATTCCTTGCATCCCATCTCATTTACAAGGTCCGCACAAGCTTGCGGAATACATCCCTGTCCATGAAACTCCCCTCGCTAAACGTGTCTGACCTCGTTCAACAGCATGACGCCTGACCCTCCCGCCACCCGATCTAACCTCTCCCAAAACGCTAATGGACCAAGAATTGAACCTTCATTGTGCCACTTTCTCCATCTTCACCAATGACGAAGTCTTTCACACTCTACGCTCGCCCATCGAGAACTTCTTCAATGCCACCACAAGCAGGGCCAACACTCGGTCGTGGCTCCACTAACGACATCAAAGATTCGCTAACAAACGTTCGCTCCTCTTCTTGCTCAATCTCAATTGAGCTCTTCTTCCGGCGGATTGCGCGTTTCGAGTTCAATGCGCTGCCGACGGAAAGATTCGACATGTTGCCAAAGCTTAGGCTCGAGAATCTTGAGCCGTTTGAAGTCGGCGTGCCTGCTGATCGTGGCGACGTGGAAGCTGTCGACGGCGAGGGCGAGGGTGATGATGTGAAAGCGGTGCGAAGTCTGCGCAGCGAGTTGCGAGGGTGTAGAGGTTCCAACATGTTTGACGGCATGATGTTCGGTGATGGAGTGACGAGGTGGTCGTTTCTTTTTGGTTGATAGATGAATGTATAGATCGAAGCCAAGGCGGATGAGGCGTTGTTTAGGTTCTAGTCTTTCGACGTGAGTACGGCCGACATGTGTACACACGACACGTCTTCCGTTTCTATAGCGCAAGGCGTGACAGTCGTGTGAGGTCGGCTCCAATTCGGATATTTGGCGGATCTCGTATAGATATGGGTAGTGTGGTGTAGTCGTGCCGAGGCCAGCCCTGGCAAGAAAGAAATCGCAAGGAATGCGAAGGCGATTGTCTCTAACAACGAGTTATGCCGTACTACACTGCATTCGTAGAAGGAAACGCAGAGTTCCAGGCAATCGCGGCGAGGATATATGAACCCATCGCTTGCCTCCTTGATATTTTGAGCTGTGCTGCCCGAGGAGATAAGAGGGGATGATGAGGTGGGAGCAAGGGAAGACGAGAGATTTGGAAGGAGCACTGCGCCTGCTGCAGCTCCTTGTACCGGTATGCATAGAGAACACGGGTGAGAATCCTTGTGCTACGTCGTCCAACGGTACTGTACTGTAGGCCGCCACCGGGCTGCGTTCCCGTCACGAAGACCCACAGCCAGAGTATCATCCCCTGACGTTAGGGATAGCCACGCTGCACACCGATCAAAGCGCCCCAGAGCACACCACTTGCTTCAATCTAGATATAGAACGCGAACTTCTAGATGACGCAAACTGTGCGCAGCGGCTCGAGCCTCGCTCTATCGATGGATGGAATCAAGCATACCGTTGCTGTCGCCGGAACGATAGCCTGCGCGTGTGAGGGAAATACAGTACAGTCGAAGACGATCCCAGGACGCGTGAGCGGCGGACAAACGCCACGACGATACACGAAACAGTCGTGCCGTGTACCTCGAGACGATCGGCGTTCGCAGCACCAGAAAGTGTCTTATAGCTGGCGAAGGCCCCTGTCACGCTAGCGCGTCTCCAACGGCCCCATCCATCCTCAACAAGTGAAGGTGCGACTTAGCGCTGAGGGAAGACGTCTCGCGTTGACGGCTCACAGGCTGTTATTAGACATGTCCATGAGCCAAAGGTGCACAGAAGTGAGTCACAATCTCAATCTCGAGGAGCGCGCTGTAGGATGACGCCACGACGGAGCCGTTCGTCGTCGACACTTCGTCATACACAATTCTACTGTATCTACGAAGCAGCACTCTCCTTCTCCTGCTTCCACTTCTGCGCCATCATCATGAGCTTGCTCATCTTCGCAGAACTCTCGTCGTCCGCCGGGAACACGTAATCCATGTACTCCTCAAACGAGTCATCGTCGAGCTTTCTCCTCTTCTTGACACGCCTTGGCATCTGCTTCGAAATCTTTTCTTGGTCCTGCTCGCTGCCATGCGTCTCCTCGAACCCTTTCCACGCGTTGAGAAGCGCCACTCTCTCCTCGACCAAGGAGCTATCTTTGTACAGCTTGTGCGCCCGCTCGAAGATCTTCCGCGTGCGAGCTTTAGCAGCGTCGCTGACCGCAGCCTCCGAATCTCCTGCAATCTCCTCGGACGAGTCTGGCACACTGATCTCGAATTGTGCGTAGCTGATCCATACCTTGACGTGCTCCGTCTTGGCCAACAGACGCTCATACAGCGACCGCGTCTTTTCGTACTCGCCTTCCTCCTCCTCAAAGTCAATGTACGCTTTCCAGACAAGCTCTGGCATGTCCAAAACCTCTTGCTGAATGGCAAGCTCGAAGATGGCGCGAGTACGTTGCAGGTCTTCGAGACCGCGTTCAAGCTCGGCAAACTTGATCCAGGCTTGCGAATTGGACGCGTCAAACTCGATCCACTTCTCGTACAACGTCCGGCACCGAACAAACTCGAATAGCTTCAGCTCCATGTCGATGTACGCGCGGAACAGCTTATTCTTGGGACACGCGCCTATCGCAATCCCCATTGTCTTTCGCGCTCGATCCAGTTCTTGTTGCCGTAGATGGAACTGGCTCTTGAGGATCCAGACCTTTGCGAATGTGAACTTCTTGTGGGGAATGATTTTGGTTGCTTCTTCGTAGACTTGCGCTGCTCGAGCAATGTCCTTTGTTTCCAGCTCCTCGTACAGGGCATAGAATATCCAGAGGTAAATATACCGCCTCCAGTGGCGCTTTTCATGGCTCGGCGGTATCTGTGCGATTGCTCGTTCATAAACGTCTCTGACCCTCTCCGGGTCCTGTCCTGCTTCCTCTAGTCTGGCATAATCGAACCAAGCGTCGTAGTTCTTCGGGTTCTCTTTGACCTGCTCTTCGTAAAGGACTCTTCGCTTTGAAAGCACAACATCCTCTACACCCTCACGATCGCCGTACTGTTTCTCGAATTGAGTATAGGCTTTGTGGAGAGTGGCGGATTTTGAGCGCGGCATGCGGTCTAGTGCATACTTGTAGATTGCTCTCGCGCGTTCGTACTCCTTAAGCTTGGCCTCAAATCTGGCGTAGGCCATGAAGAGTTTCTCGTCCATGAATTCGTCGCCCAGAGTCTCGATCGCCATGCCGAATACCTCCCGCACCAGGTCACTCGTGCCATTCTCCTCTTCAAAACGTGCCCACTTGATCCAATTCCGAGACTCCGGATGAACGATGGTGAACCTCTCGAAGATGTTCCGCGCTCGGTCGAACTCGTTGTATCGCTTCTCCAGCTTGATGTAGGCGTTCCAGGCCGCCTCGTCTGGCTCCCACGACATCCATCGCTCAAACACCTGCCTCGTCCCCGCAACATTTCCAAGCATCTCCTCCATGTAGACATACTTGTACCAGAGCTTGTCGACGCGTGGAAGAATGGTCACAGCTCTGTCCAACAGGTTGCGCGCATGGTTGATGTTCCGCTCTTTCATTTCCGATTCGATATACCTCACCCATAGCTGCACGTTGGTGCTCTCCACGTCCAGTGCGCGCTCGAAGACACTGCGGGCTCTTCGGTATTCCTTCTGTTCCAGTTCCCAGGCGGCATACCGGAACCAGTTGCCCATGTTCAGGCGGTTGCGGCGCACATAGTCCTCGAACTCTTTCCGCTTGCGCCCTTGGTATTCGTGAAGCTCCTCGAGGTCGGCAAAGCGCTGTGTTGGTGCAACGACGCCGGGCTCCTGGCGGTCGACGGCCTCGCGCAACAGCTGTTCGGCGGAGATCTGCTGGGGCGCGGCGGCCTTGTTCTTGACCCGGGGAGGGCCACGCGAGGACTCCATGATGTGTTGTGGTGGTGGAGGTGGTGGTCCGTCGCAGTGTGGTGAGCGTGTGTAGACGGCTGTGGGTGTGGTTTGGTGGTTTGTCACATGGGAAGAAATGTTAAGCTTCACGCGACTGCGGAGCAAAAGTTTGGCTTCTTCGAGCTTTCGCGCTGCAGCAAGCTTGCATATATATCAAGACTTGACTTCCTCACCTTTGAGTTCCACGACAAGACCCATCGCGTGAGCCATAATACTGACGAATACGCCTGCGAATCAGGATCACGCCCGCACGTCCGCCCACGCCACATGCCCCCCCCCCCTCACTGAGCGCAATCAACGACTTCTGCGCCAGGAGACGAAATGGCGACGATCGCGGACGAGCTGCTGAACGACTTTGAAGATTCCGGTGACGAACATGAGCAGGAACAGGTGGACGATCAGTACTTTGGAGAGGCAGGCGATGCATCCGCTGCAACCAATGGCAGCGCAGGGTCAGGTCTCGTTCCTCAAGAAGGCATGGAGCTCGACGGCGACGAAGAGGCACCAGACGACGAAGTGGGCGAGGACACAAATGTGCCAAGTCATGTGAAGCAAGAGGAAGAAGAGACGGAGGAGGAGACGAAGGCACGCGTAGAGAAGATGGAGCTGCAGAACGTCAGTGATGTCCGCAGTGTGGCAGGTCTCATGAAGCAGCTGGATCCTCTCCTTGAGGTAAGTTCGCTCCTGTTCCTCAGCATACATACGAATAGTCTATTGAACATGTGTGGATACAGCCCTGACCATTCCGGCGTGTTGCAGAAAATCGAATACTACAAGACACGTCCACCAGGCGAGGAGACGAAGAACGTCGGCAATATTGAAGACAACCCTGAGTACAAGTTGCTCACACAGTCCAACACGCTCTCCACGGGCATCGATGGCGAGGTCATCCTGGTGCACAAGTTCATTCGCGACCACTACTCGGTGCGCTTCCCGGAGCTGGAGACGCTTGTTCAGAATCCTCTCGATTATGCAAGGTCGGTCGCTATCATTGGCAACGGTCCCATGGAAGACATCAAGAAGATCAGTGAGACGACCGACAACATCGTGGGTAAGCCGCTCAAGCAGGTTCTGGACGGCCCTACACTCATGGTCGTAACCGTGGAGGCGACTCAGACTAGCGGCGTG
Source organism: Nothopassalora personata (assembly GCA_033816765.1). Classification (NCBI taxonomy): domain Eukaryota; kingdom Fungi; phylum Ascomycota; class Dothideomycetes; order Mycosphaerellales; family Mycosphaerellaceae; genus Nothopassalora; species Nothopassalora personata. The sequence continues at coordinate 3,289,146 of CM066287.1, read as the reverse complement.
CCTCTTTCCGACACAGAGCTGGCTACTGTGCGTCGTGCTTGCCAAATGACCTTGAAGCTTGACCATGCGAAGAAAGTGCTTACAGACTACGTGCAATCCCGCATGTCCCTCTTCGCTCCCAACTTGACCGCTCTCATCGGCTCCGCCACGGCTGCACAGCTTATCAACTATACAGGAGGACTGTCTGGACTGGCCAAGACGCCAGCTTGTAATCTTGCTCCACTGGGCAACAAGAAGAGCGCTCGAGGTGTAGGATTGGCCACGAATGTTGGCGTGCGGAATCAAGGCGTGCTTTACCAGAACGACATCATCCGCAGTGTGCCTCAGGATCTGAAAGTGCAAGCCATGCGCATCCTCTCCGCTAAGGTGGTCCTCGCTGCGCGTGTCGATTCCACGCATGACTCGCCATCGGGAGAGCAAGGGCTGGTATTCGCAGAGCAAGTAGAGAAGCGCATCAACAAGCTCTCTGAAGCGCCTCCAAACAGTGGCACGAAAGCTCTGCCTGCTCCTGACGATAAGCCATCCCGGAAGCGTGGAGGTCGCCGCGTGAGAAAGATGAAGGAGGCTACAGCCATGACAGATTTGCGGAAGGCTCAGAATCGGATGGTGTTCGGCAAGGAGGAGGCCGAAATCGGTTATGGGGATGGCACCAAGGGTCTTGGTATGATTGGAGCACAGGACGACGGACGAGTCCGCGCCACGCAGATCGACCAACGCACGAAGGCCAAACTTTCGAAGAAGAATGCCGGATGGGGTGGAGCGACGCCAGCAAGTGGTACCGCTACATCACTTCGCAGCTTCGGCGGAGGACTTAGCACGCCTGGAGCTTTGAAAGCTCATGGCCTACGGGCTACTGGTGTGGGCTCATCAGGATTGAAGACTAACGTCGGTAACACTGGCGGTACTGTATCAACCGTCGCCTTCACGCCTGTGCAGGGCCTCGAGCTTGTCGATCCTAAGGTTCGCGACGAGATGAATAGGAAGCGAAAAGCTGAAGAAGACCGCTGGTTCAAGGGTGGCACTTTCACACAGATCGGTGGGTCGTCCGCAACACCAAGTGGCCCCGGCAAAGTCGACAGTCAAGGCTTCAAGGTTCCGGCGTTACCGGTGAAGAAGCAGAAGCAGGACGGGTGAAGTGGCTGGCCAACGACGAATATTTTCGTTCTGAATTGAGGATGACTTGAGCCGAAGCTCCTTCTTGGGCCACAGGAATGTGTGCAGTTCGCCGATGCTCCGCGGTGGAGGTGTTTGAATACCGTGCAGAAATCTGGACGTAAGTCTTCGCGAGTATGCGTCTCCCGAAGGCATCAGCAGCTCACAATGAATATAGTCAGATCCCTGTAGACTCTGCAGCAAGCTGTCTGCCACTGCGGCTCGGACCTTGCCAAGCGCCGATGGCAATGTGAACTACATTTCAAATCGCTCCCCGAGTCGGCCATCTTGCTGCGCATCAAGCACATGGAGGCACTTTCCAAGACATCCCTGGCGCGGTTACGGTGACTAGTTAACATGGTATTGACTAAGCAGGGCGCAGCTGCCAGCATCAAAGATCCAATACGTAATCATTCAGCGACAGGTAACACTGCTGGGTCACACTTCGCTTGTAGCATGTGTTTTGCAGCGCACTTGCGCTACGTATGTTCCCTTTTGCTTGGGAACTATAATCAAATCTGAACAACAGGGACGGAGTCCATCGCACGACACTCTGCCAGCGCGCAATCCTTCTAGGCTTCCGTGGACTCCTCGCCTGGAACCACACTTCATTTGGTTACAGCTGCTTTCATCAGTTCTCACGCAGGCTCAAGCTTCATTCTGGCGTTTTCCCATGCATGACCTCTAATGTCTTCACAGACACGCCGTCGTGCCTGCGAAGCCTGACAGATTCAGAAAGACAGATGTGAACACAACCCATCTTCGCACCCAGAAGCCTCAAAATGTGAGCGCTGCTTCCGGCTGGGTCGCTCGTAATGAACACCTGCCCCAAGCTTTCCGGTAGATGCCGAATTTGGACTGCAGTCCTCGATTATCTGAAAGTATCTCTCGCATCACCAAGGTAGGGGTATTTAGTCTTGCTACAGATCACGTGCTTAGGTAAGCAGGAACTGCGCCACATCGACGTCAGACTTCTGTATACATATATCCACTTCCAGAGTTTGAGACCACATCACGGCAACGCGTCTGTCTGTTCCCTCTGGTGCATCGGATTCTCATGTACAGGAAATACAGATACGTTCTCCCTTCCAATGTAAAGACATGCTTGCCATCGTCCTTTTCGGCGTATGGCACTTCACGCCTAACACAGCACTGTTGCACATGCTTGAGCATTTTCCCAGCTTCGCGAGCGAGCGCTTCACACACTGGGTGGAGTGATCCCAGTCGGATCCCAGCGGCACGGTCGACATGAAACTTCCTTCAGGCCATCCGAAACTCGGATCTGAGAAGACAAGTCAAGTTCCGAATGCGAAGAAGCCTAAGGCAAGACCACCTCGAGGATGGCGCGATACCTTTCTATTACCGGCACGTGCCCTTCCCAGCTACACGGGTCCATACCCCGTCGGCACTATGGAAATCGAGGTTCCTGCATCCGACCCTAAGGTATTCTCTCACATCAGTCGGAACAAGCGCCACCTATTACAACTGGAAACTGTCTTAATGACGGTATACTATCCTGCATCAGCGCCACAGTCGCATGCCAAAAATGCTGCAAAGCAAGGATCGAAACCGTCACGGGAGCTATGGCTTGGAAGACCAAGACTGGGGATCGCCCAGGGGAATGGGCGATTCTCAGGTACTGGTTCACTCGCCATTCCTGTCTTCCTTCCCACGATGTTCACGAAATTGCCTGCTTTTCGAAATGCCGCTGTTGCCCGGTACTGGGCACCCGAGGTCAATGCAAAGACTCGTGGTAAACGTGTGAAGACGGAAGTTGGAAAGAAGCCAGAGGGTGCCGAAGACGAGCCTGCATTTCCCTTCATTCTGTTTAGTCATGGCTTGGGTGGGACGAGGACGATGTACTCGTCAGTTTGTGGAGAGTTCGCCAGCTACGGATTCGTGGTATGTGCGGTTGAGCATCGAGATGGCTCGGGGCCTCGCTCTTACATTAACTATGCAAAGGAAGGTGAGGGAACAGCGACAGATTTTGAAAGACTTGGTAAAGTGGACCACAATGCCGAAGAGCGAAGCCGTGGCTTTGGCATTGTTGACTATATATTCCCAAAGGACAACCCGGCCGACACTGCTCCGCAGAACGAGAAGGGAGTCGACACCGAATTGCGACGAGCTCAGATCGATCTACGATTGTCTGAGCTGGAGGAAGCGTACAGCGTTATGAAAGAAATCGTCGGTGGAAACGGAAAGATGATTGCAGATCGCAATCTGCGAAAGAAGGGATTTCAAGGTTCCAGCAGGCATGGTCTTGAAGGGATAGACTGGTCGAGGTGGAAAGATTGCGTGAGGCTCGACCATGTAACCATCTGCGGCCATTCCTTTGGTGCTGCGACTGCCGTGGAAATCCTACGGCATGACGATCGCTTTAACTACGTCAGCCAGGGCATCATCTACGACATCTGGGGAGCTGGCACGCGTCCTGTTGAGGATGATCGGCACCGCATTCATGCTCCGCTTATCGCCATCAATTCCGAAGCATTCACATATTGGCACTCCAACTTCGAGCTCGTGGAGTCTATTGTCAAAGAAGCACAAGAAGAACCAAATCCTTGTCCTGCTTGGTTGATGACACTTCGTGGAACCGTACATGTGTCTCAGTCGGACTTCTCACTTCTGTACCCCAATGTCTGCTCACTCTTCCTGAAGATGGTGGCGAATTCTCGGCGAGCGTTAGACCTTAACATCAATGCCTCACTAGAGTTTCTCAGCCACATATTGCCAAAGGAGCTCGGGCAGGTCAATCGTGCTTACAAAAACGAGGAGTTACTTGAGACGGAGCTCAGCCCCTTAGAGCGTATACCCTCAGAGGCGATGCACAGGCCCAAGAAGGAGAAATATCTCGCAGCTCGTCTAGAAATCCGTCACGAATGGGTCTACCGAATCAGTCCGAAGCTGTTCAGATCCCTCAAACGTTGGAAAATGAAAAGACAAGGGCATCCGCCTCACACCAATGGCGAGATATGGCTGCATTCGAAGCCACGAGAGCAAGTTATCGACGACTTCCTTCGGAGAGTGCCCGGAAGAGATCCTGATCATAAAGAAGATTTCGACCTCGACGGACCCGCGATTGCGCAGGAGGGCACTGACGAGGGCGAGCCGGTGCGAATCAAGGACTCTGATGGGGAAGCGAGCTTCGGCTAGCATTGCCTCGATCCATCTTGTCAGCCTATCGATTTAGTCGAGGTCCATTACGTCATCGTCTTCGGACTCTTCGATATCCATGGCGTCCCATGTCGCATCTCTCAGCGCTGGCGGCACGATCGATGCCTCGAAGCAGCGTCGTAGAGCTTCATTACTACCTACCACCACATAGTCAGCGAAAGATGTTCCAAGTCCACGAGACATGAGCACTCACTGTCCCAAGGACACCACTCCCGCAAAGCCTTCCACACGCTCTCCGCCGTGGCCCGTCGAGCCTCGTACCGCTCAAGACGCTCCTCGCGTAGAAGTTTATCGTAATTCGTGTAGAAGTGCCGGACATTGGCGACGACTATGCTGGTATATCGCCTCGCGTTCCAGAACTTAGACTGGCTAAGGTTGTATGTAAAGTCCTTGTCAATACACAGATCCAAGAGTCGTTCTAGGGCGACTTGTGGTATTCGGGGGAAGAGGTCCTCCAAGGGCCCTCGATTCCACTCTCGACGGCGCCTTTGGGCTTCCGCTGGAGTGAGGTGGCATAAGTCCTGCTGGGTACGTAAGGTCATGTCCATGTATTGATGTTAGGACTGTGGATGGCGCTATGTGCTCGAAGCAAATGATGTAGGGTGAAGTTCGGCAGGTGTCGGGCGGCGCATCGGATTCGGATCGTTTTCATCTCGTGGTAGGAACTATGCCCTTTGTGTCTTTGGCTGTGACTCGGAAATTCCACGCACAGACCCTCAACATAGTGAATACTGTAGTGAATTGTGTCGTTTCGAGCATACATTAATCTTATCCTCATGGTTCTACCTGAGTGCACCATCTCATGGCTATCAGAAAACCATGTCGCCTACTGATCGATTTTACACATGGTACAAAGTGCCACAGTGTGACTCAAACAAGACTCGCTCGACTGGGGGGTCCGCTATGCGACTCTTCGCTCGGCCGACGCCTCTTCTGTAGCTTCCGCCTGCTCTCTGTACTGTTTGACCGTGACCGTGAGCCGTTCTGAAGGTTGACTGGAGGTGCTGCGAACGTTCCTTGCTTGAGTATCTCGAAGCCTGTCCCATGTCCCCTTATCACTGCAGATGATCGGTGCTCGAAAGATCCTTGCTTGGGTGAAGGCGGATCATGAGGGTTGGATTGTGCAGTCTGCCTTGGCAACGTTGGTGCGGGAAGCTCAACAGGAGCAATCGCCTCGGCCTGAGTCGCCGGTGCTGTGGTCGTGGGATCTCGTGGATTTTCCATCAACTGATTTGCCCCTGATTCACGAGCGCCATTCAGGCGAGGAACCTCTGGAAGTGGCGAAGCAGGTGCAGTCTTGCAAAACTTCGCAAAGGGAGTGACGTCGGGTAGACTCGAGCGACGTACTGCTGCTGGGAGGGCATCAAATTTCGAAGACGAAGTGCTTTGGGACCAGGTGTGAGCCGCTGCTTCTGCAGGGGACGACGACCTTTGCTGTCGGATGAGATGTTCTGGCTCAGAAGCTGTGCTTGGTCTTTGAACATGCTTGATGCTGGCCCAATCACCACTGGGTCCTGCCCTTCTACGAGGTGCTAATTGTCCAGTCTCTGCGGCCAGAGAGATGCGATGGCTATGCATTAGATCCAGATCTGAGGATCTTTGGCGGGGCCTCGACTGCTGACTCAATAACTTCGGAGCAGATGCAGCGATAGGGTCGCTCTCGCTACTTTCTGAGCTCGAGTGGCGTGAGGATCCGTTGGTGGTAATGCCTTGATCGGTGTCCGCATGCTCGCTTCCATTTCTCATAGGCCCTGCAGCGTCGTAGATTCCTTCGACGGCCTCAATAGTACTGAAATCAGAGTCCTGCCGTGTGAGACCTGGTAACACTGCGGTATACTTGGACATGGAAGAGGGTGGACATTCGCTCCGAGAGGGCTTCGTAAGACCTGCCTCGGATGTCCAGGTACGATAGGTGTGGCACTCGGCACGTCCGGTGCTGGCGGATGGACGTGATTGGTCGCTGACTATTCGATACGTAGCGTACGATTGACCTTCGAGCTGGACAGCACGGGTTCCTGGAACGGCATCCTCCTCCCATTGGGGCGCATTGTCGTGCGCCAAAGAGCTTCTGGAGCCCGCGCGGCTGCCAGGCTCTGGTGTGTTGCTGCGGGACACCCAGATGCCTTCGACAACTTGTCCCTTCTCCAGAGCCTCAAGACCAAAAGAAGTATTTGCACCTTCTCGCGTGGATGTATTGCGGCGAAGGCTGGTCTGACGCTGCATCGCTTGTTCTCTCTTCTCCTTTTCCGCCACCGCAACGTACTTGGGCAGTTTCCAGTGCGTGTATCCGAGTTTGGCAGCTCCAGCAATGAGGGTGACGGCAATCGCGCATGCCAGTATCTGTCGTAGCGGTTAGATGGCACATGCCGCAGCCCGCCACCTCGAGACTCGGACTTACAAAGCAAAGCTTCTCCCAAGTGGGCCATTCTGTGAAAAAGCGAGTCATGGCTGGTCATTGGCCTAGCACGAGCAAGCTCTTCCGGGAAGCCGCGTGTGGAATTCCGTCTTCGTGGCTGCTGGTCGTGTGCGAGCTGTAGGAAATCTCGGTCAGCTGTGCGAATTACAACTTCTGCCAACGGAGCGCAACAAACGCGGTGGAAGAATTCTGCACGTACCCGGTGAATGGCGCACTCGACCGCGGGATCGGTGAAGATGTTCGGACTCGCGATGTTGGGAAGGTGGCGGCTTCATGTGGGTAAGCCGGTGACTGCTGCAGTCGTCGTTCAACTAGTTAGTTCATCCTAATTGCTCTTAATTGCTCTTCTCCAGACTCGAACGAAGGTAGCGGGAGCTCGAGCGGTGGCAACGAGGCCTGAAAAACACGAATGCGCTACACAATGGAAGCGGTGAATGTGTGAAGCACGAATTGATGATGAACGAGCGGACGCCACGCTACGAACTCGCGGCTGGAAAGAATGTAACGTGCGGCAGAAGCCTGAAGGGTTGGTGATGCCACGAGCGAGATGTCGAAGAAGCGTGCGCAGAACCCATTGCGCCGGTCGCGACAACTTACCGTGTGTGTGCAACTTACCGTGTGTGTAGCGCTACGCTGCTTCCTACCTCTCGTTACACCTCATGCGAGGTTCCATTTTTTGTGAAACCCAAAGGCGTTGGACCCGTCACCCCGCCCAATCGTCAAACGCCGTCGAGGCTGATGGCCTTGCTTCGCGATGCTCTTGTGCGGCGACCACGATACCTCGTTACCTCCTTCACGCCGTGCATGTCGCGCATGCCGTGCTCCTGATCAGCATGTTCGCGAAGCCCTCGTGGAAAGGGCCCGATGCACCGGCCAGCTGCAACGTGCAGACGGGAGCAAGCCACGTACCTTGCAGGAGATGCACCGGAGCTGCGTCTGCGCAATTTTTGGTTGGGTGAGGCGCTCGAGGTGAGGTAGGGTGCACTACAATTTGCCGCAGTCAACACCACCACAGCCACCGTCACAACTGCTCAACCAGCCAGCGTGCAATATGCGGTTCTTGGCACCCGATCGGAAGCAGGGCATGAGATCGGATCCGCGTAGCCGGTACCGGACGCACGTGCTTTTTGACCTCCGGCAAGCCGAACTTGCTACGCTCTTGTAAGTGCAATATCTGGCAATCAATCGCTCGTCGCATGGTGAATCGATCTGACCAGCCGTACATTCTTCGTCTCCACGATCCCGACAGGCTTCCGCTGAAGCCGGACAGTTTGATTTTGTCACCAACCTCCGGCGATCTGAGCTCACTCTCCCTGTCACCAGCAATCAGTAACCACGATGGAGGGTTTGCTGCATTCGAGGTCAACGCAGGAGCGTTCCTGATAGTTGTGTGTTTGAGAGCGGAGCCGCATAGAGGCACGTGCATGTTCCCGGCACTCGGCAAACGACGTCACCCTCGGGTAGCCTTGTCAGCATCGAGGTGTAGGGCGCGTTCAAGCGAATGAGCAGTGCAAAACACTCGGTTCTTCAGTGGACAAGTCGAAGTTCTTCTGAAGGATACCGGATATCCACAGTCTATCACAGTCAGCAGTAGATAATCAGCGAGGCAGGTGCAAGCCATACCAATCGGACGGCAAACAGCAGCTGGGCACAATGTCGGCTTATAACATCTCAGTGCCAGAGGAGAAGCTCGTGACTCTGAAGATCAAGCTCGGCCAGAGCGAGTTTCCAGATGAAGTATTCTCACTCGTACCTCCCCAAAGTCAGTGACCATACTGATCACCACATCCAAGCTCGACGATGCTGCATGGGACTATGGCGCTCCCTTGAGCGATATCCAGCGCCTAGCAAAGCGATGGCAGAATGGCTACGACTGGCGAGCTGAAGAAGCAAAACTCAACGAGCTCCCCAACTTTCACAAGAAAATCAAAGTCGACCGCTTCGGAGAACTGGACATTCACTATCTCCATCAGCCATCAGACAGCTCGGATGCAATCCCCCTGTTATTCGTCCATGGGTGGTAAGTAAACCGAAGTGGTGCGAGGCACCTGCCCATGTCTTGCAAATCCGCTGACCTTGCACCCTTTGCATTCAGGCCAGGATCATACCTCGAAGTGACCAAGATGCTACCAGTCTTACGCCAGTCCAACCAAGGCGTCTCCTTCCACGTGGTAGCACCTAGTCTCCCTCACTTCGGCTGGTCGGAGGGCACCAAGAAGAGAGGCTTCGGGCTCGCGCAGTATGCAGAAGTCTGCGATCAGCTGATGCAGTCACTGGGCTACCAGCAGTACGTGACACAAGGCGGCGATTGGGGCTTCATGATTACTCGTGCTATTGGGCTGCGGTATCCTCAGCGCTGTCTTGCGTCGCATATCAATATGGTTCGTGCCAGTCGACCTACGTTCTCGAAGCATCCGATCCTGGCGCTGCAGAATGCTCTCACGCCTTATAGTGAGGCCGATAAGAAGGTAAGCTCCTGATGATACCGGTGGCCACAGACGGATTCTGACGCCTCGCCCAGGGATTTGAGCGCAGCAAGTGGTTCCTGAATGAAGGCAGCGGCTACCGAACACTTCAAGCGACCAAGCCGCAGACTCTCGGCTACGCATTGCACGACAGTCCAGTCGCCCTGCTAGCCTGGATCTATGAGAAACTCCACGACTGGACTGATGAATATCCCTGGACTGATGACGAAATTATCACATGGGTTTCCATCTACTATTTCTCAACGGCAGGCCCGGCAGCTAGCGTACGCATCTACTACGAAGCGACCCACACGAGCGAGATCCATCGTTCGCGCACTGAAGAATGGATCCCCAAGGTCAAGCTTGGATTGTGTTACAGTCCAAAGGAGCTGACAGTGATACCATCGACTTGGGGAAGGACTTTGGGTCCTGTCGTCTATGAAAGCCGCAAGCTCCGCGGCGGGCACTTTGCAGCATGGGAGCATCCGAACCAGCTCATTGAGGATTTGATCGCCATGTTCGGCAAGAGAGGCAAGTGCTATCAGATCGTGCGGCCTCAGGCCAAACTCTGAAGACACGACCCCCTTTGTACATGAGCCAACACCGAACGGTAATGAAGGAATGCGAAACGTCTGTACACTTGATATTATTTGTCGGATACCTCGGGAAATACGATGCGCACGATCTCATCCACTAGCGTGAAGACCAAGTGGGCACTGTTCAGAATGGTCAGCGTTGAAGTCCTTCGGGACGATGTAGAAAAAAAGACTTACTTTAACCTAGGATTGTTCAGCATAGCCATGATCTTGCGGCTCGCAGCCTGTGCGTTAGCCTTGCCGACGACGCTTCCCGCTATGTCGGGCACGAGAGCGGCTAGGAGCATGCCGGCTTCTTGTCTCGTCCGTGACTTCTCCTGGGCAGTGCGAGCAACAGCGGGTGGCCGCATTTTGCCGTCAGGCCACATGATACTTTTCAGTGTTTCGATGTAGCGCGCCATACTTTCGTCTTCCATAGCATTTCGTGCTGTCTCCCGTGCCTTCCTCTCGATCGTGCCACCTAGCAGTTGATGCAGTACAACCACCACGGTCCTACCACGAAGCCAGCTGTTGCCCTTTGACAGCTCGAACGTCTCCAAGAACAGATCGCAGATAGGCTTCACGAAAGGCTCCACTTCCTTGATCTCGTATGCATTCAGCTCTGCTTCAGCTTCGGCAGCGGTGGCGGGATCTTGAGTGGCAGGGTCTAAGCTGTCCACGGGCGATGCACCACCGATTTGCGATGTTGCCGCCGATATGAGGTTCTGGCCCGCAACAGAAAGCTGGTCAAGGACTGCGATGTTACCCAGAAACTCTTCCATACCGTCTGACACCGAGTTGTATATCCTGGTGACAAAGTCTTTCGCATCCGCTTGCGTACCATTGCCACCGTTCGATGCGATAGCTGATTGAGAGAGGAAGGCGCGCAATTCGCGGCTTCGACAAATGGCCGGCACCAGCAGCAATGATCTGAGATAGCGCTCCAGAGTAGCACGTCGCTTCTGCAAGAAGTCCTTTTGCAGAGTGAAAAGTGTCTGGCGTCGCGGGAAGTCGAGATCTTTCACGCTGGGAAAGCGCGCCTTCAGTCGTTTATGCAGCTCATGAAATTGGCTGTATCTCCTTGTGACTACCCAGGTTGCTGATGGCATCTGCTCGCCAGCTTGCCTTCGTACTTCAATGACATAGAGCGCATACTCGTGACCGTCTTCCTCGCGCCCGACCATGACAGATTTGATAGTGACCGCAGCCCGGCCGTACAGACTGCTGTCACTCTCTTGCACGACATACTGCCGCTTCTGCATCTCCTTTCGCTTGATCTCACGCTGCAAGCTTTGCTCTGACTTTCGCAATATTCGGAGCTCGGCGGAATTGTTGGTGAGTTCTGCTTTCGCGGTTAATGAGTCCAGCACATTGCGCTGCGCGTTCAATTTTTCTATCTCTGCATTGAGCACGTCAATGGCTTCCGCCAAGCCAAGATCACCTGGCGCAGCTTCCTGTATCTTATCGTCGTCACTGTCGTCGGGTCCGTTCGAGTCCTCGCGCTCGTCCTCTGCAAACTTCTCATTTTCTTCGCCGAAAAGATCATCGACAAACACGCCTCTGCTGGAAGGTGCACCAACTAGGCCAAGGGACGCAATGCTAGGCTTACCGCGTTCGGAGGGCATATTCGATGGCAGCGCCGGCCGCTGCAAGGTGTCGGGCGATGGATGCCCCTCGGTGACATCTACTGATCTCCTGCCGGTCGTCTCCGAGAATATTGAGTCGCCATCCTGACCATTACCTACGATGTTCTCGAGCGCTGATTGCATCTCTCTGACAGCCTTTGCCTCTTCTTGAGCACGCTGGGCTGACTCGCCGTCAGAATCGTAGCTTCGCAGGCTAGTCGTAGAGTTGATCATTTTCTCGTCGTCAATGTCATCATCGAAGAGTGACGGACGACTATGAGCATTGCCCTCGTCAAGGGAACGACGTGGAATATCACTAAATAAGCTGCTGCTCGATGCAGCCCGTGCACTTGCCTTGAGGTCAGTAGAAGAGAGCACCGCCCTTCTAAGCTCGGGCTCCTTTTGTAAGCTGCTGAGCTGCGGTCTGCGGTAAAGCACTGGCGAGTCTTCGCTTGCGACAGCGCTTTGCGGACTTCGAGGTTCAGGTTCGCGAGCATTGAAGGCCGCCGCCAACGCTGGGTTGTCGTCGATCGCCAGCCACTTGTAAAAGAGGTCTGATCGCCTGAAAGCTTCAAAGTGTTCCTCCTTCATGATGTTGTATACCCTGGTCTGCGTCTGCAGCACGGCTCTCCGAGCTTGCACATAATCCGATGTGTGGGCTTTGGAGCCTGCTTTGAGGTAGTGTTTCACAGGCTGAAGAACATCCTCCGGAACTTGAAGCTCTCGCTTGCTTAGATACTCTGCGTACATCTGTGCTATGTTCATACGTTCAGGATCCGTTGCAACACCAGGAGGCGGCTCGTCAAAGTCTCCTTCAAGCGGACCACGAAACCCGTCCACGACAAGGTAAAATTGAACCAGCTTCATCAGCCGTTGGCGGTCCATGTACTCCATGAAATAGCTTAGACCAGCGGCATCGTAGATGACTTCGCGAAGAGACGCCTTGCGCTTTCGACTGGTGGCATCTTGACTACCGGCTGGTGGCTGAACAGCCAGAGATGGCCTTTGCTTGATTAGCCCATTGCCGGGATGGGAGAGAGTGGCAATTCGTTGATCGAGAAGACGCCTCCCGGTCTCAAGTCTGCGCAGATATGCAACATCTTGATCTTCGACCTGCGCATCGCGGCGAAGCTGGCTCATGACTTCACTACGGAACCGTCGAGCGTCGGTGATTGTACTAACGTGCCTGATGGATCGTACAAAACGTTCAAATTGACGCTCACTATCGTATGGTCGTAGACGAGGGAATTGAGTGCTTCTCGTGGCACGCGGAGATGCCGGAGCATGTTGGTCCAGTGCGGCACGAACTCTCCTCACAGTCTTGCGATCCTGCAGAGTAGCACCACCGTAGTTGACAATCATCTGATTCCAGGTGTCCGGATCAGCAAGCATGTTGATGATCGGCGCCAGGACTGCACATGTGACAATCTCGCGGATCAACGCCATCCCAGCGGGACTGGTCTTCATGTTGGAAGGCAGTACAGTAGGCAGGATCTTCTCGATGATCTCTCGTAGATGCGCCTGCGAAGAAGCGCTAGTGTCTGCATTAGACAACGCAGCGACAGGATGAAGCTTGCCGCCCTTGTATTTGCTCGCGATAGCGGTGTTCAGCTCGTCACTTTCTGTGACATTGTTGGAGAGGTCCTTGCCCCTCACCGCGCGCTCCGCGTCGTAGAAGTCTTTCAGGTGTGCGGTGATGATGGGCATAGCCCGCGAGATGCCCAGCTCGACGACATCCAGCTCCGTCAGCCTGGCAGTGATGGACAGCAGCACTGCCCGGATGCAACGATCAATCTCATTCCGGAACAGCGGGCGCTTGCTGATGTTGCCATACCAGCTGGTCACATAGTCGCGCAGTATCAGATCGAGCAGCCCGTCCACCGCTTTGGAGAAGTGCAGTGCTTCCGGAAAGATGGTCGGCCGTCGGTATTCCTCACGTGCCTTCAGCGCCGCCTTCTCTTCTTCCCACACCGCCGGCGCTGCAAAGGCCAGTCGCGGCGGTGCGTGTGCCTGCTCCTCCCTGCTCCGCGCGTGGACAGTCCCGTTGGAGGTGGTCGCGATCACGTACAGCGCCCCGAAAGTGGCGGCGAGAAGGCCGGCGATGAAGGCGTGTGGGAGGTATCGGAGAGACGGCAGCCAGTCGGTGAGGAGCGCCCAGCTGATGAATGCGACTACGGCCGAGGCGATGGCATATTTGCCGTCGACGAGGGGCATCCTCTGTACGCACGAGCTGCGGTGCGTAGTGGATGCATTATCTGCCGTGGAGCATGTGTGTCGAGTATGGCGAGCTCAACTTCGAGGTTGCGAGCTGAGCTGTTTCTTCCTAGCGTCCGAGCGACCACTGCACATGCGCTGCCATGACAAACGAAACAAAGAACGGAACAGAACACACGTGGGACCCAACACGAACCTCAGGGATACACATGACAAGGACCTGCTTTAGTGGTGGTATCTCCCTAGAACTCAGAACGCCGCCGCTATGCTTTTGCCATACCTTACCATAGGAAGGCGCAGTACCCAACAACCCCTCCCACACATTACTCCTCTATCAGGCGACGAACTCTTCCCGTAGCAGATCCCCCAGGGTGTCTCCACATCATTGTGCACAAAGTACACATCACAAACATCTATTGTGCCTGTGTCCCCCGTCCGCACCACAGACGCCGCGCAGCTGCGGGACAATATCCGACTCTGACCTGTTTCTCCACTACCTCATGATGATGGCCGGCGTGGATCAGCCGGGCGTTTCGTCGTGAAGCTTCTCTTCATGGACTGTCCCCATGCGCTGTCCTGGAACATGCCCAACATCTCGTGTTGACTGACCGCACTATGAGCACGGCTTCGGGCTGCCGTAGCATCTGTATCGCTTAGTCCTGGGCTACCAGGAGAAGAAGGTCTGGCGGCTCCTTCCATGGCGGCTGCAAAGTGCCAATCTGGCTGTATGCTACTGCTGGAAGCCGAGGGACGATGTTTGGGAGACAAGTTAAATCTGTCGCGCGTGGGAGACGCCACCGGCGAGAGCTGAATGGAGCCGCTCCTGCCTCTGGTACCGGAGCTTGAGCTTGTATCGTTCGTTGCCGCTTGTCCAGCGCTCAGCGCGTCCGGAGTGTCGTTCGGATCGTAGTCGACAGGTGTCACGCTTAAGGCAGGAACATCAACTCTCCTGGCCTGCGTAACATCGTCGCCACCTTCATTCTGTACCAGGATTTCAGGCACCCCGAACGAAGGAATCGCTGTCATGCGCGCGGCTTTCTTCGCTTCCAGGTGCCGTTTGAACTTTCTGGTCCAGTAGAGTGTATCGAAGAAACCGACGACGATGTTACGATTGACAGCTTCTTCTACACGCTGTAATCTCGCTCTTCGCCGTAGGAACTCCTCGAGGCGCAAGCTCTTGTTATCGTTAATCACTTTATAGTGCGCCAGGATCATCAGCAATGCATTGAAGGCAATTCCACGATCCGGGTCCGCGGAGACCAGCACTTCTTCGTAGAATGTATTCATCCGTGCTCTGCGCCTTTGGATTTCGCGCACTGGGAGCTCGGCTAAGCGTCGATTGAGCTTGGCCAGGTCGATATCAGGATTCGAAGCCTCGCCGTCGAGAGGTAGTTGCGAAGCTCTTCTCCCACCCACTCTGCAGTCGTTGATCAGAGTGCTGACAGTGAAGTCGCCGTCGTAGATGCGCATCTCGAAGACGCCGGACAGTTCACCCAAAAATCTGGGGAACACATTTTTGGAAATGTAGCCTGTACCGTTCGGATCGTACTCTGCCCATGCTTGCTTGAACCGGCGGATCTCCTCTCTGCTGATGATCGACAGCCCACTGCTTCTCTGGTACACGTATGAGAAACTCTCATATATCAACGAGATGAACAAATTCACAAATATGTACATGCTGATGATATTCCAGGACACGAACAGAGTATATGCCCATTCCTTGCTTCCGCAGTCGCCGTCATAGTAGTGCTCCGACACTGTGCAGTAGGGCGGCTCAATGTTGGCAAAGTCCATCATGTGTTGATTCCAGCTCTCACCAACACTCATCTTGAAGAGCAGGATCAGAGCTTTGGGGACAGTCCGGAAGTTGATGTTGTCGTTCTCGTTCGGCCCAAAGCGTGTGAGGCCAAAGGTCTGCGTGAATGCTATGGCGTACACGAGGAATAGCACGAACCAGGTGGCAAGCAGATTTGCGATCGCGCTAAAGCTCGCAGCTCCTGTTTTGAAGAGCTGATCAAGTTGGTTGTTGCGCGGGATCAAGAGCAGGGCGACTGCTACCAGAAACAACTTATGCGTCTGAGCGTAGATGCCGTTGCTCAGATTGGCGAACACAATGATCGAAGTGATAAGTGCACCAAAGACCACAACAATAGAGTACATATCCCAAGCACTCTTCCGGAAGCGGAACCAGGATAGGCCAGCAATGCGGATGACGATATTGGCGATGTAGAAGAGCATAAATATGAGGAATATGCACATCCTCGTGAGAGACCAAGCTTCTGGTTCGGGGTACCATTCCAAGCAGAGCAAGACCAGATGAGCAATCAAAATGCCTGTGATGGTCCGGTGCCAAAGCCCGTTCTTGGTGACTGCACGGCGATAACACCATTCTTGCCAGGAAAGACGCTGCTTCTGTCTGTTGGGACGTTTGGATGGCGCCAGTTGTCGCAGGAGCTTGCGCAGCTCGAGCCACGACCGCTGATCCGATGTCAGGAAAGCAACTCCGGTCTGTTCGGTATAGTTCCGCATGAACACCGAGACAAACAGCGTGAGGACGAAGACCGCGCCGAGCAAGTTGAAAAGCACGAAGAAGACTGCGTTGCCTTGGGATGCGAACCATGCTGGCTGGGTGAACACGCCAGTGATTGATTGTGCGCTCCACATGAGGTCCACCCAGCCTTCTTGCGAGACGACCTGGAACAGGATGAAGAGTGCATCGCCAAACGAATCGAAGTCGTACGCGTAGTTAACGGGCGCGACTCTTCGAGGAGCGAGCATGTCGTATCCGATTGGAGAGAAGACCGACTCGCCAACACAGTCGGTGAGGTTGTGAACATCATACTCCTGCCAGTCGTTGCACCACGCCATCTTTCCTGCGAAGAGATTCAAGCCATATATGGCGAATGGTATGAGCAAGCTCAACGACACGAAGGCGGCACTGAGCACTTTCCAGCCACCCAGCACGATCACTGAATGAAATGTGTCTCGTGCGCTGTCGCTGACGTTGAGCAATCTCAGCGCTCTCAGGGCCTTGAACGCTCCAACTGCACGCGAGCCGCTGCTAGGGTCATACAAGGACGTTATGACGTTCGCCCAGAGCGTAACAAGCACCACACCGTCGATGAATCCCCATGAGCTGCGGAAGTAGGCACAAGGTGTGAACCAGAAGCCGTCTGCGATGACCTTGATGATGGCCTCCACAGTGAAGAGGGCTGCAAACCCTATGTCGTTGTATACAAACCAATTGTATTTGTCGCCTGTTCCGGGATGCTTTTTTAAGTACTCGAACTGAAAGAGTGGTGTATTAATGCAGGCAAGCAGAACCATGCCCACGATGGCCGCGTATATGAACGCCGAGAAGGAGTACCAGATGGTTGGATTTGGTTGCACGCCCTGAATGCGGTCACCGCGGCCTGGTCCGACTATACGCATGCATACCTTCCGGATAGGATTGTCCGGACCGAAAACGTACAGCGAGACATTGTACTTCGGGTGCCGGCGAAGATACTCCCTCTGAGAGACCTTGCGTTGCTCAGCGGCACTAACGACTTCCTGGGCAAGAGCTCGCGGGTCAAGCTCTTCGTACGACTTGGTCAACTGTAATCGAGAATAGAACGGATTCGGCTCGCGATCGAGCAGGTGTTTCGACAGCTTCTCCTTTAGCCATTTGCCCCAGCTCGCCGGCTGCTTAACCAGGTTGAGCGTCGACGCAGCCAGTACATTGTTAGTCCCGGTACGTTTGAGCTGCCCATCGTCGTCCATTTGCTCGTCCAAGAAATCTCGTACTACGGCGTCTTTCAGCAACATCTCTGTGGCTGCCGATCCAAAGTCCAAGGGATCTTGCCGCTTGACCATGCCAAACTTGAATATCGTCGACAGCGACAATGTACCACCACTGTTATTGCCGAGTTCTTTTCGCTGAAGGAACATCCTGACTTGCTGCATGCGTTTCTGATCTTCCGAAACGTCAAAATTCTCTTGGATGACAGCAATAAACATATTCAGGACGATGAAGTTGGCGAGGATAAACCAGATGATGAAGAATGTAGCGGCTATCCAGGCGGTACCGTATTGTTTGTCGAATCGCGCCACGTTGTACATGACCTGAGTCCAGTTTTCACTAGAAAGGACCTGGTACATGCCGAGAAAGGCATTGAAGATGGTAGCGAAATTCACCTGAATGTAATTACCTTGGTCATCGAGTATTGGAAGCTGACCCCGGAACATTTGTGCTGCGAATATGGCCGCGAGGAACGTCAACAGAAACACGAAGAGGATGAGGTTAGCCACACCAGAAACGTGTCGCAACACGAGCATGATAAGATCTCGGGTCATCTGGACTGCCAGAGTCACGCGGTTGATTCGCAAGATTTGGAAGACCGTGAGCCATGCATATGGCTGGCCGGAATTCCGTATAGGTGGCAGCTGAATGATGGTGGTCATGATCGCGAGGAATAGATCGAACCAGTTCCGTCTGTGGTGACGAAAGTCTCGCCAGTCCGAAACGAATCGAAAGACGATCTCGAACAACAGGACGAAGGTGACGATCAGCTCCACCCAAAAGAGTAGGTCCGTGGTGAATGGACTCATGGTATCCGTCCGCAGACTCTGAACGACCAGATCGAAGACGATGACTACAATCCATACCCAGTAGCACTTTTGATAGGCGCGTTTGATTGCTGAGACGGGAGGTCTGCGCTTAATGCCTCCGGTCGGACTGTCAGTAACGCTCTCGTCTTCTGCCGCAGGGTCCCCTTTGGCCATGAAAGCGCTGCTCCTGCTCTCTTCGCGGATCACCTGGAAGGAAGCCGTGATGACGGCTATCAACAGCGAGATGAGCCAGAAGGTCAGGATGATGATCCCAAATGCGAAGAAGAGAGCCGCAGCGAGATAGTCCGAGTCGGTCAGGAAGTACATGATATCCGTAAAGGTGTTTGAGGTCATGATCACGAAGACCAATTCGGCGGACTGGAAGATGTTGTCGAAGCTGATCGTGGAATTGTACGGATTTGAGCCCTCCAGACATAGTGAGCCCTGCGGGCACAGAAAGCCTTTGTGTTCAGTGGTGCCAGGTGTGCCATCTGCTTTCAGCCATGGCATGGCAGTGCCGTTGTCCGAGAGATAGCCTCCACAAAACTGGAAGTTCCCTGCAGGCGGCGGTTGGTCTTGAGTGTTGTTGCCGACACCGGCCGGCCCAATGTAGGTGCACTGCCTGCGTAGACTAGATTTGAAGATCTGCACACCCAGAATCGAGAACAGTAGCCAGAAAAATCCAATCAAGAATGCCATGTTGATCAATGTCGGCGCCGCCCGCTTCAGACTACGGAGGATGACAGACGTGCCGCTTGTGATGCCCAGAAGTCGCAAGATCCGAAGGCAGCTCAGCATTCGAAAGACGTAGAGCTGATGCTGATTCTCGGCCCCCGCGGAACCTAACACGAAGCTGATCCAGAACGAAACGACGGCCACGAAGTCGAGACGATTGAAGGAATGTCGTAGGAAGGCGCGATATGCGAGTCGTTTCTTCTGTGCTTGTCTGGAGCCGCCAGGGATGTCATCGAAATTTTGAGCTGTGAAGGATCGCAGCAGAGAGTCCGGTGCAGGTGCCTGGGCCTCTGGGACTTGTCCATGAAGACCCTTCTTCGAGTCTTTACGATGTAGTGCGAATATAGCATCGCCCTTCTTCTTCAGCGCTTCCCTGATCCCGATACTTCGATCTATGGTGCTATACTCTGTAGGGTTGAAGATAAAGCCCGAAACCACGATCTTGATTGCGAGTTCGATGGTATAGATGATGAATATGCTCAGGATCAGCCAATCGCTCCAATTATTGCCCCAAGTTTGAGGTCGCGGATCGAGGTAGACATTGGGAACTGAGTCAATAGCCAAGATAATGGTTTGGACAACGATCAGCACGAGGATCACAGGCTCGACGAATGGATGGACGAGGAACTCCAGGAGTGACTTTCGAACCCTGCTGTCTCGTGAGAACAGCCCAAGCGACTTACCCCTCAGAGGGTTTCGCTCGATTGCTGGAAGCTCAAGGGGCGGTTCTGATCCCTCGACTACGGATGGCCTTTTCTCGCTGGTGGGCGATCGAGGAGGTCCTGCGCCATCTAGAGCGGCTTCGTCGAGGTCTTCCGGGGGCGCTTCTACGATCTTCGGTGGCGGCACGACCGGTTTACGCGGCGTCGGTCTTTCCACAGGCTCCGTCTCGTTACTCAAGTTCACCACACGCTGGGACATCTTCCGAAGCATTGTACCTGTTCGCTGCAAGCGCGACTCACCCAAGGGAGACAGGGATGTGCCTCTGCTTGATGGAGTTGCGCTCAGATCAGAAGCTGACTGTCGCGAACCGAGTTCTGTGTTTGCCAAGTCGTCTCCGAGCCTCGTGTTTCCTCTTGGACGTCCACGGTTCTGTCCAGATGAAGATCCCACGAAGCGCACACTCAATCCGCTGAGTGCTGAGCCTGCCCTGCTTCTTTGCCGATCATGACGCTGCCCGGTGGGTGTATCTTGTACTTCCGCGATCGATGTTCGCAATCTCGACGAGTCCGTCAGCGGTGCGGTATCGTCCTCGTCGGCTACGCCAGGAGAGAAGAATGCCGGGCCATCGTCGAGTGGCACAGAGACCATATCGTCTGCGCTGGGCCGATTCTGAATTGGATGCAGGCCGTCCGAGGTCGCGCGAGAGGATCGCGTGTGCCTCGGACCGGTGTCATCCATCTCCTCCTCGTCGTCGTCCCGGTGGTCTGACGAGATATGCTGCAACCCCGCGAACCCAATGGCACTCTGGAATGCGCCTCTATCCGCGACGGGCGACAACGGCCGCGTCTCGTCATCTTCGTCTGGTATTCGCTCGTGCTGGCCAGAGGGCGTCGTGACGAAGGCTATCGCGGTGAGTGGAGTGGTTCGGGAACGCGGTGTAGGAGATCCTTCGTCCTCGTGGTGAATGGGCGTGTATGGCGCCTGTCGCCTGTTGCTGGCGCTCGACCGCCCGACGCGGAGGAAGTCGCGCCCTCGCTCGCTGAGTGTGCGGCGGTGGGGTTTGTCTCTGGCCAGGCCTCCAGTCCGCTCAGCGGCAGAGGCACCATTGCTGGTGAGAGTCTGCAGTGGGATGGCATTGTTGACGGACTGGTTGCGGCGATGCGCTGAATCATCGGCCATGAACTTAGCGGTCCTCGCATGCACGCCAGTCCGCGCCCGGGCTCGTCATCGGATTCAGCGTGTTCCACGTCGTGCTGGACTGTGAAGCAGAGTGCGCAATGCAATGCAATGCAATGGTGGGCGGCTGGTTCCAACAAGCAGCTGAGTCGACGACGTATCCAATCTCTCGCGATCACACCATGCGCTCTGCCGTCACGAAGCGAGAGTAGATGGTCGGCGATGGCCTGAGGACGTTGTAGGCGTAGGTGAAGGCGTGGGGTGTTGTCTTAGAAATTGAGCGACCTAGTCTATCAACTCATTGAGTGACCCAACGCGCCCTGATCTCCAGATTCACCAAACACCTCAGACCCTGTCAGAGCATGTGCGGCACGTGCCGCGTCGTTGGCCCGCGCTAAGGCAGCCGCTACCGAACACCTAATTCGGGATCAGGGACATCTTTCCACTTGTACTGTGCTAGGTAATGATTGGTTCGGGCCCGAGTCCGGTTCGGTCAGACGGAGCAATCGTTTTCACAGTGGTGGCACCGCAGCGCAAGCACAGACGTTACGCGGACCGCGCGCCACTTCACTAGCCTGGAGACACGGGTGGCAGTGCAGCGAGCGATTGCGCGTGTCCGACTCATCACTACTCTTCCACCTACTAACAAACGGTTGCAACGCTGATGAGCCATTTCCATCAGCAAGTAGTCCACGTCCAAGAAGACGCTCATGACAATGTCTACTTTCTCTCTGCGCCTGATCCGAAGTACTCATCACCGTCTGCTCATGTCATCAATACCTAGATCACTGCAGATCTGTCAGCGCTTTCATGCGTGACTACAAGCGGGCGATGTATCATAACCCATCCATCAAGCGCAAGCCATGTCCCCCGACGTTGAATAAAATGCTGTGATACATTACACTGGATGCTGCGGCGTCAGTCCTCCGGAAGTTCAGAAAAAGTCATCGGATCCTGGCAGCACTGAGCTTCTCCACTCGCAGGGGCTATTACATGCAGCTTCGGGATGACAACTCACAGACGTACATCAGATCACTGACAGACAGAATCATTTTCCAGTCTACATCGCTCAACATGACAGCCATGGGATCTCGCTACGAACGCTCGATCCTTGTGATCAACCCCAACACCACAAAAGTCATGACTGAGGCTCTGCAACCCCTCATCAAGTCCCTCAAGTACACCAGAGTGAGTTTTACACTCAGCTGCGAAGCACCCAAAGCCACAGCACAACATACTGAACGACCAAACAGACCCACTTCGAATTCTTTACCGCCCCCTCGGGCGTCCCCAGCATCAACAACGAAGACGACGCCGCCACCTCAGCCGAGCACTGTCTCCCAAGCATCAAATCCATGCTCGCAGACCACGACGCCTTCCTCGTCTGCTGCTACTCCCAACATCCTCTAGTTCCGCAACTCCGCTCCGAGCTGGCCAAGTTAGGCTCCCACAAGCCTGTGACCGGAATCTTCGAGGCTTCCGTCTCAACTTGCCTGCAATCCATCAACACCTACGACTCCTTTGGAATTGTGTCTACGGGATCGCAGTGGGAGGAGATTCTGGGCGAAGGCGTGGCGAATCTATTTGGAGTAGAGAAGCCGGAGAGGTATGCTGGTACGAAGACGACGGGACTGAATGCTGATGAGTTGCACTCGACTCCCAAGGAGGAGCTTGATCGTCGTATGAAGGCTGCGACGAAGAAGTTGTTGGAGAATGGCGCGAAGGCTATCTGTTTGGGCTGTGCTGGAATGGCCGGACTGGACAGCACGGTGAGAGAGGCTTGTGTGGAGGCTCTTGGCGAGGAATTGGGAGGAAGGGTGAAAATTGTGGATGGAGTTGTGGCCGGGGCTATTTTCCTTGAGGGTGCGTTGAGGGCTGGCTGGGGCGATCCTCCGAGGAAGAATGATGATGACACGATGTAAGTGAAGAATGGAGGTCAAAGTACCGAACGTAACATCTCGACTGACCCTTCTTCACAGGTGGGACCCAGAAGTTGAGATGATGTAGCGAAAGCGATCAACAGATTCTTAGTCTCGGGGTCTACAAGCTCAGCTCGATATTTCCTTGCGCCTCAATCAAGTGGAACACGTTTCTCTCAAAGATCTTCGACTCGCTCACGATCTTCTTCGACCACTCGGTCTGCGTGACCTGCTTGATCTGCTCCCCTGGCAACTCCTCCGGCTTGCAGCCATATTCGTGCAACGCAAGGAATCGAGGCGCCTCATCGTCCATCCGCTTGTACCTCGTACATCTTCTATAGTTCTTGCACATGCCCATCATGTCAAGGTGCTGTCGATAAGCAATCAGCTAACGATAGCGAAGATCGAATGTGACAATCTCCCACCTGCTTGCGATACCACTCGTCAAATTCGACATCGCCCTTGGGTTCCATCGCAACACAAACAATCGTCTCTCCCCGGTCCTTACCACTGCGACCCTCTTGCTGATACGCTTCGTATGTCTGGATCTTCTCATACTTTCTGGGGTCGAATTGGACATAATCGCTAATATCATCCCCGTCAAAGGTCTCACTGGTCTTCATCTCGACGATCAGCCTTTGCATCATCTCTGGTCCCATCGTATCTGCATGTGGCAACGGGTATAGCGCTAGGTATGGCAGCTTGGCATCCCGGTTGACGTTCTTGTGTCTGAGAGCAAGCTTCGCGAAATTTTGGTTGTCGAATGCTAGGATGGCGGGAAGATGCTCTTCATTGTAGAAGTGATTGTACTTCTCCTCGCTTGTCTTTGTTGGGTCGATGATGCTTGAACCAACAAACAGTAATCCTGGAGCCATGCTCAGTGTTCATGTGTTAAGATGGTAACGACTGATGCTGAGAAAGTGAACCAAGAGCCCGAGAGTAAGCCTAGGAGACTACTTCTTGCACGAGCATGCAGTGTTTGTATGTATATCGACACTTGCACGCTCGTAGCAGCGAGCTGCATATCTCTGAGGTGGGGAAGCTTTTCGATTATCTCGGGTGGAAGCACATGTGGCGGAGCCGCAGCATTTGTTCCGAACGCTGTGCGCCAAGCAAGGGTAGGGGAGCCTGTTGTGTGTCAGCCAAGGACTGTGTCGTTACTCGACGTTGCCAGCTGGGGTTCGCTGCCACCAATGATGGTAGCCTTTGTGACGTCCGTTGCGATCCACGCATTGCGAAAAGTGGATAAGATGGCCTCTGCGGGCGCGCACGAACATGGCATACAATACGCTTGCGACCGCGACCGCGACAGCGCTGATCGTCGCTGGGTATTTGAAGTCCGTTGGTCGAGGGAAGACGATGGTGCTGGCAAAGGCAAGCATCTCGAATATGTTCTGCAAGGCAAACTCGTGTGAGGAGAATGTTCCTCGATTTTCTGATTCAACCTCCTGCAGGGTAGTGTAAGCATGAACATAAGAGCTGAAGGTGTTGTGAAATTACCTCTTGCACGATATTCTGAGCACTGAGGTCAAAGCCCCAAAGCCCAATTCTGCTGGCTATGACAGCACTCACAGTGCCAACGACGGTGTAATTAGGACCCTGGTCGAACCAGAAGAGAGTGCATGCAATAGCGACGCAGAGTATCTCCCAATTGATGAACCAAATGCCTGCACGGACTGGGCCTATCCTCTGCATAATCTTTGGGGCAAGCCAGGTAGCCGAGAGCTCGAAGATTGCCGATACACCACGAAGGCCGCCAATCAGACCCGATGACAGTCCTAGTGCCAACAAATATGTGATCATCTGCCCGGCGAAGGAGAGAACAGTGAGGTAGAGGAGGGCAAGGGAGAACGAGGGCAAGAAAGCTGAGTGGCGACAATAGATGGCTGCACGCTGTGCGGCTTCGTTGATCGTGGTCCACAGGCTGTATTGGGATCGTGATCTCTTGCTTGCTGGCTTTGGCAGTTGAAGAGCTGGCACCATATCTGCGTAGAATAATATTAAGCCGCGGTTCAATAAGAGATGCGTGGAACTTGAGATGCAATGTAGGTTTTGGAATGAGCCTTTCATCGGAAGAAATCTTACCGTAGACTCTGGCAATAGCGAAATACTCGACCAGTACCGACAGAAGCGTCATGGCACTGGTCACCAGTATGGCATACGACGGCGAGGCGCCGTTGACGAAGGCAATCGCAAGTGGGCCTATGAGCTTGCAGAAAAGATCGATGCGACGCATTTGAGAGTTCAATACTGCTTAAAGTCAGCATCGACATGCTCAATTGAAGTGAAATCGATGGCCCACAGCGAAGTCTCTCTTCATGATCGCCTGCCACGATCACAACCCAATCTCGCTCGACTGAGATGGTGTTCAATACGGAGGCAAGCTTCTCCACGCAAGCAAGAACAGATAGAACGGCAAGCAATGATGCAGTGATCAGCTGGTTATCACTTAAGTATTCAAGCTTCGCAATAATGAAGAGCAAGATGCAGGAAACAGCAACTGCTAGACGCTGGCCAACTGTGGTAGGAAATCAGAACGTGCACCTAGCTGAGCCGGAACTTTGGTGGTGAGCTTGCCTATCGAGAGTCGCACGACATGCAGTCTGTTGCCAGTGTCAATATAAGAGCCCAACCATGGAGACAGGATCGCAGCGGACGCAGATCGGGCGAGGGCGTAGATAGAAGCCGGCAGGAGCGTCCGAGGGTAAATGGTGGCGAGGAACAAGAAGGCACCAAACTCGAAGAGTCGAGAGTTCCAGGTGGAAAGGAAGTGGGAGATGTACAACAGCTTTCGAGCTTTGCTATGCTGGCGGTCGGTGAGTCCAGCGGAGCCGTCTTCCGTCTCCATACGATGAAAGTGAAGCCGGTCGTCGTCTGCATTGAGCAAACGCTCTGCTGCTTCGCCATCAGATGAAGCCATGACGGTAGGTTGATCAGCGTGAAGTGAGCAGTGGGAAGTAATGAATAAGCCTGTATTGGAAGTGAACAGCCATGGTGCAGCACTGTATGCACGAGAAAGAAGTCTTGGCCGTAATGGTTACGGTCTGATGGTGACGTTCTAATGCTGGTCGTCGATCCGCAGGGATATGCGTCTAGCGGCTTGGCACTTGCGATCTCAAGCGCGTCTCAATCACGAGCATGTCGACTTTCTGGCCAGGTACAATCGCAGCGACATCCAACCCACGAGACCACCACCACGACTCCCCGCAAGCACCGCATTGATACATCCATAACATACGCGCATGTTGGCGCCAAGATCACTGCATGAAGTTGCGTGCGGAACGACGTAGAGCCCTCACTCCTGGTGCAGCGCATCCGCAATGCCGCGCTACAAGAGAACAGCGCTGGAGGCACAGCTGGACCATGTTCCTGCAGAGCCAGCAGTGCCGCCGGAGCAGCAAGAGATGTTGACGAAGCTGCGCAACATGTGGGAGTTTGCCAGTCTCATGCAATACATCTTCCTCTTCGGCCATGTCGTCAAGATCGACGACGACTTCGACATTGAGGTATGCACGCCCAGATACACCCCCGAGATGCCGCACCGGCCTTGCGCTACGTGACGAACATGTTTCGGTGGTGGACGCTGATGGATCCGCCGCGTTAGGAACTCGAAGCGGAATGCCTGCTGCCTACACCTTCCGAGAAGCTCGCGTACATCGGCCTGCAACTCCTCAAATACGTCTCATCGCATCGCGGCCTAACGTGAGTACCATGATCACATGTCGCATCTGGTCATATACTCATGCTACATAGTCCCGACATCTTCGACGAGTACACGCGCCGACAGTACATCGCCAAGGCCCCTCAACGCAACCCCTTCGGCGACGATGAAGAGCCCATCAAGTTCAATAACCTCGATGTGTACACCAGGATACAAGTCTTGCAACAGCTGAGCACATGGACCTTGGGCAATGCGGAGCGGATTCGTGGGATGATGTCGCAGGAAGAGGATCACCTGGGCTGGCGCATGGAACCACTGGGCTGGGACAGAGACGACCGCGGATACTATGTGCTTGACGACAACCGTCTTTACCGTCGCGCTGACGAGCCTCTGCCGCCGCCAACGCCGAAGCCCAAAGGCAAGGCGAAGCCCAAAGCGAAGAGCAAGGCTTCCAAAGGTGCGAAGAGTCGTGCGACCAGAGCGAGCAAGAGGCGCAAGGTGGACGACACTGAGGATGAGGAAGCAGAAGAACAACCAGAGGCCGACGAGACTGCGGTTGACGATACCGTCATGACCAACGGAGACCCGGCCGACCCAACAGAAGAGCCTGGCTACGGCTTCACAAGCAAGACGTGGGAGTGCATTGCCATCACTTTGGAGGAGTATCAGGAATTCATGTCTAGCATATTCCGCTCAAGAGACCCGAACGAGAAGCAGCTGTACAAGCGGATAGAGGCCGATGTACTGCCCATCATCGAGAAGCGTGCGGAAGCTTTGCGACAGAAACAGCTGAAGAAGCTACGGGAACTTGAGAATGTGCAGAAGATGGCGACAGCCAAACGCTCGAGCAGACTTGCGGGCAAGGCCGAGAAGGAAGCACAGGAGCGCGCAGATCGTGAGGCAGAGGAAAAGCGGCAGGCCGAGCTGAAGATGGCGCGAGAGGAACAGGAGAGGCAGAAGAGAATCGAAGAGGTAGGCCCACAAAGCTTGGACGTCTTAAGCGGTACTAACATTCAGCAGGGCCACGAGTCACGGCGGCTCACCCGAGAACAACGAGTACGCGAACGAGAGGCCAAGCGGATCCTGCACGAAGAAGAACTGGCCAAATTGGAAGAGGAAGGTGATCGCGCAGGATCGCACGACGTAGACAGTGACGCAGGAGACGCCAAACGCGCGTCCGAACGTCAACGCAAGACCCAGAAGGAACAGCACAAGAAAGAACTCGAGGCCCTCGCCGAAGATGAAGGTACTTGGTACTTCGACTGTGCCGTCTGCGGGAAGCACGGTGAGAACATGGACGATGGCTCCCACAGCATCGCCTGCGATAGGTGCAGTGTCTGGCAACATAGTAAGTGCCACGGCTTCTCCCCTAAACAGGCCGAGGCGGAGGGGTTCACATTCGTGTGCCGTACCTGCAAACGCAAAGCGGAGGATGCGAAGAAGCCCAGGATTCCGCCACTCAAGCTCCATAATCGCGGCAGTGGAAGTCCGGAAGCTCACAAGAGCGGCAGTCGTCCGACGACCGCTAACGGTCAGCAACCCGGCCAGCTGCCCGATCATGTCGCGAGGCAGCTCGATGGTATACATACTCAACAGCCGCGACCAAGCCCTGGACCTTTCGGTCAGATTACAAATGGACCAAATCACGCTCCTAACAGTCAGCAACAACATGCGCCAAGTGGTTATCGCTATCCTCCTGTTGGAAACTTCGCGCCGCAATCACAACAACAGGCCTGGCAAGGCAGCGCCAATGTCCCTCCTACTGGGCGGGTGGCAGGCTACGGCGCCTCATCACCCCCTGTATTAAATGGGTATCCTGCTCATCATCAGCAACAGCACTTGTACGCTCACCAGAATGCCGTTGCAACAGCAGGCGGTCATCCGCTTTATCCACAGCAACACTACCCACAGCCGCCGCGGGCCAATGGCTACAACGGCCAAGCACAAGCAGGAATGCACACGGCAGCTCCACCCATGCAAGGCCAGCAATTCCAGCAGCCACCGGCAGCGTACTACGCACAGCCTATGCAACACCAGCAAATGCATCGTCCACAGCAGCAACATAGGCAAGGCTCCGCCCAGCTAATGAACGGATTCCAGTCCCCAGCTACGCCAGCTGGTGGCGCATCTTTCTCATCTCCGCCACATCAACGCCCACCGTCACAGGGTTATTCCCCGCAGCATGGCCAGCAACGACTCCAGCAGAGCCCGAGAACTAATTTGCCACCACCAGCGGAGACATATCAGCAAAGACCTGCACAGTCACCTGTCAAGTCTTCACCGCCGCCAATGCATCAGGCTGGACCATCACCACGCCCTCTGCAGCTCACGCAGACGCCTCAAAACCTGGCGCCCATGACGAATGGTGGTCTTCAAGGCTCAAGTCATTTGCAAACACCGCATCAAATGACGCGGCCTGACCACGCTGGAGCCTCAAACTCCACAACCGTCGCGGCCGAAGGGATGGCAGGACCCTGGCCCGACGGCTCCAAAGCTATACCGCTCAAGCACGATCAGAGGAGTCCCGCGCCACCGTCTTCTGCACAAAGTATTGACAACACCAAGATCTTCCCACCGAACACGCCTTTGGTCCCGAGTCCTAGTCAACAGGCCGCTGGAGCAACTGGCAGCGTGCCAGAGAAGAAAATGCCGGCACTTTCGCCCGAACCGAAGCCTGCTGCAAATGGTCTGCCCCCGTTAGCCATCCAACAGCCAGAGATTGGTATGCAAACCCACCCACAGGGTCATGCCTCCGCTCAAGCTCCGACGCTCCCTGAAGCAGACGCCGGGCCTTCCGAGGAGCAGTAGGACGCTTCTAGATCTGGATGTCGAGACTCTGCAGGCTCGCTCGCAGCGCACGATACGGACATGTCATGCATTGCATGCAGTGAAGCGCTCTAGCACTTTGACATGAATGCATATGGTCGTCACATAAAGCGATTGGACCTTCGTTGGTACAGCCGGCAGAACATGCTTGGTGACGCTCGCAATCGCAAGCGTCAGCTGTCAGGAAACCAGATGTCCCCAGAGGATAATATAGAACCGAGCAAAGAGGCTAGATGAGACCATCGCCATGCATTACTGTGCGTCTGTCTTGTCATCGCGTTGTCATTTTGTGCTTTCCCATAAATCTCTCTTCAAGAGTACTACAGGACCCTGTACACTGCTTAGCTCTGAAGTCTCGTGCTGGGACCATGCAAAAATGATGACTTACCTCGTAGACTTGATGCCCGTAAGCGACATAGTACACCACCCATACGACTAACATCCCTCCGAACATGGTCGAACTCCAGTTCATGTTCTGGCTGTTGACTGGCTGCGCCTAGGACCAGAACGAGAAGAACCACAGGGGCAGTAGGAAGCAAAGCGCCAAGATGTTGATCCACAAGCCGTATCTGCCCAAGGACCACCTCCTGTTCGGATGCGGCGCGCCATAGAGTCTCCGCCACCTTATAATGAAGTAAGAGCTCAAGACGGAGACGCCACCTAAAGAGTTTATGGCGTTCAAGGCGTCGGTGGAGCCCAGATTGATGCAAGCCAGTAAAGAGGTGATCACAAATGAGATCAAACCTGATTGAAGCGGAATGTTCCAACCAGGTGTGACGTGAGCGATCCATGGGGAGCCTGGTAGGCCATTGTCCCGGGCGAAGGACCATAGTTGGCGGGATGCTGTTGCTACTTCAGAGATACAGCACGAGGTGAGGCAGACTACAACGATGGCGCTCATGGTTGAGGCGCCGGCTAGACCCCGTGTGCCATTGTAGAAGACTTGCAGCAAGGGTTGACCTGTGGTGGTTTCTAGAAGAGCGTCGATCGGACCGCCGGTGAAGCATAAGGTGATGGCCATAAGGAAGCCGAGTAGAGCGTTCGCGCCGACGGTTCACATGATCGCCCTTGGCATTGTCAACGATACCGACGACGAGATGAGGTCTGCCCTGCTGGGAATGTCGCAGATATTGGGCGAGTCTCATGGCCAAGACAAGGTGAATAATGATCCTGCGCTCGTTGCCGAGTACGATCGAAAGCAGGATGCCGAGCAGTATGCTCATCCGACCGTGGACGTAACCCTAGTCGCATGCGCGAGAAATGTTTGCGAACCGCATCTTGGTGTTGACTCTCTTGACCGCACGCTAAGCTGTGATCTCCTCGCCATGGGCTGAGGACCTGCATTCGCATCGCTCTAGCATGAGATGTCAGCTACCACACAGTTCACGATCCCCGACGGCTATTATCCCCCTTTCGCCATCGTCAGTGATTACGATCATGGAGCCTGGATTATCATAGCGACCAGTCTAGGACTGGCAATGTCCATCCTCTCGACAATCATCCGGCTCTACGTCAAGGTCATGTCGCGTCAACAACTCAGTCTGGACGATGTATTGCTGGCCGCTGGGACTTTATTCGCCTGGCTTAATGCAAAGCGTCCTGCTCGCCGCTTGCGCTCGAGGTCTAGGTCAACAAGTCAGCCTGCTATCGGCATCATCCCTCGCATACGTCGAGAAGTCTTTCTACAGCAGTCAGATCCTGACTACTCGTGCTCTTGGCTTCTTTCAATATTCCGTGGCCTGCTTCATCATGCGATTGACTCCCAAGACAAGTGCGAGAAGGATTATGCAGGTGATTTTGATATGTTCAATCGTCCAGACTGGACACAGTCGACTTCGCTATGTCACATAATCCGGCCATTGCGACCTCTACACATTGTGAAGCTGAGGTTCAAGGCGGCCCTTCGCGGCTCTCGGAGGAACCCGATGTGAGCACGCAAAGCTTAGGTAGCGACGAATCGCAGCGGATGATGATAAGCGTGGAGAACCAGCTCACAATAGAGGTTAGAGATTTAAGACCGTAGCGGTTGTTCTGAGCAGCACCAAGCAACAACTCAATATTGGGCTCATTCCCATGCTAAGTCGCCGTTACAAGCTATCACTATGGCCGGAATTATTCAACAATCTAGTAGCTGGTCGCATTGCCTCCGCCAACAGCAAGCGGAGCACTCAGCGGCAGCTTCCGGGACGAGCCACCAACATACACTGTCTTCGGATAGCTCGAAATGACCCAGTTTTGGGCAGCAGTGTCCCAATTCGACAGGTCCCTCCTGGTGATGTTTGCCGTGAAGGTGGCGCTCCCTCCTGCTGTGATCGTCAACCGATCAAAGTTGCGGAGGACAACTTTGGGGTCGTTAGGTCCACCCAGGCTGATGTACAGCTGCGGAACCTCATCACCTGCCACTGAGCCGGTGTTCGTGATGGTCGCTGTGGCTGTGAAGAGGACATCGTAAAGTCCTGTGTTTCCACCTGGCGCAACATTGCTGCCAGCTGGCACATATGGCTGAGCGCTGCTATCGTAGCCGTTGCTGGGGTAGCTGTGGTTCGAGCCGTAGAGCGGGTCCCCTGATGATTGGGAAAGGGATGTGAAGTTCAGGTATGGGTAGATGTATGCTTCGATGCGCGTAAAGTTGTCCGGCCAAAGATAGTCAGCAGTGTTGTTGCTGATGGTGCCATAGACTGGCGCTGGTGAGGTATTGCCTCTCGTTGGGGTGTAACCAGCATCGGGGTGTTGTTGGATCTGTAGGTTCGAGTAGGCGAAAGTCGTATAAGACAGACCGAAGCCGAACTCATAGACAGGTGTAATGTTGGCTTTGTCGAATGCTCTGTAGTCGATGAATACTCCTTCCACAAAGTCGTCTTGAGGAGCGAGTACACCATTGTTTGGTGTATACAACACATCGGTGCCATAGTCTTCGCGGTTTAGACCCCATGTAAACGGAGTCTTGCCTCCTGGGTTGACCTTTCCGTACAGAATGTCTGTAATAGCATTGCCGCTTTCCTGACCTGGGACTCCAGCCCAAATAATGGCGGTGACATTCTCGTTCTCGTACCAAGCATCTACAAGCACCGGGCCGACTGTGTGCATAATGACCACTGTGTTGTTGCATTGGCTGGTAACATTCTGGATAAGGGTGTCGCCGTTATGCCAGAGGGTGAGGTTGTTTCGATCTCCCTGCCAAACAGAAGGTTGTCAGCTATACTCGAGAGAATCGTGGCAGTGTTTTAGAGATTGGTCGAGGAGTGAAGTGAGGCGCGTCGTGCAGTGCATGTCTCGAACGCTTCGCGACTGTCTGGGCCATGCCTCGATGCCTTGCACCCTTGATAGCACATACCTCATTTCCATCGACGATTATGTAGCCTTCTCCCGCATCGGAGTTGACGAAAACGAGGCACACTCCGTCAACCTCGCCAGCGCGACGCGCGAGAGCCGCAATTTGAGGGTACGCATAGTCGTCAATGACGCTTTCAACGTTCCCGCGGTGAGTGCGGACCTCGGCCTTGATAGCCTCGAGAGGTGTGATCAGGTACGGGAAGTTCGCGGTGCCCGAACCCCATCCCAATGCGAGCGTCCCGTTGTCGCAGCCTCTGTCTGAGCAACCGTTCGGACCATATTGATTCTCCGCGGAGTCGGAGCCAAACACCGTGGTGAGCTTCTCCTTGCCGGTAAGCGGTAGAGCACCGTTGTTCTTTAGTAGCACCGTGCCCTTCGCCGCCACCTCTCGAATGCCTTGAAAATGCTCCTGCTGGACATCAACATGGTAATTGAGCTGTGTGTGGCCTTCCGAAGCATAGAAGTGCTGGAAGCCGAAAGTGTCCTGAGTCCAGCTTGAGAAACTCGGGGCATTTTCGACTTGGTTGTCTTCGCGGTCGACATAGTACCAAGCAGCAACAATCCGCACAGCCTGATCATCGAGTCGCCATTGTGGAATGGAACCGTTGAGGATGGCGATTGTCAGATTCGCACCCCAGAACGAGGTCGAGCTGTCGAAAGCAACGTCACCTGAGAATTATTAGCTATGTTCGAGCCAAAAACCGCCAGCTCAGCAGCCCTCTCTTAATCGCTATACAGACCTGGCATAGTCATATCTAGGCCTGCTAGCGAAGAGCTGACGCCGCTGTGCTGTGCAGACCAATCAGAGACTACGAAGCCTTGGAAACCCAGCTCGTTCTTTAGTAGATAGTTTAGGAGATAACTGTTCTGGCATGCGTAGCTATTGTTGATCTGGTTGTAACTGCACATGATCGAGCCTGTGCCGGCGCGAACAGCATCTGCGAATGGCCTGCAAGAACAAGATCATTAGCTAGCGAAACACATGACAGAGTATTAGCACAACTGGATTTGAGGCCCGGATGCCCAGTCCCCTGGATTTCTAGGCCCTGCTACACGTACCAAAGGTAAAGCTCGTGCATAGTCACATCATCGATGTTAGAGCTGAGTGATGCAGTAAGGTTGCCTGGCGGAGGACCTTGTCGAAAGTGCTCCTGCTCGCTGGAAGTCATAAAGTGTTAGCTTAGCTTCCAAGAAGGGGCAGGGCCGTTGGCATGTTCTTCCTTACTTGGCAATATAGTGTTTGGTGCAAGCAATGACACCAGCATCTTGGATGCCCTTGACCGTCTCGTAGACGGCAACGCCGGACAGGACTGGGTCAGGACTGTCAAAAATATCAGCTATGCTCGAGAAACTGGCCATGTCTCGTGTAGGAAAAGCTTTCTACCTCCAGCACTTACCTGAAGCCCTCCCAGTTACGACCGCCCTCTGGAGCTCTTCCGAGAGGACCGACAACAGGTCCGAGTTGCACGTCAATTCCTTTGAGCTTGTGTTCTGTACCCATGTCATGTCCTCGTGCATAGAACAACTTCCTGTCCCAGGTCGCCGCAACGGTGACTCCGGCACTGAAAGCAGAAGCGAAATCGGCGTATCTGACGCCTAATGGGGAGTCCTGGAGACAGAGTGACTTGAAGCCGAGTCGAGGGATCGAGCCAGTGTTGCCGACGCATTTCTCCCCTTCCCAGCCGACTCCCGTAGTAAGGTTGACCTTCTCAAGGAGTGTGAGCTGTGATACCAAAGCCTTTGCCTTTTCGTACGCAGCGGCCCAGTCTCCTAGACCTTCACCCCAAGGCTGCCCAGACAGAAGAGTGTTAGCCAAAGTCGAACGCCACATATTAATGTCTCAGCAAGTGGTGCTAAGCAGTGAGGTCAGGCGAAGGCGTGTCTTCGACAAAGGATACCTTCGACCCTTTTGCACTTACAGCGGGATACTTGGGAGGTGAGGTCGCATTCGTCAACGGACTGTTTGGCGTGGTATCATTGGAGAAGGGTGCTTGAGCGAAGACCAGCGGTTGAGCTGCTGCAAGCAGCGCTGTACGCTGGAAAAGCATGCTATCTGTCGTGATCGAATATGCCTGCGAGCTCAAAGGAACGTGGTGTAGCAAAGTATGAAGTAAGCCCTGCTGCTGCTGCTGCTGCTTTGTGGCACAGACACGCAGGTGAATCAGAAAGGTTTGCTTGGTGGACAATGCAGCCTATAATAGCTCCGTTCGGAAAAACTCTCTCCGTGAGAGTTGAAACGGCGTACATGGTTCCTGGCAGGATCCAGTACCCCCCCCCCCCCCCCCAAGATTAAAAAGGACCCAAACGAACGCCGACGGGCGCGATGCTACTTCGAGCTTAGTGCGCCCTGTTCGCAGTTTATTAATCCCGCAAAAGATCGCGCAGGACACTCATCACCACCGATAACAGGAACGCCGTGGCTGGGAGTAATGTACGACACTTCTGCATTGTCCACTTCATATTTGCATCACTACTTGCGGGGTGTGCAGTAACCCATCGTGTAACAAGCGAGCCCATGAAATTCATGACGGCACTGCGTACTTATCACGTGTTCAGCGTCGAGCGATTCCGCAACTTGGTGGCTAAGTGAGATGAAGTATTCCAGTCGGTGAAGTTCGTGATAACGACAATAACCTTCTTGTCCAGGTGTGTGGATAATGCGAGCTGCGCATGAAGAGCGCATGAATAGCGCATGAAGAGGTCCTCGCCATGTACAAGGCGTGACGTTCGTACGAGGCATGATGCTTAGAATCGGACGGACACGTACGGGTTGCACCTGAACCTAATCTAGCCTTGCAAGATCTTGTCAGGGCAGAGTTTGCTGGGATGCTGGGCGAGCTTTTTTGGTGGTCGCAGCATGAGCTGTTGATGCAATGCTCTAGCTTAATCGTGCTGCATCGCACAGCCCGCTCTCCTCGGTACCCCTGTGCAGCCCAGAGTCCTTCTGTCGTTGTGATGTTGCCTTTCGGCATCGACTCGTAGCGCGTCGCGAGCATGTCCAGAGCCGTAATGGCTTTGTCGGAGCATAGAGGTTCATTCTGCACTCACGTAAAAGCATCGCGATCCGAGACTACCAGCGGGCCGAGAGTCAAGGGTTGCTGTTCCCGATGGGTTGCTCGAAACAGGAAGAGATTGCTATCAACAATCAAACTGTCTGCCGACCACGCAATGCGGTTACAAGTCCAGCTTCGCCATGAGTGCCTGAGCGACGTTGCCGAAGGCTGCAGCTTGTACTGACTCGGGTTGTGCTATAACGGTGGGTCGACCAGCGTCAGCATCACTGCAGATCTGGCCGTCCAGTGGTATATCACCGAGAAGGTCCAGGCCTAGCTCGCGACACTTTTTGCGAGTGCCTGTCAGTCGTCAGCAAAGCTCCCCCATAAGCTCTCCGAAAAGCCTCACCATCTAGGCCAAAAATGTCATGCGTGTGGCCGCAGTTGGTACAAGTGAAGGTGCTCATGTTCTGAATCATTCCAAAGATTGGCACTTTGGTCTTCTTGAACATTTCGACACCCCTCACAGCATCTCTAAGCGCAAGATCTTGCGGCGTGGACACAATGACGGCTCCTGTGATTCGATCAGCGGGTACCTCAACGATTCTCCAGATACGGATGACCTACCATCAAGCTCAATGCTTTGTGTAATGGTGAGTTGCACGTCACCGGTGCCAGGAGGCAGGTCAAGCACCAGCAGGTCCAAGTCTGGCCAAGCAACCTCGAATAGAAGCTGATTCATTGCCTTTTGTATCATGAGGCCTCTCCAGGCGATGGGACTGTCTTGTGGCACCAAAAACCCCATGGACATTGCCTTGATTCCATAAGCTGTCAACGGGAGAAGACGGTTGCTGCTGTCAAGTTCGGGCTCAAAGCCTTCCAGCTGCCTGGAATCAGCTGATGAAACGATCGAAAGAGCTTGGACTACTGACGTTAAGCAGCGTCGGGATGCTAGGTCCGTAGATGTCAGTGTCCAGAATACCAGCGCGGAAACCTTGCCGAGCCAGGGCCAATGCAAGATTGGTAGATATTGTGCTTTTCCCTACTCCGCCTTTGGCACTGCTGACTGCTATGACTTTGCGCACATTACGAATGGGCCTCTTCTCGGGAAGACCTAATTCATCTCAGATACCGGTAATGTCTCACGTAGAAAATGACGACATGAGCGTACCTCGCTTCATGCGTGCAGCAAGATTCGGAGGTGTTCCTGCTCGTGGCAAACCCTACAGTAGGATTGTTACTATCGAATGGAGACAATGCATGGTTCATGTGGGTATGAAAGAGTGTGCAGCCCTACCAGTGGATTTTCATGGCCAGCCTTCCGTCGACTTGTGCTCGAAAAGGGACGCCCTTGGAGCAAGACCTCTGCCGAACGACATCTGAGGATCGACGGGAGCTGTAAAAGCTGCAGTATTTTGATGGACGCGTTCATTCCGATGGCGTTGCTATTTGCGAAGAACGTGGCGACGGATTTGAGGAGGTCAACGCGAGAGTGACGCGGATGCTTATGCTTGGCAGCATCGTAATCTTGCTACCACCATCCTCCATCTGCCATCTTCATTGTTACATTCACTTAACCCCGACACCTACATTTCTTGTTACAAACCCCATGCACGGCCTCTGGCGTACGTCATCTATCCAGTAAACACATCGACACCCCGGACTCCGCTCCCATTCTGCCTCGCAACCGTTGCCTTGCGAGCCTGATCCGATATTGGGACTGCGAACGACGACCAGCATTGGGCCTGCGAACGCGGCATGGAGTCTCTGCCTCTGTGCCAACCATGGCCGCCGACAGGACCTCGAGATACAGGATGTCCTTCGAAGCCACTAGACCAAGAGATGGAAAATCCCGCTAGACTCTAGACATCCTGTGGCCCTGCTTTTCTCACTGCGTGGCGACTCGCCCTGAAGATGACATGAATAGCTCCATGTCGAACTCCATTAAGTTGAGGAAGCTAACACCAACACATCGCGAGTAGTGGCCGGGGACCAAGCCTCTTCGCTGAGGAGTCACAAGCTCTCCCAGTACGATGCACCGATTGCAGTATCCTCTGAGAACGTCGGAAAATTTTCAGTGAACGGTGCTGCAAAGTCCTTCGCGAGCCGCTTTGTTGCAGCGCGTCACCCGAAAGCCCTCGAGTGCTGTGCCGTGCGCCTGATCGAGGTCAGCTTAGCAAGGACTGATGATGACCTGATCTACCGACAGCATGATGACACATTGGGTGCCTTGGAGCCATTAGCGAACACATTTTGTACTATGGTCTGCCACAGATCACTGTCTCGGGTGTTGCGCATTCTACTGGACGCGAGCATGTCTCGGAGAGTCGACTGAGGCCTGCTGGGCCATTATATGTGTCCTGCCACCCTGTGGCAGATGTGGTGGTCATCTCGCACCGCGCACATTCTCCGTGCAGCCAACTCCGCCCTCAAGTGCAACAACCGACCACTTTAACATTGAGTATTTAGTCCTCACGGCCACGCTGACGCTCATCCGACGTCCAGTCATCGTCAAGTTTCAAATGCTACTCGGCCATCTACCCTGCCACAAGCGAATTGCTCAGTCTTATCCGACCATCTCCTCAATAGCACTGAAAGGCTCAGCTATATCGGCCGAAAGTCAACGGATGCGCCGATATTTCTCGCTTCAAAGCTGTGCATATGTCTGAAAATCAGGATGCGCCGCACGTTAACCTTACTTGGTGCGATCACGTTCAGCATGGGGCGTGTATGTATGCGCGATACGGCCGATATCAGTCTGCAATGACTGTATGAGGAAATTCAAGCATGGAGCACTTGCATGCGTCAATAGCATTCCATCACGGCCAGGTCTCACATCGCCACATGACAAGCATTTTGCAGTAGTGGTCAAGTCTCTGAACCAGGGTCGGATATGAATCTCAATATCATACATATGTGCCAAAGAGAATTTGAAGCCACTCACGATCGCGATGCAATTGCACGTTACACATGGGGCGGCGTGACCGAGGCCGACAAGTCCAGACCGGCCGCAACCTTCAAGACATCACCTCTGCTGGACCGCACAAACTACATACACCATTCGCATCATCACCCAGATTTTCGCACCGCCGATATTACTGCTAAGGGAAGCCAATTCCGGGGTGTGCCGTATCGTCTGCACTGGGCACACTCATGTCCGCCATCGCCCAAGCCGCCACTATAATTGTCAAATACGCGGTGCAGAATCAACAGAGCTGACAGTGGTGTAAGTACTATTGCCATTGCCATTTGAACGGGACCACCCATCGGGCTAGAGGTGGTCTTATTCATGTGTATAGCAAGGCCTGATCGCACATGGCGTTGTGATTCGAGAATTCTATCGTCGATAAACCCCAGCATGGCGTAGCCATATCACACCATGTTGGCTGCTGCACTGCCAAACGCGACTACCCCTGGTAGCCCTCACTGCTCACACAAAGCCTTTGGCGAACCACTCGACCCGTTTAGCCGAGCGCATCGCTTTCGTGTTCACGATCGGTACCAGGACCCGGCTCGGTCATTCGTTGGACGCCCACTGATCTGTCATGATGCAGGTAACGTCTTCAAGCATGTATCCAACCCTGACTGATGCATATGACATCTCCGCGAGCTCATTGGCAATGCCGTGACAACCGTTCGCAGAAGTCCTCCCTACGGCATCAATCAGGTTAACCCGGAGCCCCGAAAGCCGCCCATTCGTTGACGTGTACGAAGCTCCGGGCCGCCTCCGTCTTCGCCATCGCCGGCACCGTACATTCGCATTGCCATTTCGTAGGGCTTAAGTAGCTAGCGGACAGGAAGGCGGCCACCTGCCAAAAGCAGTGATATGCTGGAGGTTGAGCAAGCTCGCACTCGGATCTCTCTACCACGGGAAATAAGCCGTCACTCGTCTGCGAAGATTCATCCTCTCTGTTGCGTTCCGCAAATGACCCATCCGCGGAGTTTCTCGTGTCATTCCCGATCACCCAAGGCTGTCTATGGTGCATGGTTAGATGAATCAAAAGGTATATGCCCAAACTTTTACACGACTGCGCTCGAAGCAGGAAGGTCGGAACTTCCCGCGTGTGTGCCACTACCTCCGTAGGCCTGTTCATGACTACCATATGGACTAGCGACCTCCGCGCCGCGTACTGAAAATCGCTCTTCGATACGACTCCGGCTTTGCACGGTCTCATCAGGCACATGAAGCTTTTACGCGGTACATTATCAGCAATGTCAACTCGTCGAACCATCCTCCATGGCGGATCCGCGCACGGTCGTAGAAGAGTTACTGTCCGGACCGAGGGCTTCAACAGCAAGAAAATGCTTTCCTGCCTACACTTTGAACTTTTTAAAGTATACACAAAGCTTCCGCTCAAGATATGCTCGCGCTCAATTGGTATCAGCCGTGTCGAATCTTTCTGCCTGGTTGCCCGTCCGTGCTATCCCTGGCTGCCGTAGCCTTCGTCAAATCTATGCATTATTTTGAACAATCTTCAGGATGATGTCTCTTGCCTCCTCGACGCCGTTCTTCGCACCTGTAATTTCAATAGCCTCGCCCTTGTTCTGGTCGCGTGGGACCTGTATCTTGGTGCCGGTCTGCTTGCGGATGCGGTTGATCTCGGCGCCGCCATGACCGATCACGTGCCTGTAGGCTCTTGGGTCTGGCAGAATGAGGAAACCCATGGTATCCTGCTTGTTCGCCTCTTCAATCGCTTTCTCGAGTTTGACACGTGCTGCTTGCACCGCCTCTGGCGAGGGACCAGCCAGTACCCAAGGGATGTCACCATCCTCGGCGACAGCGTGAAGGTCATGTGTCTCCCACGAGTGGCTAATTGCGCCGGCAGCTGGGTCGTCTGTGATCAATGGCATCGATGCACCATTGGCACGGTTTGGCTGTGGCGTCGAGGGCTTTGGTGGAGGACGCTGACCATTGTGATCAACAGTGACCTTGTGGTCATTGCGAAGTCGGCGGAAGAACTGGCCATTGTCGGCGATAATGTGGTGTAGCCGGCGGGGCACATCAAGAGAAGCACCTTCCTGGTCCTTGGTGACTTCGAGGATGTGAGCCTTGGCCTTCTCGACATCCTCAGGTTTACCGGCGATGCGGACTTGGGATCGTTGTGGTCCAGTCTCGCTCTGCCTAGGAATGTTGATCGAGACCTTGAATTGTGATTCGAGCTGGCGCCTTGTCTCGCCACCTCTACCGATGAGTAGCCTGTGCTTCTCAGGCTTGACCTCGGCAATCTCGGTTACCTGGGACTCCTGGTCTGCAACCATGGCCTCAATGGCAGCACAGATGCTGTCGACCACCGACTTCTGGCCTTCGACACGAATGGCATTGCCGTCAGCATCGTTCTTCGGGAAGCGAACCATGCGGTTGTGCAAACGCTGGTCATCGGGACCGCCTGCCTTCTGGATTATACTGCGCAAATTTGTGCCTGCATGCACCGTTAGCTTGGATGAATTAAGATGTGCCATGCAACGTACCTTGTGGACCGATGATGATGCGGTGATGCTTGCGGTCGACGTCCAATGAACGTGTGACTGTGTTGTCGAAGACCTTAGCTTTTTCCTCAATGAGCTTCTTCGCCTCTTCGACAGCCTTCTTTGAGCCCTTGATCTTGATTTCTGCGCGGCCATCTGGACTGGCGGCCTCACGAGAGCTTAGCACATCGATTTGTGCGCCTGTCTCGAGACGTAGTGCTTCCATCTCTTTACCACCTGCACCAATCAGCGAGGGCAGCTGGTTTTGTGCCACTGACACAGTTGCGGTGAAAGAGTTGTCCTTGACGTATTGTAGCAGGCTCAAAAGCTCGTCACGGCAAGCATCAGCACCTTTGCTGGGGCCCTTAATGATAACTTCATTGGGCGCTTGGTTGTTGCGACGACCAGCGGCATCATCGGCCACGGAGGCATCGTCTTCGGCCTGTCTGCTGCGAGGAAAGTTGACGCGAACGCCATAACGTTCTTGGAGACGATTGACCTGGCTGCCTTGTGCACCAATAAGGTCACGGTGGAAGTTTGCGGGAATGTTTATGTGATGGGTTGCTTCATC
Source organism: Nothopassalora personata (assembly GCA_033816765.1). Lineage (NCBI taxonomy): Eukaryota > Fungi > Ascomycota > Dothideomycetes > Mycosphaerellales > Mycosphaerellaceae > Nothopassalora > Nothopassalora personata. Next base: position 3,247,589 of record CM066287.1, on the reverse strand, counting down.
TTCGAGCTTTCTGCCAAGGTCCAAGATGTGCTTTTTGCAAGCATTTGCCTTTGCCTCCGGACCTTTGATCTCGCACTTGCCGTCATTGAGCTGAATGTCAACATCGAATTCCTCACGCAGACGGTTGATATTCTCGCCCTTGCGTCCAATCAGGTGATTAGCGAATTTCTGCGGGAAGTCGAATTTGAGAGTAAACCCTCGCTCAAGCTCATCTTGCTTCTCCTGCTCGATGAAAGCTACCAGGCTTTGTAGGAGCGCGTCCACGCGGTCTTGTGGACCTCGTAGGCTGATATTAGGGCCTGCAGCGCGGCGTTGTCCCTGCTGGCGCTGCCCTCCGTAGCTGACCTGAACTGGGATACGGCCCTCGCCAAGAGATTGGTGGTGACGATCTACGTGACGGCGGATCTTGTCGTGGAACTTGGGCGGGGCCTCGACTTCCTGGGAGACAATGTTCTGCTGGTCGCTAGTCAGACCTAGAATGTGCTTCTCGGCCTCGTGAAGGGCCTGCTTGAATACTGCCACATCCTGCGCAGATGGGTTGCCGCGTGGCAGCTGATACTCAGGGGATGGAACGCGGTCCTCATACACGAGAAGTACTGGCGCCTCGTCAAGCTCATCTGGAACGACCATGCGCACACCGTACTGTTCTCTGACGTGACGAGCTGCCTGCTCGCGCAGGTGCTGGTGGTAGAACGAATCGACGTCAATGGAATGGAAGCGTGCAGGAGGATGACCGCTGGCGAGGTTCATGACGTCCATGCGAGCCTTTTGTGCAGCCTTCGGGTCACGAGCATAAATGTTCCAGGCACCCGTGCTCTCAGGGACGATGCTGGCGTTGTGAAGACGCTCTAGCTGCTGGAGAGCCTGCTGTTGTTGCAGGTAGCGGGCAATATTGCGTGCATGAGCTTGTCCACCTCGAGAAGCTGTAGCATGTTGACGGGCAACGTCCGCAGAGGCCATGGACATGCTGCCAGCCAAGTCCATGATCTTGTCGACACCTTGGTCGATCCGGTTAGGCGGTCCGACAATCGTGATCATCTCCGTGTCGTCGCCGTCGGATGGCAAGATAATGGAGCATCCTGTTTCCTGAAGGAAGTCTTCAAGTGAGGTTCCTCTGTCTCCGACGATGAATTGATGTCTGCCGCGCTCTACCGGCAGCTGCTCCATGGTGAGCTGTCGCTGAAGCTCCTGCACATGGCGATCGATCTCATCTCTGGCGTCAGCAATCGCCTGTCTGTCTCCACCAAGCTGAATGGGCAGGCTGGGGTGAGGACTGAATAAAGCCGGTGCGCGGTTGGCCGGAGCTGCCCGTGGCGTCTGGTGGTGTCGGTGGTACTGTGGGATCTGCATTGTGAGATCACGTCCGTTCTGCAGCGAGCCAAGTCGCTGGCCCAAGAATGGATAGTACTCCGCTGGGATGTGCTTGAGGCGAGTGTTGACAGACGAAGTGTGCTCATCCACAATGCTCAGAATGTCCTGCTTGGCCAGTTGTACCGCGAATGGGTCACCTGAGATAGTGACATCCACAGTAGTATCAATATCATCTTCGGCCAATTGCTCGTTCGTCGCTTGTCTCGCAATGTCGATCTTGGCACCGGACCTTTTGCTGATGTTCTGGATTGTGGCGCCCTGCTTGCCGACGATTCTGCCTTTGATGGCGGCTGGCACGGGGAGTACGACATTTTGCTGCAGATTCGTGAGCACAGATCTCTAGAACCTGACTTTGTTCTTCTCACCTTTGCGCACAGCTGGCTAGCAGCGTCTCTTAGGGCGATGCGAACGGCCTCAGTTGGGCCAGATCCCTCGAGGATGAGCCCACCGGCTGAGCCGCTCTTCGCCTCGACATTAGCCTTGGAGCGCTTGTTGATGTCACGAAGGATGTCCTGGACGGGCTTCTTCAGGTCTTTCTTCGGGGTGATCATGTTTGCAGGCAGTTCGATGCGTTCAGTGTAGCGGCCGGGAAGGGACATTTGCGGGACTGGGCCTCGCTGGGATGGAGCGGTAGACCCTGGCGTGAGCACACCGGAAGCTGGCGTAGAGGTGCGGGAAGATGCATTGGTGCTGCCATTGGCGAGCCCATCCGTTGCAATGCTCGCAGGCTTCGCGACGGCAGTCGGCCTCTTCGACCACATTGATGGAGCGGCGGCCGCGGCAGCTTTGGGCGCACCCAGCGCTGGGAAGAGCTCCTCCGACTGCGTGTCTATGGGCGGCTTGTTGGAGGCGGCGGCTGGAGGGCCATCGCGCACTGGCTGCTTGCCCGCGGCCTTGCTGCCCGGGCCAGCGTCTGCCGATGCAGTGGCAACGTCGGTGTTGTTCGCAGCAGCAGCAGCAGCAGGCGACGGCAGATCCACATCGGGAGCGTCTTCCACGGTAGCCTTGTGTGCCTCGTGCTCTTCATGCGCGCGCTGCAGCTTTTCGGCATTCGACAAGCCTTCAAGGCTGGAGCTGCCACCGTTCACGGTAGCCTCGGCGGAAGCCATGGTATCAGGTGTCCGTTCGGGGTCGCAGATATCGCTGTCACAAGAGACGAAATGTGGTGGGAGACGAGTCGGACCACTAGTTCATGCGGCGCTTCTCGAAGCTTCTCACCGACGGCTTGTCGTGTGGCGGAGGGCGTGTGCGTGTGCGATATGGAATTGGAGGCACGTGTGATAGAGTGCCACAAGTGCAGTATGCTGACAGGATCGGTGGCAAAGCGATGAAGGAGGTAGGCGCTGAAGCACGGTGAAGTTCTCCAAATTGTACAGCTGGGCAGCGAGGGTAAAGTTGTAAGGGTCCGAGGAAGCTTACTACAGTAGGTACACCTCCGTGGCACGGACCAAGGACATTGAACGTGTCCAGATCATGTAGCACATGCTATCACTCTCCCATATCTCGAAAATGTGGTGGAATTGAGGAGTATTTCTATCGATCAGACACCTGATTTCCGCCCTGTTCCTCTCTAATCCAAGAACCCAGGGATAGATACACGACTGCTTGACCACTTCCCAAACGCCTGTCGCTGAAATGCTATTCACCGTTCACATCATCGAAACTCTGCCATGAAGTTCTTGTGAAACTCTGATATCCGCGCCACCCAGTCGGTACCAGGCGCCAAGAATGTAGTCCTAAAGTGCAGAGTTCCTTCTCGCTGCCCAAATCCTGAGCCCGGCACAATGCAGACTCCTGTCGCATCGAGTAATCTCAGACAATAGTAGTCGTCTGGGTTCTTGCCCTCTTTCTTGGCGGCTTCGATAGCCTTCTGGGGAAGCTTGATGGTGGGATACAGGTACATGCTGCCTTGCGGGTACTGGCACTCGACGCCCTCCATCTCCTTGAAGGCATTGTAGAGTGCATGTGCTCGTGCTTTGAGGTTGTTGAAGATGGTGTCATACTCCTCCCTGTACTGTGGGTACGATGGCTCTCCTTCCTTAGGTGGGTTGACCATGAGTTCGACTAGGCATTGTCCAATGACTGGTGGGCAGAGCATGATGCTCACAAACTTGTAGATTTGCGCAACGACCTGCTCCTGGTTAGTATTCTCTACCCATAATTCGAAGACGATGTGTATACCTCTGGATCGAAGCCCACCATCTCGTAGTACCCTCCACGATGACCGCACTCTCCGACCATGCCCTTACTGATGCTGTGGAGACTTGCTAACTCAACGTTGTCGAACTTGCCATCCTTGTTCTTGTCTCTCTTTTGCAGCTGTCGCAGGGTCTTCTTGAAACTCTGGAATTCGCCTTCGAAGACGTTTGTCTGATATACCTCATCTGCCAGCATCACCAGCTTCTCTTCGGCGGCCAGTTCGAGCACGGCCTCGATGTGCTGAGCCTCGAGGGAGGCTCCAGTCGGATTACCAGGATTGATAACGACAACAGCACGAACATCGATGCCCTTGTTCTGCGCCTCCCTCAACGCAGACCGCATGTCATTCACATCTGTGCTCCAACCTTCCTCCTCCTTGAGATAGTATGGCACGACTTGGGCGTTGAGCAAGCTCAATGTCGCAGTGTAGAGTGGGTATTGAGGTATGGGCACCAAGACACCGGTGTTTGGCGAGGCACAAATCACGCTCATGAGTGCGTTGACACCAGCGCTAGCACCTCCGCAAAGGTAGATGTTCTGAGGATCCGCAGGGAAGCCATCGCGCCTCTCTATGAAATCTGCCACGCTCTGTCGGATGCCAGGAGCTCCCTGCGACTGCGAGTATGCGCCAACGCTCTTCACATCCTTGAGCAGCGTCTTTGCACGCTCAACCACATCGCTCTTGTATCCAAGACTGCTCTTCAACACCTCCTCGTGCTCGAGCAGTTGCGGGTTCTCGAGTAAACTCGCGACCTGTCTGAAGAAAGTGATTGGCTTCTGGTCGAGCTGCTGCGGGTTGCCAATGTTGGCACTGATAACTGAATCGAAAGGCAGGTCTTTTCCCTCGCGCTTGGCCAGCTGTGCACGATATAGCTCACTCTTGATCGCGAGCTCACCGCGCACAGCATACTTGGCTTCCTTGACGTGTGGGTTGATGTTGTTGATATTGAGACTCTTGCTGCTGGAGCTCTGCGAGAAGTCCCGCTTCTGCATGACAGGTTCAGGCAAGGCTGCGGGGCGACTGGCCGTTGGTATGCGGATGAAGTTGTGAGATGAACCGAATCGGGGGAGAGAAGAAGTAAAGGGTCCAGAGATACCACGCGAGTGGCACTTTAGGTCAGATTGACCGATGTTTTGCAAGCTCTGGTGGAGGTATTTTCTTCGAGTCACAAGCTTTCCATTTGCTGATGCGTCATGGACGGGGACAGCGAGGTCGGAGCGGACCGATTTGCTGCTGGTGGTGTATTTCCTTCCGCGTTTGAGCAATGCTCTCGTGTTCAGGCCAGTCACGCGCATCGTTGTCCCGCGCCAGCCGCGTGCGGCAGGAGCAAGTGATGGGTGCTGGTGGTGGTGCTCGCGATTATGACCCGGATCGGAATAAAAACATGGAGGGGTTGTTGACAGGCTGCAGGGTCCACTGAAGCTACATATTCTGCAGGGACGGGAACAAACAGAACGCGATTTCCAAGATACGATGGGCTTCTCCTGCGCGCCCCTAAAGTCATCTTCGGCGTAGCATTCCTATGCCATCCGAATTACGCCCGGATGATTTCCTCCTCGTGCTGTAAATGAGCGGCAAAGGCGGAGGGCCATCAAAGCCCTGGCGGATGTCTTTCCAATGCTATCGAGCTACTATGCCGTGGCCTACTCATCAATCATGCAGCTGGCGCACGATCATGCGACAACATGATGAAGTCGACGTGTTTTGTACAACTGAATGTGGCTACCTATCTCATGACAGGTCGGGTACTCGTTTGGAGGGGTCGACGGATCAAGCTATGCCATCGTAGTATGTGACGCCGCGATCTTCACAAGTTCCTACGCCACTGGAGTACTACTGGACATTAGATGTAGAAGCGAGAGTAAAGACACGGTTTGTTGCTAGAGACTGAGTTGATTTCGAGCCCATATCGACCTCGTCGACATAGAAGCTAAGGCGGAATGTACCCATCGAGTCCATCAACTGCCGAGGCAGGAGACATCAGAAGGCCGTCGAAGTGCATAAGCAGAAAGAGATGCGGGCGCCCGATGCTGTCGAGACGCAAGCCGCTATAAAGACAGGCAGGAGTGACATGCAAAGCCAGGGGCGACATGGCGCCTGTTGCACTCCCTCCAAACCCATGAAACGCATCAAGCAAAACTTTTCCTCCCTCCACCAGCGTCGTCCCTACTAAGACGCTTCTTTCTGATATTCAGGCATTTGCGATTGCAGGGTGCTTACTCGTCAGCAGTGCCGTTGAGTGCCCTGTTCTTCCAGTATTCGACCTGTGCCTGTAGGTCTGCTATCTGACTCTCGAGGTCGTCACGCTCCTGCACCTTCTTCGCGCGTGACTTACGCGCTGCAGCAGTATTGCGAGCACGCTTGAGAGCAACAGCGTCACCCTCGTCAACAACGATAGGCGGAAGTGGCTTATCCCGCTTGCGAGCACCAACACCAGCAACCTGCGAATGCTTCACGATGGGGCTGAAGGGCGTTGGTGATGTCGTTGTAGAACTGCGCTTGCGAGCGTTGCCCTCTCCACCAGCGTGGACAACAATGTGGGTTGAAGCTGTTCGCTCCATCTTTGGTGGGATGGCAATTTCATTGTTGTCGTCTGGGAACAGAGAGAACCAGCCGTTGCTGGCGCCCATGTCCTCAGTGAACAGTGGTGCGGTCTGGTAGTCGTCCGGTGTATCAAGCAGAGTAGAGCCAGGGGTAGTAAGATTGGTGAAAGACGTGGATGGTGGTACAAAGTCGTTGTGCAGGTCCTTTGGAGATATGGTGCCAACGTTAGACTCGCCGCCATTGATGGCAGTGAAGCCGTTGTCGCCCATGAGCTCGAAGTCGTAGCTACCGCTGCTGCAACCGAAAAGCTCGGCGTCCCCAGCAGCGCTGAGGTCGCCGAACGTGCCATCGTAGGCAACGTTGATCTCTGTAGACATAGTAAGAGAGTGATCAGGCGACAACGAGCTCGATGTTAAATTACCTCCGCCACCCATCGCGGATGATGTTCTACCTAATGTGTCTTGGAACTGCTGAGTAGTCTGGTCGCCCAGGTTGCCGGTCGAGTTTGAATGAAATAGAGGCACGGGTGGTCGATTGGGCCGGTTAAGTTGAGTGTCGATTTCCTTTAGTTGAGCTGAGTTGAGATATCCGTTCCCGTGAAACGCCGCTGGGTTCGCGGTGTTAAACGAAGGAAGCAGCGTCGAATCGAGCGATGGAGATCGTCGAGAGGAAGCCGGAGGAGCCTGGGTCGGCGTAGTTGTCGGCTGGAACAAGTCGAAGTCTTGCGTGAACACGGGTTGAGGCGTTTGCCTGGGATGCAGCACTGGTGGAGGCCATGTTTGCTGTTGTGAAACCGTGGTGGACGGCGGGTGGGTTTTCACAGGGCGATTGTCGAGAAGACGGCGCGCGTTGTTGTGAAGGTCCGAAGACGCTTCGAAAGTGGAGAGGTAATGAGTGATTGATTGGTTGGTTATGGTGACGGGCGGGACGCTCAAGCGGAGGCAGCCATTTTCGTGACTGTCTGCTTGGTGTCGTTGTACGTTGGCGTGTGGTGTGATGTGAAGAAAGAAGAGAAAGACGAGCGGGGGAATTCACTAAAATATGAATTCGAGGGCACGGCACTTGCGGCAGGCGGATAACTAGCGCCCGGTCGAGTGAGTCACATCTCACGCCGTAGCTGCTGGTGGCCTGTGCCAAAGTTTCCTTCCATTGCGCTGCCATCCCATTTCACATTATTAACAACAACATACCACACCGTAGTCCAGATGGCAGTGCTGGACCTTCGAGAATGTGCATTCTACGCCTTTTCCGTTGTCAAAATGGCGCCCATAGCAGTGATTCAGTCCGTTCACTTGGCTTCGCGGTCAGCTTTGGCAGCCTAATCAGGCCTCGCTTGCGTGCCGAGAAGGATTACAACTCGAGACACCGTGTCTGCACAGCTCGCGAAGAGGCCGCTCACCGCAGGCTATAACTTGCTGCATGCATTTCCGGCCGCCCTCTGTGCCCTGTAATCAGTAGGGCGGACAGGGCGTGCTTGACCGGAATTCTTCATGCGCCAATGAAAGTAAGGGCGGCCTGACAAGGCAACAACATTGTTGAAAGTGGAAGGACTCGCGATGCACGTGCGAGGGTACGGCTTTGTAATTGTTCGAGCTCTATCGATAACGATTTTCATCTCCACATGTCACTAGCTCGGCTCAAGCCGTGAGAAGACACCAAACTATGGCTGCAGGCGGGCAAGGTCAGCAAAGTGAGTGCTACATAACCAGGTCGTTCTACTATCATCGTCTCATCCATACTGACTATCTACCCAGTTGACCTAGCCACTCTCCCACCGCAACAATTGTCCCAAGTGAAGAAGCAGCTGGACGATGAAGTGCAACACTTGACCAATTCCTACCAAAACCTCCGCACCGCGCAACAAAAGTTCCGCGATTGTGTTGTCAGCATCAAGAATGGCGTCGCCAACAGCGTGAAAGGTTCGACACACTACCGCGGACGAATGATCTCCCAATCCTAACCTCCACTGCAGAGAAACCCTTGCTAGTACCTCTAACCTCATCCCTCTACGTGCGCGGAACGCTCGCGGACGAGAAGAATGTGTTGGTCGATGTAGGGACTGGTTTCTACGTTGAGAAATCGACGACTGATGCCGAGAAGTTCTACAATGGAAAGATAGAGGAGTTGGGCAAGAATATCAAAGATCTGGAGAACATTGTGAACAGCAAAGCGAATAACCTGCGGATGGTGGAGGAGGTGCTCAGACAGAAGATGATTGCACAGCAGCAGAGTGGTCAGGCGAGCGCTGGAGCAGCGTGAGGATGTCGAGGAAGCAGAGTTCACCTCGAAAGGAGGAATACAGCTAGAAAGTGGTGCATCGAGGTGGACGTGGCACAGGGAACAGAGGTACTCCAAGGAGGGAAGGACTCGCCCTGATTTTCAAAGGCACGTGACGCTTCGCCTACGCCATCGCGAAAAGCAGCCTCGGACTTGGGCTTGTTGGAGGATAAGTAGCCCACCACCACCCGAACAGACAGCTGGTAGACCGTCTCTACCATGCCTCGATTGCGATGGCCTTCCTCGTGCCTGCTCGCACCACTGCTCTGCAAAGATTGCAACACTGTGCGCGTACAATAGCGCGCGCTCTCGAATTCCACTCTCCTACTTCGTGGTCAATAGGTCAGCCTCAAGCTTATTCCTTGCTGTCTTCTGCACACCTGTTCGCATCAATTCAGTCTCAGGAAACCACACGGCAGTCCGCCTGCGCTCTTCCCGGGCACCTCCTTCTCCGTCTTCGACTCAGTCTGTTGCTGCGCTGTGCTCTTTGGCGGCTGTCGTACCTCCTCGGTCAAGGGCAGGAAGCTGTATTGAGCACCGCTGCTGGTTGAGGTGGTTGTGGTCTTGGAAGTGGTAGCAGAGGGAGTATTCGCTGCGCTTGAGTTGCTGTTGGTGGTTTGAGACATGATGCTGTCACTGGTTGACCTCATGATCATGGGCTGGTATATTTGTTGGTCTGGTGATAGTCTGGTGGTGCTCGCGACAGTGCTCCCTTGTTGCAGATATGAGTAAATGTGTTGTAATGACACGTGCTTGCTGCAAGTGACAGTGAACCAGGTTGACATGTGCAGTGCAGTGAATTCGCCCTTCGCTAACCGTGGCTGCTAGTCTCTAGGTTGTGCTGCAATACGTGCATTCACTTACGCTTGACGGATATTGTACTCGATAGAGCCATTGATGGCCGTCTTCATGTGGAATTGTCAAGGACCTGACGATGTTGGAATAGTATGACAAGACCAGCGACTTCGAGTCCATATATGACTACACAGTCTATACATCGTCCGGATCGTCCTGTATCAGCTTCGCATAATCTTCCGCCGACGCGAATGTCGGTAATAACTTGAGCTTCTTCTTCTCTTGCCGCTTCTTCTTATTGCGAGCAGTCTTGCTCTCCTCTTCTGATGATTCTGATGCTTCCAAAGCGAATGGCACATCGTCTTCGTCGCCCAGCATTGCATCCTCGTCACTCTCCAGCTCAGGCAGGTCGTCCATGTCTCCTCCACCTTCATCTTCACCAAAGCCATCGAGCTTGGCAAATGCATCAGCGTCACCTTCGTCATCTCCACCTCCAAGATCAAGACCAGCTTCAGATTCATCGTCAGATTGGTCATTTGCGCTGTCGAGATCATCCATACTGATGTCGTCGTCCTCGTCAAGTCCTTCGACCTCTGGTCGAGATGCAGCGATGGCTTGCCAGATTTCATCTTCGCCGTCGTCTTCGCTGTCCTCGTCATCGCCGCGTACCTTCTTCTCCTTCTTAGCAGGCTTCCTCTTCTTGGTATTGCTGGCCGCGTTGAAGTAGCTATGGAAGAAGACCTCATCTGCCGCCACATCCTCGACCTTCTTCGCCCAGAAGCTCTCTGTGTTGAGCGGTGCACCTCTCACACCATTATCACTGGGACGGACCAGAAGATCGGCGGAATTGCTGCCAGCGAGCGGTTGCATGATCGAGCTGCCGTGTGCCTTGGCCTGCTTCGTGCTTGGATTGCGGTATACGAAACGGTCCAAAAAGTGCATGAGCGTGTGCTGTGTTGGGTCTGGTTTCGGCGGCATCTCTTTAGTGCCACACACGGCTTCTGCAAAGAGCGCGACAGATGGATGGAAGTGCTTGAGCAGGGGTATGATGTCCCAAAGACATGTCCGCTCCGCTTTGGCGTGCTCCGGATCTCGCTTTCGTGGGTTGTATATGACCTTGGGTGGCGATACTTCGGCTCCATTTGCAGCCACATCGCCCTCTTCGGGCACATCGACAAAGTGCTCTTCCTCGTCCTCATCATTGACTTCAGCTTCGTTCAGCATGCTCCGTATGCTTGGGAAGGTACTGCTAAGCTCGCTAACAAGGAAGAGGACACCGCAAGCAAAGGGTGGTTCATGCATGGTGATGACTTGCAACATCCTCTTGACGAAGGCTTGCACACGCTTGGCATTCAGGTCCGCCTTCAAACTCTTGTAAAGGAGGTTCAGGTACATGACTTGTTTGCTTGAGCCGAATAGTCGTGGATCCAGTAGAGACTCGTACAGCGTGCGGTAGAATCGCTCGGCGCCCAAGTGCTTGCGAAAAGAGATCTGCTGCAGAAGCATCAAGGCTTGAATGCTGGTGTTGAAGTTGGCTGAGTGTGCTACGCGGAAGATCGTGTTCAGCTGCTCCTCAAAGGTTGGATCGCTCGTGTCGGCGTACGGAAATGCTCGATTCACACCGGCTAGGACCTGTGAGATCATCTTGTCGTGGAGCTGCACGGCAGCCTCCTCAGTCCGCTCCTGGGCCTTCTGCTTCTTCGCTGCCATCTTGCCAGCCTTACCGCCACCACCTTGCACCTTGCCATTCGACTTCAATGGTGCACTGTTTGAACCTGTGGCGGGTGCATTGGCTTTCTCGACAGGTTTCAGCAGCTGAACGAAGAGGCTGAAGTAGATTTCGAGCAGTCTGTTGGCAAGCTCCTGGTCTTTCTGGCCGATGATGGTCTGGTTCAAAGTGATGATCGCGTAGTACTTGGCATGGTCGCTCTGGCCCGGTCGAAACAGACAATCGGCCTCGATACTGTTGGTGACGATGGTTTTCATGGCAGGATGAGAAGTCTCCAGTTGCAGCAGCAGATGTGATGCTCGTGATGCGATCTTCTTTTCTGTATCTCCGAGCTTATTCACCAATAGTCGCAACAGATTCTCCTCCTGCTCGGGCTTCTCTTTCAAAAGTTCCCACACAAATGTGATGGCCTGTCTCCGCGAATATGTGATCTCATCGTTGCACCACGTCTCGAGAATCTGTAGCAGCTCAAAGATCTTCTTCTTCAGCCAGTCCTCGAATGCCCAGACGATCAGATGAGCCTTCTGCACACCGCTCGGCAGCGACTCGCCGATGGTCCAACGCGCACTCTTCCCTTGCAGTGCACTCAACAGTCCAGGCTGCTTAGCAAATGCCCGCAGCTTGCGATTCGCGGGCAGCACATCGCCCTGGCCCAGCATGTCCTTCAACGCTGCCACGGCCTGCAGTGCCTGATTCCGGCTCTTCTTCCTCGCCAAGCCCAACAGACTGTCAAAGGCCTTCATGTTATGCAGCGGCGATTCCTGGACACGTAATGTGAGGGCCGAGATCCTGTCCTCCAACGTACCAGACTCCATGATGGTCGATAAGAATTTATGGGACGACGATCCGCTGAGATGTGCGCCATTGTACACTTTGTTCTCCGCCTCGAGCAGCGTCGTCGCATATTTGTGCACCTCGTCGATTGTTCGCTGCGGGGGGAGGCTCGTCACATCCTTCGTCTCGAGCGCTGGCAGTTCGGCGGCGTGCCAGTCGGATCGTGCTGGCAGCGTAAGAGACGCCTTTTGCTCCTTGCGGCCGGAGTCCTGCTTGACCTTCTTTTGCGGGCGATTATCCCTGTCAAACGACTTCCTCTTTGAACTCATCTTCGCGCTGTGTTCCAAGGTCGCGATTGTGTTAGAAGACAGCAACTAGACCATTGTAGAAAAGTGCTGAGCGCGGCAGATCTTCGGGGCGATCTTCAGCGAGGGCCGGGCCGTCTCCTACATACAGTACTTCCACGCAGACCATCACCACGTGCATCTCTTCTCAGCAACACAGCAACATCCTGGCCGTGCCTGTCTTCAGCTCCTACATGAAGGGCAGCAGTGCCCCGAATGTCCGTGAAGCATGGCTTGAAGACGCTGTGGTGCGGTAGGGCTGCGTCCATCTTCAATCGGTTGACCAACGCGCAGACACGCGCTTTACACGTCAGTATCAAAGAAGTTTCAGTATGCCATCCGTCTGACTGGATCGACAGCATGATGGCCGCAATCGTCTGAGTAATTTCTGGACTCCAACTCAGACTCGGAAGGCCAATACAGCAGAACATGCCACCGAGGATGGCCACGATCTGCTCGTACGAGCAGGCTTCCTCCGCCAAGCTCATTCTGGCATCTTTCACCTGCTGCCATTGGGTTTGAGAGTGCAGGACAAGATCGAAAAATTGATCGACAAGCACATGCAAAGTATTGGCGCTTCCAAGGTCTCGCTCTCATCTCTGTCTTCACAGGATTTGTGGGAAAGGTCGGGACGTCTCGACGGTCGCAGCAAGGAGCTTTTCCAGCTCAAGGATCGTAAAGATGCCAAATACCTGCTGGCGCCAACTCACGAGGAAGAGATCACGACCATCGTAAAGAACGCGGTCCACTCGTACAAGGACCTTCCGCTTCGGCTCTATCAGGTCACTAGGAAGTATCGCGATGAAGCGCGGCCGAGACAAGGACTGTTGCGCGGACGAGAGTTCGTCATGAAAGATCTCTACACCTTCGATGTCACCGATGCCCAGGCTATGGGCACGTACGAGGAAGTGCGTGCTGCCTACAAAGCGTTCTTGGACGATCTTAACCTGCCTTACCTGGTAGCCAATGCCGACTCTGGCAACATGGGTGGCAGCCACAGTCACGAGTATCACTTTGCGAGTGACAGGGGTGAGGATACGATCATCAGCTGCCAGAAATGCGATTTCTCTGTCAACGAGGAGCTCTATCTCCCGGAGTACCGCTCCGAGCAGGCAACGGATGCTGTGACGACACCAGGTGTTGATGTCAAGCAGTCCGCAGGTGACTTGCCTTACCAGATCTGGTACGGCCACGTCAGCGAAATATCAGCTGCTGATGATACCTCGCGAAACGCATCTCCCGATGCTCCTTCTCAACTAAAGACTCTTGTCCAAGTCTTCCTGCCAAACGGACCGTACGAGATCAATATTCATGCCATGAAAAAGCTCGTGCCCAACATAGACACGACTGAGGCTGTTAGCCCAGATGAGCTGTTTGCTCGCCTCGAAGAGAGCAAGACCTCCAGTGATCCAGCAGAGTGGCTTGTTTTCCGTGATCCCAGAGTTCCGGTCGCTCCCATCATCGACAGTATCGAGCACTGGACCACCCACGGCAAGAACAAGCAACTCAGTCAGACCTTCCACTCTACCATTCCGGACATCGACGTCTCGCCGTTCACACTCTCCAAAGCACGACACGATGATGGATGTCCTCAGTGCGGGACCGAAGGCTCTTTGAAGTTCAGCCGAGCGGTTGAGATTGGACATACGTTCCATCTCGGAAAGCGTTACAGCACACCTCTAGAAGCGATGGTCCAAGATGAAAGTAACCAGCAAGTTGAGATCGCAATGGGGTGTCACGGCATCGGCGTGTCGCGACTGCTAGGTGCTGCTGCATCCCTCCTTGCCGATAGTAAGGGTCTCAATTGGCCTGTCGCCATCGCGCCTTTCGGTGTCGTCCTCGTGGCCGCCGGAGGGGTGCCATCTTCGGACACGTCGACGCTGTACGACTCCCTTGATCCTAGCCTCGGTAAGAAATCACTGGACGCTGTAATTGATGACAGGGACCGACCTATGGGCTGGAAGCTGAACGATGCGGACTTTATTGGCTACCCATTCATCGTCGTTCTGGGCAAAGCCTGGAAGCAACACAGAGCTGTGGAGCTGCAATGCCGGAGATTAGGCATCAAAGAAGAAGTCACGGCAGATCGGCTCGCCGAGAGGATCTTGGAGTACAGCATCAAGTTATAGATCGCGGATGTGCGCATCTCTATCGTCGTGCAACTCTAGGGATTGATGGCAGCGCACAGAGCGGCAATGAAGTCCGCTCATTGCTCGAGCCTGCCATTATAGATCTTCGTATCCTTGTCGCAGCTCGGAGATGGAGCGCTTGTTGACGGCTTCGTACCACATCAACAAAGAGGCCAACAAAAAACAAACAGAGCCCCAACTATTCGCTAAGGTCGCTTGATAGTCAGCCCAATCATGCTTCCTTACTGCAGGGCCCAGTGCACCGCATAGCAGGAAGCCGCACGAGCCGATCACAGCCCAGAAGCTCACCCACCAGCCTATCACACTGAAATTTGGCCTGTACCATTTGTTTTGTGTCTCCAGAAGTAAGAGGACACTGGCGATGACAAAGCACACAGAGGCTACGACTGGGAGAAGATATCAGTGGTCTCCAGGATGCTCGTTCAGATGCACTGCTTACTGTCGGGAATCCAGTATGCGAGATTGAGTTCCCAGTCAGCTAGCTGTGGGCGCAGTTGTCAGCCTCCCAACAGACATGTCATCGGATCAACACCGTGGCCTCACCGATTCTGGGATACCTGGCAGGGCTACAACTCCTGGCACAATGAACAATGTAGCGCCAACGGATTGTATGCTGCAAGCAAGAAAGCCTATCTCATAGATATGATGTGATCTGAGGTTCTGCCACGTTGGCCAACATCGAAAACGATGATGCTCACGTGGTCGTCCCTTTTCCACACCCAAGTCTAAACCACCTCGTCGCGGAACTGAATCGGAATGGGAGAGATTCGCTTCTAGAGCACCCTCCGTTCTAGTGGCGGTCTCCCATCCTCCTTCGAGGTCATCCATGGTCACAGCGCTGTTCGTATCTTGCCGTTTCTTCAATCTCTGTGGGGTCATGTGGTGGACCAATAAACGCAGCTTCCGATCGAAGAGACGCTTCTCGTCTGTCTCGTATACTTCGAGGAACCGTTTGAGGAAAGAGCCGTGAATGCAGCCGTCGTTGACAGCTTCTAGATATGCCAGAATCGCGCCGATTTGGTACGCGACGACTCCAACTATACCAAGCAACCCAACAAGATAGTATCGCTCGGCCCCGAAGTCAGTCTCTGGGAATGCGATAGGGAGCCACGCAAAGAGGCTACCAGCAGTCAGTATCAGACGACTTGACTCTCGGGAAATGCGATACATGCCTGCTGACTGTATAGATCGCGCTGCCAACGGAGAACCAGAACGCGACCCAGAATGCCATATCCCAGTACGGAAACGTCGTCAGCATTCGCCATACACCGCGAGAAACCCCTCTAGAGCTGGCCGTGAATTGAGGAGGTCCCTGCGGGAAGTGGCTGGACTCCACAATGGACGCTGAACGCGGTACAGCTATCGACTGTCTTCCCTGTTGCCAGCATACCACAATCAGCAGTTCCCCAAAATACCAGGTATCAACGCAGCTCCGTACCTTGCGATTATCTCGAGACCGCCACAATAATGCCATTTCCGAGTTTGAATCCTCCGTGTCTCCGCTATCTTTCCATCTGACCCGCATACGAACATTGGTCGGATTGAAGATGTGCGCTGGGCCACTCGCTTGGACGCTCTTGAGGGACAGCGTGTCCGAGATTGAATCTGCTACGGATCTGATTCTGTACAGAGCTGCGGACCTGGTACAGTTGGATGATGCTGAGCCTATGCTGGCGGATTGCTCCTCTCGCGAAGGCGCCATGTCGGAACGTTGAGACAAGATTGCTTTAAGCAAAGAGGCTCTCGGCGCGGACATCCACGCCCTGTTTGTTGCGCATATGACTATATTCAGAAGCCTTCGGGATTGTTCGGAGCAAAAAGATGGAAAAGAGAAGAAAATCAAATATCGACACTCAAATCGCGGTGCGAAATGGTGTGAAAGCCTGCTTCAATCAGCCAGCATGACGATGGAGTTTGCGCAACACATGGCATTGATGAACTGGTCGAGTTGTACGTCAAGACGATGATGACTCGGCGCGACACATAGCTTCCACGAGGCCCTTCAGACTGACGTGCCTGACCATGGTTGCAGACGTCAAGGAGGCTGAACGGTGTGAGTTGCTCAAGCTGAGGTGTTTAGAGGGACTCGCTGTCATTGACCAGATGGATGGAATCGACATTGCTCGCTGAGCGGGACGGTACAATGCTCAAGTTTTGTGGAACGTTGCTGACCTCCATCGAAGCTATCAAAAGGCCATGATGTACCCAAGGAAACTTAGAAAAGAGCACCATCACCAGACTGCCGGAACTCTTGCGCCAAGACCGAGACTTCCGACTTGCTCCTTCCGTGTTACTTCAATGTGAGAGCAGCACATGCTCGACACTAACCACGCTCGACACTAACCACGCTCGACACTAACCACGCTCGACACTAATCACGCTCATATCTTGTAGCTCGCGAGATACATCGTGACACTTCGGGTGACTTGTACGGACAGCGTCGCGCTCGCCAATTCCTGGCAGCTGGCTTCCTCACCATTGGTGCGAGGCCCATTGGTCAAGCCACGAATGAGTGATGGTAAGGAACACTACACTGATCACTGCCTGAGGACTTCGACTCGATGGAATTTGTCACATCCAGTGGCTAACATGAAGGACCTTGGCATGATCAAGATATCACCGCAGGACAGCATGTTCGAAGCTTGACACGAGAAAGGGACATGTCGCGTCGCTTTGCAAGATCACCATACCACATGCTAGCGATTTGCAGTAGTACCGTCCGTACTGTGGAAAGCTAGCCGAGTGAGTCGAGATCTTCCTAGAAGACGGTTCGGAATGTTCCTCAATCGTAGCCGGGAGGCCGGATCATGAACCCGGCCACGCGACTTTCTGCTTGCTTGTGCCTATCCGCGGAACTTGGCGCTCTACTGCGTTACTTCAGCCCCGACTTGCCTGGATAAGGCTTGAACAGAAGACGCATCCGGCGCCGAATTCCAATCCTGCCAATATGTCGACAGGCACGAAAGGGAGATTTCCTCAATTGAATATGAATGCACTGCTTCCGCCGTGGGCTCTACGATTTCTCCTGGGGGAACAAGGCCTCGAGGGGACAACTTGAGCACGTCTCTCATTCTTCGTTGCAGTCTCCGTTTGTAACAACAGTGTAGCACGTCCTGCAACGTGACCGATGATCTTCGACCAGCCGTGGTCCCACAGGGATGCGCCTTGTGAAGCCGGTGCCAGGAACTCACCAGTCTAGAAGTACAGTCCGTGGCTTAGGCCTGGAGCGTAATCTTAGTAACGCTTACTTATCCATCCTTGCGAGCGGGAAGCCCATCAGGCACCTCCATTCTTCTAACTGGAATGAAGGCGTTGACAAGATCCCTGGTTAGCAGTTACAAAGCCGTCTCTGACTATGGCCATGCTGCGCTCATCATCACTTCACGGTTAAGGCGGCTGAACGGTCGACGGTGTGCCTCGTGTCTAGATCGTTGTATCCAACGCCAGGCGCAACGTATATGAGGTTCGACTCCAGCTGTGAGTACCAAGCTAGCACCAAACACATCCCGGGCATCTTTGGGTCCACCCTCCTTTCAAGTCGGTCATTACAAGCATACTCGACCACCCCACTTTTTCGATCTTTCTCATCGTTCTCTCTGCCGATATCAACCGCTCGAGCGTCTCCCACACCAGAACCAACAGCTTCTCCCAGTCATCATGCAATTCACGTGGCGACTGTTCCTCATCTCACAAGCGTTGGCATCCAACGTCGCTTCAGCCTTACCTTTGCCCCACGACACCCTGTCCACTATGACAGCATCTCCCGCCGCCACACCAGATTCAACAGCAGCATCCACATTACTATCAAGCTCGCACTTGATAGTGCGGAACCTCCGGAGACCATTCCACGAGTGACCCTCGATGGGAAATGTCATCGGCATGCCCTTCAGCAGCTGGAACACGAAGCTCAGTCGCGATCAGCTAGCCAACTAGAAGCACGGACAGCCGCTCTACTATTAGAGACATCAAGGCCCGATGGACTATCAGGTCTTGACTCACTCAACACAAGGACTGTCCAAAAAGTCGCCGACGCTGCAAGGATATTGAAAGCTCGTGTTGATGCGAGCATCGCGCTCGACCATCTCGTAGGTGTCTCGAACTCGACGAGCACGAGCCGAGATGCTATGGCTGGAAGTCGAGCATCTATGCGGACAGATGAAGTCTGGGTTCGAGATTTGTCGAGGTAGTGCGTGTCCCGGGACGTCCATGTCGATGTAGATGACTTTGTGGTGATTATGATTGATGTTATCGGCGAAGCGGGGCAGTTTCTCTGCGACCAGAAAGATGTATTGCCATGCACAGAAGCAAAGGAAAGAACTTTATGAGCTGGGTGGGGGGTCATGATGCGTACCAACCAGTGGCCAGTCCATGCATGCATGGGTGTTTAAATCAGTCGAAGTCCATGTTCTCTGATTGTCTGCTTAGTAGTCATAGGACGGGAGAAAGTAAAGACGACTGAAAGTCATGATTTTCGAAAATTACCACTACGCCTGATCCAAGAGCACAATGGTTCCTCCTGCAAGAGATTCAACCTCATTTGTGTCGTGGGATGTTCTAGTCCAGCTTAGCTACTCAGGACTCTTCTCCTCCCTCTCGATGCCCGAATCCCCTGTGTCGTGGACCTCGGAGCTACCGGCCTCTGATCTCGTGAACCTTCGTCTTACCGACCTCTGTCTTGTCAATCTGTTTGAGCTCATTCAATTTGGGTGGAGCGGCTTGCATCATTGCGAGGCTATACTCAAATACTTCGGCATTGGCTATTGCCAACCTATGCTTGATATCGTCCTCAACCCTGGCAGCCCACGCCTCGTTCCAGAATATGTGGTTGATACAGTACTCATACACCGCAGGCAGCATGACCACACCAGCCGCGCAGTACTTCTGGACGAGCTGGGTAACCTTCGAGTCTGGTGACCTTTTTGCTTATGGCCACACTCCAGTCAGCATCGAACTTTTCTATAAGCTCCATGGTCTCTTCCGGTCCGATCATCACGGCGCTGTATCTCCAATTCTTGGCATAACTCCACTTATGCTTGTCGTCGCGCGGCAGTCCGCCTGCGTATCCAATGACCTTTGATAGGCACGGGACCTTCTTGCGGGCCTTTGGCTTGGTACGTGTGGCTACGAACCGTAGCTGTAGGTCGATGACTCCAGCAAGTCTGACACCGGCAATATGGAGAAGGACATCGTTGTCGGTACGACAGTCGAACATCAGCTTGGGGATGGAAGATGACTCGAGGATGAACCTCAAGGTGCATTCTGGATTTGCTATGCCGGGAATCTCGAAAGCTGCCTTCCTAAGAGTATAGATGTCGACGAGGTAGACAGTGTTGAGCTCTTGCACCGAGACCTGAATCATGGAGATGTCGCCATTGCGGTGGAACTTGGCGCCCTCGACGTGGACAGAGAGGTGTGGCGCTTCACGGCTATGGTCGAGAGAGCATATCTTTTCAATCATGGAAGATACCTTTGCTGGAATGTCGACCACATTGATTTCCGGGTTCGGAAATTCGTTGATCTTCCTTCCATCGTAACCCACTCGTTTTGGCTTGCGCCTGTCTTGCGTGGCAATATTCTCGAACAGCTTTCCCATCTCAAGCACCAGTTCCTGGAGACCAGATTGAGTATATAGATGCTCCCTCGTGGGGTCGTGGGCGGTATTGACGAGTCTGCGGACTACGTGCGTGGCGCTTTCCACCCGTCGAGCGAATTCTGCCTCGTATGCTGATCTCCCGCTCTTGGAGTTGCAGCAGCGGCTAACTCTGCGCATCGCATGGCATTGATACCGATGGCTGCCTCGGGTTTGCTTGCAGGGGCGATCATACCTTCGACGAATTCAAGCTGCAAGACTTCGTGACGACAGTTGGCTGAAGGCATAATGTCCCATGCAGTGGGCCATGCAGTGGGGTTGTCAAGATGATAGGTTCGCGGATACTTCGCAGTGGTGGGATATGACCCTCGTGTGAGCTAGCTGATAGCCTTGGACAATGTTGTGATGTCGAGGTGTGGTTTGGTGTATACGTGTTGGGATCTGTCAATGGTCGTTTTATAAAGTAGCGAGCGGGTCGAGCGAGCATGATCATGTGTGCAGTGCTCGAGGAATAGGCCGTGCCTGTCATGTGCTAGTTCAAATGGCCTGAAATTGGCAAGTACGATTCAGGGACTTGCTGCCTGGCTTCCATTGTCTGCCTCCTTTGACACGTGCAAGGTTGCCGTCAAGTTTGAGCTGTCAAGCATTGCCATTCACCTCGACTCGGATCCGTGCGTCTCGGCCCTCGATGTAAGTTCCAATAGGACGAGTGCCTGCTACGAGCTCGACCTCCCTCGCGACAAACTCCTGGCCTGCTCTTGGCCGCTCGTCTTCATCGTCACTACTATCCCACCACTCTGGTCCTGCATAATCTGCATCGCCGCCTATCGGATCGTGTTCGCCAGTCTCCAAGATCAATCGAAGCTTCAGCGGCATGATCCCAAGTCGTTTCCCAGCCATGCCGAAGAGGGAGTATACGTTGACGCTCTTCGGTACCACATCCTCCCATGTGGCGGGTTCAGAACCAAGTGCGGCACATGCACTGAAGGTGATAGTAACCAAACGTGCTGCTAGGCTATTCGGATTGACATCGCTGGACTTGAGTTCCTGGAGTGTAGGCTCGCCGTACTCATCACACAGCGCTTTCCACCTTGGATGCGTGCGCAATACCTGTTGGCGCTTGCCCGCCGGAGTCTTCGCCAGCTCTGATGCAATCTTGTTCAAATAATACGTTTCGGAGTTCAGCCTCTCCTTCTCAGTGATTTTGCTGTAATTGAGGAAGCTTATGCGAGGTAGCCGAGCAATGGTGAGCATATAGCCGTCTTCCGCCGTCAACGGGGTGCCTTCAGCAGACAACAAGCCGCCATATAGTGGATTGCCGGTGATTACCAGAGAATCCAGAGCTGGACAGGTAAACTCAAGCGAGTCGAAGAACGACCACTGAGAAATGCGATTATACGCAATGTCCAACGCTTGCAGCGATGCGCTGAATATATCAGTATCTGGCCCCAGTTCGCCAATTGTAGAGATTGGGCAGCGTTTTAAGGTGAGTGTGTGGACACTCGTGCATGACGAAAGGCTGCGAAGCTGTCAGTATACATTATCCAAAGTTCCGGGCGAGCGTGATAAGACTTTTGGCTGTAGAGGGCTTTGCTGCGTCTAAGATTGTGTCATTACATACCTGCTGAGGTCGGCCAATGATTCAAAATCGTTGTCAGATAGCACCATGTGAGCCAGCGACGATGGCAATGGCCCCGCTGTGACTCGAGATAGCATGTTACGCGCTGCAGAAAGGGTTGTGAGGTTAGGCGCTACGCTTGCCACCTCGGCGATTTCTACCCAGCTCAGCATGGTCTCCGAGACACTGAGGCTTCGAAGATCCGGCAGTCTCTGCAGAGCAGCGCCGCTCACACCATCCGGGACGTCAAAGCGATTGCCATCGAGCGTAAGATGCGTGAGGTCCGGAAAGAGCACGGCAAGCTCAACGATCTCACCAAGGCTTTCGAACAGATTGCTGCCCAAATCAAGCTCAGTGATATGGGAGCAAAGCTCTGTGATGACTTCGCGATCTTCGCCGTGGAACCGAATGTTCATATGGTCAAGCACGAGGACATGGATGCCTTGCAATTTAGCTTGCCGCTGGGAGAACTTCTCGAAGCCAACTTCTTCAGCCTGCTTCGTCGAGAAGTAGACAATCTCGCCGCCGGCGCCAGCATCTTCGGGCATGTACTTTTCTCTCAGAGCTTGGAGAAAGGTCCTGGGTTGATCCCATGGCTGGTTCGGTCTGAGGAAGGAGCCAACTTTGGGTCCTGGGTTTCTGCCTACACGGTGAGTGGCCTCAGAACTTGTTGTTGGCGATAAGATCGATGTTGCCTTACAGGTGAAGTACTTGACACGGTTGTGCGTGCCATCATGCTTGCCGCGCTCAGGATCGTCCCACTCGACGCCCAGCCATTCGCCCGGCTTGTCTGCTACGGCTCCGACATATCGAACGGTACACAGCTGGTGCTTGAGACTGAGCCTCTGCCCGATGTAATGAGCGGAATCAGGCATCTGCGCGTGGCGGCATAATGTGGCAGTGAATGGTCGTGGTCTTTGCGACAGGCAAGTGGGACAGATTACAATAGCGTTTGTGGCTGGTGTTTTGTGGCGCGGCGCCTCCATCACATGTTTGAGCGTACTAGTACGTTGACGTCTCAGAAGCAATACATAAACAACGTCCCCGCCTCAGGAAGCACGTAAATCACAAGTACATTC
Organism: Nothopassalora personata; assembly: GCA_033816765.1. Taxonomy (NCBI): domain Eukaryota; kingdom Fungi; phylum Ascomycota; class Dothideomycetes; order Mycosphaerellales; family Mycosphaerellaceae; genus Nothopassalora; species Nothopassalora personata. Next base: position 3,225,118 of record CM066287.1, on the reverse strand, counting down.
ACTAGACGACTCCAACAGCGACACGCGCACGCGACAGCAACCATGGACGTAGTCCAAGGTATGCACAGCACCCAAACACCACACCCCACCCAGCACTAAACCTCAGACTCCACCCCCCCAGACTGCGTCTCCTACCTCCTAGGCCCCCAAGCGGCCCTCGCCCTCCGCCCCTACCTCCGACAAGGCCTCAGCCTCGCCTTCACAGCCAAATCCTACATCCTCCCACTCCTCGACCAAATCTCGCAAAAACCCGACCTCGCAACCATCGCCCTCCTACTCGTAATCCTCTTCATATCGCTCAAGATCCTCAACATGCTCTACCAAACCGTCCTCTTCTGGGTCCGCATGGCTCGGAGGATAGCGTTCTGGGGAGGACTGGTCGCGCTGGCGTTGTGGATGTATACACGAGGGCCTGACGGAGTGGCTGCGGATGTGCAGTATTGGTTGGAGACGTGGAACGGAGAGTACCAGTATTGGAAGGATCAGGAGCGTGTTGCTAGGATGACACATCAGAAGCCTGCTGGACGGCGAGGAGCGGGTTGGTGATTGGGAATGATGAGATTATTGCTATGCGACACACGATCATTTGCAGCGATTAGCGAAGGCGTTTATGGCGAGAGGAGAGTTGAGATGGGGTTCAGTGCTCGCAAGAGTGAGACGGCTGCATGGTGATCTTGCACGCCATTGCACATCATGCTTCATGCATTTCAGTAATATGGAGGTTCCATCGTCAGCCCCCTTCTGCTGCGATCAACTTTTACTGTCGCCATCAGAGCCTCTACGTCTATTGGCTTCCCGTCCATTTCTCGAGGAGGCACAAAGACTTTACCATCGATGATGTCCCGCAGGTTGTTCGATCTGACGCGTGGTTTCTCCTCGCTGCCTTCCGAGTTCTTCCCAGAGCTCATTCGTCTCTCCTCCCCAAACTTCGGCAGCATCAAGAGCTGTGGATGCGCACTGCGGTGACTCTGACTTGTGCTGCCATGCAACGATGCGGGTCGCTTACTGTCCGCCAGTCTTTCTATGCAATCGGCTGCTTCGAAATCGATGAGAGCCGCGTCCCCATCGTCCGCTTCGTATTTAGCCCAGGCTAGTAGTGCTTCTCTGTATGTCTGTCGGACCAGTTCGCTGCTGTCTTTGGCGAGCCACTGGGATCCCTCCCAAACACCTAACGGAACGGCATGACGGTTGATCGTTGTCGAGCCCGCCGAGTATTGCCTCGTAGATTGCGCGATTTCGATGATGTTCTTCACAATTTCAAGCGCAGTATGGCGTCCGCTTTCACTCGAGAAGCCACCGCCAGCAATACTGCCTGGCTTGTTACGGGTTGACGTTGAGCTAGCATCGCCTAGATCACCGTCCGGCGCCACGGTCGTGTCTTTGTCAGAGGCAGAGGGATTGGCTTTGACTCGGAGCATGATGAAGCTGATCATGTCCGTTACCTGGTCTGCATAATAGACATGTCGCGCAAGGTTCGCGATGCAGTCCTTCAGAATCGGAAGCAGCTCACGTGCAGCGTCTTGCTGTGAATTTGCCGTTTTCGCCCTTTCCAGGTTCACGGCAGAGCCTGAGCGTGGTGCAACAACTGATGCCAGGCGTATCGTCTGGTTGATGAGGCCAACAAGCATGTCGATGACTGACAGACCGATCAGGTTCATGTCGGAGCGTAGCACACCCAGAATGCACTTTGCGTAAATCGATACCACACGAAAATCTTGCAGCTTGTCGAGGGGATATCTGGTGAGGGTCTCGTTGGCCGTGAACAGAAGGATGAAACGGTCCTAATGTAATTAGCTCCTGAAGACGAAAAGAAGAAGCGTTCGAGACTTACCTGTACTGGCGTCCATGATGTGATCAACAGGAACAGTGTTGCCGCCCACTGCTGAAGCCCAGCTACTGCTTCAGCAGCAGAACATAGCTCTGCTTCATCGGCTACGTAGCGCATGAAGGCGACTGCACCGTCGCGAACCTGAGTACGGTTCTGGGACTGAAATATAGCCTTGATGCATTCCAAAGCCAGCAAACCAACCTCTTCCTCTTCTAAACGATCCGCATCTTGTGCGGTGCCTTCTGCGGCGCGAGGGTCGGGATCCTGTTCATCTGGCAGACCTGAAAATGTTCGCACGGTGGCGATGCTTTGTCGTCGATTGATCGCTGGTTGACCGTCTTCTTCCTCGTTCTTGGCGCTCAAGGCCACCAGATGTTCTAGGTATTCGTGGGTGGGGCTATCATGCTCTGGATCTCGGCGACAGTTTGACAGAACCGCAGCAATGGCTGTGTCATATTCGCGGTTCCAGTTGCGGTGCAACTCGCTCCGACCGAATATGCTCTTGGTGGCTTCTACCCCGGTCTTCCGCAAACGAATGCCATCGTGGTGTGCCACTGGCTGTGTCGACTTGCCCAGCTTCTGCGAATGATTATTGGCGAGCGAGCCATATAGACGCACTACCTCCTCGTATAAGGTACGATATTCCGAGTCTGCCGCGAGGTTGGCAACGTCCTGATGCTGACAGAATACGTCCCAGGTGGCGGCAGTGGCTTCGATCAAGCTGACGTCGTTGGTGTTGTTGATGACATCGCGCAAGATGCGCAGCACCTGCGCATGTCAGCTGGTGGCGTGAGAATGACGCGCACACGGCAGTAGTTACCGAAGGTGCGATGAGCGCGAAGCCACTGGCGCGACTGATCTCCTTGTGCTCCAGCAGCGCAGTGAGGATCTGGAGAGTGACGAGCACTCGGGTGCTCTGGTATCGCCATACATCGCGGGCCGTCTTCTGCTCGAGGAAGGTGCCGACCTTGGGCAGCTTGTCCTGTCTGGTGGAGGCATAGTAGAGCAGATAGCTCAGTTCGGACGAGTTGGGCTTGACATCTGCCGTCGAGTTCTTGGGCAGGCGCGGGTAGCACTTGAGCACGAGCAGCTGGTGTTTGGGCCGCGCCTTCTGTCGTAGCGAATCCAGGTGGCCTGCGTGAGGACGCTACCATCAGCACATGCACTTTCCATCTACGGCTACAATAACAATGCCGCGGACAGGAACATGTGTTATATACTGTGCTGAAACACCCCAACGATTGTTTATTGGGGGCTGCGATGCACGTACCGGGAAGATGCGTGGTCGGCATTCTGCGTAGCTGCACCTAGCAGCGGAAGATGCGATGGAGCATGTTCCTGTTGTGTTTGGTCCAGCGTGTTTTTGCGGCCAGGAAGTGCAATAGGAGAGGGAGAGAGAGAAAGAGAGATGGCGGTCAGGCTGATGAAATGACGATGCGCCCGCCTCTGCCTCCCCGGACCAGGATCTACCACGTGCGTCGTCCAGGGATCAACTTAGCGTCTGCACGATACACATATACACACATATGTGCAGATCGTTCTATCAGCACACAGACAGTATGAGCCTATGAGGTACTTCTGAGCGCCTTGTCTTTCGGTACAAGTCTTTACTGCGCCTTCTCATCCTCTACCTACGTCCACGCCACATGATGATTTGATGGTATTGAAACCGCTTCCGCCGCTGTCCCTGCCCGTCCTCGACCAACAGAGGTGAGTACGAGGAAACACACTCCAGACCCAAGTTCGTGGCCTCCGCTCGCATAGCCTCCATTGCCTCCATTCTAGCTCAACCAGCTTTTGCCTTTGCCGGCCAGGGACGGAAGCGATCGTTGCATTGTCCTGTCGCTTCCAAAACGTGCTAGACGGTGGCTTGACTCTCCTTCGAGCTCCAACTCATGGTCGAAGGGCACATCTCGCTCCCCGAAGGCCATTGAGAGTCGCATTCTCGTCCCGCAACCCCAGCACGAAATGTACCACACCCTCTTTTACCATAACTTGCGCCAGATCATCGCCTCTCGATTCGCCCCTGTCTCATGCAGCATAGTTGCTGCTTTAATGCTAGGTTGACGACACACCCCGAGGATTGGTAATGATCATCAATCTGTCGCGAGGACCGTAGGAAGATATGCTCGAGTCGGTATGTTTCATCAAAAGTTTTCGCCGTGGCTGGCGTTGACCGAGGTCGTGAGTTGCGATCAATCGATTGTACTGAACAATGCCAAACCCCAAATAAATTTCCTCGTCGATCGAAAAGGGTCAGGGACGGATTGATGAGGCGTGATCCTATGTATGTCGATCAGCTATTTCTTGCATCACAAGGCTGATACAGAGAATCCTGGAGACCAATCAGTCTCTTTGGTCTCGACACCATGGACGGCGGCGCAAGACTTGGCCGCTGCCTGCTCCGGAAGTACACGCAGTACCAGCGGCCACTCCAGCTTTTGAACCCCAAAGCCATCGTCCATCATCGATACAGGTTCGGTGACGGCGCTGTCTCCGACTCGGGATCCTGGACGACTCCCGGTCCGTCCTTTCGCCAGGCCGGGATGGGGTAGTTACAAATGCCTATGCGTTCCATGAAGACGCTTCCACTATTGTCCACAAAGCAACACTACGGCGGAGGTCTCGCAGCTGCGCTCCCAGCCTCCTGGCTTGTTGCCAAGCTGTCACGCAGTGGCACTCGGCCAAAGTGGACACCCTGTCGTCAACGTGACGGAGATTGCTGGGGTTTGCACACCCCATGCGATCGATGATCCTTGTGTAACTCTCTAAAGGTCATGCTATGCCGACCCCGTCTGCGGCCAACAGTCAATGCATTTTAACAAAACCCCAGGTGCGCCTGCTTTCCTTCGTCAGCTGTCTGAAGTTTGACCACCAGGGACACTTTTGTCGAGTCGGCGAGGCGCAAGGATCAACAGCGGAGGATGGTGTTCGCTGGTCCTACCGGCCCATAAAGACACCACTACGGCCACAGATGCGTGTCTTACGGCTTTGGAAGGACCAACGAGGCAGTGTGGCCTTCTCCCTGCGGGCGACATTGATGACCACGCCTGGGACCAGAGGATGCAGTGCATTCGGGGAACAGCTTAGGATTTTTGACGCGAACTGGAGAGAATCGCGATGAGCTGAAAGGTTCGTTGTGGCACGGATATCCTACACAGCACACCTTCCCGTGGCCCAGGGCTCTTTATGGCTTGACTTTAGCTTTCGGGTTGAACGACACCAAGCTCGAACGCAGAGGCTGCCGCAAATGACCCAAACCAGATAAGGATCAGCTGAATGGGCGGACACAGCACCATCAGAATCGAAAGCAGTGTCTCTTGATGCATACCATCGGCCAGGTAGGAGAGTCGTCAGCCTATGCAAGCTCAACGAAAGGGAAAGAATACGATAACTACCCAAGCAAGATTGAGCTCCACCGATATAAAATTAGCCTGATGACGCCCGTGGACTGGATATGGACTCCCTTCACCTCTTAGCAATGTTACGCATCGTGCCATCTATTGCGTACGGGGTCCCAAAAGCGCCCACCTGAAGTTGTCGAGCCTAAAGATGAGCATCAGAGTTAGCAGCGAAGCGACATCTGGGGCATCTCTGAGTACCTCCAACAGTATGAGCAGCAGGCGCACAGCTTGACTCGCTACTCGAAGCCGGCGTGGTCGATTTGCTTGCAATGACCTCACTAGAGCCGTCCTCTCCGGATTCACCAACGTACGATGCTGGCCTGCGACCTCTGTTGTTGCGCTGATCACGGTATCTGAAAGCGTGCCATAGGAGCCTACGAAGAGTTAGCTGTTCTGGGAGCGCGCACAGCATACCCGACGACTGGCACTATACTTGGAGCGTATCACATCAGCCTGTGGTACATACCATCGGACAATCCAGTTTTCTTCCACTACACCGTCGGTGTCCCGGCCCAGCTCGTACACATTTTTCGTCTGTCGACTCGCACGCTGACATATGTTCAGAATCTCGCGGTGCATTGCTGTCTCATTGATGGACTCATGTCTTGGAGACTATCAGTGAAGATACATCGAACTACGAAAGAGGACGAACGATGCATGGCTTTCGATCAAGCGCTTCCTCCCTTCGGCAGCCTCCACCTAAAGCAAATCAGCCTAACTACGACAACATCACTCACAGCTGCACAGCTGCGTTACCTTCATCAACGCGTATAGATGTTTGTCTGCCGGGTCATCCTTGTTCAGATTGAGCCTCTCAAAGAACTTCGACTTCGATTCACTCTGGGCTAAGGGCGGTATTGTCGGCGCCATGAGTGGAGACAGTACAGTGCTGTGAGGGATGGTCTATAGTGAAAAGGAGAAAGAATGGCTAGCATTGGTATTTGCTCCACGACCGCATTGACATGGTCGTCGCACGATGCATGTCTACTGGCAGCTTGTTGAAAGGGTAGCTCTGTCCGCCTCGCATCTATCTCGGTCCAGACAGCCATTCTTACCAGATTTCGACATGCAGCGAGATCATGTAGAGCATCGGCACTCATAGCACGACAGCGACACATGCCCAATCGCCGATTCAGCTCAAAAGATTGATGATCTGTCGAAAGGCTGAAGCTTAGTCTCACGTGGCCAAGTGGACCTAGCAGTCCGTTACTTGACCCTTTCTTCAGTGTTTCACACGCGCGGTGACGCGAGCGCGGCCAGCGATACGCAACATTTCGCCGCACCGCGAAGTCGATGATCTCATAGACGATGACATAGTGCGCAGCGACACGAGCAGTACCCTATCGAACGGCCGCCGCCCGCGTCATTCACGTTACACAACAGCCTGCGGCTCACTGAAGTTCCGACCTTTGGGCTCTACAAGGTGTCATTTCTCTGGCGCGGTATTCGTTGAAGCAATGCAGCGACGGACTCAGGCATGGCGCAAAGCCCGGATCCCGCGCAGACGAACGGGGAGTTCCATTCGCATCAATCGCTTCGCCTACAACAACTGCGCTTCGCCTACAACAACTGCTACGTCAGTACGCTCTCGAAAACCCGGACCAGCATCGGTGGAACTCCTGACGAGCATCTCCACTCCAGTCCGGACGAAAGGTTTGGTTGACCACATACAACATCCGCCGAGATGGAACTCCTCCTGCTGGGCCATCCCAAGCAAGATGATCATCACGGTATATTGTAGTTGCTTGGGACGTGCCCGAGCAAGATTGTGGACACGGCGACACATTGCCGCGCCGCTCACGACGCGTATATCACCGGCTGGCATCAATCTAGAGAGAAGAGACAGTCGCAGCAAGATTAGAGAATATGATGCTTAGTCAGGACCACAATGCAATGCCATTTGGTGCCAACCAGACTCGCCAGTCTTTCAACAGCGAACCTCTGGTGGCAGCTGCGTCGATGCGCATTACTCCAAGAGCACGACTCGGACGAACACTACCATTCCAGGCACATTCTGGTATCGTAGGTGTCGGAAAGTTTTACCGATCCTCTCGGGCGCTCAGTTTGGCCGCAAAGACGCGCTCACGCCTGGTGGCGGGTGATGAACGCAGAGGAGAATGCATCGTTACACGCCCAGGCTTGCGCATTCAGAGTATACTGTAGATATCTAACATTAATTGTCCTGATGTGTATCCCTTTGCAGTCCTGGGGGTCTTCAGGGAGTCGGTCGGCAGTGGCCTGCCTGTCTGCACGCTTGTGGGGGCATTCGGCCAATCGATTCACCGACAAGGGCGTCGCACGGACTCGAAAATTGGGTCCGCTATCGCTTGGATTCGAGTTGTGCTTACCTCTCGGCAGATGGATTTCGCCAACTGCCGGTCGGGAACCTGGTGCACGCCACGCGTTGCAAACACGACAATCGGCACTTCATTCTTTTAAAAGATGCAGGCAAAGCATCGATAAACAGAAAACCCCCTGTGGCTCTATGCAATTCTCTTCGCGATTGCCCTTACAAAGCGGCAAGAATCGCCCGTCCCTACGAGCTCGGTACATCTGCCGTGGTGCCACGAATTGCAGCTACAGTCAAGTCAGCCTTCAGCTTCGATCGCAATCCACTCTCTTCGTTGTTGTAGCCAACCGGAGGAGTAAAGACGCGCGCACAATCAATATTGACGCAAAAGACGACGCGAATCAGACTCTGAGCATCCGGTGCATGACGATCGGGCCATGTAGCACAATCACATGGCATCGGCACTTATCAATGCCTTACTACCAGGCTATATATAAAATGTAAGTGCAGCATCTCATTGCCAATCACGTCACACACCAAACTCTTGCGTGTCCACTCAACTGCACACGGTGCACCTTGCACACCATTGCGACTTCAACATGATCGCAGCCACATTCTTCGCCTTGTTGCTTGCATACTGGCCATTGGCCCTAACAGCATCGCTTGGGCTGTACCTCCTCCGCAACAAATACTACCATGGCCTACACAAATACCCAGGACCTGCTCTTGCGGCATTCACAGATTGGTGGCGATACTTCGACGTCCTTGGTCGCCGACCGGAACAGACTCATATACAACTCCACAGGCGGTACGGCGATGTGGTCCGACTGGGACCAAACGTGCTGTCCTTCGCGGATCCTGACGCCATCAAGAGCATCTACGGATTAAACAAACAGATGACGAAGTCAGACTTCTATCCGGTCCAGCAGGCTGTGGCGAAGGGTCAGCGCCTGCAGTCACTGTTCAGCACCAAGGACGAAGATTATCACGCCAAGTACCGACGCTGCGTCAACAACGCTTTTTCAATGAGCTCGTTGGTCGGCTACGAGCCTCTTGTCGATAGTACCATGAGCGCGTTCATTGAGCAGACAAAACGTCGATACTGCGATACGGGAAAAAGTTGTACTTTCTCCAAATGGCTCCAATACTTCGCGTTCGATGTCATTGGCGAGCTGACCTGGAGCAAGCGCTTGGGGTTTGTGGAACGAGACGAAGACGTGGACGGTATAGTCGCCTTCGTCGGGAAGTTCTTGGACTATGCTGCCCCAATCGGTCAAATGCCCTTCCTCGATCTCATCTTCGAGAAGAATCCCATCAAGCTCAAGCTCCAACAATGGGGCATAAGCAAGACTGTGTTCCCTGTCACCAAATTCGCCCTCGCACAGGCCGCCGACAGAGCTTCCGACATGGAGAAGGTCAAGCAACATGGTTCATTGGGGGACTCTTCCGCAAAGGGCGTGGATCTTCTTACGAAGTTTACCCAGGCACAGCATAATCATCCCGAGTTCATGACAGACCGACAAGTATTGAGCTCGTGCACATCGATGATTTTTGCAGGGTCAGAGACCACGGCCATCAGTCTGAGCTCAGTCTTCTACTTCCTGATCAAGAACCCGCGTGTCTATCGGACTCTGATGGAGGAGCTCGACGAAGCCGCCCGCAATGGATCCATAGCACAGAGAGAGCATCACATGGTCAGCTGGGCCGAGAGCTTGAAGCTGCCTTACCTCGACGCCGTGATACAAGAATCTTTCAGAATGCACCCAGCGCCAGGCCTGCCCCTTGAACGTGTTGTACCGCCTCAGGGCATGGATATTCTAGGGCACCAGATCCCCGGCGGTACTATCGTTGGGTGCAATCCATGGGTCATTCATCGACAGCCGATCTTCGGTGCCGACCCAGACACGTTTCGACCAGAAAGATGGCTGGAAGCTAAGCCAGATCAGCTCCGAGAGATGAAAGCAAGCATGTTGCAGTTTGGAGCAGGCGCCAGAACCTGCATTGGGAAGAACATCAGTATGCTTGAGGTGAGTGGAAATGCATCGTGTCCGAGCCATGCCTACTCCGACTTCCCTGCTAAGCATCAGTCGCTGAGGCATTACCCCGTGGCGTTCGAGTGTAGCTAACACCCTTCTGTTTGGGCAGATTTACAAGCTCGTGCCCACTTTCCTTCGCAACTTCACCGTCGAGATGGCGAACCCGGACTCTGAATGGAAGACCCATAATGCTTGGTTTGTGCGACAGCTGGGCTTCATCACGACCTTTAAGCCAAGGCACGTGATATCAAGGAATTGAGCAATCATGGATATTGTAGATCAATACATGTATGACTTTCCGGCAACGTCGTCGTCCGATCAATTTGACTCAGAAGGTGTCAACAGAGGCCTTGACCGGCCTTTGTAACGACATTTAGGCTGACCGCACAGACACTCTTTGTCAAGATTCTGTAGGAAATTAGCAGTGCATGTGGAACGAATGATAATGGTCTTGCTCTTACCTTCCAGTAAGTGTCAGAGTAGTCCACGGTCACTTCCTCATCTGCCTCAATGCCTTTCGAGACCAACACGACTCGCTGCGTGCCGAGCCATACGAATCGTTCGAATTGGCTGTTCGGTTGACAGGAGTGATTCACGAATCTTGTGTGGTTCCCTTGCTTGCCTTGCCAAATCTGGTACGCAGCTCGCTCCGTCTGGCCTACCATAACATCCATATTCGTTAACCCAGCTGTGATTTCGCCGACGAACTCGCCCACAGCAGCACCTCGCTCAAAAGCGCAGCAAGCAAGCAAGCCATTATTCTTGCCATTCGGGGTACGAAACACCTGTACTGGTGTGAAACCAGCCTTGGCGCTTCCGTAGAGGTTCGGAAAGCATGAACAGTGGTTGATCCGAGGGTCATCAGATTGTTGCTCGTTGCAGGTTTGACATGTGTAAGAGGCCGGATCGGTTGCAGGGAGTACTGTTCGCGGATCAAACAAGCCCCAGGTGTCTTCATCAATGGCGGACTCGTCAAGATGTGTATAGCTGAAGTTCTTGTCCCAGCGATGGTATGTGGTCGCAAGAGGCACGGCCTCGTTGGTCGGAGAATTGACTACCCAGTCGTGCGGGTGTCCCGTATACTTCCTCTCTGTCGTTACACCCACAATCGCCAAAAGACTTCTCCAGCGTGGATGCAAGGTATCGGCGGCCACTTCAAAACGATGCCTGAGAGACCTGAGCGCTTGAAATGTTTCCTCTGTAAACGACACTCGATACTTGCAGAACCGATAAAGGCCCATACCCGCGAAAACCAGTGCTGCCCAGCCTCCAGTATTCTGAATGTCGTGGTATCCACGCCAGATAGCCATTTTGTTTCGTAGCTCCTTCTCGCTCCAGCTGAAGTCCATGCAAGCCTCTGAAATGGCGGTCTTCTTGGCCTTCTCCTTGGTCATGGATGAGGTTAGTTCTGACACACGGTCATCGAACGCTTGCACCCAATGTGCTTGAACGATCACCTCTAAGGAGCGGCAAGTACGACTTGTCTGACTTATCTTCCGAGCTAAGATGTTCATGCGCCCAAACGAACCTCTGACCACGGAGTCATCGCGAATAGCAATTTCCGTATCCGTCTCCATTAGGAGTCGAGGCTGTCCATTCTCTTCTATAGCTTGCCACTGTTCGATAACTTCAGTTGGATCCATTCGAACACCACTGAAGATGCTGTCCCAAATGCCTCCAATGAACTTATCGAGCGACGACGGCTGCAGAGCGGGATTCTCCGACAAACGCTTCTTTCGCTGTGGAAACACTCTGGCATCACTTTCGAGTCTTCTGGTCATGGCCTTGCTCCCATTCGATGAATCCGCCGTCAAGTCTGAGCTGCCTATTCTCAGGCCTCCAACGGCTCGCCTTTTGGGTGGTCGAGGGTCATCGTCTGATAACGACGCTGCCGGTAGCCTGGGTCGAAAATTTCCATTCGGAGAGCCTGGGACACTGCAGTCCACAGAAGTGGAACTTGGGCGGCCAGAACACGGCTCGAGACCATCATTGCCCTCGCATGGGCTACGACAGCTCATCGGCGTTCCTACATCTGCAGGAATTTCGACCGATGCCACTCTGATAGCATGAGCTCTGTCACCAAGGCCGGGGTGTCCGCTCGACAGGCTGCATTCGAAGTGGAGTTGTCCTCCATCAAAACCGGCTTGCTCGTTGAGAAGTTGTCTCAGTATGCGCGGAAGCTCCTCATTGATTCGTAGACCAAGGTCACGAGCCAAAGCATCGACGTCTGAGTCCATGTTTGGCATTGCCATTGTTGTGATGATACAGTCCTGATTGATAGTCACTGTAGGGCGACATGGCGATGTAGCATCTCGAAAAAGTGATCTGAAAAGATGCAGCTATTTGCGGGTGAATGAGACAATGGCTTGAGCCCACGACTGCTCTCGGCGGCTCCGTCATCAGCAAAGCTGGGCGGATGAAGTGGTACAGTCGCAGGCGTGGCGTGGCCCATACGCAAGAGCCAAGCTCCAGATTTCGGCGGGGCGGCAAGGCGGGTCGGCCAGAGCACGTGCAAGCGCGCTTTTCGTCGGCGACATCCTTGCAAGCGGCGGTCGAGTACGGCGATAACTTGACCACTTTCTTCTTCCCTCAACCACCTCACTCCTTTGTGCCACATCATCGCGACCATCGATCTGAGCCTACATTTCAGCCTGTCGTGCTATACACAGACTTGACATACCTGGGCCACGCTCAACCCCATTTTGGAACGTTTCCTGCCGCTGTCTGGCTGGGGCAGAATCGGCAAGTCCTGTTAGCAGCGTGGTCTTGGAGTCTAACAGTAGGACTATTGTTGAGAGATGACGACGAAGCACATGCCTTACAAGACACCGCACATGCCAGCGCTGAAGCTGGGGACCGTGGACAGCCGAGACATCCCCCGTTTTGGGCACGCCCACACACACACACACAAGGTCGGCAAGAGCGACCGACCTGCTCGTGCTCGTGCGGATAGCATGAAGGGGCGGGAAATGACAGCAGTGGAGGAATGCGAAAGTGACTTCATATATCTGCAGGCAATGCTGACAAAAGCGCACTGACAAGCTCAATATCAACGGGGTCTGGACTCTGGTGCCACCACAAGTCTTCGTCTTTGCACGCTGGCCAGACCGTTCAAGAGCCCTAATCGAGGCCTTCTGCAGGTCTACCAGATACGAGATGCTGTGCAATGGCTGCTTCGCTTTCAATATATCCAGCCAGCCGTCTGACCACTCAAAGACGCGGCAATGCACCATCAGCAACTCCAAATTCGTCAATGACAGCTCTGCAGACATCCCTTGCTTCGATCATCTGGGCCGGGCCCTGCCGCAGCCCACAATCGCCATAAGGGCAAGTTCCGGATGGTCCTTTTACGTGCATGCACCCGGTGTATCGCGCTACGAGTTATGGGATCAAAGCGTCCAGCATACATGCGGACATTTCTGGTAGTGTGTTCAGGCAACCGTCTAGTAATTTAACCTGGCTCGATGTAGCTCTGTGCAGCGGCGAAGCCGTGCACAAGGGATCCAGAAGGATGCAGTCTGCCACACCACAGACTGTACCAAGCAGTGATATTGATCACAAATGGTGAGCTGATATGGAGAAGCCATCTCCACTTTTTGACTTGTTCTCTTCGTAACAAAGTGCTTTCTCACCACGTCACATTGAGTGTGCTTCCGACCAAGTTGGTGTCAATGAACCCTTCCTACGAGACCACTACATCCCAGGAATGGAGTGATTGGTATTGGCCTGGGCAAATCGATGGTGCCGTCCCTGTTCTGTAATCCTCGACTGACTATGGCATCTACGACGACTGTGAACTCTATTTGCAAGCACAGTCTTCCACGGGCTCTTACGGCGAGCATGCAAACTTTGATGGCGGCCATGACTGGGCGTATCTCCGATCAAGGCCGGGCTATGGACATCGTTCTCCACTTGTCGCAAGACCAGACTCTGGAGTTGTCAGGCCTGCTCCCCTCACACATCTGAACTCTGGCTCCCCCTCAAGACCTCAAGTTCCACGTACCTCTGAATCCCTAGGTTCTCACGATGGCATTGCTATTGAGGACATCAACTCGATGGCATGGCACAGCTATGGTCAACAGCCCCGCCAGGCACAGCTATTTGATCACTTTGAGGCGACGAGGCGTGCATCTGATCTTGCCAACACTTCTTCAACGTATCTGGACATGGAACTGGAGCCACTTTCGCCATCTCTGCCATCGTCCAGTGCTATAACGAGGAAAGATCCCCCATTGCAACAAAACCCTGATGGTACGGTGCCGCGTCGGCAAAACCCGAAGTCTGCCAGCGATGAGTATACTGCTCGCTGGGTCCGGGGCGATGGTTTCGATCGCGAGGGCTGGTGCGGGTTATGCTCTACATGGTAATCGATCACTTGCAATCCGCCGCCTGTTACATAGCTAATGACCAACAGGCACAAACTGAAAGACTCTGCATACTGGTACCACATGCACTATACCCACGGCATAAGCTGCACGACCGGAAAAATGTTTGACCTACCTTTGAAGTTCAGACATGCCCAAGGAGCTGTGGGTTGCGAAGCGCTATGTGGTGGTTGTCATCAATGGATCTACGTTGGTCGGAGGGAGAAATGGGCAACGCCCTACTTCCGACATGCCTACCGATGCCAAGTAAAGAACAAGGTTGGCAGCCGCCCAGCTCGTAGTCGACCGAAGAGTACCTCGCCACGAGGATCCACGCCGAAGCATTTGAAGCAAGTTCGAACGAAAGGTGATGAATGAAAAGATAGACCCGGACTAGCTGCGTTCTCTTCGCGAAGCATATTTGGCTCCTTCTGAGCCTTTCTGGATGCGTTCTTTATGGCATGCGCTGTGCGAGGAAGTAACGGCCGAGTTGGTGCACGGAACAAAAAACGAAACTGGGTGGCCCTTACATGTTGATGTTATCCCTACTCATCACGACTGATGACAGCTATAGTACGAGATCGTTTCCTTGCCCGAACTTCTCACCTAATCTCACGTCTATCGCCCATCTCTACCGTCCATCCCCCATGTCTGCTGTTGGCTGACTGTATCCGGGCAATAGGCCATCCTATCCCTCTCAAGATCGAGAGCCCGCAGCCAGGTCGCGGCATACCTTCACAGCCACACATCGAGGTGCTATGCGCCGCCGCAGCAGCAACCACGCAGCGAATCACGAAAGTCCGCATCGGAATAGAATGGCTGCTGACGAAGAGTGATGCTTCTCACGGCAGTGCTTCTTCTCTAATGACTACTTGCTATCGAACCGGGCACCACATCGCGGAGAGCCTTCTAGACAAACCAATCGCTGCTGATGCTGCTGCTGTGTGTGTCCTAAACATAGGATTAATATCGACCGGAGCTCCAGACTCCTCCTTGCCTTGCCTTACCTGACCTTACTATACTTCTCCGACACCATTCCCTCGGGGGGTCCCTTTCTTCTCGCTACGCCTAAATGCGCCAGTAGGCTGGGGAAAGGAACGAAGTAGTGACAGAGCACGCGCGCGCAAGTTGCAACATCACTTCTCGAGAACCTATTATACAACGCAAGACCTGCCTCGACGGCATTCTCGCTTTCATCGCAGCCGACGATTCGCATATTGTTCGGCATATCGTGTGCATTAGCGCCCTTTGAATGTGCTAGTGGGTGCCTGTGGGCCACGGGGCCGTACCCAATTGCTTGCATATAGTAGTTAGCTGAAATCAGTCGACCTCGCGAGGGCGGCATGCACAATAAGTAGCGGCAGCCAATTGCATACGTGGCTTTGATTTCAATATATCATCGAGGTGGGAGCATCGCCAGCAATCGCGTTCTCTCTGGGCACTGAAGAGCATGTATAAAGACCTCACTGCTCGGAATTGAGGATGGACTGCGACGCGTCTAGATCGTGCGCGGTGCTCGCTGCAGATGATGAGGAACTGCCGCAAGAAGCAAATTGCGTTGGCGATTCATTCTACTGCTAGCCACGAGTGCCAGCGAATGAAGTCAGGTTCTTTGATATCTATACATCTCGTTTACTTCTTCTGCACGTCCTTTGGTGCAATCATTAGCTCGGGTCGGACAATCTCATCGAAGTTTTCACTGCTGAGCGCTTCCAGCTCCATCGCACTCTCCTTTAGAGTGATACCCTTCTTGTGCGCGTTCTTGGCGACCTTGGAAGCCATGTCATACCCGATCACAGGGTTCAGACATGTCACCAGCATCAGACTCTCCTTCATGATACTTGAAATCTTGCTCTCATTTGCCTCGAGTCCGAGGACCAGGTGCTCTCGGAAGCTGTTCATGCCATCGGCAAGGAGACGCGACGAGTGCAGCAGGTTACGGATCATGACCGGCTTGAAGACATTGAGCTCGAAGTTACCCTGCGAGCCAGCGAATGTCGTTGCCGCCTGGTTGCCGAATACTTGACAGCAAAGCATAGTCAAGCTCTCGCATTGAGTTGGGTTTACCTTACCCGGCATGATCGAGCTGCCTGGCTCGTTCTCCGGCAGGTTGAGCTCACCGAGACCGCATCGTGGGCCGGAGCCGAGGAAGCGAATATCTTGCGCAATCTTGAACAACGATGTGGCTAAAGTGTTGAGCTGGCCGTGAGCCTCAACAACGGCGTCATGAGCGGCCAATGCCTCGAACTTGTTGGGTGCGGTGATGAACTGCTTGCCTGTGAGCTTGCTCACTTCCCGCGCAATCATCTCGTCGAAGCCCTTGAAGGTGTTCAAGCCAGTGCCGACTGCTGTTCCACCTTGTGCGAGCATCCTAAGGCGTGGCAAGGAGGACTCAATACGCTCGATGCCGTACTCCAGCTGTGTAACGTATCCGCTGAACTCCTGACCAAGTGTGAGGGGTGTAGCATCCTGCAAATGTGTACGTCCGATCTTGATGATGTGCTCGAATTGCTCCTGTTTTTGCTTCATGGCTTGGTGGAGATTCCTCAATGCCGGGAGGAGCGATTCTTCGAAATCTAGCACCGCGGCGATGTGCATTACTGTCGGGAAAGTGTCATTTGAGGACGCAGACATGTTGACATGGTCATTTGGGTGCACGGGCTTCTTGCTGCCCATCTGGCCACCGAGGATCTCAATGGCTCGATTGGAGATGACCTCGTTGGCGTTCATGTTGGACTGTGTCCCGGAGCCGGTCTGCCATACGACCAGGGGGAAGTGGTCGATCAGCTTCAAAGAAGCGACCTCGCTGGCGGCTTGCTGGATGGCCTTGCCCAACTTGGGGTCCAGGCCAAAATTCATGTTCACCGTCGCAGCAGCGCCCTTCAAGACACCAAATGCGCGCACAATGGGCGGTGGCATACGATCCTGTGGCTGATTGATCTTGAAGTTGCCCAGGGAGCGCTGCGTTTGGGCTCCCCAGTAGACCTTATCGTCGACCTCAACCTCGCCGAAGGCATCACTCTCTTTGCGTCCCATCTTGGCGGTGGTCGTGAACGTCCGAGAGGCGGCGGTGGCGGTGGCGGTAGCGGTAGCGGTAGCGGTAGCGGTAGCGGTAAAGCGAGGTGTCGACTGTGTGTGACGAGCTGACGTGCGGACTATGGGAGTCGAGGGTGCAGTAGTGAAGCTTCTTGCGGGGACCTGGACCTGGAGAGAGCTCGAAGGTGCAACTCGAATCTCTGCGCCGGGCAGTCTAGCAATCGCTGTACGCAGCATTATGAGGGGAATCACCGCAAGAGAAGAAGCCGAAGATATATGTACACCGTTGCAATGCTGTGGTAGCTGTGGTCTAGGGGGAAATTCAAACGTTTTCCTTTAGCATATCTATCACAGCTTCGCGACCTCGGCGCCGGCGGATTTTCGTGACCTGGCCCGAGCGCAACAAAAGTGACGTCTCTAACCCTTCTCGGTAAAATGGTGCACGTTACAAACGACAAAGGCTACACAATTCCTGTCTGGGGCACGGCGCGATGTCGGTTACAAAAAGACGACAGAAATTGAGACAAGCAGGAGCGCAAGCAAGCGTTTATGTTAATTCTGTCGGTATCAAGCCATTGCTCATGTCATCGTGAAAGGTATCAGAAACCATGCCGTGTCCAGTTATCGAGACCATATTGACCCAAGCCGTACTCGAAACCGCCAGTTCAGAACAATCTAAGTCGAAGAGATCGAGGCCATGCCTTTGGGGGGAATCATCGAAGTTGGTTGTGCAGGATCGTAGCTGAGACGCATTTACTTTGCTGTTGCAAGAGTCAGTATAGTATATATTGACGAAAGCGCAGCACGAGTTCACTCACGACCCTGGTTGTTCAGGCCCAGAGCATCCTGAGCCTGCTTGACACCAGCGCCGATGGTCTCGCTGGCCTGGTTGGCGAGGTTGGTGGCGCCATCCTGAGCCTGCTTGAGCACTCCCTCGCCCTGCTTCTGTGCGTCACCCCCGGACCCGCTGACGGTGTCAGAGGCCTTTTGACCGATGGACTTCTCGCTCTCTGATTGCGTTGTCAGTATGAGTGTCTTCTCCCTCTCGGCTGGCAAGGCTTACCTGGCTGGAGAGTGCCAGCGACCGAGTCGGCGGTGCTCTTGGCGCTGTCCTGGACCTGCTCGAGGGTGGACTTCTGGCTGTCTGGCTTGAGGGCCGAGGTGGCCTTGTCGGCGTTGCTCTGGCGGCTAGAGGATGTCAGCCGAAGACTGCTGCAGACATGTGCTGTGAGGGCTTGCAAAGTGGGTCTTACAGTGCGTCGGACATGTTTGCGGTAGTTTGGTTGGTTGTCTGGTCTGTTGATCTGGTAGTCGGTGAGATTGTGTTTGCTTGGTGATGTTTTGCAGAAGAGGGAGACGTGAGCAATACAACTTATGTACTCGAGCAAGAGTAACAAAACAGAGGGGTACGCGCCCCCACCTTCACAAGCACAAGCACATCACCTGCAGCCTGGCTTTGGATGTCATGTTCACTGGAGAATACGACGTCATCGAGGCATGTGCTTAGGCTCGCACCACCACGGTTCAAGCAAACGCAACATTACACCAACCTCATTGGTCACGCAGGTATCACCAGGTCGCCTGTCGCTGAGAGCTGCAAGTCGGCCCGCCATAGCTGAAGCCCTCATCGGTGCCAGCAGAGATGTGGCGCTTAGACCCATCTGTGCTATGACGATTCATCGCGTCAACGCAAAGAGGCTCGAGAACCACGCCTCCGGAGCATTTTCTCAGCGCGACGCTAGTCCAGATTAAAGATGATAAGATCTATGCCAGCGACATCATAGGTCACCCTCGTGGTCCTCAGGCAGAGCGATCACGATCTTTCACAGATACGAACTACAGGCTCGGTGCGCGGGTGCTCTGACGTTGAGCCGGGGCCCGTGCTGGATTACGACCCAACGTGGATATTGCTTTCCGTTGCCTCTCAAGAAGTGCTGTCACGATGCAGGTACCCGATGAACCTTCCATGGATTGCTCCGTGGAGACCGCGCGCTGCGTTTCAGCGAGTCGAATACAGCTCTTGCTGTTCAATCCACATGGAATGTCGCATTTGGAAGAGATATTATATCACTCTCGACATGTTCTGCGATCTCAACGTGGCAGCCACGCTTCTTCATCGTTCGTCAACTGCACTACACTCGCTTAGCATGGCAACGCTCCGACACTGGTGGAGGTCTGGAAGAGCTGCACTTCTTCTTGCCGTCTTCTAGTAAGACCTGGCACGGTCTGGCCTCCGGCCTTGTCCCACTTGGGCAGTTCTTCAGCTGCCACGGTGTTGGGGTTCTCTCCTCCGTTTAGTCTCCTGACCAGCGTGGACGATCTCATGTTGCCGCAGCCAACATTGAAGGACCACGAGACTAGCGCCCCATATTGATTATCATTCAGGCCGACGGACGAGACAGCGTTTCCCAGGCAAATCTCAAATTCCTGCAACAGTCAGTCTATCAGCGTTCTCGGGTGATATGAGTGCTACCCACCCTGACGTCGTCTGCAAGCAGTTCCTCTCCCTCAGCTTGAGTCATTGGATACGAGTAGGGGAGCTCGGTACAGCCATCAGTCTCGCAAAGGTGGCCATAGCCAACGGTAGGGAAACCAGCAACGTCCTTGTACGGTGATGCTTCGAAGCCTTCAAACGATTTGATGAAGTCAATGATGTTGGGCTGGACAGACGGCGGGCAAGCACCTCCTTTGTCTCCTCCTCCACCACCACTACGGACGCAACACTGAATGTCTGTTTGAAGATTCGTCAGCATGTTGCGATCGTTGCCACAGTCTGCTGTCATACCTGAAGGACCTAGGCAAAGGCCCGAGTATCTTGGGGAGCTGTCAGCATTGAGCTATATGATCAAAGGTAAGGCGACGTACGCAGTCCCAGAGCAAGTTGATCTAGATTCGCAAGTACCGCTCACGCCAGCGTTGCTGCAACGGCCATAGGTACAACATTGGATATTAGAGGGACCAGGACAGAGGCCAGCTGTGCTACTGCCACCGCATTCGCTTGTCGGTATGCAGACACCATTTTGGCCATTTGCCGCACAGGTGCCAGACTGATATTGAGCCAAGGCTGTGCCTACGAACAGCAGTGCCCATGGCAGTATGGTACTAAGTGAGGGTAGCATATTGTTGATGATTAACGAACTTCCGTCCCTTAAAGAACCTACCTCTTCTGTATATATGCGTACCTTGCTGCTTGGCGATGCCGCCGTAACATTGAACAGTCGTACAGGTCTCAGCCAAACGCGGCCTTTGACTGCATGAACGTGTGCTTGCTGCGATGGCGAGGCGGCGCTTCTGGGCAGGACCTTGGCTTGAAGATCTTGTTCCCAGCTATTCACTCTGATTGGCATGGCATATCGTCTTAGGGATTCTACTCCCGAGCTGAGCTGCTCTCCTGCTAGGACAGGTAACATGATGGGTAATCTTGTCTGGGTGGTTGCAGCCTTCTGCACGCAGTCGCTTGTGCATCTGGGTTTGCCGATTGACATGTCTGAATGGACCGAGAAGTCCCATTCAACAGCACATCTTCTGCCACGTATCAAGTGCGCAGCTCCTGCCACCTTCAAGTGTTGTATACCTGGCATCGAACTTTGACGTAAGAGGGTAGAAACGTGCAAGGCGCAGAACCGTGGCCTTGGCTGCCTTCCGGTGACGTCGGATTTCTTCGGTGAATTCAACGGACCTCCTGGCCATGGCCCTTGGGCAACCTCTGATGCCTTGCACCTCAGCAGTAACTCTGCAGTCTGCAAGCAGCTATTTGACAAGCACCTGTCAACAATATCTCATCGCCTTATCGGATATCGTCCAACAATCCTGCCTGGTCGCCCAGGTTTCCGTCGCAGAAAGCTCCTAACGGTCCACAAATGTTTTTTGCACCTTACTGCTCAACTGCTGCACATGAAGAACACGCAGCAGCTTGCGCCGCCAGAGGATCTACTGTCTATATCAAGGGTTTGCTGACGACGCGTTTAACCGATTGCATCACATCTGCACATCTTCCGCGTCGCGGCCTGTGCGATTCATGAGCGCCAGGTATGCACGTCACTCTCGTCGGAAGCAAGGACACGAAAACTTCAGCTCGATCGGCGACCAATCAGAAATACAAGGCTGTATTGCTCGTATGGTACAATGTCATCTCATATTTCACATCCTGTCTCATCCTTCGTGGCTGATAGTTCTGTTGTCGTTTGGTGAAATGTCCTAAGCCTCACCTTCTGCTGCATCACTGTCCTCGCGCACATCGCTCAGCTCACTCATGTCGTCTGATTCGCCTTCTCCGTCTGCTGCGCCGTCTTCGAGGTCCAATGCAGCGGCCTTCGCCTTCTTGCGAGCTGCGACAGAGACACCACCTTTCTTGGAGCCATGGCGCTTAACCAAGTGCTCGATCGGGCAGCCCTCCTCCCAGTTCGCGCTAGACATGCCAGTTGCAGCTCGGCACCTTGGGCATACTTTTCCATGCTTAATCAACAGCTGATGAAGTGGATACTTCAATTCGTCCGGTATGCGAACATCGCAGTGAGAGTATGTGGTATTACGGTCCACCTTCGGCTGCCCCTTCTTCGTCGATTTGGGAACCCACCCAAGGTACTGACAGAGACGAAAGACGTGCGTATCCACAGCAAAGGATGGTCGTTGAAGACAGAAGAGAGCCACACACGAAGCTGTTTTGGGACCAATCCCAGGCAGGCTGAGCATCTTGTTGATCGCATCATCTGTGCTGAGCAGATGCAGATGGTCGAGTGATATAATGTTCTGCTTTGCCTTTTCGACTTCGTCTTGCTTCTCTTTCTCCGGCTCGTTCTCGGCGCCGACCGGGTCGTCAAACGGGTTCGTCAATGCCGCCTTCCTCTCTTGATTATCCTCGTAAGCGATTTGAAGAATCGCCTGAATGTCCTTCGACTTGACTTGGGCCAGACCGCCACGTTCGATGGCCTTGAAGACTTCTTTTTGTGGAGCTGTCCGGACAGCATCCCAGTCCACACTGCCCTTACCAATTCCTTCCTTGATGGTTCCGAAACGGGCCACCAGTCCTTGGAACGCGGTGCTGGAGTTCTTGTTCGTAGTGTTTGCACTGAGTCTGGTTCTGATCAACGCATCGAGGACTGAAGGCACTTCCCCACAACCTGCTACATCCAACGAAGGAGGCGGGATGGCTTTCGGCGCCACGACCTTTCCATGCACTTTTTCGAGTAAACGTGTGACTTCGTAGCACTCCTCGGGGGTCGGCCTCAAGTAGTCTGCGAACGGAGTTTGGCCGGGTGTGAGGCCGTAGTTCGCCTTCTTCGGCGTCCTCTTGAGTGTGGGCTTCGTTTCCTCAACCTGCTGGGCATCTTTGACCACGACATCCGGCTCATCTATAGCCTCCTCTTTCTTTATACGCTTGGTACGTTTAGAGGGTGACGCATCTTCCAGGTCTTGCTCGTCGGCACCTGGGGTGGGCAGAGCGGTCCCGAGATTGTGTGGAAGGTCATTGACGTCGAAGTCTTCTTGCTTGACCGCTTTTCTCGAGCGCTTTTTGCCGCTGACAGGTGTCACTGGTTGTACTTTCTGCTTCGTCACTTCAGGCTTCGCTAAACCCTTGGAGACCTTTTTGCCCTGCCCGGCAAGCGGTGTCGCAGGAGGACTGGATAGCTGCTGAGTCTCAGTAAAAGTCGCACTCGCTTTTGCTGCAGCCGCGCGTGTTGTGCGCGCCATGCTGTCAGACGCGAACGGTTGTCGTGATCTAATCGCTGGGGTGGATCGTGGTTCGAGTCTAGTGCACAGTCGTTGGAGGTGAAGCACGATTGAGGTGATGGCTGGTCGTTGTGCGGCTATGGCGCTACTATGAAATGTTTCGGACATCGGCTATGAGGGGAAGCTGGAGCGAAGAAGGGAAGAGTGAGGAAGGTACATGTAGCTTTCAGGTATCTTCACAATGCAGGAGCAAAGTGACGGCGTCATGCGCTACAAAGATGGCATGGGCTCGTCGCTAAGATCGGGGCTAATGCAGGAACGCATCGATCCCTGAACGCCGGAATCGTGTGACGACACTGGCGAGCATCACGTTCTTGACATACATTGTATATATGTAAACATCATACAGTCCTTGTTGTTGGCCTCGTGGACGTAGGCAACTAGTTCTAGCGGCTGAGCCGAGCAGTTTGCTGCCCAGTATGAACGTTCCCCGATCAAAGGGCACGGCTCTGGTTCATGCAGCTTGGTGTCGAATGGCAGCCCTCTGGCAGCTTGGTGTCAGGCAGGGCGCATCTGGCGCCATGGCAGGGCTTGCTATCGGACGCAGTTGTCTCGTTCCTGCCACAGCTTCCAAAGGGATGTGACTGATCTGGCCGAGCTTCGTCTGCGCTTGATAGATCTCGAGGGCCTCGACAACCAGCGTGCCCGACTGCAGGCATCCGAATTTCAGACGTGCACCAACCTCAACCTGCCATTTTCAGCCTGGCACGATGGAAGAAACGATCTTCTTCACAACTATACTGGCCAAAATGCCGTTTCCTGGTGTCTCGCTCTCTAGTCATCGATCTGCGGTGGTAGTGGATTGCAACGCTTCCTTGATCGCTGACGAGGATCTCCGACACTCGATGTCTCCTTGAACCAGTTTTATACCTACCAACACTCTCCAAGACCAATGACACTACCACTTTTCGGCTTTTGCGGTCCACGACCAGTTCTCGGCCGGCTCTCTATTGATCACAATACCAAGCTGCTGCTCTATCATCTTGCAAATGTTGATCGCTCCAGAGATCTCATCTTTTGTGTTGCCCAAATTATGGCTGCCGTACATATGACCCTTTGCTTGCGACCATACCGAGCCTCTATATCGATGTTAGACCACCTCATAGAACAGAAAATGATGTCGCTTACCCAGTAGCATAACAAGCCAGGAATTCGAGCAGCCCTGTCTCCTTCGCATTGAGGCGCGACTCCTCGGCCATCAAGTCACCGTACACCGCGCTGATAGCGAACTCAGAGAGGTCACCACCGGAAGCTTTCGACATATTATCAAGCACATGATCGGTGTGCTGGGCATATATCCTTGAGAAGAGGGCCTTGCCTCTAGCGTCTTTTTCGTGTCGTTGCAAGTTCCGCCGTAGCGATGGGTCCTTGTCGAGCTTCTCTTGCAGCTCAGGTGAGCTCGACAGTATAGCTTTCCGCAGAGCCATGCAGCCATTGATGCCCTTGGAATCTTATCAACGCTTCTCCCTCTCCCGATTACTGACAGGATAGCTCTTACCTTGGGAAATCCAACTAGCACGCTGGCCTTCAATAACGCTTCGCGCATCTTCCTTGCTTTAATTAACAGCTCATCTTTGTTGGACGTCTGCTTGACGTATTCCCAAGCAGTCCCGATCAAGTCCATATGATCATTGACCTGGAAAATCAAGACAGCATATACATACCACGGCGAGTAAGAGCCGCCAGGGAACTGTGATTCAAGTGAACAGAAGAAGGCTTTGTCGAAAGACATGTTGTTGTAAGAAGGAGTGTAATTCTGCACCCAGGATGCATCTCACAGCCTGCGGCAGAATTGCCGTGTTTTTGAGAGCATGTCTGTCATTTGAAGCGACTGGCTCCGTCGTTCGGCCATAATACATCGGCTGTTGCGGATTTGCTGCAATACATCCGGAAGTTTGCGGAGCTTGTCCACACAAGCACCACTGCACACTGAAAGCTTCGTCAGGCTTCTGCGACCAGGAATACCACAACATGCCTTCGATCTCACAACTGGCTGCGAGATACATACGAAAATGAAGTACGACAAACCTCGCATGCCATTCCAGATTCCGGTTGGTGACGCATTCTTCGAAACTCAAAAAGCCGTTATGGAGGATAGATGTGTTTGAACATGCTGTGTTACAGTTGATGCTACAGCTCGAGACAGAACTTTCAGGGCAAGAACTTTTGACACTAGATTGGGAATCTTGCGCTTAAGTACATCCATCTTCCGCTTTCACAACCACCCTACCCCAGCAGACGAGGTCTGCGATCAGTCGCACAATGACTTCCGGGAAGGACTTCGAGCTGTGCGACTCCGTCGAAGACGCAATTGCGCGACCTTCACTTAGACTCGGTGATCACGGCTGGCGGCTTCGACCTGTCAGGCATTCCCGAGACCATGATCGAATGGACAACGGACCAGGACAATGTCTCCGACCTCAAATTTATTTGCATCGAAGCTAGAGACGATAGTGCCGGCTTGGTAAGGCTCTACGAAAAAGATAAGATTCCTGAGCGAAGGCCGTCGTATGTCGGACGTTGTCATGTGGTGGAGAAGGCTTATTTCTGGAACCGCGCTGTTCGCCACCCGCGCAGGACTCAACACCCTTTCCGCATGGCAACCTGATACGTTATTAGAGATGTGTATCAAGGCGCGATCGGGTCGTCTGTATTGCCTTAGAGAAGCACGATCAAATTTTGCAATACCGGTTTGAGGATGATCCGTAGCAGCTTTACATCTTCGCTTGCATGAACGGCGTAAGAGAAGGTATTAGACGCCTACACTCTCTTAGGTATGCGCACAATAACCTCAATCCCATGAACATAGCCCTCGACAAAGATGAGCGAGCCGCGGTTTGATACATATAATAGCCAAGACTCTCAATCCTTTAGGCTACTACGAAGCGTTAGAAGTAGTCGCATGTAGAGCACGGCAGCCGATAAATCCATCTCAATCTTCGATGCACGCCCACTAAGCTTACGGGGGGTGTGCTTAACGTGCGACCTTGCTCCACGCGCGCAAGACTTCTAGTTCAACTTATGAATTGCACGCCGTGCTATAGATGGACGTACTCACCCTCGAAGGTAAGCTGGTCAATGCGCTTCTAGATCGCGGGAGCATTTCAGCTCCGAAAGTGCGCTATAGTGCTTCATGATGTGCCTCAGCTTTGGTGTAAAATCGTGTAGGGTGGTGGTACCGCAGACAATACTTCTGCGCCGGGCCTGGGCGCGTCGCTATAAAAGTCCCCAGGCTTCGATATCTAGGGGGTTAGCGGCAAATGGTATTTTTCGACCAAGTACGACTCTGAAGGCAGCCCGAGTGAATACGACCAGGCTCCAGAGATTAAGAAGATCAAAGGCAAGGATCACTTACGGGAGTAGGCCTTGGGCCCTCCGAGGTTGCTCGGATCAAAGCATGGAAGGCCGATGAAATGGGCAAACGTATCTTCAAAGGGACTTCCTTCAACTATGACCGTATCATGGCCAACGCAGCCAAGACGAATCTATTCACTTGCCAGGTCTGAATGGCAACAGACTGTTCAAAAGTGTGAAATATGACGCCATTAAGGTCCTGAAGACAGACGATGGCGAAGCTGGCGGAAAGGAGATGTCGACAAGGGATGTCATCGCTCGACGAGCAGCAAAAGAGTTCGCCCCTGGTAGCAGATGCAATATTGGTGCTGGCACGCCGCCGTTGGCGGCTCATTATGCTGCCAAAGGATGTTACTTCGCGTAGAGTGATGACCGTGGCTGAGAGGCATTGACACTTCTCAGCCACTGGCTCAGACTTTACCACACGGTTCTCGCCAGTAGCTGACAATCTTGTGTTCACAGGATCTGTTTGCAAACCCCGAAAAGAACGAAGATTCTGGTCGTGCAGACACCAGGATAAGCATGGCAACCCCAAGATCGAGGCAAAATGTGACCTGCCTTCTGACCTGAGGTCGATGTGTTCACACGATCGTGACCGAGCTTGCATCCTTTGACGTGGACCACGAGGAAGGCCTCACACCCTGTGATTATAACCTGGACTCTAGAACTGAAGATATCAAGAAGAATACTTTCATGGTCGCTGACAGCTGTGGGCCTTGGAAGATATAATTGGAACGCATGGCATGAAAATTGCATCTTTCGGAAGCTTAATCGGGAGTCCCATTCACATCTTTGGCTTGATCTTGAACTGATGGGCCTCGGGTAGGAACCAATTCGCGATCCTGTCTGCCTCGCTCTGCACAATGGTAGTAGCTGCGTCTCGGACGGGTTCGCCTGCGTTCAAAAATGCAGCAATTTCCCGATCAGCATGGGCCTCAGCATCGTACCCATAGCATTCAAGCACCGTGGTTGGATCACCATAAAGGTTGGCACTTTTGATGGGTTGCTTGCCTTCCATTGCGACTTTCATCGTCCGATCTCGGGCTTCTGAAGCGGGTCCATCCGGCAAATGCCACAGCCACCCGTTCAAATAGCTTAATTGTTGTTTATAGCTTGCCTTGGGCATTCTAGCGGTCTCGTAGACTTGGACGGCCTGAGGTATGGTCAGGCGCCCATTTATCACGGCTCCGAGGCACTTTGCAAGGAAGACTCCATCTTCCATACTGGTGGCAGCACCCTGTGCCATATGATTTGTCCTAGAAAGCTGGCTTCAGCAATGATACCTAAGCATGGAGAAATTTGCAGACTTACATGGAATGTGCAGCGTCGCCCATCAACACGATGTTCTTCTCTGCGTTCGACCAGGAGGGCAAGGGGCCAGTGACTAGTAATGGCCAGCGCGAGATGGGCGGGCGTATCTTGTCGATGATACGCTTGATACGTGGATCGTAGTCTTTGTACTGCTCACGAACTTCATCGATGTTGACCTCGCGCACCTTGTCTATGGGAGGATCATGGAAGTGGCTCAGCACCATATTGAAATCCTTCGCGTTCGATATTGGATAAGAAATGACTATCGATGGATGAAGTCAGTATACGAGTCGGTCCTAATACAATGAGCCATCAGGCTCTGGGACCCACTATAGCCGGTTGGTGACATCCAGACTTCCATGGTCTTCTTGAGCTTGCCATCTTCATCCTCCACCAGCTCGCGAGTCAAGGGATCTTGGCGAATTTCCTCATAGGGCACAATCGCCCGGTAAGCTGAGTTGGTGGATGGCGGCCGCGGCTTTACATCTGGGAATAGCGTCTTGCGTGCAATTGACTGAACGCCATCGGAGCCGATCAAAAGGTCGAACTCGTGACGGATTCCTTTCTCTGTCGCGACTGCAACCTTGCCATCCTGCTTACACTGTATCCTGGCAACTCTGCTGTCCGTGATCAAGTGTACGTTCTCCTTTCTGGCGATATCGACCAAGCCGTTGTGAAGGTGATGTCTGTGCACAACCCACCAAGGAAAGCCAGTGACTCGCTCGACATCTTCAATGAGAGTATATCCAACTTTAGTGCCGTCTTTTTGTCGCATATTGAGCTCCGAGAATTGGACCAAGTCGTCTCCAACAGCTGTGTCAATGCCATATTTGATGAGCAATCGTGCCACGTTCGGCGTCATCTGGATTCCTGCTCCTATTTCGCCCAATTGGGATGCTGCCTCAAGGACGGTAACAGATCCTCCTGCTCGAGCGATGGCGATGGAAGCCATCAATCCTCCAATCCCGGCGCCTATAACGCCAACTTTAAGCTGCTTTTGCTCCATGGCGTTCTACGAGTAGTCCAACGTGATAGACAAATGCACGTGCCGGAGAAGAACACAGAGCATGGAATCGTCCCCACGGGGACATTTGTTACTTTATGATCCTCACTTCATGCAAGCCAGCGATCACCTCCGCTTGAACGGATGGCTCGGCATTTGCGGCGAGGAGGGACGAGGAGGGTCGTCGCCGAATCTCGAACGAGAATTATCAATCAAGTATACACCCATCTCGGTGCCGCAATTTGAACTCTGCGCTTCCGTGACTCCAGATGTCAGATTGTGGGTTGGCTAGAGACCATCCCGTGGCGTGTCGCAGCTGCCATAACGGCAAAGGCAGTTGTGAGCCGTGACAGAGGCCACTTCGACCTGCCATTAGAGTAATAAGGCTGTTTGACTCGTATGCATCATCAGGGACACAGGCGCAACTATGGTGAAGTTGAGGTAGATGTTCGGTCACACAGCGTGTTCAAGTCTCCCTGGGTTCGCCAAAAGCCACGCTAGCAAGCATGCAACACGGCAAACGCGATGTCGGCATATCTTGATGACAAAACCCATATTGCGTGCGTGGCTTCGTTGTTTATCTCGTTCATGTTGGAAACGTTCGCTGCGTAGTCTGAGAAAGAGTAACAAGCAAGGCCATTTTCTCTCCTTGTAGTGGCGAAGACTGTCCGCTTGACACTCAACACATACGTCGGAGCCGCCAGGTACTTCTAACCCAGAATTTCCTGCCACCACAAGCCCTGTCTTACTGGATGTCGAGAGTAATCGCGAGGAGCAAATCCAATGCCCTTTTGAAGACTTCGGAGCCATCTCCTTCAGAGCGAATACCCGTGGTTCCGTCAGCAATTGAAGTTGACTCAGACGAAGATGCCAGGCAGAACATTGGGCTCGGACGAGCAGTCTGCTCTGCCGTCGCGCTGGGTACCCTCGTGTTCTTGATCGCAACGAATACGTCCATGCTCACAACGATACAATCAGATATCGCCTCTGAACTGGACGCCTTCGAATCCACACCGTGGTTCACATCTTCATTCCTGATATGCACGAGCGCACTAGGGCCGTTGAACGGAAAGCTCAGCGCAGTTTTCACCCCGAGGCTATGCATCGTAGCATCATCGATGATCATTGCTATAGGAGAAGTGCTCTGCTCACTCGCGTCCTCTATCGAGGGGTTCTTGGTCGGCCGATCAGTCGCGGGAGTTGGAGCCAGTGGAGTGTTCACTATCAGCATCATCATCGTACTTGAGCTCACAGGATCTAAACGCAAGGGTATCGCTATTGGGCTGTTGAATTCGGTCTACACTTTCGGAGTCGCAGCCGGAGCCACAGCTGCTGGAGGTCTTCTGCCTGTCATAGGATGGCGTGCTCTGTTCTGGATACAGGCACCCGTTGCACTGTCGGCCGGTTTACTGTTATTCCTCTCCCTGCCTTCCGGATTCACCTCGGGCAAGGTAGACACATCGGGATACAGCACCTGGAAAAGAGTGCGCCGTCTTGACTATCTGGGAGCCATCACACTCACGGCATCGCTGGTCTTCATGCTATACGCTCTTAGCTCCCCCAAGAAGATTCCGGTTCTGCCACTGATCTTGTCTGTGGTAGTTGCCACTGCATTCGTCTTGACAGAGACATATCTGGCGTATGACCCCATTATACCTGTGGCGCTACTCAGACATCGTGGGCTTCTCCTGACGTGCCTCGGCACGGTTGGCTTCATGATGAGCCGCTGGTGCGTGCTCTTCTACGCTCCGACATATGCCATTGCAGTGCGGCAATGGTCACCATCAGTGGGTGGTGCGATGCTTATACCCACAAATGCAGGGTTTGCAACAGGCGGCCTGCTTGTTGGCTGGTTCCACGTCAGGCGCAGAGGCTCCTTCTGGACACCGACCGTGGTAACCTACGCGATCTTCCCAGTCACTCTAGTGATTCTTGGCATCCTTTCCCACCGCGCAGGATCTCCAGCGGCCTTCATCATTGTCCTATTCATCAACGGCTGTTTGGCGGGCGCAGCACTAAATTACAGCCTCGCTCACGTCTTACACCTCACACCTAAGGAAGGACACTATATCGCAACAGCATTGAACGCAACATTTCGAGGTTTCGCAGGCTCGTTTGGATCTGCTGTAGGTGGTGGCCTCTTCACACGGACGTTAGCAACTTCCCTTGCGTCTCAATTCGCACGACATGGTATGAAGCGAGATGATCTTGTGCGAAGGCTTCTCGGATCGCCCGCTCTGGTAGAGCATCTACAAGGTACAGAACGAGAAGTAGCCATCAATGGATACGAGGATGGACTGCAGACGTTGTGGTATGGCGCAGCACTGTTAGCATTTGCTATGATCTTTGTGCAGGCTGGCACCGGATGGAAGGGTCACGAAGAGAAGGTAAAGGACGCCGAGGTGATCGAGGAGCAACATCAAGGATTGCTGCACGACCACCAGCATAGAGATAGAGAAGATGCTGTCTAGGGACACGCCAGCGTTATCAACAAATGCAATGCATGACGGAGACGTGTGCAATGAATGTAACGAGAATGTATATTACTCATCAGTGTCCGTGCCTGGCCAGGGCCATACTGTACTCCGAGACAGTGCTGCTGGGCGATGAACGAAATGGCCGTAAGATGGTCCAGGCACGCTCGTGGCTACTTACGGGGCCAGCACGCCAATCTTCGTGCCTCGTAGAGCCACTGATCAAGATTCGCTCTGCGAATGTCCCCAGGTCGGTATAGCGTATCACTTTTCGCGTCAAGATGTAACGAATCCCCTTCTTAGTTGCCGGTGGGAACGCAAGAGTGGAAGCGGTTCCGGCAAAGTACCCGATCTTGTGCTGCGGACCGATGCTCTGTTCTCCGCTCTCGGCTTCAATATGTCATTCACAAGCACATCGTCTGCATTTATTACACATGCAGTCACTCGACTTTACGCTGGACAGGTCGCAGAATGCCCGATTTCCCATCTATCGCCTCGCCGGCCATAACGCCCATTGCCTCGCCGAAACCAGAGCATGACGACAACAATGTATCGGAATTGCAGCTCGAGAACGACTTCTCGACACACTCCGCTCACCCGCCGCCATTAGTCAGTCCCGCCTTCACACCTCCACACACGCCTTTTCCAGACGGCCAGCGACACGACAGACTGCCCACGAGCGTGCCCATCGTAGAGCGTAACGCTGCGAGCGAAGATGGCGGCCCAAAATTGCTGGAACGCTTGCCCGAGGTGCAATGCGAGGTCCGCGCCAGAATTCCGACCACCACGGGCCAGGAGATGTTTCTCCACTTATACCACAACAGTGCAGATAACAAGGAGCACTTAGCAATTGTGTTCGGACCGCATATACGTAGTCGTAGTCTTGATGCACCGCGGCCTGGTGAAACGGAAAGAGACCGCATGATCAGAGGCGCATATACGGGCACATTGTTTCCGGGAAGGACGCATAGCAGGTTGGACCAGATACGGCAACATGCAGGCGTTGCACTACGGCCACCCGTAAGTCCTTCCGGGGGACAGGTCGACCGTTCGGACAGCATACCGACGTCGACATCTAGCCAAGAAGACTGGAGCTATTCCTCATACCCGGCGGAGTTGGGCCCACCACTTGTTCGTATACATTCTGAGTGCTATACCGGAGAGACGGTCTGGTCAGCACGATGTGATTGCGGTGAACAATTAGATGAGGCTGCGCGCCTCATGTCTCTACCTGCCGC
Source organism: Nothopassalora personata (assembly GCA_033816765.1). NCBI lineage: Eukaryota > Fungi > Ascomycota > Dothideomycetes > Mycosphaerellales > Mycosphaerellaceae > Nothopassalora > Nothopassalora personata. The sequence goes on along the minus strand of CM066287.1, from coordinate 3,193,050 downwards.
AACACCCAGTGGTTCTCCAGCTGCAGAGCATCCGCCTGCATCGACGTTACCTTCTTGTGGTGGAGTGATAGTCTACTTGCGGCAGGAAGGACGCGGTATTGGCCTGTTGAGTAAGCTCAAGGCATATAATCTCCAGGATCTGGGTCACGATACGATGGAGGCGAACCTTCTTCTACGACACCCTGGTGATGCGCGATCATATGGTCTTGCTACTGCGATCTTGCTGGATCTTGGGCTAGGTGGCGAACGAGGCATTCGTCTCCTAACCAACAATCCAGAGAAGATTCGAGCTGTAGAAGGTCCTAATCGTGAAGTTCGCGTCACAGAGAGAGTGCCAATGATACCCCTTGCGTGGAAGACTGGTGGCAAGGAAGGCATCAACAGTCCAGAGGTTGAGAAATACATCTCAACGAAGATTGAAAAGTTCAAGCACATGTTTTCCAGCACTTGAGTTGCCTATCCAGAGGGTTGCACAACACGGACGGAGATCACGTTGAGTCGATTCCGCCGGATCAGTCACCTGCACCGTTCACAACAAAGGTCACTACTCTCTTGCTCAGCAAAATGACCAGTCCTGTATCAACTTCAAGGACACATGGCGGCAACTGGAGACTCGCCACGCAAAGATGTGAGCAAGTTTGAGCACGGTCGCAGCCACCACGCCCTGGGGATATCCTCGCGTCGCCTGCTCTCGCCTCGCGAAGGACTGGCTGAATCAGAAGGGACACTCCGTTGCAACAAGGCTGCAGATGGAAGCTTGTAATAGCGGACGGGTGTGAACAATTTAACAACAGCAGCCGGCCACGGTCTACTCTACGCCTATACTTCCCGATGAGACATGGATCGAATGCCTGGGACTCTATTATGAAGGGCTCACGTACCAACCATCCGATCAAGATGCTCTGGGCGCGCCCTTTCCATCAGAGAGACACAACAGACATATGTTTACAAGCTAGCTGGATTACTGGGCAATCTGATAAGACCAAGCCAGAGGTAGCATAGCCGCCCGCTATGAAGAGTGGGGATGTTTCGACGAGATCTTGCGGATGTATATACAGAAGCAATGTACAGTGCTGAATGTATGCATGGTGAGGTCCCGAGCGGCCTTGCTTCCTCTCTATTCCTCCATTCTCATGGGTACCTTTTTCAGACGACAGTGGTTGTCGTGGCTAGTCATTTTCTGCGAACAGGCCGCGGAGATTGGACGCCTCCATGCTCTATTGCTAACATCTATGACGCCCAGTGATCTGTCTGAATGCGAAGTGAATCGTGGTCAGCATGTGAAGCCGAAGTACATGTGGTGTGCACGTGCGAGTGTGTGGAGCCGCTGTCGGTGTTATTCTTTCGATCATCCTCCGGCCGAGCACTAGCGCGAACTGCTGCAGTCATTGTCGTTGTTGCATGCTCCATTTTCCAGCTTCCCACACCATTCTCGACCACCGCCAACAGACATCATGGCAGAAGTGAAGCCGAAGATCAAGGTGGACCCCGCGGAGTCGCCGTCGAAGCTGGCAGACATCGACGAGTTCGAAGACGACACGGATCTCACATTTCCGAACCCGGAAGAACAGAATAGAGGCGCATGGTTGATCAAGGTGTCGGAGCCCATGTGGAAAGCGTGGAACGAGATATACCAGAAAATGCCAGACGGTGAGCAGTTGGAGGTCGGGAAGCTGCGCGTATATCACGGCAAGCCAGATGAGCCGCAGAAGGCGCAGATCAGGCTCTCGCATCCGCGCGACGACGAGCGCTTCGCACCGCACAAAGATCTGCCAAAGGTCTACAACCTCGACGTCCGAGCGACAGCGTACAGCAATACCATCGTCTTCTCCGAGAAGGACCTTCCCGGCCACCGCGCGCAGCAGTTTGGCCAAGGCAAGAATCATCTGGCTGCTGGAAAGCCCACCGGCATCAACAAGAACGACCGCTACGGCGGAGGACAAAGGAAGCCGGGCACGTATCGCACCGCCATTCCGAAGCAAATCACACTCCAGCCGCCCGTCGTCAACGAGGCCGTCGCAAAGGCAGTCGAGGACGACAGCTCGCTGGACTACTTCAAGAAGGCGTACGACAAAGCTCTCCTGGGCGGTAAGAAGACGACGTTCACCGATCGCATCGACAAGACCAAGTGGCATCCGGGAACGACGAACAGCGGCTTCACATTCGGCAGCATCACCTCGAAACCCGGCAAGGGCCAGAAGAAGAAGCAACCGAAGGAGAAGGCCGTGCGCATGTCCACGAACGAGCTCATCGACGCGCTCCAGCAGTGCTTCACCGAGTATCAGTACTGGCCGATGAAGGCTCTCCGCAAGCGCCTACAGCAGCCGGAAGCCTTCATCAAGGAGCATCTCGAAAACATAGCCTTTATGATCAAGAGCGGAGACTACGTGGGGACGTACAAGCTAAACGACAACACTGCGCGCCTGCTGAACATTGAGAACGGTGTCGGCGTGAAGCAAGAGGAAGCTCCCGAGCAGCAGACCGAGCCAGAGAGCGATGGCGGCACCGGCGATGAAGCCGAGGACGATGATAATGATGAAATGGAAGATGTGAAGTGAGCTTGATATACCCGCGAAGGAAGCTACACAATAGAATGATGGACGACGCAGGAACAGTCTGCGAGCGCGCGGCTCTGCGGCAGAGAAAGATTCTTGGGACCAGGAGTTTTACTGAAAAAGACTGAACGTAAGCGATTTCGGGCTGCGAAAGAGACCTTGGAACTTATCCGAGTAGACATTCTGACTTTGAGTGCGTCTTTTTCCGACATCATCACTGAAGCTTTACGAGCAGCGAGTAGTATTGTTCCCGTGGCATATGCAGCCAAATTCATCTGCTGAACCCACCAAGACGCATTCGAAACCACTCTTCAGATCAATTGATAATTGTTTCTCTCCCAGCTTTTCGCCGCTCTCAAGCTACGTACACTGTACACTGTAATCGTTGAAACAGACAAATCCGTGTCTGTGATATGCCATGTCCTGTCCAAAGTCGCTAGCCAGAGTCCGCCGCCCAACGCCATGAATACCGCCAAATGCTGCTATGGCATCTGAACAATAACCCCATCCCTTACATCCCCTCTTCCATACCGACATTCTTCCACCATGGCTTCTCGCCATCGCCCGTGGTGGGCGCTCTGTTTATGCTGTCCGCAGCATCGCCAACCTGTCGCCGTGCGCTGACTTCCCGGTTCTGCAAGTCCCATATGCTTGCCTTCTTGGGAGACTTCAGCTTCATCGCTCTTGTGGCCATGGTCAGGCCTGCGATGCGATCTCCTCCCGCCGCCTCGATTTGCCTTCCGGCGCGCGTCAATCCCTGAGATGCTGGCGAGACGGCCTTGCTGTTGTAAGTGTTTGAAGGTGCGTTCAAGACACCTTTCCATTCATCCCTCATGACTGGTAGTTGCTATTGCAACGGCTCTGAGCTGGAGCTCAAGCGGTTCAGGTGGAGATAGACATCAGTGCCGTAGCCCTCCATCGAAATGAGTTTTAGGTCGCCGCCAAAGTATCGCGCGTATAAGCGCGAAATGGGGAGACCGTAGCCGAAGCCCGCCATGGGTGCTTTGAAATCGCTCTTGTTGAAGTCCGGATCCAGGTTCGGTGTTTGATCGACAGTGGTGTACATGTAGGTCCAGACCAGCGGAATGCTGCTTCTCGGAATACCTCCTCCCTCGTCACTGATCTTGATCGTGATGTCTTCTCTCCCCTCTGACACAATCACCTGAGTCACAGGGAACTCCTCCTTGTCTTGGCCATGTGTTTCCACGACGGCTCGCAGACTGTTCTTGAGAGTCTCAAACAGCATATGTGACAAGTGACCTGGAACGTACATAAAGTTCAGGTCATCGGGACAAACCAGCCTTACCTTGGGCGCGTCGAAAAGTCCATAGTGATCCTCGCACACGAATCTCGCATTCTCGATCGCCTCTTGCGCCAGTTCCTTCACGTTCGTCTTAGTGCAGATGATTCCCACATAATTGGGGTCGCTCTGCGAACGTTGGTCGGTCAGGGCGATATGTTGGCCAATCAACATACGGATTCCTATTCGCGACATGTAGAACCGGTCAAGAAAGGCCTGGATGTTGTTGTCGATCTGCATTCTTTGTCGCTTCCGCTTGTACTCGAGGATTCCTTGCGCTATTGTAGTGACGACGCTGTCGTGTCGTCGCTTGATCTTCTCAAGTGTCTTCGCGAAACGAGTGTTGTAGTCTTCGAGCTCCGGAGGCCAATCGTTGCCATCGTCGGCGGCACTGAAGTAACGTCGTGCGGAAGCTCGTCTTGCTCCATTCCCATTGCCGTTCACATTCTCCTGGTCGGTCTCGCCATTTGCCTTGAGCTTCACATCGGACTTGTACTGGCCGGGCTTGATGCTGGGGTTCTGTGTCGTCTCGCTGAGGATCTTGGAGTTTCGGCCATTGGCTTTCGCAGGCTTCAACAGTCGCTCTCTGATTTCGCTCGTGAGACTTGGCTTCGACAGCGTCGTGATCTCCTGTACGCATATGTCAGACTGCCCGCACGCCCGCAAAACCGCATGCCCTGCCCTTGCAACATAACATACCTCGAACGATTGCGCGTACCAGTCCTGCACCCGCTTGATGCTCTCCATCTCGTTGAGGCCATCGGGGAGATCCCCGAGCTCTTGTACGCGGTGCGCCAGACGAATGGGCAGCTCTTCAGACAGGAACTGGGAGGCGCGGAACAAAGTGCCTGCTGTCGTTCAATCCATGTTCTTCCCGTCCATTGCGTGTGCCATACCAGTGGACGGATTGCTCCCAAATTGCACCATCTGTCGCAGACTCACGCCGGTCGCGGGGAAGTTCGAGTAGTGCTTGATGGTGTCCATCAGTTGCGCTTCATGCATTCATCGTTAGCAACGTCACTACGCAGGCGGCACGATGCAGTGCATGGGACGGACCTGACTTCTTCCACGACATGCTGGGCAACTACCGGCCAAAGGGCCTGGACAACGATGAGGACGACAATGTGTGAAGTGTGTGCAGGCGCAGAACTGGAGCGTGAGTACAACTGAGTCTAATGATACTAAGCTCGTGCGTGACTCTTGCTGCGGTAGAGCGGAAGCAACACCCCACGATCCCGCGTGAGCTTGTTTATGCCGAGGTCTGCAGTTTGCTAAGACTTATAGCAGTGACAAGCGTACATAGCGTGTGCACTCCGGCGATACTTGGCCCCCGGGCTGACAATGGCTTGCATAACCCCTTCATACTAGCACACTAGCACGATGAAGTTCGTGGCCGTTGTTGATTGCTGCTCGGAAGATGCCGGGATAGTGGGAAATATGCCTCACGTGCCACTGTTTTGTATGTGCTTCGACACAGTATTGACCCAAGCGTTGCAATGCTCGCTTTCAACGACATGGAACGTGTGAGTTGCTGCGGCTACCACGGACTCAAACACCGACGCCAATTTCGCTGCAACAACACTAAGCCTATTCACATCCTGTCTTCGCGGACGACGCTGTGCCATGACCTCCAAATCGTCTCCCTATAACTCTGGCCGAGGCTCGATATCGAAAGACCACAATCTTCACCAGTATGAAACTCATCACAGCACAGGCCAGTTTCTTGCCTACGCAGTTCCTAGGCCCGAAGCTGAAGGGCTGAGAGGCAGACCTTTTGTCGTCAGCAATTTTTGGCTGGTCCGGTAGCCATCAGTTCGGGAACGGAGTCATCTGCGTCTTTGAAGTTCGCCTCCGAGTGATAACATCGACCACGGTCAGCTCGCGATGATGCTCACGTAAGGCGCACCGTCGTCATTCGTGGATGCGACGTGAGTGATGCAATGTTCGCAAACCACTGAATAGATTATGAAGTGTAGAGGCGTCGTGCGTGAGCGGAGAGGCTTTCGATAAGTGAGGTGGCGAGCTTTCCGTATAGCTGTGACCACACTGGATCCTACGTGAAGCTCATCTGAGATGTTCAGAGTGAAGAATTCCTTCTTATAGTGTCAGCTGTCATGGGTGGACGCGGCGCTGGCGCGGCCGCTTCCTACGTGCAAAGTGAGCAAGCAACGGCTGCAGACGAGCCAACCAAATGGAACCTTAAAACTATGGAGGTGCTACTGAAAATGTAGCGCAGTGTTGTTGCACAGACGGCCCAGGTGCGTAATATTATGCCTAAGAAGGTCTCCAGATTCACTCATCGGCCTGTTCTTGCTGCTGTTGCTCGCCACCCATGGGCTCCGGGCGATGCGCAAAGAGAATCTTGTGGTAGATGATCTCTGCAATCTCAACCTCCTCACTTCCGGTAACAGAGGAAAAGGCATGGGCAGCAACAGGTCTTCGTCGAATGATAGCCACGGGTTTGGTAAGCTTCTTCACCTCGCCTGCCAGCCGCTGATGCTTGCCCACAAATATGAAGACCCGCTTGCCATCCCAGTCTCCATTCTCGTCCTCGTCCTCCTCTGCCGGTGGAAAGACCAAACTGCCTAGCTCGAGAACCTGTCCAGCATCGGCATTTTCGGTGAGCACACTGCCCTGGAGCTCGATCATAGCTAGTCCCGATGGTGTTTGAAGTACTTCAGGCATCGGGTTGGAGATGCCTTCCGTCGCCCGCTCTGCCGCTGGCGGCAGCAAAGAGATGGAAGGCATGCTGCCCGTGATTTTCAAGGTGGATGGCAGTTCCTCCAAACCAGCCTCGTCTCCGTCTATGGCTACACTTAGATGTCTGGAGTCGGTGTTGTCTGCACTATGTCAGCTCACGTCTGATGGGTGGGGCTTATCGGAGAAGGTTGGTTGGTTGGTTGGTCTATCATAGAGCTTTCTAGAACCCAGAGGGGTACGCAGCTATTACATCATCAAAGTCGCATCAAATTGCGCCAAGGCTTCCAATCAAATCTGATTGACCGTCCCATCAAATCTCAATCAAATTTCCAATGAAATTTTCAATTAAATTTTTTCAATTAAATTTTCACTTCTGAAAATCGATCTTAGGCATGCTGCCTTAGGTTCCCCTCACATGATCTCTAATGCCTTAGGCTAAATTGGTTAGTAAGTGAATAGCCGGGCCTAGCTCCGGTAAGGCTGTCAGTTCGATGCTTCATTTACGTTATTAGTTATTAACTACTAATTGTGCTACGGTGCCTTCGTAACTTAATGTAACGTAACTGTTAGTGTAGCTACTACTATAGTGCCGTTGTTGCTACTTAGCCGTTAGTTATTAGCTTCGTAATAAAGAGATAGTTACTAGTGCTTCTCTATGTAGCCTCTTGCCTTATTAATCGGTAGTAGGGAACGTGTTCTTCTACTTGTATGTTAATCGTCGTAACTGAACTCGTTATTTTCCTATTAATCGAGCACTTAGTAGTCGGCTCGTGCCGCCTAGGCTATCTACGCTTCGTGCCCGGGTCTAGCGCTATAAAGCCTCGGCCCTAAATGTATCTACTTAAACTAATATAGTAGTCGTCCTTTAACATTTAGTAGGTTAATAGCTCGTTTAATGGAGGTGCTAGTCGTTCTCGAGTGCGGCTAGCTCCATTTTATTAGCTAATATTAGAGCGTTACTAGTTAGTCTTAGTCAGTCGCCGTTAGAGCGTAACGGTTAGCTAGGTAGCTTTAGTAATAGTATTAGTTCGAACTAATAGTTACTTACGTGTCTATGTTACGCTTATCGGTCACCTAAGGTGCTCCCTTAGTATCGATGCCGTTTAGGTAATATTTAATGCCCTCGATCTTCTTATTCGTAAGCCTACAGGGCGCTATCGCTTACTAGTAGGTTTTAGCTAAGTGTCTACTAGTAGCGGGTAAGTAGTGGGTCTCTAATTAATGTTCGATTTATGTGTATTGCGGCCTTAATAATTATGTAAGAGGCCTGTTATCTACTCGGTTAATAGTCTCTCTAATTCTTTATAGTACCCTAGCTTATTGTTACGGTATGACAACACCGCAAAGGAAAACATCCTGGCACGGGTCACGTGCAAAAGATGTATGCGCGACGTCCGCGACGCCTGACTGGGGACGACTCGTCGCGCATAGCGCGAAAGACGTACCCGCGACATGAGCGACGTCCGCGACGGTAGCGACGAGCGCACTTGTCGCAGAAGGCGCACATGGCGCGAAAGGACAGCCAAGACTGGCAAATCTCCTTTGTATTTAGGAACGCTGAGAATCCCTTATGGCTTCGACTGCGTTCAACTCATGTTACGATCTCACTGATTGGAATACACTCTTACTCCAATTATTCATCTTCGCTCAGTTTGCTTTAGCCTCTCCAAAGAATACCGCCACGTGACTTGACTTATCTCTCTTTTGAGATTAGCCCTGGAACGAGACATAACACTTTGAACGCCCTCAGGATGAGCGCTACTCAAGCAGCTGGTAGGGGAACACCCGCCCCCAGCGAAGCAGGAAGCATCCGCCGTGCGCCACCACGACAGACCACCACGAAGGACGATGAGTCTGATGACGATGACGAGCCTACTCCAAGGAAGAGCGACGTTAAGGCTGCTAAGCCGGACCTCTTCCATGGAGATAGGGCCAAGTTCGACGACTGGGTCAACCAGATGGACATGTACCTCATGTTCAACCCAGTCGACACCGACAAAAGAACTATCTTCGCCATCACGTTCCTTCGCGGAAGTGCGCAGAACTGGATCAAACCTTACCTCAAGGAATACCTCGACGGTATGGGACGATTAGACCCCACCGGAATGTTCAGGAACTACACCCTTTTCAAAGACAAGATGAAGTCAATCTTTGGAACCTCGAACGAAGTCCAACAGGCCATACGAATCATTCAACACCTGAAGCAGAAGACGTCTACTTCAGAGTACGCCGCCAAATTCGAAGAATACGGACAGATCACCGGATGGGACCAGACGGCGTTGATGACTATGTTCCGACGTGGACTCAAGGACTCCGTCAAGGACGAGTTGATGAGACACGGAGGAGCGATCACCAACCTCGAAGGACTGATGAAGGCGTCGATCGACATCGACGATCAGCTCTGGGAACGGTACCAGGAAAAGAAATACGACTCCAAGGTAGGAGGCATGGCAGGATACGCTCCAGATCGCAAACCCTCAGGGGGGTACGTTGCGAGGGGAGGATTCTCACGACAAAGCCAGCCCTACTATGGACCACAGCCAATGGAACTGGACGCTACCCAACGAGGACGGAAGATCGATAAGAGTAGGGGCCACGGAAAGCCCTTCAAAGGAAAAGGAAAACTCACATGCTACGCCTGTGGCAAAGAAGGCCACATGGCGCGGGATTGCCGCGGTAAAAATATGGTGCGCCGCGAGCAGTTCAATATGATGCAACCAAAGGTGGACAAATCTGGGAGCAGTGTTGGACCCCGACAATTCAACTATACCCAGAGAGTGGAGGAGAAGGATAGCAACCGGGTTGCGACGCCTCTCCTGGACCCCTCACAAGGACGAGGAGGACACCATGTTCAACAACATACACCACCACCGAATGACCAACAATCAGAGATCGACATCAAGATCAGATTGTTTGGCATGATGGCACGAGGAGTCAACCATGAAGTCGAGAAAGAGTCTCGACATGGTCACGGAAGCCTTCATTGGCGTTTCTGTTACCAGGACTCGTGTCAAACCCACTACGACGCCAAAGCAGGCGCAGGGTACTGGCCACAACAGCCAGCAGGAACCCTGGGAGCACAACATGGACGAAACAAGCTCCAGGAAGTGGATGTAGACGAATCTTACTTCGACGACGACAAAGAAAACCAGGATCCAGAATGGAACGGACGCTGGTCACCAGCTCCCGAACAACAAACGAACAAGCTGGACACTATTGAAGAAGATTACGTACCGGAAGAGTCAAGCGAGGACTCATCCGAAGAAGAAGAGAGCGACACCGACGACGAAAACGAAGTATGCACGTTCACGGTAGACGCGCCAAGAAAGCTCTATGAGTTAATCATCTACCTCCAACGAAGGCATGAAGAATTCCTACCAAAGTTCTCAGGGAAACGATACCTAAACCCCAGCGAGTTCGACAAGACACTCGACACGATGAGGGGCATGGTGTGGGGCTACCCAACCATGAACGACACTGAGAACTTGGCTAAAGCGGTTGTCGAACGACCACCCATAGGAAGCCGGATGACAGGTACCGGATACCTAACACCAGCAGGAACTTTCGTCTCAAACGAACTACGAACAGCAGTACAGCATGTACAGGCTCTCTACTCAGAATCGCAGAAGATCCAGGAACGCAACAGACTACAAGTGTGGACACAGGGCAACGGGCTACAGGTTCTAGCCGAAGCCTCTAGGCACGAAGCACAGCGAACCACATACCATTCGGGAAAAGGATCAGCTCCCCAGGAATGAGCGACCAAAGGGAGTTATGCAACACTCAGGCTCACGCATCGACACCAAACACAGTTTTCCAGATACAAGCAATCGTCAACGGACACAGGACCAGTGTCATGATCGACTCCGGAGCAGCGGGGAACTTTATTTCCGAGTCTTTCACAACAAGAAACGGGCTAGCTACCCTGAAGAAGAAATGGGGTTACGAATTGATCGCGGTAGACGGATCATCGTTACCTAGCGTGGAATGGGAGACGACACCATTGCCACTGGCTATCCAACAGCACCACGAGAACATTACCTTGGATGTCACTGATATGGCCAGTCATGACATAGTATTAGGTATGCCTTGGTTGAGAAAGCACAATCCAGTTATCGACTGGAGGAGAAGAGTACTCACATTTAGGCAATGCAACTGCGTTATAGGCATTGAACCTACGCATCGACAGCGGACGATGGTAGATGAGGCAAGGAAACAGCTCAACGCATTCGAGCTTGCGCCGAACAGAAGGAATCAAGAACCACCTTCGACCGGGATAGATACTGGCGTGGGGCCGCCGGATCACGAAATCACTGGAACGGATGGAAGTAACGCACCATCGAAGGATGCTGGTATATCGGAACCAAGCATTCCCAAGGAGTACCTTAAGTGGAAAAGGCTCTTTGAAGAGGAAAAGGGTAGAGACGCCTTACCTAGACACCAACCATGGGACCACAAGATAAACATTCAGCCAGGGAAGGAGCCTCCATGGGGACCCCTATATCAAATGTCCGAGAAAGAGCTCAAAACCCTACGAGAATGGCTGAAGGAGAAACTCGACAAAGGATGGATAAGAAGATCCACCTCAAGTGCGGGAACTCCATGTATGTTTGTTCCAAAACAAAACGGGAAACTACGACTCGTACAAGACTACCGAAAATTGAACGAGATCACGATAAAGAACCGATATCCATTACCGAACATCGAAGAAGCACAGGACCGACTCACCGGATCCGACTGGTACACAAAGATCGATCTACGAGACGCCTTCTACGCCATCCGGATGGCGGAAGGAGAGGAATGGAAAACCGCATTCAGAACACGATACGGACTCTACGAATTCTTGGTCATGCCAATGGGACTGACCAACGCACCCGCATCCTGTCAAGACCTAGTCAATGAGACGCTGAGAGAACTTCTTGACGTGTGCGTCATTGCCTATATGGACGACATCCTCGTCTACACCAAAGGATCACTGCAGAACCACATTAGACAAGTCCAGGACGTCTTCGAGCGCCTCACAAGGGTAGGGTTCAAGACGGCACCAGAAAAATGCGAGTTCCACAAGAAACAAGTTAAATTCCTCGGATTCATCATAAGCACAACAGGAATCCAGATCGACCCGGCAAAGACACAGTCTATCGAAGAATGGCCGACGCCAGCCAACGTTAAGGACGTACAATCGTTCCTTGGACTCGCAAACTATAACCGCAAGTTCATCAAGGACTACTCCAAAACGGCTGCAGCCATGACTGCACTCACTAGGAAAGACACCAAGTGGACCTGGGGCAACAAAGAACGACAAGCTTTCGAAACACTCAAAAGACAGTGCGCCTCAGCACCAACACTTCGACTATTCGACGGAACAAAGGAAGTCCAAATCGAAACGGACGCATCGGACATGGCCATAGGCGCATGCCTTACACAAGAACACGATGGGAAAAGACACCCAGTGGCCTATTACTCAAGAAAAATGACACCCGCGGAACAAAACTACGACATCCATGATAAGGAACTTCTCGCTATTGTCGCTGCAATGCAGCACTGGAGAGTATATGCGGAAGGAGCACCTAAGCTGACGATTCTTTCTGATCACAAGAATCTCACTTACTTCACTACAACGAAAGTACTGACCCGAAGACAGGCCCGCTGGTCGGAATTGCTCGGACAGTACAAGTTTGAAATCCGCTATACCGCAGGAAAAGACAACGGCAGGGCCGACGCACTGAGCCGAAGAAGCGACTACATGGAAGGAAAGGAACCAGTGCGACAACAAGTACTTAAGACTAATCCAGATGGAAGTCTAAGCGCCAACACAAAGGAGTTCAACAACATAGTGCGCGTTCTTCAGGACACAGAAGAACAGTTCCCACTAGCACAAGGAAGATACCAAGTACCGAAAGGACGAGAAGAAGAATGCATACGACAACATCACGACAACCCGATGTACGGACATCCTGGAACCACAAAGACTCTCGAGATCATACAACGCAGCTTCTCATTCCCACAAATGAGACAAAAGGTATTGAACTACATTAAGCAATGTGTTCACTGTCAACAAAATAAGGCTGCACGACACGAGAAGTATGGACAAATACAGTTCAGGACACCACCGACACAACCATGGGACGAGGTCACGATGGACTTCATTACGAAACTTCCCATATCCACGGACAAGGCGACAGGCACGGAATACGACATGATACTGGTCATGGTCGATCGCCTAACGAAATATGCACACTTTATACCTGCCTGCGAGACATACACGGCAGAGCAACTCGGTTATCTCGTTCTCGACAAGCTAGTACGATACCACGGATTCCCAAAGGTCTTTATCACAGACCGAGACAAGCTGTTTACATCCAACTACTGGAAGACTCTTGTAGCGGAAATTGGTATACAACACAAACTGTCTACGGCATATCACCCACAAACGGACGGACAAACTGAGAGAGCAAATCAAACCTTGGAACAATACCTACGACACTACGTCAACTACGCACAAGACAACTGGGTATCACTCCTACCCATGGCACAACTTGCACTGAACAATCACAAATCAGAAACAACAGGCGAAACACCTTTCTTCGCAAATTTCGGAAGACACCCTACGCTGTTCGGTGACAAGAGAGATCACCCACAAGCGGAAAGGGCTATCGCCACAACGGAAGACCTAAGAGAGGTACACAAATCCGTCAATAAACGAATTCGGGACTCGCAGCAACGACTCACTGAATCTCGTCGAAAACAACAAATGGCACCTCAGCTAAAGAGGGGGGATAAAGTCTACCTTCTTACAAAAAACCTCAAGACACGAAGGAAGACCAAGAAACTGGATCATGTGAAAGTCGGGCCATTTCTCGTTGAAGAATCACGAGGACCAGTCAACTACCGACTACGACTACCAAAAGATGCCAAAATCCATCCAGTGTTCCACATCTCCGTGCTGGAACCAGCAGACCCCAAAACGCCATGCCAGGAAACATTCCACTACCAACCAGAAGAGGAAACTGAATTCGAAGTCGAAAAAATCCTGGACAAGAGAGGTCAGCGATACCTTGTCAAGTGGAAAGGATACGACAACTCAGAAAATACCTGGGAACCGAAAAAACACCTACGAAACTGTCAACAGAAAATCAAGGATTACGAGAGAAGGAAGAGACCTACCACCTAACCAACATTCGGAGGCTCAACGGGGCCAGCACTCCACTCGGGGAACTGGACACCAGTTATAAGACCCCAAGTGGAGGGGGAAACCTGTTCCCCAAAAACGCTGCCAAACTCGGAGAAGTCTACGAGCACCTCGCTACCGGCCGAGGCCGCGGGGGCCTCAGACTCTCCTTCCAGACGCTCCATCTCCTCCGCGGTGGACAAAGCCCTCTTGAAGGAATTGTCCTCCGTTGATTCCGCGGCACGAAGCTGTTTTCGCAGCCGGCGGGCCTTCGCACGGGCAGCTGCCACCTTCTGCTGAGCCGCTGCTATCACCCTCTCGGCCTCTTCTTCTGCTTCGGACAGAGCGTCCTCCGCCTCTTCCGCACTCCTGGACAGCGACTCCCGGATCTTGGCCATCTTCTCGAACTCCTGAAGAGTGACCCGGAGATCACACTTCTTGTGAGCGTCGTTGCACGCCTTGCAACGACCGGACCGAGCGTCGACACGACACTCCTGGCCCTGGCGACGACACCGACTGCACGAGACGGGCATAATGGATTGGAACCGGCGAGAACGAGAAAGGGCGTTAATGGTTTCCGCGTAGATATCAGAAGAAGACGAAGGGCGAAGAGGCATCGTGAGCCATGATGACGAAGACATGGTGGGGAAAGCGATCACAACTATAAAAGGTAGCTCGGGACGAGCTAGGCTAAGAGGGGGATGGTGTTACGGTATGACAACACCGCAAAGGAAAACATCCTGGCACGGGTCACGTGCAAAAGATGTATGCGCGACGTCCGCGACGCCTGACTGGGGACGACTCGTCGCGCATAGCGCGAAAGACGTACCCGCGACATGAGCGACGTCCGCGACGGTAGCGACGAGCGCACTTGTCGCAGAAGGCGCACATGGCGCGAAAGGACAGCCAAGACTGGCAAATCTCCTTTGTATTTAGGAACGCTGAGAATCCCTTATGGCTTCGACTGCGTTCAACTCATGTTACGATCTCACTGATTGGAATACACTCTTACTCCAATTATTCATCTTCGCTCAGTTTGCTTTAGCCTCTCCAAAGAATACCGCCACGTGACTTGACTTATCTCTCTTTTGAGATTAGCCCTGGAACGAGACATAACACTTATCTTTATTACGAAATTGTGCTTAGGTAAGTATGTAGCCTCTACTACTTTCGCGGCTTTAGTACTATATTCGAGGGAGGTCTACCTCTTTAGTTGTATAATACATACCGTTAGGCTAGGCCCGAGGACGTTAGTTAATGTCTTAACTAACTACTCGTCCGGCGAGAGTTGTAGCCTTGGTTTTAAGTTGCTTCTTTACTTACTGCTTAGCTAACTTACTAGCTCTACGCTCGTTAAGTTCGCCGTTAGCTTTATACTCCGCTTTAGTAAAACGTTCGGCCTCTCGTTTAACATCGACTACCCTAAATTGCTTAAGGCATTGCGCCTTAAGCAGTATCTAAGCCGCGTAATTAACTATCGCTAGGTTACTAAGAAGAAGTCGTAAGTTAGTAACACGTTAGCTAATTAATGCCTACATCTCCTCTCTCTTATTAACAAATCTAGGGTAGGTTAGTAGTATGTGAGCGGCGGTTTATCGGTGTACTTCATCCATTCGGTCGTCCGGTATCTAGTAAAAGTTACAGCTTAGTAATGGTACGTAGCCTATCTTATACAAGTAAGCATTAAGCGAGATAAAGCCGGTTCTTACTTATGTTACAATTAAGCCTAAGTAACGGCTCGCCGTCTTATACTTAGCGAGTGTTAATTTACTTAGTTCTAGTTAAAGGCGGAACAGTAACCGGCTATACGTGTCTTCGGTCTACCGTTACTTCCATTTTCTCGCTAATTCGTCCTTTATGTAGCCTTATGCCCACGTTATTATCTTTATTGAGTTTTAATAGGGCTTCGCCCTATTTGCTACTTCGTTAGCGAGCATGTCGGCTAATTCGTTACCGGGGATGCCTATGTAGCCTAGTATCTAGACGATACTAATCGGACAAGGGGTAGTTTATCTTAACGCTGTCACCGTACCGGCGCCCATTCACCTCGATCCGCGCGCACGTGCGTGGGCACCACAAGCGCGCCGCTGACTAAGCCGCTGACTAATCGGCTTGGCGCTCCCTTAAGTATCTCGCGCTCTCCGCGCCTCTCTTAGATAGCTATCTATTCGACTTGTACCTTATCCGACCACGTGCTTGCACCTGCTTGTGACACTTCGAATAGATCATCACCAACGTGTAGAGAGACACGAGAAGCTGCATTCGGGAGATTGCAGAGAAACCGCGACAGCACAAGGTGCTGAGATCAGGTGTTGGACTCGACTGAGTCGCACCTTGAAGTAGGTCATAGCTAACACAGCAGCAATGGCAAGACCCACCGGCACCGGCGCGCCAGGCGCAGGCGCAGAGAACACTGACCGACGCGTCCATCGCGCGTCCCTTAGTAGATCATCCTTCTTCACCCTCCCACCTGATCCGCCGGATCCCAACAGCGCGAACCCAGCCCAGGCGACTCAGACCCAAGGACGAGAAGAGGATATTGTGAACAAGCTCCTCGACGAGAACAACCAGTACCGCAAGCAGCATAAGAAAGTGTTCGACCAACTCCAAGAGATTGAAGAGGAGGAAGCCGAAACAGAACTGAACTTGGCTGATCTGTGCGGGCACGAGTTCATCGAGGATGAGACAGAAGACGAAGGAGCGGGCACGAGTGCAAGCGCACCTGAGAGGAGGGTTACTATCGACAACTTCCAGGAAGCTTTTGACTCACTGAATGGGCTGAACGCCGATAAGTTCAAGAAGACGGTCAACGACCACCCTCAAGCGATCCACAAGATCCTGTGCGACATCGAGTCAGACCATCGCCGCACACACAAACTAAATGCGACACTCGAGATGGCCAACCGCATCAACCTCCGTAAGGCGCAAGATGCAAAGGACCAGATGGACCGACTCGAGGATGCGATTGGTGAGGAACAAGCGGAGAACACCACTCTCAAGGAGGAAATCACCAAGTTGAAGGAGGAGATCGCAAAGCACGATAACACCATCAACGTCGACCCCGATGAACTTATCCAAGCCAAGGCTGATACGGCCAAGGCCACGGAAGCTAAGAAGCTGTACCGCACCCAGTGCAAGGCAGCTGAGGCCAAGCTTGTAGCTGCCGAGGAACGCATTGCTGAGCTCGAGAAGCAAAAGAAGGAACGAGGGCGGTCCAAGGAGAAACAGGACCCACCTCCGCAGAGAACGGAGTCCGAAGAGTCGCTGGAGCGTCGCCAGAATGGCGGCAAGCCAAACAAGCCTCAGAAGTCCGGCAAGCCCACGAAGAACAACGGAGATCCTGATTCGTCTGACTCTTCGGACGACGAGGATGGTGACAAGGACAAGAACCGCAAGAACAGTCGCAAGAGCGGTAGTCGCGAGAGGGCTAGTAAGAAGACGGACTCAGATGGCAACCCCATCTCGGCATACACCACATATGATGCCAACATGACTACCGGCATCAAGTCTTCTACCGAACCGAAGGCCCCTACCAAGTTCGACCCGAAGAGCGACGACATCAAGTTTCAAGAATGGCAGCGTGCTGCTGAAGCTAAGCTGCAAGCATCCAAGTACCGTACAGTAAAGGACTCCCTTCAAAACGTCCAGAGCTGGCTGAAGAACGGCGCTTGGACATATGTCGACTCAAAGATTCCTAGTCTCACCAAGTCCACGGATGGCACAACTACCCAGTATGCCTCCGTTGATGAGATGATGGAGGATCTGGCTAAGCGCTACGGCACCCGCAACGCCCACGCCAACGCCATGACCAAGCTCAACACTCTTCAGCAAGGCGACAAGGAGAAGTTCAGCGACTTCTACCCATCCTTCCGCGAGAACGCCGACATCGTCAATCTGGACAACGGCGCCGAGGAGAAGAAGCTCGAGAAGGACTTCTTACTCCGCAAGCTGAATGCGCGCTACGACAACCGCATTATGAACGAGGATACGGCCAAGATGACTCTCGAACAAGTTGTCTCAGCACTGTACGATTACGAGGACAAGTTTGAAGCCTACGACCTTAAGCACGGCAAGACCAGCAACAAGACCCAAGGTGACAAGAAGAACACCAAGGGTGGCGATGACAAGAAGGATAGCACTTCGAGCGGTGGAGGCAACACGAACACCACTACCAACCCGAATGCTAAGACCAAGTGGGCTGACCGTCCTCAGCAGTATCAGCACATCCAGCCTCTGGATGCGACTCGAGCCCAAGAATGCATCGACCAGAATCGGTGTCTGAAGTGCGAAGAAGAGGGACACCGCCGCGTTGACACAGACCAGTGTCCACTGCGCGATGTTGCCCGCCGTCCTTTCGCACCAGGTTACAACCCAAGCAACAACCGTCGCAATGGTGGTGGCAATGCCAACAACAACGGCGGCGCGGGAAACGCCTAGTCCACTCTGTGAGCGCAACACACAGTGGACCGCACGAGTCACGAGTACAAGAGCATGAACATGAGCAAGGACCTCCTGAGAGAGGCAAGGTTTTGAGCATATCGGCACACTCCCTGCTGGCTGCAAACCACTCTGTAGATGAACACAATCCAGTGATAGCTTCTCATTTGGTTATGCCATGCACAGTGAATGGAAAGATCCCTGCTCAAACCTTTCATGATGATGGTGCTAACTCTACGTACTTCGACATCGACTTTGCGCGCAGAAATAACCTTGATATGATACAACTGCCCAACCCCATGGGGCTGATGTTAGCAGACGGCCAACCTGCTAGTGACCTAATCACTCACAGAACAACGGCACAGATCCAGATCGGCGACCACGTGGAGACAAGGTCTGGTTACTGCGCATCACTGGAATATGATGTAGTCCTCGGCCGACCCTGGCACGACGAGCATCAGCCTGTGTTCCACTATGCGTCAGGAACCATGACTCTGTTCTCAGCCTATTGCCGCGCCAACTGCTTGAGGAGCACTGAACCCGTATGCGTGCAGTCTATCAACGACAAAGGAACCACGCCGGTGTGCATCCTGCAGACCGAAATGCCAGTGCTCGAACCCTCCAGATCCAACTTCGCTAACTACGTACGACCTTACGTAGAGGATGAAGATGAACCCGTCCCAGCTGTGGTTCAGGAGACACACAACACGAAGGCAGCCATGCGGCATGCAGTAGACCTTGAAGAAGAACTGGAAGCATCACACCACGCCCGTAAGCCATTACCTGCTGATGGTCCTGACACTCTGAAGCGTCCGGCTCGACACACCAAGAAGGCGCCGAAGCCTATGCCAGAAGAACCCGAGATCGATATCAAACCCATCACGGCAGAGGCGCTTAGGCGAATGAGTCGCAGGCAAGGCTGTGAAATTCATATGATGTGGATGTTTGATCCGAAAGAAG
The DNA here is from genome assembly GCA_033816765.1 of Nothopassalora personata. Lineage (NCBI taxonomy): Eukaryota > Fungi > Ascomycota > Dothideomycetes > Mycosphaerellales > Mycosphaerellaceae > Nothopassalora > Nothopassalora personata. The sequence goes on along the minus strand of CM066287.1, from coordinate 3,173,927 downwards.
ACCTTGACAAACAAGTCGCTCGCGATCCCCTCTCAGCTTGTGCGCTGAAGGCATTCGGCATGCGAGCTAAGCCCGTAAGAGGAGGCACGGCTGCGATGTTGGTGGACTCCAACACTCAGGAGAACATGGACAGATTGGAGAAGTCCCCGGGTGATTACACCCAGCGACAACTCAATGCATCTGCCGTGTCAGCCGACGACTATCAGCGATTCATGAACGGCAAAGACAAAGACCAAGATCCTACCCCTTTGCTGCCGGTTGAATTCCGAGAAATGGCCAGACTGTTCAGCCGCAAGGAGGCAGACAAGGTGCCACCAAGGAGACCAGGTGTGGACCACGAGATCAAACTGAAGAACGGTCAAACCCCTCCGTTTCGAAGACCATACTCCTTCTCCGCTCGGGAAAACGAGGTCATTAAAAAAATGGGTCGATGACCAGCTCGAAAAAGGCTTCATCCAGCGCAGTGTGTCACCAGCAGCAGCACCTGTTCTGATAGTAAAGAAACCAGGCGGAGGACTCCGCGTTTGTGTCGACTATCGTGCACTGAACGCGCTGACCACAAAGAGCAGGTACCCAATCCCTCTCTTTCAGGAAACGCTAGACCGCATTGCAGGCGCGCAATGGTTCACTAAGCTGGATGTCATTGCAGCATTCAACCGTATCCGCATTGCAGCAGGGGATGAATGGAAAACGGCATTCACTACTAGGTATGGGCAGTTCGAATGCGTGGTTATGCCCTTTGGATTATGCAATGCGCCAGGAACATTCCAATCCTTCATTAACGACACTCTGAGGGAGTTCTTGGATGACTTCGTATCATGCTACCTGGATGATGCACTTGTATTCAGCAAAACCAGGGAAGAGCACGTCCAACATGTGCTAAAGGTTCTGAGAAAGCTCGACGCTGCTGGACTGCAGCTCGACATCGACAAGTGCGAGTTCTTCAGACATGAGACCACATATCTTGGCGTGATTATTACGAACGAAGGCATCAAAATGGATCCAGCCAAGATCGAATGCGTGAAGAACTGGCCTACTCCCGCCAACGTTACCGATATTTTGTCGTTCACGGGGTTTGCCAACTTCTATCGGCGGTTCATCAAAGACTTTAGCAAGATCTGTTTGCCCATGACCAAACTCACGCGCAAGAACGTACCATGGGAATGGTCAGAGTCGTGCCAACGAGCATTCGACGCGCTGAAACAGGCATTCATCGACGCCCCTACACTGAAGCACTTCTATCCAGGAAGAGAAACGATTCTCGAAACAGATGCCTCGGATTACGTGACCGCAGCAGTCCTTTCTCAACGAGATGAGAATGGCGTACTTCATCCGATCGCATACATGTCCAAGAAGATGGATCCGCAACAGTGCAATTACGACATCTATGACAAGGAGCTTTTGGCGATCGTACAAGCTTTCGAAGAATGGCGCCCGGAGCTAACCGTCAACGAGTACGGCACTGACGACTACGAGAATCTGCCAGACCCCGACTCTGCAGAGGACAAGCCTACTCTCGTGTATTCTGATCACAAGAACCTTGAATGGTTCATGAGTACGAAACAGCTTAACCGAAGGCAAGCTAGGTGGGCCGAGTTCCTGTCCCAATTCTTCTTCAAGATAGTGTACCGACCAGGCGTACAAGGCACGAAGCCGGACAGTCTCACACGGCGCTCACAGGACCTTCCTGTGCCTGGCGATCTTACTGATCCGCGCAATCAGCAACAACATCAGATATTGCTTGGGCCAGACCGGGTTCTGAATCTGTCCTCCACGAGAGTCCTTAGCGCCTCCGCCAACGACGTCGTGACTCCGCTCACCACCGCCATCCGAGAATTGTATGCGCAGCCAGAAGCAGAGGAGGCCGTCCAACAACTGGAACGCGATGAGCCATGCACGCTGCTACGAAAACATCGTATCGACGACCGTCATGCAGTGCCAGTTGGGGGAATGATATACATCAAGAACATCTATGGCGGATACAGCCTGTTCGTTCCACCAGAGTCAGAAGATGCCCTTGATGAAGGAGAAGTGCCGGTGCGCACTCGCATCGTGCAAGCTTTCCATGACCATGCCGCAGCGGGCCACATGGGAGATGAAAAGACTTACGAACTCGTTGCTCGCAATTATACTTGGCCAGGCATGGCTCGTTTTGTCAAGAAATACGTCCGAGCTTGTCGCACTTGCCACACGAACAAGAGCACCAACATCCAGTACCCTGGACTGTTGAAGCCGTTGCCTGTACCATTCGGCGCATGGGAAGACATTGCTGTCGACTTCGTCGTCAAACTGCCGGAGGGGAAGAGTGCGGTGGATGGACGAACATACGAGAACATCATGACGGTCACATGCCGCCTTACCAAGGAAAGACACATCATTCCTGTCCTCTCGATGACCGCCGAACATTGTGCCTTGGTGTTCTTGAAGTACGTGTTCAGCAGACATGGGCTTCCCAAGTCCATCGTCTCAGATCGCGGCACGCAATGGGTATCGGCCTTTTGGCGAAGGATCTGTGCCCTCCTAGGCATCAACCAGAAGCTCTCATCTTCATATCACCCGGAGACGGACGGCCAGTCGGAGAACACGAACAAGGTGATGGAACAGTACCTCCGCATGTTCGTCAATTACGCTCAGGATGACTGGCCGGATTGGGCCCCGTTGGCCGAGTTTACTGCTAACAACGCCGTATCAGCTACAACAGGGGTATCACCGTTCTACGCCAACACAGGACGTAACCCACGCTTTTCCGAGCTCCACCTCGAGCTCCCAATGCCACTTATGCCACACAGGCAACGACTCGACGCGGAGTCAGCAGACAGGTTCGCAAGAAAGATGCATGACATGCAGGAGTTCCTACGACAGCAAATGGCCCTCGCCCAAGCCGTCCAAGCCGAATACGCAAACCAAAACCGTACACCAGCACCACGATACGTCGAAGGTAACGAGGTATGGGTGAGCACCGAGAACTGGGAGATGGAGAGACCGTCTAGGAAGTTGGACGTGAAGTGGTCAGGTCCGCACGTGATCACGGAGGTGCTGCCGGGGAACACCTATAAAGTGGAGCTGCCGCCCACTATGAATATTGACAACCGCTTCCACTCACACCTTCTAGCACCGGTTCATCCTCCAGTCGAAGGGCAAGTACAACCTGCGCCTCCACCGATACGAATCGTGGACGACGAACAACACGAAACCAACCCAGCCGAGCCCGACTTTTGGGAAGTGGAGGAGGTGTTGGATTGCAAGAAGAGATGGCCGAGAGGAAGAACACCTAGAGGTGGTGTGAAAGAGCCATATTATGAGTACTTGGTGAAGTACGTTGGATACCTAGAACCATCCTATGAAGCTGCGGGCCAGGTCATTGAGACAGCCGCCGCCTCTGTCGCCGACTTTCACCATAACCATCCTCGAGCAACCAGACCACCTGGTTTTCAACCTCCTGCAGACTGGGTTGCCAATGAGGATGCCACGGGCATGCGACTGGCGCGTGACTCAGCACTCAATGCAGCAGCGATGGCTCTGATGCCGGTGGGACCTGGACTCAGGACTTGTGAGAAAGAGAGCGATACGCGTCGCGATGACGATCTTTCTCGACAAACAGACCAAGTAACAGGAGTGGATCTGCTGATTGGCGCGAGTCATGACGACAGTGAAGCTGATGCGCATCAGATCGCAGTGTGTAGCCGCCTGGATGGCGCGAGTCACTACGGCACAGGGTACCTGTGTGAAGAGCTGGGTACACACACCGAGAAAGACACCGTCCGGACAGTAGCTGAGGCTGCTGCGCCGTGTCGCCGCGAAAGTCTGCCTGCGTTACGTAGCGTCATAGATGGTTACGCGGAGGACGAGGAAGTCGACACTGTGACGGATGATGAGTTGATAGACGACGAGAAGTTCGCGAAGGCAATGATGGATACGATGGATAGGAGAGGACAGAGTGCTCCGGAGCGCACTCTCAGAGGGGGGGGTAGTGTCACCGTACCGGCGCCCATTCACCTCGATCCGCGCGCACGTGCGTGGGCACCACAAGCGCGCCGCTGACTAAGCCGCTGACTAATCGGCTTGGCGCTCCCTTAAGTATCTCGCGCTCTCCGCGCCTCTCTTAGATAGCTATCTATTCGACTTGTACCTTATCCGACCACGTGCTTGCACCTGCTTGTGACAAACGCGTAAAAGTCCGCTATTGCCCCTTATGCGATTAATGCCGTCGCATTCGTAATTAACTTCGCTAGGCCCTAATTGTCCGTATAGATGTACACTAGCTTAATTAGGTTTTGCTTAATAACGGTCTTTAATACTAGTAGTATGCCGTGTGCCTCGGTATAGTACGATAATAAGTGTGTTTACGTACTAAGCGGCATAGCCTCCTAGATCGTTTCGTCCATTATTACCGCTAAGCATCTAAGTCGGTTACCCTTCTTATCTTTCTTAAGCGAGCTATCGGTGTATATATATGTACTAGGTAGCTTAATTAAGGCATCGTACTGCCGCGTCGCCGCTTCTATCGTATCTTAAATAAAAGTCTTTAGATACATGCCCTAAGGACAGTTAACGAAGGCCTGTTTAAGCTTAAGTAGTAGTTAACCTCCTAGTGCGAGGTACGCCCGTTTCTAGCTAGTAAGCGGTGTAACCCATCGTCTATCTCTATCCGGTATCGCCTCTACTAGGTAATGACTGTAGCCTTTAGATGCTATGCGAATGAACGTTTATATAACTATCGACTTAATCTCTAGGTCCGGCAGTATAACATCTAGTTCAATTTCTAGGCTAGCCTTACCCGTTGTTCGAAAGGCCCCTACTATTTAGATAAGGGCTCGGTATTAGATCTTATTAAGTAGGTCATGTGTTTACTTTAAGCCCTATTCGCCTAGTCTATACTATACTAACGCCGCGTACGTAATTAATAGTCTAATAGTTGCTAGGTAGGCCCTTCGAACTATAAGCGGCCCTACTCCTTTTATTAATTTACACAATACTTAAAGAACTAGTAACCGCTTTTCCGCTTTTCGTTCGAGTTCGGCTCGGTACGTATAGAAGTTAAGTCTTTAGTCGAGCGTTACTCTAAGCACTTTAATCGTATCTTGTAGTTTAATAGTTGTGCCGTTAAAGATTAGTTCGAAAGCGTTCTATTCTCGATTAATAGTAGCTACTTAGGTGCCTAGCGGCTAGAAGTGTATTAACTAAAACTTAGCTAGCGTAAATAGAGCTACATACTAGTAAGCCTATCGTTCGCTAATCGTTATTACTAGTTCGAGTTTTACCTTAGTCTCCGCCGCCGTCTTACCTTATGCGAGGATAGTAGCATCGTCTATCCATCCTACTAATGTAAGGCCTGCCCTCGCCGTCTCTTTAAATAAGTCGGCATTAAAGATAATGAAAAGCGGTAGTAACAGCGGTAAGCCTTATAGTATGCCTACTAATATGTCCGCCTCCGGTACTATGTAGTCCGGTAGTCGAAGTGTAGTGCGTCTACCGCTAAGGAAGCTCGCTATCTAGCTAGCTATATTACCGCCGAGTCGTCGCTTCTTAAGGTTATGAATTAATCGTTAGTAGGAGACGTAATCGAAAGCTCCCTTAACATCGAGTGCTAGGGTAGAGGCTCTACCTTTATCGTGCTATGTTTACGCTATTAGTTCGATAAGGCTATGTAACGCTTTATTAACTAAGTATCCTTTACGGCCTCTAAAGTAGCCTTTCGGTAGCACTTAGTTAGTCTTAAAAGCGTATTGTAGCCTCTCGGCTATTACGCTCTCTATTACTTTACTAATCGTGTTAAGTAAAGCAATTAGTCGGTATCCTGCTATCGAGTTTACTAGCTTATTTAGCTTAGGTAAGTAAACTGTTATTAAGGTACGTAGTCGTTATAGGTAGTACTAGTTTAATAGGCTTACGTTAAGCAGCCTTATAAGTTCGATAGCGAATATCGGTAGATCTAGCAGCGTCTCCTTAGGCGGTGTATCTATCTCTTCATTAAAACCTTTTAGTATAGGTAGCGGCGGTAGTATTAGTACCGCCGCCTTTAGGAGTTCCGCCGGGTACCCGTCTAGGCCTAGTACTTTACTTATGGCTATTTGTTTAATAGCGAGCTAGACCTCGTATATTGTTAGAGCTAGCATTAGTATTAGTTAAGGGTACTTAAAGTTTAGCGTAATGTTGCTTAAATCGGCCTGCCGTTATTAAGGGAAGAATGCTACGTATAGTAGGTTAGCCTTAGCTACGCTTATAGTTATAGGTAGTTGTTATCTATTAACGAGCGTTAGTAGATGTAATCGAGCTAGCTAGCCTTAGTTCTTCTTCTACTTAATAACCCTCTATAGTTTCTTAAGGTCGCTATCCGTTGCTTCTAGTATTTAATAGAAGGTCTTATCCTTCTATTTACATATATCCTTAGTATAGCCCTTCGTAGCCTAGATGTATCTCTACTCTAGTCTCTCGTCCGGTCGTCCTTAGTCGCGGAGTCTTCGCACCTATCTCTTAAGTTATCGAACCTCCTTTCGTGTATTAGTAAGTGCTTCGGTAAAGCCGGGCTTAGTTCTCGCTAAATTGTAGCGCGCCGTTAGTACCGCTATTACAATGGCCTCTTTAAGCGCCTCTCGAATCTTATCGAGAGCCTTATCGATAGATAGCGGCGTGCCCATTTATTCTTTAATTAAGAGCTTACCGAGATTCTCTTAGAGTTTTCGTTTATTAATCGATTTCTACTTACGTCGTGTCTCTTCTTCGGGTTTCTTACTACTATGTAGCACGAACTCGAATAATGATTCGATTAGCCGGTAGTCGGAGTTCTATTTATTGCCGCCTCCTACTAATATTTTAGGTATCTTAAGGGTCTTCGAGTAGAAGACTAGGTCGATTGTTAATGTGCCTTCGGTAGCCTAATCGAAACGCGTTAGTATGCCTAGTAGTATAGCTTAGGTAAGGTTATAGCCCCTCGCTATTTGGTAGAGCGCGTACCCTCTACCGTTTAGCGTACACTCCGGTACCTATGCCCGGTAATGTACGTTAAAGTCGCCTAGTAGTACTATGTAGTTAGTAGCGTAGTGCGGGATTTGATCGATTATCGCCGTTACTAGCGGTAATGTCGTGTTTAGTAGTTAGTAGACGTGAATAAAGGTAACAGGTGTTAGTCCTTTAAATACTACCTTTACTATGTATTCGTTATCGACTATTAGAGCCCACTAGTCTTACTTCCATCGTTTATTAATGTATGTAGCTATCCGTGCCTCCGAGTTTCGTTAGAACAGTAGCTAGAACTCGCCTTTATATAGGTAATAAGTTATTACTAGCCCTAGTGTTCGTTCGTTAAGGTATAGCTCTTAAATAGCTATAATGTCGTACTCGAGTATCTCTTTATTTTAGAATAAGAGCGTTATCGTGTCGCTGCTTTACTAAACGTTATATTAAAGGATGTTAATTAACGATCCCTCTGTAAGGGCACCTGCTTAGGTAGTACGAAGTTGTTAGACAAGCTATCTAAGAGGTGCGCGAGGCGCGAGAAGTTAATATACAAGCCGAGGCACGCGGGTCGGCCCGGGCCCGGTCACGTAACTCGCCACGTTCACTCGCTGTGCGGCCATGGGCCGTCACACCACCCCCCCCTTCAAAACGGTCACTCCTGTGCACCGTGTCAAGGGAAGTTTGATGTCCATTTCGCTTGTCGCTTCGGTCACAGTCATCGGTTACCTTTGTTGGTGCCATGCCTGGCGGGTCATCATCTTCATACGAGCCGTTGTCTTCTGCCAGAAGAGCCACAGGCACCTGCGCGATCAATTCGCGTGGCCCTCCTGCGGTTACTGGGTTGGACGTAATCATCGCAGCACTGAGGGTGCCCGCGTCATCAGATGGTGCTTCCTCATTCGCAATCCATCCTAGCGGTGGTGTGAAGCCGGCTGGTCTAGGGGCCGTAGGGTGGTTGTGATGGAAGTCGGCGACAGAGGCGGCTGCTGTTGCAATCATAGTCTCTGCGGGCTCCCAAGTTAGCTCGTTATCACCTACCCACTTCACGCAGTACTTGTAGATTGGGACCTTTCCTCCTGCTGGCGCACGCCCTGGCGGCAGCGACCTGTGCGAGTCCACGACTTTCTCCACGTGCCATTCCTGGTGAGACCCATCTTCGTCCTCCACCTCGATTGGCGGAGGCGGAGGGACGACTTGTCCTGTGACTGGGTCGTAGCCTGGTCGCAAGTAATTGGCGTGGAACCCGTCATACAGGTTGCTCAGTGAGTCTGGCAATGCGACTCGATATGTGTCGTGTGGCAGCACTTCCTTGATCGGGTAAGGACCCGCATACTTGTAGTCCAGTTTCTTAGACGGGCGTGTGGTGTGCCAGTTCTTGGTGCTAATGTGCACCATGTCGCCTAACTTGTATGCTGGTGCTATGGTCCTGCGTCGGTTGGCATACTCCGCTTGTGTATCTTGCGCCATTTGCATGGCGTCTCTGAGTGCCTGCCTGAGTTCATTCATCCGGGCTCCGAATGCAGTCGCCGATTGTGCATCGAGGCGTTGCTTGTGTGGCATGAGTTCCAGCGGCAGCATGACTTCTGCGTCTGAATACCTCGGGTTCTTGCCTAGCGTTGCCATGAATGGGGAGAATCCGGTAGATTCTGACACGTGGTCGTTCGCAGTGAACTCTGCCAGAGGCAGCCAATCCGGCCAGTCGTCCTGGGCATAGTTGGTATACGTGCGCAGGTACTTCTCCATGGCCTTGTTCGTGATCTCGCTTTGCCCATCTGTTTGGGGGTGGTAGCCCGTTGACAGCTTGCGCTTGATGCCTAGTAGCTGGCATAGGCGCTTCCAGAATGCGGAAAGCCATTGGGGTCCTCTGTCTGTAACGATCGACTTAGGCAGCCCATGGCGGCTGAACACGTACTTGAGGTAGATGAACGCAATGTACTCTGCGCTCATGTTGAGCACTGGGATCAGATGCCGCTCCTTACTCAGGCGGTCTGTCACTGTGAGAACGTTTTTGTACTTCTGCCCATCTGCGGTGCAGCGTGCTTCGGGCAGCTCGACTACGAAGTCCATTGCGATGTCGTCCCATGTGTCGAGTGGCACTGGCAACGGTGCTAGCAATCCGTGTTCGGCATCCTGCACTGGGTTCACGTTTGTGCACGTCGTGCATCCTTTGCAGAACTCGCGTATGAAGCGTGTCATGCCTGGCCAGATATAGTGGCGTTTCAATAGGGTGTTGGTCTTAGTCTTTCCTGGGTGACCTGCGGCTGGGGCGTCGTGAAATGCTTTCACTATGCGGGCATACACCGTGTTGCCTTCATCATCTTCAGCTGGTTCTGGGACATACAGGCTGTAGCCACCTTCTCTGTTCTTGACGTAGATCATTCCATCTACTGTCATCGCGTGCTTAGGGTCGATCTTGTGCCTGTGGAGCATCTTCACCTTGTCGCCAGCTGCCAGCTGTTGCAGGGCCTCTTGTGGTTCTTGCTGTTCGTATAGGGATCGGATGTCGCGTTGTAGGTCCTCATCCACAACGCCGGTGGCTTCCGATGCCGCGAGTTGTAGGATTCTGCTGGCTAACAAGTTCGGCATAAACAATTCGGGTCCTAGCAACACGCGATGCTGCTGCGTGTGCCGGGGATCATCCTCGTCCTTGCGTATCGCATCTTGTGAGCGGCGGGTAAGGCTATCGGGCTTGCCTCCCTGCACTCCTGGTCTGTAGATGATCTTGAAGTGGAATTGCGATAGGAATTCTGCCCAGCGTGCTTGGCGCCGGTTGAGTTCCTTCGTGGTCATGAAGTACTCAAGGTTCTTGTGGTCTGAGTAGACGAGCACTGGCTTGCCACTTGGGTCGGCCAGGAAGTTCTCGCAATCGCTGCCCACGCAGTCCTTGTCATCGATGTCACCTGCTGCCAGCTCAGGACGCCATTCTTCGAACGCTTTGACAATAGCGAGCAACTCTTTGTCATAGATGTCGTAGTTGCATTCCTGGGGTGACATCTTCTTAGACAGATATGCCACTGGTCTCAAGATGCCATTATGACGTTGGGAGAGGACCGCTGCGGTGACGAAGTCCGAAGCGTCAGTCTCAAGCACTGTCTCCAGCCCATGCTGGAAGACTGCGAGGATTTCTCCTTCTGCATCGGTGAATGCTTTCTTGAGGCCGTCGAACGCTGCTTGGCACTCTGCCGTCCATTGCCATGGCACGTCTTTCTTGGTGAGGCGGGTAAGCGGCAATGTTATCTTGCTGTAGTTCTTGATGAATCGTCGATAGAAGCCAGCGAATCCGTTGAATGCAAGCACATCCGTGACATTACGAGGTGTTTCCCATTCTTGCACTGCTCTCACCTTCTCCGGGCACATGGAGATGCCGTCCTTGCCAATAATAAGGCCAAGGTACTTGGTCGATTGGGTGTGGAATTCACACTTCTTGATATCAAGTTGCAGGCCTGCGTCTCTGCAGCGCCCTAGCACCTTCTTCACATGTCCAATGTGCTCTTCAAGCGTGTCGCTAAAGATGAGGATATCATCTAGATAGGCTGATGCAAAGTCATCTAGGAACTCCCGTAGCGTGTCGTTCACATAAGCTTGGAACGTTCCTGGGGCGTTGCATAGGCCGAATGGCATGACTAGACATTCGAACTGCCCATAGCGGGTAGTGAACGCTGTCATCCACTCATGCCCCTTTGCGATGCGGATGCGGTTGAATGCTGCAATCACATCTAGCTTCGTAAACCACTTCTTTCCTGCGATGCGGTTCAAGGTGTCCTGCATCAGGGGAATAGGGTATCTTGACTTGATGGTAAGTGCATTGAGGGCTCTGTAATCAACGCATACTCTCAACCCACCTCCTGGCTTCTTGACGATAAGGCACGGAGATGCAGCATCGGCGCGGCCTTCATTCTTGCGGATCTTGCCTTGGGCGATCTGTTCGTCAGTCCAGTGCTTGATGATCTCGTCTTCTTGCTTAGACATGCGGTATGGTCGCTTGAAGGGTGGCACGGCATCGGGTTTCAGCTTGATCTCATGGTCAATCCCAGGCCGGTGTGGCGGAAGCTCTTCTGAAGCCTTCTTCGAGAAGCAATCAGCGAACTCGTGGTATGTTGGCATAAGGTGGTCCTTTGGATCGATCTCTTGGTCGTTGACTTTCATGAACTTGTCCACGTCTGCTTGTGCGTGCATCTTGCAGGAACGGAGTGTTGGGGCTACACGTTCTGATGCTGGTATGAATGCAGCGGCACGCGCGTTCAGCCTTGAGATCGTCTTTTCGTCTGACAGCATCTTACAGTTGCCTCCAGCAACTGTCTTCATGTTGTGCGCCGTCATGGCGCAAGCGGCAAGCGAGTCGCCCGCTCGCTGCTGCTCCACCTTGGGGTCATAGACATACATCAGGTGAACTTGCGCGCCCTTTTGCTTGGCGAGGCGCACGAAGTAGTCTGCATTGACTTCTTTGATGTCGATGTTCTTCTTAGGCTCTTCTGCTTGTTGAGCTGCGGCTTCGGCAGCTGCTGCTACTGCTGCTGCCACAGCGGCCTTTGCTTCCTTTGCTTCGAGTCTCTTAGCAGCCCGGCGAACTTTTCCAGGGCCGCGCGTTGTCATGCGCTTGATGGTGTCTTCGCCGTCAGCCGGCAGTGGCAGACGGGCGTGCTGCCAAGTGACATCTCCTTCGTCATCTTCTTCCACGGTTGCCGAGCGGTACTTGCTAGGAAGCTCCTCGTGGGTCTGGAACGTAAGGACTGGGTTCTGGTCTTGATCATTGACTGACTGCACCCACGTCGCTTCCTTTCCGGACAGGCAGTTGTCCTTGCAGTGTTGAGAATCGAGCGTCATAGTGCCGGACTCATAATGCAGGCCTGGTTGATGCTTGTCGTGCCATGGTCTCCCCAAGACGATGTCGTATTCGAGGTTGGTGAGCCAGGCATTGATCACTTCGGAGTGCCCGTTGATCTCCAGGGTGAGCTCCGTACGGTATTCGATCATTTCCTTTGCAGTGGACATGTCGGCGAGGCCCAGTGCCAATGGGCTGTCCAGCTTCGAGAGTGGCAGGTCATTCTTTCGCGCATATACGATGTCAACGTAGTTTGAATTGGCTCCGTCATCAAGGAATGAGAATGCATATTTTCCATTCGCTGTGCAAGGCACCACTAGGTGTGATCCTATTACAGGGTTGTGCTCTATGTGCACCATTCGTAAGGAATGGGATGATATTCTGAGATCACCTTCCCCAATCCCTTCTGACTTCGGCCTTGACGTTGACGTGTTCGTATCCAGTCCACTGGTTGTTGCGCTCAACGAGTGGACTAGGCTTTTTCCGACTGGGTAGTCGGGCGCGGTGGCATCTGGTAGTTCCAGAGCTCACACTCCTTGTCGGTCAGCTGGTGACCTGGCTTGCGGCACTTCTTGCACAGTCTCTCCTTCATGCAACGCTCAGTCTCAGCGTCGTCAAGAAGAGTGAGGTGCTTGAACTCAGCTGGGCGAGAGTCCCATGGCAGGCGGTCCACCTTGCGGCGATTCTTTGAGCCGCCTCCGCCAGATCCGGCTGGAGTGGTGCCGTTGGGCTTGTCGTCCTTCTTGTCGTCCTTCTTGTCGTCCTTCTTGGCCGTAGACTTCTTCTTCGGGTGAAGAGTCTCGGCGACCTTGAAATCCTCCTCAGCCTTGAACAGGGCATCGACTGCTTCGCTGAGGGTCTTAGGGTTTGCTTGCTGATAGCGGATCAGATAGCGGTAGTTGAGCTTGCGCATGAGGTTGTCCATAGCGTCTTCTCCGGTCATGCGCATCAAGTTGGCATAACGGCGCCACTCGCGGTAGAGTTCGGCGAAGGAGTCCTTGGAGTTGTCCTCTGGCTGCTTCAACACAGCCATGTTGTCGCGAGCGCGGCCGACGGGGTTGCGATCGCCGTACCACTCGATGAGGGACTTCATCATCTTGTTGACTGATGAATACGGGCGCTCGCTTCCGCTCATGATGCCTGCGATGGATGGAACCTTCGGGTTGAGCAGCGCCCAAGCGCCTCCGTCGGTGTAATCCAGTATGAACTTGAGCACGGCATCCTTGTCACGGAACGTGGTGGCGGCGAGCTTGGTCTCCAGTGCGCTGAGCCACTTCTCAAGCGATGGTCCCTTCAGGTCGCCTTCCTTGCTGAGGTCGCCTTGAAACTTATGCTTGGGGCCTTCGACACTTCGGTCCGTCTTCCAAGGACGATCGAGTGACTCGTCGATGTCCAGGATGTTGTTGAAGTTGATCTTGGTGACCTTCTTGGTCTTCTTGGACTTGCGGCGGCGAGCGCGGCGGTCATCGTCTGAGGACTCGTCGCTGCTACTGCTGCTGCTGCTGTCACTGCTATCCGGATCGTATCTCGGCTTCCTGCTCTTGCGCTGCTTGCCAGCCCTGTCCTTCTTGCTAACCTCTTCACCTGACTCATCGGATGAGTCTCCGCCGCTGGACTGCTTGCCAGTCCTGCCTTGGTCCTTCGGCGGTGATGGCTCTCTTCCAGCACGTCGACGAGAGATGGAACGTGAGAGCGAGGAGCGACGATCCTTGCCTCGTGCTTCGGTGCGCCCACGCTGCTCGGCTGCTTCGAGCTCCTTAGCATGCGCGTTGCGAAGGGCTTGGATGTCGCGCTCGTGATCGGCAACGGCTTCTTCGTAGTTGTCCACTTCACGCTCCAGCTCTCCAATGCGAGCCTCTCGCTCCTTGACCCAGACCATTGCTTGCTTGGCATGCTCGTACGCTTTCTGGGAGTCAGTTGGAATGGGCAGGGCCTTAAGTGCATCGAGTTCGATCTTGACGGTGTCCAGGTCCTTGATAACTGTGTCGCGCTCAGCGCTGGCGGTGTCACGATCGGCGGTGACTTTAGCCAGGTGGTCGCGCAGGTCCTTTTGCTGGGCATCGGAGGCCTTCAGTAACTTGTCCAAGTCCGACACCTGCTTCTTCGCATCCCCGAGATCCTTTTGAACCTTGTCGAGTTCCTTCTGAACTTTGTCTCCATATTCTTGGCTCTGGTGACAGCTCGTGTACAACATCTCTGCAAGCTTCGAGACGTTGCGGTATTCCTGTTCGCCGCGGCGGAGGATGAAGTGGATGGCGGGAGGTGCGGAAACGTCGCTGCCGTACAGCTTCTCGAACTTCTCGATATCGAGTTGAGTGAGGGACTTGAGTGTCGCTCGATAGGTCTTCGCGACTTGTTGTGCTTCCTCGGCTCCCTCTTCTGCTTCGTCCGTCGCTGCATCGTCCATGTAGTCCACGGCTACCATAGCCTCCTTGCCTTCTTCCTCGATGATCTCGTCGTCGTGTAGGAAATCGCTGATGTTGAGGTATGGCTGTGGATCAGTGACGGGCTTGCCTAGTTCAATCATCTTCTGATACTGGCGGTCTTGTTCTTGCTCTTGCGTCGCATCGCGACCTTGAGTCTGTGTGTTGAGCACCGACTCGCGTTGCACCACTGGTCGCATTGCCAGCAGCGACTGGCGTCCATTCTGACGCACCATCTCGTTACCTTGGGCGCGATGGGGTGTCGCGCTTGTTGACTTGGGGTGTTGACTTAACTTGGGCACGTCTTCTCTGCGTGCGTTTGTTGACTTAACTTGAGTGCGTTTGTCGTCGCACTTTTCTTGGAGTCGCACTCGGCCTGTGGACTCAACGCGCTTGTCGCGTTACTTGATCTGCCCTTCGCAGATCCTTCGCAGCTTGTCTGCGGAAAAGAATGGTCTAACAAAGTGTAAGGGCACCTGCTTAGGTAGTACGAAGTTGTTAGACAAGCTATCTAAGAGGTGCGCGAGGCGCGAGAAGTTAATATACAAGCCGAGGCACGCGGGTCGGCCCGGGCCCGGTCACGTAACTCGCCACGTTCACTCGCTGTGCGGCCATGGGCCGTCACACCCTCAATCGTTAATTGTTCGTTACCTCGTCGTATTCGGTATGCGAGTAATTGTCGCCCTAGTAGTCGCTATTCGTTAATTAGTAGCCGTTAGCCTAGCTTAGGGGCTCTGTTACTTCGCTCTCCTCGCTACTGTTAGAGGCGTAGTTACCGTAGGCCTCCTGCCCGCTACTATAGTTATCGTTACTATTGCAATCGCTCTATAGCTATCGTTCTTCCTATAGTTTATCTAGGCTACCTTTAAAGTAGTCGTAGTCTTTAGCGGTGATTTCTAGGCGAATAGGTAAAGGTTTACCTATGTCTAGTTAGGCGTCGGTAAACTTTAGTAGTATTAGAGGTGGACGGTTCTCTTTATCTAATCCGCTAAGGTTCGTGTAAGAGCGTGTCTTTCTCGGGCTACTAGTTAGGCTACCGATAATTGGCTTACGTGCCTTAGTCTTTTTCTTCGATCGTTTATTAGAGTCGTTCTCTATAACTCGCTATTTCTTAAAGGCCGCCGCGTCGTCGTTAGCAAAGTCTAATTAATCGCTCGCCTTCCGTTTAGTACCTATTACTAGTACTTTAACGCTATCTCCGATAGAGTCTTCTAATGTTATCCCGTAAGATTCACCTTAGCTACCGTACGCCTCTTTAGCGGTTAAGTTTTCGTTCTTACCCTTCTTAGATTTAACCGCTTTTAATCGTTCTTAAGCCTTAAGGCCTTTAGTAATTGCTTTAATGTCTTCGCTACTAAGGTAATTGTAAGGGGCAGCCTAGTAGCTAACCCCTACATGTAGCCTTACATGTAACATACGGTCGCGACCGGCTGCTAAGCCGCACGTAACACGCATAAGTACACCTTACGACGCGCGATGCGTCTTAAACAAAAGGTAAGAATTAGTTTATCTACGACTAGTAGGTCGTAGGCGTACTATACATTACGATATCCCCTTAACAGTTCTAATTCTTCTCTTCGTTATAATCTATACACGCTATAGAGTCCGAACGCGACGATAGTAGCGCTACGCCTATAGCTCCCCTAAGCCCTAGGGCCTAGCAACAAGCGAGGCGTGTAGCCTTAGTCGTAAGGAGGGATGCCCTTCGGGTAGAGGTTAAGGAGAAGGAGATATAGAGGGAGATTGAACAGTTAGAGATCTTACGGGACGTAAGCGTACCGCCGGCGGACCCTTAGGGTGAATCCGGCGGAGAACTATCCCCTACTCCCCCTCCCCCTCCTCTATCTATAGTAACTAACGATAATATCGTAGCTCGAGGCGCGGTCGTATCGTATGCGACACGTTTGCGTCTTAAAGAACCTACGCCTTTTAGAGGGGACTCGATTAAGAAAGCACGGGTATTCCTAAGGGAGCTCTCTCTTATCTTTACCCTCTTAGGCGGCACGTATGCGACGAACGAGTTAAAGGTCCTGTATAGGGTTATGTACCTAAGCGGAGAGGCAAGTGAGCGATGGCACGCTAACTATAGCGTCCTTAACCTTAAAGGGTATATATACTAGGACTTTAAGGAGTTCTGTCGAGACGTATACGGTAATCCTATAAACCGCGTACTTAACGTAATGTTAGAGTATAAGGCGGTGAAATAGAAGGATAACTAGACAGTACGTTAGTTTACGACTAAGCTAGATGTTATGGAGGATTAGTTAGGGGACTATACGGAGGCGTAACGCGTACGACATATGCTCGCTAAGCTTACGCCTAGCCTACGGTCCGTAATCGTTAAGTTTTATAACATCCTAATAACTAGAGAGGAACTAGTAATCCTAGCTTCGCGTATCGAAAGCACGGAGCGTAGTAGCGGAGGGTACGACCGCGGGCAGCATAGTCGCCGTAGGCGAGAGACTAAGGGCGACTAAGGGCGAAGCGATCGTAGCTCGAAGCAGTAGAAGTATAGTTAGGCGTCGCGCGACCCGGGTGCGAGTTACTAGCGGGACGCCGGCGGATCGTCTATAACCTTCGATAGGACTAAAGCGGAGTGCTATAGATGCTATAAGAAGGGTTACATTAAGACGGATTGCCCGAATAGGCACCTATAGAAGGACCGTAGCGCGTAAGCGGTTCGTAGGGTAGACGCTACGAAGGCTCTAACTAAGAAGGGTAGCGACTAGAGAAAAGGCAGAGGACTAGAAGTAGGTCGCTCCTAAGTCCGAGTTTTCCTAAAGTCGACCCCTTAAGGCGAGTAGATGTATGTCTATCGTAGCGACTAGGGAAAAGGTAGAGGACTATAAGTAGGTCGCTCCTAAGTCCGAGTTTTCCTAAAGTCGACCCCTTAAGGCGAGTAGATGCGTGTCTAGCGCGTCACTTGCGAGGTGTAGTCGAGACTCGTAAGGGCTTTCGCGAGTCTACGTTTCTCCTAGATGACTATACGGATCTTAGCCTAGTGTCGTATAAGTATATACTCCGACATTAAATGCAACCTATTAATAGGGTAAGGCTACCGAAGTTAGAGTCGTATACGTATAACCTAGGGTATTTCTACGGCGCCTTTACGGTTCGGCTGCGACTCGCTAATAACGCGGGAGTAGAGCGCGTAAGTGACGCTATCTACTACGCGGTGCCTATAAATAGGCCATTAGTAATTTTAGGTAGACCCTAGCGGCATCGTAATCGGATAGTAAAGGCCGATAAGGATAACTAGTAGTACTACGGTGTAGAGACGCCTACGGTTTAGTAGCGTGACGCACGCGAGTTCCTTAAGGATCTCGAGAGCTTAAAGTAGGTTTATACGATAAGTGTTCGGGCTATTACTATAGTAGTACCTAAAGGAGAGGGCCCCTCGTAGCCTAAAGAATTTGTAGACTTCCGAGATGTATACGTACCTAATAAGTAGGCGAAGCGTAAGATGCCCGACGGGGTTAAGCATGCGATTAATCTCGTTAAAGGAAAGAAACCCCCTTTTAAGCCGCTATACTACTAGTCCTTAACTGAGTTAGAGGCCTTAAAGGAGTACCTTGCGTAAGCAATAGAGAAGGGGTGGATTAGGCGGTCCGTAAGCGAGGCGGGTGCGCCTATCCTATTCGTACTAAAGAAGAATAGTACTCTTAGGCTCTATGTTAATTATAGAGGCCTAAATGAGATTATAGTAAAGAACCGATACCCCCTGCCCCTAATTAGCGAGACGCTAGATAGGCTATTAGGTTCTAGGTTCTTTACTATAATCGATTTAAAGGACGCCTACTATCGTATCCCTATTAAGCGAGGCGATAAGTAGAAGACTACGTTTCGTACGCGATACGGACACTACGAGTACCTAGTAATGCCGTTCGGGTTAACTAACGCACCGGCAACCTTTTAAGGGTATATTAATAAGGCGCTAACCGGCTTAGTCAATAACATTTACGTAGTCTACCTAGATAATATCCTCATCTATAGCGAGACGCGTAAGGCACACGTGCGAGCCGTACGCGCGGTACTAGAGAGGCTACGAAAGTTTGCCCTATTCGTAAACCCTAAGAAGTGTCACTTCTTCTAGGAGAGTATAGAGTTCCTTAGGTTTGTCGTAAGCGCCGTAGGCGTGTCGATAGACAGGAGCAGGGTAGCCGCTATCGAGGAATGACCTACACCTACGACCTTTTATAAGGTCTAGTCCTTCCTTAGGTTTTACAACTTCTACCGGCGTTTTATAGAAGGATACTTAAGGGTCTACAAGCCCCTAACGGACCTACTAAAGGGATCTAAGGACGGTAAGAAGCACGGCCCTCTTACGTAGACCTTAAGCAAAGAGTAGGCGTTTCGATAGCTTAAGGCCGGATTCTTAGGTGCACTAATACTTAGGCACTTCGATCCTACGCTACGTACGCGAGTCGAGACGGATACCTTAGGTTTCGCGATCGTAGGTATTATATCCTAATTGTTTAGTGCTAAGTAGCATCCTATCGCGTTCTATTTACGTAAGATGATACTAGCTAAGTGCAACTACGAGACGTACGATTAGGAGCTACTTACAGTAGTTAAGGCTTTTAAGCATTAGAGGCTATACTTAGAGGGCGCTACGTATGCGGTGCGAGTGCTAGTCGACTACGCTAACCTATAGGGCTTTATAACAGTAAAGTAGCTAAATAGGCGGTAAGCTCGATAGGCTACGTTCCTATAGTCTTTTAATTTTATAGTAGAGTATCGGCCGGGTAAGACTAACCTAGCCGACGCGCCTTCGAGACGCAGTAACTACGTAGCTATAACGTAATAAACTTCGAACTTGCTACCTACCTTATAAAGTAAGCTGTCTTTCTAGAAGGAGTCTCTAGAAGGGATAAGCGAGCTGACGGTAAAGCGCGCGCTTACTACCTACGAGGCGATATAGGGCGATATAGGCGCGGCGATAGCAGTACGGAGAGGTAACCTTCCCTATTAAGACAAGCCGTCTTTACTAGTAGTAGTATGCGCTACAGTAATATAGGGTTAAGCTTATAGCTCGACGGGTAAGTTAATTCTACTCTTAATAAAGATCGCGTAGTAGTAAGACGACTAGTATATCGTATGCTTAGCGTAGGCGCTAAGCGCGAGGGACGCTAAGGGATAGTATATAAAGAATAACCTTATATACTACGAAGACGCGATCGTAGTACCTAGGGATTACGCAATTAGGTTGCATCTAATTTGCATGTACTACGACGACGTCCTCGCGGGTTACTTTAGAAGGACTAAGACTAAAGAGCTGTTGCGACGTAATTATTAGTAGGACTCACTTAGCACGGACGTAAAACAATACGTCCAAGCCTATAGAACCTACTAGGGTTCGAAGGCGAGGCGCCATCGACCCTACGGCGAGCTATAACCGCTTCCTAGACCGGAGCGACCGTAGTAGGAAATTACCATGGATTTTATTACGGACCTACCTCTAAGCACGCGAGCCGGTTGCGTGTATAATGCGATCCTAGTAATAGTCGATTGCTAATTAAAAATAAGCTTATACATCCCGACGACGAAGACTTACATAGCCGTAGAGCTTACGAGGCTCCTACGAGACGAAGTCGTGCGATACTATAGTGTCCCGTTAGGTATAGTAAGCGACCGAGGTCCGGTCTTTACTAGTTAGTTTTAGAGTAACTTCTACTTCGAGGCGCGTATAAAGCGTAAGCTATCTACGGCCTTTCACCCTTAGACTAACGGCTAAACTAAGAGGGTAAACTAAACCCTCGAACAATACCTTCGTTATTACTACAGTAATAATTAAACTAAGTAGGCTAAGTGGCTTGCAGTTGCTAAATTCGTAGCTAATAACAGCATCTACCTAACACTACGGATAAGTCCGTTCGAAATAGCGTACGGTTAGCGACCTAAGATTACCCCTACACTAACTAGATCTCGAGACGAGACCTAGGGGGGGGGGAAGTACTAGCAGCGGTAACAGCTACGAGTCGTATACGAAAACTACGCGCTACACTCGAGGAGCGATAGAAGGCTATAGTAGAAAGCTAGGCTCGCTACTATAATAAGACCTACTAAGCTAAGACCTACCGCGTAGGTGACTTAGTCCTATTATTAACGAAGAACCTTAAGTTAGTAGTGCTAAAGAAGAAGATAGGTCCGAAGTTTATCGGCCTATACCGCATTACGGACGCTATCGGTTCGTAGGCGTACCGCCTAGCGCTACTAGCCGACTTAAGGCTCTATAACGTCTTCTATGTCTCTCTCCTCGAGCCGTATATCGGTAGCGATAAGGATGGACCCGTACCCCCTCTAGCTAATAAGGACGGAGAGTATAAGGTAGAGGTAGTACTAGATAGGCGTAAGCGTAAGGGTAAGCTATAGTATCTAGTCTAGTAGAAGGACTAGCTAGAGGAGTATAATAGCTAGGAACCGGCGGAGGGCCTCGCGAATACGGATCGTATAGTAGCCGACTATAAGGCGTTAAGGAGAAGTAAATGAGACTAGTACTAGAGCATAAACAAAACTTTTCTTAACTATAAACAAAACAAAAGCTAAAGAGTAGCGCGCCTACTAGGGGCTACGTAGAGTAGTAGTAGGCGAGGAGCCCGCGAGCAGCGTGTAAGGCGAGCGCCTTAGTTGTCGTCACGTAGTAACTTAGGTAAGAATGCCTAGTCGGCGGCGGTAGTGTCGATGTTCTACGCCTATAGGAACTAGGACTACGGTTAGTAGGGTACACGTAGGCGAGGAACATGCGACTTACGGCGCGGCCGAGTTCGAACAGCCTATTAAGGGCGCGGTTCTACTCCTACTAGAGCGCGAGGGCTTCTGCGGCGGGGGCGGCGGCAGTAGTAGCGGCGGCGGCGGAGGCACGCATACGGGTCTCCCCGGCACGCTTATGCTTATAGGCATTAAACTACCTAATAGCCTATAAGAAGGGTTAGCCGAAGCATAGGGGACGTACTAGAGCCCTCCCCCGCGAGTAGTAGTCGACTCGCACGAGCGAAGCAGCGACTTACCTCCTTAATGTCGTTGCCTAGCTAGGCACATAGGCGGATCTACTCTACTAGCTCCTACTACTAGAGGTCTATAGGCGCCTAGCCTATTATAGCCGTAAGGAAGTCGCGCTAGGACCGCGCGGCGCGTAGGCGGCTTACTAGCGAGGCGATAGCGTAGCTAGTGTTAGGCACGTAGCTATGTTTACTACGCCTATAGCGGCTACACTTTGTTACGGTTTGATTCGTGGAGAACCCACAACCACTCGTTAGGCGAACGAGAGCAAGGAAACCTATGGGACGAGATCGCTCTCTGAGCTCTAGGGTGATCTCTGAGGGAGCAGAGAGAGCAGGACAGATCAACTGATCGGACTGATCAAGTCGCGCCAAGACATGGCACTATATAGACGACGCTCTTTTGCAAGTAGATAGGAGCTTCGTGCTCAACTCATTTTAAGTATACACCATATACTGTTTGGAACCACTACCTTCTCAACGAGTCAGAGACATCACTGCAAAGATCCAAGCCCAGTTGGGATAACGTACAGCGGTTCCTAACAACTTTGAGCACCACCACCAGGGCCCTTTGCATATGTCTGGGAGAGACGCTACCCGGAGTCCGTCACGACAACAGCCACAGTCAACTGGCATCACGGAACGAATGAGCGAAATGTCGATTACAGGAAGCAGCAAGAACAACAACACTCCTATGGGTATGCTGAACCCATTGGACCACCACCGTGCACCTAAGGTGTCTACGCCGGAGACGTTCGACGGGACCAAGGACAAACTGGAGGCTTTTCAACTGCAGGTTCAGTTGTACCTTCACTTCAACGCACACCAGTTTCAAGGCGAGGCCTCTAAGGTCTTGTACGCCGCATCCTTCCTACGAGGAAAAGCAGCTAGAGGATTCCGACCATACCTCAAGGACTGGCTACACAACCAGGGCGAGGGAGAAACACCGAAGACGGAAACTCGAAAAATTTTCCACGACTACGACGAGTTTGAGACGAAACTCGATGATCTATACGGGATACCAAATGAGGAGGTATACGCCGACCGACATATCCGACAACTTCGACAGACTACTTCTGTAGCGCTGTACGCCTCAGAATTCCAAGGATATGCCGCCGACCTGGAATGGAACGACGCAGCTTTGCGATCGCAGTTCTACCTCGGGCTGAAAGACAACGTCAAAGCCGAACTATCCCGAAACGCCAGCGTCGTTACGCTAGGGGCGATGATCAAGGCAGCAAAGGAGATCGACGAAAGGCTCCAGGAGTTGAGGTACGACCGACACGTACAGCCTGGATACCAGAGACCCGCCGCGGGCGGAAGAGGGGGCTTCAAGGCCAGAAGTCAGGACCCTAATGGTTACGGAGACCCAATGGAATTGGACGTAACGGAACGTAGGACAGGAAGGGGGCTGAAGAGCAAAGGTTCCACCTGCTACGTATGTGGCGAGCAAGGCCATTATGCAAGGAACTGCAAGAAAAAGAACATAGTTAGCCGCGAGTTCAACGCAATGATTCGCGAAGAGAATGCATACCAGGAATGCGAGAGCTTTCTCTCGAAATCTGCCTAGCAGAAACAACCTGAGGACAGCAAGGCATCAAACAGCGGCTTCTTGATTTGATGACCTAAGGAAAAGAAGTCAACACAACGACACGGAACAAATGACTACTGGGTAACACGACTTACGAAGATTGAGATGCCAAGACGGGAGGAAAGAGAAAATCCAAGGGATCGTCCAGCGGGACGTCCGACAGAGAACTCCAGTCTTGAGGAGGCATCTCGAGAATGCCATGGAAAGGGAAAGGAGGTTCAGGGACCTCTACACCGGACGGAACAGAGAAGGGGAGATCGACAGGAGGGTCGTCCAGCTCGAGTTCGTCGAGGGCCTTCCCGGTCGCATCATCGGTACGACGCTCAGCAAGACGAAGCTGTTTCCGTACACGAACTTTCTTCATGCGCTTCTCAGTAAGACGCTGGAGAAGCTCAATCTCCTCCTCTTCTAAGGATTCCAAGTCGCGACGAAGCTGTTCCCGGACGGAGCGAAGTTTTTCCCATTGGGGGAAGGCCAGAGAAACGTCGCAAGTCTTGCGGTTGTGTCTAACGCACTCGGAGCACTTCGAGGACCTCGGACCAACGATGCAGGCAGGACGACTGCCATCAGCCAAAGGTTTCAGGGAACGACAATAGGAGCAGGGAGCCATTTCGTAACCGTTCTCTTCAATATCTTCGACAAGGCGCTTGCGACGAAGGGTTGATTTTGCTTGAGAAGGACCAATGGTGATAGATGAAAGAGAAGTCATCGTTGCATGACAGGATTGACGAAGAAAACGCCGGACCCTATAAGCTTCGGGACGAAGCTAGGCTAGAAGGGGGATGGTGTTACGGTTTGATTCGTGGAGAACCCACAACCACTCGTTAGGCGAACGAGAGCAAGGAAACCTATGGGACGAGATCGCTCTCTGAGCTCTAGGGTGATCTCTGAGGGAGCAGAGAGAGCAGGACAGATCAACTGATCGGACTGATCAAGTCGCGCCAAGACATGGCACTATATAGACGACGCTCTTTTGCAAGTAGATAGGAGCTTCGTGCTCAACTCATTTTAAGTATACACCATATACTGTTTGGAACCACTACCTTCTCAACGAGTCAGAGACATCACTGCAAAGATCCAAGCCCAGTTGGGATAACGTACAGCGGTTCCTAACACACTTCTTTAGGAGCTCGCCGGTAGTAACACTATTACAGTTATCGGCCTCGTCTAGCAAGTGGTTAGTATGCGAATCGTAGGCGACGCGCGTAGAGACTTACCCCTAACGAAGTACGGGAGGCACCGTATATATATGTTAATTCTCTACGAGAGCTTAGTAGCTAGCGAGGGCGTTAGTGGCTACGAGGGTAATACTGGTCGCTTACGACTACTAGGCGTTCTAGGGGCGTCGCGCACTAGAGCCGCCTAGCGGCGCTCGTCTTCTACGGCGCTAGTAGTACTATCGCTACTAGTACTACTAGAGGAGGCGAAGCGGCTAGAGAATAGCGGCGAGGAGGGCACGGTAGACATAATAATAATAATAATGCTAGCGAGGCGCTTACGATAATAGTGCGGTACGGGTACGTAGTAGTAGTATAGCGAAGGTAATAAGCTAGGGAGCGTGCTAAGAAAGGGCTAGGTTAGGCTAGAGTTTTATGCCCCTAACTAGCTACGTCGGCATAGTAACTAAGCCTTACTTACCTACACCTACATAACGATACGTACGCAACCCGCATATAGGCCGTATAGTAACTATGGTTCTAGAAGTATATAGGAGCCTCTACGTAGTGACTAGCGAGCTAAGGATAGCTCGCACGGGAGGGGAGGCAATTGTAAGGGGCAGCCTAGTAGCTAACCCCTACATATAGCCTTATATGTAACATACGGTCGCGACCGGCTACTAAGCCGCACGTAACACGCATGAGTACACCTTGCGACGCGCGATGCGTCTTAAACAAAAGGCAAGAATTAGTTCATCTACGACTAGCAGGTCGTAGGCGTACTATACATTGCGACATCCCCTTAATAGTAATCCTTACGCGTCTCTCTAAGTTCGTCGAGGTCTCTCTAGAGCTTTTAGATAGTGTCTTAAAGCTCCGTAACGTACGCTAGGGTCGGAGTTTAATAGATTAGCCCTAGTAAAGGGCTAGGGAGGGTTCTATCGATAGTTAGCGTTTAGTGAACTTCTAGCTATTAATCGATTGCCCTCTATGTCTCTTCTAGTAAGGTAGCGCCCGGAACGTTACTATCGCTACTTGTTTACTTGTCTCTTAATAGTAGTCTACTATCCGTTAGCGAGGAGGTGCCTAAATTGCTTAGTATTAGTAGAGACGCGTCTACTAGGGGCGTTAGAAGTTAGGTAGGCTCGACGCGTTATTTACCTATGTCCGCATTCGGAATTAGTATGTTATGTTACCTAGGTCCCTAGTCCGGGCTGTTGTCGGTACTATGCAGTTCCTCGATCTAGTTAGTTAGGCCTCCTTAGTTATTTTAATATGTAATGGCTCTCGGTGTCTATGCGTTTACCGGGTCTCGAGGGCCGCCTATATACTACTGTTACTACGAGATTAGTTAAGTCCTTCGAGGACTGTAGACATCGTGCCTATAAGGGAGCTTTGCTTTCCTCGTTACAATCTCCGCCCGCGCCTTTCGCCTAGCCGGATAGCTTTCGCTAAAGGCCGTATATACGTAGCTATAGTTAGCGTATTGCTATGTGTTAGTTAAGTAGTCTTTTATTCCGTAATGCCTACTAGCGCATTTCCCGTATCGTATTGTCGCCGTGTAACGGGCTCTATTATGATTATATTAGAGGCAATTAAAGTACTGTAATAGACGACACTGTCCGTGAAATAGTTTGCCGTTAAGTATCCTTCCTTCCTATAGTAGCCTAAAGTCGATAACGGTGTTCGCGTCTTCCGGGTAGAGATAGTATATAACTATTAAGCTGTTGTCTTTCGTTTTAGCGTTTCCTCTCGAGAGCTATTCGATGCCTATAATAATAGCCTCTAGCATTCGGACGACGTTGTATGCTTTAATTTAAGCTATTGCTTTCTACTTACTAATAGTGTCTATGTTAATACTCTTTATTAGCACTCCGTTAACTACTACGCTAAATGTCTATATCGTGAGCTCTACGTTAGCTCCTAGTATTAGAAGGTATTTCTCTTTCTCGCGGAAGAACTAGTCTCTGTCTTATCTATCGTTAAACCAAATATCGACGTCTCCTAAGGGTAACTATGTTGCTACTATAGCTTAAGATTAACAGTTCTTCTACTTAAGGCCTTTATTAATTGACTTAAGTAGCTCGTCGCCTTTATAGTGTCTCTATTTAAGCAGCTCCCGAATACCCTAGTCCTGTATTTTAATTCGTACTTTGTCTAGCTAATTAAGGGCAGTGTCACTAGAGGTACTAGCTGTATAGGTTGCGGTAGTAGGAAGAGCCTCTCGGATACACTAGATTATTACGGGTTTGTCGAAACCTATCGCCTATTAGCGCTATCTTAACAAACTAGTATAAGTGTAGAGGGTATTCTTAATTATGCTTAGGCTATCTTAAAGAACTACTACCTGTTAGTATACGTCCTTCGCGACATGTCCTTAGGCGTGTTCGTAAAACCTCTGTCTAAACTGCGCTATGCTTCTTAGTGCCTCCTTAAAGTTCCTCTTTTTATCCGTTCTATTCAGCCACTCCTCCGTCTATTTACAGTATTCGTTAAAGTGTATAATGGTGTCTTTTAGGCCTTGGTTAGGTTGTATCGTTGGGTGCGTTGGACGCGTCATGTTGTTTTAATCGCGACGCGTGACTGTTTTCGGCGACAGCGAGGTAGCGGTTCGTTTTCGCGCGATAATATGGGTATCACGTTAATCATCGCGATCTGACGGTTCGAATGGTGTGTGTTTGAGCAGTATATTGTGTGAAAGTTGCAAGAAATCATGAGAGGGAGGATATATATCTTATCGGAGAAGGGAGCAGCGAACCGCGTCAACGCGGGCTTGCCACTGCCTGTGGGTCTTGAACAAGTCTAACACAGTAACTCTATGTGGTGGCGTCTGCATAAAGCTGCATAATTATCCCATCATTTCTCTCCACTCGGTAGCCATAATCCTTCTAAAGTCATCAAGTGCCGCTTCCTGCACGAGCTACAGCCGAGGGAGATCACGAACGAGAGGCCGCATGCTGCGACTTAAGACCTGCTACCGACAGAGTCGCAGTGAAGCGATTGAATCGATACGAGGGCTGCTGCTACGTCTCACTGAAGTGCATACCTGTGGGAGGCGATGACCGGTAGATGTCCCATGCCTCTCGGATCATTGTCGCAACGAGTCTCGAGGCGGAGAGATGTTCGCTTCCGACTGAGGAATGGTACTGTCCACCAGATATGATACATTGTAGTCGTCTCGGCAATAATTATATCATGATGCTGTACATTTTTACAGCCGTCAGCGCCATGCTTCCCGTCTACGCTTTTGAGAACGCAACCTAAGAGGAGATTGTACAATCCTGCGCTGCTGTAGCAGCTGTTCCCATCTCGAACGCCTGATATCGATCACCCTAGCTGTTCCTACATTCCACATCTGTAATCAGGTTATGAGTTCTTTACAACACCGACCTTGGCCGCCTGTATGTTGAGTTAGCATTTTATTGAGCACGGCAAGGGACGAGCTTACCCTGAGAACGCGGTTGTTGTATACAAAGCCTTTTTGCTGGGTATAGAAGACAGTGCCATCCTTCTTGTCTGGCTGTGGCGCCTGGAACGTTGCCTCGTGCCTGTTGGGATCGAAAGGCTCGTTCTCGACACTGGGGTCTATCCGCTCCATACCGTGCTTCTTCAGAGTGTTCATCAAGATAGTCTCCGTCATCTTCAACCCACTGTGCAGGTTGACCAGGTCCTTGTTCTCATCAGTGAGCTTCTCCTTGGGTACGTTCTCCAGGGCACGGTCAAGGTTGTCGACGCTGTCCAGCAGGTCTTTGGCGAACTTCTGCAATGCAAAGTCCTTTGCTGCAGCGACTTCGCGCTTCGTCTGTTCCTGAAGGTTTCTGTATTCGGCCACTTGTCGCTTTAATCGATCTGTCAGATCGATGACCTCCCTCTTTTTAGCCTCGAGCTCTTTCTGCACCGGGTCCTCCTTCTGCACCGGGTCCTCCTGTGCGGCGTCGTTGCTGGCCTTTGCATCTTTGTCGCCCGAGTTCTCTTTGAGCATCTGCTCCTCTGTCTGCTCAGACTCCTTTGTAGCCTCCGAATACCATCTTCGCCCTAGCAGCTGCTGTGATGTTGCCGGCGCAACTTTTGATGTGGCGGCATAGAAGGGTGTGCTGTGAACGTTGGAGGCGCGCAAGGGTTGCGAGTGCCGTGCGATATGCTGGAGAGATCGCGCTAGTCGTTGCTGAAGCATGTTGTGATGTGATGGACCTTAGGTAGAGCTGTCTTTCGATGGATGCAAGAGCGATGTTCGGTTCAAAAAGTTCAAGGCACGCGAGCAACGGTAGCCTGCCCGCGACACCGGACCGACGACGATCATAGAGTCATAGCATTGGATTGTTCCACCAACTTCATAATTGAGATGACTCTTTGACAACCTTAACACAACACTACACACTCACACCCTATGCCCAAGTACACGCAATTGACAACTCAAAGCCTACCACTGAAGTAGCTCACTGAAGAAATCCTTCTCGCAAGCCGATCCATACAAACGATAAAAGTCACCGTCCTATCCTTGGCAAGCTGATCGGCACACTTTGCTGAAGAAGAGCTGGAAAGATGGACGGCATCAAGAAGGCATTCGCTCGGGCGAAGAGCGAGGGCAGGCCCGCACTCGTCACATACACAACAGCTGGTTACCCAACCATCGCAGAAACACCTGACATTCTGCTCGCCATGGAAGCTGGAGGCGCAGACATCATAGAATTAGGCACACCCTTCACAGATCCAATTGCCGACGGCCCTACAATCCAGTCCGCCAACACGCAGGCGCTCGCCAATGGCACCACCACAACGCATTGCTTGAACATTGTGAAGGATGCCCGGAGTAGAGGCTTGAAAGCACCGGTACTCCTCATGGGCTACTACAACCCTCTACTGGCCTATGGTGAAGAGCGTATGTTGCAGGACTCCAAAGCAGCAGGTGTCAATGGATTCATCATGGTCGATCTGCCACCCGAAGAGGCGGTTCGTTTCAGAGGTCACTGCACAACCTACGGTCTCTCGTACGTGCCACTGATCGCTCCTGCTACAAGCGAGAAGCGCATGAAGCTGCTATGTGGCATTGCAGATTCCTTCATCTACGTCGTCTCACGCATGGGTGTTACGGGCGCTACAGGTGCGCTCAGCTCCGGCCTGCCAGATCTGCTTGACAGAGTACACAAATACTCTGGCGGTGTCCCGGCTGCAGTTGGGTTTGGCGTGAGTACTCGTGAGCATTTTGTTGAGGTGGGCAAGGTCTCCGAGGGTGTCGTTATCGGGAGTCAGATCATCATCAACATCAAGAATGCCGCCAGTGGCAAAGGTGCCAAAGCCGTTGAGGAGTACTGCTACACGATCACCCAGAGGCGAAATCCGGCTGTCAGCGTCGCCAACGGTGCTTCGAATGGTCACGTCATCTCCACTGCTGCGAATCCAGGTGGCGATGGCAGTGGCTGGGTGAACAAGACGAACGGTGAAGCGCCCAAGGACATCTCTACTGCCGATCCTACCAAACAGCCTGACAGCGAGAGCTTGCCCTCGAACGGAACCGTGCACGTCGATGCTGTAATCAAGGAATCGAATGGTCCCGGTCTAGCCGATCAACTCGAGGCACTTAATACCGAAGGCCAAGACACCGAGCTGATGCCATCGCGGTTCGGGCAATTCGGTGGACAGTATGTTCCAGAATCGTTGATGGACTGCTTGGCGGAGCTTGAGAAAGGCTTCAACGATGCACGAAACGATCCAAAGTTCTGGGAGGAGTTCAGATCATATTACCCGTACATGAGCAGACCTTCGTCGCTGCACAAGGCAGTGCGTGTTACAGAACATGTACGGAAGGAATCCAAACAAGGCTACGGTGCGAACGTGTACCTGAAGCGTGAGGACCTCAATCACACGGGATCTCACAAAATCAACAACGCTGTCGGGCAGATACTCATCGCAAGACGGCTGGGGAAGACTGAGATTATTGCAGAGACAGGTGCGGGTCAACACGGTGTCGCCACAGCCACAGTTTGTGCAAGATTCGGCATGAAGTGCACTGTGTATATGGGTGCGGAAGACGTTCGGCGACAAGCATTGAACGTCTTCCGCATGAAGCTTCTCGGCGCATCTGTAGTCGCCGTAGAATCTGGTTCACGAACCCTACGTGATGCAGTTAACGAAGCAATGAGGAAGTGGGTCGAGAAGCTGGACACAACACACTACATCATCGGCTCGGCGATCGGGCCTCACCCCTTTCCAACTATGGTGCGGACATTCCAGAGCGTCATCGGAAACGAGACGAAGGAGCAAATGCACGAGCTCACCGGTCGACTGCCAGATGCCGTCGTGGCGTGTGTTGGTGGTGGCAGCAATGCCACCGGCATGTTCTTCCCCTTCTCAAACGATCCAAGCGTGCAGCTCCTTGGTGTGGAAGCCGGCGGTGACGGTGTAGACACGAACAGACATAGCGCTACTCTGACCGGAGGCAAGCCAGGTGTACTTCACGGTGTGCGGACATACATCCTTCAGAGCGCCGAAGGCCAGATCGAGGATACGCATTCAGTATCGGCAGGCTTGGACTACCCTGGTGTCGGTCCAGAACTGTCAGGCTGGAAGGATAGCTCCCGGGCGAAGTTCATCGCTGCCACGGATGCTGAGGCTTTCATCGGGTTCAGACAGTTGTCGGAACTCGAGGGCATCATTCCTGCACTGGAAACAAGCCACGCCATCTTTGGCGCGATGGAGCTGGCCAAGACGATGAGGGAGGACCAGAACATTGTCATCTGCTTGTCCGGCAGAGGCGACAAGGACGTGCAATCAGTGGCGGAGGAGCTCCCGGTAATTGGACCAAAGATCGGCTGGGATCTGAGGTTCTAAGCGCGTATTTCCTGCCTGGACAGGGTTCTACTTCTTGATCGAAGAACAAGCTGTACTGTACAAGAGGTTCTGACAAAAGTGCAAAGGGTTGGATGGGCATAATGCGTGATGTATTGTGCCTTCTTCGTCACTCCTTTGACGACTAGACTTAAACAACGAGATCGACGTGGCCTGGAAGCCGCGAATGCTCTGTCGGAGTCTCTATATCAAGATCGTCTTCACTCATCCCATGTCGTTTGCTTGATTGTAAAGTGGCTTTGGCAAAAGTTGTGGCAATCACCGTCGTATGACGGCGCTGCTGTAGTGAAGAAGAAAGCCATACTGGAACAGTGTTGAACATGTGAGCTTTCGGTCGCCCGTCGCAAACTAATACGTTCCCTTATCGTAGTATGCTCAATACACCATCTTTCACGATCATGACTGCGTATCTTCACCGTCACAATCGCTCTTCCTTTGTCACCCCTCGCCAATTCCACGCCCCTTTGAGACCGTGAAGGCAGTGATACTTGCGCAACGTATCGTTTATCAACGGTATATTCTCTCCTCCTATCCCCCCCATCCAAGGCAACGGCGAATTCATCCACGCCCCCAAACTTTCACAACTTCGATCACGTTCAACATCCGTTCTACTCGACCCAGCCAAAATTCCACGAATCATCAATAATGCCCGGCGGTGAATGACCTTCCTGCAGAGAGAGAATGTTGCTGTGCAGCTGAGAGTATTGCTATAGACGACAGTAAGTCTGTCGACAGTGTTGAGCATGGTCGGCCTTGGCATTGGAAGCAAAGAACGCTGGTAATCTTTAGCACTGAGGAGGCATTGGGTCTTGTCATCACCCATCGAGCATGGTTGCTGATCTCTTGTAGATCATCAGTGTGGTCGGTAGCTGACGTTCTGTAGTCTTTTGTATTGAGGCTGTGTCTTGATCTGCTCCAAATTGATGTCTTTGTCCTGGCCCGGCGGCGTATACTAGGCCTTCGTGGCCATTCCCTCCCAGTATCGTAGAAGTGCTCGAAGCCCAACCAAAAAGTCATGACCGCTTTGCCAGTTCTAACGTCAACTTCGCATCTCAACCCAATCCGTCAGCCGCTAAGTCGTCCCGAAAGAAGCAGCCAGCAGCCGTGCGGTAGATGTGAGCGTTCGGCCACGGTTTGTAGTGAAGTGCCGGTGGCTCTGCAACAGCTGGTCAGAGTGGCCACTTCATTCATGGTTGATAGTATGGAGAAGTCATGAGGAACTCCGAGTCTGTGTCACGGGGTCAGAGCGCAGTTCAACGAGAGATACGAGTCATTGCGCTGACGAAGTCTGGCGTTTCGGCGAACTGCGGGTCGTATGCTGAAAGAAGGATTCAGCTTGCGTTCGCCGTGGAAGGCCAGACGTGCAAGGGGGAAGCATCAAGGCGACATGGATAGAATACCATGACGCCCATACAGCATGTCCGAAATGGACGTCCGCGAAGCTCGCGCAAGATCAGAAAAAGGCACTTCGCTTGCCGAGTGACAAAGGCGACTCACCAATGTCATCGGTTACTGCGCCGGGTTGATTGAGCAAATCGACCACATCCTGGCCGTCGTTTGGGTGGATTCTGCCCATGTCGTGGTCCTGCTCCTGCGGCGGGATGCTGTGACCATAATCAGGCGGTCGGGAATCGACAGTACTCGCGGCTAAAGGGGCCGGCTGCGGCTTCCCGTAGTAGACGTGTTGTGCGTTGGCCATGCTAGAGGCATTTAGCGTGTCATCTGCGACTGAGGTGGACGAGGCGTTCGCCTGCTCACGACGTTAGCTAGGTTCTGGGGACTGCAGGCCCTCACGTGTACGGCGACTCCCAGTGATCAAATTCGTGATCGGAGACGACGGATTCGGGAACGTTGCGCGTTACAGGTGCGGGAGTGTAAGAGTGTTGTGCTTGTGCAGGCTCGGGGTCTGACTGGGTGGGACTGACAGTCTCAACCATCTTGTCACCTTCGACGCGCACTTCTCTGTCCGCCAGCTTCCGCATCAATCCGAGGAATTGACTGTTCTTGAACTTATCCGATTTGTTGTGCTCGACCTTGCCTAGAAGCTCCTGTGCAGTCGCAGCCAGAGCATCGTCTTCATGCTGTTGGTTTTGGTCGGGTTCTTCTTCCTGAATTTCATCCTGGGCCTCGTATTCTACATCAGCACCGTGCATCCTCGGCATGGAGTGGAAGTCGTCCAGATCCTGGTTCGAATCGTCCAGCATCTGCGTGGCTTCCCGCTCAGCTGCAGCCTCGATCTTCTCCACTAGATGCGGCACATCATCGACTTGCATGTCCTCTTGGGCGGTATGCTCAACATCAGCCATCATATCTGCTCGTGCCTGGTCGAATGCCCTTTCGAACGCTGACTCATCGTACTGCACGGCCATGACCGGCTCTTTGCCTTTCGACTGCACAGCTGGTGCATAGCCAGGTTGAGCTAATTGACTCTGGAAGCCGAAGTTGCCAAAGGCCCGTGCTCTTTGCTGGAACTCTACAGGTGACTGTGAGAAGTGCTGGGCTTTCGGTGCCGTCTGTGCGAGATGTGTCGAGAAGTCTTGAGCCCAGTTTGAAGCAGCGGGGCCGGGCTGAAAGTGAGGCTGCTGGTGCATCGGCTGGGGAGATATGTGCAGTTGCTGGAAGTCTGCCGCCCACGATGGTGCCTGTGACGGTCCAGCGAGCCCTTGGTCTGCGTGGAAAGGCTGTGCGTGATCGAGGATGGGTGGCTCTAAGCCAGCTTGGAAGGCTTCGAATTCGGGATCGAGCAGTCGAGCGTTGGCATCGTGAGAGCGGAAGCCTTGGGCCGGGTGATGGCGTGCAGTGAGGCGATCTTGCTGCAGAGTGCGGTCGACGTTGCCTTGCTTCCTGAACTGCTGCAGCGGGTTGGAGGGCCCGCACATTGCCTCTGCCATGGTGGTGGTGGTGGTGGTGGTGGCGGTAGTGCTGAGCGGTCCAAGCGAAACGCGGGTGTTCGCAGAGACGGTGCAAATGGGACAACGCTCCAGAGGCAATGATGAAGATAGCAGAATCACATGGCAGAAACGATGCAGTAGTATTAGTATGTCACATAGTCACGGATTCTCGTCGGGTCTGAGCAAACGCTGGGCTGGCAATGCGGGATGCCTCGGCCAAGTCGGTCTTTGATCTTGCCGACATCGCTTCGCGCATGTGAGGCGGATGATGCGGCCGCAGCGGAGACGCACGCGAAGAAGGCACGTTTCCCGGCAAAGGTCATTCATCCTGTAGCAGCTGTTGATGAAGACAAGTATTGTGCACCGGGTAACACATTGACAACTCTGTGAGAGCCCACCATCTCCTGTCGCATACACTCGGCACAGCTGATCAACATGGTGAG
Organism: Nothopassalora personata; assembly: GCA_033816765.1. Classification (NCBI taxonomy): domain Eukaryota; kingdom Fungi; phylum Ascomycota; class Dothideomycetes; order Mycosphaerellales; family Mycosphaerellaceae; genus Nothopassalora; species Nothopassalora personata. The sequence continues at coordinate 3,139,799 of CM066287.1, read as the reverse complement.
GATATGACAACCACTACTACACACTTCCATCAACGACGGGCCAGCTGACAAGCACAGGCCCAAGTCATCTCCAACTCCGGCCACGATGATATGATTGTAGGTCAAGGCCGCTAAGCAGAACACGCCGTGCCTCTCACCATACACCACCTACTGACGACATCACCTCTCAGCACGACGCAGTTCTCGACTACTACGGCAGACGGCTCGCAACCTGCTCCTCCGACAAGACCATCAAGATCTTCGAGATTGAGGGCGAGCAACATCGCCTGACAGAGACGCTGAAGGGTCACGAGGCCGCAGTCTGGTCAGTCGCGTGGGCACATCCCAAGTTCGGCACAATCCTCGCCTCGAGCTCCTACGACGGCCGCATCTTGATCTGGCGGGAACAGAACAACCAATGGCAGCGCATCCACGACTTCACACACCACACCGCTTCCGTCAACATCGTCGCCTGGTCGCCTCCCGAGATTGGATGCCACTTGGCAGCGGCGAGCAGTGACGGTCAAGTCAGCGTCTTGACCTTCGAGAACAACGCCTTCTCGCACTCCTCCTTTCAAGCGCACGGCCTAGGTGTCAACTCTGTGTCGTGGAGCCCAGCTATCCTGCCAGGACAGCTCACTAGTGCACAACCGCCTGGCCAGGCACCAAACCCGGTGAGACGCTTCGTGACGGGTGGATCGGATAACTTGGTCAAGATATGGTCTTTCAATGCGACTACTGGCGCCTACGACAACATTACCACGTTACAAGGGCACGGCGACTGGGTACGTGATGTTGCCTGGTCACCTACGTCACTCTCCAAATCCTACATCGCCAGCGCATCGCAGGACCACACTGTGCGGATATGGACACTGCCAGCAGGATCTGAAATTAGCGACCCGAATGCCTGGAAGAGTGAGACGTTGGAATTGGAGGTTGTTGTATGGCGCGTGAGCTGGAGCATGGCCGGAAATGTGCTTGCAGTATCTGGAGGCGACAACAGGGTCAGCCTGTGGAAGGAGAAGCTCAAAGGCGGTTGGGAAGTCGTGAAGACCATCGAAGAGTAAGCTTGGCCCATCATGTGAGACGATGGGCATCACAATTGGGCGACCACAACAAAAGTTCATTCGCAATGAGGCGCAGCCTTTGTTCAAAGCTGCTTTACGAGAACTCTCATGGTCACATCGCACCAGGACTGTGGTCGTGCTCGAAAGCCACACACGCGGCGCAAACAGAAGAATGACCAACAAAAACAACCGGGCAAGGTCCGAAACGAACCATGCCATCATAGCCACACAGTCATCACGATGTCCGCCGGGACTCGATTTAGCCTTCCCTGACAGGCGTGGAAGCTTATTCGTCACTGCTGTACCTGCATCGGTCCCGGGCCAGCCAAAAGTAGGGTCCACGAACAACGGCGACAACCATATCCCGGCAAGCATAGATCAAGGATCCTCCACAAACCGCATACGAATTGCAACCATCACAATGGCAAGCACCACTTTCCACACATTCACGACTGAAGGTAATCACTTTCCAAGCAGTGTACTTTCCTGACCCTTTTCCCTTCCCGAACCAACTTCCCTGTTCTATTCGCAGAACACACTTTCTTCAGATCCCTGCCACCTGTCACAGAACTCTCCAACTGCCAACACCTAACAACCAGCCGGATCCCAGCTGTATTGGGTAACAATTATCACCAGTGACCCTCCATTCTTCAACTCCGAAACACCTAAGACCTACTGCTCCCAACCGATTGGGCCTAAGAAATCGAGATTTCGAAAACCGCTGCGACTCCACAAAAAAGCCATGGTTCGCGTTCTCGATGACCACATCTCCACCTATATAAACGACTGTGCAGCCGCGGATGCGTACACCTCTCGCGCATACCCAAGCCAGTACGTTTCTAACTCTTATGCCACGATGCCAAGACTCTCAACGGTAGCTAGCGGTTTCCCTTACCCGACTGAGGGACGTCGGTCACGACCACGAGGTGCCTCGTACCGTAACCCTCCGGACATGAGTCGCTTGCAACTCTCGTCCGAAGATCACAGACGACGCAGAAGAACTTCGACAATCTCTCCTTCTTCGCAAGATACGATGCAGCGGAGGAAGAGTGTACGGTTCGATGATGGTGGACGACCTTCGACGAGACAACAGCAGTCTTCCTCGTCGGTGCAGCAGCAGCGACCCAAGACTTTCACCAAGGATGCACCTCCTGCTGCTATCTCGGAGAGCGCGAGAGATACGGCACGAAGGCTCTACCATCGCAAGCCTAGTGATGGGGGTAGACCGGCTGCGAGACCCACCGTGGAGCGGTCCGCGTCGACGAAGACGATGAACACTACTCGTGCCGAAGCGGGGACGAATGTGGGCGGACGACAGTCTCCCAGGAGACATCGTCATCGCGATGATGCACACAGGGAGCGTTACGACACGCGCTCTTCGAGGCGGCGGTAGAGTGGTCGCCAGGAGATGTGCCGCAACACACCCCCTGCACATTGCCATCGTGACAGGGTGCACGGTGCTGTGCCTTGCATCAAGACTCCGTACATTGTGGGCAAGCTGCAAGATTGTGATTTATTGCCGTTGGGCATCATGGCGACTGCGGTGGGATTGATGGCTGCTGGAACAACGGTGAAGACGACTTGATGTGGAATGCGATCATGTTCATGAGATTGATGACGCGCTCTAATTGGGCTTGGATTTGCTTTTCCTGGAGATTGGTTGTGCAGTGCTATAGATTGCATGCAAGGCGTTTGATTGGGACCTAAAAATCGGTTGAGGGGAAGTTCACGCAGAGAGTAGCGTCTATTGCGTATTATCTCTGTTGGTGTAGTCATACTGTGGTCTCTTGAATGTGTACTTCAATCAGCTTTCCTAACTGCGGAAGCCACTGGTGTTCTTGCTGGTGTAAGGCTCATGCCACGGGATCCTACGCAGTCTCTAGGACCATCTCGATAGCTGCATCGATGCTCTCGGAAACTCCCGCGGCGACCCCCGGGGCTCCTGCAGTACAATCTGCTGGGGAATCGGCAGCAGAGCCGACAACAGTGCCAGCAGACTCGCTAGAGGACGTACTCTTCTGCTGCTTACGCGGCGGAGTCTTGTCGCTCTCTGAGTCCTGGCCCTGAGATGTAGCGCTGCTGGTTGCCGACGCATCATCCTCGTCATTCGACTGCCCATCGGACTCGCCCTTCGCTCTCTTCTTATCCCTCGTGGGAGCTGCGTGCTTGATCTTGATGTCGAACGATGTCAACGGCAACCACTTTCCGTGCCAGTCGAACCTACTATCGGCCAGCCAGACCTCAGTGGGCGGAATAGTCCCGAATTGGAAGGCCTGACAGATCTCGCGTGCCAAGGCCACCGATTGCATCTGTTCAGGAAGGTTGTTGGCAACACGGATGAGGCCCTCGAAGCAGGCCGGGTCGAATTTGCGACCTAGAGAATGTCAGCATTGGGCAAGCCCGATGTTCCATCTGCGCGCTTACCGCCAAAGCCGGATGAAGCCCATTCAGTCAGGACGATGTTCTCATCGGGTCTTGCCTTCAAGCCTAGGAGGTCCAGAATAATGTTGATGTGTGGCGTGGCATCGGCCGGCTTGCTCCCGGATGTCGATAGTGGCTCCTCGGACTTCCCAGTGACCCGATGTGTCCATTCGAAGCACGCGGACAGTCTCTCAGCGGATGCGAGCTCATCGTGAGTGACAGCACGCACGATTGGGCGCGAGCGGCGGTGAGTCACACTTCGGGTGTAGACACATCGATGGTACAGCCCCACCATATCATCTAGGGACCGTGTGTGCAGCTCAGCGATGAGCTTATAGATACCACACTCCACGAGGTCTTCGAGCTTTGCTTCGTACGCGAACTGCTCGCTGCCCTCTGGAACCTTCACGGCGTGATGTGTGATCCACTCATGCGTGTAGTACGGCTTGCGCAGTCTCGTTCGTTCCTTCTCTTGCCAGCCAGTCCAGCCCTGAATGTCAAACTCTCGGAGAAGATCTTGAGCGTGGAAGAACTCGACCTTCTCGTCGGAATTGTCCTCTCTCCTCACTTCTGTGGTATCGATCACATGAATGACCACGAAGTTTTGTTTCTTGGCGTGGCGGGCGGTGGCGAGAATAAGTGCGAACAGCAATGAAGAAGTCCAGGATAGGGTCGGGTCGTTCCTGCGATCTTGCCACAGAAATCTTCGTCCCAGCTTTTCCACGAGTTGATTGAGATCATTGTACTCGTCGTCGATGGTTTGGGCGAGGACATAATTCCAGCCTTCAGGGTCGAACCTGCCTTCCTTGGCAAAGTTCTTGAATGCAGCTGGTAGATGGAAATGGATCTCATCGTGGCCGTTGGTGCTCTTTGAGCCTGTCGTGCCTTGCCAGGATGACACACGATACAGCCACCTGGGGACTTTCCTTGAGAGTCCTGGGACGATGTTAGTACAACTACGCTCTACAGTCACATCGACGGAAGCTTACCTCTCAGTCTTGTAAGCAGGTCTTTGTCCACCACTTGTGGGACATAATCATCCGTCACTCTGAAGCCGTAATCTAGATTCTCCTGCTCTGCCTTGAAACGCCTCTTAGCCTGGGCCTCTGTCTCATCCGACTTCCGCACAAAGCTGGACTCATGGCTGGCTCTAAGAAACTTCCCCCCTGAGACGTGCTGTTTCTGTGAGCTTATCTATCTCATCTCTGACCTTCTCGTGGGAATCTCCCATAATTGCATCCGAATGTTCTTGGCCCAGGTACTTGCGAGCTTTCCAGTCATTCTCAAACGCCAACCGCTGTTGGTCAAAGTCGGTCTTTTCATTTGTACAGTAGCTCCGAGCGGCAATGGCCTCCTTGACTTGCTGCGACAGAAGACTGTTTTGCAATTTGCGTTCGTGTTTCGTCTGAGATGATTGCTTGTCTTTGTGCCTCGTGGGTCCACTCTCCTGCTCAGTCGCGGCGAGCTGAATGTTTCCGGCGGAAGATGCCATATCCGCTGTCGCGAAGGCAATGTGAATCTCAGTTTGATGTGCTGAAGCGACGTAATTCGCCAAGTACAATTAATGAGTCGTCCGAGCAAGGTACACAGGCTGGAAGTGCTTCTGTAATTCGGAGCTGCTGAGTGGTCGTGGATTGATGAGTGCTGTGTCTATGAGCTGGTGTCTTTATCACGAGGCTCAAATCGCAGAAAAGGACTTATATACTGAAGCACTTCAGTGCTTGATGGCCCGAGGCCACTTGCATGTGAAGATCTTGTCGACTGCGCCCAGGTGAGAGGGTTGGCGACTAACTGTGGCGGCGTCTCGAAACGATGCGTTTGTAATCAGGTGAGATAGATTGCAAAGTACAGTCAAATGTTGAAAACCAGAGTGCGAGTAGCAGCAGCAGTGCTAGGCGGAAAGCGGATGAGGAGTGAGTAATGTAATGTTGCGTGTGTGTGGAACGATGGTGCTGTATCGATGTAGCTTGATGGTGGATCTGTGATGAAGATTGGTTGTTGTACCTGTGCATTTGTAGTGTCTAACGACCGTAGAAGTATGCTTCCCATCCTGGCGGACCCATGTTGGAGTCGTCGCCCTTTGCATGTGATGCATCAAAAGTGAAGCTTGGGTGAAGCTTGAGTGAAGCATCTTGGCGGTCTGGTCGGAGAAGCCACTAAAGTGTTCGCAGTATTGAAGCAATGACTTGGACGCCACTCTCAGCTCGACAGTGAGGTATTCTCTAATAAGTAAGAACGAGACTTGCAAGTTGCCGCAGATGTGCGTTCGCCAAAAAGTGCTTCCGGGCAAGCAATGCAAAAAAACTGTGATTTCGTCCGAGTATGAATGTGGGTTTTTGGCGCGATTGGCACCTCGCCAGAAGTGTTTCTGCGCGTTTTATTGTGATTCGGGGTGTGACCGAGGACGTTGGCTTCGCATTGTCCTAATTATCACCTTCGATGCTGCCAGCGGCAACGTTCCAACAGCATAGAGCTGATTTTACCTTCGTACGATTTATAAGTTTGACCAGTAACAAGTAGCCCGGCAGAAGCATCTCTGAGAGCTGGTTTCGTCTGAATACGATCATGGCTTTGCTGCATCAATTGGGGGGGGGGGGGGCGGGGTCCCATACAAGCGCTTGTGGACATGTCATGGCCACCTTTCGGAGTCTCGTGAAGTTGCCGTCCCTTCGTGGTCAGTGACGAAGGTGCTCCTGCAGCATAGATTCTGTGTCTAGACGATCTGATCTCGGGGTCTTGGTCCAGTGTCCGAGAAGCAGGCATCCTCGCAGCAGTGTGTTGAAATGTGACAGTGGTCAAATCGATGTCAGGATGTGAGGCCTCCAGAATGCTCTCCATTCTTCTTGGCGCTTTCACGCGAGACCACATCCTGTCAAAGGTACTTGGAAAGGTATCAATCTGCTACTGTTCGTCTTACAATGTCCACATCGTCTCATCGGCTACGTGGCAGCGGAACGCTTTGCTAGTTGGAGTCCTGTCTCGCTGGCAGGATCATGTCGCGTGACACCGAAGGACCAGCGCTCCAGAAAACCAATTGAGCCCATGTTTTCAGACCCGTCGCTTAGTAGAAGCTCGCGTATGTGTCCCTGTACTGTGCTTCTCGACGCGGAGATGCGTCCTGTTCATGATGCCACCCGACGACGTTGTGTGGTAGCTGGAGGAATGATTCACCGTGCCGACAGCCTGATATCGTCTGCTCCAGATACACGATATCGAATGTGCTTACCATCTTGAATCAGTGCATTCTTCCGCCGTTGAAAGCATGTGCCTTAACATGTGTTTGCGCGATGGATGGTCGATTCGAATTCACGATGATGCCTGTCAACGGCGCTAGAAACAAGGCGCTCGGCTGTGTCGCTGGTTGCTGCTCGACCTCGCACTACTCGTTCACCTCGACGTCGTGAGCAACGCAATGCTGAGCCAGTCCACACCCAGGAAATGGTCGCGATCTAACGGCATCAACGGACTCGGCGAATCAAGCACTACACACTAGCCCGTCAGACGACGGCCTACCTCCGCCATGGCCGACAGAGAGTCGTACCCGTCGCCCTCACCCGCGAGCAGTGGTCTGCCATTCTACCAGCACACGGAACAGCAGGCGCAAGCGCATGGCCAGCAGCAGCGTGGCCCTACCGAACCGCGAGCTGGCATTGCTACACACACAGAGACAGACCACAGCGCACAAGCACAGGCACAAGCACAAGCACAAGCACAAGCACAAGCACAAGCACAAGCACAAGCACAAGCACAGGCACAGGCACAGGCACAGGCACCGGCACAGGTGCAGACACACGCGCATCATGAGGTACCAGACGACCCGCAGCTGCGAGCAAGCATTATCGACCGGATGGGCAGCTTTGGCAACTTTGGAGCGCCGCCGCCTCCGAACATGACGCGCCAGTCTCCTCCTGCTACACCGTCCTCTGCCATACCACAGGGATCTGTAGCCTACGCGCAATTCAATGACTCGGCCGATGCTGCCCCACCAGCAGCCGACAAAAACAAGGATAAGAGAACCAAAGTTAGTCGTGCCTGCGATGAGTGTCGGCGGAAGAAGATCAGATGCGACGCGATCGATGAGACTGCGAATATGCCGTGCACCAACTGTGCTCGTACGGGCGCAAAGTGTGCTTTCAGCCGGCAACCCATGAAGCGTGGTCCGAGCAAAGGCTACATCAAAGAGTTAGCAGAGCGCCTCAACTCGCTCGAACAGCAGGTACAGCCACCTCATCTGCAGCAGCAGCACCGATACGAGATACAGCAAGTCCAGCAGGCCATGGCTGAACAAGCGCAGCAGGCAGGCATGCCGCCCTATCAACATGATCCTCGCCTGGTAGATCCTCGAGTGGGCGACAAGCGAACGCACGATATGGCAGAAGCCCTCCACAACGGCCAAATGCCTTTACAACCTGCCCAAAACATCGCTCCAAATCCATACTACCAGGCACCTGGGACTAACCAGCCATTCTGGCGTCACAACCCTAACGAGAACCGCCAGGATCCAGTTGGGTTTGCCTACGAAACCGAGAATACTACAGCAATCACGAACTTCGACTGGGACGAAGCCGTCATCGAAGAGTACTACCGCATCATCCATCAGACCTTTCCCTTGCTTCCGAACAGCAAGCATCGATTGAGACAGCGCCTCGGTGAGTGTCCAGCATCCTTGCGAGAGGCCTTTTTGGCTGCGCTGGATTGCCTAATGCGGACGTTCCCTACCACGGCACTTCCGCCCAACGACAGATACCCACAAGCTTTGAAGCGCACCGCCGAGCTTCTTGCCCAGTATCCTTTCGACAACCCGAGTTCTCACACTAATGCTACGAACCTCGTCTACCTTCAGACTTTGATCATGATGGCACTGGAAAGTGACAACCACGGCCCAGCCACCATCAGAGGTCAAGCAGGTCCTAGCCGAGCAGAATGGCTTGGTCGGGCAGCGGGCGTCGCAGGTCAGCTTGAGATCAATGTCATCCGTACTACTTCTGTCATGGAAGGCGATCGTGACTCGGAAGAGCGTCTGGCTAGGCGTGTGTGGTGGGTATTGTTCATACTCGATAGGTGGCACGCGTCATCTACCGCAGATCTGCTTAAATTGCCGGAGAACAGCGTGGTCTTGCTGCCCGAAGATCAAATTCTACTGGGAGAATCCACATACCATCTAGCCCGCCTGTCTTTCATCATTGGTCACCTTGCGGCGATTTTGACTACCACCAAGACACCATCGACAGATGTGATGGCGCCGTCTAACCCAGCATCGTCCCTGCTTGGCCTGACTCTCGCGGGAGAGATCGACAGATTTCGCGAGTCTGTAGAATCGGTGTGGGGCTCCTTGAACCTGGTCCATCTGAGCTACCACCACTGCCATCTGCTCATAAAGCGTCTGAACCCCACCACTGAGCCCTCAGAACTCGTCGGTCACGCTGTCAAAGTGGCCACCGTACTGAATAGTCGGCTCACACCCGTAACGCCATTGAATCATCATTTTGGTGCATTGGCAGCCATGACACTGTGCGAGCTGGCTGATGTCCCAAAAACCCGCGCAGAGGCCGCCAAAGGTTTGGAGCAGATGGCGGATTGCTTGGGCGAAGGTCGTGGCTTGGCAGGTCGACTCGAAAGCGAAGGCTGGGACGGCGCTGTGCGTGAGCTGGTCAAGAAGAAGCGAGAGAAGCTGCAAGAGCGCGAAGGCTTGCAGAGTCTTGCGGATACTGCTATAGGCGGAAAGTCGAACTTTGACCCGACGATGCTGACACGCTATGGGTATCTAACATCGCTAGGCCAAGGCCTGTTTGGCAGAGACGGATTGTAGGAAGAGCCTGTCAGGGTAGGCCATGTCGGCTAGGCGAGACGTAGGATTGCAACCAAAGAAGAGGCAATTGCTCAGTAGATGATAGCTTCAAAGCATGATTATCGCAAGCATATCTAGATGAAGCTCACAGCGTACACTCTTGTGAGCTTGATTGACATTCTCTCACGACCAAGCAGATGCCATCGATGGATACGTACACTGGCAACCCATATACCACTTCCACGTACAATTGCCAATCAGACACTCACTACAGATGCCGCAGCCAATGCTTGGACAGCTCGGCCAAAAGCTACCACGATCCCCGTGTCGATCATGCTCCACCCTCTTCACCTGTGCCAATGGTCTCGACCTTTCCCAGAACATGCAGGTACGTATGCGCTCAGTAGGTGCTTCCACTTCACACCCAATTTTGAGCTTCTGCTAACAACGACAATGTCAGCTCCGATCACAGTGCGCAACCTCACGGCACAGCCGCTCACAATCAAGGTGGTTGAGCGGTATGAAAGTGCAAACTCGCAAAATGGCTCTCAAGAAGGTCGGCGAGGTTCTGGATTCAGTGTTGGTAATATGACCAAGAACTTCTCCAACATGACCACCAACCTCATGAGTAATGTCACGGGTGGAGCACCTTCTCATGCGCAGCTCGGCGAAAAGGCTGAGAGTTACGCGCGAGAGGAAGCAGATGTCCGGATGGAACCCTTTACCACTCACAAGACCGACATCAAGGCCAGTGAGCGCAAGCCGGACGATATTCTGCGACTGACTGTACACGGTGATGGACCTGGAAGATGGCGCATCGACACTCCCACGCCATCTGCGGCATCACAAAAACTTACGCCTTTGGTGGACAACCCAGCACATGAATATACAGCTATTCACTTGCCGCAGTCATCCTTCTTGGCTATAGTTGAGTCCACGGATCAACGCAACTGGATGAAAGAATTCGAGGTGAGTATGGATTATTCCTAGATTCAACCACAACCACTGTACAGCAGGGCAACGGCAGGGCAAAGCGCTGACATATGCACCAGGACGAAACGCAGATCTCTGCTCTCAGTATCCCCGGGACGCACAACTCTCCCACTTGCCACAAGGCCCTGCCATCTGTACGCTGCCAAGCGGTGGCACCGAAGGAGCAGCTCAACAATGGCGTTCGCTTCTTCGACATTCGGGTGCAGCCAGGCAATCCAGAAGATGCAAAGGATGACAGCCTCAACCTCGTGCATGGCGTTTTCCCCATCTCTCTCACCGGGCCCAAGAAGTTCCGTGGTCTCCTGAACGAGGTCGATGAGTTCCTTCGCGAGAACCCTACAGAGACAGTCATTTTGTCAATGAAGCGCGAGGGACCTGGAAACGCCACTGACCAACAACTCTCAGCCATACTCCGCGACCACTATGCTGCCGATACAAACAAATGGTATACGGAGCCACGTATTCCGAAGCTCGGCGAAGTTCGTGGGAAGATCATCTTGATGCGCCGCTTCGCTCTGGCAGATCGCCTGAAGTCAGAGTACGGCGGCCGAGGATGGGCTTTGAATGCAGAAAACTGGGAGTACAACACCCCAGATTGCACGCACGGCGACGTCAGAGTGCAGGACTTTTGCGAAGTGCTCGAGACCGAGAACATCGAGAAGAAGATTGGTCTATGCTGTGATCACTTTGAGCGCGCCGGCCAAGTCGTCTGCCCGGTTCCTGGAGACACTACCGACGAGACGAATCCGGTTCCTGCGGGCCCACTGTACGTCAACTTTCTGTCAGCTTCGAACTTTTGGAAGGTCGGGTGCTGGCCGGAGAAGATTGCTGCGAAGTTGAACCCTGCAGTGACAGCTTTCTTGTGCGAGAAGCATGATGTTGGCGACAAAGGTGCCGATGATGCGCGTGGCGAGGCATTCCCAGGTGATGGTGGAGTTGGCATTGTTGTGTGCGACTGGGTTGGCAAAGATGGCGATTGGGATTTGGTTAGGACGATTGTAGCCATGAACAGTCGCCTTTTGCTAAGGCAGCGGGGCCGGGGGTGGAGGTAGGACGCATCTGAGGGCCATGTCGCGATTGTTATACCATGACGGATTGCTACGTATACCAACACTCTGATCATGCCGAGGAACGCTTGTCAGACCTGTGCGCTCATGTGATTCCTTCCGAGACTTGGATTACCTGTTCGCTCGCAGAGTGAAAGATAGAAGTCCTGCAGGATACGCTTCTTCGTTACTTACTTGCCTATCTTGATTGCCACGACTAGATTTCCGTGCAGCTTCGTACCTCGATCCTTTTCCGTCTTGCGTCCTGCGGCTGCTCGCATTGTGGGCCTCCCTGCCGTGTCGCAACAGAGTGCAACAGCAAGCGTTGCTCCTCGTACCACACAACGCACGTACGTACAGCCCAGAAGAAAAAGCCAAGTACCGGGTGGGTACTCGCACATTCAAACCTACTGTACTCGCTGTACCTTCGACGCTTTCTTCTTCCCCCAATCTCCCATCTTAGCACATCATCACCCCACCCGTTCGTTCGGCCTACCTCGAGGAAGCCGCACACCATGCGACGACGACGCCACCTCTTCACGTCAGCCCTAGCAATCGCCACAGCGCACCAAGATCCTAACCTCACGGCCCAGAACCAGCGCTTCACCCTCCTCATGACAAAGGGCGCGGGGGAAACCCGCACGAACCTATCCCTCACAGCCGTCCAGAACGGCACCTCTGACGTCTTACTCCTTGTCGGGGACGATCCCGCTACTTGTGCGGGAAGTCCAGGTCAGCGCAAGGGTTCTCCGTTGATGGTGCAGGGACGTCGTGGCTGACTGGGTTCTTTCAGTGTATCTCAACGCGAGCCTCAGTAATTTTGAAGGCTCCGGTGGCGAGTATGTTGCTCTACAACTCGATGTAGGTGGAGAAGCGTATGGGGTTGGTGTACCGCCTATTGTGAGTGAGCCGGGTGCTATTAATGGGAATACGGGCAGCCGAGAAAGACTTCGTCTGCAGGGAGACATGCACGGGGTTGCCTACAGTGTTGTGGCGGATGAGGGCTACTCTGAGTATCAGTTCCGAGTCATTGATGGTCAAGTTTATCATAGACCATCGTCTGGAGCCAGTGTGTTTCTGGGTTCGTGAAGGCAGCTTCTGTTACAACGAGTGAGTTCCTGCTGACGATGATGTTCAGTTTGTAACAGGACAATCGACGGCGACATCAGACCAGTCCTGTCCTGGGGATCTGCGCCGTATGTGGATGGGTGCTGGCCGACTTCAGTGTATCAGAGGTGCAATGTGAAGAGTAGCAGTGTGAAATGCAGCTGAGTTGCATTGGAGCTGTTGATGTTTCAGGAGTTCTGCCGCGTAACGACCTGCAGTCTTGGTCGTATGGATGATGGATGTACGATAGTGTGAGCAACAAGGAAGCTTGCTGTGTAGCATACCTATGTCACTAGCCAATACTGGAGTTCCCGCTCTGACCTTCATCCACTTCAATTCTTGCTCCGTATCTCATAAGTTGGTATCATGGGTGTGAATGGTATGAATGCCGGGATCGAATTATTTCTTTGCTACCGTGTAGTCCTTGAGGAAGTCTGGATCGTTCTCGAACTCCTCCTTGAGCTGTACAGAATTCAGTGAGTACATTGCATCAATCCCATAGTGTTTCTGAGAACTTACAATATCAAGGCCGCCGACAAGCTCACCATCCACGTACACCTGCGGAAACGTCGGCCATTCGCTGAACTCCTTCAAGCCTTGTCGAACCTCGTCATCGGCCAATATATTAAAGAAGCCGTATCTAACGCCCTTCTCCCTAAGAATGCTCACGGTCTGCCGGCTGAATCCACACTGTGGTGCTGATGGTGTGCCCTTCATGAACAACATGACTGGCGCAGCCTTGACCAACTCCGATAGTCTCTGATTCAGCTCCTCTTTCGATTTGGGGGCATCCACCTGCTCGACGCTGTGCTGTGGTGCTGTTGCTGGATCCGAAGCACCCGGAGCGTACTTGGCCATCCCACCACCATTCGTCTGCGGTACTTGGTTCTGCTCCACCTTGTTCACCTTCTGCGCTGGTGGCAAGCTGTCTCCGCCCACGCCCGCCCCAGCATGCTGCTCCACTGCACTCCGTATTCTGGTCATATCTGAGCCAATGATCTTCTCAAGTATCTTGCCGTCTTCCTGCAGTGCGATGAAGGGCACCTGGGTGACGTTGTACTTTTCGCTGATGTCTTGGAACTCCTCGGCGTCGAGTGACAGGAAGGCTATCCGTGGCGGGGTGGTTTGCTCGTATGTGGCGGCAAGGGTGTCGAGGAAGGTGCCCATCTTCTGGCATGGCTCCGCCCAGTCGGCGTTGAAGTAGATGACAGAGAGGCATGTTGGTGGTAAAGCTGCAATCTTGTCCTCGAATTCCGCCTCGCTCGCCACCGTCTGCATGGTGCAGGTTGGGCCTGAATGTGAATTAGTTATGACGCTGACGAACAATGCGCCGGGAGTCGCATCGACTTGCCTGACATGGCCGCGATTCTGTTGGTGATTGGAATGGTGGCGGTGTTTCGATATCGATATCGGTGAGGCTGTCGAATGGTATGCGTCTTTGCTGGTATGATGGATGTGTTGTGTAGATGTTCGAACAACAGAGCAAGCAGAGCAAGACGTGATTTCTAACGAATCAGATAAGCCGGCTAATCTTTCTAACACCCAGAGGTCCTCGCTTAACATTTTCTTTAGCTTCGGGCGTTCTGCCTTCTGCTGGAGCACAATCTCTCTGCTACCGACATCCCAGCGCATCATTGCGCACACACATCCAGATACACTCGCGACAATGTCTTTCGCCCTCCGCGAGATCAAGCCCAAGAACGCGCGCACCAAACGCTACCTCGAAAACAAAGGCCCCCAGAACATCGAGAACCCGCGAACAACCCTCTTCCTAAGATACACCACCACCAGCGACCTGCTCCAACTCGCCCTCAAAGACCTCCACTCCCTCAAGCGACCGCTCTGCATCAAGTTCGACAAGAAAAACAGCATCCACCCCTTCGAAGATGCCTCCTCCCTCGAATTCTTCTCCGACAAAAACGACGCCTCGCTCATGGTCTACGGAAGCCACAGCAAAAAGCGCCCCCACGCCATGACACTCGTCCGCACGTTCGATTTCAAAGTCCTCGACATGCTCGAGCTGCTCGTGGACCCAGACACCTTCCGATCGTTATCGCAGTTCAAGAACGCCAAAGCCGCCGTCGGCCTGAAGCCACTTCTCGCCTTCTCCGGGAGCGCCTTCGAATCGCCTACTGCGAATGCTTACACCCAAGCGAAGAGTATGTTCCTCGACCTGTTCAAGGGGCCGGATGTGACGAATGTGGATGTCGAGGGTCTGCAGTACATGATCCACTTCTCGGTGGACGAGGAACAGAACGAGAATGTCAAGCCGCAGATCCACATGCGATGTTACTTGATCAAGACGAAGAAGGGCGGAGGTGTGAATGTCAAGGTTGATGTGGAAGAGATGGGTCCGCGGATAGATTTCCGCGTGGGGAGGACGAGGGAGCCCGATCCGGAGTTGTGGAAGGCGGCGATGCAGAGGCCGAAGACGTTGGAGGTGAGGATCCTTGTCGTCGTGGAACGATGGTTGACGCTAATGGGTGCTTGCAGGCCAAGACGAAGAAGAACATCGAGACGGACACGATTGGTGACAAGGTCGGCCGCATCCACATGGGCAGGCAAGATCTCAGCCAGCTGCAGACGCGCAAGATGAAGGGTCTGAAGCGCAGTCAGGATGTTGTGGATGACAACTTCGACGATGCTGTGCGTGGTGCATCAGAAGATGGTGGCGTCTCACTGCCCTCGGGTAAGAAGGCGAAGGTCTGAGCTACGACCATCGATTGTTGCATTTGTCTGGCTTCGTGTGCTGGCGTTCTTAGCGTGGCGTTGGACGGATCCTCCGTCTGGAAGGCAAAATTGTACAGATAATGAAAGTCAATTACGAAGTATTCGATCGCTTATACCAAGAGAGGACTACCGACAGCTCGATTGCATGCTGTCAGGCCCAGGACTTTTCCCAATCCATCATCACAGCGTATTATCATCACTCCCGATCCACAGGATCAATGCCGTATCCAAAGCGACATTCCCAGGTTATCCAATATTGAGACCGCATCTGCTATCCAAGACCGACCAGCAATTCCTTCACGCTCCTACAAGCCCAACCCTCTGACCGGCCTTCATACCTACCCAGCCTCTCCTATCCCGACCGATGCGGCCCCTACCCAGCCAATTGTACTTCAGCGCTTCCGTCAAGCGCTCAACATTACCCTGCGCCACGTCTCCCGTCTGGCAGGATGCAAGCACGTAAAGACACTGTAGCATCCGGGCTACCGTCTCTGTGACCTTTGCAGGATCTGCGAGCGGTACTGGCGATGCTTGCGGTTGGCTAGTAGCGCTGAAGGATCCAGGCCCACCCAATGGTGAGTTTAGATGTGGCATGCTCGTGCCGAAGCTTCCCGCTGATGTGTTCGATGTCGCTCGGCTTCGACTGGCGAGGCTCATGGCTCCTCCCGAAGAATTGCTCGCAGCGTCGAGAAGTGTCGAGCCTTGTGAATTGAAACTGCTGAGACCAGGACTCAGGCTGCCCGCAGTGCCTGGTCGTTCCGCGCCCGTTGTCGCAGGGTCACTCCGAGCATGCTCCCGCCCCTTCGGCGCAGCTTCTGGTGAGACTCCGGCATTGATGTTGTCGAGCGATAGTCTGCTGAAGATGTTCATCAGGCCTTCGTGCTTCGGCAAGATCACAGTATCTCTGAAAGCTATCAAGGTGATGCGTCTGATCTCGAGTTCATCAGCGAGGTTTGGCGTCCGGCCTGAGCGCCCAGCGGACGATGGTCGGTCTTCGAGCTTGAGTGATTCTGGTATGGCGCCCCAAAACTCCTGCGCTTCTCGCGCTGTCATGAGGTTACCTTTGCCTTTAAATTCCAGGTCCAAGGGTAGAAAGACAGCCTGGAGGAAAGGCAGTATAGCGCCGTAGACGCCTATCCACATTTCTACTAGATTAGTGACGAGCCTGTCGTCGGGTATCGTTCTTAAAGTTTGAGCAAGAGAACTGAAGCCAGTTTGTAGAAGCTCCCGAACATCCTCCACCAACACGACTGGTGATCGGCGTTGTATGCATCGCCGCACATGAACGCTGACCAAAGCATTGAAGTCCTCGATTGGTGTTCGCAAGTTCTCTCCCGTAAACAAATTGAGCAGTCGTGCTTTGAGTAGTGGCCATGCATCATCGGGCCCTATCCCTGGAAGTCCCATTTGTGCGCCGATGTTGCTGAAAGCCTGAGCCGTCACGGGTAGGGTCGTCTCGGAGGGAAACGCGAAAACACTAGCATTGGTCGAGGGTGGTCCAGTGAGCGTGTGGTCATAGCTACTGGGTCCAAGATATTGATCGGCTGTTCCTATGGACGTGGTGGAGGAGATCTGAGTATTCAAGTTCGCCGCTGCAGCCGCAGCCTTTTCCTCTTTCTTCTTCTCCCACAACGCTCTGCCGCCATGCCGGAGGTCGAAGCCTGACATGGACTTCGCAAATGTGCTGGGCCCAGGCAAGTCCGGAGCGAAAGAGTACAGCGGCTGCGGCTTGTCTGGATTCGTAGCGTGCGAATTAGAATGCGCAGACGACAGAGGTAATTGTGCAGGTTCATCCCGAAGCTTATGTTTCTGACGCGACAGAAAGTGATGCCTTTTCTCCTTGTCTTTTTCGGAAATGGCCGGAACAAGTGTTGACGTGGAAGCATTTGCTGAAGAGTATATGGAGCTGGCCGCCGAAATTGGATCTACCAGGCTGGTCGTGGAAGCATTGGCAAAGCCAGGGCGCAGGAAGTTCGAAGTCGAAGGTGCTTTCGCAGGAGATGTAAATGCCGATGGTGCTTTGCTCTCCTTGTCCTTGGAAAGCGCAGCGTTCTTTGGCTTGAAAAGCTTCATCTTGGAGCCCTTGCTTTTTGGCTCTTTGTCGGGCGGTGGACCGAGTGCGAAGGCCAATGGGAGTGGCGCAGGCGGCACGACCGGCGAAGGTAGAGGACTTCTGCCATTAGGGAATGCAACATTGGCTGCCGCTGTCGCCGCTAGTCTATTGCCTCCTACCGTACCGTTGCTATACGAAAGTCCTGTCGTGGACACCTGAGCACTGTGGTTATCACTTGGTCGCCGGCTTCCATGATGTCCTGCAGTGTTGATCGGTGCCAGACTGGGATACGAACGTTTGCGTTCCTGGCCCCTTTGCGATGGAGGTGGCGATACATGATGCATCGCTGCCTGAGCAGCAATCTGTGACGCGCTCAAGCCATTGTTGTTTGCAGTAGCATGTGGTAGAGAAGGTTCGAAGAATCCTTGGCTATGTTGCCGTGCCCGATGACCAAATTGTTGGCCTGCCATCCCGGGCGAAGCCATTCTGTAACTGCCATCGACTGAGCCTCGCGTCTGAGCCGCATGGCGTGGGACACCCTGGAGCGTAGTCGAGCCTTGACTAGGCGTCAAACCACCCGCAGTGGCCGGACGAGCAGTCGGTTGCTGATGCGAATAGGGAGACCTTTTGTTCGCAGACTGCGCCACTCCTTCTCTGGATTCGTTGGACGCCGTGGAAAGACTTGATTCGCTACGAAGCGAACCTTGTGACGGCGATGATTGTGATCGGTTTCCCGTGGGAGAACGCGGCCCCGGCGGAGGTCTCAGATCAGAGTTGTCCATGTTCGCGCAATGCTGCTGCGTGTGCTATGGTCGCGTCGTTGCCCTTACTTCCGGCCAGATCATTGTCATGCGGCATGTCGCGGATCGCCCGAGATGATCACATTGAACCATGCGACGGACTTATCGACGTGTTCGGTCACGCGGCGATGAGATACCACGTAGACTGTATCGGGTCTGCAGGATAGAAATAGGTCGTCATGTAAGGGCGATCGAGGGCAGACAAGCTGGGGCGGCGTTGCATCGTAAGGCTGACTAACAAAAGTTTAAACTACTGCCGTGCAGGGATGGAGCGTCATGGGCGTGGCACGAGCATGAGCGCGCCGAGGCATATGACATGCCTACTGGATCACGAGATGGGACACACTTGGGATCATTGAATAGCAGAGAAAGCGTTGTCAGCTACGTACAGCTATGTGATCTCCTCTGATGATGTAAACGAGGGACAGGCGTTAAGGAGCGTATGAGTGGTCAGGTTCCCACCTTGCTCCAAGAACGAACTGCAAACATGGGCCTTCGCGCAGACTGAGCATCAGATTCTTCGGTCCCGGAGGACCGTCGATGAACCAACCCAGATCCAGAGGAAGGGGAGGCCAAATACAACTGCACTGCAGCACATCTCTTTCAAAATCATTATACGCTCGTTACCAGTCAGCTCAAACAATCTCGTTCCTGGACTCAACTCGCGCGGGGCAGCAGAGAAGGTCCAGCACATAAGATCAGGCGAGTGAGCGGCCATGCCCTAGGAGGACCCTCTCACGAAGATCGGAAATCCGCCTCTTGCTAGCACCTATAGCATAGCAACATATGTCCGGTTCATACTCCATGTTGGCTGGCTCCGTGAAGTTCATCTCCGCAGCGGATCACTTTGCGAGACTCTGCATCTGTCAGCGCCTGGGGCACGCCGCACAAGCAATTCAAGTACCAGGTCTGGCGAGGTGAGGTCCGGAGCAGCGGTTTCAACCCAGAGCAAGAGACATGGAGGAGAGGAACGGGATGGATGGGGCCTCGAGGTCGACTAACCACAGGAAATGCATCGCCTTCGCTTCCCACGCCGACCACCAGATCTCATGAAAGCACTACAGTTCGTCCAATCAAGGGTGTCTGTAGCGGTCCGGATGCTGGTGTGGTGGGTGGAAGGGGTTTCGCTCCGCTGCTGAATGACAGGAGCAGAGCACGACGCAAGAACTTTCACAAAAGAAGCGCAGTTTGCGCAAATGCCAACCGAAGTTGCGTGATGCGCCCATGTCTGCGCAATAGCTGCAAGACATAGCGACCGGAGCACTTCCTCTGTCTGAGCATATTTAAAGTCTCTTCTTCAGTCGTGAATCTCGTCTGCGTGATCACACGGATGACTACGGGACTCTCTCAGTCGACGGCCAAATCGAGTTGAGAGGAGAACGGTCAGGTGTATGACTGATTCAGTCCATGACGATCTGAATCAACGTCCGGGATCCACGAATGGATTTCGGTAGGGATTCTTTGTTTCATCCGCACCGAGAAACGGATTGGTTTGCCGTATCGGCGAGGTCGGTGAGGTAACGGCATAGTCGCCATGGCTTGAGATTCGGATGTGGCTTGCAGTCGGACGACGGATTGCACCGTCAACGATCTGCGCACCGACAGTGCCCATCTTCTCTGTTTGAGTACCCGGATCTTGGCGCGTGATGGGCAACGTGGTGCTGTCGTCCTTGAAAGTCGGCAATGGGTTCGGCTTCAATGTATACTGCTGGTCGTGCCACATGTTGGCACTGTTGTTCCCTTGCTCAGCCGGCAAAGAAGCTTCGCCCTGCTTAGGAAACTGGCGGAGCTCGTACTCGTCTTGCTTAGGAGGTGCAGGGCAGAGACCGCTGTCGCCGCCTCTGAAGAGCAGATATCCGGCTCGGGCGAGACCGCTCAGAACGATGACCACGTATATCAGCAGTAGACAGATTGATATGATTGCTTCTTGGAGCAAACCAGACTCAAAGGCCCGAATGACGTGATCAACAGCATCACCGATGGCATCGGCTGCTGCGCCGTCCGAGCCTGTAGCCAAGAGGTCTGTCGAAGAGCCAGAGACCTTCTGAGCAGTGCCAAGGGACAGCGTGTCGTTGGGAAGCAGTGGGATGTCGATACGGGCGTTCTCACTTACCCAGTCGAGACCTTTCTGGATACCCGCGATCTTTAGGAACAACAGACAGTTGAGTACGTCCTTGATCGGATCATAGAGGACAGTGCCACCGAAGGCTTTGTCCAGCCCGTCCATCATCTCGTCCACAAAGACGTTCAGAGTGTGGTTGACGGCGTTGGTAGAGGTATTGACCCAGCCAAACACGTCGTTGTTGATGGACTTGCTCGTTTCGGTGATTATACTGTTGGTGCCAATAGCCCACTGCTCGCTGGCATTGCTCAAAGAGTTGACAACTCTGTCGGCGAAGTCGACGACTTGGTTTTCCAGGGCTGGTACTTCCTTCTCAAGCGCTTTGACGAGAGTGTATTGGCATGCGCAGCCAAGAAGACCCGCAATCGCCAGTGAAAGTACAAAAAGTGCCGCGGGAGTAGTCGCGTACGCAACTGTCCAGCGGACCAAGACGCGGCGCCGTAGAGAAGAGACAGATCTCGCAACAGCCAGACCAAAACCAGCAGTATGTGGCCTGGATACGATATAGACCGCATCCATAGCATCGTACGCATCGTTCTTGACCGAATGCGCCCGTTCTTGCATTTTCTGCCAGCGATGGTATTCCCGCCAAGCCATTGGAAGCATGACCAGGATCGCGAGAGTGACGAATAATCCCAAGAAAATGGTCTTCCATTTGTGCTCGATCGAAACGAGATCGTCGAAGAACCCGTTGATGCCGCCATTGTCGGAGCAAAACGATAACTGCTCTTTTGCGGGCACCGGGAAGATAGAGCCATTCATGGAGTACTTCGGCAGGCTTTCGTTCAAAAGCTTTTTCAGCTCCTCGAAAGGGAGCCGAATGGCTTGGTTTGTCAGATTCTGAACTTGTGCAAAGGTCGGAATTGAGTTGTTGAGATCCTGCAGACCTTCGTCGTACGCGCTGGGTAGTTGAAGGTCGTTGAGTTTGTCGATCGCGCTGGTCAAATCGATACTTGGCGCCTTGTCGTCGTCCTTGCCGGTCAGGAAGTCTCCGATATTATCCACGCCCGAAAGGAATCCGTTCATGGCATCCTGGAAGTTGGAGGCAATCTTACCAAGGTCATCTCCAACATCTTTTGCTGTAGAATTGAGGAAGTCTCCCACTGTTTCAGCCACTTCGATTGCAATGTGTAAGCCGCCACGAATGGCAAGAGTCAACAGGCAGACGTAAGTGCTGGTCATCAGGTTGATGATGAACACCACGATTTCCTCGACGCCAGTCAAGGTAAGGACAAGCATCTGCATCAGACCATTAATGGCCTTCTCGATGCCCTTGGCGCTGAGCTCGTTGACGCCCTGAATCATATAATGCGGCATGCTTGCCATGGCGGAGCCGACACCCTCTACAGAAGTGCAGGCGCTAAGTGCCTGTTTTCTTGCCGTTCCGATGTTGTCGTCGATATTTGAGATTGCGGAAAGGGTCCGTATCAGTACAAGAAGAAGAAGAATCGTCCACCGGTTAATCCAGGTCTGCGAGAGGCTAGCTCGAAGACCGAGGTATGGTGTCAGGTATGGTTCATTTTGTGAGGTAGGTCGTGTTGCTACCTGCGCAGCGCAGTAGTCGCGCGTCTCATGGCCGCCAGCGGAAAGAGATGGAGGCGCAGGATTTGGGGTTTGCTGTTGGTTCTCTGAAGGTACCATGCTGCAGGCCGGCAGGAAAGTCGTTCAGCACCTGTTGTATTATTTTGTCTCAGCGATTGGGGCTTCGAGTGCAGGAAAGCTTGGACACGCGCGCCGGGTATTGAAGGAAAGTGGCTTTTTGAATGGGTTGTTGAAGGGAAAATTGAGTGTGTTGTGTGTTGCTCGCCGCCAGGGGTATTATGCGAATGCTTGAGCGCTGTAAAGATGTACAGAAGGAAAATCGTTACTTCGTTGCCAGGAGCCGGGGGAGCCCCAGGCGAGCGGGCATTGTGAAGGACGAAAGAGTAACAATGAATAGTGGCAATAACGCACCATGGGATTTCTTTGAATGACCGGTCATGCGGCCATTGTAGCTTTGTCTGAAACACAGCATGGCTTCTCTATGGCGTTTCGAGTGCCGGCCAGTCATTGTCGCGTATGCCTACAATAAGGCATATTGGCAGGGCACGGACCTCGCGTCTGCAGGCGTGTACTGTGTGTGTACTGTAGCAGTGGCGTCGTCGGCAGCCAACCAAGTGGCCGCGCGGGGGATTGATGGAGCAAGGGCGAACGAATGTCGTCGCCGGCGAAGCGCGTCTGGATATTCTTCCCGGTATGTGTTTCTTGTTCTGGGGTCCCGGGAAGAGCTATTATTCTGATGTGTGTGGTGGTGTTGTTGCCCATCGTTCGCCGGCCGGGCCGTTTCTGCTAGAACTAGTGCCATCTCGGAAAGGCGTCAGTGTTGTTGTCGCAGAGCTTCTCGGAAAGGCCTCAGCTTGATGGACAGAGACGCGGGAGGCGCTCCTCCGCCGCGCCGTGGCGACAGAGAGGAGGCGCCCAGGTCGTCGTCGCAATGCACGCAAACGCTGGCGATCAGCGCTGTTCTTGTAGTCCCATTGCTGTGGCGTGAGACGCGCTAGTACTCGCCTCCTTCCCTGTTTCACTCACCTGTTCTCGTCTCCCGACCTTGTCAACGACATGACGTATACTGGCAGCGTGAAAATGTGAACCAGCTTGTCCAGCTCTCAAGAAAGCTTGGCGGCGTTCGTGACACCTCCTCCTCACCTTGACCGAGTCGTTGGAAGTGTTGTATTGTTAATATATGCCATGAACAACATCGTCCGCCGTCCAAGAAGGCCCGCCCCCGAGGTTGACTTCACACACGCCCGCCTCAATGCGGACGACTACAACCGGGACGATTGCGTAGGAAATCAATTGATACCGTTGGGATGCGAAGGAAATGACTGGAATCAGCTACCTGGACTGCCATACGCCGGGCAATACGATATGTCGTACTTTCACGTTCCGTGGTCGCGCGCACCTGCCTCTCCGGAGCCATCGGGAAACGACGACTCTCAACGGAAATCGCCTTGATCACGCGTGGCATAAGTTAAACCTCACTTACCCTTCTCCCGGACGGGACACGCGCGCAGTGAGTCTAACACACTTTGCACCTTCAGCTGCCGTTGCAGTCTCAACAACCAACGTGACCTCACTCCATCAGTACTCCTCCTCCTCCTCCTCCTCCTCTACGACACTTTCCAAGCCAACATCAAAGCAAACTCAAACACCCGCACACAACTGACGTGCATACCACGTTATTGAGGCTTCTTTCCGCACGCTTCCGATAACACAACCACCTGCCTCTATGTGGTACACGAAGCCTGCTGCCCCGATCGACACTATAACAGGGGCCACGTGCCACCGCAACAATCTGCTGATAGCCTCGCTGCCTAGAGATCTCATAGCCGTCACGCGTGGCGATCGTATTGTCCCGTGGACCTCAATAGTCCTCCGGGGTTGCGTGCAAATGCACGTTGACGATTCGGCGTTGTGCGACGGATCGTCATCTACACTTGACGAAGAGACAAAAGACCTCAACAAGAGATTGGATTGGCACATTGTAACGTCTTTGGCGCGAGGGCTATAGTCCAAGCTCCACAAGCAGCCCACGACAGTATCAGAAAACCTCTCAGCAGGCTCGTCCACTCAAGGTAAGTGAGTCTTCTTGCTATATTCATTTTTCGCGCTTTTCTCTTACTTCTCTATCTCTCTTTTGTCAGACCTCAGATCTATTGGCAAGGCCTGGCGCCGTGCCTTGCTGACATACAAGAACGTAGCACTTTGTGAAGAACCAGTTCCGAGTGTTGAGATTCTGATGTTGGAACCAGCAACGACACTCTTGACATAACTGACAAAGGCAGAATCAAGCAGGTGTTTCCTGAAGTCAAACTTCCAATCCGTCCGCCCAATTTCGGCGACGCCACAGCCCCAAGCACCGCGTTCAGAAGCACGATCTATAACGGGGACCTATGTCAGTCTATACAACGGGGTTCACCCAGAACAAGACGTGGACTGCGCCGTCTCTCACCGCAAGCAAGCAGCAGGAGAGGGTAAACGCCGCCCGCCTGCGGTTCTGCAAGAATTCTGTTGCCTGGCCACATAACCTCAATCGCGAGCAACATCGTCAAGACTTCAACAAGGACTGCAACGATCGACAGGACAAGCACCAGTACCGTGAGTTCCAAAAAATACAAGCCGAGCGAGCATTGAGGGAGGCATATGGTATATCAGTGACTCCGAAAGCAGAACCATGCAGCCTGTTGATCGACAAGTTGCTGGACGTCACCAAGTACCACAACCAGACCTTCGCATCTGCCTTTGACAACAACCTGTCCCTGGTCCTGAGTCGCCCGACTGCTTTCACGTATGGCTACGACCGAAGCAGCAGGTTTGATCCCAACTGGGAGCTCGGTCTGGTTCCCAAGCCCAAGCCGAATTATCCTTGCCTTGCAGAGATGAAGTACGAAGGCGACGAGCGAATCTCCACCGACATGCTGCATCGCCGGTTCCTGGGTGCGCCGCGGGTGCCGGGCAACGATACTGTCAATTGGACCCAGGCCGCGATCGTTCCTCAGTATCCGCTTGACGACACTCGCTTGCAATACCACGATGCAGTCTCCCGCATGCCGGGTGCTCATGAGAGAATCATCATCGAGGATCTCATGTTCCGCACCCACGAGTGGGACGGTCGTCCGTGTGCTGGCGAGCTGGCGGTCACCGATGAGGGTGTACAGCTTCTCGATGCGGATCTTCTGGAGTATCTGGATGACTAGCATTTGTGGCAGCTCGCAACCTACGTTAGGACGCAGCGAGCAATTCTCCTAGGGAGCGGTATCACGATCATCAACATGTCATTCGTTTTCCTGACTGGGATACGGAACGCTATGGACTACTACTACTACGACAAAGCACTGCTCTTCATCCAGTTTTTTCTTTGGATGGCCTTCCTTCTGCTTCATGCGGAGCATCCATTGCCGGACAATGTGTTGCCTTGCTGTCCTGCCCACGTCGAATGCAAAACTTGGGTAGCCAGCTGGGAAAGACATTCAAGAGTAATCAGGATTCGACACACGACGCCACCCTTCGCCAGACACGCCAAGGGGGTGGTGTACTGTATCCGTTTGATCCCGGGCGATGACGGGCAAGATACGCTTTAGCGCGTTCGCCACTACCACGAGAATCCAAACGGCCATTGACGATCAGATATCTTGGCAAACGATTTGGCAAGCACGTGGTAGCTTTGAAAAACTTCCCTCTAATTCCATCCCCCCCCCACAAGCGCAGCTCGGTTCGTGCGCAACATTCTGCATTTTGGGCGTTTTGCAAATTTCTTCTAAACACTACTCCAGCCAATCTCGACTCATCTGAGCGTTCTGCGTTGGAATTTTTTTTTAATTTTTTTTCGTACATAGTCGTGCGTAATGAACGGGAATGTTCTCACGAAGCCATCGGAATGCGGAACCAGACATGCGATGCAAAAATTAAATTGCTTTGGCGTAATTCGATTGAAGATACTCATACCATGTGCCACCGCCACTAACGCCCGCTTCGATTTGACATTCTAGCCCCCACCCTTGAAGACAAGCATATTGTGCAACTTACATTCCATCAAAAAAAAAGAAAGCCGCCGAGAAATTTTGCTGACGCCCAAAGATTTACTTTACTCCCATGCTTAACGAACGGTAGACGTGCTGATTTCCTCGACTCTGGCTCGGAGACTCTGGACCTCAGCCGTGAGCTGCATCATCGCTTGCATCATGCCATTCATGAGTTCAGCAGGAGGTGCCGCTGTAGGAGCAGTAACTGGAGCTGCGACAGAACTTCCAGGCCGCAATGTCCTTGCCGCAGCAGGAGGGGCCGCAGGTCGCAGTGCTTCTGGATGGTCTGAAGAGCTCGCTGGATCAGCTGAAGCAGCCATGGTCCTCGCGTCATTCTCCTCGGGCACTGCTGGGAGATCCGCTTGAAGTCTGCTTCTGCGGACCTTTTTGTTTTGTGGTGGCACGGGCTTGCGTTTGAGACTGTTGATTTTGGGCGGGATCGCGGGGCCAGCCATCTTGTCGAGCTCAGCGTGGTCATAGGCTTGGGACTGGGGGTGGTGCTGCTCTTGGGTTTTCCTACTGGGCCCGGTGCGAGTGGCGGTGCGCTTGCGGACTGAGGGCTGTGGGGTGAATGGCGTTGGCGGTAGTGGTGCTCGTGGGACGAAGACTGGCACGGGCGCGGCTGAATTGGAGGCTCCATCAGGATTATAGGACTGATGCTGCGATTGTTGTGCGCGTGGAGATGGAGGTGGAGGCGGAGATGGAGTCATCGGCATGGGAGGCGTTGGGAGAGGTCGCATAGGAACAAACGGACGTTGTTGAGGAGCCACTTCACGACCAGGCTGGAAAGACTGGAACTTCCCTTGGCCAGGTGCACTTGGCAGTGGCTTGTTACCTGGTGGTCGACGACGGCGACCGTACTGTCTGGCGAATCTCTCAAAGTCGGCCGGGTCGATCTCAGGGTCTTGAGGTTGAAGTAGCTTGGCCAAAGCGGCCTCGGGACCGTCATGGACGCCTGAGCATCGATTGAGGTCATCGCGAAGCGAATTTGCACGAAATGGTGGCTGAGCGGGCATGTACGGAAGCCTTGGCGTCACGGTCGTAGGCTGCTGGGCATGAGGATGAGCTGTCGCCGAGTCACTTCTCGGCTGGGTAGCTGTACTCGAGCTACTTCTGATCTGACGCGAAAGGGGAAGTCCATCAAGGCGCCTGTCGCTCTGCTCTCGTGTAATTTCACCACGCCGGACATGAACGTCGGATGGATTTACAGACCCTCTGAAGTCGACGGTTTGAGGTGTCGGGAAGTCCTGGAAGTCGGAGTTAGTACTTCTTGCCACGGCGGCCGCACCTGTAGCGAACGAGACGGTAGAGGCCGGAGTCGGGAGAGCTGACATGACGGCACCAACGGCAGGGTGGGAGAACCGAATAACTCTGATGGTCCCCCTTACCGGGACCTCATTGACGGAGTCATGAGTCGGGTTAGCGAGAGTAAGGGTCGTTCTCTTGATCACCCTATGGGCCTCCGCCTCTGTGGTCCGTCTAGATGAGCTCCGCTGTGGATAAGCTCGGGTGGACTGGTTGCGGCGGACTTGCTTCGAGGCAGTCCTGCAGATCGACAATGTGTTTTTGGAAGACTGCCGCTTCCTTCCCTTTCTCGATTTCCATACTCTGACAGCCTTTTGCATACCATATCTCCAGATTGTCTTTGGCTTGAAGAGGTAAATGGAGATCGTAGTAGCAGTGGAAGCAGTCGTGAGAACGGTTCGTGCACTAATACTGCCATGCCGAGCAACACCGTTGGCTGGAGTGTTGAAGTTAATCGCTGTGGCGAAGCGACTTCGTTTAGCTGGTTCTGCCTGCAAACTAGCTTTGAGAGTGTTGTATCGTGCTGGCGACATAATTGACACTTTGATCTGTTCTTTTGAGACGTGACTTTGAGGTCAGCAATGGTTGCGGCTTGAGCACTTCGTTCGCTTGGGCGGTAGGCCTGCTACGAGATCAAGGTTGAACCTGTGTGCCCAAGGATGATGTTAATCGCCAACGATTGACTGCACTGGAGAGAAAAAGATTCATAAACTTGAGTCAACGTACCTATATGCAGTGGGCATAAGCTTTTGGGAACAAAGAACTGCCTACCTGAAGAACTTGCGTATGTGAAAGAAGTCACAAAGACGCATGTTTAACAATGTGCATTGTCCTTTGTTATCGACCGGGAACATTGTCGGGCCGCTTGTCGTGGTGTATGATGGTCTTCTCGGCTCAGCATTATCTGCCAGGCGAAGTATGAGGCGAATAAGTGCAGGATTGAGCCCTTTCGGCCTGCAGGCCTTGAGGTCGGCACGGTACTGTGGTTGCTGGTGTGCTGGACGGGTAGCAAGCCCTCAAGGAAGACCGTGCATCATGGATGTCTCTGTCGTAGCGCATATGTTCATTCAGACGTATACTTCGTCGCACTCCCTCTACTCTCATCGTCCCGCCCAGATTCCCTGACCCAACGTCGGCCTTGATTCATTCACCGGTCTCTTCGCAACCCGTCCTTGGCTCTTCACTCCCTCGACAACCCTCTCCAGCCCAGTCTCAACCACGACTCCACCCACAATCATCTCTCCAAGCACCGCATGCAACGTCTCAAAGTTGAATATCAGGTCCAACTCGCAGACGTTCTCGAACAGTCGATCCAGCGCCTCAACAAAGACTTGGATGAGATCCAGCAGCGCGAGTGGCGATTCTGTGGACGTGGAGATCACAATGAAGTACAGGGTGGCATAGTGTCGATATGTCACGAGGGACGGCGCATCGTTATGCTGCTCATTCGGCTGCGTTGTGGTCGATGGCGCGAGAAGTGGTGGCAGCGGGAGAAAGTTGCAGCTGGACGCCGGCCGCGCAGAGACGAGGGTGAAGATCTCGGAAATGAGGCGTTGCTGGACGGATGTATCCTGTGATTATCATGTTATTCCTACCTGTATAGACCATCGTCGCCGAAGTGAAGCTGTGAGAGCGTGTGCTGTCATGCGTCGCAATGTCCTTACCAGCTGGGTGTAGAACTTGGTCAGTCGCGGCTGACCGTTATTATTGAATACCAGTACAGCGTTGATCATGGCGCTGAAGGTGTTGGTACATGTCGAGGATTACCGAGAGTCGACAGACGGAATGCTGACCTGAAGGTCGGCTCGGACCGCTCTCCGGCACGTAGTTCTAAAGACACTTGTGGAGCACACGCGAGCCGTCATCTGCCATCGATCGTTGTACAAGACAAAACATTCGCAGAGAAGGGCACAAAGAACGGAAAGAAGTAGAGCTCAGCTCTGATGAGCACCATGAACTTATGCAACAATGACGCTGATCTTAGTTACAGCGCTTCAAAAGCAGACCAACGCACCATACTCGCTGTCTCATATTGCCTTCCACCTTACACACGTGCAGTCTCCTCAGCCGCAAGCCATGCCTGGAACTGAGCAGCGGTAAAGAAATGGGTGTGCAGTCGACACAATCGGAATCTTCTCCTCTGAAACGGTCTCTGTAGCAAGGTCCGTCGTGATCGAGACCACAGTTTCGGTGGTGGGCGCTGTAGTGGATGTCTCGGTGGTCGTTGAAGTCTCTGCCTCAGTGCTGGTGCTCAGTGTGACGCCGCTCATTACGCTTGTAAGGCCATTTGCGAGGAGTGGACCGTCGAATCCCTTGAACCTTAAGGATACCGATGCGCTGCTTGTGCTCGAAGTCTCTGCACTGGTCGATGCAAACACACCCAATGTTGAGGTGGCCACCACGGTGGGAACGGTAACGGAGACGGTCATTACAGCACCAGCCATTGTTGAGACTACTGTCATGACCGGAGTGGAGAGGGAGGTCGACTCGGATGGCACAACCATTACTGTGGTGGTCGACGGCGCTGGCGGCGTGACCGTGAGGTAGACCGTTGAAGTGATTGGTTGTATAGTCACAGTGGTGATTGCGCGGGACACCGGTTGCAGAGCCGGTGACATGGTCATCGAAGCCCTCGAAGCGTCTGGCTCTGATCTGGTGATCACAGCTGTCTGTGTGGTGTTAGCTGAAGGCTCCGCAACTGGTGAGGATGAACTTGCCTGTGTGTCATCGTGTCGCTTCTGATTCGCGACATGAACGGCGATGATGACAGCGCCAATGACCATTGCAACGATCGAACTGGCAACGATAGCATAGAGCCACATCGGAAGCTTGCCCTGCTTGCGCTGGCTGGGTGCGAGAGTGTCGTAGTCGATGTCGACGATCTTTGGTGCCTGTGGCTGAGCCTCGCCGAACCTTTGCATTTCGATGTTGACCTGCGACTCGTACTTCGGTGGAAAGTCGCCCGATACTGGGTGTGAAGATGTGTTGTGGTCGAACTCGGAGGAGGCGTGAGCGCCAGCGCCCTTCTCGAGGTCTGATGAGAACATGTTGTTGGAGTTGTCTTTTGGTAGGGATGAAGATCGCTGAGAGTTCGTCGTTCCTGACGCCTTGACTGCAGACTTCAAGAACCGATAGAGCTGGAACGGTTGTTCTTGAGTTGGTAGTTGTTGCTTGATAGATGCGAGGCTGCTTGGGTGGTTGATGAAATTGGTCTTCTCTCGAAGAAATTTGTACCCAGGAAGGGCAAAGCGTTATTGAGCAGTCGACAATGCATTGTGTTGTTGAGAGCCCATAGAAATCTTCTCAATAAAGATCTTCACACACGACGCCTTTGTCAATGGAGAAGTGAATCTCTGTTCTCAATAGAGCTTCAGGTCACGTGAACGATGCAGAAAGCTCTCCACTCACGCCTTTCGCTTGCACTCTTCTGCTGCGGAGACACTTAGTGTCGCGAACACTTGCCTCTTTCATCGGACGTGTCTCTTGTTCCTAAATCCCATATACATTGTGCCTGCCATCGCTGCTAGCTTGAAAGTGCTGGCCAGGGTTTCGTTAAAGATCGCACTACACAAATTATCGGCTTGTCTTCTGTCAGCCGCAATGTCGATCGACTTCGGACTCACGGGAGTGCACGTCCTGATCACCGGTATGATATAAACTGGTGGGCGCGGAATACCTATGGGCCTTGCTTGGCCTCCAACAGCTGAGACATAGCCACGCCTTGCCCGAGCATGTCTGACCTCTGTATGTAGGGGCCGCGGGTGGGATCGGCCTCGAGCTCGTCAAGACATTCCGACAATTGGGCGCAAGGGTGAGTGCCCACTACAATTCGAAGCTGGGCGATCTTTCAGATATACCGGATATCGTGACGCTTCAGGCCGATGTCCGAGATGAGGCAGCTGTTACCCATTTGTTTCAGCAAGCTGCTGAGAAGAATGGTGGACCTGTAGCGGTGCTCGTTTCGAACCACGGGTGAGTTCCGTCGAGAGATCGTTTTGAAGTTGCCTTCAAGCTAGAAGCTGATATGCCTGTTCAATCCAGCATATGGCCTGAGAATAACACCCATATCGTCGACATGGACCTAAAGCAGTGGCGGAACACGCTGGACGTTGATTTGACCGGACCATTCCTGCTCTGCAAAGCCTACATGCGCGCGCTGCGATCAGCATCAGACCAAACAAAGGCAGTGGCGAGCATCGTCTTCATTGGTTCGACAGCTGGCAAATTTGGCGAGGCGAATCATGGAGATTATGCTGCGTCTAAAGCTGCTTTCATGTACGGCATGATCCCGACACTGAAGAACGAAATTGTCGAGATAGCACCGCGGGCCAGAGTTAACAGTGTCAATCCTGGTTGGGTAGCCACGCCTCTGGCGGAGAACACATTGAAGGATAGAAAGGTCGTGGAGCGAGCTCTGGCGACTGTCCCGCTTCAAAAGGTCGCTCTGCCGGAGGATGTCGCAAGGCAAGTAGCAGTCATGGCCTCGCCGTATCTGAGTGGGCACGTCAACGGCGTGAATTTGCAAGTTGGTCAGTACTTTGTCCCCATTTCTTGAATCATATTGCCGGTCTGATTGTGGACAGACGGAGGTATGGAAGGTCGGCTCCTATTCCCCCCAAGCTTGCAGTAATTGCGCCATCGAACCTGGTTCTGTTGGTCTTCACTTCTGTGTATGGAGATAGGCGAAATAGTTCCTGCCTCCAGCTTTCGTGGCTCTAGTCCTCTAGACAGTCCACAATGTTGTGTTTGGAGAGCAACGCGTCAAGCCCGTCAGCATGGGTTGGAGTCAGTGCCTGAACCCATGCGAAAGTAGCGCGATATCGTGCTAACTTAGCAGTACTGTAGTACTGTAGCACGCGCACACACGCCGAGGGGCCATGTCAGAGTGGTTAGGGCCGGGCGTGCGGAGAAGTTAGTGACCATGTTGGTGTCCAGACTCCAGACTCCCCGTCGTGTCATCCTGGCCCAGGCAGATTTGGTCGTATTTTTAGGCTTTTACAGTAGCAGCGGCGGACGAGCCCGAACCTAAATTTCGAGCCCGCACCCTTTAAGGCTTCACGGACTCGACGGCGAGAGAGCTGCAAGGCATATCTTAGCGATGTCCTTTGTCAGAGCTGCGCGAGGTCTTGGACGTGAAATCGTACGGCACAGGGCGCAGCTGGTGATATGCTCTCGTCAGCGGTGAAGACGCAGGCCAATGCACAGAGATTGGTCGGTTCATCCATGGAGGCATCGCTAGCAGTGTACGTAAACCCGCAGGGCCAGGAGATGCCATTCGACCCCTGTTGTCCCTGAGACCAGCGCGAGAAGGAGTGTTCCTGTTTAAGTGGTGAGGTCGTCTGTTTGACTTTATTGCAGTTTGCTTCCTGTTCACTATCATGTCCCACCAAGCCCGCCGCGGCTATTGTACAGGCCATGTCTGAGGCATCGACTACCACCGTGCAGGCCCCTCCACAATCTAGCTCACCTGCAGCTCCCTCTAGTCCAACTACAGGTTCCAGTGACACTGCACAACCCGTTGCGACCGCGACAGCGCCTTCCTCTCCCGGACCTGCATCTGCAGCGCCGCAGGTGCGAAATCAGGCGCCGGGCATCCCAGACCGGCGAAAGAGTCTACGCCCCGCTGGCAGTCGAGGTTCACGAGGAAGCAGGAAGAGCAGCGGGGGACCAACTAAGCTGTCAATGGCCGACATGGCATCGGAAATGCGGGTCAAAGATGTAGACGAAGATGAAGCAGACAAGACTGTGAGCGTGGCAGCCCCGAGTTTTTTCCCATCCGAAACTGCGGTATGGTATGCATATCGCTGGACTGACACTGGACATTCAGGAAACATTCGAGGACGCAGAATCGACACCACGACCGGCCTCCACCGAACCAGAGATCGCTGCCCAAGGCCACGTGACGACCAATGCGTCGGCGCAAGGGGATGGTGCAGGTGGACTCGAAGCCGACGCTGCGGGCGGACTCGAAGCCAACGCTGCGGGCGGACTCGAAGCCGACGCTGCGGATGACAAGAAGCCTCCCATCAAGGTGGAGGACCACGACAGCGACAATCAAGCGACTGCGGTCATGCCTACCACCGGGGACAGCGAAGACACAGCAGAATCGAAAGACGAGGCAGAGTCGGAACAGCAGTCGCGCTCGCGGCAGTCGACTCCTGACAGCGTGCAGCTGCCTCCCTCTGTCAGGAAGCCTTCCCTAGCACCCAGCATCCGGGAGCGGAGCCTGTCACCTGGCAAGGCGCCTTCTGCTTCACGTCAGCGATCTCCAGTCCGAACTATTCAAGGCCTCTCTGGCGAGTTGCCGATCATATCCCAACCCCCACCATCTTCTGCCGACCGCCTTCAAGCCCTGAATCGCCAGAACGCGGACCCTAGCTCACCTCCACAGCAGCCAGGGAATCTAGCACGGAAAGCATCCAGTGGCTTTGGGGCGCTGTTAGGCAGGATGGGCAGTATTAGGAAGTCTGCACGATCGCCGCCAGCACCTAGGCACGAAAGCAGATTCAATGGACGGCGCGGTACTGAACCCTCACTCGCGCCAGTGGACGGCAGTCTACTGCCAGCTATACACGATGGAAGCAAGCCGAGCCTACAAGACCAATTCTCGAGTCTTCGACGGCAGCAGGAGTACAGAACTCATGAAGCGAATGGGCACATTTCAGAAGAATCAGACGCAAGGACGGAGAGGGCACAGAGTGATGCGGATACCCGGACGCGTATAAACTCGACCCGGGAAGAGCGGGCCAGTTCGACGACAACCCTCAAATCGCCGTCATTGAATCCCAGCTTACCTCCTGGGACTGCCTCGGGCGTATCAGCAGGCCCTACGACAGAACCTCAGGAGGTCAATTGGGATCTTTGGCAGAAGCTTGTTTATGAGGGTCCTGCTGCTGTCGCGCGGGCCAGTGGTGAACAGCTCAATCAAGCCATCACTTCCGGAATTCCTTCAGTCATCCGGGGTGTGGTGTGGCAAGTATTGGCTGAAAGCAAGAATGAAGAGCTAGAGAACGTATACCGGACACTGAAAGCCAGAGGGACAGAATCTGAGCGTCGCCCCGTGCCATCGCGGCCAGGCTCGGTAATAGGTGCAAACGGGACCGCCATTGAAAAAGATGGTGCCATCTCTGATGCCTCAAGTGACCACTCGGATCGATCGACGACAGCCACCTCTGGCGTTGCAAGCCCGCCAACTTCGGTTTCGGTCGAGAGCAGCGGACCAGAGCTCAGATCCAAGCTGCTTGAGGAGAAACAGAAGCGGGACGCTGTTGCTTTACAGAAGCTCGAAAAGGCTATCAAGCGAGACATGGGCTCGCGGACATCGTACAGCAAGTTCACACAAGCCAATGGGTTGCAAGATGCGCTTTTTGGGGTCTGCAAAGCCTATGCACTTTTCGACGAAGGTGTCGGATATGCGCAAGGTATCAACTTCATTGCCATGCCACTGCTTTTCAACCTCGCCGAAGAAGAGGCTTTCACGTTACTCGTCAGGCTCATGAGCAAGTACGACCTCCGCAGCATGTTCACTGCAGACATGCCGGGCTTGCACCTGCGACTGTACCAGTTCGAAAGACTTTTGGAAGAGTACGAGCCCGCCGTATATTGCCACTTGCGACGCCGGAACGTCAGTCCCCAGCTTTACGCCACGCAGTGGTTCTTGACCTTGTTCGCATACCGGTTTCCGCTGCAGCTAGTGTTACGGATCTACGATTTGATACTCAGCGAAGGGTTGACAGCTATCCTCAAATTTGGCATCGTGCTCATGCAGCGAAACAGGGCAGCCCTGTTGGAAATGAGAGATATGAGTCATTTGACCAACTTTCTGAAGGAGAGACTGTTTGATGTGTACATTGACAAGTCTCCATCCGCGTCGTCGCTCCTGGATTCTGGGTTCTTCGGCTCTGTTGGTGGTGGAGCCGACAAGGACCTGTACAAAGCGGATGAGATGGTCAGAGATGCGTGCAGCATCAAGATATCTGACGAAACCCTCGCCCAGTATACCGTGGAGTGGGAGGAGACACAGAAGCTGGAGCGAGAACGCGAAGGCGAATTGGAGAGTCTACGCACTTCGAACGCGGCGTTAACAGCCAGGCTAAAGGCGCTTGAAGAACGTGTGCAGCAGCATGATGCCGAGCACGTCAACATTGCACAGGACCTCGTCAAGGTCAAGCTTGAGAACGATACATTACTGGACGAAAATGAAGGCCTCAAGCTGAAGGTGGGAGAGCTACAGAAGATGGTCGATGCGCAACCTGCCGAGGTGGAGGAGAAGTTGAAGGAGGAAATGGATCGGATCATGCAGCGGAACATCGAAGTACAAAACGAGAACCGCCACTTAAAGGAGGAGATGGACGAGATGGAACATGAGCTGGTCAACTCAAAGATGGCACATGCTCAGGTAAGTGCCCTACCTAAAGTGTTTGGGAACCACTGTGTTGACTTCTCCCTAGACTCAAACCGAATGCGATGCTATCAAGCAAAAGTGGTCAAGCGTGCAGGCAATGCTCAACGAGAAGTCGTGAGAGCGCCAGGGAGGATCATAGTTATCACGTGCATCATGGAAGGCGCTTGACTTCGGCGGCCACATGTCTTTCACTGACAGGCGTTGGGCATTTCTACCTACATTATTTCTAGAAGCTTATGGGCGTAAAGCACTGAGCAGGAGGTAAATTTGTACAGGGCAGTAAGTATTTTATTAGTACCTAAATTGCCGCAGCATGGAACGGCTCTCTACCTGCCTAGGTAGGATCCCGAGGGGAGGTGTTGAATCGTATCCATCTCAGGTAGCGATAGTCGTTGTCGGGCGGGCGGCGCGGATGTATACATGCGCTTAGGTGATTATGCTGTTTCTTGCTGCGATTCTTGCTGTTCCTCTTTCCTACAGTCGCGACCCGGGTTTAGCGCGCGGACAGTGGCACGAAGGATTTGCTGAGTCCGGTGAATGGATAATGTAGTGCACGTGCTGTCGTCATGCACAAGCTGGCAAGCGGCAAAGAGAAGCCTTCTTTCTTTGACGAGAAAATAGTCCCCGCAGAGCAGATGTAGGTACACGCCGGTACGAAAAGCTTTTCGAGCACTTTCCAGGCCGGTATAAGTCAGCAGCACAATATTCGCACACCGTCAGAACTCGCTCTCCGCCAGACGCAGACTTACTTGGTGTGCGGTGTGCGGTGTGCTTGGTGAAGTCGACGTCGATGGAGCACAGACCACATCATGTCACACCCAACCGTCGACACATCGATACCGGCATACTACCAGTACCAGCAACAACCGTCCGACCAGAATAACGACCACGTACCGCCTCGACCGCCGTCGCCGAGAGCGCCCGCATACAGCCCGATCACGCCCAAAGTCCAGCCGGTGCTCCCCGTGCCCTCCGCTGCGACACAGCCAGCGTTCGTGCCGCCCGATAATGGTGGCAACTTCACCTTCCAGGTGCCGGATGCACAGACACAACAGTCTGCCAAAGAGAAGCCGACGATACCGCCGACAGAATACATACCACAGCCGCCGAACCTGCCCTTCTCCAGCGACGATGCGAGCGATGCGATAGCGTTACGAGCGGCAATATCGACTTTGCAGTTCCAGAAGAAGAAGGCGCAAGGCGATATAAAGACACTGCAGAGCCTGAAGCAGCTGGCACTCGATGACCCAGCGCACTTCAAGACCGAGCTGGCGGCAGGAAAGCTGACGGAGCAGAGGCCGAAGCTCGGTGATCTGACTGCCATACTGGACCAGGAGAGCGACGGAGATGATGAAGACGACGACGATAAGGAGGGGCCGGTGCGAGGTGCACGGCATGAGAATGGCCATGCGACAGAGGATGATTCCTTGTCGCCAGACCTACCCGCAGAGGTTCCTGATTCGCAGCCGTCACAACCGCAATCGCAGGAGAAGACGGATGTGGACGCTACGAAGCCGTTCCCGCGGATCCCTGGCGCGCAGAATGTGGTCAGGATGCCATATGTCAACTGGGAGAAGTATGGCATAGCTGGTGAGCCTCTGGAAAAGATGCATGCGCAACAGCAGAAGTGGCCGGGTACCTCAGGGACATCGCAAAATAAGGGTAGGGAGTATGTTATTGCTGCCCCATACTCGCCCTTTATGGACAGTATCGACCCGCAACAGAGGGCCGAGGGGGATGGACGGAAAGATTCTGGGGCTGCTTCAACGACACCAGGAGGGACAACAATCAGCGAGCACCCTATGGAAACACGAAGCAGGAATTGATTAAATACGTACGACTCAGGACGAAGATCACGAACACGAGTTCCACTCCCAGCTAGATAGACAGATATCATTACTCTGGGCGACAGATTTCGATCCTGCCTCTACTGGACAGACCTCGATGACTTCTTGAGCGTCTCATGTGCTAACACAGTGACAACCAGCAATGTTTGCTCGATCCCTACTGCAAACGTGACATGTGGCAGAGGTCACGGATCAGCAGGTCCTCGATCTTCTCACGCGGAAGATGCAGTGGTGAATGTCAGGAGCGATACTCTTCTAACTCTCTACCACACTGTCGACATGCCTGTCTTCCGCCAAAATGCTAATGCTGACCAGAATGTCTCAAGTATCAACCAGAGCTGTTTCTCGCCGCAGCAATAACGCTGCGCAAACAAGTCTCCCGCGTACCCTCCTCAGCATAGCAGCACTTTCCGTAAACGTCGCGACGGATCCCCATGTTGGCAAGAACACCCAAGCCGATCTCGAAATTCTGCAACAAGCAGTCCGCTTGACGAAGCCTTGGATCGAGGCTGTGTTGGAAAATATCGTGCAGCACTTTCCATTGCTGGCAGTTCACGGTACTCAACCTGAAGATAGACAAGCGCGAAGCTTGCAAGATAGGAGCAGTCTTGGGGCATTGCTGAAGCTACTATCCGTATTCTGGAAAGTCAGCAGACTGCTGAAGTCTGGTAACGGCGTGCCGCGGCAAGCAAGAGTGTTGAAGCGATTGCATTCCGCGCTGAGTACGGAGCTTGCTAGTGCCGAAAGAGAGATCGAAAGGTTGAAGGCGTTGTTGGAACGTAAGCAGGGTCGAAGACGAAAACGTAAGGACCCTCCAAAAGTGGGGAGCGAAGACGAGTGGGAGGATGTAGCTGCTTCTGCTGCTGCTACCGAGCATGATTGGAGCTTACCACGAGGCGAAGGGCCTGTTGTTCTCGGCGGAAAAGTGACCAGCGAGGCGGAAAATATGGAGTTGAAGTCTACTAAGACTCAGCGCGAGAGCCAGGATGCACAGAAGGATTCTAAAAAGACATCAATGAGTCGTCCAAACTCTAGCGCTTCCCAAGAGGATGCTTCACCACGTGCGCTACCCGAAGTGAGCGGCATAGCTGGAATGACACAGTTCGATGAACAGGGTCGTGGTAGCTCACAGAGAAGCAGTAATAGCAAGGCCGCCGCGCCTCCACGAGCGAACCACCAATTTCCGGGCAAGTCCAGCAAGTCGTCAAAGAGTCGTGCGGACTCGCGGATCTTCGACAGGAGTCCCCTGCGTTCGAAGCACGAGAGCCCAGATGCTCCGCCAGGTGCGGTATCCGCAATGAGAGAGATATCTGGATTTACGCAGGGCAGAGATCAGAATCGCCATGGCTCAAAGGGAAATAGTCGCAACAAGGCGACTCCATCAGACCGAGCGAGCCCTGGTATTGAGGCCATTTCCAGCAAATCGTCCAAGACTCGCGCAGACTCGAAGCTAGACATCACAGCCCCTGGAACAGCAGATGGAGAATCGCGACAATCGTCTGCCAGATCATCGAGGAAGTGTCCAGTCTCGCAGATAGCAAAAGGTCAGGAAACCTGGAGTCCGGCAATCTCTCGCAGTGGCACCGCAAGTCGGCACAGCAAGCATAGCACTGCTGTCAAGGAGCCGGTTTCCTCGAAGGCAAGCAGTGTTAGCCCACGGCGAGGACGGAGGACATCGCCAAAAGACCTCACCAAAGGCGAGGATGAGGGGAAAGCAGCCGCTTCTAATCATATGCAACGTCGGGAGGTTATCAGCGCTGATATTCACGAGGACGGATCGGTCACTACTGCAGACATACCACGATCTCGTACGTCCAGCAGGCCAGGGTCTCAAGAAGCGACTGTCTCCGGGCCAGGCAATCGGACAGAAGGCGCTCGCGAGCCGAAAGCATCAAGCAGTGTCCCGGTTACAGGAAGTTCGAAGAGGTCTGCGAGGAACGTATCTCAAGGAGTCCTACATGCTATCCAAATCGAGGCTGAGAAGCCAGCGACTTCACCCTCTTCCCTCGGCTCTAAAAAGTCCAGCATGACACATAGAGATCAGGAACAGGAGAGTCGCTCACTAGAGGCACGTATAACCTCGCCTGCAAAACTATCTAGCAAGAGCAGATCTATCTCGCCTAACGCGGCACACCATTCGGGTACTGAAGGTAAGGCATCAACTGAGAGCAGTCCATCGCCCTCAAGCACGAAGTCGACGCGGAGCGCTCAACACGCTCCGCAAACGACTACGAATGGCCACCAAGGGAGCGAGTCAGTAGACATCACCAGATCAGGGTGCCACTGCCAGGAGTCCGCGCGTCCCCGGAAATGCCACCATGCCGGGTCTCTGGCGAGCAGTGGTTGCACGTCAAAAGCGTGGTCATGCGAGTTGAGTCTGGATGCCCAGGGTGTTCTACAATTGAAAGCCGACCACTTTCACCGAAGGCCAGATGGATGCTAGTCAGTACAGTCGATCTGTAGGTCGTACCTCGGCCTATGAATCTGGTCTGGTTGTGCCGGGTCGCGGAGGGTAGTGGTAATTACTATAGTAATACAGTAAGTAAATAGTAATGTTAGTTCTGGTATAACTTAGTATCTCAATTTTTACTATTACTTATACTATTTTACTACTTTTTCCAACACTGCCGGGGAATTCTTTCCTACCTCAGTCAAACGTACTTGAACCTAGTGCCGGCCACAGACGTCTTGAATTATGCAGAACGGAAGGTTTCAGTGCTGTCCGACGACCTGGGCGCCCGTCTGTCGGATCCGGGGGAACGCTGTGACGCCATGTCTCGCGAGTACCCCCATGCGCCATGTGGTCCCTCGGCTTCCTTCCCAATGAACGGAACTCTGCAAGAGCGCTCGGCTAGCGAAACTCCACATCATGCGGACGATTGACCGGGCAATTGTGCACGACGAGCCCTCGGCAACTGCTGCGGTAGTATTAAAGATGCGATGCCATTGCTCTCAATAATCGTGCGGATGATGGAGATGCGCGAATCGGTAATATAGATGGCTGTGGTGGCCTTTGTCTAGACCCTGCTCTCGGGTCGATCCAGATTGTGCCAAGTGGCAACGATCATCTCGCTTCCCCACGTGCTGATCTGCACGTCGTCCATGTTTTCTGGGACGGCTTGCAGCGGAGCATGACGACGAATGTTTCAAGCACGAGCGAAGAGGTCGAGGTCGAAGCTGAATTGATTGACTTCGCGTTCGGACACAGAGCTTTCGGTCAATGTAAGGCTGGCCAGAACCTCGGCACTCGCCCGCGGATATGTATTTGTAAGTAGGGTATTGAAATGATGCCATATGGCGTATTTATCACAGTGCGTCGTGAACCTTGGCACGCTAGTACTGCCCTCATGCTCTTCCTATGGCCCAAGCAGGGGCTCATCGAGGCAACAAGGCCAAAATGACACCATCTTCAATATATATGCTAGTCTCACATCTTTCTAATCAGGCTAGGCAAGACGGGTTTCCTCGAACCCTAGGAGGTACTTGTAGGAGGAAGCATAGAGAGGTCCAGCCACGGACACAAGGCGCACGAAAGTGTAATCCTCTTCCGTCGCTTGCACTACTGCCGGAGCTGAGCTCTCCACGCGCCCGTGCATCTCACAAGGTCTTTACTCGTTCTCGACCTCTCTTCATCCTCTCAGCATCTATCCCACTCGAGTCTTTGCCTACACCACGGCCATATCTGATACGGGTGGTACAGGTCTCCGCGCCCACGAATCATGCCCCGGTGGCTGCGAGAGCGACAAGATTCATCGCTTCCCTGGCAGGAATTTCCGTGAGCGCTCAACGCAAGCAGCATGACCCCACTGGTGATTGAGAGCTGGATCTGGTGGTCATTCGTCTTTCTTATAGCAATTAGCAGATTGTGGGCCCTCTTCGACTACTGAGATGACGTTCTTCTGGCTGACATGTTGGCAGCATCTCGATATGGATGACACTGGGCACGACCGACTTTTCCCGGATCCAAATTCCTAGGTACCAGCTGGACGACTATCTGATGACGATCATTCTGTGCTTTTACACAGTGAATATTGTTACGATCAACATAGTCCACAATCACGGCTCAAACTTACTGCCACCTGGTTTCGATATCGCCTCACTTACACAGGAGGATATAGCTGAGCGGACATTCGCAAGCAAACTCGTCCTCGTTGTTGAGCAGAGTCAGTGTGTAACCATCTGGGGTGCAAAGCTATGTCTGATTATCCTATACCACAGGCTTACGCAGCTTCGATGGGAGAACATAGGCATCAAGGTCCTCGCCGGCTACGTGATAGTCACCTTTGTGGTCATGGAGATCCTTTACTTTGGAGTATGGTGCCGCCCTTTTCGACAGTATTGGGCGGTATGGCCACAGCCCTCAAGTCAGTGCAACGCGGCTACCAATCATCTAATAACGAACGCGGTCTTCAACTTGAGCTCGGATTTGATTATGCTGGCGATAGGGCTGCCGATGTTCTTGCGAATGAAACTGCGATGGAGGAAGAAGGTCCCCCTGGTTGGCGTGTTCAGTTTGGGAATTTTCGTTGTTCTCGCCGCGATACTCAACAAGGTCTATTCCTTTACGCAGCCATTTGGCTCGCTCTGGTCGTTCTGGTACGTGCGCGAAAGCTCTACGGCTTTACTGGTCGCGAATTTGCCTTTCGTATGGAAGTTCTTCGCCACTGTTACTGGA
Source organism: Nothopassalora personata (assembly GCA_033816765.1). Lineage (NCBI taxonomy): Eukaryota > Fungi > Ascomycota > Dothideomycetes > Mycosphaerellales > Mycosphaerellaceae > Nothopassalora > Nothopassalora personata. Next base: position 3,097,901 of record CM066287.1, on the reverse strand, counting down.
CTCCAGTCGTCGAAGGGAGCAACGCGAAAAAGTACCGCGGAGCTGGACACGGCCAATATGGACAGCCAGCGGGCAAACAGTATGCTCAGTCTTGCCGCATTTCTGGACGAATGCGCTCCTTGTGGGTATCCTGAAAAGGACGATAACCTTCCACGGACCAATTCTCGCCAGATGATGGGATTGACTCTGGGTGAGATGTTGACTGAGGATAAGGGAGAGCAAATGGGTGCACGCGATTATGCGTATAGTCCAGCACCGCTTCCGAGCAAAGCAGTCGTAAGCAATGGCTCTGTTCAGGATACCATAAGGCGACACTCGGATCCTGACCAACGAAGGAGTACTACCCCAGCGTCGTCCACGTTACCGCCATCTGTGAAAAGTAGCTGGTCCGCCGGTTCCTTCGTATAGACACTATCTTGATGGGAAGGGAATGATGTAGCTTTTGGAGAGGCTGGGTTTATGAAACGGATGAGGTTATGTTTATGGCGTGTCGGATTTTGTCGCGAAGATACCCAATGGATGGTTTGGAAAGGCACAGGATGAATGACATGATATCTCGCAGGCTCACAGCAGTAGCATTTCTGCACGGTATATATTTTATGTATAGAGGGAAAGAAGTATGATACCATTCGTGATTGAGAGGAAGAATGGCTGACCCGAAACGCCGGGCCGACCGCTGCGACTTTCCCTTTCCTTCGCTCACGCCTCCATCCTCCTTCTTCCCATCACTGGCACCGGCAATTCCGTCCTCGACCAGCCAGCGTCGTGTTGGTACCTTGGAGGCCAGATCAGCAGCTTGGGCAGCATTCTACCTTGCCTCAGACGTATGCTGTGGCAAAGTCGTTGCCGTTGAACCAGCCCTCAACGACACCATATTCCGGAACCTGAGATTGACAACTCACCCGTGCTCACCTGCCAGACAACGTACAGTGAGCAGGTCGTCACCACGCATACTCCCGAAGAGCGCTTCGTGCCATCCCCAACAATACAGCTATAGGCCGTATTTGCCAGTATACTAGATCCCTTTGTAGACCATGGCAACCTATGCGACATATGGTGTAGCTACAGGCTATCGATGTACAGCAGAGTAGGCCACTGTATGGGCAAGAAACGGTATGAATGAAGCATATGACGGCAGTCAACTTCCTCGCCAACCATTCCTCGTGACATGTTCTGACCTCGCTGTTTCTTCACAGCTACACTGGACTTTATCGACACGAACATTAAGATATGCCAGGTAGGGTCTCACATTTCCTAGCCATGTCTTCCCACCATCGCATTGTTCTCTATTTCGTACTGCTTTAATGCTGCTCTGTCTGTACATTCTTTGGTCCATCACTCACTCGTTCATCCCCTCTGGCTATTGGACAGATATGCGTGTGTCAATTATTGTGACTGCATTTACAGTAGCTGCAAGAAATGCAGAGACACGATCATCCTTCAGCACCACCCATTTACAACACGGGCGGTCGGTCTCTGAGCTCAAGTTCTCCTTCTACCTACTCATCCACGACTACCACTACATACGCAGAATCTTCGAGTACCGCTATGCCGACTATATCTTCGATCGCATCAGTTGGATCTTATGACGCTGGAACCACGGAGGACAGGACAAGTACCATGGTGGTATGGGCCACTGTAGACATCACCACCACGATCTGCACGGCCGATGCTTGCCAAGCAATACCGACCGCACCATCGGTCATCTCAGGCACTGGCGCCAGCTCAGGCCGTGGTCAAGGCTCTGTACCTGGCTGGCACCACGGCCCCGGCTCTGATCCGGGATCAGGCACTCCGTCTGGATGCATCCTTCCCTCTAGCTCTCTTTCAAATGATCAGCAGGTCGGAAAATCTTTGTGGGGATCTCTCTGTCAGCCCACCTTTCCCAAGTGGCTCCCCGATGGAGAAGGCGAACAATATGAATCTGCTCCCTGGGGAGATCGAATGAGCAGGAACGCCGACGGCGTGAAGCAGGACCATATCCCAGTGGCAAATGTTACACGCTACTACGAATTCACAATTACGCGCGGGACCGCAGCACCTGACGGTGTATCTAGCTGGTGGCATGCACACTACTCTGCGCAATACACAGCTGGCATTGTCGGTCCTATCATCATCTACGGCCCCTCGCAACTTTCGTACGACATCGACATTGGCCCGGTCATGCTCAGCGACTGGTATCATACCCCTTATTTCAGCATTGTCAGCGACGCAGTAGGGACTGACATGTCGGTGATACCTCCAGTCAGCGACAGCCTTCTTATCAATGGTCGCAGCCGCTTTGACTGTTCGCCGCCTTCTTGGAACAACGAGTTGGAGTGGCTAGCTAGCCATGTCAACGCTCAAATGACTTGGAGCTGCACTGATGGTGCAGAGCTAGCAAAGTTCAAGTTCCAATCAGGCAAGACGCACCGACTGCGGCTGATGAACATGGGCGCAGACGGCATACAGAAGTTCAGCATCGATGGTCACCAGATGACCGTCATCTCGTACGATTATGTGCCAACAGTGCCTCATGTCTCCGACGTGCTCACGCTTGGCGTTGGACAGCGAGCCGACATCCTGGTCACAGCCAACAATTTCACGACCAACATGTTCTGGATGAGGTCTTCCGCGCCCGGAGGAAAGTCATGCGGCGGCTCCAACATGGAAGAAGTCAGAGCAGCTGTATACTACGAAGGTGCAGATACAGCAGGAGTTCCAGCCACATTTAGTACCGTCAACGACACAAGTTGTCAGAATTTGCCGCTCAACACCACGCAACCGGAATATCAGATCACTCCATCAGCACCGCAGGACGCTTTTTTCCACGACGTTTCCATTACGCAGGTGCTCAACTCGACCGGGAGCTACGAATGGCGGATGGCCAACCAGACCTTCCACGCAAACTTCAATCAGCCCATACTGTACAAAGCAGCAGAGGGAAACGTCAGCTTTCCTAACGACCCGCAGTGGAATGTGGTCAACTACGGTACAAACCGATCCATCGTCGTCAACGTCACAAACCTGACGCCCTTCGCCTACCCGTTCCACTTACATGGGCACAACTTCTACGTCTTGAACCTCGGCAACAACGGCACAGTATGGGACGGAACAGCCGTGAATCCATCGAATCCGATGCGTCGCGACATCCAGATGGCATTGTTGAGCTCCTCGTTTGCATACTGACTCCTGTACAGCTCTGACGATGTCGTGAAGCTATTGACCAGAACCAAAGTCGGCTTGTTCGCGTCGTATGGCTTGGGCATCTGATAGGCGGCATCGATGCCGCCAAGATGTGGCACTTGTACGCTTGTAGTGTTGGGCATAGTGGCTGCTTCCGGAGGAGATATGTATGTGTAGAGCAAGGTGACCAGAGGCCCGCTCTGGCTTCAGATTGACGGCCATACTTACACAGACGCGGGTCAGGGCATCTCATGGACCGGGCGAACTAGCAATTGTCCTGTCCATACAGACGTCAACGTTCCCCGCCTTTGCTACGCAGAAGCCCGTCATCAAGGCTCGCGATGAGCTATGGCAAGCACCATGTACCGTACCTGCATTTGTCGTGCTGCCACTGCTGCGCGGGCCGAGCCACAGACCGGTAGCGGGGTGAAGACCCCTGCTCACGACCTCGCGCCTGTGCTTGTCCACTTACCGGCATTCTGCAGCATCCATGTACAGTATATGAAGTGTCAGCCATCGACGAAAAAACAAAAAAGACGACTTCTAGGTCGACTTCGCCGTGAAGAGTCACGTCAAGCGTTCAACTGAGACTCGCAGATTGGGAGACTGTGAACGCAGACCTGGAAACTGAATCCTGGAACATGACCACTGGCAGCACAACGAAAACTTCTGGCGTGACTGAAGAAATGGAGACGGATGGGGCACCAGGCGAGACCCCCAACAAACGTCCCGGCCACCTCTTGGTCGCTGGATGCAACGCGCACCACCAGCTGTTCGGTCGAGATGGCGATGTCAAGTCCTTCTTGAACATGATGGACAACCCTGCCGATACCCGGACAGCGGTACTTTTCAGTGGATGGAGTACGACCGTCTTACAGACTGAACAGTTGTTCAGCCTGGGCAACCAGAACTATCCGCCAAGCTGTTCTGCCCCGTTGACGTTTCCTGGTGTTCGGCTAACGAATGCGTTCGGTGACCACAACGGCCTCGTGGGCTGTCTGGACGATCAGGGCAGGCTATACCTAGTCAACGAGCCACAAGCGTCTGATACACGCCTTCCACTTGTCTGCAAAAGCCAAGAGAGCTCGCCACTGATCGAAACAATCGCACTGGCCCAAAATGATCGGATTGCCTTATCTTTTAAGCAAACTCCCAATAGTAGGCTTTGCCATGTTGTGGAGTTTGAGAACCTTCAAGCCTTCAAGCAGTGGTTCGAGGATCCCAGCGCGCTGCAGAACTATCCACCAAAACACCACATGCTCCCTGGCCGACCAAAGCAATTAGAGGCAAACCATGGCACTTTTGTCCTGCTCATGGAGAGCGGAGAGGTCTATAGCTGGGGCGATGCCCGATACCAGTCCCTTGCCAGGCCTGTAACGGGGGAGAAATCCTTCCCAGCAGACAAGCCCGGATTGGTGGAAGCCCTGGGAGGTCTGCATATCAGTAAGATCGCAAGTGGGGGATGGCTTAATGCTGCTTTGTCCCAGGACGGTGCTGTATACATATGGGGGAGCACAATGCCTGGCAGCACGGAATCTCTCGATGCTCTCGAATCAGCAAGTCCCGGTGAAGTTGCGCTGGTGAATTTGCCCAGCGGAAGGGACGAAGCGCTCGATGTACTGGACGTGGCAGTTGGTGACAACCATGTAGCTGTCGTAGCTGAAGACCGCCGAGTGTACGTCACGGGTGATAATAGACATGGGCAGCTAGGTCTGGCGAGTGACCAGTCGTGGTTCTCCAGCTGGGAGGCAGCCAGGACTTGGAAGGGATCAGAGGTCTCAGGAGCCGAGTCGGTCTGCGCAGGCCCACAGATGACATTCGTAACCGTGATAGAACGTGGCTGAAGCAGACCTCAATTCATTACCCGGAGAAAGCCAAACGTGATGTTCACCAGAAAGCCGGAGAGGACAGCGACTTGTCGTCGGCGCGTCCAGACACCCTCCTCTCTCATCAGCCAGCACATGGCGCCTATCGGCCAGAAGAAGCCAATCAGATTGCCATACAGCATGTCTTCCAGGCCTCCCGCGTCTTCAGAGCCAAAGCCGCCGGTGTCGCCATCTCCCGCCGTGGGGTTCGAAGTGTTATCAAGCCAGCGCTCCTCCAACGCGAGCAAGTCTGGTCCAGTGGGCATGGTATCCGGGGTATGAGTATGTGCTTGTATAGCCAGGAACTGCGTCCGTAGCGCAGCGACCTCAGCAGTAGAGAAGCCAGCGCTGAGCAGTCGGTCGAATCCGCGAGGAGCAGGAGTTGTGGTCGATGCATCGTCTGGCGACGTTTCCACGTTTGCAATCGACCTCGGCTGGGCAGTCTTTGATTCCAACGCAGCATCTGCTGCATCGGCGTTGCTAGCCTCTGTTGCAAGCTCCGATGCGGACAATGTATCGCCAATCGAACAATGTATATACACTCGTGAAGCTGCAGGCCTGAAGTCTCGCAGAGGTTGTTTGCCCTTCGCTTTTGAACTCTTGCTCTCATCGTCGCGCGATGGCGGCGCCGGCGTGATATTCACGCTCTTCGCAAGCGCCGCATCGTCCTGCAGTACTTTTCCGGCGTGGATCAGTCGTAGACGACAAGTCGACGCGCGAGGCTCTAGTTCTGCGCGAATCCGTTGCTTTACGGAGAGATTTGATATTGCGCCGGGATTCGGTATATTCAGGACGATGTCCGGGTTTGACGTCGAGAATCGAACGACGACATCAATGGGCCGGTCGTCCATGGTTCGTGATGTTCTTCTGCCTTTCGTACTGTGTTCGTGACGCCCCTATCTGTAACGAGGGTGCATCAGGCACGCGCAGGTACACGGCAATGCTAGAGTTAGTTGTCGCCGAGTGCTTTCACGCGAGTGCATGGCGCGTCGTGACTCGCTCGAGCAGCGACATGTCGCCTTCGTTGTTAGAATGCCGATCCATGTGGAACAACCGTGCCGCATGCAGTCCGGAGCTTACTTGAGCATGACCCCACAGACATGCATTACCACGTCTTCTCAGATTGCCTCGACTCCACATTCACATCTCTACCATCATGCCGATCGTACACATTGTGCTTTTCGAGTTCAAGCCGACTACGACTCACAGCCAAGTTGAAGACGTGCGCTTTCAATAGACTTATTACAAGGATCAAGCATTGGCTGATCATCCGCAGGTCTGCAAGCGCATGCTAGCATTGAAAGACAAGTGCATACACCCCCAGACAAATAAGCCCTACGTCAAGTCGTATGGTGGTGGCAGAGATACGAGCCCCGAAGGCCAACAAGTAGGAGGTTACGCCAGCAGAATCTCCCTGGCACGAAGCTTACGTATCAATGCAGGGAGGCTTTTCTCATGGCTTCGTGTCCGAGTTCGAAAGTGAACAAGGTATGATCTGAACGGTTAAGGCATCGTTATCTGAAACGTGCGCGTGCCTTGTCCCCAACTTAGCATCAATCGCTGATATTGTCATGTGCTACTCGAGCGTAGCTAACTCTGTTTGGTAGACCGCAAGTACTACTTGGAGAAGGACCCGGCGCACCTCGAGTTTGTTTCTAGCTTGAATGACATCATACAGAATGTCCGGGTAGTCGATTTTGAGCCTGGCAAATTCTAGTGCCTGTCGGCTGGTGGCTGTATAAAGATAATAGGTCATGTAGAAGCTGTTCGCTGAAACGCCTGCAATGCAAATGCCGAAGGTTCTCCTGTACACATTTCTCATGAGATGCTAAATGATTCACCGCAGCCGCATTGTTCCGCTAGATCAACATGTTAGCGAAGTTCCTGCTGACCATTGCCCGGGCTGTGGACTTACTGATGTTTGGGTTTTTGAATATAAACCGCGCGCTAAGCTTGTCTTCCAGCCAATCCATTTCGCTCCCAATTATGCTGAATAATGCCTTACTGTCAATCAGGACTTTGACACCATCCTGCTCCACTGTCTCGTCGAACGCTCCCGGCTTATCCACATATTCCAGGTGGTACGCCAGTCCACTGCATCCTCGATTCTTCACTCCGACTCTGATCATCTTGTGCTCTGGCTGATCGAACAGTCCTCGGAGCTGTTCTACAGCTTTTGGTGTCAGGACGATCGGTGCTTTCCTGGGCCTCAGCTTGCTTTTCTTAGGCTTTGTCGATGCAGTTTCCGGCGTTATTGAAGGCTTAGCTGCTTGTTGGCTTAGTGTTGACGCTTTCGTAGGTTTGCTCTTTTGTGCCTCCCCTTCGCGTTCACTCAAGGCAGATCCACCGTCTTTGCGTTCCCAAGGTGCAGTGGGTGGCCAGGTCTGGTGTTGACTTGCAGAAATGCTTGTGTCGGGTGTGCCGCTGTTCTTCGGTGGCGGCATTTGAGGTTCCAGGGATTGCGGTCTGTGAGCAGACTCGGTCATGAGCGGTCGCTTTGAGGATGCTGCTTTGGGCCGGAAGGAGGAAAAGGGACATCGCTGGGCCTTTAGACATTGTGCACATCGCCTTCCAGTTGTCGGCTGTGAGGCGAAGCGGAATATGCTCGCAATAGGCGGTGCTGCGGATCGTAGAGTGGCCATAATTGTGTCTTGGAGGATAATGTGGTCCAAGACGAGGTCTTAGAGTGCGTTGTATGGTGTTCGGGCATAGGATGTTTCTCACGGCAATGAAGGCGAGCATCTCGGTTACCAAGCAGACGTCACAAGCCGTTAGATTGGTCACAGCGGATCTGGAGGATTGTTTGACCGACGCTCTGTTCGTTTCACGTTCGCCAGCTTTGGCGATCGCGACTGAGATTCGAAGGGCTATAGAAACAATCTCCATCTACTCCCAGCACATCACACGACGTCTCCTCCGTGCGTGATACATCCGCATCATTGTCTTGACCACGCTTCTAGACGTGGACAACACAACAATTGACAGCTCGAGGGATCCCTTCCTGTGCGACGCGATCAACTCCCAGTAAAGCAACACGCGAACGAGATGGCGTCGAACGGCGCTGTAGCGCCACCAGCAGCAGCGGCACAATCCGGCAACAAACCAGTGCAGATACGCGAAGTGCAACAGTCGAACTCGAGGGAGAACAGGACCGCAGCGCATTCACATATCAAGGGTCTTGGTCTGAGATCAGATGGATATGCCGACCCGAATGCACACGGCTTCGTGGGCCAGACAGCGGCAAGAGAAGCATGTGGTGTGGTTGTGGACTTGATCAGGGCGAAGAAGATGGCCGGCAAGGCTGTGCTACTTGCGGGCGGCCCTGGCACAGGAAAGACGGCACTTGCTCTGGCAGTCAGCCACGAGCTGGGTACCAAGGTACCGTTCTGCCCAATGACTGGCAGTGAAGTCTACAGCGCCGAAGTCAAGAAGACGGAAGCGTTGATGGAGAACTTTCGCCGAGCAATTGGCCTACGAGTGCAGGAACGCAAGGAAGTGTACGAGGGTGAGGTAGCAGAGCTTACTCCAGAGGAGAGTGAGAACCCCCTAGGTGCATACGGAAGGACCATCTCTCATCTAATCATCACGTTACGGAGCTCCAAAGGTACAAAGAAGCTCCGTCTAGATCCTAGCATTTATGAGGCGATCCAGAAAGAGCGTGTACGGTTAGGAGATGTCATCTACATCGAGGCCAATACCGGAGCAGTGAAGAGGGTGGGGCGATCAGACGCCTTCTCCACCGAGTTCGACCTTGAGGCGGAAGAATACGTGCCGGTACCCAAGGGTGATGTGCACAAGAAGAAGGACATTGTACAGGATGTCACGCTACACGACCTGGATGTTGCCAATGCGCGGCCACAAGGCGGACAAGACGTGATGAGTATGATGGGTCAACTGATGAAGCCACGCAAAACCGAGATCACTGAGAAGCTGCGTGGCGAGATCAATAAGGTCGTGAACAAGTACATCGACCAGGGAATTGCAGAGCTGGTTCCTGGAGTACTATTCATTGATGAAGTATGCTCGAGATAAGATGGCCTGACCAAGAGCGTTTTGCAGCTGACATTGGATTTAGGTGCACATGCTCGACATTGAGTGCTTCACCTATCTGAACCGCGCCCTGGAGTCTAGCATATCACCCATTGTCATCCTGGCTTCCAACAGGGGTCAGACTACGATCCGTGGCACTGGCTCGACCCTGGCTCACGACCCTGGCCTCATCTCTGCCCATGGTCTGCCACCCGACCTTCTTGCACGCCTACTCATCATTCCCACCCATCCATACACTGCGGATGAGATACGAATAATCATTCAAACCCGTGCGAAGCTCGAGTTTGCCACCCCGACAGCGCCACAGCTCGCAGACAACCCGCAAGCGCTGAAGGTCTCTGCCACGCTGAGTCCGGATGCGCTAGCAGAGCTTACCCGACATGGCGAGACCGTTTCTCTGCGTTATGCGCTCCAGCTTCTTGCTCCAGCGAGTATCCTGGCCCGTGCCCGTGGTAGCGATGGCAACGTGATCAGTGGAGCCGATGTTCAAGAGGCGACGTCCTTATTCTGGGACGCTGGCCGCAGCGCTGGACAGCTCAGGGAACGTGCGTCCGAGTTTATTTCATGAGTGATTGGACAAATACGGGATATACTGGCCATGGATTTTTTCAGCAGTTGTCCGTGGCGCAGACGACAAACATCAGGATACTCTGCACAAGGTGGACTGTACATCAGGCATCCCGGCAACGCGGATGTCGAGCAAGCTTCGATGCCGCCTAGCAGCTCTTGCTACTGCCACGTTGAAGACGACCTGTTTAGCTCAACCATAGGCGTTGAGGCACTCGGCAAATGTATCGCTGGGTAATGACCCCCTGACACGTCTGGCAGCACCAGCGTAGCTTGCAGCACTGCGCCGAACCCTGCAGACATCGAGAGATGTGAGACTTTTGTGCGAAGGAGAGATACTGAATGAATAATGTAAGATGCTTGCATTCGCGGGTCCGTCACGGGTCAGACCTACCAGCCTTCTGTACATCCTCAACGTGATACATCCGTGTTCGCTGAATGCGGAAGCAAGAAATGCCATCAAAAGTGTCACACACAATCGCTGTGCAAGTAGAGCCACGATTTGTTCGACAGGACGTGCCGCGTTATGGTACGTCTTTTCGCTGCTATGAATCGAACGGGGAAATGCGACAAAGTTTGTTGCCGCTGTCAACGTTGATTCAAGTGCTTTGAAGGAGTCGCAATTATTACCCATAGTGACGCGCAATGCCCTCGTGTAATGCCATGGGCCTCACCAGGTAATTGCGCTCCCGCACATCCGGGCAAGACCTTCTGCTGAAGTACGAAGCGAAGTGCTCGGCGGTACCCAAATAGATCACCAGCCTGGATCAATTGGTCGGCGATAGATTGCATGTGACTTCGTGCAGCGAGTATGGCTGCCTGTTGCCAGCAATTCTGCTTTAGAAAAGTTGACACGCTGGCCTCTCGAGATCGATCAGGCACCTGCTTTCAGATAGGTGTTAATATGAGCACGAAAGTACATATTCCAACAATCAAACGCACTAGGCATGCCCCGGTCCAGAGCATCTACAAGGGAATCATCACGGAACAACCAAGCAGACGGCAGCACGATGGACCCGCAGAGACAATCACACCTATTCCGACTGCCGGTAGAGCTCCGAATTGCCATATACGAGAAGGTCCTGGTCTCCATCAAGACACGACCGCTGGATATCGCCAGAGATGTATGGGCATGGAAGGAGCAACCTCAAGGGTGCAGTCAACCGTTTCGAGCCCGCAAGTTCCTCTATGTGCTGCTGATCTGTCGCCGAATACACGACGAAGCAGCCGACATCCTCTATCGCAAGAATGAGCTTTGTCTGATTACGGAATGCACACGGGACCTCAACTTGCTGTCCCAAGTTCGACGACGGATCTGCCCAATCGAAGACTATGCGGGTGTCATGAAGGGAGTGCACAGCATTCGTCTCAAGCTTTTCTTGACTCGACAGTCGTATCAGGCCGATGTGATAGTCCACCTACTATCTTGGATCCAGGCCATCCTTGCTAAGCGACACAAACCACTCAAGCGCATGACAGTCGAACTTGGCGCCACTTCCTGGGAAACATGCAGACGGCGGTGGTCTACGGCGCACAAGGCTTTCGCGATCATGCTCTTACCCAGTTCGAGTTCCAATGCGGGTTCGAGATGGGTAGCGAGCAAGCAATGCTGGCATTGGCTGAGCATGCAAACTCAAAGCGCCGAATACCTCTACAGTCCATGTCTGAAAAAGACGCCCTGAAAGGACTGTTACAAGCCTGGAGTAGCACTGTTCCTATAGGTACGTTTCCATGTCCAAGCTTGGGAAGTGTGCTGACAGAGTCCAGATTTGACGAGTTTGAAGGCCACTGAGTGGTGCAAGGGCTGGTGATGGAGTTTGTTGCCATCAAGCGCTTCTGGCAACATGGAACCAGACACTGATGCTCGAATACGCCGAAGCGTAGCTACATAGCCAGGATCGCGGTGAAAGATGCGAGGGCATAGCGCGTTGCGTTATGCTCAGGCAGCCACGGGTACCTGATATCGACAGTCTATTACCGTCCCACAGCGGCAACGAACTGTGTCGTCAGCCCTCGGTGAAGCACACTACGCTGTTTGGATAATGGTAGGCCCGTGGCATTGGGAAACTGTGTCTTCAGCAGCATATCTATACATTGACATCAAGCCGCATATCCGACATCGCTTCAAACGCCTTGAACTCCATCGTGGACCCCATACCTCATCTGAACTTGCTGACAACCACGGCAATGATCAGAATAACCAGCACAGTGATGATAGCAACTGTGATGATCTTGTTTGTAGCCATTCTATCATCGCGTCAGTGGAACGTGCTTGCCTCACCGCCATGGACTGGGAAAGTACCTTCTCGCCATGCCCTTCAGTGTCTTGTTGCTGCGGTCCGTATAGCCTTCGCTCTCTAGCAGTGTGCTGCGAGTGTGCTCTATCGTCTCGCGCTGTCTGCTCAGGTCGGCCAGGGTGTTTCTGCCAATATCTTCTGTTTCCAGCGCTATCCTTTGCGACTCTCGTAATCTGCCACTTGATCGCTCCAACCTATCCGTGCCGCTGAGCAACTGCTGCCGCTGTTCGAGCTGATCATCCTGTGTTGGGTTGTCGGTGTATCGCTTGCCGAAGAGCGCCTGTCTGTCGTCGTGTAGGCTCTTGAGCTTCCTCTTCGCCGCATCTACGTCGCTCTCATAGTTCCTGAAGCGCTGGTTGACCTTCACTTTCGACGCCTGTGGGATGTTCTGTTTCTCCAGTCGCATGGAATCCAGCAACTCTTTGGCCTCTTCCAGCGCTCGGTCTGCCTGCGCTATCGCTGCTTTCCGCGGCTCGCCTTGTAGCTCAGGTATCAGGTCCAGCTTTTGCGATATGTCGGCCTGCACCAGCTTGAGCTCGGCTTCGTAGTTGCTGAACAGCTCCGAGCCGACGTCGGTGTCGAGAGGATTCGCCATGCTTATAGGACGAGCGCGCGAAGTCAACAAGGGCTTGTCAATGTGTGGTATAACTGTCGAGTATGGCTTGTGGTAATTGCAGTGGATATGTGTTATGTTGATGCCTCGGAGGACGATCCTCGGATCACGAGCGACAAGCATGCAGTCACGGCCATGTGGCGGTGGCTGACGACAAAGACGAGTAAGAAGTCACACCTTAGAACTAGTTAGGCCTACTTGCTCAATCAACCTACCCTACGTTGCGCGCTTTCGCCCTCTCTCATTTGCAACATCGCTCCCGCGCAACCGCAAGCAAGAGCCCATCCCCGAACAACTCTGTGATGCGAGGGCACCCATACTGCCATTCAACGCCACACGCACGTTGAGTCGCACAAAGTTCACAGACCTGCGGCAGGCGGCACCTTACTGCTTTCGGGCCTCGTCTGCATCATGAGAGAGGCGAGTTCCTGGTCCCAACCAACTTCGATCCTGCTTTCCTTATTCTATCTGTCTACTACTATCACCACTTTCGTAATGTCTTCCGTCAAACATAGCGCAAATGCAGCTGTTCAAGCGTAAACAGCCTGAGGCTTCTCGGCCGGACAGCGCGAAGAAGAGAGCCATGGCTCGCAAGAAGATCGCCATTGTAGGCAGCGGCTGCGCTGGCCTGGGTGCCGCCTGGGCTCTGAAGAACAATAGCGAATATGAGGTTCATGTCTTTGAGAAGTCGAAGCGACTGGGCGGCCATACTAATACTCAACTCTGGCAACATGGCTCACAGTCTACACCCGTGGATACGGGATTTATTGTCATGAACGCGGAAACATATCCAAACCTGCTGAGGTTCCTCGATGAAGTCGGTGTCAACCCCGTCGAGACAGAGATGACTTTTGGCGTCACTCGCGATCATGGTGCTTTCGAATGGTCTGGCGAGGCACGCGGTATATTCGCGCAGCGACGCAATATTTTCAGGCCGAAGCACTGGCGTATGATTTTCGATATCGTTCGCTTCAATCAATTCGCGACCGACTTGCTCGCCGATGAAGACGATGATGCAGTGAGGGTCTCTGGATTCTCCAAGCAAAGCAGAAACCACGCGGCGAACATGACCATCGGCGAGTATCTCGAAAAGGAAGGATACTCACAAGGCTTCTGCGATGACTACCTCATCCCCATGACTGCGGCTGTATGGAGCACTTCGCCTGATAAGGCGAGTCTGGAATTCCCGGCGCAGACACTGATTCGTTTCATGTGGAATCATCATCTGCTATCGACCGTGTCGCAAAGGCCTCCCTGGCTTACCATACCTGGGGGATCTCAGCGGTACATCGATGCCATTGTGAAGCAGTACCCAAAAGATCGGCTCATAGTGCACACGTCTTGCGAGGTTGCGAATGTCCTGCGTCCTGCCCGGCCGGACGAAGGCCTCGTGACAGTCTCGTGGATCAATGCAAAGACAGGTCGCATCGAAGGCGATGCTTTTGATCATGTCATCCTAGCTTGCCACGGTGACGAAGTTCTGCCTCTGCTTACGAAACACGGTGCTGCGCAAAATACAGTATCGTCTGCTTCGTCTAGTACCCGTAGCGGCTCGGCAAAGTCAAATGGGTTCGTCAAGTCTTCATCCGGAGTCCAGTATGTCACGCAAGACGAGCTTGACATATTGTCGACCTTTCAGACTACAGAGAATGTTGCTTATCTGCACTCGGATCTCGACCTAATGCCAAAGCGACGCGAAGTGTGGACAGCCTGGAACTATCTGGTTACTTCAGCACCTTCGGCCATGTCTCATCCTGCAGGTGTCAGTCTGACATACTGCATGAATATATTGCAACACCTGTCGGAGGACGTGTTTGGACCTGTCCTAGTCACCATGAACCCCGAACGGGAGCCCGATCCTCAATTGACACAGGGCAAGTTCGTGTATAGGCATCCTTTGTACACTGTTGAGGCCGTGAATGCTCAGAAGAGGCTGGAAACTATACAGAACCTTCGAGGTGTGAGCTATTGCGGTGCTTGGACCAAGTATGGGTTCCACGAAGATGGGTTCAGTAGCGGTCTTCGAGTCGCCATTGAACACTTGGGCGCAAAACTTCCATTCGAATTCGTCGACTCAACTTACAGTCGAGGCCACCGACCGGAACTCTTCTGGAAAGACTATCTACTGCGATTAGTCTTGCTGATGCTACTCCTTGCGATCAGGGTTGTGGAATGGCTGGTGAAGCTGCCTTTGATCGCACCATTAATTGGCGTTGCATCGAGCGTGGCAGGATTTTTTCTCGATGTCTGCGAGCATGTTGGAGTAATATAGGTGATGTGGATGACCTGGCGATATAATACATAGACGTAGACGTGTACATGTGGACATCCTTGCGAGAAGCCGACGCTAATCTGGAGGATCAACCATGGAAATTGCGCTTCGCTTCTCAATTCAAATCACAACCCATACAACATGCTTCCTCCTGTACAGTCAGAAATACTGGCCGCGAACCCCAAGTTTGATGCGCTCTATCGTGACCTTTTCACCAGCAAGTTGAACCGCGATGGTACCACCAAACTCGACGCCAAAGCACAAAATGAGCACGACGCCGTGAGCGATGAGCTCAGGAAGGCACGAGTCGACAACGCGAAGCAAAACCTCATCAAGTCCTATCTCCGAACCGCGTCATATCACGGTGATGATCTTCCAGAAGAGGTGTGCGAAATCTGTCAGTGCTCGTAGACGTGATGTCCAACTGACAGTCAACCAGCTACAAGAACTTGTTTCGATCATCGCAGCGACATTGCAAGCCCGGCTTGCAAAAGAAGACGCGTATCTGCTACGTGACGATGTCGAAAAGTTCAAGGTATGTCCATGACATGGTACGCATCTGGCAGCATGATTCTGACTATGCCACCAGGACAACATAGCCCTCATTGCGCTTGTGGTGTCCCATGCTGCCGCAGAAGACATCACCGCTCTGGCTCGCATACAATCGCCACAACAACCGTTGGACTGGCGAGATATCCCGACACGAATACGTGACCTACGGACCAGCATCGCCACAGCAGATGCCGATATCGCGGCCTCACGCTTGGCGGTTGTTCATGAAGCATCTGGTCTTCACGCGCTCTACCGCAAAGTCGTGGAAACTAGCATACGTCTCCTCGAACAGACACTCCACGGATCAGTCGCTCGAAGCACCAAGGCCAAAGCCGATTATCTCGCGACTGTAGCAGAGGGCATGAGCAGAAAGCTCCAGCTTCAACACAGCCAACTCATGACTCAGGTAGGATCTTCCGAGCTTCAAGATGTGTTTCGCTCCAAATCGAACGAACTTGATGGAGAAAACTTGGCCCTGCGGAGGAGAACTAGAGAGCTCGAACATAGGCTTCACGACTACAGACAAGCACATGCAGTGGAAGGATTGGCGGAGGAGTATGCCGCAATCCTGAAGGAGACAGACCAAGTCGATGCCGAAATTGAGAGACTTCAGCAACGATAGAAGGGTTAAACTAAATGTTCGCGGCGAGCGCTTCGCTTCTTGCTAAAGCAGACGCCTTTGCTCGAACATGCGGGAACGTCGCTGCAAAAAGTGTACTGTAGCAACTCGCACACCAAATCATCGCCGAGTGACTAAGCTCGGCTATGCACCCCAATGCTCATGCGTAAACGAAGACACCGAGGCGCTTCCTCGGCCTCTGTTGGTCATTCCTTTACGCTTGTACAACTCATCGACATCGTGCAACCCTACTAATATCATGGGGAAGGATGTCACGATCCAAGCGTGCACCGGCGCTGCAGCCCAATCAAACCTGAGGCAGCAGCCGCCAAGAATCAGGTGACATTGATTAGTCACCTGCAGCCTTTTCACAAGCAGCCCCTTCAATTCTAGCTTAGACACATGCAATCTACTATCTGCTTTTGAAACACCTTTATGAGCCCATTTCATGACTTCCAACCACTTGTAACGTGATAAAGGACGCATTAGAGAAACTAAATGATATGCTCGGTTCAATAGCGGTCGTTGAAACGGTACGTCAGTATATACAGCTCGGGACCGCGGGCGGGTAGCACGCTGGTGTTGTAAATAGGTATTTAACGAGTACAAGCTTCTAGATTGAAACGATAGGGTGGATTAGTAACCCTTATGAATTGCTATAGGGTGTGAGACTATCTAGCTATAGAAACAGTGTAATATAGTATGTGTGTGCTAAGTCTTAACTAATATAGCTATTAGTTACCTAATTTATAACACCCCCCCTTTAGACTAACTACTATAAAGGCAGTCTAATTAACTTAATATTACCTATATTGCTATATTAGTCTTAAACACCTTTGCTAGCTTTAGATACTAGATTAGCTATAAGGAGGCATATACTAAGGATAGCGATCTTATTAGATCTATATATATAAGAGATCTTTATAAACCTACTTTTAGACATATTTAGGCCTTATCTTTCCGCTTTTAGAAGTAAATAGAAGATTCTCTCGGCTTAAGAAGGCTCTTATAGCTAGGTAGCAACGTATAGACCTTATAGGTATATATAAAAGATACTAGTTCTTTACTAAGTAACTCTCTCTACTTTATACTACTTTATACCTCTCTTACCCCCTTCTAGACTACTAAACATACTTATATACACTAATAACTACTATACGTATATTCTTAAAGCTTTTTAAGAAGCTTTAGTAAGGTATACTATATATATAATAGTATTTTAAGGGTATTTGCTAATATATAAGTAGCATTATAGTAGATATTATTAAGTAGACTCCTATAAACTAGTTTAGTAGCACTAGCAATGTCTTTAGTAGTAGAACTAGTTCTAGTAACGGTAATAATCCTAATATACGTCCTCCTAGTAATAGTAGAAAGGGCCTACCTATATCTAGTAGGCTCTTTAAGCGTAAGACCCTTATTAAGGCACTTAGGTTAGTTAAGCAAATTATCGAGAGTAAGCGTAAGATTACTAAGAGGAATATAACCTTATAGCTTACTATAGTATCTATTAAGGTTACCTTCTATAAGAAGAAGCTTCTAACTACTAAGGGTAGTATTACTAACCTACTAAACTAGGGTTAGATTAACGCGGCTACCTAGGACTTTAATTATATAATAGTTAATCCTTAAGGTCGTATCTCTAATACTATAACTATAAACCTTAATAGTAGTTAGAACTACCTTCCTACCTTATAGGTATCCGCTATATACTATCTTATTTAGTACTTCGGTAGCGTATATAACCGCTATAAGGAGAGATCTAACCTTCCCTTTACTAGCTACTATACTATTCTAGGATAGTTTAAGGGCTACTATACTAACTACGCTCTTAATAATTACTATAATAAGTATAGCTTCTCCTCTCTAAGGACCCTATAGTAGAGTACTACTAGTCTATCTAGAACCTACTAGTCGCTAGATATAGGTTATACTCGATCTACTAGTACTACCTTCTAGGGTAGTATATAAGCTAGTCGCTCTCCTCCTATTATACGTAGTAGTCCTCTACGTAAGGGCTTCCTATCTCTAGTTCTATATTCTCCTAGTATAAGTACCTCTAGATATAGTCTTTAGATACTACCTACTATTAACGACTAATAGGTTATGTTAACCTTAGGTTTAGAGGGGGTCCCTTAGGTCTAACTTGCCCTAATTTCATTTAGGTTTAATTAGACATTTAGGTAAGCTAGTAGGACCTAGTATAGCTATTAAGATATATACTACGCAGTTAAGCATTGTAAGCGTAGCATTAAGGAAACAATTCAATTTATACCTCCCGAGTAGAGGGTATAGGGGTTTAAGTCCGCTAATCCTCTTATTTATCTAGCTACTACGCTACTCGTCACGTGACCTAATTTCACGGTCCCGGGACCGGCAAATACCCCTACTTACATAAGCGCCGCTCTATACTACTACAACTCGGACAGGCCTACATAGGGTAGTTAGTAGACATTATTTTAGTAGTTAATAAGGGGGGGGGGGTTATTAAGTGTACACCCGGTAGCGTATTAGTATCTAGTTTATAAGGTTAAAATTACGGTTTAAGGTCTAAGGTTCACGGTTAAGGTTATTACTTAAGGTTAAGGTTTACGGTTAAGGTCGACTAAGGTCGAAAACACTTAAGGTCTAAGGTATTTAGCAACAATTACGGTTATAAGGTCCTATTAAGTAATAACTAGTATTAGTACATTCTAAAGTAAGCACTACGTAATAATAGATACGGCTACATTACTAGAAAAACTTAGCACCTTTACCGACATAGGTAGAGGCTATGAGTAGCCTATAAACCCTACGAAAATAGAAGGGGTCTATAGGGACTCTATCCCTTATAAGGGGATAGAGGAATCGGAGGAAGGGGAAACACCTAAATCTAGTAAAGAAGGGAGAAGCGGAACTAACGCCGCTAATTTAGGTATAGGTATAGGAACGAATAGTACAATTGGAATAGATACTATAACTGCCCTCTTTAGACGATTAGCAGTAGTAATAGAAAACGCTAGCCCTCGCTTTCTACCTCTAGGAGGTACTAAGAATCCGTTCTTTAATAGTACTAATGCTACTAAGTTCTAGGAGCGGTTTAGCGACCTAATAGACTAGTATCCGCCTCGGGCATCTATTAAGAAGGATAATTTCTAGGGTAGGTTTAAGCGTAATTGCAAAACTACTATCCGGCGTATAGTTATAAGACTACCTAGGTAGCTTACTAACAAGGCACGTTTTAGGAGAGCGTTCTTATTAGAGTTCTTAAGGTTTAACGCCTACTCGATATTAGGGAGTCGGGAATATCTTAAGGAGATTATTAGGGCGTAGTAAGGTAAGAGGCCCAAAGAATAGGATGTAAAGGAATTTATCCGCCTATTTATATCCTTAAGTAACCTAATTAAACCTAAGGATTTAGATAATAGCTCCCGGAGTTGCCTCCTCCTTTAGGGATTACTAGAGGTAGTCGTAAAAGCGGTCTATAAGGCTTACGGGCTTTACCTAAAGTAGCCTAAGAAGTTTAGAGACTTTTAGAGGATCCTTAATAAAGCTACTAGCATCGTAGATAGTAAGGAGGGATAGAAAGCTATATATATAGATTTCCCTCTTACTTTACCTTAGCTATACCGCTTAGTCGTAAAGTAAATGCCGCGCCTTAAGCCTAAGATTAATACGCTTAAGAAGGCTACCTCTAGGACTGTTATTAATAATAACCTAATCTAGAAGGTAGCTAAAATAAGTATACGTATATACTAGCGCGGTCGCGTCGCGGACACCGGTTCCTTCTACCCGAGCGAGAATTAACGCTCTATATAACCGGAGAGGCACGACCTAGATACTAAGCTATAGGTTTACGTAATGTAGCGTCCCCTATCCTAGAATCGCGAATAGTCTAAAGCGATAGATAGTTATTACTATAACTGTAGTAGTTCGAAGCACTAGGCTAGTAATTGTAGGGCGATAAGGTCCTTAATATCCCGGGGCTACGTATACCTCGCCCCGAATAACTAGTAGTATCTAGGGAAAGAAGGCGATTATAAGGGTAGCCTATAGCTAACTCTTATATATAATGCGGCTATGCCCGGCTTAGCATGCCGTACGTAACGCGTATACGTACACTAGGAGACGCGTATAGCGTCGATAGAAGAAAGTAAGCTTTAGTTTATCTACGATTAGAAGATCGTAGGCGTGCTATACATTACGATATCCCCTTATAGCCTTACGGCCCTAATAGTTCTAAAGCTTCCCTTCGTTATAATCTATATACGCTATAGAGCCCGATCGCGACGTATACGACGGCGAGTCGCCTACGCCGCCCCTAAGCCCTAGAGTATAGTAGTAGGCGCGTCGTATAGCCTTAGTTACGAGAAGAGAGGCCTTACGGGCTAAGATTAAAGAGTAAGAGATACAGCGAGAGATCGAGCGGCTAGAGATCTTACGCGCTATAAGCATACCACCTCTAGAGCGTATAGGAGGGAGGAGAGAAGATTACCTCCCTACTATAACTCCTACCTCTATCTCTATAACTACTAACGACAATATTATAGTACGAGGCGCGGCCGTAGCGTATACGACGCGACCGCGTCTAAAAGAGCCGACGCCTTTTAGAGGGGATTCGATAAGAAAGGTAAGGGTATTCCTTCGGGAGCTCTTACTTATCTTCGCCCTCTTAGGCACTATATACGCGATAGACGAATTAAAGGTCCTATATAGGGTTATGTACCTTAGCGGAGAGGTGAGCGAGCGATAGTATACTAACTATAGCGCCGTTAACCTTATAGGGTATATATACTAGGACTTTAAGGAGTTCTACCGAGATGTATACGGCGATCCTATAAATCGCGTACTTAACGTTATATTAGAGTACGAGGTTACGAGATAGAAGGATAACTAGATAGCGCGACAGTTCGCGACTAAGCTAGATGTTATAGAGGACTAGTTAGGTAACTACTCAGAAGCGTAACGTATACGGTACCTACTAGCGAAGCTTACGCCTCGCTTACGGTCCGCTATCGTTAGCTACTATAATATCCCTACGACTAGAGAAGACCTAGTAGTCCTAGCCTCGCGTATCGAAAGTACCGAGCGCCGAGGTAGTAGCGGAGAGTACGACCGCGGGTAGTATATACGTCGTAAGCGTAAAGCTAAAGGCGTATATAAGCGGGTCGATCGCCTAAAGTAATAGAAGTAGAGTTAAGTACCGGGCGCCTCGGGTGCGAGTTAGTAGCGAGACACCGGTAGCTCGTCTTTAACTAGCTAGAAGTCGAAAGTAGAGTACTACGGCTACGGTAGGAAGGGTTACTATAAGACGGAGTACCGGAATAGATACCTATAGAAGGCCCGCGACACGTAAGCGGTTCGTAGGTTAGAAACTATCGAGGCTTTAACTAAGAAGGGCGAATAGGGAAAAGGTAGAGGACTAGGTAAGGGTCGCTCCTAAGTCCGAGTTTCTATATAGACCCCTTAAGGTAAGTCGATACGAGTCTAGCGCGTTACTTACGAGGCGCCGTCGAGACGCGTAAGAGCTTTTACGAGGCTACGTTTCTTCTAGATAACGGTATAGATTTAAGCTTAGTATCGTACGAGTATATACTCCGATACTAGATGTAGCCTATTAGTAGTATAAAGCTTCTAAATCTAGAGTCGTACGCGTAGGACTAGGGGTATTACTACGGCGCCTATACGGTTCGCGTACGACTAGCTAACAATGTAGGAGTAGAGCGCGTAAGCGACGCTATCTACTATACGGCGCCTATAGGTAGGCCGTTAGTTATTTTAGGTAGACCCTAGCGGTATCGTAATCGGATAGTAAAGGCCGATAAGGATAACTAGTAGTACTACGGTATAGAGACGCCTACGATTTAGTAGCGTAACGTACGTAAGTTCCTTAAGGATCTCGAGAGCTTAAAGTAGGTTTATACGATAAGTGTTTAGGTTATTACTATAGTAGTACCCGAAGGAGAGGGGCCCTCGTAGCCTAAAGAATTTATAGACTTCCGAGATGTATACGTACCTAATAAGTAGGCGAAGCGCAAGATGCCCGACGGGGTTAAGCATACAATTAATCTCGTTAAAGGAAAGAAACCCCCTTTTAAGCCGCTATACTACTAGTCCTTAACTAAGCTAGAGGCCTTAAAGGAGTACCTTACGTAGGTAATAGAGAAGGGGTGGATTAGGCGATCCGTAAGCGAGGCGGGTACGCCTATCCTATTTGTGCTAAAGAAGAATAGTACTCTTAGGCTCTATGTAGATTATAGAGGCCTAAATGAGATTATAGTAAAGAACCGGTACCTACTACCCCTAATTAGTAAGACCTTAGATAGGCTATAGGGCGCTAGGCTCTTTACTATAATCGACCTATAGGATGCCTACTACCGTATTGCTATTAAGCGAGGAGACGAGTAGAAGACTACGTTTCGTACGCGATATAGTTACTACGAGTACTTAGTTATACCTTTTAGATTAACTAACGCACTAGCTACCTTTTAGGGGTATATTAATAAGGCCCTTACTAGGTTAGTAGATAACATCTACGTAGTCTACCTAGATAACATCCTTATCTATAGCGTAACGCGTAAGGAGCACGTACGAGCCGTACGCGCGGTACTAGAGAGGCTACGAAAGTTCGCCCTATTTACGAACCTAAAGAAGTATAGCTTCTTCTAGGAGAGTACCGAGTTCCTAGGATTTATCGTAAGTATCGTAGGCGTATCGATAGATAGGAGTAGGGTAGCCGTAATCGAGGAATAGCCTACGCCTACGAGTTTTTATAAGGTTTAATCCTTCCTAGGATTCTATAACTTCTATAGGCGCTTTATCGAAGGGTACTCGAGGATTACGAAGCTATTAATAGACCTACTAAAGGGATGTAAGAATAGTAAGAAGTAAGGGCCTCTTATATAGTCCGCTTACGAGGAGTAAGCGTTCTAACGGCTAAAAGCTAGGTTCCTCGGAGCACCTATCCTAAGACACTTTAATCCTTCGTTACGTACGAGGGTTAAAACGGATGCCTTAGGTTTTACGATTATAGGCATTATCTCTTAGCTGTTTAGGACTAAGTAGTATCTAATTACCTTCTATTCTCGTAAGATAATACCTACCGAGTATAATTATAAGACCTATAACTAAGAGCTACTAGTAGTAGTAGAGGCATTTAAGCATTAGCGACCGTACCTCGAAGGCGTATCGTATACGGTTTAGGTACTAGTCGACTATACGAACCTATAGGGGTTTATAATAGTAAAGTAGCTAAACGGGAGGTAAGCTCGATAGGCGACGTTTCTATAATCTTTTAACTTCGTAGTAGAGTATAGGTCGGGGAAGAGTAACCTAGCCGATGCGCTATCGCGACGTAGTAACTACGTACGCGTAGCGTAGTAGACGTCGAACTTGCTTCCTACGCTATAAAGTAAGCTATCTTTCTAGAAGGAATCCCTATTAAGAGAGGACGAGCCTATAGTAAGGCGCGTAACCGCTACCTACGAGAAGATATAGGATAAGGCGACGACAATAGTAGTAGGAGCCTACGAGCCGTAGGGGACCCGATCGCTACTAGTAAGAGTGTACGCTATAATAATGTAGGGCGGCCTAGGTAAACTGCTTACACTACTAATAAAAATCGTATAGGGGAGAGACGATAGGTACGTCGTATACTTATCGTAGGCGCCTAGCGAAGGGGACGCTAAGGACTAGCATTTCAAAGACGGGTTAGTCTATCGCGGGAACGCGATTATAGTACCCGAAGACTATATAGTAAGAGCATAGCTACTCTATATATATTATAACGACCTACTAGTAGGGTACTATTATTATCTCGTTCTAGGGCTAGTCTTAAAAGAGAGATAAGTTAAGTCACGTAGCGGTATTATTCTTTAGAGAGGCTAAAGTAAGCTAAGCGAAGATGAATAATAGAAATAAGAGTTATATTCCAATTAGTGAGATAGTAACATAAGTTGAACGCATTAGAACTATAAGGGTTTCTAGCGTTCCTAAATATAAAGGAGATAGAGTGTTTACTCTCCATGCTCTCTATGCGCTCTATGCTCTCCCGAGATTACCGAGATTAACGAGATTAAGGAGATCACTTTAGTTACTCTCTCGGTTCCTTAGTTTTATTCCTACGGGTAAGAGGGCACTTCTCGGGCAAAAGCGCCCGCTAATTGTAGAGGTCTAATTAGTTAGCTTCCTTTAGCCCTAGATTAGAACCGTAACACCATCCCCCTTTTAGTCTAGCTCTATCCTAGAGCTTTATAAGTTATGTTATACTTCCTTTTCGTGTCTCGTAACGATGTCTTCTTCCTCCTAATCTAAATCTACCGCTCGCCGTAAGAAGAAAGCCTAGTAGATCTTTCGTAACGGCGATACCGCGATGCGTCCGTATAATTCTTATTAAAAGGAGGGCCGTGTATGTAAGGTGCACATCTTATCTAGTCGCTATTCCGAGTGCTAGTAGCGGAATCTAAAGAGTTATAATGCGAGGGTAACCGAGGGCGAGTAGAAGCGCTTATCGCTTTAGCGGAAGAAATTGTTATAGGAACTAGATACCGCGAAGAGGATTCTTAGTGAAAGGTAGGATGCCTTAATAGAAGCGTATATAAAGGAAATGCGCCTTCGTAAGCAATTAGATGCGGTTAATTAGAAGGTTGCGGAGGGCCGTTCGTTAGAAGATCGGTTATTACTAGACGAGGATCTAGGGGTGTAGGAGTACGCTATAGTAGACGCGGATCCTAGTACTCCTAATCTATCCTTATCTCCGTAGACCTAGAGTACTGTCGAAGGTCTTCCGGACGACTTCTAGCTTTCTCCTTCTAGCGAGACGGTGCCGTCGGTAGCTTAGCCGTCTTCTTCGTAAGGGTATTTATTTGTAAGTTATGTCCCTATTCTTATTAATCGGCTAGGTAGCTCAGTGGTAGAGCGTAAGCTGTCTACACTCTTAAGGTCGTAGGTTCGATTCCTACTCTAGTCGTCCGTTTACTTAAAAGTTACTATGTCTTATAGTATAGTAACTTTAAGCAAGCGCCGTTTTAATACTCCCGAATCTTCTACTAACAGTTTCGTAGGTTTTCTTTTAGTTCCTAGGTATTTTCTAATTCGTCGTATCCCTTCTATTTAATAAGGTATCGCTAACCCTTTTTATCTAGGATTTTTTCGACTTTAAATTCGTTTTCTGCTTCCGGCTCGAAATGGAAGCTCTCCTAGTAGGGTGTTTCGGCGTCCGCTAGTTCTAACTAAGAGATATAGAAGACTAGGTAGATTTTTGCGTTAGGTGGTAGTCGTAGTCGATAGTTAACTAGTCCTACGACTTTGTCGATTAAAAATGGTCCGACCTTAACGTAATCCAGTTTCTTAGTCTATCTTCTTGTTCTTAAGTTTTTTATAAGGAGATAGACCTTATCCCCCTCTTTTAGTAGAGGTGCCATTTTTCTCGTGTTCTACCGTTATTAAGACAGTTTTCGTTATGCATCTTCGATTGCCTTGCGTGTTTCTTTATGTACTTCCTTAAGAGTATCCGTCGTTACGATTGCTCTCTCGGCCTATGGATAGGATCTAGGTATTCCGAATAGGTTAGGATCTTTACTAAAGTTCGCATAAAATAGCGTCGTTAAAGTTGTCTCTAATTTGTAGTTATTTAGTGCAATCTACGCTATTGGCAGTAATGAAACCTAATTGTCTTATGCGTAGTTAATGTAGTGTCGTAGGTATTGTTCTAGCGTTTAATTCGTCCTTTCGGTTTATCCGTCTATCTCCGGATAAGCTTATGTTTAATTCCGAACGTTCCTATAAGCGTCTTCTAGTAGTTCGATATAAATAGCTTATCTCTGTCCGTTATAAACGCTTAAGGGAATCTATAGTATCGGATAAGTCTATCTAGTACGAGGTATCCGAGCTACTCTACATTATACGTTTCCGATGTAGGAATAAAGTCGATGTAGGAATGAAGTATGCGTATTTCGTAAGTCTATTAACTATAACTAGTATTATGTCGTATAGTTGTTTCGTAACTTAATCCCTTAACGGTAGGAGTTTCGTAATAAAGTCTATTATAACTTCGTCCCATAGTTTCATCGGTAGTGTCCTAAACTGTAGGTAACCATATTTTACATGTCTCGTAGCCTTGTTTCGTTAGCAGTGTACGCATTGTTTAATGTAGCGTGATACCTTAAGTCTTATCTATAGAAATAAGAAGCTGCGTTATATTAGATCTATTGTTTTTAAAGTTCTAGGGTGTCTATAAGTTAGTCCGTCGTAATGTTGTCGTATGTATTCTTCTTCTCGATTCTTTAGTACTTAGTATTTTCCTTACGATATAGGGAATTATTCGTCCCTATCGCCTAATATCCGTACGATGTTATTAAATTCTCTTATGTTAGTACTAAGACTTCCGTCGGGGTTCGTCTTTAATATCTTGTGTTATACTGGTTCTTTTCCTTCTATATAGTCGCTTCTTCGGCTTAGCGCGTCGGCGCGGCCGTTCTCTCGTCCTAGAGTATATTTAATTTCGAACTTATACTGTCCTAGTAGCTCCGACTAGCGGGCTTACCTTCGGGTAAGTTCTTTTGTCGTTATAAAGTACGTAAGATTCTTATAGTTAGAAAGAATCGTTAACTTCGGTAGGCCCTCGATATATACTCTCTAATGTTGTATAGTAGTAACAATAGCTAGAAGCTCTTTATTATAGATGTCGTAGTTCTATTCCGCTGTAGTTATTTTCCGGGAGTAATAGGCTACTAGGTGTCTCTACCTATCGTGTGTCTATGTTAAACACGCGTCTATTGCTATATTAGACGCATCGGTCTCGATATAGACTTCCTTACTACTATCAAATAATCGAAGCGTAGGGGCTAAAGCGCATTGTTCCTTAAGTTTCTTAAACGCTTCAGTCTATTCCTTTCCCTATTTCTAAGTAACGTCTTTTCTCGTAAGCATCGTTATTAGTACTGCTATTTTCGCGTAGTCCTTAATGAATTTCCGGTTATAGTTCGCTAGTCTAAGGAATGATTGTACGTCCTTAACTGTTTTCGGTTCTAGCTATTCTCTAATTAACTGTATCTTCGTAGGGTCGATCGTTATCCCTATAGTACTAATAATAAAGCCTAAGAATTTAACTTCTTTCTTATAGAATTCGCATTTCTCGGGTACCGTCTTAAATCCTAATTGCGTAAGTCGTTCGAAGACGTCCTAGACTTGTTTTATGTGTTCCTATAGGGATCCTTTTATATAGACTAGTATGTCGTCTATATAGGCGATAACGCATACGTCGAGTAGGTCTCTAAGTGTTTTGTTAACAAGGTCCTAGTAGGATGCGGGTGCGTTAGTTAATCCCATTAGTATAACTAAGAATTCGTAAAGTCCGTATCTTGTCCTAAAAGCGGTCTTCCATTCTTCTCCTTCCGCTATTCGTATAGCGTAGAAGGCATCTCGTAGGTTAATCTTCGTGTACTAGTCTAATCCGGTTAATCTATCTTATGCTTCTTTGATGTTAGGTAGCGGGTATCGGTTCTTAATCGTAATCTCGTTATTACGGGTAAACGACGTATACACTAAAGTTCTATAAAGTTTATAATAAGTTTGATATAGAAGAAAGGGGAAGTTATACGCTGTCCGAGGAAAAGGTGTCGGAAAGTAATCCAAACGCATAGGCGTAGCCTATACTAAGAAACAGGGGCCCGCCCCTTATACTCGTTTAACTTCCTATAGTCTTATACGAGTCGTAACTTCCCGTTTGCTTTTAGAACGAACATGTATAGAGTTCCTATACTTAAGGTAGATCTTCTTATCTATCCTTTAGCTAGCTTCTCCTTTAGCTATTCTTATAGGGTCTATAGCTCTTTCTTAGACATTTAATATAGGGGCCCCTATAGAGGCTCTTTCCCTAGCTAAATGTTAATCTTATAATCCTATAGGCGGTGCTTAGGTAAGGCGGTTTTACCTCTCTCCTCTTTAAAGAGTCGCGACTACTTACGATACTCCTTAGGAATACTTAACTCTAAGATGTTAGTATTCTTCGATAGTACGTTACTTCTATCACTTCTAGTAACTTCGTAACCCGGCGGCCCTATGCTAGTGTCTATCCCGGTCGAAGGTAGTTCTTCTATCCTTCTAGTCGGCGTAAGCTGTATCTTGTTTAGCTATTTCCTTGCCTTATCTACTAGTAAACGCTACTACTACGTAGGCTAAATGTCAACAACGCAATCGCATTCCCTAAATGTAAGTACTCCTCTTCTCTAGTCGATTACTAGATTGTACTTTCTTAACTAAGGCATACCTAATACTATATTATAACTAGCTATATTAGTAACATCTAAGGTAATATTCTCGTAGTACTGTTAGATAGCTAGTAGCAATAGTATCGTCTCCTATTCTACGCTAGGTAACGATAATCCGTTTACCGCGATTAACTCGTAACCCTATTTCTTCTTTAGGGTAGCTAACCCGTTTCTTCTTATAAAAGACTCGGAGATAAAATTCCCCGCTACTCCTAAGTCGATCATAACACTAGTCTTATGTCCGTTAACGATTGCTTATGTCTAGAAAACTATGTTTAATGTCGATGTATAAGCCTAAGTATTGTATAACTCCCTCCGGTCGCTTATTCCTAGGGAGCTAATCCTTTTCCCAAATAGTATATAGTTCGCTATGCTTCGTGCCTAGAGGCTTCGGCTAGAACCTATAGCCCGTTACCCTGTATCTACACTTGTAGTCTATTACGTTCCTAGATCTTCTACGTTTCTAAGTAGAGTGCGCGTGCGTACTACACTATATTACGTAATTTATTCGATATAAATGTTCCTAACGGTATAAGATATCCGGTTCCCGTTATTCGGCTTCCTATCGGGGGTCGTTCTATAACGGCGGTTACTAGATTCTCGGTCGTTTCTATAAGTGGGTATCCCTAGGCTATGCCTCGTAGGGTGTCGAGTGTCTTATTAAACTTAATGGAGTGTAGCCTCCTTCGTCCGCCTATCTTAGGTAGGAATTCCTCGTGCCTTCTTTATAGGTAGATAATTATGTCGTACAGTTTCTTAGGTGCATCTACCGTAAAGGTAAGTTGTTCGTTATCGTCGTTAGTGTCGCTCTCTTCTCCTTCGGAGGAATCTTCTTCGCTTAATTCTTCCGGATCCTATTCTTCCTTAATAGTATTTAGCCCGGTAGTTTCTTAACTTTCTTCCTATGGTTCTAGTAA
Source organism: Nothopassalora personata (assembly GCA_033816765.1). Taxonomy (NCBI): domain Eukaryota; kingdom Fungi; phylum Ascomycota; class Dothideomycetes; order Mycosphaerellales; family Mycosphaerellaceae; genus Nothopassalora; species Nothopassalora personata. Next base: position 3,068,736 of record CM066287.1, on the reverse strand, counting down.
CTACGATCCGTTCTATCCTAGGTCCTGATTTTCTTTGTCGCTTCTATCTTCGTTAAAGTAGGATTCGTCGATGTCTACTTCTCGGAGCGTAGCGTTTTACCTATACGTCGCTCTTAGGGTTCCTCGTGGTTACTAAGGCTAATACCCTACGCCTAACTTCGCGGCGTAGTGGATTTAACACGAGTCTTAGTAACAGAATCGCTAATAAAGGCTTCCATAACTATTTCGAGACTCGGATTCGGTCTCGTAGTCGACTCTTCGTGTTATTATATTAAACTGTCGTAGTTGGTTCTTCGCATTAAATAGAATGGCTACCATTTACTACCTATAGTATCCTCCTCGTCCTTCTAAGGGGTCTAGGAGAGGCGTCGTGCTTCTATTACTAGCTCTCTTTGAATGATTCGTATAGCCTATTAGACTTCGTTCGAGGTTCTAAAGATTAACTTTATCTTCTCTTTAAAAAGGGTGTAGCTCCTAAACATTCTAGTAGGGTCTAATCGTCCTATACCTTTAAGGTATTCCTTAAGGTAAGGTTTAATCTAGTTCTACGTAAAGACTAAAGAGCTACTACGACGTTATTACTAGTAGGAATCACTTAGTAAGGAAGTAAGGGAGTATATAAGAAACTATAGGGCTTACTAGACCTCGAAGGCGAGGCGCTATCGACCCTACGGCGAGCTATAGCTACTACCTAGGCTAGACGGTCTATAGTAGGAAATTACTATAGATTTTATTACGGACCTACCGCTAAGTAAGCGAGGAGAATACGTATATAATGCGATCCTAGTAATCGTCGACCGCTACTCTAAAATGAACTTATACATTCCTACGACTAAGATATATATAGCGGCGGAGCTTACGAGGATCTTACGAGACGAAGTCGTGCGGCATTATAGTATACTAGCGGGCATAGTAAGTAACCGCGGGTTAGTGTTTACGAGCAAGTTCTAGAGTAACTTCTACTTCGAGGCGTAGGTAAAGCGTAAGCTATCTATAGCTTTCTACCCTTAGACTAACGGTTAGACTAAGAGGGTAAACTAAACCTTAGAATAGTACCTTCGTTATTACTATAGCGAGAACTAGATAGAGTAGGCTAAGTAGCTAGCTATTACTAAATTCGTATGTAACAATAGCGTCTACCCTACGCTACGTATAAGCCTATTTAAGATAGCGTATAGTTAGAGACCTAAGATTGCCCTAACACCTATAGGATCTCGAGGCGAGATCCGGGAAGGGGAGGTACTAGTAGCGGTAGACTTAGTTAACCGTATACGAGAGATACGCGCTACGCTTACGAAGCGTTAGGAAATCGTAGTAGCCGATTAGACTCGCTACTATAATAAGACTTATAAGGCTAAGAGCTATCGCGTAGGTAATATAGTCTTATTATCTACGAAGAACCTAAGGTTAGTATTACCGAAGAAGAAGATAGGTCCGAAGTTTATTAGACTATACCGCATTATCGACGCTATCGGTTCGTAGGCGTACCGCCTAGTACTACTAGCCGACTTAAGAATTTATAATGTATTCTATATATCCCTCCTCGAGCCGTACGCGGGTAGCGAGAAGGATAGAGGCACTATAACCCTCGCTAATAAGGACGGGGAATATAAAGTAGAGGCAGTACTAGGAAAGCGTAGGTATAAGGGTAAAGTGTAGTACCTAGTACGATAGAAGGGCTAGCTAGAAGAGTATAATAGCTAGGAGCTAGTATAAGGACTCGCGAATACTACGCGTATAGTAGCCGAATATAAGGCGTTAGTAAAGACGGTATAAGCCGGCGGAAGGATCCGCGAAGGCTACGCGTATAGTAGTCGAATATAAGATACCTACGAAGGTAGTATAAGGCGCTAAAATAAGGGCATAGGTTATGCATTTAGGCCTTAACCCTTCGGTAGCTAGATATAAGAACCTCTACCCCCGATAGTAAACTTAGCTATAACTAGTATAGAAGACACTAACCTATAGTGTCTTCTATCGGACTAAAAGGCTCGCTTACTTAGTCGAGTAAACACCCCCGATAGCAATAACATTAGAGAGGGAGGTAAGGAGAGAGAAGAGTAGAGAGAAGAGTATTTATTTTAAAAACAAACTTTTATAGGCGCACTACGGCGCTACGTAGATAGAACATAGGCGCGTAGTAGGCGGCTAACATACGCGGAGCGCGCGATTACTCATTATTATCCTCCTTATTATCCTCCTTATTATACTCGCCCCGTAGGGCTAGTAGTAAGAAGGCCCTATCGGCCGTAGTAGTGTCGATGTTTCTAGCCTATAGGAACTATAACTACGGTTAGTATAGGATACGTATACGACACGTATAGTACTTATAGCACGGCTAAGCTCGAAGAGCCTATTAAGGGCCCTATTCTACTCTTACTATAGAACTACGGACGTAGTAGCGGCGGCGGAGGAGGGGGTAGTAGTAGTAGAGGCGCCGGCGAAGCGTACGCGGGTGTCCCCTATACGCTTATTCTTATAGGTAGAGAACTGCCTCTTAGCCTAGGAGGAGGTTAGCCAATTTATATAGGGAGCGACAGTACGCCGCATACGGCGAGCGTAGGGAGCGCTAGCGAGGCGTAGTACTTACCTCTAGGATCTACTCGCCTAGCTAGGCGTAGAGCTCGTACTACTAGTCTAGAGTATCCTACTCTTATTTAGTAATAGGGTTACTAAGCCCCTAGGCGAGCTTATCGCGCTAGGCGCGAGCGGCGCGTAGGCGAGCTACTAGCTACGCGATAGCGACGCTAGTGTTACTAACGTAGGGGTGCCTAATATCTCTATAGCGCCTACACTTCTTAAGTAACTCGCCGGTAGTAACACTATTACACGTATCCTACTCGTCTACTATACTATTAGTAAGCGCATCGTAAGCGAAGAGCGTAGCGAATACTTACTAGCTACGAAGTATAGTAGATAGCGTATATACATCTTAATGTCGGTACCTAGGCGCCTAGCTAGTAAGGACTTAGGGGTCTACGGCTCTAGTACGCTAAACTTACGCTTCGCTAGCGTATCTAGTACGCCGAGCGCGCTAGACATCTATACTCGTAGTGCTAGTAATAGTATTAGTAGTACTAATAGGCCCCCTATAAGGGCCTCCTAGCGGAGCTAGTCTTAGATAGCTTTCTCTAAAGCTATAGTAGTACTAGCGGGTCGCTAGGTAGTCGCTAGCGAGGAGCTAGTAGATCGCTAGTAGTACGGGTATAGTGCGCTACGAGAACGTAGTATAAGGGAAAAAGAAGGAAAAGGAGGGAGAGGGTACGCTTCTTAAACCCTCGAGTTAGTTAACCCGGTAACTATAACTTTATACCTACCTATACTATAATAACGACACGCACGAGACCCGTAGGCGGGTCGTATAGTAACGGAATCTACGAGAAGTAGATAGATCACTTATATAGAAATCTCCTAAAGCCGCGAGCTAAGGGTAGCTCGGCCTAGAAGGGGAGGTAGTTATAAGGGTAGCCTATAGCTAACCCTTATATATAATGCGGCTATGCCCGGCTTAGTATGCCGTACGTAACGCGTATACGTACACTAGGAGACGCGTATAGCGTCGATAGAAGAAAGTAAGCTTTAGTTTATCTACAACTAGTAGGTCGTAGGCGTACTATATATTACGATATCCCCTTATAGCCTTATGGCCCTTATAGCCGCCTAGTTATTTACAGGCATCTCTAGGATATCCGAGAAAGAAACTAGCGAAGGCGACACCTCTACCCCCAACGCCCGCTTAAGAGACGCTAGCTCCTTACGCGCCTCTTCCTCCTCGAGCTCCTCTAACTCCTTAGCGACGGCATCGTAGCTGTTTCTGAAGACGGATCTTACGTATCTTTAGCCGCACCTCCTCCTCTTTAATCCTCTTAAGCTCTAGCTTAAGCTTATCGCGCGAATCGCGAAGACATTCCTACTCCGGACGAGAAAGACGTATATCGCAATCCTTATAGCCTTTTCGAATGTAGGCCGAACACTTTCTAGACCGAGAACCTACGATATACTTTACTACTACGCCCGAGGATCGAGACTTCTAACAATTCGTGTATAGAGCTATTTCGATACTAGAAACTTTAGTATCCTAAGTAAGTCGTTAACGGCGTTTATAGGAGGAAGAAGACATAGTTAACTATTACTATAAGAAATAATAACGGCTTAAGAAGCTTCGGGACGAAGCTAGGCTAAGAAGGGGATAGTGTTACGGAATGATTCCTAGGGACCCTAGAATTATAACGATAAGACGAATACGTAACTTATCCTACCTAAGCGCTTAGACATAGAGCGATTAGACTGCTTATACTTAGACTAATTAGACTGCTCATACTTAGAATAATTAGACTAATTACCGAGATCTACGAATCTCTTTTATATTTAGGAACGCTAGAAACCCTTATAGTTCTAATGCGTTCAACTTATGTTACTATCTTACTAATTGGAATATAACTCTTATTCCTATTATTTATCTTCGCTTAGCTTGCTTTAGCCTCTCTAAAGAATATCGCTACGTGACTTAACTTATCTCTCCTTTAAGACTAGCCCTAGAACGAGACATAATATATAGTACGACGCCTTATAGGAAAGGACCCTAAGGTTCGTACTAGACAAGTAGTTACCTATAAAGATAAGCCTAAGTATAATAAGGAGGTCTTCTACGAAGATAGTTAGGCCTAGTATATCGGAGTGTATTTAACTATACTTTGCTCTAAGGGTGCGGTCCCTACTACTAAGCTATATAAGGACGTTAAGAAAATCGGGCTCTCTAGTGTCCTTAAAAACTTTACTATAGTCCCTAGTCCTTAGGTAGTAGCGGAGTTTAGGACAAATAAGAACTAGATTAGGTGCCTAATTAATAAGGGTTCCGAGGTAAATATTATCGGCTAGAGGAACGCTTATAGGTTTAGGTTACTAGTAATGTCGAGTACTTAGCTTACCTTTCGAGGTGCTAGAGGGCGGGTCTAGTTTAAAGGTATTATAGGCAATTTAGATGTTTAGGTATTTAGGGTTTACTACTAGGTAGATATGTTTATCTCCTTGGATCTAAACTTACTAACAATCCTAGGACGACCGTAGGCCCGTAAGGTACGGCTTACTGCCCGTAACTGCGATAATAGTTCGTAGGAGGGGACTATTACTAGCCGTAAAGGTAAAAGTGTTATGTTTACTACCCTAATTAGTTCGGATAGGTGTAAGACCCTTTAAGAACTATTAAAAGCGTCGGGAAATAGAAGGGTAGGTTAAGTTACGGCGCTTAACCTACCGGTAACTTACTAAAGCCGGATTTAACGAAATTAGTAAGGTTCTCGCACTATCTCGGAGAAACCTCGGACTTTAATTTACCGGTCCCGGGACCGGTAAATAGCTATAGTAAGGAAAACGGATACGACTACGACACGACGCATCTATAGGAACCCGGTAAGGCTCTAACGCCTAGTAACTATTTAGCTTACTTATTAGGATTGCTTAGGAGTGCTAGAATAAAGGAACGAGTTATAGCAATTAGAATAGGCGCGTTTAAGGGAGATTCTATTACTAACGTTTATTTAGTTTAAGGGAATTAGCCCTCCGAGATCTTAAGGCAATCTACATTAAATACTTAGGCACGGAAGCAATAAGTAGGCTAATATATAGCTAACATTAGGATACCGTAGGTCTTTACGATATATAAGCGTAAGGCGGATAAGAAGAAGCTAGTAGACGCGAGCGTTTACGAGCGCCTAGAATTACGAGTTAAGGGAGATATAGAATAGAAGCGTAGGGCACTATACCTAGAGTCCAAGATACCTAAAGGACAAGGTCCATTTAACGGGAAGTACTTAACTAAGAAATTCTTAAGTATAGAGCGAGGTAGCCGGATTACTCTAGAACGGCTTACCTTAATTAAGGTTAGCATTAAGCTATTACTAATAGAAAGGGCCTTATTTAATAAGATGCTCTATAACCGGGAGGCAGTCCTCGCTTAGGATTTCAGTTATATAAGGTAAATTAGGCACGACGTTATACTACCTTAGAAGATTAATACGGTCCCTTATAAGCTATAGTAGGCACGCCCTATCCGGTTACACCTAAGTCTTAGGGCAATTGTTAAGCGCATAATTAGAGCCCGGATTAAGAACAACATCCTAGAATACTTATAAGGGGCATATTCCAATAGCTAGTTCCTAGTCGTAAAGAAAGTAATGCCTCTAGAAGCGATATGCTATATCGGTTAATTAACTTAGCTATACTCCTAAATGAGGTTACTATACGCGATACTAATATTCCACCGGACACGGATAGCTTCTTAGAGGATTTTACCGGGTACCGAGTCGCTTCACTTATAGACCTGTTTTTAGGTTATAATTAGATCACTTTAGATAAGTCCTACCGGGACTTAATAGCCTTTATAACTCCTCTTAGCCTAGTACGTGATACGACTCTACCTTAAGGAGCTACTAATTTAGTTACTTAGTTCGTACGTGCGGTAATAAAGATTCTACTTAATTATATCTCGTATCGAGCGAAGCCGTTTCTCGATAACATCGGTATTAAGGGACTAACTAAGGACTATAGGAATGTAGAAGTAGAGCCTAGGTTAAGGAAATAGGTCGTTAAGTATATTATTTCCCTAGATCTAGTTCTTACTAACTTAGAAAGAGCTAGTGCGGTAGTTGCTAGAGGCAAATCCTAATAGTTATACGAAAAGCTTAAGATCGTTAGGTACGTTACTAGCCCGGATAGTCGCTATCCTAACCTAAAGGTTGTAGCTAAGATCCTAGATTAGCCTACGCCTACCTATATTAAGGAGGTCCGTACCTATGTAGGGCTATATATATACTTCCGGATATAGATCCCCTAGTTCGTTATTATCGCTCGACTAATGTATAAGCTACTAAAGAAGGACGCCGAGTTTACCTAGATAGAAAATAAGTAGTTCTCGAAAGAAGAGGTTACTAGATATCTTATATAGGCTCTAGCCTTAGTTACCCTCTACTACTTACCTAGTACTAGGTCTATCTTTATCTTAGTTAATACTAGCGGCACTAGATAGGGATGTATCGTTTCTTAAGAATTAATAGACAGTACCCGACGGCGTTACCCGGTACGGTATAAGAGTAGAATCTAGAACGCGTTAGAATCTAGATATAATACTAGTAAGCGGGAATGCCTTAGGGTCCTTAAGGGGCTTAAGAAGATCTAGAGATATGTTACTAGCGTTAATTTTATCCTTAAGGTTAATACTAAGACACTTGTATAGTAGCTTAACCGGCCGGCTCCGGACCTACCTAACTCGGTAATAGCCCGGTAGGTCGTATAGATTAGGCTATTTACGTTCGAAGTAAAGTACGTTACGGGGACTAGGCATACTAGCCTAGATGCCCTATCCCGTAGGCCCTCTACACCTTAGGAACCTAGAGAAGCTAACGAAGACGAAGGCGACCGGATAATTAACAATAAGCTATTCGGGTACCCGGAGCCGGTCGACACCTATTTAGTTAAAATCTAGAAAACACGACATCTCGGGGACTAATACTCTAAAAGCTCTTAGTAACTTGCTTAGGTTATAGAAACTAGGACCCGGCCCGATAGTATTACCCGTACTAAGTACCGGCGGCTAGTAAAGAGGAGCGTTAATTTCTTTATCCGGGATTAATTACTATTCTTCTAGAAGCGCCGAGGAGTACCGTTACAACTTGTAATTAACGACAACGAGGCTTAGAAGGAGATCGTTATAGAATGCCATAAAAGACACGGTTATCGTAGTACTAAGGTCGTATATAACCTTATTTCCGATCGGTATTACTAGGACGGGTGCTTCGCCGATGTCTCTACGTAGGTTTAAAGTTGTGCTCCTTATAGGTTTCGCGAAGGCAACTAGCGCGCTAGTAAGCTTCACTCATCGAGCCCTTAGGTTATTAGTGAGAAGTAGTACTCGGACCCCGTCTAGGTGTACAAAAATAGATACCTCCTAGTTGCGCGCGAAGCACTTAGTAACTAGATCGAGGCTAGAGTAATAAGGGCACCTCCTAGCTCTAAGACGGTTACTAAGTTTCTATACGAAGATGTCTTCTATAGGCACGGCTACTATACTAAAATTGTGCTTAATAACGCTACGGTTTATGCGGCTAAGGTTAAGCGGTTACTCGTAGGACTTAGTGTTCGAAGGATCCGAATATTACCGTACTATCCGTAGTCTAATACTCCGGTCGAGGTTAGATACCGTCCGATTCTTATAGCGTTAGTAAAGCTTATAAGGAACATATACCGCGGATAGGAGTAATAGGTACCCGCTATGTTATAGGCTAATAGGACTACGACCTGTCGTACTACTAGAATAACGCTAGCTTAGGTCCTATATAGCTATCGCACGATTCTACTAATTAAGGTTAAGTACCCGACGTAGGCGAATTATTAATAGGGATCGGTAAGGACGACTAAGGACCTACTTACTATACGTACGCGTTAACTCTAGGCTCGAGACCTTAGTTTAGAAGAGCTATATACTCGAAGGAAGCGGCTAAGAGAACTTAGTAAGGACTACTTTAATTCTTACCGGAATGTCGACTTTATTAGTTTCTAGAAGGGCGACCTTATTATAAGGTTCGATAAGCTATATAAGGACGACTTCTTACGTAAGATCGGTTACCGATAGTAAGGTCTATATTAGGTGTCTAGTGTCTCTAGGGAATTTAGTACCTATATTCTTAAGGAACTTAATAGCACGCTAATAAAGGGTGTTTAGGTACGAGAAAACCTTAAGCTAGTTCTAGAGCTTCGCCCGGATAACATAGGAGTACTAGGCTTAGATAATAGGATCGATCTCGTAATAGGGGAGGGAGAAGTCGCTAATAGCGTCGCTAATAGCGAAGATAGTAGTAATTCGAACGAAATCAAGCCTATCGCCGACGAAGAGGTGCTACCTATAGGAGTTAACGAAAGGGGATCGGATCCTAAACCGGAATCTAAGAAGCTATAGGTTAGGCCTTATAACCTTTCTATAGCCGAAATTTTACAGTTTAGTAGGATCGAGGCTAAGAACTAATTAGTTAGTAATAGCGTACGGAGTTTACTTCCCTTAGGTATGTGTTACGTATGCTCTTTAGTTTATTAAGCTATTTCGGTTATCTAGACTTTACTTTATAGGATATTCTTACCTTAGTTAGACCTTAGTTAGTAGAGTTACATTTACCGGTCCCGGGACCGGTAAATCGGATTACGTAATAGTGTAGCATACCTCTATCGAATGCTTACCTAGGTAGTTACTAGTACTAGTTTTCGGTTATATATAGGGTTATCGGACCTTTAGTATAACCTTAATAGTACTACTCCTACTACTTATAAGACCGGTCTCGGTACTGCTACCTTATAACGGTTATAAGGACGTACGCTAAGAGGTATACTTAAGCGTAGCTCTCTACCTACTACTTCCTCTCTTTTTCTTTAAATAACTAATACTATTACTAGAACTACTAACACATCTATCTACTACTACTATACATTAGACGGTTCTTTAGCCTCTCTCTTTACGACCTTAACCTTCTTTAAAGCCCCCCTATCCTAACATTAAGCTTTTAAAGCTTACTAACACTCTAGAGTAGCACTACGAGATAGCTAACTCTTACGATCTTACTACTAGCGAATCCCAGTTATTATAGCTTTAGCTAGTCCTTCGTTACGCCCGGCTAGTTTAAGTATAGCGCTTACTAGTACTATTACTAGGCTTATTGGCCTACCTTAGACCTTATTCGAGTCCCTTCGTCTACCGGATAACGTTAAGCATGTTCTTACTAATACGAACACGCCGAAGTCCGCCGCTAATATTATATTCCGGGAGCTTAGTCCTTAGAAGCGGGTTAAGGTATTAAAGGACTTCTATAAGGGCTTTAAGAAGGTGTTTGAAGACTATATTATAAACCTCCGAGGTAGGCTAACTATAGAAGGAGATAGTCTATTACGTAGATTAGGCTTCTTTAGAGAGTACTAGACAAGGTATAGGAGGTAGGTAATAACTAATAAGAATAGGTGTATTCTAATTAGTAAGGTTATAATATAAGTTAAACGCCTCGAAGCTATAAGGGTTTCTTAGCGTTCCTAAATATAAAGGAGATCTCTTCGTGCTCTACTCTACTCTAGTACTCTATTTATAAGAGCGCTATAGAGTAGTAGAGCGTCTAAGGTAGCATACTCTATAGTACTCTATTCTACTAAGAGTAGAGCATCGTAGAGTATCCTTTTAGCGGGAGTGCCCGCTAGCCGTATAGGTCCCGTAACTAACTAGGGCGACCTTCTTACGTACCCTAGTCCCCGAGAGGCGGCTTATATAAAGAGGCCCCTACCTAGTGTCCCGTGACGTAATTTGGATTCTCGTCCTATTAGGACGTTAAACCGTAATACTATCCCTCTTCTAGCTTAGCTCGTCCCGAGCTAAGGTTATATAGGTAGCGCGGCTACCCTACTATTACCTACGAGCCTTTTCTTCTAAATATACTAAAATCTATAAAGTCTTCTAGTACTACTCGTCGCCTAAAGTTAGTAGAAACCGTCGATAACTTCGGGGAAGTTATAGTCTAGCTATGTTCGAATTATCGCGCTTATAAGCGTGTATATAAGGTGCACGTCCGCTCTAGTCGTTATAACGAGTATACTCGTCGTAACGTACGTTACGACATTAAGGTAACCCGGTCCGAGTTCGATTGGTTAATCGGCGAGAAATAAAAGTTACTTCGATAGATTAAGGAGGCCCGAGAGGCGTAAGAGGCGGCTCGCGAGGCTCTAAACACCGCGTTCGCGAAGGAAGATCGGTTAAGGAAATAGATAGAGCTTATCGATCGTCGCGCCGATAAGGCTATCGCCGTAGAAGAAGTAAACTTAGCGGAGGAGGAGCAGGTTAAGGATACTACCGTTGCGCCCGAGTTTCACTTGTTGCCGTTAACTTAGGGTCTTATAGTAGACTAAGGTTACGACTTCTCTTCCGACTTCTAGGTGTCCGGTCCTCTATCTCTTTAGGATCCTTCCGTTCCTAGTGGAACTTTATTAGAAGCTACCGGCAATTCCTAAGGTTCTATTTCGGTTCCTAGGTATTTTTTAAGTCGTCGTACCCTCTCTACTTGATAAGGTATCGCTAACCCTTCTTATCTAGGATTTTTTCGACTTTAAATTCGTTTTCTACTTCCGGCTCGAAATAGAAGCTTTCCTAGTAAAGTGTTTCGGCGTACGTAGGTTCTAATAGTGAAACATAGAACACTAGGTAGATCCTTACATCCTTTAGTAGCCGTAGTCGGTAGTTAACGGGTCCTCGTACTTCTTTAACGAGAAATAGTCCGACTTTTACCTAATCTAGTTTCTTAGTCTTTCTTCTTGTTTTAAGGTTTTTCGTAAGAAGATAGACCTTATCTCCCTTCTTAAGCTAAGGTGCTATTTATCGTTTCTTATTGTATAGTATCGCAATTTTATCTTAGTTACTCTTAACCCTTCGTATTAAGTTTTCGTAGATGGTTTTTATCGCCTCTATAGTTACGATTACCCTTTTAGCTTATAGATATAATCCTTCTTCGCTAAATAGGTTCGGATACTTACCGTAGTTTACGAAGAAAGGTGTTTCGCCCGTTGTTTCGGACTTATAGTTATTTAGTACTAACTGTTAAGGGATGTCGTAATGTATAGTACGCCCACGACCTCTAGTCGTAGATGAACTAATTCTTGCCTTTTTTCAAGACGCATTACGCGTCGTAAGGTGTACGTATACGTGTAACGTGCGGCTTAGTAGCCGGTCGCGACCGCATGTTACATGTAAGGCTACTGACACGGGCGATATGAGATCCGGAGAGTGTAGGAGTCAAGTCGTGAATAATTACAATCTACGAAGAGTCTAAGAACGAGAGAGAAGAGAGAAGCAAGGTCGATCTCGTGCCAAACCGCGCTAACCCGATCCGGAAGGTCCGCGGTTAAGCCGGCGAAAGGTCCAAGGTCAAGGCCACCCCGTGACAGTACCCCCCCTCCAAAATGGCCACGAGCGCCTGCGACGTGCGTAAAAAGAAAATCAAACAGTATGTAACCAATGCGACAGCGGCCTCGTCTGGCGTGTAAGGGATGTGTAGCATGGTCGGCTCGAGCGGTGCGTGTAGATACCGCGGACCGGTGCTTCAGTGTGCGTGCTTCAGTAAGGCCGTGCTGTAACAGCGAGAGGCTACAGTCGGTGCTTACACACGCATTGAAGGCCGTGTCCGAGCAGTTCATCACTTCGGCGAGACAGCTGTATCTCCTCGCGTGCGCGCTGAACGGCGGAGGACCGGCGTTTCTGTGGTCGGTGTCGGTGCGGAGACAGGTGGTTGTCCAGCATCTGCCATGTGCGCGGGTAATGCGGTTGACCCAACTTTCTCGTTCGGTATCCATAGCGCTGGCGGCTTCCATCCGGGCGGCGGGCCATCAGCATCAGGGTTGTTGTGGTGAAAGTCTGCGATCAAGTCATCGGGTCCGCCGATGTTGACTTTGTAGACCTCTGAGGTGTGGGCGCCGCCGACCCATCGGTATGTGTAGCGAACCTCCTTGTGCGCCCTGCCTGTCCACTTGCTCTTAATCACCTCCTCCACCTCGTGACGTTGCTGACCTTCGGCGTCGATAACTGGCGGTGGCTCGGTATCGTGTTGGTTGGGAAACGGGTTCGAGTCGGCGATGCGCAAGAGGCTGGTGTGGAAGACGTTGTGTATCTTCATAGTGGCTGGCAGGGTAAGTCGGTATGCGTCGTTGCCTAGTACCTTCTCGACTGGCCAAGGGCCGTTGTTCTTGTGGTCGAGTTTCTTGCTTGGTCGGCGAGTCAGTATGTTGCGCGTGTCGAGCCAAACCTTGTCGCCGACGCGATAGCGCGGTGCTGCTTGTCGAGAAGTGAGCGCGCTGTCGTCATATCGAGCCTGCGCCCAACGCATTTGAGTCGCACAGTAGTCATGAAGTTGCTCAAGTTTGGCGGCGAAGTCATCGGCAGCTTGCTGGTCAATGCGCTGTGCGGTAGGTCCAGAATGCTTGGCGAGCTCCGATGGCGGTGTGAAAGTCATGCGCGGATGGCGGCCCAGAGTTGCGAAGAACGGTGACACACCTGTAGTGTCAGACCGTACGTTGTTGGCGGCGAACTCGGCCATAGGAAGCAACTGGACCCAGTCGTCCTGCGCGTAGTTGACGAATGCGCGGAGATACATTTCCATAATCCTGTTGGTGCTTTCACTCTGCCCATCTGTTTGCGGGTGGAAAGCAGTAGACAGTCGCTGGTCGACGCGCATCAGTAGCAACAGGCGTTTCCAGAATGCGCTGACCCACTGGGACCCGCGATCGCTGTAAACGACGTCGAAAAGTCCCTGGTCCTTGATAATGTAACGCAGGCAGACATCTGCCGCTGTTTCGGCGGTCAAGTCCTTAACTGCGATGTAGTGTTTGCGTTTGGTGAGTCGCTCCGTGACTGTCAGGATGTTGGTGAAGGTGACGCCCTCGGCTGATGTGCTAGCTGGCAGCTCAACCACATAGTCCATCGTGACTTCGCGGTATGCTCCTTGTGGTACTGGCAGCTGCCGCAAACCTCCTGAATATGCTCGAGTGAAAGCGCGTATGCGGGTGCAGACGTGACATGCATCTGTGTACCTGCGAACATCCTTGAACATCCCCGGCCACCAGTACTCGCGGGCGATCAGTTCATACGTCTTCTCGCGGCCTGGATGACCGGTGAGGAGAGTGTTGTGGTGCTGGCGCATGACTTCGCCTCGCAAGTCCTCAGAATTCGGTACATACACCTTGTCGCGCACGAAGATCGTGTCATGTTCGATGCGGCAATCGGTGATAGATACGCGTGCGTCCTTCAGCTTGGGCAGATCCTTCTTGATTGCTTCGCGAATGTCACAAGCGAGCTCGTCTTTGGCGTACGCAAGCTGGATCTGTTCCTCAATGGAAGGATCGCCTGGAGTGGCGCCGTCTAGGACTTCCAGTGCAGCTATGGCGAGCTCGTACTGACGCTTGGCTGTTGCTGCTGGATCGGGTACCTCGAGACAAGCGACCTGCGGCAGTGTCGCACGCACCTCGTCGCTGAGATTGTCCTCCTTGAGCAGAACTTGGCGGCGGTTGCGCAGATCATCGGACTTGTCCTGGTCCTGGGATCGTCGTGTAAGGCAGTCGGCCTTCACGTTGTCTTTGCCAGGTCTGTACGTGATCTTGAAGTTGAAAGCAGACAGGAACTCCGCCCACCGGGCTTGACGTCTGTTAAGCTGCTTGGTAGTCATAAAGTACTCCAAGCCGCGGTGGTCGGATAGCACCTTGATTGGTGTAGCTGGATCGCAAGACATAAGCTCGGGCCGCCATTCCTCGAATGCGTGCACGATTGCCATAAGTTCCTTGTCGTAGATCTCGTAATTGCATTCCGCTGGAATCATCTTTGTAGAGTAGAAAGCAACTGGTTTGAGTGCCCAGCCGTCGTCTGGATCTGGCTGGGACAGGACTCCAGCTGTAACCGTGTCAGAGGCGTCGCATTCGACAGTGCTTGGGAGGTCCGGATCGAAATGCTTAAGTACTGGTGCCTTGGTAAAAGCCAGCTTCAGAGCATCGAAAGCCTCCTGGCACTCTGCAGTCCAGCGCCAGACCGGACGGTGCTTTGGGTCCTTGCTGTTGGCGCCACGGGTCAAGCATGTAAGGGCGAATGCTATAGTAGCGAATTCGGCGATGAATCTGCGATAGAAGTTGCACAACCCTAGGAATGCTAGGACGTCAGTAACATTGCTTGGAGTCGCCCACTCTTGGATCGCTTGAACTTTCTTGGGATCCATCTTCAGCCCGGTCGCCGTGATGATGATCCCTAAGAACTTGACTTCGGTCTGGAAGAAACGGCACTTCAGTATGTCGCAGGGCAGGCGGGCTTTGATAAGCTTGTCAAGGACCTTGTTGACGTGCTCGACGTGGAGCTTGCGAAGCGCGTCGAAACCTCCCTGCTCCGGCGGCTCTGTGTACACGATAGTGTCGTCCAAATACGCCGTGCAGAAATCATCGAGATAGTCGTGCAGTGCGGAATTGATGTAGGCTTGGAAAGCCGCTGGTGCGTTACATAGCCCAAAAGGCACGACCAAGTACTCGTATGTTCCATAGCGCGTAGTGAAAGCAGTCTTCCATTCGTCACCGGCTTTGATACGGAGCTGGTTGAATGCCGCAATGATATCGAGGATAGTGAACATCTTGGCCTTGGACAGGCGCGCTAGAGTTTCACGTATCTGAGGTATGGGATACCTGTTCTTGATGGTGATCTCGTTGATGGCTCGGTAGTCCACGCACACCCGGAGTCCACCACCAGGCTTCTTAACAATGAGAAGCGGTGATGCGACCCGTGATGTCGATGGACGAACGTAGCCGATGGACGCGAGATCCGTGATGTGCTTTTTGGTCACAATCAGCTCATCTCGTCCTGCCGGCCGGGGCTTAACGAAAGGCAGCTTAGCACCAGGGATGAAATCGATCGCAAGGTCCCCCTCCCTGTGTGGCGGAAGTGACTTCGCAAGCTCGGGGTTGAATGCCTGGACGCGCTGGTGGAAATCAGGTGGCAAGAGCTGCTTAGCGTCGACCTCCTCTTTGCCCTTCATGTAGCGCTCCAGGTCATCTGGGTTCATGGCGCAGATGTGCAATCCGACGTCGTCGAGCACTGCTGCTGTGTCAGACGTGTCATCGTAGTCCCAGACGAGGTATGCTTCTTGGCCCTCGTCCACTGCAGACTGCGCTTCTCCCACAGTTATGATGTTGATGTCTGGAAGGTCTTCGAGAGGGCCTTCCACCACCGGCTCAGAGGCGAAACGCGGTGTGCCAGGTTTGGGATCGGACTTGGTCTCGCAGCGAGCGGAGATCCCGCTGTCGAAGGTAAGCGTGCGCGTGACGAAGTCGATGTGTGGAAGGTTGGACTCAAACCATGGCATGCCGAGGATGAGGTCGTATTGCCCGAGATCAGCGACCCAGGCATTGAAGCTGTCGTGCTGGCCGTTGAAGTCGATGTCTGGAATGCTGGCAATCTGTGTGATCAGTCCCGCAGTGCTGCCCTTCGAGCCAGTATATGGCAGCGCTTCTGGCAGGCGCTTGCGCTGTAGATTTAGTTTCGCAAACCTCTCATGGACAAAGAGAGAGGTACAACCTGTGTCGAGCATACAGCGTACGAGCTGCCCTCCGACCATGCCGCAAAGCACGACATGCTTCGATATGGGTGGGAGGCTCATGTGCGGTGAAACCGAGAGAGAACAAACCGTTGGCAGGTCAGCAGTTAGGGCGATAGGTTGCCGTCGTCCGCCCAGCTGCACTGTTGAAGCGGCAGCTGGACGAGCCGACGGTACAAACACTGATGCTGTTGCCTGCAGGCGAGGATAGGCGAGATGCTCGTAGAGGTTGGAATCTACGGGAGGGTCCTTACCGGACGTTGCACGTTGGGGAATGTCAGCCCTCTGAGTGTTGTGCGTACGCTCAGAGGTTAGACTTTTTCCTCAACACCAGGCACGTCGAGAGTGCTGTTGTTCGGACGACGCGAGGCCTTCTTGTATGGTGCATACGGGCATGTTGGAAGGGTCTTGCGGCATCCCTCCTTCTTGCAAGCAAAGCACTTAGTGCGGTCGTCGAACTCCTTCTGGGTAATGGGCCGGAAAGATGAGAGACCGCCATCCTTGGCCTTGTCCCAATCATAGCCGTTCTTGAGTGCATCATTGGCTTTCTGGAGAGGTGACTTGTCGTTGCCGTCGCCACCAGTTCCGCCATGGCGACGACCTCCGCCGCTACTGCCGCCTGCCTTATCGTGAAGGAAGTCAGCCTCGATCATGTGGAGCTTGTCCTTCATAGCCATGATATCCTTGAAACGCTCGCCACGGATGCAGTCGCGGTAAGCCTTGCTGAGCTTTGCCCGCATCTGCTCGGGCAAATCATCTGGGTCATCCTTGTCGTGTGAGATGTATGGCAGATATGACACGAACTTGGCCCAGAACTTGCTGAAAACCTCGCCGTCACCCTGCTTGAGGTACTGATACTCTGCACGCTTCGTGGTGCGCGTATGCTTATCGCCGCAGGCCTCGTCGAGCACCTCGAAGACGTGATCCGCCGTAGCCAGTGTGGACTCGATAGGTTCGAGGACACTGTAGGCGAATCCAGTGGTGCAGTTGATGACAGTAGCTTTCAAGTCTTCGTCGCTGAAGCCCTTGCAACCCATACGTAGGTAGTACTTCATCTTCTGCTTCCACTCGAGGTAAGGCTTCTGTTCCTTGCCTGCCTCGCCGGAGAATGCATCCGGCGCCTTGATGCCGCTGGCGCGTGCTTCGGAGCCTGAACAGGTCGGCCGAGCATCATCATCGTCGTCGATGAGTTCTTGAGCATGTGAGCTGCGCTTCCGACCGAGTATAGCGCTGATACCGGAACCTGCTGGGGAGACGCCTCGTGGCCGCGGCTTCGGCATTGGTGTACCACCAGCTGATCCGGCCGCCTTGCGCAGCGGGACCTTCGTGGTGTGGGTGGTGTACCGACGTCTGAGATTGGCTTCCGACTCGACGTCGGAATCGTCGCCGTCGGTATCCTGGAGGTACTTGCCTAGTCGTGCAAGTGTTGCACCCTCCTTCTCACTGTCGTCAGCTTCTGTTTCCTTTGCCTCCATGGCCTTGAGACGCTGCTCTAGGTCTTGCTTGTCCTGTCGAAGGGCCGCCAGCTCAGTCTTGTACGCGGCGAACTTGTCGATGGCTTCTTCTATCATCTTTGTTGAAGTCTTTTCCTTCTTTTCCAAGCGCGTGATCACCTTCTCTTGCTGGGTGATAGTCTTGTCCTGTTGGGCGATAGTATCTTCGTGCTGCTCGATGAGCGCATCGTGTTTCTCAACGGCCTCCTCGCTTCTGGCGATAATCAGGTTGACGTTGTCGAGTACGTCTAGGAAGCGTTTGGCACCGGCATCCGGGTGTTCCTCATTGCCCTGGTTGACGACCAGCTTGAGGTCCTTCGCGTTGCCGAACTTGAAGTTGTTGACCTTGTACCGGGCCTGTAGCAGTCTGTGACCTTCGGCATTCTTGTAGGTGGTAATGTCGCGTGGCACTGCCCAGCCGAGGTCGCAGTGCTCTGTCTGTCTAGCCACGGTTCCCTCGTCCTTGTTGTACGTGAGGCGGTCCGTGGAGTTCCTCTGCGCATACTCTTCGCGCTGCTCCTCTGTCAGAGGGTACTTCTTCGCTGGCTTCGGAGCCGGTGCTGCCGATGCTGATTCTGACTGTCGGCCAATCGTCTCTTGCGTGTCGGCGACGACAGTTCCCTTCTGCTTGAGCGGGCGCCCTGGCGTCGGCTCGTCGAGATTGAAGTTGCCTGTTACTTTCGGTGTAACTGCGTCGTCAGCACTGTCGAGTTGGCGCCGAAGTCGCGTGGTGGGTGGCATAGAGGATCGCTCTCGTGGTGATCGGTCTCTTGGTAAGTCGGGTCGCTCCTCGTCCTCGCCTCGAGACTGTCGTCGGCCTCGCTGCGGAGGAGGAGGGTTTGGAACTGCTTGTTCGCCTTCCATGATGGTGGGATGTTGACAATCGCTACCACTCGGGTCTGGTGCTAGAGCGCGTTGCTCGAGCTGACAATGCGCTGTTAGTTTGAGCGCGCTGTACGGATCCTTGCGGACGCGTGCAGCTTATGAGCGGTAGATTGTAATGACACGGGCGATATGAGATCCGGAGAGTGTAGGAGTCAAGTCGTGAATAATTACAATCTACGAAGAGTCTAAGAACGAGAGAGAAGAGAGAAGCAAGGTCGATCTCGTGCCAAACCGCGCTAACCCGATCCGGAAGGTCCGCGGTTAAGCCGGCGAAAGGTCCAAGGTCAAGGCCACCCCGTGACAGCTACATGTAAGAGTTAGCTACTAGGCTACCCCTTATAATTGCCTCCCCTCCCGTGCGAGCTATCCTTAGCTCGCTAGTTACTACGTAGAGGTTCCTACGTACTTCTAGAACTATAGTTACTATACGGCCTACATACGGGTTGCGTACGTGTCGTTATGTAGGTGTAGGTAAGTAAGGCTTAGTTACTATACCAACGTAGCTAGTTAGGGGCATAAAACTCTAGCCTAACCTAGCCCTATTCTCTAGCACGTTCCCTAGCGCACTACCTCCGCTATACTACTACTACGTACCCGCACCGTACCCTTACCGTAAGCGCCTCGCTAGCATTATTATTATTATATCTACCTCACCCCCGTCCTCTAGCCACTCCGCCTCCTTCCGTAGTATTAGTAGCGATAGTACTACTAGCACCTTAGAAGACGAGCGCCGCTAGGCGGCTCTAGTACGCGACGTACCTAGAACGCCTAGTAGTCGTAAGCGACTAGCATCCCCCTCGTAGCTACTAACGCCCTCGCCCGCTACTAAGCTCTCGTAGAGGATTAATATATACATACGGTGCCTCCTATACTTCGTTAAGGGTAAGTCTCTACGCGCGCCGCCTACGATTTATATACTAACTACTTACTAGACGAAGCCGATAACTGTAATAGTGTTACTACCGGCGAGCTCCTAAAGAAGTGCGGCCGCTATAGGCGTAATAGACATAAGTACGCGCCTAACACTAGCTACGCTATCGCCTCGCTAGTAAGCCGCCTACGCGCCGCGCGCTCCTAGCGCGACTTCCTTACGGCTATAATGGGCTAGGCGCCTATAGACCTCTAGTAGTAGGAGCTAGTAGAGTAGATCCGCCTATGTACCTAGCTAGGTAACGACATTACGGAGGTAAGTCGCTACTTCGCTCCTACGAGTCGACTACTACTCGCGGGGGGGGGGCTCTAGTACGTCTCCTATACTTCGGCTAACCCTTTCTATAGGCTATTAGGCAGTTTAATGCCTATAAGTACAAGCGTGCCGGGGAGACCCGTATACGTGCCCCCGCCGCCGCTACTACTACCGCCGCCCCCGCCGCCGTAGCCCTTGCGCTCTAGTAGGAGTAGAACCGCGCCCTTAATAGGCTGTTCGAACTCGGCCGCGCCGTAAGTCGCATGTTCCTCGTATACGTGTACCCTACTAACCGTAGTCCTAGTTCCTATAGGCGTAGAACATCGACACTACCGCCGCCGACTAGGCATTCCTACCTAAGTTACTACGCGACGACGACAACTGAGGCGCTCGCCTCACACGCTACTCGCGGGCTCCTCGCCTACTACTACTCTACGTAGCCCCTAGTAGGCGTACTACTCTTTAGCTTTTATTTTGTTTATAGTTAAGAAAAGTTTTATTTATACTCTAGTGCTCCTATACTAGTCTTATTTACTTCTCCTTAACGCCTTATAGTCGGCTACTATGCGATCCGCATTCGCGAGGCCCTCCGCCGGTTCCTAGCTATTATACTCCTCTAGCTAGTCCTTCTACTAGACTAGATACTATAGCTTACCCTTACGCTTACGCCTATCTAGCACTACCTCTACCTTATACTCTCCGTCCTTATTAGCTAGAGGGGGTACGGGTCCATCCTTATCGCTACCGATATACGGCTCGAGGAGAGAGATATAGAAGACGTTATAGAGCCTTAAGTCGGCTAGTAGCGCTAGGCGGTACGCCTACGAACCAATAGCGTCCGTAATGCGGTATAGGCCGATGAACTTCGGACCTATCTTCTTCTTTAGTACTGCTAACTTAAGGTTCTTCGTTAACAATAGGACTAAGTTACCTACGCGGTAGGTCTTAGCTTAGTAGGTCTTATTATAGTAGCGAGCCTAGCTTTCTACTGTAGCCTTCTATCGCTCCTCGAGTGTAGCGCGTAGTTTTCGCATGCGACTCGTAGCTATTACCGCTACTAGTACTTCCCCCCCCAGGTCTCGTCTCGAGATCTAGTTAGTATAGGGGCAATCTTAGGTCGCTAACCGTACGCTATCTCGAACGGACTTATCCGTAGTATTAGGTAGATACTATTGTTAGCTACGAATTTAGCAACTATAAGCTACTTAGCCTACTTAGTTTAATTGTTACTATAGTAATAACGAAGATATTATTCGAGGGTTTAGTTTACCCTCTTAGTTTAGCCGTTAGTCTAAGGGTAAAAGGCCGTAGATAGCTTACGCTTTATACGCGCCTCGAAGTAGAAGTTACTCTAAAACTAACTAGTAAAGACCGGACCTTGGTCGCTTACTATACCTAACGGGACACTATAGTGTCGTACGACTTCGTCTCGTAGGAGCCTCGTAAGCTCTACGGCTATATAAGTCTTCGTCGTCGGGATGTATAAGCTTATTTTTAAGTAGCGATCGACTATTACTAGGATCGTATTATACACGTAACCGGCTCGCGTGCTTAGAGGTAGGTCCGTAATGAAATCTATAGTAATTTCCTACTACGGCCGCTCCGGTCTAGGAAGCGGTTATAGCCTACTATAGGGTCGATAGCGTTTAGCCTTCGAACCCTAGTAGGTTCTATAGGCTTAGACGTATTACTTTACGTCCGTACTAAGTAAGTCCTACTAATAATTACGTCGTAATAGCTCTTTAGTCTTAGTCCTTCTAAAGTAACCCGCGAGGACGTCGTCGTAGTATATACGAATTAGATACGACCTAATTACGTGATCCCTAGGTACTACGATCGCGTCTCCGTAGTACATAAGGTTATCCTTTACATACTATCCCTTAGCGTCCCTCGCGCTTAGCGCCTACGCTAAGCATACGATACACTAGTCGTCTTACTACTACGCGATCTTTATTAAGAGTAGGATTAACTTACCCGTCGAGCTATAAGCTTAACCCTATATTACTGTAGCGCACACTACTACTAGTAACGACGGCTTATCTTAATAGGGAAGGTCACCTCTCCGTACTGCTATTACCGCGCCTATGTCGCCCTATATCGCCTCGTAGGTAGTAAGCGCGCGCTTTACCGTCGGCTCGCTTATCCCTTCTAGAGACTCCTTCTAGAAAGATAGCTTACTTTATAAGGTAGGTAGTAAGTTTGAAGTTTATTACGTTATAGCTACGTAGTTACTACGTCTCGAAGGCGCGTCGGCTAGGTTAGTCTTACCCGGCCGATACTCTACTATAAAATTAAAAGACTATAGGAACGTAGCCTATTAAGCTTACCGCCTATTTAGCTACTTTACTGTTATAAAGCCCTATAGGTTAGCGTAGTCGACTAGTACTCGTACCGTATGCGTAGCGCCCTCTAAGTATAGCCTCTAATGCTTAAAAGCCTTAACTACTATAAGTAGCTCCTAATCGTGCGTCTCGTAGTTATGCTCGGCTAGTATTATCTTACGTAAATAGAAGGCAATTGGATGCTACTTAGTCCTAAATAGCTAAGAGATAATGCCTATAATCGTAAAGCCTAAGGTATCCGTCTTAACCCTCGTACGTAACGAAGGATCGAAGTGCCTTAGGATAGGTGCTCCGAGAAACCTAGCCTTTAGCCGTTAGAACGCTTACTCCTCGTAAGCGGACTATATAAGAGGCTCTTACTTCTTGCTATTCTTACATCCCTTTAGTAGGTCTATTAATAGCTTGGTAATCCTCGAGTACCCTTCGATAAAGCGCCTATAGAAGTTATAGAATCCTAGGAAGGATTGAACCTTATAAAAACTCGTAGGCGTAGGCCATTCCTCGATTGCGGCTACCCTACTCCTATCTATCGATATGCCTACGATACTTACGATAAATCCTAGGAACTCGGTATTCTCCTAGAAGAAGCGACACTTCTTAGGGTTTACGAATAGAGTAAACTTCCGTAGCCTCGTAAGCACTTCGCGTACGGCTCGTACGTGTATCTTACGCGTCTCGCTATAGATAAGGATATTATCTAGGTAGACTACGTAAATGTCATTAACTAAGCCGGTTAGCGCCTTGTTAATATACCCTTAAAAGGTTACTAGTACGTTAGTTAACCCGAACGGCATTACTAGGTACTCGTAGTATCCGTATCGCGTGCGAAACGCAGTCTTCCACTTATCGCCTCGCTTAATAGGGATACGATAGTAGGCGTCCTTTAAATCGATTATAGTAAAGAACCTAGAACCTAATAGCCTATCTAGCGTCTCGCTAATTAGGGGCAGGGGGTATCGGTTCTTTACTATAATCTTATTTAAGCCTCTATAGTCTACATAGAGCCTAAGGGTACCGTCTTTCTTTAGTACGAACAAGATAGGCGCACCCGCCTCGCTTACGGATCGCCTAATCCACCCCTTCTCCATTGCTTACGTAAGGTACTCCTTTAAGGCCTCTAGCTTAGTTAAGGACTGGTAGTATAGCGGCTTAAAAGGGGGTTTCTTTCCTTTAACGAGATTAATCGTATGCTTAACCCCGTCGGGCATCTTACGCTTCGCCTACTCATTAGGTGCGTATACATCTCGGAAGTCTATAAATTCTTTAGGCTACGAGGGGCCCTCTCCTTCGGGTACTGCTATAGTAATAGCCCGAACACTTATCGTATAAACTTACTTTAAGCTCTCGAGATCCTTAAGGAACTTGCGTACGTTACGCTACTAAATCGTAGGCGTCTCTATACCGTAGTACTACTAGTCCTTATAATCGCTCTTTACGATCCGATTACGTTGCCTCTAGGGTCTACCTAAAATTACTAATAGCCTACCTATAGGTACCGCGTAGTAGATAGCGTTACTTACGCGCTCTACTCCCGCGTTATTAGCGAGTCGTAGCCGAACCGTAAAGGCGCCGTAGCAATACCCTAGGTTATGCGTATATAACTCTAACTTTGGTAGCCTTACCCTATTAATAGGTTACATTTAATGTCGGAGTATATACTTATACGATACTAGGCTAAGATCCGCACAGTTATCTAGGAGAAACGTAGCCTCGCGAAAGCCCTTACGAGTCTCGACTACGCCTCGCAAGTGACGCGCTAGACACACATCCACTCGCCTTAAAGGGTCGACTTTAGGAAAACTCGGACTTAGGAGCGACCTACTTCTAGTCCTCTACCTTTTCCCTAGTCGCTACCCTTCTTAGTTAGAGCCTTCGTAGCGTCTACCCTACGAACCGCTTACGTATTACGGTCCTTCTATAGGTGCCTATTCGGGCAATCCGTCTTAATGTAACCCTTCTTATAGCATCTATAGTACTCTGCTTTAGCCCTATCGAAGGTTATAGACGATCCGCCGGCGTCCCGCTAGTAACTCGTACCCGGGTCGCGCGACGCCTAACTATACTTCTACTACTTTAAGCTACGATCGCTTCGCCCTTAGTCGCCCTTAGTCTCTCGCCTACGGCGACTATACTACCCGCGGTCGTACCCTCCGCTACTACGCTCCGTGCTTTTAATGCGCGAAGCTAGGATTACTAGTTCCTCTCTAGTTATTAGGATGTTATAAAACTTAACGATTGCGGACCGTAGGCTAGGCGTAAGCTTAGCGAGTATATGTCGTACGCGTTACGCCTCCGTATAGTCCCCTAACTAATCCTCTATAACATCTAGCTTAGTCGTAAACTAACGTACTATCTAGTTATCCTTCTATTTTACCGCCTTATACTCTAACATTACGTTTAAGCACGCGGTTTATAGGGTTACCGTATACGTCTCGATAGAACTCCTTAAAGTCCTAGTATATATACCCTTTAAGGTTAAGGACGCTATAGTTAGCGTACTATCGCTTACTTACCTCTCCGCTTAGGTACATAACCCTATACAGGACCTTTAACTCGTTCGTCGCATACGTACCGCCTAAGAGGGTAAAGATAAGAGAGAGCTCCCTTAGGAATACCCGTACTTTCTTAATCGAGTCCCCTCTAAAAGGCGTAGGTTCTTTAAGACGTAAACGTGTCGTATACGATGCGGCCGCGCCTCGAGCTACGATATTATCGTTAGTTACTATAGATAGAGGAGGGGGAGTAGGGGATAGTTCTCCGCTAGATTCGCCCTAAGGGTCCGCCGGCGGCACGCTTACGTCCCGTAAGATCTCTAACTATTTAATCTCCCTCTATATCCCCTTCTCCTTAACCTCTACCCGAAGGGCATCCCTCCTTACGACTAAGGCTACACGCCTCGCTTATTACTAGGCCCTAGGGCTTAGGGGAGCCGTAGGCGTAGCGCTGCTATCGTCGCGTTTGGACTCTATAGCGTATATAGATTGTAACGAAGAGAAGAATTAGAACTATTAAGGGATGTCGTAATGTATAGCACGCCCACGACCTCTAGTCGTAGATAAACTAATTCTTACCTTTTTTCAAGACGCATTACGCGTCGTAAGGTGTACGTATGCGTGTTACGTGCGGCTTAGTAGCCGGTCGCGACCGCATGTTACATGTAAGGCTACATGTAAGGGTTAGCTACTAGGCTGCCCCTTACACTAACTATGCTATAGGTAGGAGTATAACCCAATTATCCTATATATAGTTAATATAGTGTCGTAGATATTGTTCTAGGGTTTAATTCATTTTTTCTATTTACCTATTAGTTTACGGATAGTAGGTAGTAGATAGCTTATGTTTAATTCCGATCGTAGAAACTAAGGTTTTCTAGTAGTTAGTTGTGAATAACTTGTCTCTATCTATAATAAAGACCTTTAGGAATCTATAGTATCGTACGAGTCGATCGAGTACGAGGTGTCCGAGTTACTCTACATTATACGTTTTAGATGTAGGAATGAAGTATACGTATTTTATAAGTCGGTCTACTATAACTAATATTATGTTATATTATTGTTCTATGGTTTAATCCTAGGATGTTAGTAACTTAGTAATAAAGTCTATCGTAACTTCGTCCTATAGGTTTATTAGTAGTGTCCGGAATTGTATCTCGCCGTACTTTACGTGTCTTACGGCTTTGTTTTTCTAATAGTGTTCGTATTGTTTAATGTATCGTAGTACTTTCTATCGTAACTACGGGAATACGAAGCTCCTCTAAATAAGTTCTACTATCTTAGATGTTCCGGGGTGCCCGTAGGTTAGTTCGTCGTAATATTGTCGTATATATTCTTCTTCTCGGTCCTTCGGTACCTAGTATTTCCCCTATACTATTAGGAATTGTTCTTCTATGTCTTAAAGAACACGTACTATATTATTAAACTCCTTTATATTAGTACTAAGGCTTCTATTAGGGTTCGCCTTTAGTATTTATTATCGCACTAGTTCTTTTCCTTCTATATAGTCGCTTCTTCGGCTTAGTACGTCGGTCCTACTATTGTCTTTACCGGGTGTATAGCGGATTTCAAACTTGTACTAACCGAGTAGTTCCGACTAGCGGTACTATCTTCTTATTAGTAGTTTAGTCGTAGTAAAGTAGGTAAGATTCTTATAATTAGAAAGAATCGTTAGTCTAGGTGCTCCTTCCGCATATATTCTCTAGTGCTACATTATAGCGACAATAGCGAGAAGCTCCTTATTATAGATATCGTAGTTTTATTCCGCGGGTAATAGTTTCCTTAAGTAGTAGGCTACTAGGTGTCGTTACCTATTATACTCCTACGTAAGGCATGCTCCGATAGCTATATCCGATGCGTCCGTTTCGATTTAGACTTCCTTCGTACCGTCGAATAATTAAAGCGTTAGTACTAAGGCGTACTATTCCTTTAGTCGTTCGAATGCTAGTCGTTATACGCTACCCTATGCCTATTTAACATCCTTCTTCGTAAGCATCGTTATAGGTATCGATGTTTTCGAATAGTCCTTAATGAATTTCCGGTTATAGTTAGCTAGGCTGAGGAATAATCGTACGTCCTTAACGTATGTTAGCTCTAGCTATTCTCTAATAGACTATGTTTTAGCTAGGTCGATCTAGATTCTAGTTGTGCTAATAATAAATCCTAAGAATTTAACTTCTTTCTTATAGAACTCGCATTTCTTCGGTACCGTCCGGAAACCTATTTTAGATAATCGTTCGAGTACGTCCTAGACTTATCGTATGTGTTACTAGAGTATCCCTTTTATATAGATAAGGATATCGTCGATATAGGTAATAACACATACGTCTAGCAGGTCTCTTAGTGTCTCGTTAATTAGGTCTTAGAATGCGGCTAGTGTATTAGTTAATCTAAAAGGTATAACTAAGAACTTATATAGTCTATATCGAGTCCTAAATGCGGTTTTCTATTCTTCTCCTTCCGCTATACGGATAGTGTAGAAGGCGTCTTATAAATCGATCTTCGTGTACTAGTCTAATCCGGTTAATCTATCCTATGCTTCTTCGATGTTCGGTAGTGAATATCGGTTCTTAATAGTAATCTCGTTTAGCTTTCGGTAGTCTTATACGAGTCGTAGTTTCCCGTTTACTTTTAGAATAAACATATATAGAGATACTGCGCTTAAGGTCGATTTTCGTATTTGTCCTTTTACTAGGTTCTTCTTTAGCTATTCTCGTAGGGTTGTTAGCTCTTTTTTAGACATTAGATATAGGGATCTCTATAGAGGCTCTTTCCTAGCTAAATGTTTATCTTATAATTTTATAGTTAGTACTTAGGTAAGGCGTCTCTACCCTTTTCCTCTTTAAAGAGCCTCTTCTATTTAAGGTACTCCTTAGGGATAGTTAACTCCGAAATGTTAGTATCCTTCGATAGTGCGTTAAGTCTATTACTTCTAGTGACTTTATAACCCGGCGGCCCTACGCTAGTGTCTATCCCGGTCGAAGGTAGTTCTTCTATCCTTCTAGTCGGCGTAAGCTCTATTCGATTAAGCTATCTCTTTACCTTATCTACTAGCGAACGCTACCGCTACGTAGGATTAATGTCGATAACGTAATCGCATTACTCGAATATAAGTACTCCTCTTCTCTAGTCGATAACTAGATTATGCTTTCTTAACTAAGGTATGCCTAGTACGATCTTATAACTAGCTATGTTAGTAACATCTAAGACAATTTCCTCGTAGTACCGTTAGATTACTAGTAGTAACGGTATCGTCTCTCGTTCTACGCTAGGTAAGGCTAATCCGTCTACCGCGATTAGTTTATAACCTTCGTTCTTCTATTAGGTTACGATCCCTTTAATTCTTATAAATGCTTCGGAGGCAAAGTTCCTGCTCGCTCCGGAGTCAATTATAACTCTAGTCCTATAACTATTAACGATTACTACTATTCGGAAGACTACTGTTAATGCTTAAGCTTATTATATGCTATATAACTCCTTTTAGTCGCTTATTCCTAAGGAGTCGATCCTTTTCCTAAATGCCGGGTAGAACGTTACATTTCGTATCGTAAGGCTTCGGCTTAAACCTATAGCGAAGCGCTTAGTGTCTATGCATTTCGTTAGTTACGTTCCTAGATCCTTTATAATTATAAGTAGAGAGCCTTTATATGTTATACGGCTTGTCGTAGTAAATCTAGGACTATAAGTCCTAACGGTATAATGTATCCTCCGTGGATTATCTAACTGCCTACCGGTAGTCGCTCCTAGACTACTCGGTAGAAGTCTTTAACTTCTATAATCCGTAGATGTCTCTAAACTATATATCGTATAGTATCGAGTATCTTATTAAACTCTACTAGATATAGGTGTTGTTTTCCTTATATCCTTAGAAAGACTTCTTCGTTCCGTCGTCCTATAGAGAGCGCCTTCACGCGGCGGACGACGTAAGTATCTTCGTTACGACGAAGAGAAACTAAGACTCTCTCTCTCGAAAAATACAAGCCTACTCGACTCGAAACAAGAAAAGACAGGTCGGACGAACCGAACGAACGAGATACGCTCAAAATCTACAAACAAGAACTCCGGAACTGCGAGAAGGGAAAGCGACGTACATAGCGTACACGTCGCTCGAACAACGAAGGCGCTGTCTACCTGTCGTCCCGGCAAACCACGTAAACTGCCGGCTGGAACCAAGAGAGGCGTTTAGGGGCGCAAACCACGTATACTGCACGGCTGGAACCAAGAGAGGCCGAGGGGGGGACGACAGCGAGGCCACTGCGACCGAGGAGCTACACTCGAGACCGGAGAACGCGACTGGATTGAAACAGAGGCAACGGGTGTTTCTTGGGATTTTGCTCGGTGCGTACGGGTACGGCCGGCTTGGCTTTTTGAAACAAGAACGAGACACGGGCGCAAAACTTGTCTCGCCCGGGGCAAGGCGACAAACCGCAATTCTCGACAAGACACGACTACCGGGTACGCGCGTACTACGCCGCAATATATTCGATTTACGGTTCGAATAGCGAGCGTTGCTCGCATCTTTTAAGGAGTTTTTACGTCCGGGGTACGACGGGGCTTTTCTCCTTCTCTCAAATTTTGGCCTCGTTCTCGAGACCCGTGTTGCATAGTCTTTGACTCAAATAGCACGTTAATGGAATAATCAATCAATCAAACTTCTTCGTTCCGTCTCGTAATATACACTAGTAGGTCGTATACTTCTTTAGGTGCGTCGATCGTAAATGTAAGTACCTTATTATCGTCGTCTTTAGATTCGCTGCTCTCTTCTTCAGAAGAGTCTTCTTCTTCTAACTCTTCTCCGGTATCCTCGCTTTCTTCGATAGTGTCTAGCCCGGTAGTATCTTAACTTTCTTCCTATAGTCCTAGTAACTACGATCCGCTCTACTCGGGGTCCTAGTTTTCTTTATCGTCTCTATCGTCGTAGTAGGATTCGTCGATATCTATTTCTCGGAGCGTAGCATTCTACCTATATATCGCTCCTAGGGTTCCTTACGGTTACTATAGGAAATA
Source organism: Nothopassalora personata (assembly GCA_033816765.1). Taxonomy (NCBI): domain Eukaryota; kingdom Fungi; phylum Ascomycota; class Dothideomycetes; order Mycosphaerellales; family Mycosphaerellaceae; genus Nothopassalora; species Nothopassalora personata. Next base: position 3,039,198 of record CM066287.1, on the reverse strand, counting down.
CCCTACGCCTTCCTTAGCGGAGTAATAGGTTTAACACGAGTCTTAGTAATAGAAACGCTAATAAAGGGTTCCGTAACTATTTCGAGTATCGCGATCGATCTCGTAGTCGACTCTTCTTACTATTATTCTAAATGTTCTTAGTACATCTTTATGTTATATTATATAGTACTATCGTTCGATCTAGCGGATAATATAACACCGTCGGCTACGTAGCTAGTCGTAAGTATCCTTAAGCTTCCTTATCGCTACTCGGCTTTCCTCCGCCTAGGTTATAATTATGTCTAACCGCCTTATAGCGTAGCGTAGGTAGTTCTTTATGCAACATAGGCGTCCTAGTGCGTTCTCCCCGTTTATCTAGGAGATCCGCATTTCTAGCTCGGTTAGAAGATTATCCCTCTAGTCGTAGATGTCCTCTATAACCTCGCGGGGGAGTCCCTCTTATTTTCCCTAGAGTTGTAGTATTAGAATGTTTCGTTAGGTCATTTTAAATTGTCGTAGTTAATCTAAGGTATAGCTATGTATCGTAGTTCTAAACGTCCTAGTTTTATTCTCGAGTTTATCCGTTATTGCTTCGTTGTCTTTAGTAGTCGTTTCGGGACGTTAGATAGTGTTTATTATACCGAATGTTTCTTCTTATAGATTAAGCCTCTCTATTAGGGTGTCTACTTAGTTCTCTAGTTAGTTTACCACTTCTTAGATTTTATTACGTACCTCCGTACGTATAGGTGTAGTGTCTATAAGGTCTTCGAGGGTAAGCAACGTATCGTCGAGCTATTCTTAGAGCTGGACCGTTAGTTCGGTCGCCGTAATAGCCTCGATTATATTCTTTAATCGTTATCGTACCGTCTCGATCCTCTTATCCCTAGATACCTATTAGTTTTCTAAGGCGTCCCTTATCTAGATTATATTAAACTAGCATGTCCTTCTAAACTGTCGTAGTTAGTTTATATAACTATAGTATCCTCCTCGTCCTTAAGAGAGGTCTAGGAGGGGTATGTCGCTTTCGTCGACCCTCTCCTCTACTCCTCGAGTATAGTCGGTACTACCTAGTAGTCTAACACTACTCTCGAGTTTACTAGTTCCTTATTACATTATATTAAATTGCTCGCGGCGTACTATATTTTTCTTTCCGCGGCAGTTCTTTACTATATAGCCTTCCTTACTATAGGCATAGTAGGTAATGCTTCCCTTCGAACTCTTTCGGTTAGGAGGTCCCTTTCTTCCTTATCTCTTTAGTAGTTTCCCTCGCTCGGTGTTACTAAAGGTTCTCTCCTAGTCTATCGCGTCTAGGTCCCGAGTATTAGTGTTTCTACTACTATATCCGATCCTATTATTACTAGGTCGGAAGGATTTCCCTAGGTTCCTCGTATACCGCTTTCCCTAGTATAGCTCGTATAGCTAGTCGTCTAGGTAAATCGCTACCTATATTAAGTCGTTAAGCGTGTCTTACCTACCGCTATAGCGTATAAGCTTAGTCTTAACGGAGTCCTTAAGTCCCTCTCTAAACGTATCTACTAAGGATTTGTCGTTCTATCCCGTAATAATCGAGTATTCCTTAAACTTACTAGCGTACTCGGCTACTAAAGTTTTCTAAGTTATTCCTTTAATCTCTCGGATAGCTATGTTTTGTTCGTTAGAAATTCTAAAGAGCTTCTTAAGCTCTCTCTTAAAGATCGAATAGCTTCTAAACATTCCGGTCTTATCCTTAGTTATACGACTATCGAGATAGCCCCTAAGATATAGCTTTATCTAGTGTTAGGCTCGTCCCCTAAGAAAGGTAACGGTAAATAGCGTACGCTAGTTTACCTCTAACTTCTTATAGAATAAGATATACATGTCTATCTAGTTAAGCTAGTCGTCAAGCTTACTTCGGTCTCTAAAGTAGAAGTCTAGTTTAGCTACCTTAAAGTTAGTTTCTTCCTTAGCGTCGTTAGCTTCGTTATCGTCGGACGTAATTATCTTATCGGGATTCTTAGGTCTTAGGCGGCTACCTCCTACCTTACTAGGGGCAGGAGTTCCCTATCCGTTACTTATCTATAAAGTACTTATCCTTAGGGCGTTTAAAGTGTTATAAACCTCCGAGGTAGGCTAACTATAGAAGGAGATAGTCTATTACGTAGATCGGGCTTCTTTAGAGAGTACTAGACAAGGTATAGGAGGTAGGTAATAACTAATAAGAATAGGTGTATTCTAATTAGTAAGGTTATAACATAAGTTAAACACCTCAAAGCTATAAGGGTTTCTTAGCGTTCCTAAATATAAAGGAGATCTCTTCGTGCTCTACTCTACTCTAGTGCTCTGTTTATAAGAGCGCTGTAGAGTAGTAGAGCGCCTAAGGTAGTATGCTCTATAGTACTCCATTCTACTAAGAGTAGAGCATCGTAGAGCATCCTTTTAGCGGGAGTGCCCGCTAGCCGTATAGGTCCCGTAACTAACTAGGGCGACCTTCTTACGTACCCTAGTCCCCGAGAGGCGGCTTATATAAAGAGGCCCCTACCTAATGTCCCGTAACGTAATTTAGGTTCTCGTCCTATTAGGACGTTAAACCGTAATAGACTACTCCGTCTAGGTTAACCTATTTTTTAAGGAAGTTAAGAACGGCATAGGTAAGAGCTATAAGGATAAATTCCTTAGTAATAAGAAGCTTAATATCTTGTTTCCTATCGTCGGTAAGATTCGTAAGTGTTACGGGTGAACGACGTATACACTAAAGTTCTATAAAGTTTATAATAAGTTCGATATAGAAGAAAGGGGAAGTTACACACTGTCCGAAGAAAAGGTGTCGGAAAGCAATCCGAACGTATAGGCGTAGCCTATGCTAAGAAACAGGGGCCCGCCCCTTATACTACCCCTCCCCCTTCCTCCTCCGCCGCCCCTAGTTATGGCTCCGCCCTAGAGCCTATTATCCCAGGTGTTCTCGTTAGGCTCGCAATAGGGAGTGCCCGAGCTTCTCTTCCTTACTGTCTAGCCCCGCCGACGCCGAGATAAAGTATTATTACCTAGGTAAGTGTAAGGTTTACTATTGTCTATTAAGTGATAATAGCCATTGTCATATGTAAACAATAGGAGCCTAGAACATATCTTTAGGTTCTCGTTCTCTTTTTTCTTTTCTTTTTTTTCCTTATTACCTACCGTACGCGTAAGTTGCCCCTCCCCCTCCCCCTAGCTAAGTGTCTCTAGCCTTAGGGGCATATTCGCGCATCTTATAACTATCGCTTAGGGAGACGACATTTTCCCTACGGGTTCCGATAGATACTAATAGTATACCGTAAATAGAAACTACTACTATAACATCTCCTATTAATACTATAAAGTAAGTCCAAATAAATTCCTACGGAGACCGAAACATTCTAACCGGAGCCTAGCATAAAATGTCCTAACGCCGCATCTACTGCGTCCCCTACGCCTCTACTAGCGTAGACTACGTCTCCTAGTATCTAAGTACCGGTCCTCGTCCTATTCTTATCGGGGTCCGCTAATTATCGTTAGGGCGTAACCGCGCGCGCCTACTAGGCCTATAATACTAATCGTAAGTATTACGAGGACATGTATATATCTCGCGGACCTCGAAGGAAAATTATCGCTAACCGCGCGTTTTAGGCCGGAGCTCGCCTACGCCGCCTATACTAAGTGGACCCGCGCTACTAACTAGAACCGCGCGTAAGTATCCTCCCTAGCGTCCTCCGTAACTTTTCTACCGGCTTACGGTCTTTTAGCGACGACGCTCGTACTAAGCTCCGCGCCGTCCTTAAAGCCTAGAAGGCTTTAAAGCCTCTCTAGCGTACTAGCGTACTCTCCTGGTAAGTTTCTACGGCCCCCGCCTCTTTATACGCGCTTACTAATTCTTTTAGTACGGTCGCCGCTAAGGTTATAGGCACTATAGCCAATGCTTAGCTTACCTTTAGGTAGACGTATATACTACGGGCCCCGTTATAAAACTATCGCTAACCGATCTCTTAGTCCCGGGGGCGCCCCACGCGACCTCTAGCTAGGCTAGCGTCGCGTACGTTAGGCCTCGGTCTCTACTAGCTAGCCTTCGGGCACCCTCGTCTTTCGCGCGGGCCGCGACCGGGCTATTACAGTATGCAGTTATCTCGAAAGGGATCGGGCTCCGCTACTTTTACGGCGGACGCCGCTAAAATGAAACGCTCTTAAACTTACCTATGCCTTCTTACTTCTCTCTATCTCCTAAAAAGACTCCCTAACCTAAAAGAACGCCTACCTTTTCTAAACGCCTATATCTACGCTAAATCCCTAGTAATCCTTACCTTTTCGCCTTCTCCCCCTTCTATTCGTATCCTATGCCTCCTTCGGTCCGTTATGCGTTATTAGGTTACTATATCTCCTCTCGAAGTCATCCGCGGCTACTGTATCCGCGAGGTACCCTAATAGTTCCTATGTAGGCTTATAGTATCCGGTCCATTTCACTAGGACTTCGCGTACTCGGCCTCTACCTCTAACCTTAGTTCTAGCGTAAAGGATCTCTTCTACCTACTACTCTTCGTAAGACTCAATTATAATGGGGTCCGGCTGTTTGTCATCGATCTCCTATCCAGGTAAGGAGTCTTAGCTTATAGGTCGTAGTAAGTTAGGATAGAAGACCGGGTGGATCCCGTCGGGGATCCTAGATAAGCGTATAGATAACGGTAAGATTACTTCTACTACCGTATACTTCGCGTGTCTATAGTCGAGGCTCTTCTTTAGTCGTATAGTAACATAGTTACGTAGATCTAGCTAAACTTTGTCGCCTATACGATAGATTAGTACGGGCTTCCTATCCCGGTTAGCGTAGTCCTCCTATTTTTAAGCGGCTTCCGCTATACTCGCCTAACATAGGTCCGTAATCTTTTGTATCCTTTCTACGAATAGTATTGCCCGTTACGCGGCGTCTAACTAAGAGGTCTCTAGATCCGGTTATAACTGAACGGGTAATAGTACCTCGTATCCGTATACCGTAAAGAAGGGGCTCATTCCTAGCCTAGCGTAATACCGCGCGTTTAGAGTAAGTTGCGCCGTAGGGAGCTAGCGTTTCCAGTCGGACTGCTTATAGTTAATGTAGTTACGAAGGTAAGCCTAGACTTCCTAGTTTAACCGTTCCGGGCCTCCGTCGGTTTATAGGTAGTAGGCGGAGCTAAGCCTCTATTTCACACCGGTTAAACAATAGAAGGTCCTCTAGAAGGTACTCGTCCAGTTAGTACCCCGGTCACTCGTAATAGCTTAAGAGAGGCCGTAGTATCTCACCTAGTAGTCTAAGAACCTTTTAGCGCAGTCCTCGGCTTTTATAGTAGGCATCGCTTCTAAAACGACGGTCTTACTTAGTCGATCCTTAATTACCTAGAGGTAAGTGTTCCCTTACGACTCGGGCATGTCCGTTATAAAATCTATCGAGATCTCCTAGAAGAATCGGTCGGGGACCGGTAAGGGTTATAGGAGGCCGTGTTTTTGTTCTCTCTACACCTTATTCCTACCGCAGTAGTTACAGTTCCTTAAGAACTGCCTTACGTGCTTAGACTATAGGGGCTAGTAGAAGTTGCGACTTAGTATCGATACTATAGAGTCCCGGCTAGGGTGGCCGTACACCGGTGAATTGTGTACGGATTAGATTAGCTTAGTTTGAAGGGTGTAGTTCTATAGAATCGCTATGTCCGCCTCCTTATAGTCGGACTCCGTAGAACTAGGAGCTCTAGGTACCTAAATCCTACCGCGGTAGCGAAGATACCCGTTACGGTCGATGCTATAGTTACCTACTTATACCTTAAGTTTTACCTCGCTAGGAAGTAAACGCGCTCCTACCTTAATCGCGCGGTATACCGCTTAGAACGTGCTATCCTTCTCGATAGTTCTTTCCTAGAGGTCGTTTAGCTCCTAGTCTTAGAAGGGTCCCTATAGTGCGCCCGGTAAATCCGCCTCTTCTATAGCGGATAGTCCTTCGAACTACGTAGCTAAGATTCGTACTAACGAAACCTTTATAGTCGAGCTAGCGTCTACTACCTTCGAGCCCGGCCAATTCTTCACGATGTCCGGTTTAGGAAACCTACGATACCGTAATAACTTATCGTCCTACCTAAGCGTGTCCTACTCCCTTCGAGAAAGGGCATCCGGTATAATCGCCTCGGTACCCGGCCTATATACTAGTGAAAACTAGAACTTTATAACTTCCTTAACCTACCGGATCTACCGTTCGGAGAGCTATCTCTTCGTTATAAAGTATTCTAGGTTCTTATAGTCCGTCTAGATTATAAAGGGCCTACATGTTTTTAACTCGGGAGCCTATTCCTTAAGATAGGATACTACCGCGAGCATCTCCTTATCGTAAATGTCGTAGTTAATCTTAGCCTTATTAAGCTTCTTCGAGTAGAATCCTACTAGTCTTACGACTCCGTCCTTTTCTTATAGAAGGGCGCCTCTAAGCGTAAAGCCGCTATAGTCTGTCTCTAAAAACGTAGGGAGCTCCGGGTTCTAGTAGGCTAAAACTAGTGCTTTATAGTACTTGTCCTTTAGGGTCTTAAACGCATTAGCCTAACGATCTCCCTAGGAAAACACCTTGTTCTTACCGGTTAGCGACGTTAAGGGCTCGGCGAGCTTTAAATAGTTTAGAATAAACATTCGGTAGTAGTTCGCGAAGCCTAAGAACCGCCGTACTTCCTTCTAGGTAACTAGTGCCTTCTAGTCCTTTACTACTACTACCTTTTCGGGGTCGGGTCCTACTCCTATCCCGTCGGTATATACGATAAACCTAAGGTACTTAACCTTCTTCTATACGAACTTATACTTCCCTAGATCTAGGAAAAGACCTCCGTCCTAAAGCTTCTAGAGCACGATGCGAACCTTCTAGAAATAGTCCTCTTTTATTCCGTCGGAGTAAATAACGACGTCGTTAGCGTAGGCCGAGGCGAAGTCGTCTAGGTAGTCCCGTAATAAACTGTTAATATACCGCTAGAATGTTACGGGGGCCCCGGATAAACCGAACGGGTATACTAGCTATTCCTATAGACCGAATCTAGTTTAAAAAGCCGTCTTATACTCTTTACCTCGAGCTATCCGGAGGTAATAGAATGCGGTAATAACGTTAACCTTCGTAATCTATCTAGCGCCCGTTAGGTTCCGAATAGTTTCCGGGATTAATAGAAGCGGGTAACGGTTCTACTTAGTAATCGAGTTTAGTACTCTATAATCGTAGTAGAACCTAAGTCCTCCCCCGGGCTTCTTTACGAATAGGACGGGAGCCGCCGCTTCTAAGGTAGAAGGGCGAATATAACCCTTACGCTATAGCTCCGTTAGCGACTTCCGGAGGATAAGTAGCTCGTCTTTCGACATACTATAGAGCGGTCCCTAGGGTAATAGTTCTAAGCTTCCGTCGGCTTTCGTCCGTATTTCGATCTTATAGTTAAGGTCGCCGCGGTGTAGGGCTAGTTTATTAGCTTCCCTAGTAGAAAACAACGGTAGTATATCCTAAAGTTCTAGAGGTAAGCCTTTCTTAAGTTCCTCTCGCGTAGGCGGCTCCTTTTTACTAAGGGCTTTCTTAATATCTTCTACGGTTACCGCGGCAATCGTAGCGAAACGCTTACCCGACTCGTGTTCTTCGTAGTTACGCCCTTCGGGTACCTATTTCTTTACTAAGCTATAGTAGTACCGGCGCTTTTTAGGCGCGGTCCGAATCTAATTGTGCGCCTTCTACGGGTTCCCTAGGATTATAGGGAAGTCTAGATTAGACACGACATAAGCATAAACTACCTAGTAGATCCCGGCAATTTCTATACGGAAGGCGACTACTCCTTCGATCGAGTTCCGTATCGCCTTCCTAAACCCTATAGCCCTACGGCTCTCGTTACTAACATACGTAAGACCGAGGCCTTTCGCTAAGTCTCCGTTAATTATAGCGTAGCACATACATCCTTCATCGATAAGGGTAAACGTTCCGTAACTTTCGTTTAGGAGTACGTTAGTATATATAAGATTCCTATTTATAGAACTCTTAACTACGTTCCACCCCTTTACTAGTGCTTCTTTATCTCCTAGTTCTAGCTTTCGACTAGGAGCTAGTCTTTTCCTATCTCTCCGGGATCCAACTTAAACCCGTCGTCCTCTAGGATCGGCGCGACCGAGGCCGCGTTAATCCTAGTAGGATTGACTACTACGGCGTACGGGCATTCCTTTACTCGATGTCCGCTCGCTCTATAGCGGAAGTAGAGCTATTCTTAACGCCTACGATCTCTCTCCGCGGTGTCTATCTATTTTACTCTCTACCTCCCTTTATCCTCCTTCCGATCTCTACGACTTCTAGGGCGGCCTCCGCTTATCCGGGTTAGTACTATAATAGTGTTACTATCGGCATTAACCTAGTTACTAGCCGCTCTCGTAAAAGAACGGGTAGTAACTATAGCGGTTGTACTAGAGTCCTTATTATTGTCCTTCTACCTCTTATAGGCTATTTTAAACTGGTCCGTGTCCTCGAGGTTAGTTATAATCCGTTCGACCTCCCCCGCGAACTCGTAGTAGTCCTCCTTTTTCGGCATAGCCGCCGTGTATATCCGAACGGGGTTCGAGAAGGTGTTACGTAAGTAACTAATCTTCGCGTCGTCGCTCTAGTTCTCTCCGCCGGCGCTTAGTAGGAGTCCGTCGAATTTCATCTAGTAATCGTGCTAAGGTTAACCGTTCGCATATTTAATCTTAGTAAGCTACTCTAGGGCCTTAGCGCGCTCGTTACTATTACTAAAGACTTTCTCGAGTTACGTAAAGAAAGTAACGGGGTCCTTCCTAAGTTCGCCGTCTCCCTTGTCCTAGAAGTGCCGCATCCTAGTACGCTCTCTCGCTAGTAAGGTGTCGTTAATCGCATCCTAGTAATACCCCTTAGAGAGCGTGGGTTTTAGGGCGGATCGCACCCTAAAAGAGCTCTTTAACCTTAAGAAGTAATTGCGGAATGTCTCTACCTTACCGTCCTAGGAAGGGGGGTTCTAACCTCTAGGACCCGACGGTTCTTCTCCGGTACGCGGCGAGGGCGCGGCGGCGTTTAGCGTCTATAGTAGCTATCTTATTAGGTTACTAGTAGTTGTCTCGTTATGAACTAGTAGCGAGACTATAGGTGTTAACTAACGTCGAGCGTCTTCCGATTCTTTTAAAGCGGCGCGCGTTATAATTAACTCGGCTTATATCTCTTCCTATCGCTAGTATAGTTACTAAAGTATAAGTTAGAAGTTTTTATTCGGGGTACTAGTCCCGGGGTTCTCGCTACCCGGCGACGTTATTACGTATCCCGTCTCTTTAATAGTAGGTGCCTAGCTAATTCGAATAGATCGAACTTAATGTTACGGGTAAACGACGTATATACTAAAGTTCTATAAAGTTTATAATAAGTTCGATATAGAAGAAAGGGGAAGTTATACGCTATCCGAAGAAAAGGTGTTGGAAAGTAATCCGAACGTATAGGCGTAGCCTATACTAAGAAATAGGGGCCCGCCCCTTATAACCTAGACTATCTAGCTAGTAATAGCCTTAGCTACTACCGGGTAGTAAAGATAAAGGACGTATAAAGAGTACTACGCTAACTCTACTACTAGCCTCTACTTAGCCTATAGTCCTATCGAGAGGCGGTCGTAAGTCGAGTCGACTTAAGTAGCTCCGTATTAGGGAGAGCATAGGTAAGGGTATAACTACGCCTACTCGATCCTCGCCTAACCGAACACTAGACGGCGCACCTATACGCGAGGGTAGTCCGCTAGGTATACCGGTTAGTACTCTATAATCTACTCCGGCCTTAACTAAGAATAGTAATCCGATACTTACTATATTACCTTCGGCTATAATTGGGGATGTATTAGTCTTTAAGGATTAGATCCTATAAGAAGACGAGGCTCTCCGGATTAAGCGCGCTAACTGCACCTATAATAAGCGGTACTATAGCGTTAAGTTTAGAAACTCGATTAACGTAGATAGCATTAACTAGCTACCTAAGTACCGGATAGCGGGCCTTAAGATACTCGAATATGCTGTCTCGCGGGTTCTTAAGAGGGATAGTAAGGTTAGCGCTATAATGTGCGATTAGTATATTTGAGATTTCTACTATAAGGCCCTCTACTTCGTTACGAATCCCAGTATTACCGCTAATACCCTATATAAGCGTACACTTAAGGTCTAAGACTAGCTCTTTAAAGGTAAGAGTTTTTTAGCTATTAAGGTGAAAAATGGGTCGTAGTTTCGCCCTAATAAGCGTAGTTAGAAGACTATTAACCCCCTTAGCTACCTCCGCGTTCGAGGTAAAATTAGTACTACGAGTAGTATCGTTACGTATACTAACTATAACTAAATCCTCGATAAATTCGGTATTAATAAAGCTAACTAAGCCGATCTTAATAGTACCGGTACCTACATTAATAGCAACATGCTATACTAGTATAATAACGCTAACCTAGCGCCGCGGGTTAAAACGGTTAGAGAAATAATAAGTCGAGAATTCGACGTATACCGATAGTACCTACGAGAATTAAATAAGGTTAGTAACGGTAGCGTCTACTAGAACATGTAGTATTCTCTAAGCTAATAGATTATGCGATAAGACCCCGGGCTATAGCTCTTATAAGTAGCGCTACACCCTTAACACTGCACTCGGTTTATCTCCTTCCCTAGGCCTACGATTTTTAGCTTTAATAGGGCTTATTAGGGGAGTGACGCGAACGCTATAGTATAGTATGTTAGGGTCGACTTAAACCTCGAAATGGAAAACTACTAGACTAGTAACCGGCTTAACATACTATACTCTCTTAACTTAGAGGGTACTAGTAGGCCGGAGTTTTTACACGGTTTTTATAAGTAAGAGAATGCTATAGAGTTTATCTAGTAGTACCGGAATAACGACTATATAGAAGACGGCCGATTTAAGCGTTTCTTCTTAGTTAGGGTTTAGAATTACCTAAGCAAAAATAGCATTAGCTAGTTTAGAGAGGATCTAAGCGCTAGGTAAATGCGGGTAACTACTATAGGCGTTCTAATAAGGTAGGCCGTACATAAGAAGACGCTACGTTAGATTAACCCTTACTTTATCGAGATCCGCGACGATAACTATCTTAAACTCTAGCGAAGCTAGAGTATGCACTAGGTAATAGACCTCTATCGTAACTTTAAGACGCTAAGTAAGAGCGCTATAGGGTTTAAGTATCGACGCCTAGTACCCGGCTATCCTTTCCCTACGGGCGTACACCTTAGTAGCATTAGCCCTCTATCCGATACCCTAGCGGGTTTAAAGTCTTAGAACGATAACGAAGTTATCCTTAATGCTAGAAAGTAGCTTAATGCTACGGTCCGCCTAGACTCAGAGCTCTTCTATAAGAAGATATATAAGTAGCGCGTCCGAGCTATAAAATTAATAGATAAGTAGCTTAGCTTAGTTACTACTCTCGAGTAGATGTACTTTATAAGCGAAGGGCGCGATAAGAGCTTCTTCCGTAACTACTATAGGAACTTTACTAACTAGCCGCTTAGGGACGCATCTAATAAGACTAGTGTTAGCTACGATAACGAGTAGATCTAGACAAAGGAGTTATGTAAGAATAAGTGGAACTAAGTAGTTAGTGCGGGTTTATAGGCTCCTAGTTTCTAGTTAATTTTCCGGCTATAGCTATAGCCTATAGGTTCTAATTCTAGTTCTAATTCTAGTTCTAGTTCTAGTTAATGCTTCGGGTACGGGTACTTCTAGTCCTTAGATCTTACTTGTTTCTTATAGTTACTTATCTTTCCTTAACTAACTTTCTAGCTACGCGATAGACTCGTCTTTAGATTTATTAGGTTACTAGTACTAATACTTACTTATTTTATGAATAGCGTTCGCATTATTCGACTATCTAGCCTATTCGATTAATGCTAACATAGCTACCTATTCCCTCGCTAGTTTCGTAGTATGCGTTAACGTAGTACGACGGGCGTAAGTCGCGGTTATTAACGTTACTATTACGGTCTCTATTAGAAGAATCCTTTCGATCTTTATAAACTGTCGCTAGTAGGCCCTAGGATTGCCTAACATCTTATATATTAAGCTAAATAATAGGGTAAGCTATTATGCTACTATAAGACTACCTTAGCTTATAGCGACTAACTACGCTACCTATAGTACCCGGGCTTACTGCTTTAGAACCTAAGGACAGGTTGGTAATAGGGGAGGATATATTAACGACTAATAGGTTATGTTAACCTTAGGTTTAGAGGGGGTCCCTTAGGTCTAACTTGCCCTAATTTTATTTAGGTTTAATTAGACATTTAGGTAAGCTAGTAGGACCTAGTATAGCTATTAAGATATATACTACGCAGTTAAGCATTGTAAGCGTAGCATTAAGGAAACAATTCAATTTATACCTCTCGAGTAGAGGGTATAGGGGTTTAAGTCCGCTAACCCTCTTATTTATCTAGCTACTACGCTACTCGTTACATAACCTAATGTTACGGAATGATTCCTACGGACCCTAGAATTATAACGATAAGATAAACACGTAACTTATCCTACCTAAGCGCTTAGACTTAGAGCGATTAGACTACTTATGCTTAGACTAATTAGACTGCTTATGCTTAGAATAATTAGACTAATTACCGAGATTTACGAATCTCCTTTATATTTAGGAACGCTAAGAACCCCCTATAGTTTCGAGGCGTTTAACTTACTGTTTAATATTACTATTTAGAATATACTATAACCTAACCTCTACCTTACTACTACTTAATCTTTATAAGACAAGACGGCTACTACTTTATTACTCTCCCTCGACTTCCTATCGGCCCGAGAACAAACCCAATTAAGCTTGTCTTCTTAACTTGTGATATTATTAGGTTATACTAAACCTAATAGCTTTAAACGCCCTCTACGATAGGAGACCGATAGAGTAAACGGGGAACACCCGCCCCTAGTAAAGTAAGTAGAGCCCGACGACCTTAGACCGCGAACGATGCTATTAATGCCTTAGCTACTTATATAGGCAATGACACCCTTAAGGTTAGTAAGCTAGAATACTACTATAGCGACCGAGACAAGTTCGACACTTAGGTCTCTTAGATAGACATATACTTCTTATTTAACTCTATGCCTAAGAACCTTAAGCCTATCTTTACTACTACCTTTTTAAGAGGACGAGCATAGCATTAGGTTAAACTATTCCTTAGGAAATACCTAGACAGTAACGGAGAAGACAATACCGACGGAATCTTTAGGTTATATAACTATCTTAAGCATGCTATAAAGAGCGTCTTTAGTGTCTCTAATGAGATTACTACTGCCGTTCGTGTTATTTAGCATTTAACCTAGAAGACATCTACTACCGAATATGCTACTAAATTCTAGGAATACGCGTAACTTACCGATTAGGACGACAAAGCACTTTAAGTTATATACCGAAGAGAACTAAAGGAGTATATTAAGGACGAGTTAATAAGGGACGGTCGGAAGATCGATAGCTTAGGCGACCTCGTTAGAGTTACGATTAATCTTAACGATAAGCTCTACGAGAGAGCTATAGAACAACGATACGACTCTAAAGTATCCGGAAAGGCTAGATACACGCTAGGCTATAATAACCGTAATAGAGGCTTCTACGATAACTATAATAATAAGCCTAGGGACAAACCGTACTACGGACTATAGCTAATAGAACTCGACATTACCGAGAAAGGTCGTAAGATTAGGAATAGTAACGGGAATAGAGCATCCCGGAGTTAGAAAGAAACACGAACTTACTACGGATGTAGTAAACCTAGCTACCTAGTAAGGGACTACCGCGGCAAGAATATAGTACGCCGCGAACAGTTTAACATAATACAACCCCGAACTAGTAAATCTAAGAGTAGCGTTAGATCTTAAGGAGATACCGACTATACTCAGAGAGTAGGGGAGAGAGCTAGTAATAGAAGCACGACGCCTCTCCTAGATCCCTTAGAAGGACGAGGAGGATACTATAGGTAGTAAATAGTAGTTATTCTATTTAATGCGAAGAACTAACTACGACAGTTTAACATAATAATACGAAGAGTCGACTACGAGATCGAATCCGAGTCTCGAAATAGTTATAGAAGCCTTTATTAGCGATTCTATTACTAAGACTCGTGTTAAGTTTACTACGCCGCGAAGTTAGGCGTAGGGTATTAGCCTTAACAACCGAGAGGAACCTTAGGAGCAACGTATAGGCAAAACGCTACGCTCCGAGAAGTAGACATCGACGAATCCTACTTTAATAACGATAAAAGCGATAAAGAAAACTAAGACCTAGGATAGAACAGATTATAGTCACCGGAACCATAGGAAGAAAGTTAAGAAACTACCGGGCTAGATACTATCGAAGAAGATTAGGATCCGGAAGAATTAAGCAAAGAAGATTCCTACGAAGGAGAAGAGAGCGACACTAACGATAATAACTAACAACTAACCTTTACGATTAATGCACCTAAGAAGTTATATAACATAATCGTATACCTATAAAGAAGGTACGAGGAATTCCTACCTAAGATAGGCGGACGAAGGATACTACACTCTATTAAGTTTAATAAGACACTCGATACCCTACGAGGTATAGCCTAGGGATACCTACTTATAGAAATAACCGAGAATCTAGCAACCGCTATTATAGAACGACTACCGATAGGAAGCCGAATAATAGGAACCGGATATCTTATACCGTTAGGAACATTTATATCGAATAAATTACGTAATGTAGTATAACACGTACGCGCACTCTACTTAGAAACGTAGAAGATCTAGGAACGTTACCAAATATAGGTGCGAATATAGAAAGGCTCGCGCTAGATTTAAGCGGAGGCCTCGAGACACGAAGCACGACGTTCTATATACGAATAGGGAAAAGGATTAACTCCTTAGGAATAAGTAACCAAAGGGAGTTATTTAACATAGAAAAGGCTTAAGCATTACTAACGATAACAGTGTTTCGAACTAAGATTATCGTTAACGGGCATAAGATAGATGCTATAATAGATTCCGGAGTAAGCGGGAACTTTACCTCCGAATTATTTGTTATAAGACATAGGATCGCTACCTATAAGAAGAAAGAGGGTTATAAATTAATCGCGGTAGACGGATTATCCTTACCTAGTATAGAGCGCGAGACGATACCGCTACTACTTACTATCTAACGGTACTACGAGGAGATTATCTTAGATATTACTAACATAGCTAGTTATAACATCGTACTAGGTATGCCTTAGTTAAGAAAGTATAATCTAGTAATCGACTAGAGAAGAGGAGTACTTACATTTAGGGAATACGACTACGTTATCGACATTTAGCCTACGTAGCGGTAGCGTTCGCTAGTAGATAAGGTAAAGAGACAGCTAAATAGGATATAGCTTACGCCGAATAGAAGGATAGAAGAATTACCTTCGACCGGGATAGACACTAGCGTAGGGCCGCCGAGTTACGAAGTTACTAGTAGTAATAGAAGTAACGTACTATCGAAGGATACTAACATCTTAGAGTTAAGTATTCCTAAGGAGTATCGTAAGTAGTCGCGACTCTTTAAAGAGGAAAGAGGTAAGGATGCCTTACCTAAGTACTAACTATAGGATTATAAGATAAACATTTAGCTAGGGAAAGAGCCTCTATAGGAACCCCTATATTAAATGTCTAAGAAAGAGCTATAGACCCTACGAGAATAGCTAAAGGAGAAGCTAGCTAAAGAATAGATAAGAAAGTCTACCTTAAGTGTAGGAACTCTATATATGTTCGTTCTAAAAGTAAACGGGAAGTTGCGACTCGTATAAGACTATAGGAAGTTAAACGAGATTACGATTAAGAACCGATACCCGCTACCTAACATCGAAGAAGCATAAGATAGATTAACCGGATTAGACTAGTACACGAAGATTAACCTACGAGACGCCTTCTACACTATACGGATAGTAGAAGGAGAAGAATAGAAAACCGCTTTTAGAACAAGATACGGACTTTACGAATTTTTAGTTATACTAATAGGATTAACTAACGCACCCGCATCCTATTAGGACCTTGTTACCGGAACACTTAGAGACCTACTCGACGTATACATTATCGCTTATATAGACGATATATTAGTCTACACGAAAGGATCCCTTTAGAATTACATAAAGCAAGTCTAGGACGTATTCGAACGACTTACGCGTTTAGGATTTAAGACAGCACCCGAGAAATGCGAATTCTATAAGAAAGAAGTTAAATTCTTAGGCTTTATTATTAGCACTATAGGGATAACGATCGACCCTACGAAGACATAGTCAATTAGAGAATAGCTAGAACTAAAGACAGTTAAGGACGTATAATCATTCCTTAGACTAGCGAACTACAACCGGAAATTCATTAAGGACTACGTAAAGATAGTAGTACTAATAACGATACTTATAAGAAAAGACGTTACCTAGAAATAGGAAAAGGAACAGATTAAAGCATTTAAGAAACTTAAGGAACAATACGCTTTAGCCCCTACGCTTCGACTATTCGATAGTAGTAAGGAAGTCTACATCGAGACCGATGCGTCTAATATAGCAATAGGCGCGTGTCTAATATAGATACACGATAGGTAGAGACACCTAGTAGCCTATTACTCCCGGAAAATGACTATAGCGGAATAGAACTACGACATCTATAATAAAGAGCTTCTAGCTATTATTGCTACTATATAACGTTAGAGAGTATATGTTAAGGGCCTACCGAAGTTAACGATTCTTTCTAACTATAAGAATCTTATATACTTTACAACGACGAAAGAACTTACCCGAAGGTAAGCCCGCTAGTCGGAGCTACTAGGACAGTATAAGTTCGAAATTAAATATACTCTAGGACGAGAGAATAGCCGCGCCGACGCGCTAAGTCAAAGAAGCAACTATATAGAAGGAAAAGAACTAGTGCAACATAAAGTACTAAAGACGAACCCCGACGGAAGTCTTAGCGCTAATATAAGGGAATTTAATAACATCGTACGGATATTAGGCGATAAGGACGAACAATTCCCTATATCGTAAGGAAAATACTAGGTACTAAGGGATCGAGAAGAAGAATATATACGATAACATTACAACGGACTAACTTATAGACACCCTAGAACTTTAAAAACAATAGACCTAATATAACGTAGTTTCTTATTCCTATAGATAAGACTTAAGGTGTTACGCTACATTAAATAATACGTACACTACTAACGAAATAAGGCTACGAGACATATAAAATACGGTTACATATAGTTTAGGACACTACCGACAAAACTATAGGACGAAGTTATAATAGACTTTATTACGAAACTCCTACCGTTAAGAGACTAAGTTACGAAACAACTATACGACATAATACTAGTTATAGTTAATAGACTTATAAAATACGTATACTTCATTCCTATATTAGAGACATATAATGTAGAGCAGCTTGGATACCTCGTACTAGATAGACTTATCCAATACTACGGATTCCCTTAAGCGTTTATAACGGATAGAGATAAGCTATTTACATCGAACTACTAGAAGACGCTTATAGAAACAATCGGAATTAAACATAAGCTATTAATAGTATATTATCCGGAGACAGACGGATAAACCGAAAGGATAAATTAAACGCTAGAGCAATACCTACGACACTACATTAACTACGCGTAAGACAACTAGGTTTTTGTTACGGATCGGTCTGGGGAAGCCCGTAGCCAACCAATCGATGCCAGCAGACCAGCGGATGCACCCGATATGCAGAGTGCTCTCAGTGCTCTCGGGTGCTCTCTCGAGAGAGCAGAGAGAGCAGAGAGAGCAGGAGGTGTTACGGATCGGTCTGGGGAAGCCCGTAGCCAACCAATCGATGCCAGCAGACCAGCGGATGCACCCGATATGCAGAGTGCTCTCAGTGCTCTCGGGTGCTCTCTCGAGAGAGCAGAGAGAGCAGAGAGAGCAGGAAAGATCACGCCAAGACACGGCACTATATAGACGACGCTCTTTTGCAAGTAGATAGGAGCCTCGTGCTCAACTCATTTTAAGTATACACCATATACTGTTTGGAACCACTACCTTCATAACTGATTGAGACATCCCTGCAAAGATCCAAGCCCGAGTTGTGATAACGTACAGCGGTTCCTAACAGTTTTATTACTACTAATAGCGTAGATTGTACTAAACAACTACAAATCGGAGACAACTTTAACGATACTATTTTATACGAATTTTAGAAAAGATCCTAACCTATTTAGAACACCTAGATCTTACCTATAAGCTAAAAGAGCAATCGTAACGACGGATACTCTTAAGGAAGTGTATAAAGAAACACGTAAGGCGATCGAAGATGCATAATAAAAACTGTCTTAATAACGGTAGGACATAAGAAAAATAGTACCTCTACTAAAAGAGGGGGATAAGGTCTATCTCCTTATAAAAAACTTAAGAATAAGAAGATAGACTAAGAAACTAGATTACGTTAAGGTCGGACTATTTTTTATCGATAAAGCTATAGGACTAGTTAACTACCGTCTACGGCTACTACCTAACGCAAAAATCTACCTAGTCTTCTATATCTCTAAGTTAGAACCCGTAGACGCCGAAACACCCTACTAGGAAAGCTTCTATTTCGAGCTAGAAGCAGAAAACGAATTTAAAGTTGAAAAAATCCTAGATAAGAAAGGTTAGCGATACCTTATTAAGTAGAAAGGATACGACGAATTAGAAAATACCTAGGAACTAAAACAAAACCTACAAAACTGTTAGCAAAAGATCCGACAATACTAAAAATAGGTCCGCCGATATAACTAACGACAATCGATCTCTCGGCCGACGAGCGACTAGGGTAGGAATCGAACCTACGACCTTAAGAGTATAGATAGCTTACGCTCTACTACTAAGCTACCTAGCCGATTAATAAGAATAGGGACACGACTTACGAATAAATACCCTAATAAGTCTCTACCCCTAGGGACTCGCCCTAAGGCTCCGCTCTAGAAAGCGCTACCTAGTTATTTACGGGCATCTCTAGGATATCCGAGAAAGAAACTAGCGAAGGCGACATCTCTACCCCCGACGCCCGCTTAAGAGACGCTAGCTCCTCGCGCGCCTCTTCCTCCTCGAGCTCCTCTAACTCCTTAGCGACGGCATCGTCGGTGCGACGCTTAGCTAATCGTAGCTGTTTCCGAAGACGGATCTTACGCATCTTTAGCCGTACCTCCTCCTCTTTAATCCTCTTAAGCTCTAGCTTAAGATTATCGCGCGAATCGCGAAGACGTTCCTACTCCGGACGAGAAAGACGTATATCGCAATCCTTATAGCCTTTTCGAATATAGGCCGAACACTTTCTAGACCGAGAACCTACGATATACTTTACTACTACGCCCGAGGATCGAGACTTCTAACAATTCGTGTATAGAGCTATTTTAATACTAGAAACTTCGGTATCCTAAGCAAGTCGTTAACGGCGTTTATAGGAGGAAGAAGACATAGTTAACTATTACTATAAGAAATAATAACGGCTTAAGAAGCTTCGGGACGAAGCTAGGCTAAGAAGGGGATAGTATTACGGAATAATTCCTACGGACCCTAGAATTATAACGATAAGATAAACACGTAACTTATCCTACCTAAGCGCTTAGACTTAGAGCGATTAGACTACTTATGCTTAGACTAATTAGACTGCTTATGCTTAGAATAATTAGACTAATTACCGAGATCTACGAATCTCCTTTATATTTAGGAACGCTAAGAACCCCCTATAGTTTCGAGGCGTTTTAACTTACTGTTTAATATTACTGTTTAGAATACACTATAACCTAACCTCTGCCTTACTGCTGCTTAATCTTTACAAGACAAGACGGCTACTACTTTATTACTCTCCCTCGACTTCCTATCGGCCCGAGAATAAACCCGATTAAGCTTGTCTTCTTAACTTGTAATATTATTAGGTTATACTAAACCTAACACCTAATTTCACGGTCCCGGGACCGGCAAATACCCCTGCTTACATAAGCGCCGCTCTATACTACTACAACTCGGACAGACCTACATAGGGTAGTTAGTAGACATTAGTATTATATAGATTAATTATAATAACTAGCTTATATATTACCTTAATTAAATTATATAATCCCTTAGCTAACTTGTCTATATCTCTAAAGTTTAGCCTTAGAGTAGAGTCTAATCTAGCTATAATAATGCTAAAAGATTATGTATCCTCTTTCTTCTATCGCTTATAGGCAGCTTTATATCCTATACTACTAGTAATGTCCTAAGGAGATTTATTCTAGGTAGTAGTCTTATTCTAGGCATTCTTAGTCGTATCTTAGGGTTGTTTATAAGCTGCCCTATTTAGAGTATACTTTAGATTAACCTAGTCTAGGTTATAGATAATATATCTAACTAGATCCTTCTCTAGTAGTACGCTAATTAGCATAGATTTCTATACCTAAAACTATACGCCTTTTCTAAGTACCTAGTTATCCTTAGTAGACCTTACTAGGTTACTAGAGGTATTGTTTCTAAACTCTATATCTAGTCTAGCTCTTTTAGATGCTATACTACGGTAATAATGCTTAGTGCCGATATCCTATAGTAGTTCTTAAATCGATTAGATAGTTATCCGTAAAACAGATATAGGGTCGGGTCCACTAGTAAGGTAAGCTAATCCTTAATAGAGCTTCGATAACAATTTAGGTTTTAAATTAAATAGGTAGAGGAGTACTCCGGCTTATAACCTATTATAAATAGGTATTTAACGAGTATAAGCTTCTAGAGTAAAACGATAGGGTGGATTAGTAACCCTTATAAATTGCTATAGGGTATAAGACCATCTAGCTACAGAAACAGTGTGATATAGTGTGTGTGTGTGCTAAGTCCTAACTAACACAGCCATTGGTCACCTGATTCACAACAGCTGGACCCCATATCAACCCTGTTGTGACTTGACAAGGGTAATAGAGGAGACTTTAAGTATAATAAGGTCAGATGATATGGCTATTCATGAAGACAAACGACTCCTGTCTACACAGCTAATCCCGAGAAATGGCAACCAAGCATGCGGATGAGTCTGCGCGCTGCAAGGAGATAATCCATCGAATCGTGGACCCAGTCCATAAGCAAGTCAGTCGTGTTATCGCTGTGCAGCCTGAGCGACTGCCCGTAACATGAGCTCTTCTCTACGACAACGACAGCTGACACTTCATTCTCCTTAGCTCAAGTCGAATTCCCCAAATCACTTTTCGCTACCATTTCTGGAAAACTTGGAAATAGTGGACGCTGAGCAAGATTCGCCGTCAACGTCCCGAATCGTCTATCGCTTTCCAGTTGTGCCAGAATACTTGAACCCGGCAGGAGGCATCCACGGCGGCGCCGTGGCGACTATCTTTGATATCTGTACCTCATGGCTTCTTTTTGTACGAGACGCTAAACCCACGCCGACTGCTTTGTTTGAAGGAATCTCATATTTGCTGTACAGATTATTGGAAGGCCCGGTTTCTGGGAGCGCACCGGCACGACAAGGACTCTCAACTGTAGCTACCTCAGGCCCGCTGCTGAGGGAGAGATCATCCGGCTGGAAGCTGAGGTGAGAGAGAAATCGACGGTCCTCAACGCGCCAGCTGATCAGTATAGGTTGTTCATGCAGGGAGACGACTTGCTCTCCTGAAAGGAATCATGATGAGGGAGTCTGACGGAGCGAAGATTGCAGCATGCGAGCATCACAAGTACAACGTGGAGGGCGAGAAAATGTAGTATCCCAATTCTATTTCCGCTCGAATCAATTCGCGCATGTCATACACATAGAAATTCGCCTTTTATTTAGAAATCTGTGACCCTGCCGTTGTAACTCCAATCGCCACGCCATCTCAAAGGATCGTTCTTGGGCCCGCCAACTTCGCCTGTCTGCGGGTTGGTATCGCCGTCGAACTCGGGCGCTGCTCCCCTTCGTACGTTCGGGTGTAGCTCCTCTCCATCGCCCTTCGCCGCCAGTCGTGCTCTTTCCCGTAGCTGTTCAAGCATCTTGTCTGCCTCGCTTGATCTCATCGCTGCATTGCCAATCTCTGGACTTTCAGCTGCCACGTCGATGTCACTGTGCTTCGCTGTGTCCTGTTCAGGCTGCTTTGGGGTACTGAAAGCGCCGGTTGATTGCTTTTGTAGTCGCTCGAAGATTTCCTGATCTTCTTTGGGCAGGCGTGGTGGAGACGGGCCTGTACTCCAGGAAGACTTGATGGCTGTGGGGGCTGAGAACGGTCGGCGGAAGAATCCAGGCCGGATGGTACGAATGACTTTGGTGCACTGCATGTCGACTGTGCGATTGCTATGTGTAGGGAGACTGGATTGTGCCTATTATGGAGGCAATGCACATTTGTCGATCGGCAGCAACGACCGATGACGGTGCGCCACAACGCGAAACTGTCGCGTGACGAAGCGTTATTCCCGGCGAGCTTGACTTCACGTCGCAGCCCTCACATCTCACATATGCACACCCACCCTACTCGTCAAGCATTGCGGATGCGCTGCTCTGCAATACGGTAGGATGCAGCAGCGTAATAGCGGGCGATTGTTCTCAATCGCTCTCGCCTCTGTGGGGTCTCCCATGGTACGCGAGCTGCAGAGGCCGTTAGGAGTCGAGACGACAGCATCGTGCTGCTGAGTATCAGGAGATGTGGACAATTAGTCGTCAATCACTTATTGCTAAGTCGCGATCTTACCATTGCGAATAACTCAGACCTGCCGCCGCGTCCACGCCTCGCGCTAGGGACTATGCTCTGCGCATCGAATCAACCCCTTAGCAGGATCAAGCAGCAGCTTCAGCTGTTGATATGGCGTGAAGCGCTTCAGGGCTTCGGTGCATGCAAAGCCTCTCTGTGTGTACTATGAAGAGATCCGTTTTGACCCGAGCAATCGTGCCTTCCTTTCACAACCTGTTGGTGTGGCTGTAGCTTAGTCCACTTCGCCACCCGTTGGACTCTCACCCGACACCTCCACACCTTCAAACGAGTCCACTTAGTACCGCCTTCAACCGAATCAACCTACTTTCAGAAACCATAATCTACAGTACAGTCAGCTACAGCGCACGTAGCCGTTTGTCTCCGATCCACCACAGTCACCTTCCTCGCCAGACACCTACAAGCTTCCATCAGCCACCATGACGTTTCGTGATTGGCCACTCATCCGGTTCTTCTTCAGCGGCTTCAAGGTGCCAGGCCCGCTCATCGCCAAAGTTTCGAGGCTCTGGAAGCTGTACCATCTGCTCCGCGGCGATTACAGGGCTGCAGTCGGACGACTACACGACCGCCACGGTGAGTTCGCGAAGATGACGGTCACCTCTGATGGAAATACGCTTACTAAAAGCTTCACCAGGCCCACTCGTCCAAGTCGCTCCGGGCGAATTCAGCATCAGCGATAAGAGCCTTGTGTACATTCCAAACCTTCAACAGACATCCGACATTGTCCTACCGTCTTGTCAATACACCCTCGAGCGCGCTCTTCGCATGGCCAACCTCTACAGTGTGGAGAGACAGATTGACTCTTGCAACGAGAGCCTGTTCACAGTGATGAAGATAGCTAGTGGCAAAGGCGAGAATATCGACATGTCAGAACTACTCACTCGCTATGCCCACGAGGTCATGCTTTGCTGTACCACTGGCCAGCGAGCAGGATTCCTCGACTATGACACCAACAAGCTCGACAAGAGCGTTCTCAAGAACTGGAAGTTCTACGCCATTTTGCACGGCTCATACCTTCGCTACCATCCTTTCATAGGCAGTATGCTGAAGCGCTGGCGGCTCTCTGGCGGCTCCAGCGCCGATCTCATGACGAAACTCATGCCTTCGAAGCTGAACAAGGTTCTAGGCCCCACCGTCAGCTCGCAAAGCTCTGGAGCAATGTGCAGCACGGATGAGCTGGAGACTTGTCTCGCTTTGACGATGGCGGCGGCAGACCCAACAATCGCCTTGATCATGACCGCGCTTCATTACATCTACAGTACGCCGGAATTGCTTGAGGAGCTGCGAGCAGAGATAGCTGCAGCGCAGCTTCCGCAACGACCTACCTTCAAGCAGTTGATCCTCGCCCGCCCAAGCATGTCGAAGCTCCATGCCGTTTTACTCGAGTGCACGCGTTTACATCCACCCTACGTCACAGGACCACAATATCGCTCAGCCAATGGCGAAGTTGACGGCGAGCAGAAGATACCTCCAGGCGTAAGTCTCTCGGTGGCGAGCCTTAGTCACATGCTCCAACGCGCAAACCTCGTGGCAGACTCTTGCGTACCACAATCGAGTCAGGCGGCTGACAATATCACAGAGCACAATCGCAATCGAGCCGACAATAGTACACCTCAATCCCGGTCGTTTTGGGGATGACTCGAACAAGTTCAACCCAATGAGGTGGCTTGATGCTTCGCTTGGCCCTGAGCTTCAGCGCACGTTGCTCGCGGTAAGTCCCGCAACAATAGCCACAATACCTGACCTCCCAGCCATCCTTTCTATTGTGCCCGCAGAGATTGTTCTCAATAGCAGACGATGCATAAGAACCTGAATTTTCCTTTCCGTTCCTTTCTTCCTTTCTTCGCCAACTTCGACATCCAGCGGCATCACAGAGCAGCATTCAGACCGCAACGCAGACTGATTACTTGCAGTTCAACATTGGCGAAATCAACAACATCGAAACCAGTCAACTACTCATGGCGTCCAAGCTACTTGTTCAGTTCCTCATCCAGTGGTCTCTTACCAGACTACCCAACGATTGCAGCAACCACAATCACTTCTCATCATACAAGTTCTATATCGTGCAAGGTGCCGCAGCATGCACTCTCGGCGTCTTGAAGGAGCTCGAAGAGTTCGAAACTGAGCGCCGTGAAGAAGTCAAAGAGACGCGCCGCCGCTCGCTCGATGACTCAACCAAGACCAATGGTGAAGATCTCAAGACCACTGCCGCAGTCACCACTGAACCCAACTCAACGGCTCCTTCTGCTGGCAGCACCAACAATGTCATCAAAGCGGAGATCTCTACTAGGGACACACCCACCGACCCAGAAGTGTCATCAGGTGTCTCTGCCACCACCACCACCACCACCATCAGCCGCCGCGGCTCAGGCTCAAGCAAAGCTAGCACCAGCAGTGCCGACGATCGCACTGTCTTCAACCTTCCTGCCGCCAACCAGCTTGTCTCTATCCTAGGTGAAGATGATGCCAACGAGCTGATGAACGGCCGCTTTGCACCATCTCTCAAGAACTTCATCGGCGCCAAGGCACTCTACACCAAGCCTATACCAGATGCGTACCACCGCCGCCTCGTCCACAAAGCTCTCGACGAGACCCATGGACGCCGTATCTCACACTTCAACGACCCCGACACTAACATCATGGCCATCGGTCTATACAACTCCATCCCACGCGGCTACGGCCGGTCCAAGCAGCAAGCCGGTCAACGTCCCAACAACAACCGCCCTCAACAGCATAACAGAAACGCCACCAACAACCGTGGAGGCCGCGGCAACCAGCCCTCCAACTACCGTGGCGGCAACCCTCCACCTCGTGCTACTACCACAACCACAACCACCTCCAGACCTCCACCATCCGGCGGCTTCGAAGCCAAGTGGAACAACTACGCCACTGCCGAAGGTGACCGTGCAGACCACTGGAAGACTGCAGAGGGCTATGCCGAGCGCCAAGCCAAGATGGCCGCTCAAGATGCAGCAATGAAGGCCGCTGGCGATGATGCTCAGCCACGCTACAAGACTACATTCAGAAAGACGGATATCGAGACCGTGGATGGCAAGCTGGGAGGTGTTCGCAAGACCATCAACATCGAGAAGTACTAGAGAGACTCTCCTACCTTTACCGCCGGCATTTTGAGCAAAGGATTGTGATGAATTGAGAGATTGCGTGACTTTACTTGTATACTAGATCACCCACTGCTGATGGGTTCAACGACTGCACAGACTGATTGTGCTGGCAGTTGATTGTGTTCTTACTCCAAAAAGCTTCTCTACTCTACCATGCCACCTCATCGTTTGATGAACATGCTTGCCCCCAAGTCATATGGTACACCCGATGGTCCTCTTTGACCACCTTTCCCATTCATGTGCCATGACCGCGAGATGAAGTACCGCCTAGCGGACGCAATACTAAGCAATGGACTTATCCATACTCGAAAATATCTTCATGGTCACATCGATCGTGCCAAGATCCCAGATAGGGGAAGAAGTAGCATTGTCATGAATTCAACCAGAATTTTGGACAGTATGCGTGCAGGTGCTGAAATGGGTTGGGAAATCGCAAGGCAGATCGTTGATCTGAGATACGAGTTCAGTATGATTCGGCCAGCTATAATGAGCGGTGAGCTGACGGTCAAGACAGATACGGTGCAGCGTGCGTCACGCCTCGTGGACCTTACTGCGTACTATGCATCGCCTTGATTTCGCGCTATGAGGTTCCCATCATCTTAGGTTGCGAAGCGTTAAGGGCCATTGTTCTGGCTAGGGGCACCTGAGTCCGTAAGGGCCATCCTCCCGCTTGCGTAGATAACCTACCACCATATTCCCGAAAGGTTCTTCTCCAGCTTCACGACGTAATCCTGTTCTATCCTAATGCTCGTTGCCACCACGCAATCAGCTACACCCCTACGACAGTGCATACGGCCTCTGAGTCCCTCCGCTGGAAAAACAAAATCATCCACCAGCTTCCCCTTCGACTCTCACCCCTATCCGCAAACACGACAGCGACGCATCGACACCTTTTGGGACTCAACCCATCAAATCGCCCTCCTCGAGTCAGGAAATGGATCCTCCCGTCGCACCACATCCAGTCCCAGGCCCACGCCCACTGCCTCCCTTTTGCGACGCCGACATGGATCCTCCAGTCGCGCCTCACCCAGTCCCCCATCCGGGTCCTGTCCCGCCGTTCTACGACGCTGACATGGAGCCACCGGTGGCACCGCATCCAGTGCCGCACCCAGGCCCAGTGCCTCCTTTCTATGATGCTGCGAAGACTTCCGTCTTGGATCTCATCTGCAAGGGTGATTGCGGCGCTTTCCTCCGCAATCTGACGCCCTCTCCCTCTCCCAAGCTCAACCGCCCTCGTATTCAGAAGAAGTCTCTACGCGAGAAGCGTGACGAGTACGCTCGTCGCATGGACTTGTGGCGCTGAGTACGTTGGAGAGCCCCCCCCCCCCCCAAAGGGACTGATGGAACGTGCAAGCATAGCCGGTTCCCTGGACAGATCCTCATTCAGCTGATCAAAGGGCGCAGAGTGTATTTATTGTGACCTCTGTAGCGAGATCTATTCTACGATGCCGTGCACAATTCCTTCGTCTACAAAGTCCTTTTTGATCATTCATTCACATCATGCAGAGTTCTCAAAGAAGAACGTTGGCTGCCCCGGGACAGCGTTCTCCGCAGCCGGAGGCAGCTCTGTGCGGTCCTCGCCAACCTTCACACTTGAGGTGCCAGCGACCACCTTACCCTTCTTTCCTTCCTGCTCTACCGCTACGATCTCCACAGATGCGCACTTTTGGATCGTTTGCTGCAGACCGGGGACCATCTCCGTCAAGACCTTGACTTCGTCGAATGCGAGCTTCCGCTCGAAGACTGTGCTTGGATCGATGCCACCCTCGAGACTCTTCTTGAGGACCTGCACGAAAGGCATCGCGCGCTTGCTCTCCTTCTTGTCGATAGCCTTTGACACCCCAGAAACGTCGAGCTTCATGTCGGAGAAGTTCTTTCGCACAATCTCGATGATGCTGTCCTGCCATTCTGGGTACTTGAGTGCGCAGAATACAGTGAGCTTCTTGTCCTTCTTCGGGTCGTACGACGTCTGCTTGCCCTTTTGCATCTTCTTGAGCTGGGCACCCTCGGCACTGGTGATGTTGCTGCTCGTGGAACGCACGTAATCGCGTGCAGCTGTGAGGTGCGGCTTGGTCTCCGGTGCTTGAGGATAGAGAGCATTCTGGACAGTCTCTGACTTCTTCAGGACCTCGAGCCAGATATGCTCAGCCCAATGCGGTGCCACAACGGTAACATTCAGTGCCTGTAGCTCGACGTAGCGCTTCACGAGATCGTGATGCATGCCAATGCCAGCGGCCTTTGTGACTTCTCGGTAGAAGTCGCGAGCTCCCGCGAAGTCGTACAGGCCATACTTCAAAGCAGACTTGTAGTTTGTCTCGCTGTATTGCTGCTCGACCTCCTTCACTAGGCCGTTGATCTCGTTCTCAAAGACCTCATCCCAGAAGTGCTTGTCGCCGGTACGTTGTATCGAATCATTGGTCTTATGTCGCTCATTTTGACGAACCTGGTCGTAGGTCTCGCCGTCCTTGAGCAGCCGAGCATCGTTGATGACGCTCTCGCACCACAAGCGCAGCTCGTACATACGGAGAATGTTTGCGTTTGCGACGGTCTCATCGAAGTTGGCGTCCTCGATCGTGTCACCCGCATCTGCAAGCGCGATACGGGTAGCATCAGCACCAAACTTGGCTATCGAGTCTGACAGCGTGAGGAAGTTTCCTGTAGATTTCGACATCTTCTCTCCGTTGAGCAATAAGTGGCCGTTGACACGCACAGCACGTGGCCAGTACTCGGGCTTGAAGAGCGCCACGTGTACGTAGAGGAAAAAGGTCAAGTGATTCTGGATCAAATCTTTTCCTGAAACTCGAAGGTCCAGAGGGTACCAATACTCGAACTCACGGCGCAGGCGGTGAAGAGTCTCCTCCTTGATGGAGGTCTTGGGAATCTGCTCGGTCCTGTCGAATAGCCAATCCCAGACTTCGTCAGTCAGCTCCTCGGGTGCGATGTTGGCATCGCCACGCTCCTTGCCGAAGATATCCTTGTGCAGCAAGTGCGCGATGGTGTAGTATGACATGTAGATGGTCGAGTCTGACAGACTCTCGACAAGCTGGCTTTGATCCCAAGGAAGCTTCGTACCAAGACCATAGCTTCGTGCGCAGGCCCATTGTGCCAACCAGTCCATCACCTGTACGAAAGCGTTCTTGGTCTCTGTCGAGAATGTGTTCAGTCCTTCGCCATCCTCGTTCTGGACATGCTTCAGAACCTTAGGCTGCCATTCTGGGTCACCAGACTTTTCAGGCGTACCATAGTTCATGAACCACTGGTCGAGATGCCCGGCAACACATTCGTCACCGGATCTGCTGATGACTTGACCATCAGGTTCCGCATAGGCAAAGGCATCACCCGCATCGAGCAGCTGTTGTCTCACCAGTGGCTTGGCTTCTTCGACGCTCTTACCGGCAAAGTCACCGTAGATCATCTTCCCCTTGTAAAAGCCCTCCTTGTAGGCAAGTTCCTTGGCTTCGGCAAGCTGCTTGGCATCCTTTGGCGAGTTGATCTTCATGGTTTCGACTAAGTGCTTCGCGGTCAAGTTGCCGTAAGATGGTGTTTCGATGATAGGCAGGATGTCCATATCCACCCACTCCTTCTGAATCTTGTAGTACTCTGCCTTCTTCGCGAGATCCAAGCAGGTCGCATAATCGTCAGGCGAGTCGGATGGCACACTGGTGACCACACCAGTACCCTTGGTTGGCTTGACAGACTCCATAGGCAAGATGCGCACGCCGTCCTTCTTCGTAGACAGAGGTGCGTTGACCAGGGTACCAACGACGTCCGAGCCTTGCAACTCAGCGACCTTGGGGAAGACGCCCCAGTGCGGGAAGATGTTCTGGAAGGCCATATTTCGTGCTGCACGATCTGAAATGAAGTAGTATTCCTTGCCCTTTTCCACCTCGTAGATTCCGTAAGTGACAGCAGGTCCGACGAAGCAGCAGTTCTGACCATACATGGTCTCCGGTCGTAGAGTGGCCGGCACGAAGTAGACGTTGCCGCCTTCTGGTATCTTGCCCTCGATCTTGCTCTTGGCCGCAGCTGCCCATTCCTTGACACGGAGCTTCAGCGCAGTGTACTCTTGCACTCCGACACCCTCGCCGGACTGTCTGTCGTGATCCATACATGCTTGCCCGTCCTTGGGCGAGTAGACGGTGTATCGCTTGCCAAACTTGATCTTGCCGAGCTCTTTCAGACGGTTGACCTGCCATCGGACGAAGGAATCGTAATATGGGTTGGCATCTGTGGTGACCATGGATCGTCTCCAGTCGACACGGCAGCCCAGGTTGTTGAGATCGCGCTTCCAGAGTGGAGGGAAGTAGGTCAACCAGTATTGAGGATCGGAAAATCGGTGGATCTCTTCGATGGGAATACCAAGGGCCAGCATGATCTGGAACTGGTATTTGAGAGCGACATTGGTCTTTGAGTTTGCTTTTGACTTCTTGGTGCTGAACTTGGTGACATCCTCCTTGGTCGTCTCCTGTGTGGGCGCGGGCGGGTTGCCATTGGGCTTGTCGCTCTCGTCCTTGACCTCGTCGATGGGGCAGTTCTCGAAATTCTTCCCAAACATTTCGATCTCGCGCACCAGCTTGTCTGCACACGCCTTGATGGGCATACCCGTGCAGTGGAAACCTTGGGGGTAGAGTGCTCGCTTGCCCTGCATCCGCGCCCACCCTACAGCGAACTCCAGCTTACTCGCCGTGAAGGAGTGGCCTGCGTGCGGTGTGCCGTTGACGTATGGGTAGGCCATGGTGACCATGTACTTGGCGTGCTTCTTGCGCAGCTCTGCCGGGGCAATCGAGTGGTAAGGCACTTCGTCCAGAGAGGGTGCGTCCTGCTCGAAGACTCTGTCCTGCTGCCATTGCTGCTGGTACTTCTTCTCGCTGGCAATGAGCGTGTCGCGCTTCTCCGTGTTCTCAATCTTGAGCGTGCCCTTGGGCTGCTGGGCGGCGGCCAGAGCGTCTTTGGTGGCCTGAACGGCTGCCATGGTCGCGGCAGTGTGGGTGAAAGAGCGCAGACCAGACAGCCGCGGCGTAGAGATGTATCGGAGGAGCGACGTGGTGAGTCACGATCGAGAGAAACGGTGTGATTACATGTAGGACTTATTGCCAGTGAAATGTTTTTGGCTTTGGCTGCGGCGGGAATAGTTCTACGGACGTCCCGCCATGTGGAGGGAGCTTCGACGAGAGGCCGAGACAGATAGCACCCTCTGTGTTAACACCCACATACAACACTCCTCTTCAACATGGCCCATCTCTTCGCGGGACTGTTTCGCAAGGCGCCCCAGGTCCCAGAATTCCCGCCCAAATTTCCCTTCTCCATCGAGACGAACCCATATCGATGCAAGCGAACATGGCCGCCGGACTTCACGCAGCTCTCCCCTAAGCATCAGTTCCGCCTCGAACGACGCTACAGGAGGAGATCGAAGCTGAAGTGGGCGCGACCAAACTGGACCAAGGGGGTGCAGCTGGCACAATGGGGCAGCATCGTCTTCGTCCTCATCTATGGAGTGCTGTTCATGCAGATTGATGATCGGAAAACACCGTTCGATAAGGTAAGAAGAGCACGATGCAGAGTGGCATGCCATTATGCTGAACATATCTACAGATTCGAAAATGGTACGCCGAACAAACTGGAACGATGCACTCTGCGCGAGAGCAGGACTCCGACGACAACAACAGTCCTGTTGCAACGAAGCAGCCATCATGAACAGCAAGACAGCTTCTCAGGACATGAACATACCAATCCCATACCATAGCATGCCGAGATCTAAAGAGACAGCACGAGGTCACAGTTGCAGCGGAACGTTCAGCTTGTACTGCATTGGACCGCGCCGCAATGGACAAAGACGAGCAATACCCTGTGTTCCCGCAGGCGTCATACTCCGCCTATACTGGCTTTCGCGGTCATGGCTGCTTCGATGCTAGACCCCCTGCCTGACTGTTTTTTCTTTCGAACAGGAGCCGTGCGCTGAGACTGTAGGCAAGAGTTATGGCTCGCTACCAGGAAGTTGTATCAACTATCATTCTGAGTACGATCTGCGATACTAGAGGCCTCGCCGCACGCATTTGGGCAGCGGGATCTGGTTCATGAAGGATATCCAGTCTTCCAAAAGCGCAGGGACCGGATGTCACCATAGTGGCTTCGCATGGCATGGTTTCATAACGATATCGTGGATCCTCGGCCCAGCTGGACTAGAACCACGAGACCCAATGAGTAGAAGAAACACGTCAATATGATAACGAAAAGACTTCCGAGTCATTTCCATGGCTGGGCTCTCTTTCAAAGGAACATATTCTCGCGCTTCCTGGATCCAAAGGATGCTGGAGCGAAGCCTACCATTGCCGATGTCCGCACAGACCAACCCATCGGCACCTCGCCGGCGCTATGAATCTCTTCACGAAGACTTTCTTCACCTACATATTCGACAAACATTTCCCAAGCTCTCATCACAACAGCAACCCTCGCCGGGGTAGCTCAATCGGTAGAGCGTGTGGCTCTTAGCTTCTTAAAGCGAGATCACCTCAAGGGTGTGTAGCAATCATGTCTTGATACTTCTATTACTTCAATTCTCATCAATCTTCACAGTCGTGGTATGTTCGCACTCAATATCTGGGTTGGTCAGATTCAACCTTCTAACTCTTGAAAAGGGTTCGAGCGTAAGTCATTACGATATATGTGATCAGTGCAAGGACATTGCCTAACATAAGTCCAAGCCCACCTTCGGCTATTCCTATAGAAAGTCTCCAGACCTTTCTCTTTTTTGCATTCTTTTGGTATTGGCATGCATTGAATGCCTGAGCTTTCATACAGTACCAGCTATCGTGCACAAATCCTTTCAGTTTGTCTTTCACCTCCCGGCAATAGTGCTTAATGTACGGACCGACGGCCTAGGGGCATGCAATGCTTGGGATAGTCCCTTAGGCCATATAAAGAGTCACTCATTCTGTATTTGCGATTTGCAATACGGAGCGGTCTAATTGTCGGGTAGGCAACAAGTCACTCGTTCGGCAATGATAGCCACGAAAAGCGACTTACCTACTCTCGTGGTGATGGCTCTCTCCACCAAGAGCCACGAGACAGCTCAGACATAGCTTAACCACAAAGGAGAACCAAGTTGATCGCGTATCTACATGCTGCGCCTGTTGCTGCTTTGCTCTCTTCCTTTGGCGCTCAAGCGGCAATGGATCTCTACTGTCTGAGAGAGAGCTCAAGCTTGCCTTTCTTTTGTACTATACACGACTCAACCCTCTAACAAGTCTAGCAAGTCTACGAGAAGCTCTTGGTGAAGCTCTGCACAACCTCCTTCAGCTTGCCCTCAAGGTCCTTGCTGAGCGAACCCTCCTTGTCAATCCGCTCCAAAAGCGCCGACTCGTTGCTCTTCAAGTGGTTGAGGAAGTCAGCCTCCCATTGTAGGATCTTGTTGACTGGAACGCTGTCGAGGTAACCGTTGACACCAGCGAAGATAAGTGGCACCATCTCGTTGACGGCCATTGGCTGGTACTGCTTCTGCTTCAGAAGCTCGGTGAGACGCTCACCACGGCTGAGGGTCTGCTTGGTGGCGGCATCGAGATCAGAACCGAATTGTGCGAAAGCTGCGACCTCACGGTACTGGGCCAAGAAGAGCTTGAGGGAACCGGCGACTTGCTTCATGGATTTGAGCTGAGCAGCGGATCCGACACGGGAGACAGAAAGACCGACGTTGATGGCTGGACGAATACCCTTGTAGAAAAGCTCGGACTCCAGGAAGATCTGGCCGTCGGTGATGGAAATGACGTTGGTTGGAATGTATGCAGACACATCACCACCCTGGGTCTCGATGACTGGGAGGGCAGTGAGAGAACCGGCACCAAACTTGTCGTTCATCTTGGCCGCACGCTCGAGAAGACGGGAGTGGAGGTAGAAAACGCTGTAGATCATTAGTGAATGAAGCGAGGTTCGCGCTCAATCAATTGACTTACTCTCCTGGGTAGGCCTCACGACCTGGTGGACGACGGAGAAGCAGAGACATTTGACGGTAGGCGACGGCCTGCTTGGACAGATCGTCGTAGACGATGACGGCATGCTTTCCGTTGTCACGGAAGTATTCGCCTTGGTATATGTTAGCAAACTGGTGATATGGTGATGATGTTGTAGTGAAATGTGAAGCGATGTGTTCGTAGGGGTGGCAGGGGTGGATGGATTGGTGTATTAGTTGTCGTCGCCCGAGGCCGATGAGTCCACGTCGGACTCATCATCCACTGGAATCGCCGTTGGTGAAGCCATTGAGCCGGGCTCATTAGACGCCTTCTTCTTGTGCTGCTTGGAGAGGAGATGCTTCTCCAAGTGCTTCGCAAACCCAACGGAATGTCGCATGTTGCGCAGTAGAACCACTTCCCGCGCTTGGCTTTGGCGATGCATTTGGCTCTGCGGAGAGCGTTCGCCGACTTTGGGCGGCGAACCTTCGAGCCTCGGTTGATGTCGACTTGCAGTTTGTGCTCCTTGGAGGCCATATGTTTGGCATGGCCACTCGAATTGGCGGAGGGATGGTTGCAGTCACCACGGAACCAGCGACGGGACTCCTTGGCTCTTGTCCGAGTGCCCTTGTGTTGCTCTTGGACCTTGGCACGATTCTTGTTTGTCCACTCCGGCTTTTGCAGGGCCCTCTTGGCGAGGTAACCTTTGAGGTCGGCGGTGGTCTCACGCTCGTAGTATCCTGTACCAGCTTTCGATGCCGTTCTTTCTGCGGCGAGCTGTGCGGACGGCGTCGCGAATGAGTAATTCTCCCGCGGACAGCTTGTTGTCTCGAATGGCCTCGTTGAATGGCGTGTGGCTATTGGCAGGCAGCCAGTCCACTTCCATCCTAGACCAAGGCATGAACGCCGAGATGATGGGATCCGTGCAAGTCTCCAGGACAGAGTAGAAGATGTCGGTGAAAGTGGCCTCTATTGCCAGGAAGCGGCCATGGGCACGAGGTCTCAGAGTGACGGCTGGAAAGGGAGTTCGACACAACATGCCGATGTGGGCAAGCTCGTAACCTTGGTCATAGTACTGCCGAACGTAGCGCGGCAGTAATGGGTGTTGCTTGTCTTTGCAATGGGGTATGCGCTTCGTCCAGCACTGGGTAGTCTCGATGCCAGATCCGATACAAAGAGTAGGCTCGCAGCCATCCTTGGTCAGGAGGGCGGCGTACACAGCCCAATGGTGTTTCAGCGCGGGTGGTGTGGTGAGGGAGTAGTCTGGTGATGGCGGAGTGTCCGACTTGAGCACATCCAAGAGACCAGGTGCGAAGGTGAGTGGCACAGCAGCTGGAACGTTGCTGAGAGCACCATCTTCACTCAGGACAAGGGTGAAGTCTGGGTTGATGTACCATTCCGGTACGTCGAGGGTGACGTGCTTGAGCATGTACGAGTCAACCAGATCTCGCAGCTCCTGAAGCTCGGCTGCCATCGCTGCCGAGGGATCCGGGCGTTGCTTCTTGACAAGGTACTTCTCCATGAGTGACTAGACTGATTGAGCCTGACTGAAAAGGGCTTCTGTGAGGATTGGCCGACTTTGGACGACGTCCAATATGGTGCGTACAGTCGTTCAAGAGACTCTAACGGCGTCGGCCGACGTTGGCCAATGTCGATGCAGGTAAGTGGCGGTGTCTCTCCAAAGTACTCCAGGGACGCCGGCAATGAGTAGGTGACGGCCTTAGAATGGAGGACCTCAATTGTGGAAGCGGCGGACGACGACAACGATGGTGAAAGGTGATGTTGGTGACACTGATAGAGTTATTTCTGCCCACACTCCATGAGGAGCGAGCAAAAATCTACTCCCAGGCAGCCATTGCATACTTTGAAGGTGCGCATGTCGTGCTGTGGTATGGAGGAAGGAGCGTGCTGGGTCTTTGCATGGGTGTGGGAGGAGGAAGGTGCCAAGGTGGGCGTCGCACCCAGCACCCCAAACAAAAGAAACAGAACAACTAACCCATGGAGCATGCCGAAAACGGTGCAATGTACCTGCGATTCTTCCTTTAGCATGGTCGCAACGCATTGTGGAAGTGTTCCAAAAACTTACTGCAATGGAGCGGCCTCGGAGGCAGTGGCGGCGACAATGACGGAGTACTGCATAAGGTAAGGTAGATTAGCATAGGTGTCTCAGAAAGAAGGGTTCAAACATTGGTACCTTCATGGCATCATTCTCTTCAAGAGTCTTGACGAGCTGTGCAACGGTGGATCGCTTCTGACCGACAGCGACGTAGATGCAGTAGAGCTTCTGGTGCTCGTCGGAGCCGTTGTTCCATCGCTTCTGGTTCAGCATGGCGTCAAGGGCGACGGCAGTCTTGCCAGTCTGACGGTCACCAATGATCAACTCACGCTGACCACGGCCGATGGGCACCATGGCGTCGATGGATTTGAGACCGGTCTGCACTGGCTGGTTGACGGACTTTCGTGGAAGAATACCGGGGGCCTTCATCTGAGCACGGCGACGCTCGGTGGTCTTGATTGGGCCCTTTCCGTCAATTGGGTTGCCGAGAGCGTCGACGACACGGCCAAGCAACTCCTGGCCGACTGGGACATCGACCTATGTGTTGTTGTTAGAGCTGGAGTCTCGGCCATGCTTGGCCTCCGCCAGGCGTATACTCACAATCTCTCCGGTACGCTTGACGGTCTCACCCTCCTTGACCAATCTGTCGGAACCGAAAAGCACAACACCGACCTGGCCGGCTTCGAGGTTCATGCACATGCCCTTGACGCCGGAAGCGAACCTGCATGTTCGTTAGCCCGGTGTTGGCACGGAGATATGGCATGCTCTATACGTACTCGACCAGCTCCTCAGCCTGGACATTGCTCATGCCGTAGACACGTGCGATGCCGTCACTTTTAGCCATTAGCCATTGTACCATGTGCCGCCATCAGTCATGTTGTATCGTACCCGACAGTGAGGACACGGCCAGTCTCGGCAAGACCAGACTCCTCCTGCACGCCACGGATTCTCTGCTCGAGGATTGAGGAGACCTCAGTCGGCGAGGCCTTGGTGTCGGCGGCATAGCCACGGTAAGCGTTGACGACGGCGGGTGCGGTGCGCTGCTGTTGATGGAGAGATGATGTTAGCGCGCTTCTCCCTGTTTTGCTCGGGGGCGCTCAACCCGCCCGCGTAGCTCCAAGAAAGCTCCAATACCGCCTCGCCACGGAATCCGCAGTGCCTCTGGGTTCCATCGAGGCCACTGCTGGTGCTCCCGGGTGGCATTGGAGCTCTGTCGTTGGCGCAAGAGGTGATACTAACCGCTTGAATTCTGCTGCCAGCGGACAGGGCGCCGGCCGCGCGAGCGCTCGTCCGGATCGCGTTTCTGAACATGGTAAAGGTACTCTGGGGGCTGTGTGTGATTATGGCCGCTCCCACAGCGTGTTGTAGTAGATGAATGGAAGAGTGGGGAGTGGGTGGTGGATGGGAGATGTCGTGGTGTGAAGACCTTGAGCTTGCCAGTTTCCGCCCACAACGTCCGTGCTGCAATTGCCGATTTGCTCCGACGTAGACAAAATGTCTGGCCGCAGCAGCGACACGACATCGTTCAATACACATCCAGACAGGTCTTCTATCTTGATCAGGATGGTTCAAGATATCTCGCTGCTTTACCATTGACAATAACAGTTCGTCTATGTCAGAGCGCTCGTCGCAAGCAATGATTGACCTCCGATTCTTGTACGCGGCCGTGTCTTTTGTCTACTTAGCGGGAGGACCTCACCTCGCCTCATCAGCTTGATCACTCTCCCCTCTCTCTTCTCCATCCTTCGCACTTCAGTCCAGTCCTTGCCAGTGCCAAAACCCTCTACATAATCCCTTTGCGACCGCGATAGGTCTGTACAACAAGATCCTGCACCATGGCTTTGAATCTCGAGAAACAACTGCTCTTCGTATGCGCTACCACCCTTGGCCCGATCACAGTTGATGCTGATGCTTCTGAAGTATGGCGCTTACCACCATGATCCGGTATTGTGAACATGAGTCCACGGCACTCGAAGCTCTCACTCATGCATTTAGGTCAATATTGGCATACACATAACGTGTGTGCCCATAATACTCTTGACTGGTTTCTTATTCGTATGTGTTCAATTCCAGGTGGTCTATACACATGCTGATCAAGTCACAAGGGCACGAATACACCAGCTATTTCTGTCCCAGAATGGCTATCGATACCATACCTGCCATACAACCTCGGAACCATCGCCTGCTTCCTGTACTCCTCGCTGTACATCCTCCTGGAGCCTGTAGCAGGCGCAATGTTAGCACCTCTCCTCTTGGGCGGAACGGCGTACGCCAACCACTTGACTTCGTCCTACGGCATGAACGCCAATTACATCGCCCTTGGCGTTCACATCGTCTCCTGGCTGGTACAGTTCGTCGGACATGGAGTCTACGAAGGCCGCGCTCCTGCACTGTTGGACAACCTGGTGCAAGCAATCTTCCTTGCTCCGTTCTTCGTCTGGCTTGAGGTACTGTTTGCCTTTGGCTACAGGCCTGAACTGAAGGCCCGCGTGGATACTGCCATCAAGGCAGAGGTTACTAAGTTCAAGGCAGAGAAACAGAGCAAGCAAGCGAAGGGAGTTACCAATGGTCACGCGAAGTGAAGGTTTGGTACCAATACGACAGATGGTCATTCGACAGTATATATTTCATGACGGCCGCCAGAATGATGTTACGATTAGGGGCTGGCGGATGAGGCTGTGGTGGTCGCGCAGGCAGCTTTTGCATGTGCGAAGTCTCACTTCCAGGCTACGCCAACTCTACTGGTCAGTGGCGTGTGATTAGGCAGAGCAGCAATGATATTCGTACGAACCCGCATACCTCAATACTTGCTCGATGGCGTTGCAAGCGCGCCCCCCCCCCCCCCAACCGGGGGAATATACAATGGCTTGCTGTGAACTTGAAATGAACCCCTGTGCCCCCGAGCGCCTACGCTAAAGATAACACATCGTTCAACCGCTGGATAGCGGTGGCTCAAGCCGCAGACACAAGCTCGGGCGTGAACTTCTCCTCCATAGACTTCGTTGCACTGTCGTTCTCCGCATCGGTAACTCTTGGTGCGTCTCTCGAGATCCCCGCTGGCGCCTGTGTGTTCGCAGGCCTTTCATCCACTCTCTGTCTCGGTCGCCAATCTCGTATATGCTGGACTGGCCCACCTTCCACCACCAGATCCTTGCTGTCTGCTGCTCTCCCCAATACTGTGCCTTGTAGCCTCGTATCATCGCCCGTCTTGCTATGTTTCTTCTTGAGCATCGTAAGAAAGTCCTCTGAACGCACGACGTTGCCTCCCACTCCGACAGCTGGGAGCATGGCGGTACTTGTCTCTGGCGCTGCCACCCGCTTGATCTCCCTGAACTGTGTCGAGTCGTACCATCTGGTGAAATCGCGAGTGTCTCTTGTGTCTTCTTCCTCTCGCTTGCGCTTCTCCGCCATCATGCGCGTCCTACCTCCATTCTGCGGCTCGGCCAGCTCCGTAAGAGGTACTCGCAGCCTTTCTTTCCACGCCTGCTCTGCCGGATCGTCCAGTGGAATGAGGACGCCGCAGTCCGACAGCGCCATGCGCACGTCTGTGATGGTCGGGACCGGGTCGTTGTGGCTCGATAGTGCATGTTGCGCAGTCGCAGATGCGAGAGCTAGCAAGTGACGCTCCGCCAGGTTCACCAGCGTGTCCAGGACTGACGGCTTGGTGCTGTGGAAGCCTGCAGCGCGGAGGGTGTGAATGATGGTCGGTCGGAGAAGAGCTCGGTGGATATCGTGTGATTGCGACATGATCGCGAAGTATGGGTGATATGTATTATCGAAGTATCATGTTTTTGGCAGAGTCGCGACGCTAGTAGTAAGTGAACTTCTGATGCTCGCAAGCTCGTCTCGAGTGATCGTTGCTGCACATGACTAAGCAGGGTCGCAGGGATGTTTGGCTTTGACAGCACCTTCGTCTCGCAATAGCTTCATTCACCGCAATGAGCTGGCCCCGAATTTCAATCCACCTTGATGATACCATAATACCATTGGTGGCTGTTTGCATGGTCGAGCCTGATGTGTCAGCGTCCTGCTTCCAGGCACCACCTCAACAGCTTTCCGGACATACTGGTCAAGAAGATGTCTCTATGCTACGGTCAATGCTGCCGTTAACGCCTCAAAAGTCAACTCCACACGTACGCGCTGGTAATAAAAGCGCGATATTTTTGCAGAGTGGTCATCGAATGGGAAGCTCAGCGCCGCGCTACCTCTGATCGCCTAAGATACCGGCCCTGGTTGCGGCACAGTATGGGCCTCATGCTTAAGGTGCGTGTGGAACGATGCAGAGATCTTTCCGTCCCTTTTAATCGCAATATCTATCATGACATCATAACTCAAGGACAAAATTGATATCCACTGGCAAACACCCAAACTACTGGTCCGCTCGTTCCTGGTGGGAGTAACGCTCGCCGTTGGACATCATTCCTTCTACCATCCTCTAGACCGTACCGAAGTCTCCTCCAGAACGATAAGCATCGCAGGCCTACATACAACGCAGCAGTAACTGGTCTCTGTGGCTAGCGTGAGCATCGCAACCGATTTCAAGGCAAGCCTGGTCTTATGCGCATCCGTCGCATATATTCAATTGTTTTCCAGGGCCGTCTCCATTCGCTCTTTTAATATTGAGACTCTAGACCAGTGGTATGCCGCCCTGAAAGACATGCGGTCCTTGTTTTGTATATTAATTCACTAAAGATACCCGTTGTCGACAATGGTTGCTTTGACAGCATGGTATGTGCCCAACCGGCTGCAGTGCTTCCTGGCTTCACTGACGCGCTGTTAGGCTGCTTCCTATAGCGGCTGTCTTTTCACCGGCACTGGTTTCGGCAGTTTTCGATCGGATTAGTACGACGCTGGGCTCAGCAGAAACCTGTACTTCGGCATCTTTCCTCGCGCACTGAACAGCTCGTCGCTTGGTTCGCAGTTCATGGACTATTATGCCTGGGATACAACGCAGAAGGCTGCTGATGCTGCAAGCCGCCTGATGAATCATTATTTCCAAGACGCCACCCCAATTCGTGGTAACCTAGGAGCAGCGAATTACTCTCTGCGGTTCTCCTACGTCAACTCAGAGCAAAATATTGATGTGCTCTCGACCACTGCGGTTCCGATGGATACGATGCACCTCAGTGAGATTCGTCTGGGTACATTGTCAAACGGCCAACTGGATCTTGAAACCTACTGTAACCCTTCTGACGAGCCCCATAACTTTGGCAACCCTTTCAGGCCGAAGTCATATCAAGCCTTGTGACAAGCGACTCTATCGAACTTTTTGGGTGCAAGTGGAGGTAGCTATTTACAAGCTGGAGCAGCAAGCGACGATACATATGGCTACGCCGGGCAAGCCGTTATTCCGGACAGCGTAAGTCCAGTGGGGCGCCAGTACCACTACGTACTTGACACCGATATTTGCAACCACTGTTGTCAAGACTTTTGAGCTGTCTGCCTTGGTGCAAGCACAACCGATTGCAAAAATACTGGTCAACGTCACAGTCTGGTCCCTCATTGGGACACGCAGAGGCCCTTTTACCTCTCGAAACCCGAGGGAGCACAAATCAGTTCTCTCTGAAGGCGGCATTGCAGGATCTCTTCTTCAACATTACTCTATCTACAGGTGAATCAGCATTGCCGGTGCGACTTGAGTCAGGGAGCTGCAGGGCATTGTCGACAAGTCTCGCGCCGTTACATCCCATTCCTGACTTACTCTATAGCGAGCTGTCCAACACTGCACCCAGTGCCATCTCACTCGAGCGGTCACGTCCTCACTGGCTAACGTTTTTGGATAGATACAACATTTCGAGTCAGTTCGCACCTCCCAATATTGACGTCATATTCCGGGATTACGGCACTGTGTTCTCGTACGATGCTCAGAAGCTGTGGCTCGCATATGGCATCGCTCTTGGTGCCTCAATTTTGCACGTACTCTGCGGACTTTACGCTATCCTCCGCACAAATGCCCCATTCACGGCCAACTTCTCGACTATCATCAGGCTCGGTTTGCATGCGGAGATTGATGTACTAAAGGGCGAAGCAATTCCTGGCAAGGACCCTTTACCCAGAACGACCGCTCAGACTATACTGCGGCTACAACCAGGGAAAGTTGGAGGCCGAGAGCCTCCGTTGTAATGGTGTGTGCCGGCGAGCATAAGGGCAGCTGCAAAAACAGTTTATCTAAACAGTCTGGTTTCAGGTCGGCAAGAGGCGCTTTCGCATTCCGAGGATCCTGCGACAGACATACACCTCCCGAACGGGCCTTTCCGATACGCGCTCCGTGTTGTCGAATCCCGTTGCTCGAATGTGCTGGTATACTGCTACGTTGCTTGGCAGCAGTCGTATGGCGGCAGAGGAAGCGCGTCGCTTCAAGCTGCTTTCACTACCTGAAGATCTCTTGAAATGAACATCAGCAGCAGCACAAGGCTTGAAAAGACCAAACCATATCACTTTGGCAAATGCGAGTCCCCGCCTGGTCACGTGGACGTGGAGGCGTACCCGAGATCTGACTGATTTCTCATCTCGCGCGAACGAGGCACGATCCGACTGTATCCTGGCCGGCGCAGATCGGTGCTGGATATGATGTTCTTGTTCATATGGAAGCACGATACTTCGCAGCAACAAACGACGGCCGGCGCGTCAGATGTCGCACTATTTCGCGTTTCGTTTCACATTCTGACAGTCCCACGGCAACGGCAGGACTACAGCGCGAGACTACCATCAGACTCGAGGAAGGTGCACATCCGTTTGAAGCTCTCCGCAGAGGTTCAAGCTGTGCCGCATAGTCTTATTGTGAAACACTTGCGGCATTCTGACTGCATTTCTTGTGTCGTGGACCACCAGAGAGCAACTTCATGTCTCATGCATATCGAACAGCAGCCACTGAACGTGCGATTCAGTATGGCTTTGCCCAAGGCCGCCTCCAAAAGCTTCACCTCAAGCTTGTTCAAGTCTTGTGAGACGCTGTCTATTGGCATCTAGACAAGCAGAGCGAATCAGTCACAGAAAGACCAAGTACTCATTCACACAACTTGCCGCGTCCAGTGAGTATCAGCTCGACGAGTAATGAATGCGCGTTATCGCACCCTGCTCCTCGAGTCTGTATATATATCTTTTGGTCGCGAGCCTTCTAGCTTCTTCTCATCCCCTGCAAGTCTACATACAGCAGCAGCAAGCATCTAAATGCTATGCTCTCTACAACCACAAGCTATTGACCAGCAAACACCGCTCTTCAGCACCATGCATTCTAGCCGGACTAGAGTCGCCACGATACTCGGACACTCACGAACTTCGGCCTCCTTGACAGCCAATAAAATGGGTGTCAGCTTTCCGTCGATCGCATGCATCGCGTTGCTCTTCTCGACCACTGCGTTTTCCCACATGGTCATCAACTCTCCAGTGCCATTTGGACAGAAGACGCTCACGAATTCGCCGCTTGCCTCGGACGGTTCCGACTTCCCTTGCAAACAACGAAGCGGCGTGTACGACATCACAGCCATGAACAAGATGGCTGTTGGTGAGCAGCAAACTCTCAATTTCACAGGTGAAGCTTCGCATGGCGGGGGAACGTGCCAGCTCGCTATCAGCATGGACAAGGCTCCCACTAAAGACAGCATCTGGAAGCTCATTCAAGTCTTCGAAGGTGGTTGCCCAGTCAAAGCCGATGGCAACGCTGGCTCGCACCCCTTCACTTTTGAAATCCCGAAATCGATCCCGAATGGTGTTTCGACGTTTTCATGGATCGTAAGTAAGCCTCTACCTCCCTTTCTGAGACATCTTCTGACCTTTTTTAGTGGTAAGTATTTTAGGGGAATACGTATAACCGTGACTTGGCTAGCAACGTCTCAAGCTGGCTAAGCTGTCTTAGACAGCGGCACGACCGCACATCAGCAGAGCCCTATAGGGGTGCGCTAAGAGACGTTTCTAGCTTGGGCACGGTAGCATGGCTTTATCTGTCTCCAAATTGCCGAACATCTACTGACTTCCTAATCATTATAGGTACAATCGCATCGGAAATCGCGAGATTTACATGAACTGTGCACCAATCACAGTCACCGGAGGCTCTGACTCAAAAGATGCCTATGACAGCCTTCCAAATGCCTACTTCGTGAACATGGACGCCACATGCAAGACCCAGGACTCCGCTGACGCGATCATTCCCTTCCCTGGTGAAAATGTCCTCAAGGACTCGTCCAATCTCAAGTCCGCCACTGGCTCAGGCTGCGCTTCGAAAGCGGCTGCGCAAACTTCTAGAGTGAAGGGCTACAAGAGCGCTACCTCCGACGATGGCGCAGCATACAAGGCACCTGCTCAGACCACTGCGTCAGCAGCGAGCGAGGCCCAGCAAACATCCGCAGCGACATCTGTAGCCTCATCCAGCACGACTGCCCCCGCATACACCTCAGCGCCAATGACTACAGCAGTTGCCGAGGTCACTTCATACCCAACGATGACCGTGTCGTCTGGCGAAGGTGTCTTTGGGCCTGGCTCCACAGCCGGTTCTGCTGCCGCGCCTGTCGAGACTGGGTCTTCGAGCAGCTCCTCCTCAACCTGTACGAGCGACGGCCAGATTGTCTGCAACGGCGCCAGTCAGTTCGGTATCTGCGACCACGGCAAGACCGTCTGGCAGGCTGTCGCAGCAGGAACACAGTGCCAGGACGGTTTCATTACGAAGCGCTCGGACAGCAACGCTCATGTCCGCCGACATGCCCAGCACGTTGGCAAGCATCGGGCGTAGGCTTCTG
This sequence comes from Nothopassalora personata, assembly GCA_033816765.1. NCBI lineage: Eukaryota > Fungi > Ascomycota > Dothideomycetes > Mycosphaerellales > Mycosphaerellaceae > Nothopassalora > Nothopassalora personata. Next base: position 2,994,693 of record CM066287.1, on the reverse strand, counting down.
GAATCAACTTGACGACACTCACGAACGACCGACGCATTGACAGAGTACTAAGCATAGCATGAGCATGAAGCATTTGCAGGCGTTTTTGTGGCCTTTGAGCCTGGATTACGGGCTGGGTAGCACGGAAGCTCGCAAATCGACAGATTGGGTACGGTATAAGGCGTTTAGGAAATTTTCTGGTAGTAATGTAACGTCGCGAATCACGACTAGGGATCATCGTTTTGTCAGTCCTCTTCTAATCCAAGTCTTGTGCACGAGTGAAAGTGGTGGTATCTCAGGGTCCAGACCCTCGGCATACCAACCCCACAAAGAGAGAGAGCTGCCTGTGTTTGAACTGCAAGATACACGTCTTCCCTCCTCGCGACATTATTTGAGCTACGGGCATATCTGAACGAATCGCATTACCCACTCCCGCACCACACTTCGCGCAAACTGGCGCATAGCCGAGGCCTGACTCGGCGACCATAGAGCACTGATCTGACGCCCTGCGACTCGCGATCCTCCCACATAGTCACCACAACACGGCGCGGGCTTCCTCAGCATCCACCTGCGGCAGACCCTCGCGGTCTTGCTTGCACCACTAGCACCACAGCCATGTCGGCCGTCAATTCGAGCCGCGTCAACGCGCCGCAGGCCTTCGTGTCGAGCTATGCGCCGCGCATTCGCACATATGGCAACTCGCTGTTGACGCCTGTTGTCCCTCAAACCGTCCTCCCTCCCACCCGCACCACCAAACGAGGCACCACCGCCATCAACTACGCGGAGGAATTCGAAGATGACAGCATTGACGAGTCGGATGGTCCTCGGCGCGCGACAGGTCTGCGTACTGCCCAGCAGCGGCGCGAACCGGATCCGCTGGTGGAGAAGGCCAAAGAGCTGGGCAAGGACATTTATGCGCCCGTCGATGTGCAGGGCATCTGGCGAGACTGGATGGGCAAGCCGAAGCGCATCCTGACGGAGCGACAGATGCACGTGCAGTCTGCCCTGCCCACCACCCTCATACCCATCAAGATCGATCTTGAGGTCGCGCCCTTCAGGCCTGAGGCTGCGTTACCTACTCCCAACAACGCTAAAGACTTCGGCATTGACGAGAATCTGCCCGCGTATAAGGCACCGGAGCCGACACCGCCATACCGATTGAAAGATCAGTTCCTTTGGAATCTGCACGAAGCGTTGATTACACCAGATATGTTCGCAAAGACGTTCGTAGACGAGCTGGACTTCCCGGCCATGAGGAAACAGGCTATGATCGTGGAGATTTCGCAGCAGATCCGGCTTCAATTGGAGGAACATGCTGCGACTGCGCTACATCCACTCTTCCAGCCAGAGGCAGCAAATCCTGCGCCGCCTACGACGAATGCTCCAACACCATCGCTCAGACCTGCGTTGTCGCGAGAGGACTCATCAACTCCAATGCAAGCAGAAACACCAAATGGTGCTTTCCTGCAGCTACCGCCTACTAGCGGCCAGAATGCTTCTTCGGATCCTCCTAGTCCAATGCCGAACGGCATTTCGACTCCAGCTCTGGCCGTGACTGCGCACCCTCTGCCAAAGGATCCTTCAGCGTCGTCAGCTCTCAACCCACCAGACACACATCGCTGCATCATTACACTATCCATCAACCATCAGAACAAGCTCTATACAGACAAGTTCGAATGGTCCTTGCTGCACCCCCCTGGATTTCCGGAAGTCTTCGCGAAGCAGACATGCGCCGACCTTGGACTACCTGGAGAATGGGTTCCTAACATGGCCCATGCCATCTACGAGGCCAGTCTCCGATTAAAGAAGGACATGATTGACAACAATGGAACATTGGCAGGCGTGGTCGGTAGTGGCGTTGACGGCTGGGGTGTGATCGAGAATGAAGCTTGTGAATATCATGGCACCGCAGAATCGGCACTCGGCGTCGGCGCGGGCTGGAGATTCGATGAGGACGGGCTCGGCGTAGACTGGGAGCCAAAGCTCGAAGTGTTGAGCAAAGACGAGATCGAAAGGCGCGAAGGAGATCGCGAACGACAAATCAGGAGACAACGCAGAGAAACGGCACGCTTCACAACGAATTACTCTTTACAGACGCAAAACAGTGGACTTGGCGACTACTTCTCTGGCGGTCTTGGAGCATCACAGACGAACGGTGGGGCGGATGACGAGCGGATGGGTCGTGGTGAGCGAGCGAGGAAGAAGCGCCGCTTCAGAAGTTTGTCGCCTGTTGGTCGGGAAACGCCAGAGATTGCAGGCTTTGGCGGCACGACAAGTCAGCTGTCAGAAGGCGAGCGCCAGTACTGGAGTTGTTCACACTGTTGCGTATGGGGTTCCGCGATATGGGGAGTCCGTGATGGTCCTGCAGGGCCTAGAGTGAGTCACTTTGTCTTGGCCGTCCTCTTCACTCAACTGACAGTATACACAGACTCTGTGCAACAACTGCGGACTACTGTATGAGCGTGACAAGCGACTCCCGCCTTGGAACTACCGCCTCTTCTACCACGAGAAGAATCAAGGATCCCGCGAAGCTCACCTGCCACAATACGGACAAGGAGCTGCAGCGCCTCCGCCACGTCAGCCGACACATCTCCAGTCTGACATTGCTTCATTCCCACAACTCACACCAACTCAGACGCCCCGGCCACTACGCGACGATGTGAACCCTTCATCGCATCTATACACTGGTGCCTCCTCCGGTGGTCAAGGCCAAATCAGTGCTTCAACCATGGCTGACATTGTCAACTATGCAGAACCTGGCGAGGACCTCGACTGGACGAAGATCACGGAACCTCGCGAACGAAAACGATTACAGAACATCATCAATGGACGCAAGTATCGTGAGCGCCGGCTGGCCGCTGAAGGCCATGGAGGCAGTGGCGGCAATTATCCGGGAGCCGCAGGCGTGGGGAGCTTCTTGAGCGCAGGGTATGGACAGCGTCAGTCTACCTTGCAGCAAACACCTTCTGCTATGAGCATGGACTCACCGCAGAAGTGAGCGGCTGCTACTGTATCTCGGACGACATGTATCACTATTGCACTTTAGCGTGGCGAGAGGAATGCATGGCGATGAAGTAATGAGAAGAAGCGTTCGATCATGTCGTCACTATCATCGTCCAGCTGTGTCTTCAGCTGCTTTTAACATCAAAATAGAAATGCCCGGGAGCAAGCGCTCGATCGCTAGCAGAACGCCAACTCCCATACATGATAACATGACTTCCACACGTCTCGCCAGTGGAACAAACCCACTGCCTTCGCTGTTTCCTCCTTCACTCCTCCGTGTCTTGAACTAGGGCGACCTTCTTACTCTCCGGCTCAGCATCACTTTCGACTGCGCCATCTGCCTTCCGCTTCGCACCCGCTACAGCAGCAGGGATAGCAGCAGCCGCTGTACTGCGCGCGGCCTTTGGTTTGATCCCCACGGCTCCGACAACATTGCGGTCGCCAACAATCTCCAAACCACAATTGATCGTCAAATCGATCCTCAGAGGTCGTCGTGTTCCTTGCACCGTACCATCAGCGCGTCGTGCATTGGCGGCGTCAATCTGATTGACAGCGTGGAGAAGCAGCGTGCTGAATTTGGTCGCATCCGCCAGAGGTGTTGAGGAAGTTGGCACGAGGTTGTTACAGCCCTGGATTCGGTGCGCGGCGTTGATGATGAGTTTGAATGGAGGTTCCTCCTCCTCCTCCTCCCCCTCGTCTTCGGAGTCGGAAGAGTCCATGTCGGATTCTGAATATGGGGGTGGTGCAATCTCTGGGGACCGGGTGTTGCGAGCTCGCTCTTGGAGGAGTTTCTGGGTGAGGTGGGTGATTGAATCCATGGTGTTGGAATGGAAGGCGGTGGGCTGAGGATGTACTCTGGCTCTGGAGATGGATGCAGCAGAGCAGGGTGTCTGATTGACTGCGGTGTCTGGAATAGGCAATGACACCAGTGCTGATGTGTGGCCGCAACGAGACACTGGGGGAGTGTGACAGATGTTCTCCTTGGCTGAGGCAGCTGACGCTCTTGTCTCGCAACGACTGTTTGCTTCCGAAAGTAGAAGGTGCCTCGACAGAATAGTAATGGATCTTCTTGAAGTTTGGATGTGAGCGTTGATGATAGTAAGGAAACGAAGAAGCGAAAGTGGTGAAGTTATGATTGGCAGTGCGACAATTGCAAGCGGAGGAAACAATAGTGGCAGGCCTGCACCAAGCCTTGAGAGTGCTATTGTCGGTTTTGCTATTGTAGATTCCAGGCCGTGTCAATGCATCCATGTGTGTGCCGTGCCACAAGCTGGCCCGCCAATGGCAAGCACGCACGCCCTGCGATGGCGGGAAACTGCGGACCACAGTACTATGATATGATGATCACGCCCTGCCGCTACCATGTCTAGCTTGAATAACGAGTGTGCTCAATCATGGTGTAGGGCGCTAATTGCAGCTCGATACCAGGTGCATCTTGATTACTTAGAGTTGCTATTGTCGAGGCAGGAGGTTGGATCTTGACAATAGCTAAGTTTGACGCTAGTGAGAAGGTGGGGCTCGCTTGAGCAAGGCATTTGATGCGAGTATTGTATTGTATCCATCCTCACGTCATATCACTTACTTGTTTACGGATATCAGGATGTCAGAGGCTATGCCTTCAGACTGTTCCGCAGCACTATTGTCTAGACTGCAGGCCCACGTCCAATCCACACTTTAAACGACCGAAACGGGCCACGACGCGCATCCGTATTGTTGTACTGCCTCCCAGGCGACAACTCCAATTGATCCGAACAAAAGTATAGCCATCCATCTTTGATTGCGCCAGAGTCGGCGTGCTGTATCATCCCATTGCGTACCAGAGCCTTGACCACATAGTTCTCCGCCGATACAAGTCCAGGACCGCCTGGAGGAGTATCGTTTACCGTCTCTGTGACCTCTGCCTGCTGGGTATCGACGTAATAGATCGCATTCTGTTCCGAGGCAAAGATGTACACGCGTTCGTGGTCATCCGCAGTAAAGCCTGCCTGCTCGGATGCGCACTGCCCTGGATCTTGGACGGCGGCAAGTACGTCGGCGTCGGTCGCGTTCGGATCAATGACGGCACTCTGTGGCACGTATTAGAACCTCCTTGATGCCAATACACCCCAATACAAGTTTCCGCTCGCAAGCGCTATGCCATCAGCGCCTGTCGTGCAATAGTCCTTCTGCGTACCGTTCCAGCAATATATCAGCTCGCCGTTGTATGATCCGACGTAACTTTCATCAGCCCTGACGACAGAAGTGTTGAACAGTCGGCGTACGGCGCTCCCATCTTCTAAATTCACTGCTAGTATCGACGAGTTTGTAGATTCGTCCGTAATGAAGGCGTAGCCATTGGATCCCAGCGTGTTATTGATTCGCACATCGTTTGCATTCATGCCATGTGCAAGCAGGTCCCGAGGGATGACATATGTTCTGAGATGCTGCCCAGTCTGGTTGAACGACATGATCTTTGCGCCGCCGTAGAGCGGATCGCTACCTGGCTTGGCGGTATAAAGGATACCGCTGTCGACTACCCAAAGCTGGCCTATGCTGTCCAGGACGATATTCTGCACATTGACGAAACAGGTCGAAGGATCTTGACCTTGTGTGCAATTTTGGATCGCAGCGTTTGGCCAGGGTTGTTCGTCGTGGAAATTTGTGCAGACCACGACATTATTGGGTGTCTGCCCTGAGTTTCGAGGGTACGTTAGGTACACTTTATGATTATCGTCAACAGCGAGGCCCGTAGTGCATTTTGGGAGTCATGTACTGCCTCGAGCGGTGGCCCCATGACCCCATAGTCTTCTGGGTAAACACCGCGATTGTAGCCAGGTCCAAACGGACGAAACCCGGACGTATCGAAGTATGCCGCAGTGGCTGGCACCAAGGCCAGAGCCAGATTATGTGACAACATCGCGACCTAACGAGCCACTCCTTGGCGTCTTGTGGCAAGACTTGCAAAGTCTTGGGAATGCGGAAACTTGGCTAGCATGAAGCATCAGGTACCAGAGCTTGGCCTCGAGTTGATAAGTAGCTCGATCTTAAGAGGCTTGCGGGGAAGCTCGCCTGCACGACCAGTCAGTGACGTCTTGCAGGCTAGGCGGATGTGGATGGGTCATTCAGACCACCTCCTAGATGTTAACGTGAGTACCTGGACGGAAGCAAAACATGCATGGTAGGTCAGAGTCTCTGGCAAATGACTGTCTCCAGCACTTTCCATACTCGAAGTACCCTACTACATGGTCTTCCGTACATGAGTCCAGCAATACCAGCGACGGTGGCCAACGAGCATGCACAAGGGCGGAGAGTTGAAGCGTCGAACGCGCATTTGTATTTCAGGCAGTCGTACCTATCTGCCGCATATACATGCCTCAATGGAGACGATGCTAGTCGAGCCCACCGCCTTCCAAGGGGCAGTCTGTCGTGCATCGAATGCCATATCTTCTATCTCACAGTCCGGTCTGAAGACGTCCGATCGCCCCGACGCGAATCAAAGCCGCGATTCGAGCGTAAGACCAGGGGCAGAGTATCCCTTGCCACTGCGGCTAGGCCATGGCCACCAGAGGCCTGCAGGCTGCTGGCTCGCCAATGAAGACGACAGGTATGCTCTGAGTTCGGTGAGCTACTACTGTGGCAAGCAGAATGGTCGGTGGGCATGTGCCCACATCAGAATTTCCGTTCATCCTCCATTTTTGAAAAGTGCTTCAATATGCTGCTGGCTGTTTTTGTAGGTTGTTTCGAGGTAGTGCAGCTTCTTCTCAAGATTGGCGATTTCTGCCTTCAAATCCACTGCCTGCTTAGCCTGGCGAGCCTTGACGTCCTCAGTAGAGGTCAGAACAAACCTGTCGTTCGTTGTTAGCTGGTGTAGCAGATTTAGCAGATTGCCGTGGCAAGATCTCCCACATTTTCCCAACGCCATCGTATACAGGAGTATCCTTCGGTAACGTTTCTAACTCTGTCGAGGACAATTGCAGCATTCGATTTTCCCGAGTCTTAGACGCAATCTGTGTCCGCACGATGCCAAGCTGTTGTTGCGCGAAAGCTGCCTTCTGCTCGATTTCCTGCAGCAACTGCAAGTCTGATTAGTGCGATTGTGATAAGGGTAGGAGAACGCAGTGCGGACGAACCTGCTGCAGCTTCTCGTTTGGAATGGCCATGAGGGCGAAGTGAGGTGATTACCGAGACATGGACAGCGATTGCTGGAGAACATGGAAGGCGTTATCTCAGCGAGCTCAGACGCTTCTAGTATAGCCAATGCTCACTCCCGCAGTCCAGCCGCGAGCCTGAGCATGCTGAGGTAAGCTCCGATCGGACGTCCGTTTGTTGCACTGGGACTTGTTGCTTGCTGCTTATTGCATACAATCCACGAAGTACCACTGGGACTACGAATCTAACGCTCGTCTGTGGCCTCAGCTCAAGTCGCTGGCATGCCATCATGGCTACCCTCCATACCGTACCCGCCGCCGCGAGAAGAAGGCTACTGGCATCCCCATACTTCCACTATCGACTGGTGTGAAGAGAACTACTATGGAACAGCATACTCTGCCGAGATAGTCACTCCGTCACGAACCTGCTGTTCGTCTGGCTAGCCTATGTGGGTATGAGGAATTGCGCTCTCCACGGACACGACAGGATATTCTTCCTCACGTTTGCTGGATACCTTCTCACTGGCCTTGGGAGTTTTGCATTTCACTCGACGCTGAAGTATCCAATGCAATTAGTGGATGAGCTTTCTATGATCTACACCACCTGTTTGATGACATGGGCTTCATTTGCCCACCGGCGCTCAGGAACAACCCAGGCGGTTCTCGGCGTCCTAGTGCTTGGACTTGCTCTGTTCATCACGTTGTATTACCACTACCTCCAGGACCCCTCTTTCCATCAGAACGCTTATGCCATTCTGACAGCGGTCGTGCTGACCCGGTCTATGTGGATCATGGAGACGAACATCCGACCATACTTCCGCAGCAGGCGCGAAGATCGTAGGAAGTCTCAGAGCAACGCAGCGACTATAGAACAGGATCGCCTTGACTTGAAGAGGCAGGACGACCGAGATAGGTGGATCTTGGGCCAAATGTGGACGATGATTGTCTTCGGGCTGACGGTTTTCCTCGGTGGCTTTGGCATCTGGACACTAGACAATAAGTACTGCTCGAAGATCAGACTATGGCGACACGATTTCGGCCTGCCATGGGGTGTCTTGCTTGAGGGCCACGGGTGGTAAGGTCACACATTCTCAATCAAGCTACCAATTAGCGCTGACCAAACCTTTAGGTGGCATCTGATGACTGGGTTGGGTGCATACTTCTACATTGTTTGGGGAGTGTGGCTGCGGCATTGTCTGAATGGTCGGCAGGACGAATATGAGCTTTCATGGCCCAGCAAACTAACGTCTGTACCTCATATCGTCCGGGCACGACCAACTCCGAACGGCTTTGCAAAGAAGCGTAGATAATGGGCGGAGTGCTGCGAGACAACAATCTGATATTTGAAGTCATGTTGTTGTCACAGTCAGCGATAACGGATACGCGAGGGAATCATGGCGGCGACGATCTCTACCAACAATGCTCAAGCCGTGGTTTTCCGCTAAAGCATAGCGTGGTTTCTTTTCGTGCAGAGGCGTGGACTTCGAGTCGGAGAGTCGCTCCGTCCGAATCAGTAAAGTATGGGAGAGAAGGGCTCCTACGAGACTCATCTGCATTTCTCTGTCGTCGTGCGATACATGCACTCGCCGCACGTTGTGCTCGAGCTAGCCATAGTCGGCGAGAATCATGGTCGCGCGGGCAGCGTGAGACGCCTATCGCGATTGACTTCAAAGTGGAAGTGCGGGCTCACGAAGTTCTCCACCACTACTGGTTGAACGTGATCGGCTGACACCATCGTTAACGAACTTTCTTAAAGCCGCATCTGCCGCGCAGCGCGCGTCAATTGTTCTCAAAGTCTCGAAAACGACTGCCAGAAAAGAACCGTTTGATTTGCCGAATCACATGCTCCGCGGCGGACATTGCTAACGGCCGCAACCAGGCGCGCCGGGACGAGAAGATCACAAGAGCACGACCACCGGTGATACTGATTGAGCTAACTATGCGACGACCGCAAGCTCGGAGCTGTCTGCGTGTTCGATCTCGACCTCTCGAATCCTGCAGCTTGAGCTCCTGGCCTTGTGCATTATCAATCCATCATCGTTCTCCATGCCTGCTGCCGTGCACGCAGCGCGCGGCTGCCAAGCGGTGGCGGGCAGGGTCCTAGTGCTCGCGCTACTGTACGTTGTGGATTGTCTCCACATCTCCAGTTCGCCGGCCGGTATCTGCATTGACGCTGGACTACTAGCTCTAGTAGATTGTGGGGATTCTTAGGGCCGAACGCGTTTCTTGCGTGTTGACAACGAGCACGCAGCGTCTTCGAGCTCATGGATGCCAGATGGGCCTTGCGGTCCACTGGATGGTGGCGCAAGATGTCGCACAGGGCCTGTATCCCAGTCATGTCACCGTCAGCTGTGCACTGTGTGCAGGTCAGCCGAATCGCGGAATGGCACCTCGCTGCGAGGCTCGCCTCGCTCCACTCACATGCCATGGCCATCCGCATCCTCATCATAGCGGAGATAACTCGCGCGCTAGCTCTGGTTACATATCGTCAATCGTACCCCTCGTACATCTGTGGGTGGATCGCGGGACCTAAAGTTTGGCGTGTCATTTCATGGTCTGTTCTCATGTTGTTTCTTGCATTCGCTCTGTTTCCTTCTTTCTCAGCCGCGCCAACCACTGCTGTATCATGGGCTCTTTAGCAATGGATCCTAACCTTTCACACTCCGAGGCGTCGTCCTCGCCACCCGATACCACCGACATACGACCTCAACCAGCAAAGCGAAGCGCTGCTGATGCAGGGCTGAAGCCCAATGGCATGCGACCTGCCAAGAGCGTCAAGAGAAGAGCATCAAAAGCATGCCAGTGTTGTCGCGCACGCAAAGTGCGTTGCAACGTCGTCGAGCATGGCCCTCCGTGTACGAATTGTCGATTAGACGAGGTCGAGTGCATCGTGTCCGAGAGCAAACGCAAGAAGTAAGCACAACCGGGCAAGATGTGGCTGAGGCTGAGCATCAAACTTACATTGAACAGGAAATGGTCAAACAGCGGCATCGAAGAGTCACCACACCAGGCCAAGGGTGGATTGCCTTTCAAATCCACAATGTTTCCAATGTCGGCACAGCCACCATATGAACCACTGAAACGTCCCGAGCATGTCCCTCACGCGTTGTGTACGTGATGCCCTGCCCTTGTGTCGCAAATGATCTTTGTGGCTAACGAAGTTATAGATCAAGATTTGGGCAGAGACATCAGCCTGCCGAGCAATCAGCCATCGAGGTCGTCGATTTACAGCCCCGACATGATGATGAATCTCCTGCCAACAACCCACAAGCCATCGGTCTCTGAGCCAACACCATTACTGTCCAGCTTGATACCACCAACGATACTAACGTATTCTCTGCCGCTTTACATCAAGCCTCTCCCGTCGAAGCTTGATCCGCAAGACATTTTGTATCTCGAGAAGAAGGGTGCTTTAACTATTCCGGATCCTGGACTACGTGATGAGCTGCTCAAAAGCTTCGTGGAATTTATCCTCCCGTATATGCCGCTCCTCAACGTGCACGACCTCGTGGCCACCATAGATCGGAACGATGGAACTTGCTCTGTCAGCTTGCTCCTATTCCAAGCGATCATGTTCTCAGGCATTGCAACTGTCGATATTCGCTATCTCAAGGCCGCAGGATATGCCACACGTAGAGATGCTCGACGAGATTTCTTCCAAAGGACGAGGCTACTCTACGACTTCGATATCGAAATTGACCGCATCTCGTTGATTCAGTCACTTTTGCTGATGACATATTGGTACGAGACGCCCGATGATCAGAAAGATAGCCACCACTGGATGGGCATTGCCGTGTCCTTATCGCATACGATCGGCCTCCATCGCAACCCAGACAAATCAACTGCAATGGACGCCCCGAGGAAGAAGCTGTGGAAGCGAATTTGGTGGTCTACATATATGCGAGATCGTCTTGTGGCGTTAGGCATGCGCCGACCGACGCGGATCAAGAATGCCGATTTCGATGTTCCAATGCTGGATATTGACGACTTCGAAATTGGCGTGCTCCCCGAAGGATCATCCTGCATCCCTGCAGACTGTAAGGTCCTTCGAAACGCAGACTTGCAAAGGCAGCTCGCTGTGATGTGCATCGAAAGTGCCAAATTATGCATCTGCATGAGCCACGTGTTATCGGTGCAGTACTCGGTTCTGAACAATAACCACGGGTTGTTGAGCGAAGAAGGCAGCACAAAGACCACCATGCATCTCGTGGCGAAGAAGTGGGATCCAGAGGTGAACGAGGTTCAGACCTGTGACAAGGAGCTTCAAGAGTGGAGAGAAAACTTGCCCGAGGAGGCTGAGTATGCTGTGCCATTGTGGCATGATGTGGATTCTGGCAACGAGAGCATCGTGCTGAACCGGTCATTGTTGCACATGATATACAACGCGACGCTTTCAGCCTTGCACCGACCGCAGGTACTACCTTCAACCGCAATACCAGCTCGGACGGCGCAGTCTGATATGCTGGAGCACTCTCGTAAAGCTGTTCGTCTAGCAGCCAGCGAGATTACGAGCATTGCGTACGGCCTGTTCAACCTCGACATGGTACGATTTCTCCCGACTACAGGCATCACAGTCCTGCTACCAGCCATCATAATCCACCTCCTGGACATCAAAGCCCCGGACGAAGCCACGCGACGATCGTCTCTCCAAGGGTTCTGCCAATGCATGCAAATCATGGGCAAATTGCGCGACATCTACGCCGCAGCAGACTACTCGACCGCCTTCCTCGAAGCCGCCATCCGCAAAGCCGAAATCACCCTCCCTCAAAAGGCCGACGAAGTGAAAGAGCCGCGAAACATAATCACGTCAGCACAAGGGCTAGTCGACGCTGGACGGAGAATGCACCTATTGCCAGCAGCTCCAGAATCTGGGGCGTTGACTCCACCGCCGGATGATTCCAGACCACATCAGAATCAGCGTGAGAAGGACCCGCTCACCGACGACGATATCGCCCGAAAGCTGAATTCCTATCTAGCGTCTACGCCGCCTGACTCGGAGCAGCATAATGCGCACGAGGGGATGGATCTCAGTGGTACACAGATGGGGTTGCATCCTGAGTTTGAGCCGGATTTTGATTCGTTGATTAACCTTGATGCGGCGGGTGATGTGTGGGCGCTGGAGGATGGGGCGTATGCGGCGTCGGGGGAGAGTGGCGGGTTCATGGTGGAGGGGATGGACTGGTTGAAGGGGATGCAGGATGATGGGTTGGCTGGCGCTGTATAGATTGTCTGATGAGTATGAATGATGTTTGACGTTGATGCTGTTTTCTTTAGACTGGTGAGAATGGCGCACTGCGGTTGAAATTCCGTCACACCGCCTGCCATCGTTAAAGCTATCAGCACCGCGTTTCGACGCTTGTCGCGAACCTGAAGAGACTGCAGTGATACGCCCTCGCGTAATGGACAACAGTACATTTTCCGGATATCATCGACGACGTTGCAGCAGGTGCAAGTAATTGCTTTTGCTCCTGTACGGCACGAATCGCTGTACTTGCCATCGTTCGCTGGTGGTAGCCCACGGCTGTGTCACATACGGTACGATAGGTCATACCAGGCGGATCAGACACAATTCCAACCTGTTGTTGTACATACAAATCGATGGCAATGTATGCACAAAGTTGTGTTGATGAAGACATCAGGGCACACCTCGTGGCATGCTGTCATTGGTGGCAGTTCCTGGTAAGATCCTCGGTCCCCCCTGGACGAATCAAGTTCTACTCGCCTGGTACACGTACTCTGGTTCAAGCACCTCCTTCATCATCGCGCTGCCAGGCAAAGGCAGCAAGCAACCTTTGCTTTACCTGTCAATGTGCACGATGCGTTTGGATGTTTGGGTTTGATGGCCCCTTGTCTCTCCTTACTGCAGTCTCTAATAGTCGTCTCGTTTGTTTGAGCAATAGGCATTTTTCATCGTCGCCCGTCGACGTGTCGCTCTTAAGAGGTGCCGCGCCGGCACTCGAGCAGCACTTCCCTGCTGCAGTGCACAAACGACGCGTCCGCCAATTGATTTCGGGGCCACGGCATAGTGCTGTACTCGACGAGCGATTCGCGGTCGCTCGAAGGTCAACGTGGAAGGTATGGGGAGCATTGCACTGCACCAGACAGAGGGCACTGCATCGCCCGCTCAGAGCTGGGGCAGACGGAGTGACATTGGCTGATGCTTCCAGGCACACACACCATCTCCACGCCGACGTCTGCACCGCTACCCGCACCTACCTCGCCGCCCGCTCCCAAGTATGGTCCCTCCCTGAACGATCGAGCCGAGCACCAGCAGCACCACCCGTCCGAGGCCGGTCATAGTCTGAGCCCCGAGGTCACCCGCCAACCGCCTCCTCGAACACCCGCCAGCCTGCGGAGCAAAGACACCGGGTCCGAATACTACACGGCTGCTTGGGGGTCTCCCTACGAGTTTTCGCCCTCGCAGTTCTCGCGATCCGCACGCACCGCTGTCTCGGAGCAGGCCGTCAGCGAGGATCCCAACGAGCTCTCACCAAGTCCCAGCTTCGGTCTCGAGCACCTCGTTCCCAGTCGCCTCAGCGACCTGAGTCTGCCTCAGCCGGGTCTGTCTGCACTTGGCACACATAAAGAGGACGTGTCCGATCCAGCGAATACACCGCGTTCCCGTACGCAGCGGTGGGTGCAGCTGCCTTTGCGTGAAGAGCAGTCGGAGCGGGCACATTGGTGGAGTGACGAGTCGGTGCATAGTAGCGAAGGGCGACCTCGAGCACCATCCTCGACGAGCTCAATCCACGGACCCGGGTTTCGTGCCGCCCGATCCGGACACAAGCCGCGCGAAAGCAACCGAACGCTGGACCAGCAGTCCTTCTGGAATACGCTTCGGGAGAAAAGATCGGGCAACATGGCGACTCTGTTTGATTCGCGCTGGGCCGCGACTCCGCCGCCTGATGTGGATCCCTCGCCGCAGCGCGCACGTTCAGAAAAGCAGGGAATGCTGTCTTCGAGATGGGCCGATGCAGAGGAGTCAGAAACATTGCCAGCGCAGCCGCCCGTAGAAGCTCCGCCTGCTGCGCAAAAGCCGGTCGAGGGAGTCTTTGCACCAAGGTGGGCAGATACGCCAGAGCCTCAGGAATCGGAAGAGCACAAACAGCTTGGGGCGCAGGATGATACGGCAGCGACTGAGTCTGCGCAGGCGGAAGGCGAGACCGAATCAAAGGTAGCGGTTGAGGAAGCGACGCATGTGGTGAAGGCAGTAACACCAGTGACGCATGAACCATCAACAACAGCCAATGCGGACTACACGGCTACCCAACCAACACAAAGCGGTAATAGTGTCCAGCCTGTTGTCCCGACGCGTCTGGAACCTCCACGCTTGAAGAAACGCGTGAGCTGGCGCGGTAGGAACATCATCGTTTCGATACCACGACTTGAATTTGGAGCGGCTGGTCTCGCCGAGCCCATGAGTGAATCCGAGGCACAGGATCGCCTGCAAGGATTTCGAGACGCTGGATACAATATCGATGGCTACGATCTGCTACACGAGATTGGTGAAAGCGATGGTCCCGCTCAAGTCAAAGCTATCTATCCAGACGAGTCGGACGCGCGTCTTTTGCCGCCTAAGGTCCAGGTCAAGGTGCTTCTTCCGGACCTCGAGAGATGGAAAGCCTACACGGACTGGCTCACGGAACAAAAATTAGCAGCGCTCGGAGTCACGCTGGGTTTCGATGAGCCGCCAGCGCCAACGCCGGCCCAGGATATGTCGCGGCAGTCATCTACACAACATCCTCCTCTGCCATTTTCGCCCCCTATCCCATCAACGTCAGCTGGCAGCATGGGACGTCCGCCCTTGGCACGGGGACACTCGCATACAATGTCTGTCGCTGCTCCGGTATCTCCCCTTGGTGGACCTTATGGACATATGCACAGACATTCCACGTTCACTGGTCCCATCGGTCTTCCTCAGCTGCAGCCGCCGCAGCAACAGTCTCCCGGATACCCTGGCTTACAAAAATTCTCCCCACATTACCAGTTTGCGATGTCAGGTATCCCGCGTGGCGGTTCACCTGCCCAGATTCCCGCCTTCCGACAGGACCTTGGATCTATCCGTGGGCCAGGGTCTCCGCTCAGTCACCAAATGCTGCCTCAATCACCTCAAGATTATAGCCGTGGCATGGTTGAGGATCAGAGGCGCAGGCAGCATGCTTACTCTCTGTCTATGCAGCAGCCAATGATGCCCAAGGCGCTCATTTCTCAAAGCTCGAGCTTGCGTCCTACACCAGCATTGCCGGAGCTGCCAGAAGATGAAGATGAGGAGGAATTGGAAGAGCCTGAGGCGTCTGCGTACGTGCCACCGCACAAGCGTTTCCAAGCAAACACCGAAATTGCAGTCCCCAATCCAAGAGGCCATCGTCATAACATCAGCCAGGGCCTGGAGCGAGAGCTACTGGAGGCTGAGCAGCGACAGAAAGCGGCTAGTCGAGAGTGGATTGAGGTCACTGAAGAGGGTGATTCTACCGATACCGAATCCAAAACGTCCTCTAACGGCGTGCGCAAGACTGATTCACCTAAGGCTGTGGAGAAGGACCCGCTAGGCTCTGAACACCCCGTTCAAGTGGCTGCTCACAACCGCAAGAAGAGTGCATCACGATTTAACGTGGCGGCGCCCGCGTTCACTTTCAACCCAGGTGCTAATTTCCAACCGAGTGCCAGCTTTCAGACCGGAGCAGCGTTCCAGCCACCACAGTCGACATTCAGTTTTGGGGTTCCTATTCCAAAGCCACCTCAGCAGCCAGTGGCAAATCACAGACGGCAGCAGTCATCGGGGTCCTTCAATGCCAGTGCGCCTGCGTTCAAGCCTGCGAGCTCAGAATTTAGCTTCTCCTCCGCTATGCCGAGCATGAAGCCTAAGGATCCAACCTCTGCTGCAAGCGCTACATCAAACGAGCGTGGCAACATCGTTGACAGATTGCCCAGCATTTTCGGCAAGGTCCAGATCCCCGACATAGTCAAACCGGCAAGAAAGTCTAAAGCGATTGCGATCGTGCGTCCCGAGGAAGCCAAGTCTTCTGAACCCGTCAGCGACTTCGAGGGTGACGAAGGGAGAGTGGCACAAGGTGAGGCCAAGAGAAAGCAATTGAGGAAAGTCGAAGATGATGGAGACGATGTACCGCTTTTCGCCGAGCCCACGCCGGCCTCTGAAATGATGGTTCCAGCGGAGAAGGTCCTGGGCTCAAACGACACTCGAGCCACGCCCACCGTGGCTGAGCTTGCAGGAGAGGAAGAGGCGGCAGACGATGCTACCGAGATGGAAACCGATATTATCGAGCCTTCCACCACGCAATCTTCTTTCAGTGGCCCGTCTGTCTCGATCTCTGCACAGCCGAACACTCATGCGCACAAACACTCCACCTCACTCTCGGCACTGGCGAAGCCCTTTGAGCCTCCCGCGACCCCTGTCACTGAAGACAATGCTAGGCACAATGGACTCGACAACACAGACTCGGTCAGTGAACTAGAAGAAGGCGAGATCAGGGAAGACAAATCACCATCCCCATCGCCAATTCACTCTGCGGCGCCATCACTGCTCGGTACCAAAGACCATGACTTTGCGGGAGGTCTGGTTAGGCCTCCTGGCCTTTACCAACATTCAAGTGAGCATGTCGACCAGGAAAAGCAATCTGAGCCAACGTTCGATGAGATCGATGCTGTCATGCGCCGGTTGAATGAAGACGAGCCAGAAGTAGAGCCACAGAAGGAGTTATCACCAGCGAGACTGCCAAGTCCCGGCTCACACCCCATGAAAGGAGTCACATATCTGGCTGACTTTTCTCGTAGCGAGGCCTCCAGCCTAAGCCCGCGCCGACAACAGCAGCATCGCGAACCATTTATGGCGGCGCAAACAAGGATGGGAGACCAAGGCCTCAATGGCTGGCCCGAGGTCCGTCAACTGAACAGGGCAGAAGAGGTGGCAACTAGCGACTGGTCCGGCATACTGTCTCCACCAGACGAAGACAAGCTACAACAGCGAAGTGCCTTCTTCGACAGTCATATTGACAGTGTGATTGGTCGCGTTGTCGACCAGCGCCTTCAGCCGTTGGAAGAGACTTTGCGGAGCATACACAACACTGTTATCCATCGCAATAGATCTTCGGATTTGAAGCTACGACGCAGTCCGTCGAATGTCGAGAGTGACGCAGACGACGAAGACGAGCTCTCTGACGAGCGCAAACAGCGACCTATCTCTCGCGGTCGTGATAAGCGCGTCGACCAGATCAAGGCGGCAGTGCTCGAAGCTTTGCGGGAGCAAAGCCCAGTGTGGTCACAGACGTCACTTGACCTCTCTGAGCTTCATTCCGTCCTCGCCGATATGAAAGTATCCTTCGCAAGGGCTGCGTCATCTAGCCTCGAGCTTGACGATGTTCGAGTTGTGGTTGAAGAAGCTCTGAGCCGTCAAAGCCAAGCGATTGTGCCGATCACAACCGATGAAGGCAAGGAATCGCACCGAGGGCAAGTCTCCGAGCTGGAAGGTCGTCTCAATGAAACTCTGGCTGGTGCGCTCGAAGAGGCAAACCACAGACGAGCAGTTGAGGAGCGTGAAGCGGAGGCGCGACGACAATTACGTCTTGCGGAAGAAGAGCTGCACATCCTGCGCAACACGGCTCGCGACGATGAGTCACGAGTACGTGCTATGGAGCAAGAACGTGAAGACATTCTTGGCCGTCTTGACCGGGCCGAAGACTCGCGCCGTATTGCCGAAGACAAGTTAGAAGATGCTGAGGCCGAAAAGGAAGCCTTACAAGCAACATTGGAAGAGTATCGGGCGTCAAGCAACAAGTGGCGTCATGACATCGATGACGGCAAGCGTGTGCGAGAAGAGCTGGAGACTACGATTGCGTCTATGGAGCGACAGAGTGAGGAATACCAGGAGTCTACACTAGGCATGAAGCGCCGTCTGGAGAGACTACACACCGACACTGCTATGGCGGCAGGACAACTGGCAAGCGAGAAAGCAATCTGGAAATCCAGAGAGGAAGACTACCGCGCTAAGATTGAAGCCTTGGAATCGCAGAACATGGCGTTGAACAAGGAGCGCGTGCAGCTTCAAGACGAAGTGCGCGTTGCACGCGCTAGTGCAGTGGAAGCAGCCGAAACGTGGCAGACTATGGAGCACATTCGAGCCACAAATACGTCGTTGGACGAGATGGTTCGGAAGCTACAGGGTGACCTTACCGAACAGCAAGCATTGGCGGCACGATTTGAGCGTCAGTTCCACGATGCTCAAGAGTCTGGTCGAGCAGAGGTTCATCGCACGCGGATGTCCTTGGAGATTGAGGTCGAAGCTGCAAACCATCATGTCAACCTCGTCCGAGCAGAACTGGAGTCTGAACTCGCAAAGACACGTTCCGAGCTTGAGAATGTCAAGATGGAAGCAGAGACTGCAAAAGAGCGTCACGAGCACTCGATCGAGCAAGAGGAAACTGTCAGAAGAGAGGCACTGCGCAAGGTCAACCACGCGAACAGCGTAGCCCTGGATGAAGCCAGGCACAAGTACGAATCTGCCATACAGGAGCTCACGGCGCAGCAAACTCGCGCGCTGATGCATGCCATTGAAGACAAGAACCGTGCAGAAGCTTTGCTCGGAGAGAAACTCTCACTTTCAGACGCCAAAGTACATCATCTACACGACAGAGTGGCGCATCTTGAGGAGAGACTCGAAGTAGCCAAGTCAGCAGCACAAGCCGCCGCACAGAGTGCTAAGGCCTCGAAGCAATCGATACCACAGAAAGCTGTGGCAAGTCTGCCGGAGAAGGTGTCGCCTCAAGCTCTCCGCGAATCAATACTTGTGCTCCAAGAGCAGTTGCAAGCTCGCGAGTCGGAGATTGAGCGTCTTCAAACTCAATTTCAGAATGAAGGCGTGGCGAAGGTTAAGGACCGCGACATGGAGATCACTTGGCTGCGAGAGCTTCTGGATGTTCGAAGCGAAGAGCTGAAGGACTTGGTCAACACTCTTTCCAAGCCGAACTTCGATCGGGCCGCAGTTCGTGACACAGCTATTCGAATCAGCACAAATCTGGAGATGGAACAACAGGAGAGAGCTCGTTCTAGTCGCTCGGCGCAAGGACAGGCACTTGGTGTCCAAGCATTATCCAGCATTTCCAGCTTTGCCACACCCAAGCTAGCATCCGCATTCAATAAGTGGAGGGCCAGTATGGAGCCAAAGGCACTGAAAGACAGCCACTCTGCGCCTACTAACCGGCAAGGCCCTGAGCAAAGAAGACTGAGCCGCTCATACACTCCGTCGAAAGCGCCACCGAGAGCGAACCCTTCAGACTATTCTCTGGGGCTCATGACACCACCCGCGAGCAATTTGCGTAGTTCTCCTCTCCCGGAAGACGCACCAACAGAAGGGCGACTCGAGATTAGGAGTAATTCCATCAATTTTGGCACGAGCATTATAGAGCCTCACCGGCCTCGCAGTAGACACGCTTCCGGTACATCAGACCGCCTAAGCACTCCGCTGTTCCAAGAGCAAAGCTACGACCACGACGCCGCAGACAATGATATGCAGCAGTTCGACGACGATCTCGAAGACGTCACAGACTCTGAGCCACCAGCTTTCCGCAGTCTCGAGGCCGGACTTGAATCTGAAGCTGTGGAGGGCGCTGAATGAAGCAACAAGCCTGTATGATTGATGTGAAGATCTGTTTGGACATATTTTTCCTTTGTTCAAGGACTTGTTAGATGTCGGAGCTGCGCTGGTTTTTTTGGACTTTTGATCAATTGGATTGCATCTCAGGCGATGATACCCCGATATCCACAGATTGGAACCCTGATTAGCGTTTCTCGTACAAAATAATTACCTCTCAGATTAACACCACTATGTGACAATGCGGAATATTTTGCAGTCTGCCTACACCTCTATAAGATAACCCTCCTCCCTCAGTCCTTCCACAACCCGACCCTCACTCCATTCCGTACCGCTAAAGTCGCACTCAACTTCTGCATCCAAGGAGCCTCATCTCTTCTCTCAATCCTTCCAAACTCCTGCATCAGCCTCACCGTAACGTAGTAGCTCTCAGCCAAGGCATACTGCTGCCCTAGACAAACCCTCTGCCCTCCACCGAAGGGAATGTAGTTCCACAGCGGTCTCAGGTTGGCATCGGCCCAGCGCTCCGGGCGGAAGGTATCGGAGTCGGAGCCGTAGATGGCGGTGCTGCGGTGCATCGAGTAGGAGTTGTAGAGGATGATGTCGTCTTTGGCCATGAAGAGGGGTTCAAGGCCGGTGGGTCCGCCCCCGTGAGGGAGGAACGTGTCGCGGGAAGCGTGTTTGCCCAAGATTGGCACGGGAGGGTGCAGGCGCAGAGCTGGGTTGGGTTGGGTAAGGTTAGTTGGGACTGGGGAGGGGGGAGGGACGCGGGGGAAGTGGTGTATACCTTCTTGCGAGCAGTAGCGGAGATATTTCATGTTCTTGAGTTGGTCGTATGTTGGCAGGTCACCGTTGAGATCGGTGACCTCGTCACGCAGCTTCTTCCAGACTTCTGGCTCGCGGGCCAAGTGGAAGAATAGATGGCTGAGGAGACTCGCTGTCGTGTCTCGTCCTGCCAGTAAAATGTTCATCGTGTCGTTGACGGCTCTGGTACGGTCGACTTCGTCGTGCTTGACAAGCTCGGTGAGGAAGCAATACTGTTCCCCTTTCTTGGCTTTCTCTCTTCCCTCGTGCTTGGACTTCATCGCGCGATCGACCCACTCTTCGATGTATCGACGACATGTGGCGTGTCCTCGCTTCGCGGTGAAGTGCGGGAGGAGCTTGTACAGTCTCCCAAGTCTGGCGTGTAGAGTGCAATCCTCCATACTTTTCTCGAAAGTCGTGACGAACTCTTTGGCTCGCGCGGCGTGCTCAGTCGTGCTGAGGGAATTGGTACTGGTACCAGTCAAGAACTCCGTCGAAGTGTCCATGGTGAAGTTATGGAATAGGCCTTGTAAGTCTACCGTGCTGCCATCGTCCGGAATATGGGCCAAGAGATTCGGAATATGCCGTTCAAACTGCTCCAACTCTGTGATTTGACCTTTCTCGAACTGCGGCTTGAGCATATTCCGTGAGTGCTGCCAGAAGGATCCATCACTTGTGAAGATCCCTTTGCCCAAGAGCGGTCCAAACGAGTCCAGTCTCGCAGGCTCAACGACGAAGTCCTCGGCCCTGACCAATGCACTTTTGACATTTTCCACGTCGTCTGTGAAAAGAACCTTCTTGGTGCCAAAGCGACTGACATTGACGAAGTTGCTAAAACCTCGCCCCTCTGTGTCTCGCTCTAGGAGTAAGCGTCTGTGATACTCGAGGACCTTGTGTTCGTTTGCAGCTTTCAGCATTCCCCTGAGAAAGACCAATCCATACTGATCCCACCACGGCTTTGCCGTTACGAATTGCGGCGGTCTACACCCATACTTCTCTTCGAAGAACGTCTGCCGTTGTGCGAGATTGTGTCGTTTATACACGATACTGCCAGCGTACGCTAGCACGAGGGCGAGGAAGATAGTGAGAAACATCTTTAGATCGAGCTAATAAAGAGATGGCTGAGTCTGTGAGATATACCCAGGAGAAAGCATGAAGCTTAGAACTGTCAGCTGTGCATCAGCTGCATCCTGTATCGCACTCTGTGCTACCCTCGGATGCAAAGCGAACGCCATGGCTTCGATCGCATCCTCCATCCTGCAGAGTCCAGCGGCCGTAAGTGTCTATTGGCGAAACATCATGTCGGCTCTTATTGGTCAGTGGAAGGTCTTTGCGCTTCCTTGTGGCTTCACACGTCTGTAGGGACGAGACCTCACAAGCTATCGTCATCCGCTACATGTTAGACGTGACGACGATAACGACGAAAACACCAGATGGTGGCTGTGTTGTAGATTCCAGTATATTGGCATGCTTACGCTAACAGCTGCCGAGATCTATTCCATCTATGGTAGATCTGTCCTTCACGCGCAGCCTCCTCCCGGGATGGCCTGTCTGTCTATAAAACTGTCGAAATATGTCGTCTGACTGTTGGCCGTTAGGCTCTTTGCTCTTCCTAACCTGTCGACCATGATGCAATGTCGTCACTCCTGGACTAGTACTCTAATTAAACATGCTCGCACAAGCTGTGCAGTGGTATCAAACGCCGTCAAATGCTCCCCTTCGCCATTCGCCATGCATGTCAGATATCAGAATAATGGTCTCTGTCGTATGGTTGTATGCAGTGAAGGTATCGTGTAACCTTCGTCTATCACTGCCGAGATGTGGTTTTCGTCAACTCCAACTCATCTGCTTCTTGCGCTGGTGTCATCATAGGCTGCGATCGCCCGCCTGCGCTCGAGCTGCCGATCATGCTAGTACGCTTGCTGCCGGGCTGCGAGTCGAAACCATTAGCATTGGGGAATTCTGTGCTTCGCTGACCTTCCGGAATCATGCCGTACTGCGATGACACGCTTCTAGCAGCACCGCGAGAGCCATGTGTGCCTGCACGTGGACGCACAGTGGGTACGGGCACGTTGCCGATAGTATCGAAAGTGCTGACCTCGCCTCCCAGATTCAGAGAGGTGACACTGGGGTGATAGCTCAATCTCGACAGTGAAGGGTCTGTCATGTTGCGCATTGGTGCCTTGCCTGTAGCAGGCCTAGAAACGGGGTCGTCGTCTTCTACACTTCTGCTCATGTCGAAGGCTGTGTTATTGCTTTCCTGAGTGAAGTCCCTCGTGCTCCAGCTGGCTCGATGTGGTCGAGCACCAAACGGAAGGTTGTGCATACTGTAGACGCTGTGTGCTCGGCTGCTGTTAGCGCGACTTCGAGCAGGAGTGCCGCTCGCGCCTCTTCCCGGAATTGGATCCTCGTCCAGAAACGACGCGTTTGGCCCGCGTATCTCGGAGACGAATTCATCATCTTCGTCCTCGATCTTGTGCAGGCGTCGCACGTTCTTCATTTCAAAGCCTGGCACAGGCTCTGGCTCGGGTTCCGCTTTCTTCTGCTTCTTTTCCTTCGCTGGCTTTGGTGGTCGTGGAAGGTCGTTAACCGTCCGGTCTAAGTGATCGAAGTATTTCTCACGTATGCCATGCCACTTCCTCGGTCGGAACTCTGCTCGGTTGCGTGATACAGACATGTAGGAGCTGACAGCACCCACAATGATGGCGATCATGGTGATGATGGTCAAAATGCCCTGGATGACGATGATGACGATTCCAATCACGGTAGTGGTAATACGCTGGAGATTGAACTCGACATCAAAGGCAGCCGAAAGCGCCACAGTTGCCACTTTGCTGAAGCCGAGGCAGTAGGCCACGATGATGTTGAGTCTCTGTCCCTCGAAGGGACGTGCCCACAGAATGAAGGCAAAGGCCAGGACCTCAATGACCAGGAGACCGAAGACCTGGGCTTTCGCGTAGCCGGAGGCACCAGCATAGAAGATCGCGCGAATGAATTCATAGAACAGCCAAAAGGTGAAGAACCACCAGCGGGCCCGCCGAAAGCGAGACGCCAGCCAGCCAAACTTCTTCGTGTAGTCTTCGTTCTCATGTATGCTTCTTTCAGTGTTGATAGCGCCGCCTGATATCATCCGTTCCCAGAGCGATGTGTTGCGTGTTTCGGTCTCTTGACCTTTTGACTGCATGCCTTGTTCTTCGACTGTCGTCCGCGGCTGCTTCTTGCTGAACCATGGCATCGGGAACTTGCCGCCCAAGAGCTTGTTACGCTCAAAACCGTTGGCACGGTCGGCATCATTCTCGGCTATGGACCACTTGTACCAGACTGCATAAGCCGCGATCGCAGGCATGCCCAGGAAGCATATGATGAAGACGATGGCTGCGACAGCTTTGACACCACCCGAAGAGTCGTAGGTAAATTGAAAGATACTCAGGAACATCAGCATGAACCAGCCGATGAACCACGTTCGCAGAGCAGCAAGGCCGGTGTAGCCTATCCAGTGGTCTCGGAAGTGCTTGAGACTGTTCTCTTTGATCCACTTCAAGCGAACAAGGCCTTCCAGAATCCACTTGAAGGCAACCACGGATGCTACCACGAGGACAACGAGGATGAGAAACCAGAGAAAGCCTGTCATGAAAGCATTACTAACAGCAATGCCTTCCTCCGCTAAGGTACCAGCAAACCCGGAGTAGTTTCCTGGTAGCGGTAGGCCATTATGCACAGGATGTCCGTACCACTTGTAACCGTCACTGGCATCAGCGATGGTGTTGTCGCGCGCGTGAAGGGTCCGCTCGACAGTCTTCTGAAGCACATCACGGCTGAGAACATTGCTATAGTCGCGGCCGTAGATCTCGGATGCAATGCTGCGGACCAGAGGATGTCTGGAGGCCGAGCTGAATGCCTTCTCTATGCCGGTGCTGGACATTCTCTTGTATATGAGACTTATGTCGTAGCCCCCTCCGACGTTAGAGTTATCAGCGCCAGACTGTGCAGCGCCGACTTGGGAAGTATTGCCAATGTTGGTGCCAATAAGTGAGTCGATGCTGCGTTGCATGCTTGAGGTGTAGATCATGCCTCCGGCCCAAGCGAAGTTGGTCCACCAGGCCACCAGGACA
The DNA here is from genome assembly GCA_033816765.1 of Nothopassalora personata. NCBI lineage: Eukaryota > Fungi > Ascomycota > Dothideomycetes > Mycosphaerellales > Mycosphaerellaceae > Nothopassalora > Nothopassalora personata. Next base: position 2,970,064 of record CM066287.1, on the reverse strand, counting down.
GACGGCCAATTCACTGAGAGTGCTCCCGTGAAGAAGATGTGCTGCCACACAGCAAAGACGACCCCGACTGATAGCGAGTGAGCGTAGTGCAAGCGCATGGTTGGCACTGCTTCACCATATATAGCAGTTGCGAACGACGCAATCATGGCGACAAAAGTGAAGATGCCTAGCACACTTCCCACTGACTTGGGTTGAGCGAAGGAGTTGCCATTTGTTACTACAGCAGAGTAACAAGCGATTTCGGAACGGGTGGTGTTGGAGAAGATGCGCAGGATGGCTTCTCCTTCGAAGTCGGGAATGCTGAGGGCGATAGGTGGTATATTGGCAACGTCCGATTCTGACACAGGGATGATACCACTTGCCGTGATCGGGACACTGCTGTTTACTGGACACATACTGTATTCCGCGTGATTAGCTTCCAGTCGGTCATTACATTTGGGTAGCACAATCCACATACCTGTAGATGTTTGCGTTGCATGGGTTGAAGACCAGATCGAAGCGATCCTCACCGTACGCGTACACGCCAATGTATATCATGAGGTTGTCGTTCATGATACCTGTGTTGCCCGCCAGATGGAACAGCACCGTCATGTTATCCTTGTAGTAGGCAGCATCGAATCGAGTGACATTGATCTGACTGTTGCCCATGCAGTCTCCATAATTGTCGGTGTACAGCGAGGGTCTTCGGTTGTCGTCCAGATAGAGGGTTTCGCCTGCACCAGTCTGATATGTGACCCACCTCGTATTACTGCCATCACTCACGGCCAGCGTGAGCTGCAGGCTCGACAGTAGAACAAACAATGCTCCCAGCCGTGCTCGTATCCGTGGAATCATCTTCGATGGGACTCGGGAAGGATGTCGCGGTCGGCAACGCCCACGACCACGGCTCGACGATGAAGAAGCGAAGTTGCCCACTCTTGGCGATGTTGTGGCTTGGCGTATAGCCCGCCGGATCCGGACGTGAGGGCGCTCTATTCGCCCTCGCGTTGAGGGGACGATAGTAATGCAAGTGGATGGAAGAGGTTGGCGAGATCGGCGAGGTGTTGGCCCGACGGGTGGAGGGGTGATGGGGTGGTGGTGGTGGTGGGCCAAGTGTTTGGTAGCGATTGTAGGCGTGTCGTGTCGTGTCGTAGATGTGATGGACGGACGGGGCTTTCGCGTGGGTGAATGCAGGATTCTACCGCACGTCTCTCGCTCGCGTCATGCTTCGTTCGGAAGGTGCTCGACGACTCCCGTAGCGACCGTATTGTTGCGTGGTGTAGTAAGCAGAAGTTTGTTGAATGGAATGATAAGAAGGAGAAGCAGAAGCGGCAAAGCTCCAGCTCGAGTCCAGCTCCTCCTGCTCCTGCTCGTCTCGTCTTGCTGCTTGTTAGATCTATTCTAGCTGTACAGTAGCTGTCACCAATCAAGAATTAGCGTGCAGCCAATACGCTAGCTTCGGGTCAGCGAGATGCGTGGTTGAACATGAAACATGTTGATGCCCAGCACCACCACCAGAATCGAGTCACCACTCATCAGCTTGCTTGCTTATGCTTATGCTATGCTACTGCCGAGGTCTTGTTTCAAGAGTCCTGCATTCCTGCCTTCCATGCCCAGCGACCAACAATACTGTACTGTTATTGCCAGCTATGTAGTAGTTCTAAGCGCCACCCATGCAGATCCACACCCCAGAATAACCCCACGGCCCAGCAGCCGGAGCTCCAATGCCTGTACAATCCCCAGATCTGTACCATGTGTACAGTACGCCATGGCATGCACGCGTACACGAATGCGAATGCGCGCAGCAACAGCTCTGGGCTCCGCAGGACTGTGTGACGCCTTGCTGTGCGGCAACGTGCTACCTGCCACTGCCTGACAGCGTCTACTGCATCCGTGTAGCTTTGCACAAGCTGGCGTACCTGCATAGAGAGAGAGAGAGAGAGCTTGCATTCGGTATCCCCGCGGCGGAAGCGACTCCTCAAAGCTCGCAAGATGCTGATAGATCAATCTCTCAGAGCACCGAGAGGACATGCACAGGCGCCTTGTTGAAGTTCGCAATACCACGTCGATGGGATGATCTTGCTGACTCGGGCCACAGTACGAAGCGAGGAGCTCCGTCGAACAAATACACAGCCTTCCTCACTGACTTGAAGCTCCCACCCAAGCGTTGGGATGCCGCGACGGCCATGTTGAAGAAATGCGAACAGAGTATCAGTGCCAAGACTAGACTGATTCTGAGGAGCTCGACATTTCAGCGCAGACGATCGTTACAGCAATATCGCGACGCCGTAGTCAGAAAATGCTGACAGACCCATAGCAAGTACATCAGTATTGCCTGCAGCGAAGCATGAGACGTCGACATCACTTACAACACGCGTTGATTCTGGGTTCGATCCTCAGGCTGCGAATAGCACAGCTACTACCGCGCTTACCTCAGCAAGCTCAGTCGCTTCTTTCTCGGCTCGGCACCGTTTAGCTCCGATCATCACGGGTCAGCACGGTTCAGCACCGTTTAGCCAATCGGGTGATTCCGCAGCAGCGAGCCTTGGCGAAGCGTCTAAGATCGAATAGGGCTTGTTTTAGTGCAGCTTAAAGCTGTGCAGCACTACTACTATATTTTAGTACGCGATAGTAACCGATTACTACGCCCGGCCGAGCTCCTACAGATTTAAATGATAGCGCCGATAGTAGAGATTACGACGGCGTCGAGAACGTAACGATCCGATAGCGCGTTATATACGAAGTATATCCTTAAATGTAAAACCGACTTTATACAGTTTAAACTAATATTAGCTAGCGAGCTACTAACGCCTCTTACGAGTATACTACTACCCCTATTCGATTCCTTAGGCTAAATAAGTAAGAGTTGTTAATATTAAAGGTAGTACATTATATTCGGTAGGCGCGCTAAGACGCGAAGCTAGGTAGATACATAACTATTAAGTCTATTGTATAGCGCGCAATTGTCTATCGTACCGTATACTATACGTACACCTTCCTAGTTAATCGTACGCTTCGTAGTCGTGCTAGTGTAGTTATGTCGCTATAGTAGAATATTAGTGCGTAATAAGAGCGTAGTTTACGTAGTGTTTTAAACACTCTATTCACCCCTATTTATACGGGTCTTAACGGGTTAGTACCGTTTCGCACGGTTTAGCTAATAAGAGGGTAGCGCTAGGTACCGTATACCGCGTTATCTATAGTAGTAGGCGGTACGCGTAGTAGTCTTAGTAGCTTAACGGATCTCTACGCTTGCTTCTTAACGACACCCTTTTTACGGGCTAGTACCGATCTATATGCTTTAGTACGCTTTAGTACGCTTCGAATATACCTTTAGTAGCAAATACGTCGTCTAGAAAAGCCGATAGGAGAGGTAAGCGGGCGAAGGCAAAACGTCTAAAGCCGTATACGCTAGATACGACGACATCCTTAGCCTCTCGTCTCGATGCTATTCGATATCGTTATTCCCGAGAGCGTCTAAAGGAGGCTATAGATAAAGCTCGAGACGTGCGCTATGTAAACATCTAGTAGCGTGTTATCTATTAGTGTCTATATAACTTATATAGATTCGAGCTATACTACTAGTAGGTCCGCGTACTACGGCGTCTAATTTTTAGTAGCGGAGATACCCTATTAATTGTACGGACCGGGTTTAGTAAGGGCATAATATTTTATGCGTATAGTGTTCTTATAGATCGCATTACTATTAAAATCGTACCGTTAGTTAAGCTTAGAGATAAGCAGTTACGTAACATTCGTTAGCTTAGTAGTAGTACGCGTCCTATCTTAATAGTAGAGGGTACTAAGTCGGAGGACCGAATAATGTTATAGAAGATAGCCGATAGCTAATACACTTATATACTACTTAGACCTAAGTAAGCCTCGTCCGCATCTTTTCGGAAGTTACTAAAGGACTCGAGATTTGCCTCGCGCATTAGACTCGTCGCAATCGATAAATGCTATACTATTCGGTAGTAGAAGGATTTTAGACCGGCTATAAGGGGCAGCCTAGTAGCTAACCCTTACATGTGGCCTTATATATAATATACGGTCGCGACCGGCTACTAAGCCGCACGTAACACGTATACGTACACCTTACGACGCGCGATGCGTCTTAAATAAAAGGTAAGAATTAGTTTATCTACGACTAGTAGGTCGTAGGCGTACTATATATTACGACATCCCTTAACAGTTCTAATTCTTCTCTTCGTTATAATCTATACACGCTATAGAGTCCGAACGCGACGATAGTAGCGCTACGCCTACGGCTCCCCTAAGCCCTAGGGCCTAGTAATAAGCGAGGCGTATAGCCTTAGTCGTAAGGAGGGATGCCCTTCGGGTAGAGGTTAAGGAGAAGGAGATATAGAGGGAGATTAAACAGTTAGAGATCTTACGGGACGTAAGCATACCGCCGGCGGACCCCTAGGGCGAATCTAGCGGAGAACTATCCCCTACTCCCCCTCCCCCTCCTCTATCTATAGTAACTAACGATAATATCGTAGCTCGAGGCGCGGTCGCATCGTATACGACACGTTTACGTCTTAAAGAACCTACGCCTTTTAGAGGGGACTCGATTAAGAAAGCACGGGTATTCCTAAGGGAGCTCTCTCTTATCTTTACCCTCTTAGGCGACACGTATGCGACGAACGAGTTAAAGGTCCTATATAGGATTATTACCTAAGCGGAGAGGTAAGTAAGCGATAGTACGCTAACTATAGCGTCCTTAACCTTAAAGGGTATATATACTAGGACTTTAAGGAGTTCTATCGAGACGTATACGGTAACCCTATAAACCGCGTACTTAACGTAATGTTAGAGTATAAGGCGGTGAAATAGAAGAACAACTAGATAGTACGTTAGTTTACGACTAAGCTAGATGTTATAGAGGATTAGTTAGGGAACTATACGGAGGCGTAACGCGTACGACATATGCTCGCTAAGCTTACGCCTAGCCTACGGTCCGCAATCGTTAAGTTTTATAACATCCTAATAACTAGAGAGGAACTAGTAATCCTAGCTTCGCGCATTAAAAGCACGGAGCGTAGTAGCGGAGGGTACGACCGCGGGTAGTATAGTCGCCGTAGGCGAGAGACTAAGGGCGACTAAGGGCGAAGCGATCGTAGCTTGAAGTAGTAGAAGCATAGTTAGGCGTCGCGCGACCCGGGTACGAGTTACTAGCGGGACGCTAGCGGATCGTCTATAACCTTCGATAGGGCTAAAGCGGAGTACTATAGATGCTATAAGAAGGGTTACATTAAGACGGATTGCCCGAATAGGCACCTATAGAAGGACCGTAATACGTAAGCGGTTCGTAGGGTAGACGCTACGAAGGCTCTAACTAAGAAGGGTAGCGACTAGGGAAAAGGTAGAGGACTAGAAGTAGGTCGCTCCTAAGTCCGAGTTTTCCTAAAGTCGACCCTTTAAGGCGAGTAGATGTGTGTCTAGCGTAGCGACTAGGGAAAAGGTAGAGGACTATAAGTAGGTCGCTCCTAAGTCCGAGTTTTCCTAAAGTCGACCCTTTAAGGCGAGTAGATATATGTCTAGCGTAGCGACTAGGGAAAAGGTAGAGGACTATAAGTAGGTCGCTTCTAAGTCCGAGTTTTCCTAAAGTCGACCCTTTAAGGCGAGTAGATGCGTGTCTAGCGCGTTACTTACGAGGCGTAGTCGAGACTCGTAAGGGCTTTCGCGAGGCTACGTTTTGTTACGGTTCTAATCTAGGGCTAAAGGAAGCTAACTAATTAGACCTCCACAATTAGTGGGCGCTTCCGCCCGAGAAGTGCTCTCTCGCCCGTAGGAATGAAACTAAGGAATCGAGAGAACAACTGAAGTGATCTCCTTAACCTCGCTAATCTCGGTAATCTCGAGAGAACATAGAGAGTATAGAGAGTACGGAGAGCAACGCTCTATCTCCTTTATATTTAGGAACGCTAAGAAACCCTTATGGTTCTAATGCGTTTAACTTATGTTACTATCTCACTAATTAGAATATAACTCTTATTCCTATCATTTATCTTTGCTTAGCTTACTTTAGCCTCTCTAAAGAATAATACCGCCACGTAACTTAACTTATCTCTCTTTTAAGACTAGCCCTAGAACGAGACAATAACACTTTAAACGCCCTTAGGATGAGCGCTACTTAAGTAGCTAGTAGGGGAACACCCGCCCCTAGCGAAGTAGGAAGCTGTTAGGAACCGCTGTACGTTATCACAACTCGGGCTTGGATCTTTGCAGGGATGTCTCAATCAGTTATGAAGGTAGTGGTTCCAAACAGTATATAGTGTATACTTAAAATGAGTTGAGCACGAGGCTCCTATCTACTTGCAAAAGAGCGTCGTCTATATAGTGCCGTGTCTTGGCGTGATCTTTCCTGCTCTCTCTGCTCTCTCTGCTCTCTCGAGAGAGCACCCGAGAGCACTGAGAGCACTCTGCATATCGGGTGCATCCGCTGGTCTGCTGGCATCGATTGGTTGGCTACGGGCTTCCCCAGACCGATCCGTAACAGAAGCATCCGCCGTGCGCTACTATAATAGACTACTACTACGAAGGACGATGAGTCTAATAACGATAACGAGCCTACTCTAAGGAAGAACGACGTTAAGGCTACTAAGCTAGACCTCTTCTATAGAGATAGAGCTAAGTTCGACGACTAGATCAATTAGATAGATATGTACCTTATGTTTAACCTAGTCGATGCCGATAAAAGAACTATCTTTGCCATCACGTACCTTCGTAGAAGTGCGTAGAACTGGATCAAACCTTACCTTAAGGAATACCTTAAAGGTATAGGACGATTAGACCCCACTAGAATGTTTAGGAGCTATACCCTTTTTAAAGAGAAGATAAAATTAATCTTTAGAACCTCGAACGAAGTCCAATAGGCTATACGAATCATTCAACACCTAAAGTAGAAGACGTCTACTTTAGAGTATACCGCTAAATTCGAAGAATACGGACAAATCACTAGATGGGACTAGACGGCGTTAATAACTATGTTCCGACGTAGACTTAAGGACTCCGTTAAGGACGAGTTAATAAGACACGGGGGACAGATCACTAACCTCGAAGAGCTAATAAAGGCGTCGATTAACATCGATAACCAGCTCTAGGAACGATACTAGGAGAAGAAATACGATTCTAAAGTAGGAGGAATAGTAGGATATGCTCCGGACCGTAGACCCTTAGGAGGATACGTTACGAAGGGAGAATTCTCACGATAAAGCCAGCCCTACTATAGACTACAGCCAATAGAACTAGACGTTACCTAACGAGGACGGAAGATCGATAAGAGTAGGGGCCACGGAAAGCCCTTTAAAGGAAAAGGAAAACTCACATATTATGCCTATAGTAAGGAAGGCTACATAGCACGGGATTACCGCGGTAAGAATATAGTGCGCCGCGAGCATGTCACGAAGCGACACCAGGCACATGTGAATGGACCCTGCAGTGAAAGATCGGCCCGGAACAACGTTGTTCCGGCGCATTTAAATAGCTCGCGCATCTCGCGCTCTTCTTCGTAGACTCGTATTGCAACTCGTCTACCACCTGCCCGTCACATTTTGCAATACCTACCCCAATCAACCAACTGAATAGCCTACAGCGATCTTGTATCGCGTAGAAGACCCGAACAGACTGACCGACTGACCGACTGACTGAAAGGTGTGCAACAGTCGCACATTTTTCTTCTCGACACGACATACAGGATCGCAAACAGCACTGTATTGACAGCAGACAAGTCACCAGAGGTACAACACCCTGGTATGAGCGAATTGACCAGACAGACAGTAATCGACCGAGCCCGAGAAGAATCGCGCGCCGCAATCGCCTCGAACAAGATACAAACGGCACTTAGCAAACACAACTACAGGAGCGACAGCGACAGCGACTTCTCACCTGAAGAGACATCTACACCCCGACCCGATATGGACGAGGCCGAACGCGACCGTAGTCGCAGTCGTAGCCGCGAACGCGACCGATTACTAGCAAAGCCCGAGACACGAGGTTCAGGCTTCTTTGGCCCACAACCACCTTCCTCTAGCATCCATCAACCATTCTCACGACCTAACAAGTCACAGCCTCCGAGTCGCTTACGAGAGGACCTCGGACTGCATAAAGGCATGCAGCCCACCGTCGAGACAGAAGATGAGAGTTTCAAGTTCACAAGAAAGGAAGATCACAACGCGAAGGTTAGGGTACCACCTCCAGGGATTGTCAGTGCTCAGAGGTTGGAGCTCCAGAAAGCAGACTTCGCAGCACGAATGAACGAGCTAGGAATGAAAGCCACACCAGCTCAACCGGACCACGCTTCCCAATCACAGACTCAGCCTGGCGAGCCAGTCGCTAAGCGCAGATCCCGGTTCGATGATGAGGACGAAGAGATTGCGACTCCGACCAGCCCGGTGGATCATAGGAGACGTGAGGATGAGCCAGCCGATGCTGGCCTGGATCTCACGCAGTTCTACGGAGAGGATGACAACCCTAAGGACCCCGACTTCCAGGTCGCCAACCCTGAGGAGTTGACAGCGAAGGTGACGTCCTCCTCAGGCAAGTGGTTCAAGAGATTAAAAGCTGTTCAGCGTGCGCTCACACTCGCACCTAACTGGGAGAAGCACTTTGATGAAGAAGCTGAGAAGATCGAAGAGCTAGAAGCAGAAGTGGAGAGGCTCGAAGCACGAGCAGACGGATACAAGACTGAACGAGATACTGCTCGAGAAGAGGCCGACCTAGCACAGGCCGACATCGAGAAGCTACGCAACGACCTCACTACTCTCCGTAACGAGCTGAGCCGGACCAAGCGCCAGGTGACAATCGCACAGACTGCTGAGGGCACAGGTAACGGCGACCTGCTCGAACAGCTCCGACAGGCTAAGGAAGACTTGGCCTCAGCTGAAGACGACATCACCAAGTTCCAGCAAGCTAGAAAGGAGGATCGTGCACGCATTCAGCAACTTGAACAGGAAGCAGCGATGCCACGACCACAGACACGCCAGTCCCGATTTGACGCTGATGCACGCGACTTCGTCCCTAACGACAACAGATTCACACCAGGACCACAAGGTCAAGGAACCAACGGACGATTCGAAACACCCGGCGCCGGGACTACCACCACGAATGGCGGATTCTTCAACACCCGCATCAAGGACCCAGAGGTCTTCAAGGGAGACCGCAGCAAGTACGAGCGCTTCAAGACTGTGGCTCGGGCAAAGCTGAACCAAGCCTATGTGAAGCAAGGTGCCAGCTATGAAGACATGATCGAATTTATGCTAGGCGTGACTGAAGAACTGCCATTCGACAGCATCCTGGCTATGAAGGACACCTGGACTTCCATAGATGACCTGTGGGAGCAGTTCGATGCTGAATTCGGTGAAGCGGACGCGCAGTTCACTGCCCAAGGTCAGCTGGAGACCTTGAGACAGGGAACCATGACCTTCGCGGAAGTGTCGACGAAGTACCGCACCCTCTGTGCAAAGGCCAAGGTCCAACCTAAGGCCTCGGTCCTGTACACGAAGCTGGCTAAGAGATGGGCTGAGACTCTTGCCCGCGATCGGACTGACCCCGATTTCAACCACTTCTGCCAAATTGCACGCGGCATCGAGCAGAGCTGGAATGTTGGCAAGGAAGTTAGCGCCGCTTACAACCATGGCGGCGGAGGCAACAAAGACAAGGATAAGGACGGCAACGCAGATTCCGGTAGCAGTTCGACTCGTGGCCGTGGCAGCACCCGAGGTCGTGGTGGAGGCCGCGGAGGCAGGGCACTAGCTGTCCGCCAAATCCCTCGCAAGTACGACCGTCCGTACTGCAGCTCAGCGGACAAGGACCGTTACATTCGTGAGAACCGTTGCTTCAAGTGTCACGAGCTCGGCCACCGAGGCGAGGACGCCGCCTGCATCCTCAACTCCAAGGCACGCGGTCGGTACGAATATGCTGATGTGCCCCGCGAGATTCGACTAAACGCAATGGATACCGAGCCAGCGCAGATTGAGGCAGCACCTGTGGCCGGACTCCTCACTGAGAAGGCACACAACGAGGAGGGAAACTAAAGGGCTCGTCGAAAGTCGCCGTCGAGCCAAGACCTGACAGAAGAACCACGATTGAAGAAATAGATGATGATGACATGAGCATTGCCAGTGACAGCCCAAGCGATGGAAGTGTCCTTGAGGAGATCGTATCACCCCCAGCATCGAATACACCTAATACCCCAGTATCCGCACCACACCACGATATCCGCTACACGATCCCTCGACACGACCGAAAGAAAGAGATGGAGCAAGAGAAGGAAGAATTCCTGTGCTCCATGAGTGAGACAGCACACACCGAAGAACACCTCAGTTGTGCCGAGCAAGCAGGCGGTATACAAAGCACTATTGTAGAACCGAAGCAAGGCAAGCACTGGGTTCTGTCGGCTGATGTACATACTCCTCATCGCAATGTAAAAGCAAAGTCACTTGGCGACACTGGTGGTTCATCTATCTTCATACATCACGGTTTCTGTCGCGCAAACAAAATCCCACTTATACCGCTAGCACGAGCTAGACGGTTGAGACTAGCAGATGGTGCCCTATCGCACCTCACCCATATGGCCATGGTCAACTTCACTATTGGCAACCATACGGAGCAGCAAATGGCATACGTCACCGACTTGGACACCTATGACATGGTCCTAGGAATGTCGTGGTGGGAAGAACATAATCCTACACCAGACTTCAAGAACCGTACCCTGACTTTCGATAAGCCTGAGTGCTTCCACAATCACTGCAGTGATGGACGACCTTGCATGATCGCTGTGGATAGCAGAGGAGAGACCAGTGTGCGTCCAAAGGCACAGACTTCTACCAGCACCGAAGAGATCTGCATGGTCAGCGCAGAATACTTCCACCGCATGAGCAAGCGCAAGGATCATGAGATCTATGCCCTCTGGCCAGAAGATTTCGACCCTGGAAGAGACGAAGAGTTCCTCAACGCCATGTCACCTGAAGACGTTGAGCGATTCCTCGAGCGATCCGAAGCAGTGGACCCGAAGACTAAGTTGCCACGACGCCTGTGGCATAAGGAGAAAGCATTCCGCCATAAATCTGAATGGGTGCTACCTGAACACTCGTCGGCAGACCACGCCATCAACTTGAAAGAAGGAGCGAAGCTGCCTTACCACAAGGGTTATGCTATGAATTCCCAACAACTAGCCGTGACCAAGAAGTTCGTCGACGAAGGCATGGCGACAGGACTCCTTGAGAAGTCCTTCGCGGACGGATGCTCACCCCTTCTGATTGTCAAGAAGCCCGGAGGTGGGCTGCGGGTCTGTGTCGACTACCGCGCGCTTAATGCGCTGACAATTAAGGACCGATACCCTATTCCGCTGATTCGCGAGACCCTAGACCGCCTATGCAAGGCCAAATGGTTCACGAAGTTGGACATCGTGGCTGCATTCAACAACATGCGAATTCGAAAAGGTGACGAATACCTAACGTCCTTCATCACCCGGTATGGTCTATACCAGTTTCGAGCAATGCCCTTCGGTCTGTGCAATGGCCCAAGTAGCTGGCAACGGAAAATCAACGAGATTCTGCGCGAATTCCTGGATCTATTCTGCACTGTTTACCTGGATGATATCCTGATCTACACGGATGGTAACGAAGAGGACCATTACAAGCACGTCGAACTAGTTCTGGACAAGCTAATGGAAGCCGGCCTTCCTGTGGACATTGAGAAGTCCGAATTCGCAGTCAAGCGCGTGAAGTACCTAGGTCTCATCCTCACGACTGAAGGCATCGAGATGGACCCAGCTAAGGTAGATGCGATAGCCAACTGGGATACGCCACGTAACGCCAAAGACGTGTTGGCGTTCCTAGGCTTCGCAGGCTTTTACAGAAGATTCGTAGAAGCATTCTCCCGCGTGGTATCACCCATGGTGGAGCTCACGAAGAAAGACGTCAAGTTCGAATGGTCAGAAGCATGTCAAAAGGCATTCGAGACGCTGAAAGACAGATTCACGTCGGCAAAAGGCCGTGTGCTTGCCCACTTCAATCCGGACTATGAGACCATCGTCGAAACCGATGCCTCAGATTGGGTCACAGCAGGAGTGCTATCGCAGCGCCAACCGGACGGTCTCGTACGCCCAGTAGCGTACTTCTCCAAGAAGATGAACGTGCACGAATGCAACTACGACATCTATGACAAGGAGTTGCTTGCCATCATTAAGTGCTTTGAAGAATGGCAGTATGAGCTAATCGGGCAAGGCACGGATGAAGCCCCCATTCGTGTGCTCTCGGACCACCGGAACCTGGAATGGTTTATGACTACCAAGCAACTGAACCGGCGACAGGCACGTTGGGCGGAATTCTTGGCTCAGTTCAACTTCAAGATCACGTACCGGCCTGGGCGACAGGGTACCAAGCCTGACAGCCTGACCCGGAGATCGCAGGACATCCCACAAGGTGTAGAGGACCCGAGAATGCAACATCAGCACCAAGTAGTGCTCAAGCCAGAGATGCTTGACATCGCCAACTTCGCAATGCATCTTGCTAAGGCTGAAGAGGACGACGAAGGTCAGCTATACGCGATGACCCGAGCACGAGCACGACAAGAAGCAGCAGAAGAAGAGCAGCTCAACGAGGAAGGGGAGGAAGAAACACCTACAGCAGAGCCCACACCAGCAGTAGAACCCGCAGCGCCAGCGCCAGGACAAGAGCCCGCACCCGCCGAAGCAGACCCTGAACACCAAGACGAAGGAGAAGACCTCGTCGAACTCATTGATGAAGCGTACGCAGACCCATCAATTGCAACTCGTATAAGACGACTGCAAGCCGACCTAGCAGCGCGACGCTCATCCGAGTTCCTGCAGAAGCAGAAGATAGCGGCGACGGATTGCCTTATTCACAACGACCAGTTGTTCGTGAATGGAAGATTGTACGTGCCCATGTACAAGAACCTGCGGACAAAGGTCATTCGAGCCCATCATGACACCGCAATAGCAGGGCACCAAGGAGCAGCACGCACATTCGACTTGATCCAGCGCCATAGCATGTATTGGCCGCTGATGCAAGGCGACGTAGCACGGTACGTCCGCAATTGTCAACCATGCCGGAGAGCAAACCCGTCACGACTCAAGTACCAGGGATTGCTAGCACCACTTCAAGCCCCACCAGACGTATGGAAGCATATTGCCATGGACTTCATTGTAGAATTGCCGCCGAGCAAGCGCACAATCGATGGCGTTACCTACAAAAACATACTGACAGTGACGGATTGCCTTTCGAAACAAGTCATCTTCATCCCAACGAACAGCCTGGAAGCCGAGCATGTCGCCCGCCTGATCTACACCTATGTGTATCCGAAGCATGGCGTCCCCGAGATTGTCTTCTCAGACAGAGGAACCCAGTGGACCTGTGCATTCTTCAAGAGGTTCTGCGCGTTGCTGGGAACCAAGCAGAACCTGTCGACTGCATTCCATCCTCAGACAGATGGCCAATCCGAGAGAACTAACCAGGCATTGGAGCAGTACCTACGCTTGTTCACCAACTACCAGCAGGACGACTGGGCAGACTTGCTGCCCAATGCAGAGTTCGCACTCAACAACCATGAGTCGGCGACAACTGGCATGACTCCATTCTTTGCCAATACGGGACGACACCCCCGAATGGACGTGAAAGCTGTGGACCGACCGCAAGCGCTGGCTCGAGAAGTGCCACAACTCGAGCGTGCGGAGACATTTGCCGAACGCATAAGGCAGACTGGCGACTTCCTCAAGGGAGTGCTCGCGGACCTGCAAGCGGCACATGCTTATGGCCAAGCACGGACCGCTGACCAAGCGAATCGACACCGTGCACCCGCCCCAAATTTTGAGGTTGGTGACCGAGTTTTCCTGAACACCAAAAACATCACCACCAAGAGACCCGCGAAGAAACTTGACGACAAGTTCATCGGACCATTCCCCGTTACAGCGCAGATAGGCAAGCGATCCTACCGACTCGACCTCGACAGCCAGCCCGATCTGAACATTCACAACGTATTCCACTCGAGCCTTCTCCGACGTGACACGAACGACCCACTTGCGGGACAACACAACCCTCCGCCGCCGCCCGTCGAAGTCGAAAGAGAAGGAGAAGTGGACACAGAATGGGAAGTTGACGAAGTGCTTAATGCTGCTATCAAGTACAGGAATAGGCAAGTGTGGTTCACCTTGCGCTATAAGAGCGGTGATATACGGACACAGAGATGGGACGACCTATTGCCAGGTTGTGAAGAACTGGTTGCCGACTTCTACGCGCGCTATCCAGACAAGCCGAAGCCACCCTACGAGCTTCCAGAACCCATACTGTACGGACTGGCAGTGATTGAAAAAGGCCGCCTGTTTGACAGCGCCACATCCAGACCGGCTCGCGTGACAGACGATGGTGACATGGATGGACGCGACGCAACTACGTCCCCAGTACATAAGCTTGGACAAGATGGATTTGCGATGTTGCGACGACGCAAAGGAGCGAGCACAAGCCAGCGACATGATGAGCAGCGACAGCAAGCCAGCGTGAGCGGTTCGGCATAGCCAACCGACACGACGACACGCGCGCAAGTATAAGAGACTCTAGACGTATACGGCACTCGCAGGAGCTCGTTCTTTGAAGGGAGGGGGTACTGTCACGAAGCGACACCAGGCACATGTGAATGGACCCTGCAGTGAAAGATCGGCCCGGAACAACGTTGTTCCGGCGCATTTAAATAGCTCGCGCATCTCGCGCTCTTCTTCGTAGACTCGTATTGCAACTCGTCTACCACCTGCCCGTCACAGAGCAATTCAATATAATGCAACCCCGAACTAGTAAATCTAAGAGTAGCGTTAGGTCTCGAGGAGATACCGACTATACTCGGAGAGTAGGGGGGAGAGCTAGTAATAGAAGCATAACGCCTCTCCTAGACCCCTTAGAAGGACGAGGAGGATACTATAGGTAGCAAATGGTAGTTATTCCATTTAATGCGAAGAACCAACCACGACAGTTTAACATGATAATACGAAGAGTCGACTACGAGACCAAATCCGAGTCTCGAAATGGTTATAGAAGCCTTTATTAGCGATTCTGTTACCAAGACTCGTGTTAAATCCACTACGCCGCGAAGTTAGGCGTAGGGTATTAGCCTTAGTAACTACGAGGAACCCTAGGAGCGACGTATAGGTAAGACGCTACGCTCCGAGAAGTAGATGTCACGGTTTACCTTTGCACAGACGCACTTCGGTGTCACGTGACCTCGCGCCCTAGCGCGCCCGGACCCTAGATTCGGGCCCGATCTTATCACGCGCTTCTCGCGACTTCTTACTTCTCTTCTTCGTAGAACTTACTCGATACTAAGGCTAATACACGTTTGCGCCCTGTTGCTGTCTTGTCCGTGTCATTAAGTTCTACCACCCTCGATCGCCGCAAGCGATCACCCCGACCACGTGTGCACAGAAACGCGCGTGCGACACCGAGTCCGAATGGCCGCAAACCAGACGACACTCGGAGCAGACGAATCCTCATTCATTCCCAACCTGAACCTTAACCCACTCACGAAGAAGTTCCTCCGCGACGCGCGCCAACGACAGAACGGCACACTAACCGAAGGACAACGTGAGGTGGAAGACGAGTCAGAGTGGAATCCGGATTTCGACGACACCCAGGGTGTAGAACGACTGCGCAAGATGGCGCAAGAGACACAAGACGAGACTCAGGGTCGAGATGGTGCTGAGCAGGCTCGTCAGCAAGAGGAGCGTCGGCGGGTACAACAGCAGCAGCACCAGGAGCGTCTGCAGGCAGAATACAACCGTCGTCAAACTGAGAAGGACCTGCGACTCGCAATTGGAGGCGAGGACACGCTGGCCCAGGGAACTCGCGCCCGCAAGGAGGACAACCTCAGCTTCCGGCACGCGATACCCATTGACCGACATGAGGGTGAAGAGCTGGAATACAGAGCCCGGTACATCCCCTCCGAGTTTCAAGTAGTTACCGCCGAGGAACTCGAGCGAGCCGTCCGGAAGAACCCAGACGCTTGGCTTGACGTACTCGACGAGTATCGCATCTCCTTCCTCGGGCTGAAAGCACGAGCAGAACACCTAGCCGATCAGAAGAAGCGGCTACAGGCAGAGAACAACCGGGTCAAGGACGAACTGCAGACGTTACAGGAGACCTTGAACGCGTTAGGTGACGATGACCAAGAAACAGCGAAAGAGGTGACCAGATTGAAAGCACTGGAGATTAAGGCAGCTACCGAGATTCAGAACCTACGTGCACGCAACACGGACCTGGTTGGTGAGTTGGAGGAGTCGCGGACAGAGCTGGCCACGTTGCAGAGTGTAAACGAGCGCGGTGCAGTCAAGATCACCTCCCTGCAGGCGCAGGTGAAGGAGCGTGATGAGCAGATTGCAGCTCTGAAGCCCAAGGAGCCCATACCGCCACCGAAGCCAGCACGTCAGAAGTCAGCACTCGAGCTGCTGCTTGACGGTGATGATCCGGGCGTCGAGCTTCCGACACCCAAGCCTAAGACAAGCTCCACTGTGAATGGTGGCGATGACGACGCCTCGACAGTGGTGTCCGTCCCTACAGCACAGCAGCATGGCGGGGGATTACGCAACCCCATTGATTCGAGAAAGATTCCGACCTTCTCAGCAGGCACACCTGGCCTGAAGGACGAACTGAACTTCCAAGAATGGAAGGAGAAGATGGAGGGATACATGGAGGTGGAGGAAGTCTGTGGCCGGTTGCCCTCAGCTTGCCTGACCGTGTTCAGCTCATTCGTGGTTGGCAATGCCAACGCCCGATTGCGACCTCACAAGAGAAAGCCTGGGGTTACCTGGAAGGACCTCATGGCAGTGTTGAACGACTCGTTCGGAGAACATCACGAGATGAAGAAGCATCGGAAGGCGTACCAGAACTGCTACCAGAACAACCGCGGTTTCGACGACTTCTGCGCAGAATTCCTGGAACACGGCATGTACCTCAGCAAGACAGATGAAGAGCTCTGTGAGGACATGGCAGACAAGCTCAAAAAATCGCTAAAGACAGCGCTCGCTTACCGCGAAGAATTCACCGACCTGACGGCTATGCAGCGCTATCTGCGAGACGCCGAGTTGCGCCTGAACGACGCTCAAGGTCCCGGCGGCAACAACAACAACCGCAATGGAGGCGGTGCTCCTGGTGGTGGAAGTGGCGCTGACCGTCGTGGAGGCGGAGATGGCAAGCCTAAGCACATCCACCACAATGACAAGATCCGCAGCGAATATGATCTTGAAGCTGCCAAGAAGGAGGGCGTGATCTTCCGCAACCTCACGAAGGAGGACGTGAACCGCCCAAAGGAAGACGTGTTCTGTTACGCATGCAAGAGCACCGACCACAAGGGACCTTGGGTTCCAAAGTGTCCATTCAAGAAGTTCAAGAAGTCTGGTGGTAACAACACCACCAACACTACGAAGAACTCTTCCATGCAAGTCGAGGACCTGATTGAGCTGGAGGCTTCGCCGTCGGGGGAAGCCTAGGCTCTGGTCGTATGCGCAACGACCAGGAGCCAGTGAGTGCGCCTGGCACTGACCCTCCGAAGGTAGTGCCACCTAGACCGCCAGCGGTCACACCTCTGCCGAAGGTTACATCACCGTTGTTACACCATCGACATGGAGGAAAGAAGAACCCTGCGCAGCAGGAGACGGCCGTAGACGACATGCCGGTGATCTTCAGCCCAGAAGTTGCACTGCATGCTATGCAAGCGATGGATCTCCCTCCTAGGAGCTCTCACATCGTCGTCTGTGGACTAGTAGGCGGCGAACTCGCTCGCATTCTAATGGACCCAGGCGCTGAGTCCTTCTTCTGTAGCACAGCGTTTGCTAAGAAGCATCTGTCCAGGACTAGACTGCCGCAAGCATGGAGTATCGGCTTGGGAGCGAACCCTGAAGCATCCGGACAAGCCACTGAATGTGTGAAGGCAGACTTGGATCTGAACGGACACACAGAAGAAATCAACTGCTTCGTTACCGACCTGGACTACGATCTCGTTCTGGGGATCCCATGGTTTCAGAAGCACTGTCCTGTGCCAGATTGGAGGGCGAATACATTCACCTTCACCGAGAAATATTGTGCTGAGCACTGCGACCCCTGCCCGACGACTATTGGTGGCACGAAGGTCCGCATGCAACACGCCATCCCTCATCTCCAGACGCCTCCGATCCAAGTCTCCAGCATGACTATCGGCGAGGCATGTGAGGAGAACCTTGAAGAAGGATACCTGGTCTGGGAGATGGGGACTCTTGACCCGGATGAACCAGAACCCACGACCGAAGAACTTCTCCACGACATTAGCGTACGATTGAGCGCAATGACTGCTGAAGACAAAGCTATTTACATGAACAAGAAGCAAGCAACTATGCGAGAAGTAGAGAGCTTGCTGCCTCAACAGCTGAAGGACCTGAAGCACGGATTTGACCCGACTGTCGCGGAGGGCCTGCCACCTCATCGACCAGAATCGGACCTAGCGATTGAATTCGTTGAAGGCGCTAAACTGCCTTTCAAGCGCCCTTACTCTATGTCGAAGCCCGAGCTAGATGTCACCAAAGCCCATGTCGACAAAGAGGAAGCAGCGGGCAAGATTCGACGCTCTACCTCGCAGATTGCTAGCCCTGTTATCATTGTCAAGAAGCCTGGAGGCGGCTTGCGCGTGTGTGTGGATTACCGGGCAGTGAATGCCATCACTATCAAGAACAGGTATCCGATACCACAGGTGCGTGAGACACTAGCACGAATGAGTGGTGCCCAGTGGTTCACGACCCTCGACATTATTGCTGCTTTCAACGAACTGCGCATCCGGGAAGGTGATGAGTGGAAGACAGCCTTTACCACCAGGTACGGCACGTACGAATGGCTGGTGGTGCCCTTCGGATTATGCAATGCGCCCAGCGCGTTCCAAGCATACATCAACAAGGCCCTGTGTAGACACTTGGATGACTTCGTGTCTGCATACCTGGATGATTGCATCGTGTTCACGCATGGCTCGTTTGAGGAGCACGTGAAGCACGTACGCACTATCATCCAGTGTCTGATCGACGCGCGACTTCCGATTGATGTTCACAAGTGCCGCTTCTTCCAGAAGAGCGTCAAGTTCCTAGGGCTAATCATCACTGACAAAGGCATTCAGATGGATGAATCCAAAGTCCAGACTATCATGGATTGGGCAACACCACAGAGCTTGAAGGATGTGCTGTCCTTCCTTGGGTTAGCCAACTTCTACAGGAGATTTGTTGACAACTTCTCCGGCATCGTCATGCCTCTGACCGATCTCACACGCGGCAATGCACTCAAGAACCGTGCACCCTTCGTGTGGAGCTCCGACTGCCAAAATGCGTTCGAGACACTAAAGGCAGCTTTCTGCAAGCGCCCAGTCCTGGCGCACTTCGACATCACCAAGCCCTGTGTTGTGGAGACTGACTCATCAGACCGATGCACTGCTGGTGTGCTCTCTCAAGTGGGAGATGACGGCGAGCTGCACCCCATCGCGTTCTATTCAACGAAGATGAACCCGGCTGAGTGCAACTACGAGATTTACGACAAAGAGCTTATGGCCATTGTCCGCGCATTTGAGGAATGGCGCCCTGAATTGATGAGTGCACCATCCAAGGTGCTTACAGATCACAAAGGCTTGGAGTGGTTTATGACTACTAAGCAACTTACGCGTCGACAGGCCCGCTGGAGCGAGTTCCTGTCCGGGTTCGACTTCCAGATCGAATACCGCCCTGGCAAGCTCGGGACGAAACCTGATAGCCTCACTCGTCGCAGACAAGACATGGACGATGAGGATGATGTGAAACACCGGCAACAAGCAGTGTTGAAGCCGCGCAACCTTCCTCCGGAGGTACGCGAGCGCCTGAGACTGTCAGCAATGACTACGCATCGCACAGCTGTAGATCAGTATCACCTGGCTCTCTGTGTGCTGGAAGCAAATGAAGCTTCCATCGAGGAACTCATAGAAGAAGCATACGCTAAGGACGATCTGGCATGCGGTATCAAGAGGGCGTTGGCCGACGACAAGGCCCGAACGCTTCCACAGAACCTGGAGGGCTCTGCTCACATCTCGCTTAGTGACTGCGAACTGGAAGGCGCCTTGATTAAGATACAAGGCCGCACGTATGTGCCATACGATCTACGACCAGAGCTTATGGCAAGACACCATGATGCTCCGCTTGCAGGACATCCAGGTCGCGAAAAGACCGTCGACCTCCTCACCCGTACGTACTACTGGCCTGGACTCGCCGCAGATGTCGCCAAGTACGTCAAGAACTGTTACATCTGCACGAGGTCCAAAGCTTTCCACGACGCCTACCAAGGAGCGTTGCGACAGCTGCCCGTCCCTGACGGTGCATACAAGGAAGTAGCACTGGACTACGTGGTGGAGTTGCCTGAGAGCTACAGTGCTGAGGGCGTGAAATACGAGAATATACTCACCCTCACCTGCAGGCTAGCTAAGAAGAAGCATCTCATGCCGGTTGTGGATCTGACCCCTGAAACGGCTGCTGACGCAGTACTGAAGCATGTGATCAAGGACCAAGGACTGTTCGAGACCGCAGTGTCGGACCGTGGGAGTCAATGGGTCAGCCAATTCTGGAAAGCACTGATGATACGACTCGGCATACGCACAAAGATTTCGACGGCTTTTCACCCTCAGACAGATGGGCAGTCAGAGCGCACGAATCAGTCGATGGAGCAGTACCTCCGCGCATACGTCAACTACATGCAGGACGACTGGGTCCAATGGCTGCCTATCGCAGAGTTCGCCTTGAACAACCAGCAAAGCGCTGCTACAGGTGTATCACCTTTCTTTGCAACCTTAGGCCGCAATCCTCGTATGGAGGTGCTGCCTCAGGCTCCCGGACCCCCTGCCAAGCTTCCGAAAGCACAGGCCTTGTCGAAGCGGCACGCAGAAGATTTTGCATCTTTTATGGAGAATGTCAACGCGCACTGCATCACACAGCTTAACTACACGCAGGCAAAATACGCGGATGCCACCAAGCGCAAGCCCGCGCCACGATACGCGATTGGAGACAAGGTTTGGCTGGATACCAGAAACATCCGCACTCGAAGGCCCTGCAAGAAACTTGACCATAAGAACGCAGGTCCCTTCACGATTACACGAAGAGTCAACCCCGATGTGTACGAGCTCGACCTACAGGAGAGCATGCGCATATACCCACGCTTTCACACCAGCGTGTTGCGACCTGCGAATGACGACCCATTCCCGAACCAGAGCCAAGGCCAACCACTTATCGAGGCTTCAGACGGCGACGAACCCGACGAGTACGCGGTTGAGGCGATTGTGGACAGCAGGTGGACTGGCAAAGCCAAGAAGCACGTGAAGTACACCGTCCGCTGGGAAGGTGGTGCTATCACAGAGGTGCCTTACAGCAAACTGAAAGGTAGTGCCGAGGAGGCGATGGCAGACTATCATCACAAGAACCCGTCAGCAGCCGGTCCACCACCTGGTTGGCGCAAACCTGAAGGGTGGATACTGGACGACCCAGACATCGTTGCCAATAGTGAGCCCCACAAAGCACCGGCGGAGCGCAGATACAACTTGAGGCAAGCTGAGGCTTGATATACAGTTGGTGGACACAAGGCACACTGCGGTGTGATACTGTCTTCGCTTGAGGCTTGCTGCGGCAAGATATACAACTCTCTGTTGCGACGGCCCAAGCGAGCTGCTGCCTCCAGACGCACAGGGTCTTCCTCGCACTCGACTTCATACATACACACGACAGACTAGATTGGATTGGATTGAATTGGGTAATGGCGTTTGATGGATATACCCCATGGCGATTGATTCACGCGTACGAGGGCGTACGGCGGTTTGAGAGGGGGGGTGGTGTCACGGTTTACCTTTGCACAGACGCACTTCGGTGTCACGTGACCTCGCGCCCTAGCGCGCCCGGACCCTAGATTCGGGCCCGATCTTATCACGCGCTTCTCGCGACTTCTTACTTCTCTTCTTCGTAGAACTTACTCGATACTAAGGCTAATACACGTTTGCGCCCTGTTGCTGTCTTGTCCGTGTCAGTAGACATCGATAAATCCTACTTTAACGAAGATAGAAGCAATAAAGAAAATCAGGACCTAGGATAGAACGGATTATGGTTACTAGAACCATAGGAAGAAAGTTAAGAAACTACCGGGCTAGATTGATTGATTATTCCATTAACGTGCTATTTGAGTCAAAGACTATGCAACACGGGTCTCGAGAACGAGACCAAAATTTGAGAGAAGGAGAAAAGCCCCGTCGTACCCCGGACGTAAAAACTCCTTAAAAGATGCGAGCAACGCTCGCTATTCGAACCGTAAATCGAATATATTGCGGCGTAGATACTATCGAGGAAGAACAGGATCCGGAAGAATTAAGCGAAGAAGATTCCTCCGAAGGAGAAGAGAGCGATACTAACGACGACAACGAACAACTTACCTTTACGGTAGATGCACCTAAGAAACTATACGACATAATTATCTACCTATAAAGAAGGCACGAGGAATTCCTACCTAAGATAGGTAGACGAAGGAGGCTACATTCTATTAAGTTTAACAAGACACTCGACACCCTACGAGGCATGGCCTAGGGATACCTACTTATAGAAACAACCGAGAATCTAGCAACTACCGTTATAGAACGACTACCGATAGGAAGCCGAATAACGGGAACCGGATATCTTACACCGTTAGAAACATTTATATCGAATGAATTACGTAACATAGTGTAGCACGCACGCGTACTCTACTTAGAAACGTAGAAGATCTAGGAACGTAATAGACTATAAGTGTAGACATAGGGCAACGGGCTATAGGTTCTAGCCGAAGCCTCTAGGCACGAAGCATAGCGAACTACATACCATTCGGGAAAAGGATTAGCTCCCTAGGAATAAGCGACCGGAGGGAGTTATACAATACTTAGGCTCACGCATCGACATTAAACACAGTTTTCTAGACATAAGCAATCGTTAACGGACACAAGACTAGTGTTATAATCGACTTAGGAGTAGCGGGGAATTTTATCTCCGAGTCTTTTATAAGAAGAAACGGGTTAGCTACCCTAAAGAAGAAATGGGGTTACGAGTTAATCGCGGTAAACGAATTATCGTTACCTAGCGTAGAATAGGAGACGACACTATTGCCACTAGCTATCTAATAGTACCACGAGAATATTACCTTAGATGTCACTAATATAGCCAGTTATAACATAGTATTAGGTATACCTTAGTTAAGAAAGTATAATCTAGTAATCGACTAGAGAAGAGGAGTACTCACATTTAGGGAATGCGATTGCGTTATCGACATTTAGCCTACGTAGTAGTAGCGTTTACTAGTAGATAAGGTAAGGAAACAGCTAAACGAGATATAGCTTACGCCGACTAGAAGGACAGAAGAACTACCTTCGACCGGGATAGACACTAGCGTAGGGCCGCCGGGTTACGAAGTTACTAGAAGTAATAGAAGTAACGTACCATCAAAGAATACTAACATCTTAGAGTTAAGTATTCCTAAGGAGTACCGTAAGTAGTCGCGACTCTTTAAAGAGGAGAGAGGCAAAACCACCTTACCTAAGCACCGCCTATAGGATTATAAGATCAACATTTAGCTAGGGAAAGAGCCTCTATAGGGACCCCTATATTAAATGTCTAAGAAAGAGCTATAGACCCTACGAGAATAGCTAAAGGAGAAGCTAGCTAAAGGATAGATAAGAAGATCTACCTCGAGTATAGGAACTCTATGCATGTTCGTTCTAAAAGCAAACGGGAAGTTACGACTCGTATAAGACTATAGGAAGTTAAACGAGATTACGATTAAGAACCGAAACCCGCTACTTAATATTGAAGAAGCATAAGACAGATTAACCGGATTAGACTAGTACACGAAGATTAACCTACAAGATGCCTTCTACGCTATACGAATAGCGGAAGGAGAAGAATGGAAGACCGCTTTTAGAACAAGATACGGACTCTACGAATTCTTAGTTATGCTAATAGGATTAACTAACGCACCCGCATCCTGTTAGGACCTTATTAACGAGACACTTAGAGACCTACTCGACGTATGCGTTATTGCATATATAGACGACATACTAGTCTACACGAAAGGATCCCTATAGAAACACATAAGACAAGTCTAGGACGTCTTCGAACGACTCGCACATTTAGGATTCAAGACGGTACCCGAGAAATGCGAATTCCATAAGAAAGAAGTTAAATTTCTAGGCTTTATTATTAGCACTATAGGGATAACGATCGACCCTACGAAGACATAGTTAATTAGAGAGTAGCTAGAACCGAAAACAGCTAAGGACGTACAATCATTCCTTAGACTAACGAACTATAACCGGAAATTCATTAAGGACTATTTAAAGACAGTAGCACTAATAACGATGCTTATAAGAAAGGACGTTACTTAGAAATGGGGAAAGGAATAGATTGAAGCATTTAAGAAACTTAAGGAACAATGCGCTTTAGCCCCTACGCTTCGACTATTCGATAGTAGTAAGGAAGTCTACATCGAGACCGATGCGTCTAATATAGCAATAGGCGCGTGTCTAACGTAGACATACGATGGGTAGAGACACCTAGTAGCCTATTACTCCCGGAAAATAACTATAGCGGAACAGAACTACGACATCCATAATAAAGAGCTTCTAGCCATTATTGCTGCTATACAACATTAGAGAGTATATATCGAGGGCCTACCGAAGTTAACGATTCTTTCTAACTATAAGAATCTTACGTACTTTATAACGACGAAAGAACTTACCCGAAGGCAAGCCCGCTAGTCGGAGCTGCTAGGACAGTATAAGTTCGAAATTAAATATACTCTAGGAAGAGAGAATGGCCGCGCCGACGCGCTAAGCCGAAGAAGCGACTACATAGAAGGAAAAGAACTAGTGTAACACAAGATACTAAGGACAAACCCCGACGGAAGTCTTAGTACAAACACGAGAGAATTTAACAACATCGTACGGATACTAGGCGATAAGGACGAATAGTTTCCTATATCGCAAGGGAAATACTAAGTACCGAAGGATCGAGAAGAAGAATGTATACGACAACATTACAACGGACTAACTTATAGACACCCTAGAACTTTGAAAACTATAGACCTAATATAGCGCAGTTTCTCATTTCTATAGATAAGACTTAAGGTGTTACGCTACATTAAACAATACGTACACTACTAACGAAACAAGGCTACGAGACATGCAAAATACGGTTACCTATAGTTTAGGACACTACCGACGAAGCTATAGGACGAAGTTACAATAGACTTTATTACAAAACTCCTACCGTTAAAAGATCAAGTTACGAAGTAACCATACGACATAATACTAGTTATAGTTAATAGACTTATAAAATACGTACACTTTATTCCTACATCGGAAACATACAATGTAGAGTAGCTCGGATACCTCGTACTAGATAGACTTATCCGATACCACGGATTCCCTTAAGCGTTTATAACGGATAGAGACAAGCTATTTACATTAAACTACTAGAAGACGCTTATAGGAACGATCGGAATTAAACATAAGCTATTAATAGCATATTATCCGGAGATAGACGGATAAACCGAAAGGATGAATTAAACGCTAGAACAATACCTACGACACTACATTAACTATGTATAAGACAACTGGGTTTCATTACTGCTAATAGCGTAGATTGTACTAAACAACCACAAATCGGAGACAACTTTAACGACGCCATTTTATGCGAACTTTAGTAAAGATCCTAACCTATTTGGAACACCTAGATCCTATCCATAGGCCGCGAGAGCAATCGTAACGACGGATACTCTTAAGGAAGTGCATAAAGAAACACGCAAGGCAATCGAAGATGCATAACGAAAACTATCTTAATAACGGTAGGACACGAGAAAAATGGCACCTCTACTAAAAGAGGGGGATAAGGTCTATCTCCTTATAAAAAACTTAAGAATAAGAAGATAGACTAAGAAACTGGATCACGTTAAGGTCGGACCATTTTTAATCGATAAAGTCGTAGGACTAGTTAACTAT
Organism: Nothopassalora personata; assembly: GCA_033816765.1. Classification (NCBI taxonomy): domain Eukaryota; kingdom Fungi; phylum Ascomycota; class Dothideomycetes; order Mycosphaerellales; family Mycosphaerellaceae; genus Nothopassalora; species Nothopassalora personata. The sequence continues at coordinate 2,944,045 of CM066287.1, read as the reverse complement.
CGACTACGACTACCACCTAACGCAAAAATCCACCTAGTCTTCTATATCTCTAAGCTAGAATCCGCAGACGCTAGAACACCTTACTAAGAGAGCTTCTATTTCGAGCCGGAAGTAGAAAACGAATTTAAAGTCGAAAAAATCCTAGATAAAAAGGGTTAGCGATACCTTATTAAATAGAAGGGATACGACGAATTAGAAAATACCTAGGAACTAAAAGAAAACCTACGAAACTGTTAGTAGAAGATTCGGGAGTATTAAAACGGCGCTTACTTAGAAGTAACTACACTATAAGACATAGTAACTTTTAAGTAAACGGACGACTAGAGTAGGAATCGAACCTACGACCTTAAGAGTGTAGATAGCTTACGCTCTACCACTAAGCTACCTAGCCGATTAATAAGAACAGGGACATAACTTATAAATAAATACCCTTACGAAGGAGACGGCTAAGCTACCGACGGCACCGTCTCGCTAGAAGGAGAAAGCTAGAAGTCGTCCGGAAGACCTTCGACAGTACTCTAGGTCCACGGAGATAAGGACAGATTAGGAGCACTAGGATCCGCGTCTACTATAGCGTACTCCTACGCCCCTAGATCCTCGTCTAGTAATAACCGATCTTCTAACGAACGACCCTCCGTAACCTTCTAATTAACCGCATCTAATTGCTTACGAAGGCGCATTTCCTTTATATACGCTTCTATTAAGGTATCCTACCTTTTATTAAGAATCCTCTTCGCGGTATCTAGTTCCTATAACAATTTCTTCCGCTAAAGCGACAAGCGCTTCTACTTGCCCTCGGTTACCCTCGTATTGTAACTCTTTAGATTCCGCTACTAGTACTTAGAACAGCGACTAGATAAGATGTGCACCTTACACACACGGCCCTCCTTTTAACAAGAATCACACGGACGCATCGCGGTATCGCCGTTACGAAAGATCTACTAGGCCTTCTTCTTACGGCAAGCGGTAGATTTGGATTAGGAGGAAGAAGACATCGTTACGAGACATAAAAAGGAATTACAACATAACTTATGAAGCTCTAGGATAGAGCTAGGCTAAAAGGGGGATAGTGTTACGGTTCTAATCTAGGGCTAAAGGAAGCTAACTAATTAGACCTCTACAATTGGTAGGCGCTTCCGCCCGAGAAGTGCTCTCTCGCCCGTAGGAATGAAACTAAGGAACCGAGAGAACAACTAAAGTGATCTCCTTAACCTCGCTAATCTCGGTGATCTCGAGAGAACATAGAGAGCATAGAGAGTACGGAGAGCAACGCTCTATCTCCTTTGTATTTAGGAACGCTAAGAAACCCTTATGGTTCTAATACGTTCAACTTATGTTACTATCTTACTAATTGGAATACAACTCTTATTCCTATCATTCATCTTCGCTTAGCTTACTTTAGCCTCTCTAAAGAATAATACCGCTACGTAACTTAACTTATCTCTCTTTTAAGACTAGCCCTAGAACGAGACAATAACACGTTTCTCCTAGATAACTATACGGATCTTAGCCTAGTGTCGTATAAGTATATACTCCGACATTAAATGTAACCTATTAATAGGGTAAGGCTACCGAAGTTAGAGTCGTATACGTATAACCTAGGGTATTGCTACGGCGCCTTTGCGGTTCGGCTGCGACTCGCTAATAACGCAGGAGTAGAGCGCGTAAGTGACGCTATCTACTACGCGGTACCTATAGGTAGGCTATTAGTAATTTTAGGTAGACCCTAGAGGTACCGTAATCGGATCGTAAAGAGCGATTATAAGGACTAGTAGTACTACGGTGTAGAGACGCCTACGATTTAGTAGCGTAACGTACGCGAGTTTCTTAGGGATCTCGAGAGCTTAAAGTAGGTTTATACGATAAGTGTTCGGGCTATTACTATAGTAGTACCCGAAGGGGAGGGCCCCTCGTAGCCTAAAGAATTTGTAGACTTCCGAGATATATACGTACCTAATAAGTAGGCGAAGCGTAAGATGCCCGACGGGGTTAAGTATACGATTAATCTCGTTAAAGGAAAGAAACCCCCTTTTAAGCCGCTGTACTACTAGTCCTTAACTAAGTTAGAGGCCTTAAAGGAGTACCTTACGTAAGCAATAGAGAAGGGGTGGATTAGGCGGTCCGTAAGCGAGGCGGGTACGCCTATCTTATTCGTACTAAAGAAAGACGGTACCCTTAGGCTCTATGTAGACTATAGAGGCTTAAATAAGATTATAGTAAAGAACCGATACCCCCTACCCCTAATTAGCGAGACGCTAGATAGGCTATTAGGTTCTAGGTTCTTTACTATAATCGATTTAAAGGACGCCTACTATCGTATCCCTATTAAGCGAGGCGATAAGTGGAAGATAGCGTTTCGTACGCGATACGGATACTACGAGTACCTAGTAATACCGTTCGGGTTAACTAACGCACTAGTAACCTTTTAAGGGTATATTAATAAGGCGCTAACTAGCTTAGTTAATAACATTTACGTAGTCTACCTAGATAATATCCTCATCTATAGCGAGACGCGTAAGGCACACGTACGAGCCGTACGCGAAGTGCTTACGAGGCTACGGAAGTTTACTCTATTCGCAAACCCTAAGAAGTATCGCTTCTTCTAGGAGAATGCCGAGTTCCTAGGATTCATCGTAAGCGTCGTAGGCGTATCGATAGATAGGAGTAGGGTAGCCGCAATCGAGGAATAGCCTACGCCTACGAGTTTTTATAAGGTTTAATCCTTCCTAGGATTCTATAACTTCTATAGGCGCTTTATCGAAGGGTACTCGAGGATTGCGAAGCTATTAATAGACCTACTAAAGGGATGTAAGAATAGTAAGAAGTAAGGGCCTCTTATATAGTCCGCTTACGAGGAGTAAGCGTTCTAACGGCTAAAAGCTAGGTTCCTCAGAGCACCTATTCTAAGGCACTTCGATCCTTCGTTACGTACGAGGGTTAAGACGGATACCTTAGGTTTTACGATTATAGGCATTATCTCTTAGCTATTTAGGACTGAGTAGCATCTAATTGCCTTCTATTTACGTAAGATAATACTAGCCGAGTGTAACTACGAGACGCACGATTAGGAGCTACTTATAGTAGTTAAGGCTTTTAAGCATTAGAGGCTATACTTAGAGGGCGCTACGTATACGGTACGAGTGCTAGTCGACTACGCTAACCTATAGGGCTTTATAATAGTAAAGTAGGTAAATGGGCGGTAAGCTCGATAGGCTACGTTCCTATAGTCTTTTAATTTTATAGTGGAGCATCGGCCGGGTAAGACTAACCTAGCCGACGCGCCTTCGAGACGTAGTAACTACGTAGCTATAACGCAATAAACTTCGAACTTACTACCTACCTTATAAAGTAAGCTATCTTTCTAGAAGGAGTCTCTAGAAGGGATAAGCGAGCCGACGGTAAAGCGCGTACTTACTACCTACGAGGCGATGTAGGGCGACATAGGCGCTGTAATAGTAGTGCGGAGAGGTAACCTTCCCTATTAAGATAAGCCGTCGTTACTAGTAGTAGTGTGCGCTATAGTAATATAGGGTTAAGCTTATAGCTCGACGGGTAAGTTAATCCTACTCTTAATAAAGATTGCGTAGTAGTAAGACGACCAGTGTATCGTATACTTAGCGTAGGCGCTAAGTGCGAGGGACGCTAAGGGATAGTATATAAAGGATGACCTTATATACTACGGAGACGCGATCGTAGTACCTAGGGATTACGCAATTAGGTCGCATCTAATTTGTATACACTACGACGACGTCCTCGCGGGTTACTTTAGAAGGACTAAGACTAAAGAGCTATTACGACGTAATTATTAGTAGGACTTACTTAGTACGGACGTAAAGCAATACGTCTAAGCCTATAGAACCTACTAGGGTTCGAAGACTAAACGCTATCGACCCTATACTAGGCTATAACCGCTTCCTAGACCGGAGCGGCCGTAGTAGGAAATCACTATGGATTTTATTACGGACCTACCTCTAAGTACGCGAGCCGGTTACGTGTATAATACGATCCTAGTAATAGTCGATCGCTACTTAAAAATAAGCTTATACATCCCGACGACGAAGACTTATATAGCCGTGGAGCTTACGAGGCTCCTACGAGACGAAGTCGTGCGACACTATAGTGTCCCGTTAGGTATAGTAAGCGACCGAGGTCCGGTCTTTACTAGTCAGTTTTAGAGTGACTTCTACTTCGAGGCGCGTGTAAAGCGTAAGCTATCTACGGCCTTTTACCCTTAGATAGACGGCTAAACTAAGAGGGTAAACTAAACCCTCGAATAATATCTTCGTTATTACTATAGTAATAATTAAACTAAGTAGGCTAAGTGGCTTGCAGTTACTAAATTCGTAGCTAATAATAGCATCTACCTAACACTACGTATAAGTTCGTTCGAGATAGCGTACGGTTAGCGACCTAAGATTGCCCCTATACTAACTAGATCTCGAGACGAGACCTAGGGGGGAGAAGTACTAGTAGCGGTAATAGCTACGAGTCGCATGCGAAAACTACGCGCTATACTCGAGGAGCGATGGAAGGCTATAGTAGAAAGCTAGGCTCGCTACTATAATAAGACCTACTAATCTAAGACCTACCGCGTAGGTAACTTAGTCCTATTATTAACGAAGAACCTTAAGTTAGTAGTACTAAAGAAGAAGATAGGTCCGAAGTTTATCGGCCTATACCGCATTACGGACGCTATCGGTTCGTAGGCGTACCGCCTAGCGCTACTAGCCGACTTAAGGCTCTATAACGTCTTCTATGTCTCTCTCCTCGAGCCGTATATCGGTAGCGATAAGGATGGACCCGTACCCCCTCTAGCTAATAAGGACGGAGAGTATAAGGTAGAGGTAGTACTAGATAGGCGTAAGCGTAAGGGTAAGCTACAGTATCTAGTCTAGTAGAAGGACTAGCTAGAGGAGTATAATAGCTAGGAACCGGTAGAGGGCCTCGCGAATGCGGATCGCATAGTAGCCGACTATAAGGCGTTAAGGAGAAGTAAATAAGACTAGTATAGGAGTACTAGAGTATAAATAAAACTTTTCTTAACTATAAATAAAACGAAAGCTAAAGAGTAGCGCGCCTACTAGGGGCTACGTAGAGTAGTAGTAGGCGAGGAGCCCGCGAGTAGCGTATAAGGCAAGCGCCTTAGTTGTCGTTACGTAGTAACTTAGGTAGGAACGCCTAGTCGGCGGCGGTAGTGTTAATGTTCTACGCCTATAGGAACTAGGACTACGGTTAGTAGGGTACACGTATACGAGGAATATACGACTTACGGCGCGGCCGAGTTTGAACAGCCCATTAAGGGCGCGGTTCTACTCCTACTAGAGCGCGAGGGCTTCGGCGGCGGGGGCGGCGGTAGTAGTAGCGGCGGTAGAAGTACGTATGCGGGTTTCCCTAGTACGCTTATACTTATAGGCATTAAATTACCTAATAGCCTATAGAAAGGGTTAGCCGAAGCATAGGAGACGTACTAGAGCCCCCGTACGCGAGTAGTAGTCGACTCGTAGGAGCGAAGTAGCGACTTACCTCCGTAATGTCGTTACCTAGTTAGGCATATAGGCGGATCTACTCTACTAGCTCCTACTACTAGAGGTCTATAGGCGCCTAGCCCATTATAGCCGTAAGGAAGTCGCGCTAGGAGCGCGCGGCGCGTAGGCGACTTACTAGCGAGGCGATAGCGTAGCTAGTATTAGGTACGTAGCTATATCTATTACGCCTATAGCGGCTACACTTCCTTAGGAGCTCGGCGGTAGTAATACTATTACAGTTATCGGCTTCGTCTAGTAAGTAGTTAGTATACGAATCGTAGGCGGCGCGCGTAGAGACTTACCCCTAACGAAGTATAGAAGGCACCGTATATATATATTAATCCGCTACGAGAGCTTAGTAGCGGGCGAGGGCGTTAGTAGCTACGAGGGTAATGCTAGTCGCTTACGACCACTAGGCGTTCTAGGTGCGTTACGTACTAGAGCCGCCTAGCGCGCTCGTCTTCTAAGGGGCTAGTAGTACTATCGCTACTAGTGCTACTAGAGGAGGCGGAGCGGCTAGAGAATAGCGGCGAGGAGGGCCCGTCCGACATAATAATGATAATAATAATGCTAGCGAGGCGCTTACGGTACGGGTACGGTACGGGTACGTAGTAGTAGTACGACGAAGGTAGCGCGCTAGGGAACGTACTACGAAATAGGGCTAGGTTAGGCTAGAGTTTTATGCCCCTAACTAGCTACGTCGGTATAGTAACTAAGCCTTACTTACCTACACCTATATAACGACACGTACGTAACCCGTATATAGGCCGTATAGTAACTATAGTTCTAGAAGTACGTAGGAGCCTCTACGTAGTAACTAGCGAGCTAAGGATAGCTCGCACGGGAGGGGAGGCAATTGTAAGGGGTAGCCTAGTAGCTAACCCTTACATGTAGCCTTACATATAATATACGGTCGCGACCGGCTACTAAGCCGTACGTAACACGTATGCGTACACCTTACGACGCGTAATGCGTCTTAAACAAAAGGCAAGAATTAGTTCATCTACGACTAGTAGGTCGTAGGCGTACTATACATTACGACATCCCTTAATAAATTAAGTCTTACGAAGAGTAGTAGGTAGAAGAGATCCTTTACGCTAGAACTAAGGTTAGAGGTAGAGGCCGAGTACGCGAAGTCCTAGTAAAATAGACCGGATACTATAAGCCTACATAGGAACTATTAGGGTACCTCGCGGACATAGTAGCCGCGGATAACTTCGAGAGGAGATATAGTCACCTAATAACGTATAACGGACCGAAGGAGGCATAGGATACGAATAGAAGGGGGAGAAGGCGAAAAGGTAAGGATTACTAGGGATTTAGCGTAGACATAGGCGTTTAGGAAAAGATAGGCGTTCTTTTAGGTTAGGGAGTCTTTTTAGGAGATAGAGAGAAGTAAGAAGGTATAGGTAAGTTTAAGAGCGTTTTATTTTAGCGGCGTCCGCCGTAAAAGTAGCGGAGCCCGATCCCTTTCGAGATAGCTACATACTATAATAGCCCGGTCGCGGCCCGCGCGAAAGACGAGGGTACCTAAAGGCTAGCTAGTAGAAGCCGAGGCCTAACGCACGCGGCGCTAGCCTAGCTAGAGGTCGCGTAGGGCGCCCCCGGGGCTAAGAGGTCGGTTAGCGATAGTTTTATAACGGGGCCCGTAGTATATACGTCTACCTAAAGGTAAGCTAAGCATTAGCTATAGTACCTATAACCTTAGCGGCGACCGTACTAAAAGAATCGGTAAGCGCGTATAAAGAGGCGGGGGCCGTAGAAACTTACCGGGAGAGTATACTAGTACGCTAGAGGGGCTTTAAAGCCTTCTAGGCTTTAAGGACGGCGCGGAGCTTAGTACGAGCGTCGTCGCTAAAAGACCGTAAGCCGGTAGAAAAGTCGCGGAGTACGCTAGGGAGGATACTTACGCGCGGTTCTAGTTAGTAGCGCGGGTCTACTTAGTATAGGCGGCGTAGGCGAGCTCCGGCCTAAAACGCGCGGTTAGCTATAATTTTTCTTCGGGGTCCGCGCGGTACATATATGTCCTCGTAATGCTTACGATTAGTGTTGTAGACCTAGTAGGCGCGCGCGGTTACGCCCTAACGATAATTAGCGGACCCCGATAAGAATAGGACGAGGACCGGTACTTATATACTAGGAGACGTAGTCTACGCTAGTAGAGGCGTAGGGAACGTAGTAGATACGGCGTTAGGCTATTTTATGCTAGGCTCCGGTTAGAATGTTTCGGTCTCCTTAGGAATTTATTCGGACTTACTTAATAGTATTAATAGGAGATGTAGTAGTAGTAGTTTCTATTTACGGCATACTATTAGTATCTATCGGAACCCGTAAGGAAAATGTCGTCTCCCTAAGCGGTAGATATAAGATTCGCAAATATACCCCTAAGGCTAGAGACGCTTAGCTAGGGGGAGGGGGAGGGGCGACTTACGCGTACGGTAGTTAATAAGAAAAAGAAAGAGAAGAAAAAAGAGAACGAGAACCTAAAGATATGTTCTAGGCTCCTATTGTTTATATATAAAAATAGCTATTATTACTTAGTAGACAATAGTAACCTTATACTTACCTAGGTAATAATACTTCGTCTCGGCGTCGGCGGGGCTAGACAATAAGGAAGAGAAGCTCGGGCACTGTGACGGGTAGGTGGTAGACGAGTTGCAATACGAGTCTACGAAGAAGAGCGCGAGATGCGCGAGCTATTTAAATGCGCCGGAACAACGTTGTTCCGGGCCGATCTTTCACTGCAGGGTCCATTCACATGTGCCTGGTGTCGCTTCGTGACAGTACCCCCTCCCTTCAAAGAACGAGCTCCTGCGAGTGCCGTATACGTCTAGAGTCTCTTATACTTGCGCGCGTGTCGTCGTGTCGGTTGGCTATGCCGAACCGCTCACGCTGGCTTGCTGTCGCTGCTCATCATGTCGCTGGCTTGTGCTCGCTCCTTTGCGTCGTCGCAACATCGCAAATCCATCTTGTCCAAGCTTATGTACTGGGGACGTAGTTGCGTCGCGTCCATCCATGTCACCATCGTCTGTCACGCGAGCCGGTCTGGATGTGGCGCTGTCAAACAGGCGGCCTTTTTCAATCACTGCCAGTCCGTACAGTATGGGTTCTGGAAGCTCGTAGGGTGGCTTCGGCTTGTCTGGATAGCGCGCGTAGAAGTCGGCAACCAGTTCTTCACAACCTGGCAATAGGTCGTCCCATCTCTGTGTCCGTATATCACCGCTCTTATAGCGCAAGGTGAACCACACTTGCCTATTCCTGTACTTGATAGCAGCATTAAGCACTTCGTCAACTTCCCATTCTGTGTCCACTTCTCCTTCTCTTTCGACTTCGACGGGCGGCGGCGGAGGGTTGTGTTGTCCCGCAAGTGGGTCGTTCGTGTCACGTCGGAGAAGGCTCGAGTGGAATACGTTGTGAATGTTCAGATCGGGCTGGCTGTCGAGGTCGAGTCGGTAGGATCGCTTGCCTATCTGCGCTGTAACGGGGAATGGTCCGATGAACTTGTCGTCAAGTTTCTTCGCGGGTCTCTTGGTGGTGATGTTTTTGGTGTTCAGGAAAACTCGGTCACCAACCTCAAAATTTGGGGCGGGTGCACGGTGTCGATTCGCTTGGTCAGCGGTCCGTGCTTGGCCATAAGCATGTGCCGCTTGCAGGTCCGCGAGCACTCCCTTGAGGAAGTCGCCAGTCTGCCTTATGCGTTCGGCAAATGTCTCCGCACGCTCGAGTTGTGGCACTTCTCGAGCCAGCGCTTGCGGTCGGTCCACAGCTTTCACGTCCATTCGGGGGTGTCGTCCCGTATTGGCAAAGAATGGAGTCATGCCAGTTGTCGCCGACTCATGGTTGTTGAGTGCGAACTCTGCATTGGGCAGCAAGTCTGCCCAGTCGTCCTGCTGGTAGTTGGTGAACAAGCGTAGGTACTGCTCCAATGCCTGGTTAGTTCTCTCGGATTGGCCATCTGTCTGAGGATGGAATGCAGTCGACAGGTTCTGCTTGGTTCCCAGCAACGCGCAGAACCTCTTGAAGAATGCACAGGTCCACTGGGTTCCTCTGTCTGAGAAGACAATCTCGGGGACGCCATGCTTCGGATACACATAGGTGTAGATCAGGCGGGCGACATGCTCGGCTTCCAGGCTGTTCGTTGGGATGAAGATGACTTGTTTCGAAAGGCAATCCGTCACTGTCAGTATGTTTTTGTAGGTAACGCCATCGATTGTGCGCTTGCTCGGCGGCAATTCTACAATGAAGTCCATGGCAATATGCTTCCATACGTCTGGTGGGGCTTGAAGTGGTGCTAGCAATCCCTGGTACTTGAGTCGTGACGGGTTTGCTCTCCGGCATGGTTGACAATTGCGGACGTACCGTGCTACGTCGCCTTGCATCAGCGGCCAATACATGCTATGGCGCTGGATCAAGTCGAATGTGCGTGCTGCTCCTTGGTGCCCTGCTATTGCGGTGTCATGATGGGCTCGAATGACCTTTGTCCGCAGGTTCTTGTACATGGGCACGTACAATCTTCCATTCACGAACAACTGGTCGTTGTGAATAAGGCAATCCGTCGCCGCTATCTTCTGCTTCTGCAGGAACTCGGATGAGCGTCGCGCTGCTAGGTCGGCTTGCAGTCGTCTTATACGAGTTGCAATTGATGGGTCTGCGTACGCTTCATCAATGAGTTCGACGAGGTCTTCTCCTTCGTCTTGGTGTTCAGGGTCTGCTTCGGCGGGTGCGGGCTCTTGTCCTGGCGCTGGCGCTGCGGGTTCTACTGCTGGTGTGGGCTCTGCTGTAGGTGTTTCTTCCTCCCCTTCCTCGTTGAGCTGCTCTTCTTCTGCTGCTTCTTGTCGTGCTCGTGCTCGGGTCATCGCGTATAGCTGACCTTCGTCGTCCTCTTCAGCCTTAGCAAGATGCATTGCGAAGTTGGCGATGTCAAGCATCTCTGGCTTGAGCACTACTTGGTGCTGATGTTGCATTCTCGGGTCCTCTACACCTTGTGGGATGTCCTGCGATCTCCGGGTCAGGCTGTCAGGCTTGGTACCCTGTCGCCCAGGCCGGTACGTGATCTTGAAGTTGAACTGAGCCAAGAATTCCGCCCAACGTGCCTGTCGCCGGTTCAGTTGCTTGGTAGTCATAAACCATTCCAGGTTCCGGTGGTCCGAGAGCACACGAATGGGGGCTTCATCCGTGCCTTGCCCGATTAGCTCATACTGCCATTCTTCAAAGCACTTAATGATGGCAAGCAACTCCTTGTCATAGATGTCGTAGTTGCATTCGTGCACGTTCATCTTCTTGGAGAAGTACGCTACTGGGCGTACGAGACCGTCCGGTTGGCGCTGCGATAGCACTCCTGCTGTGACCCAATCTGAGGCATCGGTTTCGACGATGGTCTCATAGTCCGGATTGAAGTGGGCAAGCACACGGCCTTTTGCCGACGTGAATCTGTCTTTCAGCGTCTCGAATGCCTTTTGACATGCTTCTGACCATTCGAACTTGACGTCTTTCTTCGTGAGCTCCACCATGGGTGATACCACGCGGGAGAATGCTTCTACGAATCTTCTGTAAAAGCCTGCGAAGCCTAGGAACGCCAACACGTCTTTGGCGTTACGTGGCGTATCCCAGTTGGCTATCGCATCTACCTTAGCTGGGTCCATCTCGATGCCTTCAGTCGTGAGGATGAGACCTAGGTACTTCACGCGCTTGACTGCGAATTCGGACTTCTCAATGTCCACAGGAAGGCCGGCTTCCATTAGCTTGTCCAGAACTAGTTCGACGTGCTTGTAATGGTCCTCTTCGTTACCATCCGTGTAGATCAGGATATCATCCAGGTAAACAGTGCAGAATAGATCCAGGAATTCGCGCAGAATCTCGTTGATTTTCCGTTGCCAGCTACTTGGGCCATTGCACAGACCGAAGGGCATTGCTCGAAACTGGTATAGACCATACCGGGTGATGAAGGACGTTAGGTATTCGTCACCTTTTCGAATTCGCATGTTGTTGAATGCAGCCACGATGTCCAACTTCGTGAACCATTTGGCCTTGCATAGGCGGTCTAGGGTCTCGCGAATCAGCGGAATAGGGTATCGGTCCTTAATTGTCAGCGCATTAAGCGCGCGGTAGTCGACACAGACCCGCAGCCCACCTCCGGGCTTCTTGACAATCAGAAGGGGTGAGCATCCGTCCGCGAAGGACTTCTCAAGGAGTCCTGTCGCCATGCCTTCGTCGACGAACTTCTTGGTCACGGCTAGTTGTTGGGAATTCATAGCATAACCCTTGTGGTAAGGCAGCTTCGCTCCTTCTTTCAAGTTGATGGCGTGGTCTGCCGACGAGTGTTCAGGTAGCACCCATTCAGATTTATGGCGGAATGCTTTCTCCTTATGCCACAGGCGTCGTGGCAACTTAGTCTTCGGGTCCACTGCTTCGGATCGCTCGAGGAATCGCTCAACGTCTTCAGGTGACATGGCGTTGAGGAACTCTTCGTCTCTTCCAGGGTCGAAATCTTCTGGCCAGAGGGCATAGATCTCATGATCCTTGCGCTTGCTCATGCGGTGGAAGTATTCTGCGCTGACCATGCAGATCTCTTCGGTGCTGGTAGAAGTCTGTGCCTTTGGACGCACACTGGTCTCTCCTCTGCTATCCACAGCGATCATGCAAGGTCGTCCATCACTGCAGTGATTGTGGAAGCACTCAGGCTTATCGAAAGTCAGGGTACGGTTCTTGAAGTCTGGTGTAGGATTATGTTCTTCCCACCACGACATTCCTAGGACCATGTCATAGGTGTCCAAGTCGGTGACGTATGCCATTTGCTGCTCCGTATGGTTGCCAATAGTGAAGTTGACCATGGCCATATGGGTGAGGTGCGATAGGGCACCATCTGCTAGTCTCAACCGTCTAGCTCGTGCTAGCGGTATAAGTGGGATTTTGTTTGCGCGACAGAAACCGTGATGTATGAAGATAGATGAACCACCAGTGTCGCCAAGTGACTTTGCTTTTACATTGCGATGAGGAGTATGTACATCAGCCGACAGAACCCAGTGCTTGCCTTGCTTCGGTTCTACAATAGTGCTTTGTATACCGCCTGCTTGCTCGGCACAACTGAGGTGTTCTTCGGTGTGTGCTGTCTCACTCATGGAGCACAGGAATTCTTCCTTCTCTTGCTCCATCTCTTTCTTTCGGTCGTGTCGAGGGATCGTGTAGCGGATATCGTGGTGTGGTGCGGATACTGGGGTATTAGGTGTATTCGATGCTGGGGGTGATACGATCTCCTCAAGGACACTTCCATCGCTTGGGCTGTCACTGGCAATGCTCATGTCATCATCATCTATTTCTTCAATCGTGGTTCTTCTGTCAGGTCTTGGCTCGACGGCGACTTTCGACGAGCCCTTTAGTTTCCCTCCTCGTTGTGTGCCTTCTCAGTGAGGAGTCCGGCCACAGGTGCTGCCTCAATCTGCGCTGGCTCGGTATCCATTGCGTTTAGTCGAATCTCGCGGGGCACATCAGCATATTCGTACCGACCGCGTGCCTTGGAGTTGAGGATGCAGGCGGCGTCCTCGCCTCGGTGGCCGAGCTCGTGACACTTGAAGCAACGGTTCTCACGAATGTAACGGTCCTTGTCCGCTGAGCTGCAGTACGGACGGTCGTACTTGCGAGGGATTTGGCGGACAGCTAGTGCCCTGCCTCCGCGGCCTCCACCACGACCTCGGGTGCTGCCACGGCCACGAGTCGAACTGCTACCGGAATCTGCGTTGCCGTCCTTATCCTTGTCTTTGTTGCCTCCGCCGCCATGGTTGTAAGCGGCGCTAACTTCCTTGCCAACATTCCAGCTCTGCTCGATGCCGCGTGCAATTTGGCAGAAGTGGTTGAAATCGGGGTCAGTCCGATCGCGGGCAAGAGTCTCAGCCCATCTCTTAGCCAGCTTCGTGTACAGGACCGAGGCCTTAGGTTGGACCTTGGCCTTTGCACAGAGGGTGCGGTACTTCGTCGACACTTCCGCGAAGGTCATGGTTCCCTGTCTCAAGGTCTCCAGCTGACCTTGGGCAGTGAACTGCGCGTCCGCTTCACCGAATTCAGCATCGAACTGCTCCCACAGGTCATCTATGGAAGTCCAGGTGTCCTTCATAGCCAGGATGCTGTCGAATGGCAGTTCTTCAGTCACGCCTAGCATAAATTCGATCATGTCTTCATAGCTGGCACCTTGCTTCACATAGGCTTGGTTCAGCTTTGCCCGAGCCACAGTCTTGAAGCGCTCGTACTTGCTGCGGTCTCCCTTGAAGACCTCTGGGTCCTTGATGCGGGTGTTGAAGAATCCGCCATTCGTGGTGGTAGTCCCGGCGCCGGGTGTTTCGAATCGTCCGTTGGTTCCTTGACCTTGTGGTCCTGGTGTGAATCTGTTGTCGTTAGGGACGAAGTCGCGTGCATCAGCGTCAAATCGGGACTGGCGTGTCTGTGGTCGTGGCATCGCTGCTTCCTGTTCAAGTTGCTGAATGCGTGCACGATCCTCCTTTCTAGCTTGCTGGAACTTGGTGATGTCGTCTTCAGCTGAGGCCAAGTCTTCCTTAGCCTGTCGGAGCTGTTCGAGCAGGTCGCCGTTACCTGTGCCCTCAGCAGTCTGTGCGATTGTCACCTGGCGCTTGGTCCGGCTCAGCTCGTTACGGAGAGTAGTGAGGTCGTTGCGTAGCTTCTCGATGTCGGCCTGTGCTAGGTCGGCCTCTTCTCGAGCAGTATCTCGTTCAGTCTTGTATCCGTCTGCTCGTGCTTCGAGCCTCTCCACTTCTGCTTCTAGCTCTTCGATCTTCTCAGCTTCTTCATCAAAGTGCTTCTCCCAGTTAGGTGCGAGTGTGAGCGCACGCTGAACAGCTTTTAATCTCTTGAACCACTTGCCTGAGGAGGACGTCACCTTCGCTGTCAACTCCTCAGGGTTGGCGACCTGGAAGTCGGGGTCCTTAGGGTTGTCATCCTCTCCGTAGAACTGCGTGAGATCCAGGCCAGCATCGGCTGGCTCATCCTCACGTCTCCTATGATCCACCGGGCTGGTCGGAGTCGCAATCTCTTCGTCCTCATCATCGAACCGGGATCTGCGCTTAGCGACTGGCTCGCCAGGCTGAGTCTGTGATTGGGAAGCGTGGTCCGGTTGAGCTGGTGTGGCTTTCATTCCTAGCTCGTTCATTCGTGCTGCGAAGTCTGCTTTCTGGAGCTCCAACCTCTGAGCACTGACAATCCCTGGAGGTGGTACCCTAACCTTCGCGTTGTGATCTTCCTTTCTTGTGAACTTGAAACTCTCATCTTCTGTCTCGACGGTGGGCTGCATGCCTTTATGCAGTCCGAGGTCCTCTCGTAAGCGACTCGGAGGCTGTGACTTGTTAGGTCGTGAGAATGGTTGATGGATGCTAGAGGAAGGTGGTTGTGGGCCAAAGAAGCCTGAACCTCGTGTCTCGGGCTTTGCTAGTAATCGGTCGCGTTCGCGGCTACGACTGCGACTACGGTCGCGTTCGGCCTCGTCCATATCGGGTCGGGGTGTAGATGTCTCTTCAGGTGAGAAGTCGCTGTCGCTGTCGCTCCTGTAGTTGTGTTTGCTAAGTGCCGTTTGTATCTTGTTCGAGGCGATTGCGGCGCGCGATTCTTCTCGGGCTCGGTCGATTACTGTCTGTCTGGTCAATTCGCTCATACCAGGGTGTTGTACCTCTGGTGACTTGTCTGCTGTCAATACAGTGCTGTTTGCGATCCTGTATGTCGTGTCGAGAAGAAAAATGTGCGACTGTTGCACACCTTTCAGTCAGTCGGTCAGTCGGTCAGTCTGTTCGGGTCTTCTACGCGATACAAGATCGCTGTAGGCTATTCAGTTGGTTGATTGGGGTAGGTATTGCAAAATGTGACGGGTAGGTGGTAGACGAGTTGCAATACGAGTCTACGAAGAAGAGCGCGAGATGCGCGAGCTATTTAAATGCGCCGGAACAACGTTGTTCCGGGCCGATCTTTCACTGCAGGGTCCATTCACATGTGCCTGGTGTCGCTTCGTGACAGGCACTCCCTATTACGAGCCTTATAAAACACCTAGGATAATAGGCTCTAGGGCGGAGCTATAACTAGGGGCGGCGGAGGAGGAAGGAGGGGGTAGTATAAGGGGCGGGCCCCTATTTCTTAGTATAGGCTACGCCTATACGTTCGGATTACTTTCCGACACCTTTTCTTCGGATAGCGTATAACTTCCCCTTTCTTCTATATCGAACTTATTATAAACTTTATAGAACTTTAGTATATACGTCGTTTACCCGTAATAGCATCGGAGTACTTGTCTAACGATTCTTCTAACTCTACATCTTCGAAGGCGTATAGTAAGGACTCGTGTCGCGCGGACGGCGATTATAGGTAATTATAATAAGTAGACGACGCTATTGTTAATTTAATTAAAAGCGCCGAGCGTACGCTATCGAATGTAGTAGTTATTAAGGCGATAGAGTAACGTAGTAATAGAGATGTATACCTTCGAATGTAATAGTGCTTGTTTGTATATAGGGCTGAATTCGTATACACTAAAACAGCCCTATTTAGTCTTAGACTCGCTACGCGAATTGGCGCTCCTAGCCCTCTAATTGGCTGAACGGTGCAGAACCGTGCTTAACGGAGCTGAAGCGAGCTTAAGCGAGCCTAGCGCGTGCGCTAGGCGAAGCTAAAGCCAATTCCTGCGGCGAGTCTAAGTTTACTGAGGTAATACCGCGCGTTGTACCCTGTCTCCGCACGTGCTGCAAAACCCCGCTCCAAAGGATGATCGGCCAAGAATGCTGGTCTGACGTCTTTACGGTTCAGTTAGCGTGAAATAAACGAGGCGAAGAGATGTAGTGCTGGATGATTCATATGGTTCGAATTGATAGATGAGAACCAGCATTGTGAGTTCAAATAGCACCCTCTTCGGCCACCTTCCAGTTAAAACACGACTTCATGCTCTCATATACCTGTTGTCATTCATAGCATCGTTGATCTCCTTGGAAAAGGATCGCCTGGACCGTGACTGATCATGGGAGGCATTTGGCTGGCAGTCTTATTGTTCATGCGATGGGGCGTGATTGCTCTTGCATTACCGCAGACTACAACAGCCGAGACACTGGAGTCTTGTGGGGAGGCGAAGTACTATGCATCGAAGGCAAGCACATGGAGCACTGCCTGACAGAAGACCTGCTGAAATCTGATTGCGCACACAGTACACATGTTACGATGCAGGCTTTCTGTGCCCAATCCTGAATGGCGAGCCGACATTACGATGTGGCCAAGATTGTTACTTGCCTCAAATGTACTCATGTAGCGGAGGGAAGCTCGTATATCCTCCGACCGTCTCGAACACGACGGCGCCGTCCGACTTGCCATGCGCTGGACGGCCAACAACGCAACGCCTGAGCGATCCACCATACGAGAATTACTTCTTTTCTGATTGTCGTTCAGCTTCTCAGGTAGTCGTCACCAGTCCACTGGAAGGAAGCAATTTGACCATCATTGGACCAAGACTGCTCGTGGCATGGCCAGCCGGCAACTCGGG
The DNA here is from genome assembly GCA_033816765.1 of Nothopassalora personata. Taxonomy (NCBI): domain Eukaryota; kingdom Fungi; phylum Ascomycota; class Dothideomycetes; order Mycosphaerellales; family Mycosphaerellaceae; genus Nothopassalora; species Nothopassalora personata. The sequence goes on along the minus strand of CM066287.1, from coordinate 2,927,005 downwards.
CGTGGCCAGCTTCTTCCGACCTAGGGATGGTGAGAATGGCACACTCGCGATCAGGTTGGAGAATGGCACCTCAGACTTTGAGCTCCAAGGCGCGTATGCTCAGCCGTCAAGTGGATCAAAGTCGGGTCTTCCATATGTCGGTATCAATACATTGGTGAACCTGAACGCTTCTGCGGTCTTGACGGTATCCATCATGGGCAGCATTCGGAACATCCGAGACTTCACGGAAGGCCCGTCGCTAGTCTATCCGGTCATTCAAGATGCCATCAAATGGACCCAGACCGATGCCGGCGGCGCCTTGCTTTCGCGAATGTGGCTTGACAATCTTACGACCACGCAGATGTCGTTCGTTCCATTGGGTGCCGGCAGCGTCATAATCGAGAAGAACGATCGAGGTAACAACACCCTGGTCTTCGAGGCTGGAACCTATAACTACACAGCGTGGTTTGACTACCCTCAGCTTACACAGCTCGATACCAGCGAGGTCCTCAACGATCAATCTCAATACCTCAGCGAGGTAGATGCTGGTCAAACAACATCATTGTCCTTCCTGTCGTACTCAACAAAGCTTCTGGCCGGTGCTTGGCGATTCCTGACCTACTTTGGGAGAGACAGTATGATTGCTGCGTTATTGCTACAGCCAGTGCTATCAGAAGGTGAAGGCGGAGCTATGGAAGCCGTGATTGGTGCAGTACTGGAACGACTGAATCGAACTTCGGGTATCGTCTGCCACGAGGAGACTATTGGTGATTATGCGACGTTTCTCAATCTTCAGAAGAACATCACCGGCATGAATGCAACCAGACCTGGCTGTACATACCAGATGGTGGATACTGAGTACTTCCTCGCTCCACTGATTGAGACTTACTTCCTCAAAACGGAGGCGGGTCGCAGTCGAATTCAAGCATTCTTCGCCACCAGAGCTACCACGGACTTTGGCAACGCAGGTCTGACCTATGGAGAGCTCTTCACAATCAATGCTGAGGCGATCCTCGACATGACAGCGCCTTTCGCCCAGCCAGGCGGCCAGATCAAAGAGAACTTGATCCACCTACAGGAGGGCGAAGTCGTGGGACAATGGCGTGACAGCACCTATGGTATAGGTGGCGGCAGAATTCCATACGATGTGAATACGGCGCTCGTCCCAGCAGCGTTACGCGCAATAAGCAATCTTGCCACGGCAGGTACCTTTCCGGACCATCCATCATGGGCTGAGACAGCAGCCACATACGCTCAAGTCTGGGAGGATAACACACTCGCCTTCTTCGAAGTCAACATTCCCGCCCCACAGGCCAACTCTCTGGTCCAGAATTATGCTACCTCAGCCGGCTTTTCGCCCTCCCTCTCGATCCCTACCATAACGCAAGAGGTTACCTTTCACGCCCTGGCTCTAGATGGCAATAACAACCAGTCCATCGTCCGTGTGATGAACACAGACGACTGCTTCCGGCTATTTCTCCTCGGTACTACCAACGACGAACAGCTGACCCTATTCATCAACCACACCGCATCTAACATCCTGGCGCCCTTCCCCGTCGGACTCAGTAATCCCGTCGGACTCCTGATCGCCAATCCAGCTTACGGCGGTGATCCCGTGTATACAGCTAGCTTCACCAACAACGCCTATCACGGAACTGTGGTGTGGAGCTGGCAGATGGCCATGATGGCCGCTGGATTGGAGCGGCAGCTGGCGAGGTGTGAGGATGGGTCTTTGGAAGTTTCCGTCAGTCCGGCGTTTTGTGGTGACGAAGCTGTGCGTCAAAACGTACGGGCTGCGTACAACCACTTGTGGGATTTGATCGATGAAAATGATGCCTATATCAATAATGAAGTTTGGAGCTGGATCTTCGAGGATGGCGAGTTTATGTTTGAGGCGTTGGGCGCGCTACCGCCGCCTGCTGGGCTGGTGAGTCAAGTTCCCGTTGGTTGGGAGTGTACAGGTGCTGACTTGTTGTACCTGAAGAATCCAACCGAGAGTAATGTCCGACAATTGTGGTCCTTGACGTGGCTGGCTGTACGACGAGACGAAGCGCTACGATGATTTATCTCGATATGGTGTATACGTGCTACACTACAGATTTATTGCACGACGCTGACATTCTCCACGCGATATGAAGTCTGATGATGTATCACCATCTGATTGCTCCCATCGCTTTCGGACCGACGGCTTCTGGTATCGATTCCGCTCATTTGTGGTTTATTGCGAGATTCGCCCGTCACGTTGACTCTGTGAGATGTGTTAGTGGGAGTCGGAACAGACACAGGGTGGATCGGACTTACTGGTATTGCACTGGCTCAGGCCGTAATCGAAACCCCGACTCACCAGCATCCGAGCCAGTGTGTGAGATGTTGGATTTGTTAGCGTTGAAAGACCGAAGCTGTGCGCTAGCGCTCCGCGAGTTGTTGATGGAGGATTCGGCGATTGTGTTGCCATACATCGTCATGAGTCCTCGCGACATGAAGGCCCAGAGGAAGGATCGCAGGCACGGGAAGGATGCCGAGATAAGGGAGAATGCTAACAGCACTTCTTCCCATGCCACCACTGGTGCTATGTCGATGTTGTCGTTGCCATTGTTCAGGAACTTGAAGTAGGTTGTGGTCGTGGCGACAGACACCGCGATGACGAGTAGGCGTAAGGCGTAGACAAAGATAACCATGCGTTTCTTCGATGCCTTGAGGTCATTCTTGCTGATGAACCAGATAGGCATCGCGAGGATGTTGAGTTCGGTCAAGCCATCAAAAGCTGTGAGGACTGCCCATCGTGATGTCTAGAGGTCTGGGTCAGCACCGCTCTCAGCCACGTGCGGCGCTGGGAGACCTACATTTGAGCCGCACACAGCATCTACACTTGCGACAAGAGCCTGTCCGGGTCTGCAACCTGCTGAGCTGAGTAGAATGGCAAGCAAGCCATACATCGCAGCTAGTGCGTAGGCGACGCCAAAAAGGATTTTCTCCCTGGCGACTCATGAGCACAAATCATCGTTCTGATTCGCCCGCACTACATACCTGTACATGTCACCGGCGAAGATACGACGCGTAAACGTGAGAATGGAGAGTTTCGACAGGCAAAGGGCCAGGAACAGCGGTATCCTCGCCGCGAAGTAGAGCTGTGATCATATCAGCCAAAGCCTACGGGCGCAGGCCTAAAGCACGGCCATTGTTCGGATGACCAGGATCTTGCATTCTGAGAGTGAATGGTATGCTTACCTCAGAGGCATGTGCAGTCTGATCAGCTGTCAACGCCAACGCCGTGACCGCCAGTCCGCTCCTTAGTGCACTGAACAAGAATCCCCAATGCACCACGGCGAAGACATAGCCAATGCTGAGTATCAAGTCGTCCCACCACAGCAGATCCCACTTGCCGATAAACCTCGCCCCGAGACAAAGCAGGCTGTACAACAGCGACAGAAAGCTGCATACCCACAGCCAAGGTCGATGGTCGCCATCTGTTGCTGTCCCGAACCCATGGCCAGTGAGGTCGCTCTCCATCTTGGCCCTATGCTTGGCCCGTGCGCTTCTGACATGGAGTCTGAAGAATTGGGCGGAGAAGATGGAAGTCGGCACTTAAGGATATGATCCCGGGATGGCGAGGAGCACGGGAAAAGAAAGCTGTACCTGCCTTCGAGCAGATTACATGGCGCAAGATGCAGGAGGCTATGCACCTCCAGGATCATGTCTGCGAGGTTCCGAAAGAAATGCGAATTCGCCATCCCCACGTCTCTGGTGCTGTGAAAATAGACTTTGTCCCACGAACCGTTCCATCATCTCTAAGACAGATGTCAGCGTCTTGGTCAGGGCACAGCGCAGAGCTGTCATCTGCCTTGGCCGAGGAAACGAAGGCCGGATCTCGGAACTAGGCGTTGAGTCGTCCAATGAGGTAAGTTGATGCCGAGCTTTGACAGGGTTCGCGGTCTTGGCGCAGCCCACCAGGGAGCAAGATCGTCCTTCCAGTCTCAAATGTTCTATGTATTCGCATCGAAGGCGCCATCATGCCGACGTGTGATACGCCAGAGACGTCCAGAGTGACTGTCGGTGATGCTGATGATGAGTTCATGTGATAGATTGCAATGCGAGTGGAGACGGACCAGAAATATGCGAAACAGTATGTGTCAATCTCCTTGGAAGAAGAATTGCTCTTCTTGATGTCTTCAGGCCGAGTACTTTCACCGAGCTCAATAGGCGACATATCCTCGGGAGCGATGGTGTACCACTGGATCGTGCTCTTCTCTTCACCTCCCAAAAAGGACGCCAGTGACCAGAACCCTCCGGAATCCAATTACAGTTCTCCGGTTTCTTCGACGCCGAGGGCGCAAGACGCTTCGCGGCGCGCCGTGAGTTTAGGTAGCGGCAGAGCTCATGCGGACCAAATGCATCTTCCACCTGCGCCGCAGTTTGGACGCCAATGGAGATGGAGCTGCAACGCATCGTGCTCTTCGAAGAAACTCTTAACATGTCGTTCTCGACGATCGTGCACCTTTCTGGCAGGGGGATAATCAGGCACGAGGGATCGTCACGTTTGTCCACGGTCCTCCCTGGGTCGTTCCGTTGACATCGAACAGTCCCTTGTTCATACCACTCCTTGGGCCGACGTCTTGTCAGCTCTTGTGTTTGGCAGCGTACCGATCCGTCTTTTTCTGCTCATAGAGGCTTGGACGAGCAACGATGTCGGGTGCCTTGCAGATGAATGAATACTACAACAAACACCATGTGGTCGACCAGCGAGGTCTCGACCCGGATCATGATAGCGATGTGCAGCAGATGCCAGGAAGGAACTATGATCCAGCCTATGGTTAGCAGCACCTCGACAGTAGCTACGAACGATGCGAGATTGACAGCTTCGAATAGACCAGCGGGACATGCGAAGACTGGGCAAGAAGCAAGAACTGAAAGTATGCCGATACGAAGCTAGCTGGATGCATTCACGATGGCTAACTTCAAGACAGCGTCGGTTTCGATTCTTCTCCATCGTTGGATTTGTCGTAGTGCTAGGCCTCACCTGGGAATTCACCCTCACCACGAGCGTATTCTCGCTGTCGAACGGAGGAACAGCCGGCGCCATATGGCTCACATTCGTGGTCTGCTGTGGAATGTTCTTCGTGATGTGCTCGATGGCCGAACTTGCCTCAATGGCACCGACTTCTGGAGGACAGTACCATGTCAGTCTTGCCATCAAACTTTTTGGAAAACTTCACATATTGACAGCATCACAGTGGGTGTCCGAGTTCGCGCCGCGTCATCTGCAAAAGCCTCTGTCATACGCCGTTGGATGGCTTTGCGCGCTGGGCTGGCAGACAGCTATGCCTACTGTCGCATACATTGGGTCTGGGCAGGTGCTGGCCTTGATCTCCATCTGCGACTCCAGCTATGTCATCCAGGGCTGCAAGTATAGTGTACATATAAATACTGACGTGGCTCGAAACTAATGTGTGCTAGCAGGGCACGCCGCATTCATGACCATGGCCTTCGTGACCACAGCGATTTCCTTCAACACATTTCTCATCGGCAAGCTGCCTGTATTGGAAGGTCTAGCCATCGTCCTCCACGTCTTTGGCTTCTTTGCCTTTATCGTAATCTTCTGGGTCATGGGCCCTCGAGCAGCAGCAGGACCGACCTTCACGCAATTCGAAGACTGCAATGGCTGGGGCAGTTTGGGCCTTGCCACTCTCATTGGTATGGTCGGACCAACAACGACATACCTGGGCGCAGACTCTGCAGTGCATTTGGCTGAAGAGCTAAAGGATGCAAGCTACGTCTTGCCACGAGCCATGTTCTCCGCTGCAATCATCAACTATATCACCGGCTTCACAATGATGGTCACCTTCATGTTCAACCTCGGAGACCTCCCTGCTGCCCTGGAATCCGCCACTGGCCAACCCTGGGTCGCTGTGCTCTACGCCATTACAGGCTCTAAAGCTGCTGCAATCGTCCTCACCCTGGTCATGATTTGCATGGTAACAGAAACCGATGTATATTGTTGGATCTCTACTAACAGTGAATAGTACTTCTTCTGCGCCGTCAACCAGGTAACGACGTCCTCCCGCCAAGTCTTTGCCTTCGCCCGCGACAAAGGCCTCCCGTTCCACAGCTTCCTCTCGAAAGTCCGCCCTGACAGCGGCGTGCCCGCCAATTCCGTCTATGTCACGCTGGCCTTCACCTGCTGCATGGCATTGATCGTCATCGGGTCCACCACCGCGTTCAATATCATCCTGTCCGTGTCCGCCACAGGACTTTTCACCTCCTACTTGACAGTCATCAGCACGGTCCTGGCGAAGAGGATAAGAGGCGAGCCATTCCCCGCGAGCAAGTTCAGCTTGGGCAAGTTTGGATGGGTCGCGAACATTATTGCGATTGGATTTTTGATTATCGCATATGTGTTCTTGTTCTTCCCTGGGGCTCCCAGCCCAAACCCGGCGGGTATGAACTGGGCTTGTTTGGTTTATGGTGTGGTTGTGCTGTTTGCGTTTGGATACTACATTGTACATGGGAGGGTGAGTACTATGTACCATATGCAACAGGAAACCAATGCTGACATGATCCTAGCACGAGTACGATGGGCCTGTGGAGTATGTTCGCAAAGATGTGTTGTAGATGGAGTGCGTACTGAACCCGAAGCTGCTCCCACATCCTCCAGCCAGTCGTCTCAACTTGCCTCCGATCTCTATACAATTAGATCAGAGATCTTCTGTGGGCTCGGCCTCGTCGTCGCAAAGCTCTCCCTCGCGTCAAGACCCTCCCAGTACTTCTTCAAACCGGGGTACTGCGTTCTCCAGGGATGATCTGGCCACCGCACAGCCATATACCCCAACACACTCCCGGCAGCCACATCCGCCAGCGTCAGCTGATTGCCGATGATGAACTTGCCGTCTTGACTCTGATCCACCCACGTAGCAAGAGCTTGCAGTCCTCCCTCTACCTTTCGCATCTGCCTCGCCGTCCACGGTTCGCTTTGGTGCTCGCGCTGCTTCTCGAAGAAGCACAGGACGAGGGCGTCGCAGATACCGTCTGCTACGACTTCGACCTGTTTCGCGAAGAGTCGGTCGTCGATGTCGGCTGGAAGCATGGGAGGAGTGGGGTGCTTGGCCTCTATCCACTCGAGGATAAGGTGAGACTCGTACACGGGTTTGGCGCCATTGTCGGGAATCAAGACAGGGAGCTTTTCCAGTGGATTGTACTCGGGCGTCTTGGTGGTGCTGTCCCAGGGCACTTCTGTCTGGAGGACGAAGGGAACGCCTTTCTCCGCGAGGGCTATGCGCACCTTCCGTGCGTAGGGTGAGGGTGTCGCTGAGATGAGAGTGTACATGGTTGTAGACGTAGTCGTTCTGACCTTCTTGGAGCGTGCGGGCAGGAAATGCGGTGGGAGAGATCACACATGGTATATTTGTCAAGCCTGCCTTTGTCGACCTTTGACGTCAGTTGCTACAGCTCTACGATGGCTCATCCGTGTTGCCGTGAGGAGCTCTCGAGGTGGGAGAGGAAAGAAGGAAGTGTCCCTGCCGCTCGATCGAAACGAAAATCTGCACTTCCACTAGCGTCCGTTCACATGGACTCCAATCAAACCGGGCACCGCAGCAATGAATGGCACTAGAACACTGCGGAATGTCCTTGAAGAAGTGGACGAAGCGCTCGATGGCCATGTAGGGCAGCAAGAAGATCCAAACCTGCCGTGCAGTGTCTCAAAATGCGAAGCCATCCTCCTGAACCTCGAGGCGGCTCTCGTCTTGTCACGGTGCTCGAACCAGTGTGAAGTGAACACTAACACTATCAAATCCTTCATCATAGATCTCGACGTCGTCAATCGAGAGCTCGTTGGAGCCTACCAGAAGATGACCGGAATTTCATTTGCAGTGCGCTCTGATATACTTGCTGACCTTGAGGAAGACCAATTCCGAAGTCGAATCCCCGGACCCGCCCAGTACTGAATCTTCTGACAGCGTCATGACTAGCGCAGATAGTGTATCGGAGGGAGTCGCTGCAGCAACGAATCGAGTCTCGCATGGCGAGCGCGAAGACGATGCGCCAGGGATGGTTCAGGTCAAGAAGCGCGAAGCAACGATGAAGTCAAACAGTGTCGCCAACATCAAGCAGACAAGTGCTCCGTCGCGTGACGACAAAGAAGCCTGGCTGTCCTCCCGGGGAGCCTCGAGATACCGCGCTGCTAAGACAACCCCTAGTGCACCACCTGCGGTCACCTTTCAGCCGACCGTGACAAGGTGTCCCATCAGTCGTAACGAGCACTGCCATGCGACCTGTGACGTCTGCGACCAGAAGATCATTGGCAAGTGCCACCAATGCCTTGATTGTGCAGACTGAGACCACTGCGATGAGTGTGTTGACAAGGCTCGCACAATGCATCTTGAGCATGATCGGGTCATCACTCTGGATCAACCTGTTACACCGTGGCCCGAGGACGCACTCGATGCTACAGCTCACGGATACTTGAGGTCGCGCTACCTGACGATCACTCCGACGGTAAGCTTGTCAAGAAGGATCGAAGGGCGTCGCCTTCGCCCAACGGAACCTCCGCGCTACTACCGCGCAAGGCAGCTCCGGTCAGTCAACCACCAGTCGCGTATGCTGAATCACCAGACTTTGTGGGGGACATTCATCATCGCACATTCTATGGACCTGGTGGCATCGACGAGGCCACACCTACTGAACTTCTCTCGACAACCCTCCGCACTCACCTCACCTCCACCTCCACGTCCTTCTCCGAAATCGTAAACATACACGGCACATAATTTTGCTGCCGCTACCATGTCACACACACCCTTCCCCATCATAGTAAAAGCATCGCAACAATGAATTACTTCACCATTGCACTCTTTCGACATCCTCTGCCTGGCAAGGGCTATGGTGTGGAAATTGTGAGCGGGGAAGGAATGAGTTCTGCCAGGATTGCGAGGGTGGATGACGAGTGGGTGAAAGGTGCTCGTGTGGCGGAAGCGAAGAGGACGAGGAATTCGATTCGGGCGGGGTTGGAGGAAGCTGCGATGAGGAAGGGTGTGAGTGAGAAGGAGAAGGAGAAGGTGAAGGAGGATAAAGCGGATGTGGATACAGAGGTGGTTCGCGTGGGAGATCAGAGGGCGAAGCAGTGGTGGAGGGAAGGTTGGAGTTGCAAGTGAGAGAAGATGCGCTTGGGGGAAGGTTATCGACAAGACAAGTGCATGCATGCATGCATGCACGCATTACATACATCGCTGGAACCATGTAGCAGTATCAAAGTTCTGTTCGAATAAGTACGAGTACACTCTTAGTACACTTTCGTCGCAGTTGGCTGTTGGCCATACCTCTAGTCGCCCATGCCGTTTACCATATGCTCACTCACTCCCGCTTCCTGTGAGTCTAGCCATGCCATGCCATCTATTCGCAACGGCAGCGCTGCAGCCGAATGTCTCTCTTCGAAGAAAGTGCGCGCATCGCTTGCGCTCCCATAGGCAATTTGCCACGCTGCGCTGTCCAGCAACCCAACGCCTGTTTCGCCGAGAACGCCATGCTTGAAGCAATCCATCCATATCGCACAATGCCGTCGCACCCATTCTATCGCATGCATCGCATCCATCTACCAAGTTCGCCTCCGTTTCCCATATATGCTCATGCTCTAGCTCTGATGCTCTTCCTCCACCGCCGCCGCCGCCGGAGTCACAGTATCACGAAAGTCACGGGTCACACACATTTCACGTTGGCTTACCTGACGATGTCGTCTTCACTTCTCCGCCGGTGACGAATACGCCTCACGAGCGCGTCCGCCGATCCACGAAGTCACGCCACCCTCCGGGTGAGGTGCCTTCATCTTGCCGAAACCGAGATCGAGGTCGTTGATGATCTTAAGAGCGTTGCGGCAACGCAAGTGTGGGAGCGATGCTTGAGCTGAGCCGAGTCCACCAGCAGGCTCGAGCTTCTCGCCACGAACTTCCTGATCATGCTCGCCACCTGGGAATGGCAGGAGACCCTGGAGGACTTCGTATGCTGCGAGCGTGAAGCCGAATTGGGGCGATGATCGCATAATACGTGCCGGCCCACCCTTGAAGAACGCCTTGAAACCTTCCTCCCTGAAAATCTTACGCGCACAATCGCCGAGGCCGTTGTAGGTGGTATCGCCCTTACGAGCTTCGACTTGCAGACGTGTCTTGATGACATCGGCTGGCGTGGTAAAGTAGGCCGCTGGCATACCGGCGATGGCACCTGCGGTCAGGAGCTGAATCACTCCAAGCTTCTTGGTGGGGGACTCGCCGAACATGTCCTTCTTGAGATGGGCGTACGTCGGGAAGTAGATTGCTGAGAAGGGGATGTCACGGAGCAGACATGCGGACGCTCCCTTGTAGAGACCGACGAGACCCAGATGGCGCACGATCCAAAGGGCGGAGCGCTTCTTAATCACTTCACCCTCCTGAGCGGCGGCGCGCATGGCCTCTCCCTGCACCTGTAGACGGATCTTGACAATCTCCAGCGGATTGGTGAAGATGACTTGGCAGCCACCTGCAGAGCCACCTGCCAACATCTCGGCCCAGAATGGAATTTGGCCAGTCTGGGAGTCGATCAGCTTGCCACGTACCAGGTCGTTCACCGTGAGCTTGATGGCCTTCTCGGGTGCGACGCCTACAAGCTGTGGCAAGACACCAGCGTATAGACCACGAAAGCCCTCATTCCTGATGATCTTCTGAAAGCAGTCAATGCTGTTCTTGTATAGCACGTTGCCAGCACCAGCCTTGCGTTGGTTCTGCATGCGTGTCTTGACCAGGTCGATGGGGTACACCATGAATGCACCAAAGGCACCCGCTAACGAGCCCAAGGCGAAATGGTGAACAGAGACGAGGACGTCGTGGAGGACGCTGCCAGATCGCGTGTGTTCCTTGACACCAACCTCAGCTATGCTGCCGAGTGGAACGTCGCGACCGTCAGGACCAGCGTGCCAGCTGGCGTCGAGGACGCGGGCGAAGTCTTGAATGCCGAGGCGACCCGATGGCTGGTCGAGGGAAGCGAAATGGAAGAGGATGTCGGCCTCCATGGGTGTAATCTGCGAGAAGCGGGTGCTGCGTGATGCCTCCTCCAGAAAGTCCACACGCGTGATCTTGCCATCACTGCTGCGGTCGATCGCCCTACGGATGAGCAGTTCGACCAAGTCCATCTCGCGAATGACATTCTGAAACGCCCTCACGTTCGCGTATGATATGCGCGAGCCTGGAGAGATGTTGCAGAGAGTCGGGAGGTTGCTGAGGAGATGGTCGGACAGCTTATGCGCGGCCGTCTCCACAATGATGCGCTGGAAATCCTCGGGCTCGATGTAGCCATCGCCGTTGCGGTCAAAGTGCAGGAATGCCTGACGAACACGCTCTCCCTGCAGACCGCGGAGCATCTGTGCGAATTGTGGATAGGTCATGCTGTGCCGGTGTCTCTTTCCGCCAAGGTACAGCTTAGCCCAATCGCTGTCCCAGTTGAAGGGCACCGTGTCAGATGTCTTGTTGCGCGCGTAGACATCCTTGAACGTGTTGAAGTCTACGAGGCCAGAGCTCGGGTCGGCGAAGAGGCGGAAGGCGAGCTCGTACTCTGCGTCAGGCTTTGCGAGCAGGTTGTTGAAGACGGACCAGTCTGCGAGCGAGACGCGGTTCTTCTGGGAGCGGTCGGCGACTTGGAAGAGCACGGCGTACTGCTCGCGCTTGATTTTGTGCTGTGTTTCTGTCAGCTCGAGTGCATTTCAATGTGTCCGAGGAATTGGGCGCCGCGCCAGCCATTGAGGTGTTGAGGTGTTTTGGGTGACACTCACGTAATCCTCACCCTCAGGCGCAACAGCATCCACGAATGCCCTCTCGTCCATGTAGAATTCTCCTGTCTCCTCATCCTTCTTCGCGTATTGCATGAACTCGGCGCGTGACTGCTCCGAAGACTGATTTTCAAGGTCAACACCAATGAGGCTTTCCTTGGTGGCCTCTTTAGCGACCTCCAGCTTTTCGACCACCTTCTCCTTGAGGTCCGCCATGATAGCGAGCCGGTGACACTGCGTGCCTGCTGCGGTGGTGTGTTTTCGGGAGGGAGGGACGCGGTGGTGTGTGGTTCCGATCGGACGGAAGGAATGGCGGCGCGATGGAAGTGACTGGACAGATAGATGGAGTGTGGTGGTATAGCGCGATAATGCGTCTCCAGACAACAAGTTCCCTTCCGCGCCCGTAATGGCTTGCTAGCGCGATCAGCGGCGGCGGTGACGGGTGTTCTTGAGGAGGAACTCCTCCGCCGAAATGCGGCAGCGGATACTGACTGTATCTTTGCTGTAGTAACGAAGTGAAGAAGACTCCCAATATTGGAAGTCGAAAGCGAGTGGGTGAGGTCGATGCGCGTGCTTCTTCCGCCGAGCTTCTTCTTTGAACAATTTTTGGAAGCCCCTTGACATCGGCCGCCATCGGCCGCAGAACCGTAACGCGTCACCGACAACGACGTTTGCTACGGGAACTTATCGCCGACTTCGAAGTACTAACTGTACATGTGCTTGAGGAGTCTATGTATTGCCGTGAATAATGCCTGGCTGTAGGCATACGGCCAAGTGCAGAGTTACTCTCCGCAGAGGCAGAGGCTGCCGTCCACATGCAAGCAGCCGCTTGCGCCTTGCACAAAAGCGCCGCGCATCGGCTTCACTTGAGCCTCTTCCTTGGACACGACGTCTACCCGTTTCTCCTACATAGAAGACACCAGGCTGGACGCGAGAGTACAGTACGTACAGACATTCCGATCGCACCTGACTGACTTCGATTGAGTCTATGGCGGGGCTAGTTCGATGCGAACCAGGGATTGGAGCCTCGAAGATCGAGGTCATTATGTGCAGCCCAGCGAGCAGTGCAGTAAACCAGACTTGAATGACTTCATGCTACAACATGATTCGAAGTTTCACAGGAAGAGTGCAAAGCCCGATGTGACGCCATAGCAAGCAGGGAGAACACGGGCCTGGAGACAAGCATAGTCACGTGCTCGCGCACTGGTCTCGACGAGGTGATGTTGAAAAAGAGTTGTATCTCACGCGCTCCAGATCGCAGCCGGCACGCGTTCAGATCTTGCAGGCGTCGTAGAGTAAAAATGCGATAAATTGCATGGCAGTCAATTGCCGTGATATTGAGCGAAAGTCTTGGGAAAAATCGCAGAGCGACCCAGAAACTTCATGCGACCACATTGCTGCAACTTGGGGGGGGGGCAGAACGATGGGTTCGTAGAGAGGGTGGTGAAGACGTTGTTGTCGTGCGTGGTTGTCGTCGAATCGAGCTCGGGAGGACGTGTCAGAATTGTGGAGCTGGCAGCGAGAACTATCAAAGTCCGCTGGCCTCGCGGCCTCGCGCATCCCTCCAGCAGCCAACCACATACATCCTGTCCATCGCGCTTTGCCTCCTGTTGCCTGCTAATAACATACTCTTGTCGCCTCTCCATACGCATGCGACTTGTCCGGACTGACAGATAAACCTGCAGGCACGCTGATGTTCTGAGTTGTACTGCTCCCCCGTTCACCAAATTTACTTGTCGCGTCGGCCACGTCCCCCATCCCGGAGCGACTCCCAGCTGTATCGGCCATCGCGCAAACTCACTCCCATCGACGTAGATGTGCGACTTCAGGCTGCAGCGCTTGTAGCCTGGGTGCCGAAATTTGTCCTTGTCAATGGCTAACAGGAAGAGGGAGCGCCCGTTCGACCCAAACAGAAGTGATAGCGAGGACTTGGATTTCCACGACGAACCGTCATCCCCACGGGCGCGTCCCAATAAGCGAGCACGCAAATCGCAAAAGGGATCACCCACCAAGAAGCCTGCCAAGAGGCGCCGTGAGGCATACAACGACAGCGACATCGACCCAGACAGCAACGAGCCCAGCGAAGAGGAAGAATCATTCGCCGAATCCGAGGAAGACAGCGAGCCCGTCGAGACAAACCCTCGGACCGGCAGAGGGGTGCGCTCGGCTGCAAAGCAGCGGAAGAACTATGAGGAGAGCGACGAAGAGGAAGAGATCCTAGACAGCGAAAGCGAAGTCGACCGTCACACTCCAGCGAGACCCAAAGGAAAGCGCTCTGCAGGCGCAGAGGCACTTCAAAAACCGAAAGTCATCGTCAAGCTCAAGGTCCCGCCATTCACGATGGTCCGAGACAAGGTGGTTCCGCGCAGCACGCGCGCCTCGAGTCGCCAGCTCAAGCGGGAGCCGACACCACAAGCCGGCAGATCAGCGGTGGGCATGACGCGACGTAGTAGCCGCCTGTCGCATGATGAGGAACAGCCGTTAGTCGCTCTGACTGACTCGGGCAAGCACGAGATCGTGACGAGAACTGGCACCGTCACACCCGAGCCAGACACCGTTCGCAGACCCTCGAGGGGCGGCAAAGGCGTGGCGTCGAAGAAACCACCAAGCGCGATCTTCGAAGTGTCTCAGGAGGACTCCGTCGCAAACGATCCCGTTGGTACCATTGAGCAGACAGACGAGGGCGCGAAATTCTTCTCGCAGCTTCAAGAGGCCGCTGGCAGTCAAGACGCGAAGGAGGTCTCGCAGACATCTCCTGCCACGTCTGCGAAAGAGGAAGACATTCAAATGCAGTACGAAGATGAGGAAGAGCAGGTCGTGCAGGAATCACAGCCAGATCCAGAGGACAACGACGACGATGATGTATCAGTCTCCAAGCGCGGACGAGCGTTGAGACCTCGACGTAAGGCGTCGACGCCGCCAACCTCTCAGCCGACAAACAACAACACGCGACGCTCCTTGCGCAACAGAAAGTCAGCCGGCATCGAGCAGAGTAGCGACTTCGAGCCTGATGCAGAGGGCGAGGCGGATGTCGAAGAAGAGGGCATGTCCGACTCAGACGAGCTGCTCAAGCCTCCTCGAGGCAGAAGTAGCGCCGAAGCGAGTTCGCAAGGTGGCAGGAGATCTGGCAGACTACGCGGGAAGACGAGCTCCAATCGCAGTCGGTCGAGGCGGTCGCCCGAAGAAGACGAGCTTGATCCGAATGAGATTGCAGATGAAGCTGCAGAGTTGGACGAAGACAATCGGCGAATCAGGCGGGAACGACCTCGCAAACAGAGATCACAGCGTCAAGAGATTGCGTTCGAGCCTACCAGTCTGCGTAACCGCGCAAACAGACCTGACTACCGTATCCTGCGGCCCGAGCTTCTTCTCCCAATCGAAGATGACGATGCAACAGCAGTCGCAGCGACCACACCACAACGCAACAGGCGTGGAGGTGGTGGCGGTCGAGCTGGAGCGCAATATCGAAGCTTATTCTCGACGTTCGGTCCCTTCGGCGGCGCTGGAGGACCACCGCCTATTCTTGGTGGTCCAGATGGCGCAGGCGCCACTGGCGGCGTCGACTCTGACAGCAGTGACGATGAAGCTGCTATGCGAGGACAGCAGGGCAGTGTTGGAGGCACAGTCGGCATGACACCCACCTCGGCTTTTCCTAAGCCCCTCGTCGCTCAGGCTCACAACTCGGATCCACTACAAGGTTCGGGAGGAGGTCCGCCTGGTCTGGGTAAGGTCAAAGACAAGAAAGCTCTTGCGGACGCAGACCCTCTTGGTGTCGACACCAGTGTCACTTTTGATGGAGTTGGTGGTCTCGATGGTCACATCAATCAGCTCAAAGAAATGGTGATGCTGCCTTTGTTGTACCCTGAGGCTTTTCAACAGTTCAAGATCACGCCTCCCCGGGGTGTGCTCTTCCACGGACCTCCAGGTACTGGTAAAACACTGCTCGCGCGTGCGCTGGCGAGCAGCGTCAGCTCTAACGGGCAAAAGGTCACCTTCTACATGCGTAAGGGTGCCGATGCTCTGAGCAAGTGGGTTGGTGAAGCAGAGAAGCAGCTGCGATTGCTATTTGAGGAGGCTCGCAAGAACCAGCCCTCTATCATCTTCTTTGATGAGATTGACGGCCTAGCGCCTGTCCGTTCCAGCAAGCAGGAGCAGATTCATGCTTCCATAGTTGCCACTCTTCTTGCTCTGATGGATGGCATGGACGGTAGAGGACAAGTGATTGTCATCGGCGCTACCAACAGACCTGACTCGGTCGATCCTGCCCTTCGAAGGCCGGGGCGCTTCGATAGAGAGTTTTACTTTCCACTGCCAGATGTGATGGGTCGTCGGAAAATTATTGACATTCATACTAAGGGCTGGGAGCCACCACTCAAGGACCAGTTCAAGGACCAGCTGGCAGAGGTGACACGGGGGTACGGTGGTGCTGATCTCCGTGCTCTCTGCACTGAAGCTGCCCTCAACGCCATCCAGGGCACGTTCCCACAGATCTACTCCAGCGATAAGAAACTCATCATTGATGTCACAAAGATCAAGGTCTTGGCCAAAGACTTCATGATATCGGTCAACAAAATCGTGCCTTCCTCAGAGCGCTCAGCTGCATCAGGAGCTGTGCCACTGAAGAAGGACATCGAGCCGCTCCTGCGTCGGCCTATAAGGGAGATCACTGAATACATCGAGCAGACTGTTCCTCGCAAGCGAAAGGCCACGGCGTTAGAGGAAGCAATGTACGATGATCGCGACGACGAACTGGGATTCGAAAAAGAGACCATGCATCGCGACTTCGAGTCCTCTCGTATATTCCGCCCACGACTCCTCATCAAAGGTCCTGTTGGCATGGGTCAGCAATACCTTGGCGCCGCGCTTCTTACAAAGTTTGAAGGCCTGCATGTGCAGAACTTTGACATGGCTACCCTGATGAAGGATTCCAGTCGGGTGAGTCCTACCGCGTTGATTTCAAGAGCACATACTGACATATAATAGTCACCCGAAGCGGCAGTGGTGCAGCTGTTCGAAGAAGTGAAGAGACACAAGCCCAGTGTCATATACATCCCTAATGTCAACATTTGGTGGGATACGCTTGCCGACTCGGTGAAGAGGACCTTCGTTGGACTACTTAGAAGTCTACCTCCGAATGATCCTGTCTTACTGCTTGGCATCATGGAGCTTTACCGCGAGGATGAGGCGGATCCACACATGCTTCGCGACCTCTTTGGCTTCGCCTCGAAGAATCAATACAAGCTCGAAGGTCCTAGAGAGGAGGCCAGATCAGAGTTCTGGCGAGGGCTAGTGGACTATATAAAAAAGGCGCCGTCTGAATTCCCCGACCCTGAGAACAGAAAGAAGCGGAAGCTGGCCCAACTACCAGTCGCGCCGGTTCCTGCAGCACCCGAGGGACCCAGCAAAGCTGATCTCAAGGCACAGAAGAAAAAAGATCACCAGACTTTGAACATGCTGAAGCTGCTCATTCAGCCGGTCATGGACCAGATCAAGCTAAAGTACAGGAAGTTCCGAAACCAGATCATCGACGAGAATACCATTAATTACCTGTATGATGAGCAAGACCCGATGGTGCTATCCACAGACTTGACAGAAGAGCAAAAGCAACAACAGCTTCTCTTCCGACCTTTCGAAAAGGACAAGGATGATAAGGGTAACGAAGGCTTGCGAGAACAATCGACGGGCAAGTTCTACTACAATCTTGAAATTGTGACCATTGAGACTCGCTTGTCGAACGGCTACTACAAGCGACCTAAGGATTTCTTGGCGGACATCAAGAAGCTGGCAAAAGACGCTAAGACATCGGGCGACCAAGAACGCACGTTGAAGGCAAACGAGATGCTTGCCAACGTCGAAGTCGACATGACAACGCTCGAGTCGCAGCATCCTGCTCTGATCGCTGAGTGCGAAGCAGTTTACCATCGCGAACAGGAGCGCATTCGCAAAGCAGAGCAGAAGCGCGCAGAAGCACGGGAGCGCGGTGAGGAGATACCAAGGATCATCGCCAATGTCCCGCCGCATGGTGTCTCGAATACTACTACAGAGACTTCCGGTCCCGTCATGCTAGGACAAGCAGTTCCAGGCCGACAGCTGTTCCCTACAACGCCCACCCGCCCGGACTATCCGCCGTCAATACAGTGGAGCACGACTCAGACAAACGGCAGCAATCCTTCGCAGCAGACTAATGGCTCCACGGTGCCTTCGAGGCCGCATGAAGATTCTGAAATGCTCGATAGCCACATTGAGACGCAGGAGTATCAAGCACCACAAACGGCACCTGCGCAGCTCGGCCACGCACAGACCCAAAGCCAGAGCCAGTCACAATCTCAAGGACATCTATATCAAGGGCCCAGCCGGTCGCAACCGCCTGACAGCTCGCAGCCGGAGCAGAATAGCGCCTCGAGTAACGACTCAGGCAACAAATCGAGTGATCGCAGTAGTGGCGGCTCGAATGGCATGGCTATACATCCCGACTTCTCGGGCTTCATGGCAGCTGGCGGCAGCAGCCAACTACCTGACACGCAACCACCTTCGCTCGCATCCCAGCCGCAAAACTCCCAGCAGAATTCAAGCAACTCTGGCGGATCGCAACCCTCGCAGTCCTCTCAGCAGATGGGACCTCCTCAAGGATCGCAACCGCGGCAAGCCACTCGGCCACCCTCTTTTGCTAACATTTCGAACATTCTCAACAATGACGACGAGGATGAGACGACACACGACGACATCGACGACAGCCTCCTCCGACCTGCGCAACATTACATTCTCGATGCCGACAGCTTAGAGCACTTCCACTCGGAGCTCGTCAAACGCAGTTCGGGTTTGTCTCTAGAGCAGCTGGAGCAGGTTAACGCTGCGCTTATGGACGTCGTCTGGAAACATCGTGGCGAGTGGAATCGTGATAGAGTGTGGCTTGCAGTGCAGACGTGCTTCAATTCGACGATTACCGATATTGAGGAGGTGCAGGAGATTATGGATCCCAGTCAGAGAAGTCACGAGAATGGAAGGAGTTGAATCGTCCAAGAGTGTATGCTAGGACGTTGTGTGGAATGCTTGCATCGCATCACAGAGTCACGAGGAGGTATCAGGTACGCTTGAAGATAGTCTTGTGGACAGCGAAAGTTGTGCCCAAACAGAGGCATCACTATCACTTTCGCTTCGGATCCAGTGCCATGACCGCAGTGTTTTAACCCGTTGCCTTTCGGCATCATCTCAGCATGATCCATACTTCGGCTTGACCAAGCACGTCTCTCACGTCTCCCATCCCGCGCCACAAACGTTTGAGATTGCTGCTTGCGACTTGTTTCAAGACACCGGCGGATCAGAGCTTGGTGAGGAGCGTCCAATTGGTCGTATGGGCGCTGGTGGCTGGTGGGGTGTCCGAGGTGTAGACGCGTGCCAAGCGGGCAGAGAACAGGGATGATCTTGTGAGGATGGTGCGAGACCATGTCGCGCCCGGGCAAAGACGCTACGGAGAATCACTATGCTTTGCCGCTGGTAGCTTTCTTATGGTTCTGAGGAAAGAAGCGCGCGATACGGACAAGTAAGTCTATGTAAATGCTCCCGGAAACAGCCTATGGAGCATGGTCGACACGTGGCAGACATATCTCATCGACATAAAGAGAGGCTGGAACTGGCAGACTTGCCTCTCAAGTAGTCCGTGTTCATCTTCGGGGAGTGTGTTTGTGCCAAGTTTCGGCCAATTCGTGCAAGAACCAGCTTGAGCGAACCGTTCCTCTGCACCTGGTTGTACAGCTTGATGAGCGTCTCATAAGACCTCCCGGTAAAGCAGCCAACGGATGTTGCAGGTTCGTGCCAATGGACACGGACTCCACCACACAGATGAATGATTTTTTTCCTTCATGCGGCAATTGTGTGAACACGACAGTCCTTGTGTACGAAGTCAAGAGGTTGGTAAAGCTGGTGTAGGTTCACGAAGCTCCTCCGGTGACAGAATTCTTTCACCTCGATGAATTCTGTTCCGATGTTCGTCGTCTTCATAATTCCTGAGTCCTGACCCTTTGTGGGAGTACAGTGGCAAGCAGAAAAGACTGTCGCAGTTCTTGTGCAGGACGACGAGCATTCGTCGTTTGGAGAAAATTGGCCTGAAATCGGCTCTCAGGCCATGGCCTTCGAAGGAGTACATGGGCAGCTAATCAAGGTCTTGCTGATGCTTGTTGAGAACGACAAACATACGTCGCTTGGAGAAAGCTGGACCCTCGCAGGGCTTGACAAGGCGGAAGTTCAGGCCAAGCTTGTTCTTGGGGTTGAGCTTAGAGACGTGAAAGGGCAGACATAGGATCTCGCCCCGTTGGAAGTCGTCGACTGTACTACGGTTATGCCGGTCGCAGGATTGGTCTCTAAAAGCGACATGATAATCTCCGACGGTATTGACCGAGCGAGGAACACGCGCTCCCTGACCACGCATTGGGAATCGTCTCGCCCTCGGTTCTTAGTGAGGGATCGTAGTAGTCTGTTGGTGGTTGTGGCTTTTGACTGCTTAGGCTGAGGCCACCCATAGCGCCTGCTAGGCCAGGGTCGAGTCTGGAAGCGTTGCCGTTCAGCACGCTCTTGAGTATGTTAGGTGCTAAGGACTTCCCGGGCGCTCGCGATGCATTTTCGCCTCCACGATGGCATCTGCAAATCAGAGTTGGGAGCAGCCAAAGGTGCTGGACCTTGATTAGGCTGCGTTGTATGCTGCTGGGCCATCGGAGCTGCTGCATTCTTCGTCCATGGTTTGGTCACGGTCGCTTGTATTATGGGCGAGCCAATGCTCGAATCCACAGATGATGTCTTGACTTTCACCTCATTGAAAACCATGATGAACTATCTGCCAGAAATAGACTTGCTGCAGTCAAAATATTGATGTTCGTGAAGAGTTGCTGTCGAATGGAATGGCTCTGTGGGACCTGTTAGTTCTTGTCGAGGGCTGACCTCGAGTTCACTGTCGTCAGTCTTGGAGCCTTCGTTGAAGATTCGAATCGATCATTGTGTTGGCTTAGCCTCATTATGCAGTGTTTGTTCTCCATGGTGCGCAATTAGCTGTGATAGAGATGACGGTTTGAACAGAGCAAGCAGCCCTCGAAATGCGTCATCAGAACCTCCCCAACCGGCATCTGCTGTTCTCAGATCCCAATGAGTTCTCTCCAGTTCGACAGCTCAACGGCAGTGCAGACAGTGGTGGGAACAACAGCAGGCCTTCATACCACAACCAACTGGAAGTTGATCAAAGGCACCGTTTGAGTATCTGCTTTTTCCCAGATGCAAGCATCAATGCACATGACATGGCATCGCGCCGCATCCTTCTTACAAGCTTGCTCGTATCGTTTCTTGTATCCACCTGACATGCAGTGAAGGCCATGGAACTTGACTGGGTTATCAAAACGTCAAGTCTATCACGCGTTTTGCATCCCGAAAGCTTACCAAGTTTCCATTAACCTTGAGTGACACAGAGCCAGGCATCCGGAACATGAATTTTGAGGGTTTTCCGAGATCCAGGCAGCAACTGTTCCATGACCTTCTCAGGTTGACGATGCATGCATTACGGCAAGCGTGGAGGGCAAGTTGCAGGAGGCATAGACGGTGAGGTGGCTGCACAATCAATAGGATGTCGACCATAGATGGAGTCGGTGGCTTCGACTGGCGGGGGTCCTCTTGATGTTGATAATGCTCTAGACCACCCAAGTTGGCAGTTAGACCTCCATGTCCGGAGCGTGTTGCTAGCAAGACACATGTTAGGAGCCCAGCCGCCCAAGCGCAGGCAGGAACCGGCGGCAACCGGCGATTTCGGCACCCTATGTCTGCGTTGTTATTATCAGTCGTCAGCCGTACTGGGCACAGACCGCAAGATTGCGGGCGAACGCTGTACTGTAGCACTAGCTCTTCAGCCCAACACCTGGTTGGCCTCGTTCGCTTGATGATGTGTAGAGGGGAGTTGCTTATGTCCTGCAGGTCGCCGATGATGCGGCACAGTAGTGCAGTCACAGCTGTATCCACGTTGTGACAGGCCGACAGGCATCAGAATCCTTACAAGGCCCGTCGTGTGCCTCTCGAGTGAAATGCTTCCGGTGATCGATTGAGTACTCTACCGTAGGTACAGTACACAGACCACCCTGGTAATCCACCGGATTCTCAAAGTGTGACTCGCTTCTTTGAGCACAAAGTTGATTGCAGACTACGGTATTGTAGGGGTTGATAGTGTGTGTCAAGGCCTTGAAACACGACCGGTAGTGTTCAACAGGCTTCTTCAGACCTCCGGTTGGCTATAACAATGAATAGAGTGAATTACGAGAGAAGCTTAAGGTTGAGTGAGTGTATATGTAATGTATCCACGTAGCAGGCCAACAGACACCAGAATGCTTCCATGGCCCGTGTTCTCAGCCTTACGTTGCTGGTGCCTCTCGAGTAGAGTGCTTCACTGCTTCCGGTGAGCGATCGTGCAGCCTTGGGCCACTGCGGCCCAACGAGGACAACCAACGAGTCGGGAGGCGCTCTGTTTCAAAAGGCTACCATTTGTCGTCATCTCCTGGCGCTTGCGCAGAAAATAGCGCAGGGCGCCGTCACTGCCGCCGCGAACACAGAGGACTTGGCACATGTGACAGAAGGCTGCTGGGCTGGGTAGGCGCTGGAGTTGCGCTAAGACGACACCAGCAACGGAGAGGCTCAGCAGTGTGAGACGTGGTGGAGCCGACACCTCTCACATTCTCATCTACTCTTTGCACTCTATCCTCACACCAACACCTCGCTGCCTCTGATATATACATATTCAGCTCTCTGCCGCAGTAGCAAACATCTCAGCACAGCCTGCAAACACGGGCAGGATCTTGATTCAGCCCCCCCCCCCCCCACCAACACCTCGGCCACAAGATATTGTTACGGAATACTGCATACGAAGCAATCGTCCTGTCCGAAACATCTGTCCTGTTCCCGCGCGTTTCCTCCATAATAGACGTCACCGCGCCAGCAGCACGAGATCGGGAAGCAGCACCTCCGCACCCACTGCACGAGTACGCCGTAGCATATCACACGACATCTGCCACTATTCCACTATCAGCAGCTGAACCGCCGCCGCAGGCTGTCAAGAGGGCCACCGAGCACCTCTTTGACAGCCGTCTTGTCAATAGCCCGTCGTGGCCGAACTCCCCGTCCCCGACCCATTAGATCGCTCCAACATGGCATCACCAGCGCCATTACTACGCCCACCCATTCCAGGCCAGGGTCGCCAGCAGTCTGGTAACAGGGTGCCACGACTTGGGTTGGCAATACCTGCGTCACCAGGCCAGCGACCGGTGAACAGCGCCGCAGCACCGCCAATGTCGGAGGACTCCGCACTGCCTCCATTGTCCATACCGGCAAGACAACAACCACCGAAGTTATCCTTGGCCACTCCTATGGGATCCTCACAAACGCCGCAAGAGAATGCTCAGACGAGACGGAGAGGACCGCCATTGCAGATTGCTCCTGGGCTATCAGCAAGTGCTGGTAGCAGCGATGATTCTGCGCGCAGTCGGACAAACAGCTTCGGCGCCAACACAACGCAGAATGGATCAGTATCGACAACGTCGTCGTATTCGGCCCTCAACTTTGTGGAAATGCTACGAGGTGATAAAGATCCACAATCGGCGACAGGATCGTTATACAGCAGTAGCTCGGCACATTCTGGTGGAGAAGGCATGGTGAGAGAAAACAGTATGCAGGGTGTGCTGCCAGATCTTGAAAAGCTATCGTTGGAGAAAGGGAGACCATTGGATGTCGAAGATCTTGACGATGCTGGCTGGAAGGCTGCGAAGAAGGAGGGACGAATTGTGGAGATTGGCAGTCTAGGTGAAGGTGCAGGTGGTGCAGTGACAAGATGTATACTGAAAGGAGGAAAGACAGTCTTCGCACTGAAGGTATGACGAAGATCTGAACGCGATGCATTGACTTCTACTGACTCGCACCAGGTCATAACGACGGACCCAAACCCAGACGTCAAGAAGCAGATCGTGCGTGAACTTTCTTTCAACAAGTCATGCGCCTCAGCCCACATATGCAAATACTACGGTGCCTTCATGGACGACACTAGCGGTACAATAGGAATCAGCATGGAGTTCTGCGAAGGTGGCTCCCTCGATAGCGTCTACCGAGAAGTCAAGAAGCTAGGCGGCAGGACCGGCGAGAAAGTCCTCGGAAAAGTCGCTGAAGGAGTTCTGAACGGTCTAACATACCTCCATGGCCACCGGATCATCCACCGCGACATCAAACCATCCAACATTCTCCTCACAAGGAAAGGTGAGGTCAAACTGTGCGACTTCGGTGTGAGTGGCGAGTTCGGCACGAAAGGAGATGCCAACACTTTCATTGGCACGAGTTATTATATGGCGCCAGAGAGAATCACAGGCCAGAGCTACACCATCACCAGCGACGTGTGGAGTTTGGGCGTCACATTGCTCGAAGTAGCACAACATCGTTTCCCCTTCCCAGCAGATGGCACGGAGATGAACCCTCGAGCTGGTCTCATTGATCTCCTCACATATATCGTTCGACAACCGATTCCAAAGCTGAAGGATGAGCCGGAGAATGATCTTACGTGGAGTCCAAATTTTAAGTACTTTATTGAGTGCTGGTAAGTGATGTTCCTGCCATCTAAGATGAGAGCAGAACGCTGATGATCCCGACAGTCTCGAAAAAGACGCAAACCGACGAGCCACACCTTGGCATATCTTGAAACACCCCTGGATGGTTGAGATGAAGCAGAAACGCATCGATATGACGAAGTTCTTGAAGACTGTGTGGGACTGGCAGGACGAGGAGGCGTCATAGTCATCGAAGACGATTATCCTATTCTTTTTTCGAAAATTGAAACCAGTGCGAGGTCGTCCCTCGTGCGTAGCGGCAAAGTGCATTTGAGGCGTTTCTTCGCTCCTGGAGAGGGACTTGGCGATCTGGTATGCATGGCGATTGGACAGGGAGTGGGCGATGGCATATTTGTGAATGTGGAAGCGAACGACAAATTGATTAGGCATGGCGCGGAATCGATGCTAGGACGCGAGCTCATTTTCTCCCTCTCGTAACCAGATCAAATTTCCACCAGAGCCCATTTACGTGTAACGAGCAAATTTTGTACAATGTTGAGCAACCATGAGCTCCTTTTGGAGTCGATAAACACTCGACTGCTGCTTCGTACATCCAGGTTTCACAGCCACCTGTTACATGCACGGTGCTTTTAGGACGGCGTACCACTTGGTCGATGCTCATGAAAGTCGCAGTTGCCCACATTCTGCTTTCATCTCTCGCCACCAAACCTGATCTGGCACAACTCAATGAACTCGGTCATGGCCTCCTCCAAGTCATCTTCACCTCCAGTTCTCATCCTGTGAACAATGTTCAAGGCTTGCTTGTCTCCCTTCTCCTGGTTCCACGCTCCTCGTTGCCTCTCATCATGCGGTAGCTCGGGCATAAAACCGCCACCTCTACCTCGAGCTCGCCCACCACGACCACGACCTCTGCCACGTCCACGGAAGCCACCTCGAACAGAGCCGCGATCATCATCAAGCCAATCTCGACGGCCCCAAGTAGCTTCCTCATCGGGTCCTGGCTCCAGCGTCACGCCATAGGCAAGCTGCAGTTGGTGCTTCAAAGTCGGATAGCGCGACAACAGGTGCTGGAACTCCTTGTCGTCTTCAAAGCCAATGAAGTCGACCTTGGGTACTCTCTGGGTCGTCCCTGGTCTGTCACGAGGAAGTTGCTTCTCATTGCCCTCGTTCTCAGCGTCTTTTGTTGAATTCTCGTGTACGTGGGCTGTCTTGTGCGTCTTGTAGCATGATATGGAGCAACTGAGAGGTGTCAATACTTAGTAACGCCACCGGGAAAATAGCTCACCTACTATCTCAGCTCGCAAATGGGGCACTTGTACTTGGAGTCTTGCTCATTGCAGACGCCACATTTCGGTGCCATGATGAGATGCTCATCATTCGCTGAGTGTTGTCGATCTTCTGTCTGTCACAGAGTGTTCAATGCCCCGAACAGGTACAGAGCCAGTGGCAAAGCACATTGTTGTCCATACAGACAGCAATCACATGTCAAGTGAAAGAAAGATCCGCCCTCGAGCAGGGGTCCAAAAAGCGGCGGCGAAACTCCCGAGAGACGGACCCTGCAAAAGCTTCTTGATCTCGACATCATCATCGCCTCGCACTCCTGATATATCCGACAACTACGATATGGCGCCACCGAGATACCGAAGTCTGCGGGAACTCGCAACCCAGCGATCGCAATGGATGTGTACGAATTGTGCCCGCACGAACCAGCCTATGCAATGGCGAAAGCAGTTCACGAGAAGTCTACAAACGTCTCAAAAGACACGAGAGGGCTCTGCGCCGACGATGGCGCAGATGCGCAAGCCGTTTGAGCAGAAGAACAAGAACACTCTGTCAGTTGGAAGCTGAGCTCCAGTGGAGCAAGAGGACGACATCTAATGCGTTGCCAGCTACTATGCGATCTCGATTATCCTCGGAACAGTTGCACTCAGCTATGGCAGCGTTCCATTATACCAGACGATATGTCAGCAGACTGGCTGGGGAGGGCAACCGATCAAGTCTGCGGCGCACGCAGGCCCAGAAACCGAGGACGACGTAGCCGCGAAGCTCACTCCAGTGACATCCTCGAGACGACTTCGAATTACATTCGCTGGATCGACGTCAGACATTCTGCCTTGGAAGTTTACTCCGCAGCAAAGAGAAGTGAGGGTCTTACCCGGAGAGACAGCATTGGCATTCTACACCGCCACGAACCAGAGTAAAGATGAGGATATTATTGGGGTGGCCACATACAGCGTTACGCCTGCGCAGGTTGCGCCCTACTTCAGCAAGATCCAGTGTTTCTGCTTCGAGGAACAACGTCTGAATAAAGGGGAGACAGTGGATATGCCGGTTTTCTTCTACATCGATCCGGACTTTCTCAAGGACCCAACGATGAGGAACATCGATACCATCACCTTAAACTACACCTTCTTCAGTGAGTCCCTTGCATACGCGCTATGGCGCGCCAATAATTATGCCGAGAGGCTGACTGCTTCCTAGAAGCGAGATACGACAAGGACGGTCACCTCGCACCTGTGCCGATGCCATATTAAGCCGATGCAGATGAACGTATGACACCACGACGAACGGCGTCAATGACAGACCATGCCAGTTGTAGGTAAGTGCCAAGGATGTTAGCTGCTCGCATGTTTTCAAGCCAGCGAGGATCCATATTGTACCTGCATGAACTGGCTGGCGGCTACCCCTCTCTGAATCCGGAGTCCGAACAAACCTGGGGAGCCATGTACGATAGAGGTAATGTTCTGGACTGCCTCAGTATATCAGAAGCTTTCTCGAACGTCGGCCTGGAACTACAATACAGTCCCGTCTTCACTCTGTCCCAGAACACATCAACATCATGTCAGACGACCGCAAGCCCACGAATAACCAGCTGGCTGTTGACCTTCCCGGACCCACTGCCTACTGGACTGGACACAATGATCTGGGGAAGGCCATCATCCACTCCAAGCATCCAGTGGATTGGGTACGTGATAAATGCCTCTAAATACCAAGCTGTAGCTTATCTCCCTAGGTCAAATACGAAGACGATGCCCTTGCAATGTCCGTAGCCTACACGACCAACTTCCCCGCCGATCTCAACAACGACGTCGATATCACTGAGCACGAAGAGAAGCAGAAGAGTGGGAAGCTAGGCCTTGTCTCGAAAGGGGGAACGGTACTCCGCTATGTCGACATGAAGCCTGGCTACACCTGCATGATGCACCGAACACAGTCGGTCGATTACGGTATTGTTCTCGAGGGCGAGGTTGAGAGTATCCTGGACAGTGGGGAGGTCCAGCTCATGAAAAGAGGGGATGTCATGGTTCAACGTGCTACGATGTAAGTCTGAAGGGCAGAATGTATCACATGTCTAAAGACATGGCTGCGCCGGACTTCCCGTCCAGTATTAGCAGCTGAGATAATTCCACTTCCTGTTCCAGTATGGCTGACGCCCCTCTGTTCGACCAGGCATGCGTGGAGGAATCCGAGCAAGACCGAGTGGAGCAGGATGATCTTCTGTTTGCAGGATTGCAAGCCTTTGTATGTCGCTGGCGAGAGATTCGGAGAGGATCTTGGGAGAGGCACCGAGGGCTTGCCGAGCAGTGGAAATGATCAATAAGTGATGGAGCTACTGTCACGGTATGGAGTGGCCGATTCTAGAACTCTACCGTAGGAGCGTATGCCTGCTCTCAAATACTGCTTGGAAGGGCTTGGAGCTTTGCGAGATACCGAGGACAGAGCCAAAGAAGACAATACGTCCCTTCCTTGACGGTCAAGACAATTGCCTTTCCGAATATCACGTTTATCATTTCGTCGGTAGCCGGCCAACCCGGCTCATCAGTCGCAGTTGATGCACCAAGTCAATGCTTCACCTGCACGAGTCGCAACCAACTTGTGATCCTTCCCTTACGCTGAACCTGAACTTTTGTGTGCCGTCAGTTCCTGAAAGTTCGACGACGCCCCGGAAACGTGCGAGGTTTTTAATAGAAGAGGTGGCTACCACCGCCCCAAACAGCGATAGGGATTTTACGCTGTGCAAAGTGCTCCGAGCACCTGCGACACGGGGAATGTAGTCGAAGCAAGGCGCGCGTGACCCCTTCTACGACGCTGTAGTGCAGCTATCGCGGCGATTAGAGGCAGTTGTGTCTGTGGATGGGCGACCACCTCTTTTGTCTTTTCGACAGCCCTCAGTAGTTCTGTATCTGTAGCCACCGCGCCCAGCCAGTTGGCGGGTAACAAGACTGTGGCGTGGCAAGCAGGTCCTCGCTAGCGCTCATCATGTTGCGAAGGACCATTTGGCTTCCACGATGTTCGCGGACCGTGTTGTACCCAAGTATAGATTGACCAAGATGGCTTGGGCGAAAAGTCTATGGGCAGACACCCCAATCTTAGTCATCACTCAAAACTTGATTAACTCTCTAGCATTTCAAATGCGCATGCCCGCCCGGCGAGGCGCTGATACCAGGTATCTTTCCTGTAGCCGCAGCAAACTTGGGAGGGGCCCACGGCAAAGGGGGCCCCGGAGGGTGGGAGGATCTCTTGGGAGGATCCAAGTGCAGCGGAGGGCTGCGGGGGTAAGTATCCACCAATTGATAGGATGTGATTAATTAGTCAGATTGGGGTCTGCCCATAGACTTTTCGTGGCTTGGGTGCTTATGCCCAGCGATCATCTCCGGATATAGTAAATATGCTGAGATGGCATGGGTAGCTTTGCCCAGCAACCGACTTCGACCGTGACAAGTGGAGTATGTACTTGAATGCTCCCGTACAGGGACCAGATACAAATCCATCTATTTCGCTTCGGCTTACATCACGAGTCTTATTCCAAGAGCAAACCTGCTGACGTGGAGGTACCGGACGCCACGTGTAAGTGTTGGGACACTGCCAAAGCAAAGAAGCCATATCCAATTATACCTTCGTGTTGCCGTATGGAACACGTCGGCGAAATAAAATTGATTCAGATGTGACGTCGTGGCAGCACTGAAACGCCCGTTCTGTAGGGCAAGGAGTTTTGACGTTCGACAAGGAATGCTTGCTTTGAAGTGAGATTGTGCAGCCCGGGCGTCGTGATTATGCCGGAAGCACTTCACCAGCATTCAACTGTACCATGTTGGCTTTGAATGGTTGTTTGACGAGACTTCCACCGCAAAGTCGGTGTGACGCTTGTTGCTGCGCATGAAGCAGTTTGCTGTAAGTTGAGTACGAGCGTCCGGCAGTGTTGTGGAACGGATAGCAGGAAGAGGATCCTGCCAAAGCGTTGGCAGAACACTGCTGTTTCTGAGACGTGACCCAATGTGCGTGGGCGAGCAATTCCGTATAGATGACGGTGAGTATTATCGGCCCGGGATATGAATGCCTATGGCAATTGGAGGGACATGCACAACCGGAGAGTGGTGTCACGCACCTGTCTTGCTCCTTCAAGACTGCGCACATATGTCCTCCTCCGGGGCGAGTCGGAGGCATCCGATGTGAGGAGTCGCTATTACGGACGTTGTGCATGGTGATGATAAGTACTTGCATGGCAGTGGCGCATGCAAGTCTTGTTCCAAAGTCGTGATGTAGGCCTGGATGCGGTCTCTCGTTGTCAACGACTGCTCGGCCCACGGCTATGGCTGTACGCGGTCACGCATAATAACGGGTTTAACTGTCACCGCAACGATCAATGTACAAAGCCGTGCGGAAGTGAACTGCCATCTTTGAGATACGAACCACATCCGTGGCGCTACGTACGACTCGAGCTCCCGCTTTCCACTGTTAAAACCCAGCTGGCTGGTATTGATATGCTGTGGAGATGGCAGAAGCATAACCAGGCGAGTCATAGTCGCACAGAGGTCATATCAGGGTAATGGCGGCCGCCCTTGTGCGCGTCTGATCGTGACCATACAGTTGAGGCATCACAGCAGCATCTCAGGCTGCGGGTTCGGAGCATTTTCTCAAGGTGGTGGTGGATGACAATGCTCCGCTACCACGGTCCGGCTGCAGAGCTGTTGTGTTTCCGTTAGCGCAGGATTTGTCGGTGGACTAACGCTCTTACTCCGCCTCGCCGTTGTCCCCAAGACCCTGACGCGTCAGTATAGCCACGAACGTTGGACTCATCAAACATCTGCAGACAGCGTAGACTCAGGCATGACCGCGCGGAGAGTATTTGATGGGAAGATAGTGAGAGAGCGGCGTCGAACGCGCTCTACAGTGTGAAAACAGAGTTTGGGCTTTCATGTACGAGTCGTCTCACCCCTGCATCCGAGGTTCCAAGCTTACCAAGAGAGTAGTCCTGCAGGAGATCAGCAAAGCAGGGTTCGAGTTGCAGCGAGCGGATACCGGCGGTAACGTGGTCCTTGGTCTGGCGTTTCAAGCAGCCAGGCCTGCTGTTGCCCGAGAAACTAACGCCTCAGGACACGAGCCTGCAGAGTGCCGTGCTGAGGATGGAGATGAGCATGCAGCAGTTGCAGGCATACATAGCGGACGACGACGACGTAGTGCAAGACGCAATCTCTTAGCTTAGATTGTTGGCCGATGAGCGCATGTTGGCCTCTGTGTGCGCGCGATACCAGAGCGTGGTAGCTGCAATCCGCTGTCGAATGGGAGGGCTCAATGCGCCTCAGCAGAGCAAAGTGAGTACGCAATTCACATGCCGGACAGGCCGAGGACAGTAGCCACGGAGCGTTCTGGTGCTTCTCATGGTTCTCGTGTGAGATGCTCGCCTCGAGACGCGTTCTGCGCCATGGTTTGCCGTCACGCGTCGCCCGGCAACGGCTTGCTAGGGCTGGGCCAGTGCGATATGACTCAAGATACATACGTAGATAGAGCCCACCCGGTGCATCGTGAAGCCCTGAAGTATGTAGTACTCACTGAGCCAAGAAGCGTCATCTGCCAAGCGATATCTGGCGGAGCGACGATCATGTGGTGTCGACAGCAAGAAGCTCATATGTGCATGTGCGAGTCTGCGGCCGCCGAGTGCAGATTCAGCCGGCATGAAAGGCGGCGCACAATCCTTGTCAACGCTCAGTCCAACTTCGGCTGGGCGAAAGGCTAACGCGAAGGGATCTGTGCTTCCAACCGTCCATGTCCCATCCTGCTCTTCTCACTACTCCTCCGCCACACCCACCACCCATCTACTGACATTGCTGCCTCGCGCACCTTGATCAGGCACAATTTGCACCTCAACACACCGCACCGCCGCCGTGTCGTGTTGCTGCTGCAGTTGCTGCGTCCACTCCTTTCGCACATATCATTCATTCGTTCGGTGTTTCAGGAGACAGCCCGACTACGGTGCCTCACGCTCTGCGAGCTTTGGCCTCCCACCCATATGTATGGCCAGCCTTGCGTATTGCATCGAGCCGCGCACCTCGAGCGCTACGAGCGTCGCGAAGATACATGTTGACCGTGTACAACAGATACTTCCTCTCCCCATTGGCATCCTTCGAAGCGAGCCAGTCCACCGCCACTCGCCTTGACTCGCATCACGATATACTCTATTACACGCCGCAACGATCCGGACGACTCTCGCGCGCTGTCCCCCACGCTTCTTCAATGCTCGGACTGCGTGAGCTGGGCACTCAACATCACGCCGAGCCTACTCGCCTCGGACTACCCTACCACGGTCACATGATGACCGAGATTATGGTTCCTGGCCACAGCACTTGTTCAGACGACATTCGAGCCATGTCGTCCACGATCCCTCTGGCCGGCGCGGCGCCGCAGATCGAAATGCTTCCCAATCCAGACTTCTCATTCCCAAGGATACCACCCGCCGATTCGATGCCGCAGCCGCCCCGAAACAGTCGCGCCCACCGGCGACCAATGTCAGTACACATGGATAGCCTCAAGCCTCCGGCAGCCAAGGCGTCGCACCGCCGTGGAACTTCAATGCTGCCTAGCTTTACCTTCAATGCGACCGATACCACTGGCTTGGCTGAAGATCAACCAGAGTCTTTGCAAGCCTCACCCGCACGGAGCGCTCACAAGAGGAATACGAGTGAGCTTGTAGGAGGTCACGGCGTAGGTATGTCGGGTGCAATCAGCGCCAGCCCGACAACGTCTACACCCTTGACAGTACCTGAACGTCCATCGGGCCACAAAAGTAGAGCATCGAGGGTCACACTGTCGAGTAGTGACTGGAGTGCCGTGATGACGACTGCAGAAACACAGCCCCGACTTAGCAGCAGTCTCCCGAACACTCCCCTCGACGGCCCGCCGTCTTCTGCATCAGTTTCGAACGATGTGCTCGGACCTCCTCTCGATTCCTTGCCTGCCAGGCCTCCGTCTCGACCACGCGTAGAGTTCTCCGAAAATATCGAATACATACCCAGACCTCTCTCCACGATATCTTCCGGCACCGAGAGTTCGATGTCGACCGTTCGAGGGCACTCGGTGAACAACAGTATCTCTTCCGTGTTGAGTTTGAGCAGCCCAAGTCCGCCATCTTCGCGCGCACGAATACAATATTTAAGCACAACACTGGAGGACGAGCCAAGAGCGCGGACCAGATCATCAATCGAACTCAGCAAACGACTAGAACGAGAAGGTCAATGGCTGAAACACGGCAACTCACACGAACATTTTCCACGGCCCATAGCCCAGCCAAGCGCCATGCCCAACAACCTTACGCTCGCGGAAGAACCCGGTTTTGGCAAGGGACGAAGCACACACGGTAAGCACAAGTCTTTGAGCTTTGCTCTTGGGCTTGATCGTCGGCGTAGTGAGCCAGCGATGAGAATTCATGTGGATGATTCGTCACGATTGTCTACCATTTCTCTACAGGATCCTGTTTCGCATGGGGCACTGGATCGAGGCGGCCACGAGAGCACCGAGCAGCGGTCATCTTCGAGGAGACTCAAGGACTGGGCGGTATCAAAGATCTCGCGCCGGGGCAGAGAGTCCGGCAGACCACATTCCGAGTATCTTACTCCATCATTCCAGTTTCAGCATGCTGACGGTAGCCCTACCGTAGAAACTGCACCAGCCGAAACTGATCTTGATGCCGTGTTCAATATGGATGCCGATCCTTTACCGAGTGTCAGCGCCCACGCGCAACGGGTTGAGATCGAACAGCCGGTGTTTGCCCGTCACCTGAATACCGAATTGCCAGATTCTGACGACTCCGGCGCCATGCTTGACTTGGATGCCGCTCTCGGACCTTTCAAAACGCCTCCCTTGGGCGCTCAGAAACCACGCCGAGAACTACACAGTAGTCGTGGCACGAGAGACTTCTTTGGACCAGGCGGCCATTACCAGCCCACCCCAAGTCATCGCAGGACGGAAAGCGCTCCCATGCTTACGCTTTGGGACCAGATCAGGACCGGTACTCCGCCCCAACCTGGCATGGCAGATGTATTCGAGGAAGAAGAGGAAGAGGAAGCCGATCCAGTCAGACCCGGGAGTACCTCTTCCACGCGGGATGAAGAATTCAGGATGGGTGTGCAGATTGTTGACGCTGACGTTAGCGCCAATAGCTCAACTCCGAGCTTGAGCCTCGACGATGATCTACGAGTTCGCCATGCTGAGTGGGAATCTGAACGACCAGCGACAGCATTCAGCAACATGAGCTCCTCTCTTACTATGCCAATGCTAGACCGCCGAGCATCCTCCATTATCGAGGATACCATTATCGAAG
This sequence comes from Nothopassalora personata, assembly GCA_033816765.1. Taxonomy (NCBI): domain Eukaryota; kingdom Fungi; phylum Ascomycota; class Dothideomycetes; order Mycosphaerellales; family Mycosphaerellaceae; genus Nothopassalora; species Nothopassalora personata. The sequence continues at coordinate 2,893,080 of CM066287.1, read as the reverse complement.
AGTCGAGCCCAGTCGAGCCCACGATCGTGGAGTTCCATGAGGAACCAAGAGCGCATTCCCTGACGAAATCGTCGGACAGCAGTGAGACACCTACCATCATAGGTAGCCAGCCCGGCATGCTGTCACTACCTGATTGCCAGCATCCGTTGAAAACACCAGAAAGCTGTCAAAGCTCTGCATTCTCGACACCTGACCTTAGCCGACGCCAAAGCTCGTTCGACACTTCGAGAGTTGGGACATCAGCATCATCAATGACTGACAACCGCACCATGAGCTCCTGTACGACGGGCGAACCCATACCTGATGTGCGGATCTCTGTTGACGATATACCTTCGCTGACCAGTAGCCGTTCCACCATGCTGAGTACATCACACGCGAACTCATCCCGCAGAGACATTAGCGGTCTACCAGCACCATCTGTGGCGTCTGGCACCTTGGACCCAACGGCGCATTACGACCGACGGCGCAAGCGCACCAGTATTGCAAGTCTCTCCCAACTGGTTGGATCCCCGTTTGGACCACGACCTGGCACTGGCGTCTCTGAGTTACGCCCGCAGACTGCGGCAACAGACTTGTCGGGCAAAGAGCCGAAGAAGAAGGAGCATCGATTGAAGAAGTTGATGTTCTGGAAGTCGAAGCATCGGCAAGCTAGCACGTCGACGATCTCTTGAGAAAGCAAGACCAGACAGAAAGGCATCCAGTTGCTCACGCAACAGCTTCTTGACGGCATGAAAGACAGTATTTAATACTTTCGATGCAAGGGAGGCGCGGAATTGATGAGCGTTTTTGCATTTGCTGGAAGCCTTACATGGGCCACGGCACTCTGATGGGAGGTTGGGTCTGGGTACAAGTGGAGTATATTGCTGGAGTTCTAAGCGGCAATGTAACGGCGTACGATTGGAACATCGATGTCATTGGCGGATGGCGGAGGAAACACGGTTATGGTATAATTGCTTCGCGGCCATGTCGATGATCGGGGATGGATCTTCGTGTTATGAGGCATATGGATGAGTGCAGGGTGCTACGCTTTTTACGAACACAACTTGTTTGAATTGAAATGGGTCCAACATTACATCTGCTACAGCTTGGAAACTTAATTGGAAATCACGCATTGGACGTCGATATTTCTTTCTGCTCGAAGAGATAATGCTTGGCAGCACAGACGAATCCCACCAACACGTCCCATTTCGTAATGCGATTTGCGGGGGTGCGAAAAAACTGCAGACTGTTTTCACGTCCGATCGTGACCCACCAGATCTCACTCCTCCGATTCGCTGCTTTGGCTCCAATATTGATCGCCAACCACGGTGTTTCAAGGTTTGATATTGAGCGATTCTGCAAGTCTAAGGGCTTGAAACACAGTCGGTAGTACATACAGTAGGTGAGAGGCTTCGTTGGTTCTCCGGTTGGTCCGTCCGACTAGGATTGTGGTGGGTAACGATCGGACGTCAAAAGAGACTGTGGATCTGCAGGCGATCTGTGGGGATATCGAGACCGGGAATGTGCCCGCCGCCTGCTAACATGGGTCGAGAGGCTGACGGAGGTCAATCGCCAGGTGCTTCTGCTGGTCTGTATTATATCATCGTCAACTCCGGAACATGTCCATTGAACGAAACAGTCTGATGTTTCACGATGTCGCAATACTGTTGGCATCGAAGAGGGCGAAGAGCGGGCAAGACATGGACAAGGAGAGTTAAGACTTGGGGCAAGCTGCGGCAGAGGCTTGGAAGCGTAAGGGTGAGCGACGTGGATTGGTGGTGAATGCACGAGATTAGACTCAACGGGCAGCAGCTTTGCGGCGAATAAGCGATTGCTCTATCCTTGGCTTGATCTTGGTTAGGGAGCCGCGACCATCATCAATCAATGCAGGTACGGGACGAGAGGCCGTATCTTACAGACTTACACACCTCCTCCTCACACATTCTTTCACCTTGTTGCCACTTACCACTTATTACCTTCCACCCACCTGCCACACCCTCCCTTGTCACCATCATCGTTGTTTCTACTACTAATTCTATCACACGTCTCTCACTCGTTCAGAGACGCTTCCTGTCGCTTGCACACTCTCACCCATCAATTCATACGGGTTCCTTTCTTCGACCGTACGCACCGGAGAGGGCACGCGATTGCCTTGCTGTGACGTCTGGAATCGATTAATAACATAACGACACACATCATGAAGGGCCCACTTGCTCTCGCCGTGGCCTCGGCTGCGTTGGCTCACGCCGTGGCCACACCTGCAAAGGCCAGCGCCTCGAGCTCCAGTTCTGGCAGTATTCCCGCTGTGACCGTCAAGGGCAATGGTTCGTTTCCCGCGCACGCGCATTCCCGGTCACGCAGGACTGACATGGCACAGCTTTCTTCGCCGGCGAGGATCGCTTCTACATCCGCGGTATCGATTATCAGCCAGGCGGCTCTTCCAAGGCCACCGACTCCATCGCAGATGTCGATGTCTGCAAGCGCGACATTGCTGAGTTCAAGAAGTTGGGCATCAACACAATCCGTGTGTACACCGTCGACAACACTGCAAACCACGACGAGTGCATGGCGGCGCTGGCAGATGCTGGCATCTACCTCGCGCTCGATGTCAACACGCCCAAATACTCCCTCAACCGAGCAGATCCAGCCCAATCTTACAACGATGTTTACCTCCAGAGCATCTTCGCGACCATCGACGCTTTCGCGAAATATGACAACACGCTTCTTTTCTTCTCTGGTAATGAGGTCATTAACGCTGACAACAACACCAACTGTGCTCCATATATTAAGGCTGTTACCCGCGACATGAAGCAATACATTGGCAGTATGGGGTACCGCTCGATTCCCGTCGGTTACTCCGCCGCCGATGTTGAAAGCAACCGCTTCGAGATGGCCCAGTACATGAATTGTGGTAGCGACGACCAGCGCAGTGACTTCTACGCTTTCAACGACTACTCTTGGTGCGACCCATCGTCTTTCACCACTTCCGGCTGGGATCAAAAGGTCAAGCAGTACGGCGACTACAGCATTCCTCTCTTGTAAATTCCGTCTTGCGCACATTGTTACAGATCGAGTACTGACTCTTGTACAGCCTTTCTGAGTACGGCTGCATCACCAACAAGCGTCAGTTCCAGGAAGTCGCTTCCCTCTACGGCACCGACATGACTTCGGTCTACTCCGGTGGTCTCGTCTACGAGTACTCTGAGGAGGGCTCCGGATACGGTCTCGTCACTATCAGCGGCAATTCCATTACCGAGAAGTCCGACTTCAGCGCTCTCCAGTCCGCTCTTCAAAAGACACCACCACCACAGGGCGACGGAGGCTACAAGGTTGATGGTCAACCAAGCCAGTGCCCAAGCCAAAGCAAGACCTGGGAGGTCACAGACTTCACTGGCCAAGAACTTCCAGCTATTCCCGAGGGTGCAGAGAAGTACATGAAGAACGGCGCAGGCCAGGGACCAGGTCTCTCCGGAACTGGTAGCCAGAACGCTGGTGGCGAGTCCACTGGAACTGCTCAACCGGGATCTGGCAGTGTTACCGCTGTTGCCTCTGGCCACGCAAGCTCTAGCAGTGCTGCAAACGCCGTTGCAATGGGTGAGCTCGGATACGCACCGTTCATGTGCGGTGGTTTCGCTATGCTGTTCACCCTGTTTGGCATGGCTTTGATCTAAGTCAATGCACGAACTTGGGAGACGCGATTGCAAGCACAACAATGGATGTGTGGCCTTGAGCAGACTGCACGGGAATACATTTGGCGGTTACGACGGCTTGGCTGAGCATTTGCTGGCGTTTGGTCATGGACTGTGGTCGAACAGACGCAGTTGGAATGAAAGGGTTATAACAAAGTGTAACTTATATAGCTTCGGGCGTAAAGACCACTTTTGTGGGATTCCGTTGGCTCAATTTAGCGTACTGTGTCTGTATGATTCTTCTTGCTATGATCTCGAGAGGACGAAGATTTGTACTAGCCACTCAGCTTTTAAGCTTCAGGTCTGGATTGGCATGAATGGCTTCGGCTGCGTTGACTCTATGATGTCCTTCTGGTGGAGATTGCCTTGTTCGCAGTGCTGAGCGACGGAATCGCGCAGCCTATGCTCGCACATACTTCAGAGGTACCCATGCTTCTCCAGTTGCGAAGGGTGTCAAATTGACCGTACTGCCGACACGGCCGGGGTATCGCCGACGATAAACTGCCAGCTGGGTTGGGCACCTATCCGTGGTGATTCGAGGACTTGGGGTTGGTAGAAAGCGACATTGCTTGGCTCTTCAGCCATCTCTCATCTTCTTCTGAGGCGGCCGGAGCAGGGTATCGTCCGGGAGACCACTCCTCTTGGTCCCCGGCAGACTTCCGGTACTGATCTCGTGGGCCTCGGTGCTGACTTTGCGAGCGGGATACTTGGTCTCTAAGCCTTCGAAGCAGTTCCAAGAGGGAGGCTTCCCTTTGCCGTCCGCGCCAACGAAGTAAGGATGTTGCAGCGCTTTTTCGGCGGTAAGCCGCTTGAGCGGATCGTACTCGAGAAGCTTCTTCAGCAGGTCCAATGCACTATCATCTGGAGGTGGGGATTGCGGGCCGCCGTAGTTGTTATTCTGAATTGTGTTGCGGTACCACTTCTCCAAGCCGAGGGGTCGGTTGACGCCAGGGTTGTGCATGCTGACTGTTTGGAGATTTGCGTACTCTGGCATCGCTGGCAGCAGGGGCCAGTCTGCTTTCTTTGGCAAGCCTAGGATCTCGCCAATCTTGCCCATCTGATTGCGCTGAAAGGGCACTGCCTTCTTAGAGTCTTGCTTGGCTTCCTCTCCCTTGAAGATCGGTCTGAGAGATAGTAATTCTGCGAAGATACAGCCGACCGCCCACAAGTCAATGGCCGGGGTGTAGTGTCGACTTCCCAGGAGCAGTTCCGGAGCACGGTACCAGATCGTGACGACAACCTTGTCTCCGGAGAAAAGCGCATGCAGTGGTTTGTAGAACAAACGCGCAAGGCCGAGATCACCAATCTTGATGGCTCCTCCCGATGTGACCATGATGTTCGCTGGCTTCAGATCTCGATGAATGACCCAGTTTTGATGTAAATAAAGCAGACCAGAAAATATCTGATACATGCACGAACGTAATGTGGAAGCTGGTATTGGTGTGCGTGGTAATAGACTGTGGTGATGGATGATTTGCAACAGATCGTGCTCGGCGTACTCAAAGACCATGAAGATGCATTTCGATTCCAGGATGATCTCCACGAGATGGATCAAAGCTGGGTGGCTCAGCTCGGTGCATAGTGCCATTTCGCGTATGGCCGACTGAGAGATACCCGTGTATTGCAGCTCGCCCTCCTTGTCGGGCTTGAACTTCTTGATGGCAAACGCCTCGATGGTCCGGCCATCGGGATGCTGGACCTGTGCGGTCAAGGATGCTGGTGCACCGCGCTTGGAGGTTGCCTTATAGACCCGGCCATAAGTGCCACTGCTAATGAAGCCGACGATGTCGTAGTTGTCGTTGATATGCCTTTGCGGAGCATATGGAGTAGCATTCATCCTCACTAACGGAGGAGTCTCTGGCGCCTCTGCTCAACATATATAAGCTTAGTTCCAGGATCTCGGAAGAGATATCATCATATTCTGCAGGGGCGAATCTTGACCAGAACTCGAAACAGCAAGAGAGGTTGATGGGAGGGCAACAGCTTCCGCCATTATGACATGCCTCGACGCTCGTCAGAAGGAAGCTTAGCTTTGCTTATTGGAGGAAGATGGTGGCAAGGTTAGGACTTTGTGCGGGAAAACCTCGCTCACCTTCGAAAGCTGCCTGTGCAGTGCGCTTGACGCCTTGGGATCGCACAGGACCAGCGCTGGCAGGAGCCGGAGCATGTTTCCCTGTTGCAGCGGATGGCGGGCCCATCAGGCCGGCAGAAGGGGGATTGCTCATCGTTTGCCGGCCCTACAGTACCTACTGTGGCCGTCCGCGAAACAGCGTCAGGACACCTGTCCCGTTGATCCGGTCAGGCAGGAAGTGGAGTTGCGGGAAGGGGCTAAGATGCAGCTTAGGCTGTTCGTTATCCTAGCGACGACGTGAGCGGCGCCGGGCCGTGAGGGCGAGGCAAGATAGACTTCGCGATTGACAGTCGGCTGTACCCAGACGATGATGGAGATGGGTCAAGAGCGGGAGCGACGTCGTACACGCGAGCTGCGTATCATACACCTTAATACTGGCCTCGTGCTGCCGATGCACCTGTCTCGTGGATATCGTGAAGCTACATGTTCCAAGCACTCCGACACCTCGCTGAGACGAGCTATTTCCAGTGCTGAGCGCAGGCCTGTGAGGGTGTGGTTGTTTGCGGTTCAACTGACGGGTAAAATAAGGGGGGGGGGGACGGCTGGATCCGGTCGAGAGCCGAGATTCGGGTCATTTCATCCGGGCAACCAAATATTTGTTGCTGCAGCTCCAACGACCTTGACCAACACGGGCTATCGTGCAACCACGAGTCCAACGTTGTCATGTCCATGTCGTCTGCGCCTTATCTTCGGTGACAATAATAAGCATCACGACTCCAAACATGGCATGAGCTGGTCTCTGCCCGCAGCACACTAACCGATACGATACCCTCCTGCCTCATCAGCTTGCTCCACGAACATCCGTCGGCATGGCCCTCAACCCGTTCGGCGACCTCACGCCATACTTCGTCTACCTTCTCCTGACAGCAACCCTCGGACCTCTTCTCTTCGGCTATCACCTTGCCGAGCTCAATGCACCTCAGGAAGTCATCACGTGTGCGAAGAAGAGCATTGATGCCTCAACATTCGCACGAGTCAAGTCCGCCTTCGAGCGCAAATCCACCGCCTCAGCAGGCTCACTGCCACAATGTATTCCCATGAGCCCGGTCCAGTTCGGCCTGGTGTCGTCCTTCTTCACACTGGGTGGACTCATCGGTGCTCTCTCAGCAGGTCCACTCACCGCTAAGCAGGGCAGATTACGTGCCATGATCTATTCGTCGATTTCCGCTGCTATTGGCCCTATCTTCGAAGCTGCAGCGCCCAACGTTACTGTTCTGACCGTAGGACGCTTCATATCTGGTGTGGGCGCCGGAGCAGCGACAGTAGTTGTGCCTATCTACATCAGCGAGATCTCACCTCCGGAGAAGAGAGGCTTCTTCGGTGCCTTCACTCAGATCCTGACCAATTGCGGTATCCTGATCACCCAGGGACTAGGGCTGTTCCTCAGCAGAGGACAACTATGGAGGATCATACTAGCGGTGGGAGGTGCCATCGCGGGGATCCAAGCCGTCGGGTTGATACTGGGAGGGCAGGAAAGTCCAAAGTGGTTGGCGGAGAATGGACAGCCATCGAAAGGAAAGAGAATACTCAGAAAGATCAGAGCAGATGGTCTGGATATTGAAGACGAGATGTCTGGCTGGAACGTCGGATCCGGACATCAAGTCGACGGCGAAGAGGAACGACTACTCGGACAACCTGCTCATAACAGCAGCAACTCCAGCCTCGGCGTCTTTGGCGTACTACGACATCCAGACACGCGACCCGCCGTCATTGCAGTGGTCATGATAATGGTCGGCCAGCAGTTTACTGGAATCAACAGCATAGTGATGTACGGAGTCGGTCTGCTCTCGGACCTGCTGGCCGCCAACTCTGCGATCCTCAACGTCGTGGTTGCAGGCGTCAACGTGGTCATCACCACATCCTGCGCTCCGCTTTCAGATCGATGGGGACGCAAGACATGTCTCTTGATCTCCATCTCGGGCATGGGAATCAGCAGCATTCTCCTTGCAATCGGAATCATGCAGTCTATCAAAGTCCTAAGCGCTATCTCGGTGATCCTATTCGTGGCATCCTTCGGATTCGGCCTTGGACCCATACCTTTCATCCTCGCGGCGGAGCTCGTGAACACCGAAGCAGTCGGTGCTACGCAATCATGGGCATTGGCCGCCAACTGGATTGCCACTTTCATTGTGGCGCAATTCTTTCCACTGCTCAATGAGAAGATGGGCAAAGGGCAGGTGTACTTCATCTTCGCGGCTGCAGCCGTCATATTCGGCACATTCATCGCCTGGCGAGTACCTGAGACCAAAGGAAAACGCGATGCGGACGAAGTTTGGGGCAGGAAGAAAGCCGCAGACCTAGAAGACTAGCATATCTCATACGTTGATCAAGTGAATCCGGGCACCCGGACGCCACGCTATAACGCAGAGCATTATCCTCAACAGTCGTATCATCAAATCCTCGAAAACCCTCCGTCGGATAGTCACGCCCGCCCTGGCTGAGCTTCCACGTCTCTCGCCTTGGACCTAGCGTTCGCCGTTTCCCAGCCCTCATTGCCAACATACCCTCCAGTTCCGACCCCAATCGCAAATGCCCTGTTCCTTGAACGTGCGCCCCACGCCCATCCCTGCCCTCTGCTGATCGGTAAATGATACCACCTGAAGGACAAGTACGCCGTCGCGATCCCGATCAACGACCCTGAGATGATGTCGAACCCGAAATGGTAGAATTCCACATATCGCGTCGAACAGATGTAGACGGCTACTGCGACTGGTAGAAGCGCTGGGATGATCAGATAGTTTGGTGGTGCCGCACCCGCGTTGCGCATCCAGAGTGGACTCGATGCGATTGAGTCGTCTCCACCCCCTACTATTCCGCCTGCGGCTCCGCGATATGCTGTATCGTCCTCCCCCTTCGTGTCTTCCGAATCGCCGCGAGCGCGGTTCGTGTGCAGCGGCAAGAGTTCGTGGTCGCCGTCCCTCTGTACCGCAGGTCTCATCTGCTGCTGTTCGAGCGGTGTAGGCAGGTGTGGTAGTCCGATGGTGAACTTCGAGCAGAAGTAGAGGGTGAGGTATAATAGGCCGCTCCAGCTCCAGGAACTGTGGCCCGAGGGAAAAGATCGAAACCCATCGTCTAGGAACGCAGTATCGGTTTGGGTGCAGATCTTGAAGTCAACCAATGTCCACCTCATGCTCAAATCTTGACCATAGCCGCCCACGACGTGCTCTCCAATCGACGAGAGATCTGGTTGGCACTTCGCGATGAGGTTCGGTCTAGGTTTCCCGAACATGTTCTTCATGCCTTGGGTTATGAAGAATGCCACTGCGACTGACAGACATAGTCCCGCGAGACCTTTCTCCAGCTCCCAGAATTTGAGCTTGATCACTTGGCTTGTTGTGCTGACTCTTCTGACATTGCTCCCAGGGACGAAGATTAAAGTGATCAGGGCGATGATGATGACTGGCACGATGAATGCGATGACGCCGAGCATCCATATGGTGATCTGCTCGTCAACGACAGGGTTGCTGATTTCGAGATTCAGGAGTGAGAATGGTCGGTGGTGAGGCCGGAGTTTTGCGAGGCCTGCACCAGCTGCTGCGAAGAGGATGATGATGACCCAGTCGAAAACGTAGGACGCAATGAGCTTCTTCGAAGGCTTGCCCATTGCACCCAAAAGGGTACCTTTGTTGATGGCCATACGGGCCATGATCGTGGGCGTAGTCGATGGGATGATCCCAGAGGTGTGTATTGGTACAGCTGGTGAGGTGAGGAGAGGGGAAAGGAAGGGAGAAATACTGGTAGCGACAACGTGAGAAAGGACATACTTACCGACAAGACATTTGGCCAAGACGCATCAGCGTTGTGATCCATGCGTCCTGTACGACCACTGGGCCTCAGCGAAACACACAACCACAAACGAACGAGACTTGAAAATCCGCCTGTGTCGTCAGCAAGCGTGTGGCTGAGAATCGTGTGCTTCAATACCAATTGCAGCTAATCGAAACTTCTCAGGCACGATGGCGTAAGCCGAGCGTCACCAGTCTGTCTGGGGATCTGCTTTGATGCCGATCCAATCAATTCCAGCCCCAAGACCACGACCGTTTGCTCGGCTGGACTTGGCGATGGCGGCGAGACGTTACAGCCTCCCTGCCAAGTTGTCTCACCATCGCACAGGCAGGCCGCAGAGCGACTGTACAAAGTCGCAGACTTCTGCTGCGACTGTCTCTCGTTTGGTGTCGGTCAAAGTCCTCCTCGGGTTCGGCCCGAGGCCCGGTCAGTTTAGTCGCTGCCGCCCCGGATAGAAGTCGTATTGCTCGCCTAGATCCAGCAACAATAAGATCAACACTTCTAACACAATAGACCGCGCTCTGTTGAATGAGTCCAGTTCATAGTTCTAGCGATCGCTGTAGCAGGTTGGAGAAGCCTTTGAAGATGGTGGTCAAGATACTAGGCGGCAACGATTGAACTAACCAAGCCTCGGCCGTGGCTTCGGTGAAGGCGCTCTGAACGACGCTGACGTTGAATGAAGGTGGACCGCGCGCAAACACCACAGGCGCCTCATCATGGACGATCCGTATCCTCAGCAGAGCGCTGAAACCATAGCCTCTGTTGCTGTGGCTTTGAAGGTGCAGCATTTTGGGTGGCATTTGGTCAAGCGCGGCGCTTCATGTTCACCGAAGTGACACGGGTCAAACAGCTGTCAGATCGGATCAACTAAGCATCGCAACTGATCGACGACTTGGGCAAGTGAAAGATGGACATGCAGTAATGCTGGCACTTAGAGAGGTCTCATCTCTTGCTGCCTGTCAAAGCAAAAGATGTTAGCGATTTCCTAGAACCAAGGTGGCAATGTACTTACCCATCGGTGCCTTCCACCTTTCCAGGAGCCCTGAAGACGGCATGCATGGCATCTTGAAGAATCTTCATGCCCTCGTCGATCTCAGCATCAGAAATGATAAGCGGTGGAACAAACCGCAAGGTATTCGTCCCGCAGGTGATGATCAAGAGACCACGCTCGCGTGCGGCCGTGACGACTGGTGTAGGGTCTGCATTGAGCTGCAAGCCCAGGATCAGACCACGTCCTCTGACCTCCTGTACGACGTCAGGGAATGCCTCGTGGATGCGAACGAAATGCTGGCGGAACCGGGCTTCCTTCTTCAGAACATCCTTTAGCAACTCCGGCTCTGACAGCCTGGAAACAATGTAATGCGCCACGCGGCAACCAAGAGGGTTGCCACCGAACGTTGTTCCGTGGTCACCGGTCACAATCTTGCTCGACACGTCCTCAGTCACCAGAGTAGCGCCAATGGGGAAGCCATTACCCAGAGCCTTGGCCGTAGTCAAAATGTCTGGGTGCGCCTCTGCAGGTAGATCGGCGTGGGCCCATAGCTTACCCGTACGTCCCATACCGCACTGAATCTCGTCGTGAATAAGGACAGCGCCCACTTCTGAACAGCGCTTTCGTAGAGCAATCAAGAATGCAGGAGACGCGACGTTAACTCCACCCTCTCCCTGGATCGGCTCAATAATAACGCCACAAGTGCTGTCTGTCACTAGATCCTTGATCGCCCTGATGTCGTTCAGGGTACCATACCTGAATCCTGGAACCATTGGAGAGAATGGCTTCTGATACTTCGGGTTGGGCGTCGCTGATAGTGATCCCATTGTCCGGCCGTGGAAAGATCCGTTGAAACTAACAAGCTCGAACTTGCTGCCATCTGGCTGTACACTGCTGCCGTACTTTCGAGCGAACTTGAGAGCAGCCTCATTCGCTTCACTGCCAGAGTTGCAGATGAAGGCTCGGGTCGCATTGAAGCCGCCAGCTTCCTTGGTTTTCTCAACGAGCAGTTGACTGAGAGCTCCTGTCCAGGGGTTGTAGTAGAGGTTCGAGGCGTGCACCAACGTCTGCGATTGCTGGTAGAGAATCTTGCTCATCTCGGCATCGCAATGACCCAATGCATTGACCGCAATACCCGCTGTGAAGTCCAAGTATTGTCTGTTCTCGACGTCCCAGAGATAACATCCCTCTCCTTTGTGGAAGACGGGCGGAGGGCGAACATACGTTGGGACCATGTACGGTGCGTGCGAGTTGACCAGGCGGGCTGTCTGCGAGTCAGCTGGTGGATCGGGGTTTCGTAGAGAGGCTTCTTTCTGTCGCGCAAGTGTCAGTCTGGTACAGTAAGTGGCAAGCATTGAACCGGCATACCTCAATGGCCTTCAGCTGGTCTGCAGGCAGACTCGAAGCCGCTACGGCTGCAGCTGCATACGCGCGTCGGGTGGTGGTAGGTGTTCGCAACGCTGCGCCAATCCGCTGGCTGCATGTTCGGAGAGACATTCTCGCTATCACAAAACTGCATATGCCCACACGCAAGCACAAGTAACAGCAGCGCGAGGCTGATACAGTACGAGGAGAAGGGCCTGGAAGCCAAAGGTGAGCCATTTAGCGAGACTTTTTGGTCTTCAAGATGACGACGACAAGGGTCGCGCCCGATGTCGGCACATCATCCGACGATCTTGTCTTCAACACAACATCTCGCGCACTTCAGCTTCACTTCCTCCTCCTCCTCCTCCTCCTCCTCCACGTCTTCAGTGCACGCATCGGATCACCGCAGCGTTTACGTCAACGGACGCTGCTGTCAAGCACTTCGGCGGTCGACCAGTCTTTGTACCACGGCATGGGACTCCATGAAATGTCTCTTACGCGTGGTTCCCGAACCCATCCTTACGTTCGTGTTCTGAAGACTATCACTATTGCGCCATCATTGAAGGGCTGCAGGTCTGAGCGAACATGTAACGAACCGCTTCCCGTCATCCCTCTCCGTGAAAAGAAATATTACCGTCACTTCACATGTGGCCTAGCCAGACAACCTCCGCTGGAGCGCACAACTTTCGCCACTTGCGCACACACACCATTCGTTGGCTGATGTCAAGCAGTCATGGAGCTTCACCGGCTCACCCTTCTGCCGCACAACAGCAGCAGCTTACGGGAGAAGGGTTGACCTGGAGAAGTATTCGACTCGCCAATTCATGCCTTCATTACTGACCAGGCGACCTCCATGTTGGCCATCCGCCCACGGCCGCTAAGCCAGGTGTGCATACACGCAAGCTGCTGCACTCCGCATGCCACCAGCAGTCTGTCGAAATGAGAGCTCCATCTTGATGAACGCCTCTCATCATTCATGAGAAGCTCTGGCTGTCTCATCAGCTTGGAGTTGATGGTATGGACGACAAACCAGACCAAGTAGTGATGAAGCAGATAAGCTGCATTGTACCACAATACGTTCGGGAGGATATGATCTCGGCCATCGTTGCGGCAGTAGAGGACTGGCTGTCACTTCCTGCTTTGCATCAGGACTAAAAAGAGAACGGTATCTTGTTTCGAGCTCAAGGAACCCATTCCACGAGAGGCTAGGGAACGGCGACTAACGGCAAAGCTTGCCGTCTGGCATAACCACGTGTTGTGAGTGACATCCTTGAGGGATATTCCATCACAGAAGCGTCGCCGGAGATGCAGAAACGGTATCGGCGCCAGCAAAGGCATGACGGTGTGCGATAGCACTCTCCCAAGTCTCGCTGCACTGTGTACGAGGCGCGTGCGCACCCAGCGTGGGCACTGTCAGAAGTCTGGATGGTCCATCGGCGCGCGATCCCCACGTGGAGATAAGGTTAATGTTAGCCCATCTCACTCCACGCACGCCGGTCTGGGGTAGCTCTATAAATTGTTTGCCGTCAATCTGCCGTGCAGTGGTCCACGCTACAGATTCAAACCGTGGCTTGCGAGATGAAGACTCTAGCAGAGTTCGCTGCCACGATCACCTCGTCGTGTGATAGTACCTGTGGACTTATTAGTGCAAAATCGCCCGGATCCTGCAGTCTTCGGAAATCCGGAAGGCGAACAAGGACAAGCACCACAAGAATGCCTTGATCTCTGGACCTTGTTGTCTTGAACACGCCCTAATATCTGGCATTTGCTTAGAGCTCCCCATTCATCAGTAACTAGAAGCTGAGGTTGCTCTCCCAAGCATCCACAATGGCAATCACAGACATGGAAAAGGTCGTTGGTGTTCACCACCTTGGGCGAACCGAGTCGGTCGATTGCATCGAGTGTGTACACGACGCACGGATCAATGCCTTTACTCCTGAAGAGCAGAAGAAGCTAATATGGAAGATTGACGTGCGCGTGGTCCTCACACTGGGATTTCTGTACTGCGTCTCCTTGATGGACCGGTAAGATGCATTCCAGGACACCAACATGGGCAGATACTGATCAGTAAAAAGCACCAATCTCGGTGTTGCTGTCGTTGCAGGCATGAGTGTGGACTTGAAGCTCGCGGTGGGCTTCAGATACTCCACTTTGGTGCTTGTCTTCTTCATCACATACATTGCCCTCCAGCCGCCTGCAACCGTCGTCCTGCGAAAGGTTGGACCACGAATCTTCTTGCCGATGATTACGATCTTGTGGGGCATCACAATGATCACTTTCGGCTTCGTAAAGACCTGGACCACCATGATCCCGCTGAGACTGCTGCTCGGAGTATTCGAGGCTGGCTTCTTCCCTGGCTGCGCGTACCTTCTGTCGTGTTGGTACCCACGCTACGAGCAACAGAAGCGCTACGCTGCATTCTACATGATTGGTAGCTTGTCTTCTGCCTTCTCCGGTATCTTGGTGAGTACAGGCATAACGTCTGGCGAGGACTTCAACTGACTCTCACGAACAGGCCTATGGCTTCTCCCAGATGAACGGCCTGGGCAACCTGGGCGCTGGCTACGGACAGCACTTTGGCCCAACTAAAGCGAACCCTAATGCTCCCTCCGGTGAGATGTCCGGTATTGCTGGCTGGCGCTGGATTTTCATCATGCAGGGTCTGCTCACTGTCATCGTGGGCATGATAGGTGCTTTTACCATTGCCGACTTTCCAGAAAAGGCAGCTCAGAAATCCAAGTCTTTCGCTCTCTCCTTCCTCACCCAGAGAGAGGCAGACTTCGTCGTTGCCCGCATTGAGCAGGACCGCCACGATGCCATTGCTGAGCCATTCCACCTGGCGACCTATCTCCGCTGCGGTCTCGACTCCAAAATCTGGGGTTTCGCTACTCTCTTCATGCTTGACGCCACTTCGGCCTACGCCATCGCTTACTTCCTGCCTATCATCCTTCACGACGGTATGGGCTTTGACACCGCCATGGCAGAGTGCCTCATCGCTCCTCCATACATCTTCGCCGCGATCTGGGCCTTCGCCTGTGCCTGGGTTGGCGACAAGTATCGCATCCGTGGGCCTATCATCATCGTCAACGCCCTCTTGGGCGTGATCGGTCTCCCAATCCTTGGCTTCTGCAAGGGAAGCGCAATCCGGTACTTTGGAGTGTTCCTCGCGACTACTTCTTGCAGCGCCAACGTCCCGGCTATCCTCTCGTACCAGGCGAACAACGTCCGTGGGCAGTGGAAGCGTGCCTTTGCATCGGCGACTCTGGTCGGTGCAGGAGGAATCGGTGGTATCATCGGGTCCACCGTGTTCAGAGCACAGGACCAGCCAGGATACGCACCTGGCATGTACACCACAATCATCGCCTGTGCGCTCATTGTGGTGCTTACTTGCGTGATGGATCTCAAGTTCTACCGTGCAAACAAGCGCGCTGCGGCTGGTGGAAAGATAATTGAGGGCCTCGAGGGGTTCCGATACACACTTTAGAGTGGCGGAGGAAGTATAGCTGCTGCTAGTATACAATCATACAATGACATGGAAATGACATGATATGGAAACCCCAACAATGTGTTGCGATTTGCGCTCCCTTTATGCGTGAATACGTCCGAGCATCCGGTTTGTACGTCGTCGCGAAGGGAGTACGCCAAATTTTCGCTATGCTACATATCATACCGTGAACGAGTCTTTCTCATCAAACAACGAGCGAGGCAACCATGCTACAATCATGAACACGACATGTACACCCATGAGCACCCATGCTCCCATGCTCCCATGCTCCCATACTTCGTCAATCGACTCAATGACTGTTCGCATCAGGAATAGGCCCGTCCCAGTTTACCTTGAGACCTGTCAAATAGTTAGCTCAGCATAACCATACCGCGTATCACCGTGTTAGGGTAGGAGGACTTACTGGTCGGGAACGGGAAGTACTGATCCCAGTCTTCCGTGAGGTACAGGTGATAATGCCATTCCTCAGGAAGTACATTCTTATCACCAGGCACGAACTCCTTCAACACCTTCTTGACCTTGTGCTCGCTGCTGTACTTGCCCACAGCAACGGTAGCAGGTCGCAGACCGTCGAGACGGCCGATGACCTTCAGCATCGTTGTGAGTGCCACTCTGGTCATCGGTAGACCGAGACACTGGTGCGGTCCGTGGCCGAGTGTGAGGTAGGAATCGATAGGGCGCGTCAGATCGAGCTTCTCAGGGTTTGGGAAGTTCTTGGGATCCCGGCCGGCGGCCTTGAGGTCGATCATGATCTTGTCGCCCTTTTTGAGATTGTGTGTCCTCTTCCCTAGGACCTCGGTGTTGTCTTCGACGGTGACATCCTTGGTGGCGACACGGAATATGCCGGTCTCACCGCGAAGTCGAGCGCCTTCCATGAGGTAGTGCATCAGCTTGTCGTCAGCCTCGGGTGTATCCTCCTTTGCGAGCTCGTTGATCGCAGAGAGATCTTCTCGTCCCTCAGTGAAGAAGTAGTCCAGGGCTTGACCGAAGAGTTGTCCCTGGTTGGCTACCATGCCGCCAGCAGTGCCCATGATGTTGCCCCAGACGAGGTCATCGATGTCCACGTCGGCTTTGCACAGCTCCGCAATCATGTGGACACCATAAGCACCCAGAGGCCCGTCATTGGGTTTGATGGTGTCGATGAGCCACTCAACAAGACGACCACCTGTGGCGATCGACTGTACTTGGAGCTTCATGATCTTTCCAAGCTCCTGGCACGCTTTGCGGGCCTTTTGACGAAGGGGGAAACTCTTTGGCGGATCAAGGTCGAAGAAGACACAGATGAAGACAGCTGCCATGATCATGTACAGCTGTTGCTCCGTGAACAGACCGTGCGGGAACTTCTTGGTCTTCAGTGGGATGCTGAACAGCTCAGCGCAGAAGTGAACGTGAGCCAGATTGCCTACATCGCGGATGATGTCAACATTGTTGACACCGGCAAGCTTGTACGACTTCTCTTTGAGCAGCTCCGTAGTCTTTTGCTCGTAAAAGTCGCGGACCGCTTTGAGCCACTTTTCGTTGCCGGACGGAATTGTCCTCGACGACCCGCCTAGGTACATGGACTTTTCCATCAGCTTGCGAGACTTGGCATTGGGGGGTCTATCACCAGCCAGCATGAAGTTCTTGGCCTTTGGACCCATCAGGAATTCCATTGCAGGCCCCCAAGTCACGTTGAAGGTTTCCTGGTCGTTGGCGACTTTCACGGCGGCATCATGACTGAACAACACGACTGGGTGCTTGATCTCCTTTGGCTTGTCGAAGTTGTACAGGTGGTCTTTTTCCAGACGCCTCAGCACTCGGTGCATCTCATCCGGTACAGTCATTGGGTAGTGGACGTAGACAGATGCTGGGTCGTAGCTGTTTGGTAGGGCGCGGAGAAAGAGCTTGTAGAACATGCAGCCGTTGTCGATGCTCAGATCCGATTGCGTCTCCTGGTAGCCCCAATTCGTCAAGAGAGCTGGCGTGTATGAAGTCGTGTAGAATCTGTCGCCACGGACAAGAGCGACTGCATCAGACAGCACGCCTCGAGAGGTAGTATATGATGCGCATAGTCCGGAGCCTGGAAGTCTTGCATCCTTTGCGTCCTCGATCACAAGGCCCGGGTACAGCTCAATCTGATCCGGCGTGTCATAGAGATGCTTGAGGGCCTCTTGCACCTCGACATTGTTTGTGACTTCGCTGAACTTCTCGTACGGCTTCAAGTCGAAGTGCTTACGCATCTCGTTCAAAGTGGCGCACTTCCAGGTCCTGGCTTGCATGATGCCGAGCATTTCGACTGCCTTCAAAACGGTAGGCACTTGCTGTGGACCCATCGCATTGGCACAGTCTTCGATACTAGCAGTGAGAAGCTCTGCAACGTCTTCATCCCTGAAAGAGCCTTTGTACGGACCTTCTTTCTGACGCTGCATCTTCGCTTGCTCGGCCAGGAGGCCAGGAAACGGACGGGCTTCTGGCTCCTTTGCATACAAGTCATCGGCGAGCTCCTTCAGCCTTCCTAAGAATGGGTAGAGACCTCCCGGTCTCCCAACGTCCGCGGGTCTGATCTCGGGGAACTGCTCTTTGAAGAGCTCCTGTGTCCATATGTCATCCTTCTCGGACACGGCTGAATGCCACCGGTAGACCAAGTTAAATTCCGCCGAGCATTGATTGCCAGTTCCGACAGCTGGACCGTCTGGGATATCGATTCGAGGATTAAGTTGCCAGTTGTCGTCAGTTCTGTTGAGGTTGAGGATCGTGCGAACGTAGTCGATCAGAATCAGGTTGATGTAAAGGCCCGTGGTGATCAGGCGAGCGGTCTGGAAGAGGTCATCGTCACGCTTATTGATCTCCTCAGGTTCCTTTCCGTCTTCGGCATATCGTTTCACCGTGAGGTTCTTGGGGTCGACAGAAAATCTGTTGTCCTCATTGATGGCCGCCAGCTGCTCGACCACATAATTGTGGTATCGGTTGAAGCAGATCAAGAGTGCACCCACCCCAGGAGGGAATGAGAGCAGACGAGACTCCGAGAAGCAGTCAGGCTTGATCCTTCCATCTTTGAAAGTCCTCATCCGCTTCTGCTCTTTCCAGTTGCTTCCATATAAAGGAGCAAGATCGAGGTAGGAAGATGTCAGCGAGACATTGTAGTCCTCATGCGACGTCCTAAAGATATCGTGAATGATGATGCTCGCTAAATAGAAGAGCACACTGGAGATCCTGTTTGGATGTTCCTGTCCGGTTGACTTTTTGCGCGCCATCAATGCGTCAAACAGTACGCCGGGATCTGGCAGGGTTGCGGATTGCTTGGTCTTAGGAGCCACCGTCCTGGCGTATGGCATACCAGCTTTGCCAATGTTCGGGTACTTGTAGTTATTATTCTTGCCGTCCGGCTGACGATACTTGAACTCATCGCTAAGTAACGTCTGAGGTGGGTGATCGAGATCGTTCCAAAGAGTTGTTATGAACTGGTTAGTGATCTTCTTCTGGAGTTTCGCGTCGGGCATTTTGGACGCTACAGCGACCAGGCTCTCCATGAGATAGTCCCTGTCGTCGAGGGGCTCTTTGAGCGCTGTATGCTTGAAGGTCTCAAGGAGACCCTCCAGATCGTTAATGTCCTGCCTCCGGATGTCCTTGTACAGGTTTTCGATGTCCTTCCATAGGCTTGCTTCGTCTGGCTGGGGTAACTCGCTGCCATCGCCTGTCTCTGTTGGAAGTGGCGCACGCACTGCTTTCAAGAGACTGCCTAATTGTTGAATCGATTCCCAAATACCCTGCTTCATTTGTTGCAACTTTGGCGACGCAGGCACCTCATGCCCATTGACTTTGCCATTGACCTTGTCTTCGCCTGAGAACTCACTGCCAAAATGCGGAATAAAGCTCATATTGACTCTGCGAAAAGTGTTAGCTCAGAATGACCAATGATGGGCCGCGACAGTCGGAGACGTGGGTTCTTTGGGAAGATGGACAGTGTCTTGGGACGTGTACGGCGTCTGTGCATTGCAAGGCCTTTGTCTGAAAGCCTTCATCGACGGAACTGGCTTGGTGGATGACGGGACGAGGGATCGCCTGCATCTCGAGCCCACCACTTGTGTGTTGCCTCAGCTGCTAGCCTTGGAGGAGGCAGACATTGAATCTTCGTGATGACATGGATCAAGTTTCATGATCGAGCGTCACTGCTGCCCGAGGCATCCAGGCATCCAGGCATCCAGGCATCCAGGCATTCAGGCATCCAGGCATCCAGGCATCCAGGCATCCAGGCATCCAGGCATCCAGGCATCCAGTGTTCCTTCTCAGATGACAGACAAGTAAAGAGCACTCACTTACCATACAGTGCTTGTGCTGTGATGCCGGTTTTGTAAGTTCTCCAAGCAGAAAATGTTGTAGTACTGCCATATATATACACCAGGCGTGTGCTCCTGCATGTTTGACTTTGCGGACGCTGCGGCTGATCCGATAGCGCCTTTTCCGTAGGATTCGCCTCGAGAAACAGATTCCTCGAAGAAGAAGAAGAAGAAGAAGAAGAAGAGTAAAAGGTCGCAGCTGAGAGGTCGAGAGGAGACGCTAGAGATGCAAGACAGTGAGCCACCTCGTCGTGTGGCTTCCACCAGAAAGTATCAGCTCTCGCGGAACGCCGAACCTTGTCTACTAGTTCTATGCAAGGCATCTTGATAGGAGACAGAAACACAGGAAGCGTGGCATCAGCTGTGAGGGCGAAGGCTGTTCATCCATGCAGCAGAACCCTCCCACCTTTTGACGTGCTGCCAGTCCTCGGAGGGCAGTAATATTGATGAATGGCTATTCAGTCAATGGTTGATTGATGAGAGCCTCATGGATAATTCATGGCAGCTCGGCTGAGCTCGGCATCAAGTTTACTAAAGTTTACCGGCCTGGTTGACGTCGAGCTTCAGCACATGCGAATGTTTCTTGAAGCATTGAACCTCTCACACCACCGAGTATCGCGCGTGAAAGTACAGAACTAGCCATGGCCTCCAAACCGGTCAAGCTCCAAGTCAAGCCGAGAGGTAGGACTGCAATCCGAGGCAGCCTCGAGGGGACCCTCCATACTCACCGGTGGTAGGCAAACGCATTCCTGGCCTGCCGAAAGAGACCACCACCTACATCCAGGGCAGCACAGCCGACCTCTACCATCGCATAGCAGCCGAGTCACGCTTCGATGTCCACCGCCTACGAATCACGAAGGAGGACGGCACCCTCGTACCCAACGACAAGAAGACGACCGTCGACAGCCTGGGCTTGAGAGATGGCAGCGTGGTGCAGGTCAAAGATCTGGGTATGCTGCCGAACCACAATGCTCAGCACACATCTCTAACACGCCCCAGGCCTGCAAATAGCCTGGCGGACCGTCTTCATCATCGAATACCTCGGACCGCTCCTCATCCACCCACTCTTCTACTTCCTCCGGCCCTCCATCTACCAAAATGCCACACGACCACCATCACCCGCACAAACCCTCTCCTTCGCCCTCATCATGATCCACTTCCTCAAGCGCGAGCTCGAGACAGCCTTCGTGCACCGCTTCAGCAACGCCACCATGCCCGTCATCAACATCTTCAAGAACTCCGGCCACTACTGGATCCTGTCCGGCGTCCTCGTCGCCTACTTCACCTACTCCCCCACCGCGTGGGCCGCCCAACCAAGCCACCCGCTCTACACATACTTCGCACTAGCACTGTTCGTGATCGGCGAGCTGGGCAACTTGAACACGCACCTGGTCCTGCGCGACCTGCGTTCGCCAGGCGGCACGGAGCGTGGCGTGCCCAAGGGCTTGGGATTCGATTGGGTTACGTGCCCCAACTACTTGTTCGAGACCATTGCGTGGACGGGCATGGTCTTGATTACGAAGTCGTGGGCCACGCTGCTCTTCGCAGTGGTGGCGAGTGCTACCATGGCGATTTGGGCGCAGAAGAAGGAGAGGAGATACCGGAAAGAGCTTGGAGGACAGTACAAGAAGAAGCGGTTTGCGATGATTCCGGGCATCGTCTGATCGGTGAGAGGAGCCTCGTTTGGATTTTTCACGGCCAGATTGGTGGCAGACAGATGTCTGAGAGTCGTACGTACACAAGGCATGTGTGTTGTACCGAAGACGATATTGCCATATGCTCGAGGCAAAGTCCTCGGGACCGGCTGACGACCACATCGAGAGCGATAGTCATGTCGTCGCCAATGAATGAACACAAAGTAACTTCGACTCCGGTCTTATTACTACATACCCTCGCTGAAGGTAGGTACACATCCCAGTCGCATTCACCAAGACATTCCATGTCCAACAAACCAAATCCATATCGACGACCTCTTGCGCCGTGAGGCCATCACAAGATCTACCTCCGAGATGGCCAGAACGTCCACATAAACCGAGCTTGGTATGTCCAAATCACATCCAAATAGCAGTTTCCTAGAATGCGCCAAGTTCTGTACCCGACATCTTCTCATCTTCGCATACCCTCATCAATATCATTTCGTATCGGTCCTTGGAGATTTTCTCATCTCTTGAAGAACTCCTTAAACTTCGCCCCAGGGCCATGAGCGCTGTTCGCTGCAGGCTCAAGCTGTATGCTGCGCTCGTATAATTCCTGCACATGTCTGTTAGCGCTGCCATCTCGTTGCGCAATCTTTCTGTGCACGATACTTACGTCTTCGTCTTTCACAAGCTTGACATCCAGCACAAGCTCCCTGATGATGGCCTCGCCTTGCGCGCTTCCAAGATTGGTGTAACGCACCCCTTGTGCTTTCTGCAAGCTAATGATAACATCACCCATGATCTCAAACTTCCTCCAGTTGATCCTGCCTTCACTCTCATCGCCAAGGAAAGTTTTGTTCCCTTCCTCTGCTGTCGCAAGATCTCTCCGATGGAGGGGGAGGTAGGGTATCCTCTCGCCGGAGCTGTTCTCCCAGGCGAGACGGTACGCAGAATGTGACCGCGATGCAGCCATGAGAGCTTCCAGTCTCATCCAGTCTTTGCCGACGGCAGCAGGGAGCAATTCTCGGGTCGCAGCGAGACGATGCACTGATGATGATTTAACACCCGCTATGATGGCGCCGAGAGCGTTGTAGTTGTTGAGCTCACGGACCTTCCGGGCAATGCGCATGAACTTCTCAAGCATCAGGGCTCTGTGCTTGGGCTTGTCCCTGAGTAGGACATAGTTTGCCACCCAGCTGGCAAGCTGATTGAAGTGCTCGATCATCCGGTCGACGTGAGCCAGGTTCTTGCAGGTCGCTTTCTGCTCCTTCGACAGAGAGCAATGTCGAACGAGATCACGAGGTCGTATAGAGGAGAACATGATCCAGTCCATTCTGGTCAGCTCACGAGCGATGAGGTCGTCGGGCTGTTCCATCAATGCTCGCCAGTGCACTTTCGTTATGTTCGTTCGAGGTACGCTCTGCAACTGTTGCGCCTGCTTCTGTGCCAGCTCAACGTTAGCCATTACCTGATTCGCGAACTTGGGTAGAATATTGTATGGTTCCTCCTCGTTGATCGTGCTCCCGCTGATGTCAAGCTCGCTAGAGAACGCCGGATCGTCGATGAGCTTGCTCGCAGTAGATGACATTGATGTACGGTCTCCAGACGCGTCTCGATCCTTGTCGCAGAATGCCCAGTGCGTATCATCGTCCTCACGGACATTGTCGATGTCAATATGTATCTCTCTGGCAGCTTGCGCAAAGATGCGAAGCTCCGCGAGCTTAGCCACGAACGTTCGTAAACGCCGGGTGGTCTGAGGATAAGCAAAATCGCCGCCATACAGTTTCGCCCACTGCTCGACAATGCTCAGGTACCGTAATTGTGTCTGTGTCTTCAGTATTTGCGGGCTCCCATTATGCTCCAGGGCATCAAACCGCTCGACGATGGCCTCCAATAGTTTTCCGGGAGATGCGAATTTCCTGTATAGGGCAAGAAATATGGCGGCAAACTTAAGATCGCTCTTCGACGTAGGCTGAGCCAGCAGCCTGTCTACCAGCTCATCAAAGGTTGCACCATTCTCCGAGAGACTGTTCGGGGTAGACGTCGTACCCAATGTCGCTGGGTCTACACTCACAGACGACTGCGAAGATGCACGCGACCGTTCGCTCGCGGACTCTTCTATGAAGAATGAGCTCTGCATTGGGTGGTCGTCCGTTGTTGGCACTGTCAAACGGTCGCCAGAACCCTGGCCAGTGGTCAAGGTTGAGTCGTGTCTGCTTCGTCTGGGATCTTTGTGTAGAGTGCCAGTGTGCCCTGAGCTTGAGCGCGCGTGGCTCAAAATGCCGGAGTTTCGAGGCGATGTAGGCCGTACTGCGTTCGAGGTAGCCCTGCGACGATTCGCTGATGAGCTTCGGAAGTACTGCTCCGGCTGTGCGTTGACGATGGTATTCAAAAGCATGAAGATACCTCGTCTCTGGGTTTCCGGATGCCACTCGGATGTCTGGAGGGTGCTAATAGTGCTGATGGCCCGTTTCGCGTTCAGTTCGACTTGAGCTGGATCAATCTCGCGCTCGTCCGGCGGCGTATCGCACTTGCACGAGATCAAGACCGTGGGCAGTGAAGCCTTCGTGATCGCATCTGCCAGGGACACAATGTCAGCTTACTCGTGACCACTTTCCGCGGATTTTACGGCATGATCCATGCATTTGTAGCTGCGCAATCAGAGTGTGTGCACTCACCCAGCATCTCAGGGAGATCCTCAATGCTCGCCTTATCTTTTACGTCGTAGAGTGCCAAAGCGCCATCCACCCTGGGCATCATCTTATCCTCTATGGTGTCTGGCCAGTTGATCGTGTCATCATCGTTGATTTCGATATTGTCAATCGGTAGCTCCAGTAGACGAACGAGGTACACGCTGCCGTCGATGGAGATCTTGCGTTCGGCGGACTGCGAAGGAGGGAGGTCGGGCAGTTTGAGGGCTTTCCGAATGAACGTGGACTTGCCAACGCCTTCGGCGCCAACGACGGCAATGTTGACTTCTGGGAGCGGCTGTGCCAGCTGCGTCCGTGTGAAATCGTTAGCTTCTGTTCTCGCGACTACGCGCCGTCGCCGGCACAGGTGATGTGGCTGGCCATACCTCGGGGTTCTGAAACGGCTGGTACTGCCTAATCTTGCCTACGACGCCGGAGATCTCGTCTTCGTCCTCGCCCTCCTCTGCGACCGCAGGCTGAGCACCAGATCTGGCTTGCTGATGCTGTTGGGAGACAGCAGCAGCAGCAGCGGCGGCGGCGTTGGAGGAGGTGTGGGCATCGCTTTCCCCGTCCTCGTGTTGGCCAATGACTATATCCTTGTACGGCGGAGGACCAGGGGCAGAGTCGGTTCGCGCCTTGACCCGTGGTCGCTCAGCGACACCTCCAACTCCACCACCGTTCGTCTCTTCGGCAGCTGTGCCACTGCTCACGGCAGTATTGCTATCCTGCCGTGACCCTCGCCGGCCATGGTCTCCCGTGTAGCTCTGGCTGCTCTTTGCCTTCTCCCGCCGCTCGAAACGTTGCGAGTCGAAGGCGCCCGTTTTGCTGGACCGCCGTGTTGACTCGCGGCCAGTGGCAGTCGTGGGCGACGACGCAGGCATTGGAGCCTGGCCTTCTACCGCGAGGCCACTCCCCCCGCTGACCGGGTCCGTGATCTGCTGACGTTGTGCTATGGGCGTGCAGCTATTGACGTCGCTACCTCCGAAGATATGGCTGCTGCTGCACTGCACATGCAAGTCCCGCGCTGCTGTGCCGGCAGTCAGCCATGTCCTAATACAACGCGTTGCTTGACTCTGCCTGCGATGACGATGCGGTCGAGGGGTCGTGCGAGGCGAGACACAGCTGAAAGAAAGGCTTCCGCACGACACAGACAGGTGCCGCTGCAATGGCTGAGCTTTGCTGCAGGCACATGCAATGTCCCGTGTCAATGCCTTGGCAGATCCTATGCTCTATCACGAAGACCTCATGGATGATCCCACGATCCGGGAACTCTAATTCGCCTCACCTCGCCTCCAGGTTCGATCTGGCTTCACTGCCCAGTTCATTCCGACTACTATGCTGATGGAGAGCAGTCGACAGCCATGATCATGTACGTCTCGACAAACGGCATCAACAGTACTAGCTTCCTATAGATGTGCAGATGATGATCAGTCACACTGTACCGCTACCACAGTTTCCAAGTGAACACAATTATCGAGACCACCTGTATTGCTCTTGAGCTACTTGATATCTTCATAATGATCAACTTCGACTTCGCTTCCAGTATAGCCAACAGTGTAACTACGCCAGCCTACCATGGAAAATTGCATCCGCCAGGGTCTCTCTTCTTTCGCTGCCGCATACTTTGATAGAGTGGAAATTTGGACGAGATTCTCTCATTGAGTCTTCGCAGCCCTTAAATGTCGCCATGCCATTGATATATGTGTCTACGTGTTCAGAGCTTGATAGCTAAAGGGCTTCAAGGCATCGTAAAAGAAAGATTGTTGCTTCTACTCATAGCATTAAGACGTACAACCTGCCAAATCATGCGCAAGATCCATCACAGGGCTTGACCCTAGCCCATAACAAACTCTATGCAACTCACTTCGCTTGAGTGCATGCAAGAGGGACCAACAACCACAAGTGGCCATCACACGACTCGTTCGCACATGTCTCTGCATGGTATGTCAATCTCGCAAGCCGAGCTGCATCATCATGCATGCATAGTCCTGGTTTACCGTACAAGCAGACACCGTACCATCAAACGTACGCTCTCACCAGACCTCCCACCACCCTCGTCGAGACCCACGCGCCGATAGCCAGGACTCCAACACCCACCAGGAACGTCTTGAAGTTTCTTGACTCGACGTGGGAATACGTTGCCTTCTCCTCTTCACACTCACCCATGGCCGTAATTGTGGAATACTCTGGTACGTACTTAAAGTCGAACTTGCTCTCCTCGCCCTTCAGGCCGTACTTTGTATGCACGATGATGTTGTAGAAGACCACCTTCAGCATTGCAATCTTGCGTTTGTCGAGATATGCGATCGAGCGATATGTGTAGCAAAATGCACAGAAAAATAAGCACTGTCCTGCCACGAGGCACCAGTAGTACAGCCCAGGACGAGCAAGGCCTAGTTCATCGCAGAGAGCGTTGCCATTGAGCCAGCGGGCTGATGCAATGAGGAAGTCGGCTGAGGCATAGCCAGGCGCTTGGCCTTCGAGGGACTTGATGATGTTGTTTGCGAGGATCTTCGATGTGGCGGTCGGGTGTATCTCGTACAGCAAGAGTGACTCCATTGTACGCTTGGCTTGAACTGGTGTGGCGAAGCAGTCCGTCGGACAGCCGATGACATGCGCAATGTATCTCCAGAGTGCGGTGTAGTCTACAATTTCATGTTGTCGGAGGAAGATGCCTTGCCTGGGCAGGCTCAGATAGCATATGGAAGATGAAAAGGTCACTATCGTAGCTAATCCCATGTCAGTCGTCACAAAGTCATTGGGGATCGGGTCGCCATAGCGTCATCATAAGACATGCGTTTGCTATGTCTCACGAAGCGTTAGGTATCCCCTACAAACGTACCTATGTTGTCAAGATCGTTGATTGGTATACCCCATGCTTCGACATTGTAGTATTCTGGCTTCGAGGCTCGTAATTTCATAATTCGTTGTCGGACCGCCGCGTGTAAGAGTCGTACTCGAATTGTCGACGCAAAGCCGTCTCCTCCAGGTTGCATGCTTTCTAGTGACTTTGTGCATTGCAGAATGTGCTGTGTCGTTTCGAATAGTCGTCCTCGTGCGACCTTGGTGCTGAAGCCTCCTGTCCGTGCCAGAGTCTCTACAACACGAGCCGCTCCCATGCCACCTAGTAACGATTGATATGCCAGGCCTGTCAGACATGCGCCGCCGTATCGGTAGAAGACGTCTTGTCCACGTTGTATTTGTGCCCAATCTACCCAGTCTGGGACAGCATTTACCTCGTCCCAAAACTCGCCCAACAGCTCATCGTTGTTTTTATTGTCCTTGAGTACGGCGTATAGATCTCTCTGCGGCGTCTTTGGCTTTTCGTCTGTGCCTTCTGCATCTTTAAGATCTGCAGTGGATGTATGTGTGAATTGGCTTCCATTCCTCGGTAAATGTTTCGAAGGCGGTGGCGAAATTTCGTTCAATCGATCGAGTACATCCTCTGCTATCGTGTCGTAAGAGTGTTTGAGTGGGAGGCATTGCTCTGGTGTAAGATGTCCCTCTGTCAGGTCGAACGTGTAACCCCAACACGTCCTCGTGTTAGCAGTGGTTCTTCTAAATGGATTCGGCCAAGCCATAACGGAGGAAAGGGGATAGACAAGATATGAACAATGAAAGAAACCAAGAAGGGCAGCAAGAACAGCAATATAATGACAGACAGATTGGGGCAAATAGCAGTGAAGACGAAAAGAGAGACATGTTCAAGTAGCTCGGTACATGGACCATCAGGAGGGTAAAAGCTTGTGATCGATGACGGCATGCAGTGGCCGCCAGCGAAGCGACTCGAGCTCGAGAACATGGGTGGCAACAGGCCATTTGTGGGGTGTTGGTATGGACATCGTGTTGGTACAGCTGGCATGGAGTGAAGTAGAGGTTGTTGCCGAGAGACTGGTGCTCACCATGTGGTTGTTACACCGACCGTCGGTTCAGGACGCGTCACCACCCGCGCGAAGCAAGCGTGGAGAATTTGCGGCTAACCCTCTGCTAGACACCCACATTCACCCAACGCATATGATCGCACATGCAGCATGAGACGCACCGGGTACCGGTGACGGCACTCGCCTTCTGGAGTCACGATGTAGTCCTCGCAGGGGAAGGCGGCCTTCTCCGAGCTTACGATCTCAAGACAACGACTTTACTCGCGTCAGCACAAATTTTTCGAGGCCAAGCTATCCATGGAATAGCCAAGAAGTCTGAGAATGAGGAACCAGAGCTACTGGTCCATGGTGGTCACGACCTTTGCATTGTACGACTCACGAAATGTGGCCCTTCTAGCCACGAGCTCGAAATCGGTGCTGTCACGAAGGCCGATGACTGGATCCTCCATGCAGCGTTCTGCCCCTCGACATTGAACAACGAGAGCAACCATGCAGCAGCATTTGTCACAGCGCACAATGCTTTAGTCCTGGCAAAGTTTGATCAAGACCTAAGGCTGAATCTCGAGCCTGTTGTCTCGGGCTCGAATTGCATCCTTTACTGTGCACAAGTAACATGGCTAAGTGCTTCCCGTTGTCTCATTGCATCCGGCACTGCTTTTGGCGATGTCGTCCTCTGGTCTTGTTTCATATCACAAGACGATGACACTCTCCTGCTCTCATATCAAACGCACTACGCGTTTCCTGCGCATGAAGGATCAGTCTTTGGCGTGGAGCTGTCTTCGTCAGATGTAGCCAAAGCGGTCGGTGGGCGTCAGCATCTTCTCATATCTTGCTCTGATGATCGCACAATACGCATCTGGGATGTGTCCGATCTCACACGGCAAGCTCCTCAGAAATCGGAGCAGCAACAGGAGACTGGATTCGGTGCGAAAAGGCTAGAGGGTCAGGCTCCACCATTACTGGCTAAAATCATGGGCCATATCTCGAGAATTTGGCACGTACGATTCATCCATCAGCCCACTGCCGACGATGTATACATACTCTCGTTTGGCGAAGATGCCCACTGCATAAGCTGGAGGTTGGAGGCTTCAGCATCCGAAGATACCAAGCTTCCGTACGAGCTGACCCAGTGGAATGCTCGGAGGCTACATAGCGGCAAGAACATTTGGTCACTTGCGGTCGCCGATGGCAGGCAGGTTGCTACTGGTGGCGCTGATGGGGCTTTGTCTTGGTTCCATTTCGCTGATGCGAAGCTGTCTCGCCAAGGGCATATGTCATCGCCTCCGGACCAAGCAAACATGGGCGACAGTTATCGATCCTACGCTTTCATTGGCGACAATCGACTAATAGCGACCACGGATCAAGGTCAGCTCTATCTAATAAGTCTCGGCGACGGAGACTGTCAAGACAGTGCCGTATCCGAATGCGTTCCCGAGCTTCGCGGCTACTCCATAGTTGCCAGTGCAGATGGAGCCGCTTTTGTCGCTG
This sequence comes from Nothopassalora personata, assembly GCA_033816765.1. Classification (NCBI taxonomy): domain Eukaryota; kingdom Fungi; phylum Ascomycota; class Dothideomycetes; order Mycosphaerellales; family Mycosphaerellaceae; genus Nothopassalora; species Nothopassalora personata. Next base: position 2,863,622 of record CM066287.1, on the reverse strand, counting down.
GAGCTAAAGGCACGGTCTACTCATTCACGCTGAGTCCTCCAGATTTAAAGGCACTTCTTACAACAGACGGAAAGGTTGCGGGACTTTTCGTATCAGATTCATCCTCTGGGCCTGCTACGGCTAAGACGCATCACTTGGACCTCTTGATCACCAATGTCGGAAGCACCATTGCTCTCCACTGCAGCGTCATGCTACCATCAGCTGAGCTCACCAGAGCTGGTGAGCGGCAGCTGAATCTTCCGGATGGGTTCGTTGTCACTAGCTTTGCAAGTTGTGGCAGTCCCTCCCAGACTATCCTTGTGCTAGGTTCGAGAAACGGATCGATTGCAGTGTATAAGGCTCACAGCCAGGCTGAGCAGGTTCTGTCGCCCGTTATTTTGTATAGAGCCGCGCATGGTCAGGAGACTGTCACTAGACTCGTCCTCTCGCAACAAGAGCGCGTCGGCACTGGCAACAACCTCTACCTTCTGTCAACTGGCCGCGATGGTACATTCGCAGCCCACGATATCAGACTGAGCGATACAGAGACCACCTTGACAACTAAACACCAAGTGCAACTCCCTTTCGGCCCCAACATAGAAGGCCTCGAGGTGCATGCTAGCGGCAGTATCTGGGTATGCGGGTTTCGTGGCAAGCACTTTGTGGCCTTTGATCTGACAGGACAAAAAGACATAATGTCCGTGGAGTGCGGGGGTGTCCATCGCAACTGGGCGTTCCAGCGCGACGACACTGGTGGCACATTTGTCTGGACCAAAGCGTCGAAGCTATACTTTGCAACACAGGAGCATCCGCTGCATTACAGTGCCAATTCAGGGGGCCATGGAAGAGAGATGAAATGCATTGCCACATCGCCCGTGGACTCCCGCCTCTTCGCGACCGGTGCCGAGGATACCGATATCAAGCTCAACAGGTATGAGAGCGGAAGCTTCAGGTGCCTTCACACTCTTCAGAAGCATGTCACCGGCGTCCAGCACCTTCAATGGTCCACAGATGGCCAGCACCTCTTCTCAAGCGGTGGTTTCGAAGAGTTCATAGTATGGCGAATTGTCACAGATGTGCCTCCTCACCTTGGTATCGGCGTGAAGTGCGAGTCGAGACATCCAAAGAGCGGCACATCGGACCTGCGAATCACGAGCTTCGACATACAAGGTCAGCAGGAGCCTGACGGAGATTCAGACTCCACCTTTGAGATCACAATGGTGTATTCAGACTCCACCATTCGCTCCTGGCAGTATCGCGATCGCGTATGGGTTCTCCTAGCAGAAGGCGACTACCTCACATCCTGCCTGACTCAATGTCTGCCCGGCGCGGATCACGGACAATCCATCACAGCGAGCACCGACGGATTTCTGGCAACCTGGTTGACAGACAAAGCAGAGAAGAAGTTGACATGGACGAGGAGACACAAAGTCCATCAAAGCGCCGTCCTGAGCACTGCACAGCTGGATCTTGCGGGTGAAGGCAGTTTGATTATCAGTGGCGGCGACGACAATGCGATCGGCATCACGCTGGTTGCGGAGTCGAGGCCTTCCTGGACATTGCTCATGCCGCGCGCTCATACGGCAGCGGTGACGGCGCTCGTCACCGTAAGTGTTGGCGAGGACTGTTTCTGGTTTGCATCGGCGAGTATTGATCAGAGGGTGAAGCTCTGGCGGGTCAGCGTCGACACCGGCAAAGCAGGCAGCGACATGATCGATGTGAAGCTCGTGGCCAACGTCTTCACTGCTGTTGCCGACGTATCGAGCATGGAGAAGATCCGGTGCTCAGACGGCCGGGCGGGATTGCTGGTAGCTGGTGTTGGTCTAGATGTTTGGAGACTGCCTCAGGGCGAAGATCGAAGTGGTTGATGATAGATTTGCCGACAACTCGATACTGAATCCTCCTCATCCTCACCCAGTATCTACACGAATCGCACTGTCCTGAGGTCCGTCCTTCCTTCTTCGCTTCGCAGTCCACGCAATAAATGCTACACATAAAAGGCCTCGTCCTCAAACCGAGATGATGTAGCGCACCATGGCAATCGCCTTCTGAACGCCGCCGCTGTTTCTCTAACCAAATCCCGAATATTCCTGTCGTTTCGCCGTCGCTGCTTATGTCGAAAAATGACGGGGTATACACATATATTAAACATGAAGGATCGCAACATCAATACCCCGGGTCAGCTTCAGGTCCCTGGCTGCCACATCACCAGCATTTCCTACCCAACAGTTTCCTGGTCTGCCGCCACCAGATTGGTACACAGCTACTGTGCAATTGTTCCCGTCGTTCCAGAAGTTATAGCCTGCGCATACTTCGACGCAGTCCGAGAAACTGTAGACGAAGGCTTCTGCTATGCGTCTGCTGCCGTTGTGTGAAAGCGGGTCGGAGAGGTCGCAGTATTTCGTGAACTGGAGTCCGGCATGTTCAGGCACGTCGCCTGATAATCCTTGAGCGAAGGTAGACGTGTAATCGGTATTGTTCGATTTGGGACAGTCGTTGAGGGGTGTGTATGTCGGTACTCCTGCTGAGAAACTCGACGTTGTGCTGGGTCTTCCTGAAAGCGATCCTGTTGCTGGGGAGTTTGTGCCGTTTGTGCTAATTGGCAGGCGTGGTTAGCTCCTGCCTTGTCCGAGGAATGCCAGGCTGCGACTGCACTTACTACAGTGTTTGTTGCTGCTTCTCTCTCAGCTGTTGACCTCCCACGGCTCCTCCTACCGCAGCGCCCACGACGACTATCGTCATAACCAACGCCACCAGCATGAACGTTCGCATCTTCATCCCAAAGATGATCATCGGCGGGTGGTGGTTGTTCGAGAAGCCATATTTGGCCGGCCTGCTGAACGCTCTTTCGCGAACCACGGGGTACTTGTCGGACGAAGGATATATCGTGTCATCGTACTCCAGGCCATGTGCCGGGGCGACCTCGGGGGCGTTGTGATATTGGTACAAAGCGGATAGCCGTTGCGGCTCACGCTGTGGAAACACACCTGTCAGTACAACGGCGACAAACTACTGGCTCCAAAGCTCGAATGGTATGCTGTATTGTATGTGCCTGCCGAACAGCCGCATCGGAGGGTCGCCCGTCGCGTTCGCGAATGGTGTCGGAGGTCGTCACGTACCTGCGAGGAATCCATTGCCCAAGACACGCATTAAACACCACCAGCGATCCAAGAGTGGCGTGTTCGGAAGCGAAAGGAGGTGAAGAAGCAGCTGTGCGCAACGCTCGCCAGCGTCCGTACAGTGCATAGCAACGAGGGGGATGTTGAAGGTGCCTGGTGAGCGGTGAGAACGCAAAACGCTCCCATGCAGAATCGTCGGGCGTGGCGCTCAAACGTTCATGATGGAGCAAGGTTGAGCTTATTACCGCTATACTGTACGCTATAGCACAACCCACCACGGTTTGATGCAGGTGTGGCGCTGCGCAAGTGGCGACATGCATCTCTCCATCATCATGCCGACCATCCTTGCTATGCAATCGTGCGTGCTCTCCATCACACACGCGTCCATTTGATCACTGCCATTGGCGGCTGGAGCATCGAACATCACATCACTCCCGAGCCGCTGAGCCCGAGCGGGCTTCGGTGAGGAGCTCGTCTATACACAAACCGCCGTTCGATTCGTCTGCAGACTCTCGTTCGCGGCAATGTTACCGCTTCTGTGCAGCGGTCATAATCAGCCAATCAATCACTGCCGAATTGCCCGGCGCGTGACTTTGCCATGCTGGGGTCTGAGTCGCTAGAGGCGAGCGCGCATAAGGCCAAGAGTCAGTGCCCTGGCACTTTACCTGAATCGACTTCGGGCAAGTGCCAGGCCGAGATTCCCCGGAGGGCCCCGGAGGGGCTATGGGCAGCCCCCGTTTTTGACTGCGGGCAGCCCCTAATCTTAGTCATCATCCAACATTTGATTGGCCCTCTGGCACTCTGATATGCGCTTCCCCGCGTGGCGAGGGCAACAGCATCTATCTTTCCTGTAGCCGCAGCAAACTTAGGAGGGGAGGGGCTCCCGGAGGCCCCAGAGGCCAGAGGGAGGGAGGATCTCGTAGGAGGGACCCAACTGCAGCGGAGAGCGGGGGCTGGGTATTCACCATTCGATGGGACTCGATTGATTAGTCAGATTGGTGGCTGCCCGTAGCCGAAAATGGGAGCAGGCCATAGATTTCCGGAGACTCCCGCTCGGCTGATCGGGCAACGGCGTTCGGGTGGCTGCGGACACTGCCCTTCATCTCCTTCGACACAAACTCTATTTCCACCTTAAGCCGGGCCACGATCTCTTATGATATATCGTCGACTCGCTCCTAAATAGCAGTTCTATGTTATGTCGTATGTCGCGTGCTATTGTTTGCTTCCGACTAGCGATACTGGACAATGCAGTGAAGTCTTCTACTACAGGTCCCTGTACTGTCTGCACAAGCCATGGGAGCTATCCTCTTGGACGTAATATGCTTTAGACCATTGCATAAATGCAAATCGTTCCCGCTAACTACCACGATTCGGTCGTTCGTCATGGGATCGCTACAGCATAGGAGCTGGTCAAACGTGCTGGTACCATGGACTTGCAAAATTGCTGTGAGATTGCTCCAAGATGGCGGCCAAGCAGCAGATCGACCACCGGATTAATGCACATCAAGGCCGCAAGCGCTTGAGAGTGAACAATTACTCCGCCCATCGACTCATCGAGCATCTCCATAAAGCACGAGCCATGACCGCTGTCGCGCGCTTGTTTCACCTCTCAACGGCATCGTCGATCTACCGATTTGTACCCTGCATGACTGTTGTGCTGTGCAAGTATTTCGTGCCTGGTTCGGCCGTTCCTCAGGCCGGCATTACATTGCCATTCCCATCCATGCTTGCAGCTTGCCAGCAGACACCTCCACGGGAAAGATCCATCACGGGCCACAAATCATGATCCCTCTCCCAAAGACGCGGAACCTCGCCTCTGAACCACGCAAAAAGTCGCAACCATCCCTGCAGGAGCTCTATCCACGTGAATGAATCTTTTGCATGAAAGCGGGATCGTGACGCCTCTTACGCAGCTGTGAAGAGTTTCCTATCGTGCAGCAGACATCAAAATCGCGTGTGGCCTGCGAACGATTCAAGTCCATTTGTTGAGGTTTCAACACCTCACGCCTTCTCACCAGAGTAGCAGTTTTTATGACCTGTCATGAAGTGTGGTTTCATAGCGCCGCGCAGTACTATGGCTATCCTTGCGAATTCCAGATAGTGATCCCAGCACGTGCATTTTGACTAGACAACGCAGCGATCCGTGCCTCTGGTGGTGTACCGGTAGATGCCCAGAGGTTGGCTGACAGTGATGAAGAAGTGCGAGCGAATCTCATGTGGTTGTGTTGGGAAGCAATATACATGCATACAGCACGAGCTGTGCGCTGAAAGGCCGTGCTGACCGGCGCTATGCCGACAAATGAATACATCATGCAAGTGCGCATCCTGCTGCTTTCGTCGATTGATCAGACGACTTGGTACTTTCGCAGCTGCGATAACCGTTAGCATAAAGTCTTCATGGCCGTGAGTTTGCAAAATACTTACATCCAACGTCAGAGCCCTAGAGCTATTGATGGCCTGATCTCTCATGATACCCACCAGCGTCTCACTGTTCTGGAAGAGACCAGTCTTGAGCGAGATGACCACGAATTGCATGCCAGGTCCAGCATGCTCCCTGACGTACTGCGCCAGCTGGGTTGTGTTCGCATGATCGAGCGCGGCATCTACCTCGTCCAGGACGAAGAAGGGACTGGGTGCGTACGTGTGCACTGCGAACAGCAAAGCAAGAGCCGCCATGGTCTTCTCTCCTCCTGAAAGGTGCTCCATGTCACGGAAGCGCTTGAGCGGTGGCATTGCGTGGTACTTCACGCCGGCAAGATATGGCTCCTCGTCATCCTCGACATCCAAGGATGCGGACCCACCGAGCGGGAACGACTGAGTCTTGGTGAGTTCCTTGTACACCACACTGATCTGCTTCGCGATGTGCTGGAAGGCCTTGTTGAAAGTCTCGCTGCGCTTCGTCTTCACGGCATTAAAGGCTTTGCTCGACTTCTTGGCTGCGTTGCTCGCTTGCTGGTACTCTTGCTCATATGTATGGAGTCGAGCTTCAGTGGCCTCGAGACGCTCCGCAGAGCGCATATTAGGTGCCATCTTATCGAGAGCAGATTGCAATGCGGTAATTTTCTCGGTAAGACCGGTCTCGCACTCTTCGCTGTCATCTTCCTTGAGGTCGTCGTCCAGGTCTTCGAAGCTGATCTGGATGCCGTAGTCGTTGACGCGAAGTGCAGAAGCGCCCTCGTCGTCATCGACGTCCATCGAGTCTTCGTCCTCTTCGATTGCAGTCTCCTCCATTGGCAGAGCATCGACCTTTCGGCTGCCCCTCTCGAGCGGTAGGGTGATGTTCTCCACTTTGCAAGTACGAAGAGTGCTGTATCGTGATGAGCTTGCCTTCTGCACCTCGCTTTCCAGAATGGTAATCTCTTGGAGTGTCTTTTCTTGGCCCTTGCTCTTCTTCGCAAGCTCTGTTCGTGCTTCTTCAGTCTTCACACCTAGCTCCTTGAACTCATGGTCGAGTTGTTCAAGCTTGCCATTCAACTCGTCGACCTCCGCCTCCAGAGCTTCGCGTTCGCTGACGATCTCCTCGCGTTGAGCTTGAAGTGCCGCTACGAGGTCCTCGTCGCGCTTACTCTGAGCCTTGATGGCTTTGAGTCTTGCGTCAGTACTTTGCAACCTCTGCTTCTCGAGCGCAAGCTGATTGGTGAGCCTCGAAATCTGGCTCTTGAATCCTCGCTTCTTCTCTTGTGCTTCTTCTTGGAGAGCACCTTGCTGCAGCTCGTACTCTCGGATGCTCTCATAACCAAGGCGTTGACAGAATTCACCGAAGACTTCGTCTTCCACCTCTGCGACTGACGCTGTATGCTCCTCGAGCAACTGCCGAAGCTTTTCGACACCCCGAGATTGGTCCTGGTAACGAGTGCTGGTGTCAGACACCTGACCCTTGAAGTGCTGAAGCTCGCGCGTCTTGCTCTCGATATTTCGGTCAAGCGTCTTCAGCTCCTCTTGCATATATGCCAACTTGGCCTCAAGACCGGTCAGCTCTGAACGCAGTGTCTCTTCTTCAGCTTGGCGCTTGTGACCTTTGGGCAGAGCCTCGATGTCAGCTCGGAGCTTGTCAGCCAATTTTTGCATGGTTTCGACTTGTGCATCGTCAAACCTGCGCTTCTTGTCATGGTTGCCTTCTCCTCCGGTCATGTTGCCACCTCTGTGTATGATGGTACCGTCAAGAGTGACCGCCTTGGCGTCAACATTCCGGTTGTACACCAGGTTCTTAGCGATGGAAATAGTGTCGCAGACGATAGCATTGCCACAAGCAAAGCTCATGGCACGCTCCAGGTTTGTGTCGTAGTCCATGGTGTCGATCGCCAGGCGCATGCCTTGATGCATTCCGCGAAGGTTCGCATTGGGCTGCTTGTGGATGATGCTGTCCAACGGGATGAAGGTTGCTTGGCCACTACGTGATGCCTTGAGATGAGCGATGCAATCTTGGGCCGTCCGCTCAGAGTCCACCACTATGGAATCGTAGTGTCGGCCCAACACTGTCGACACGGCGTACTCGTACTTCTTCTGCTTCGGCCTGCAAAGGCCGCCGAGCATACCACGAACGCCTGGAAAGATGCGCCTGAGGGAGCTGATTCGTTCGCGCATCTCTCGCTCCTTGTTAGTCTCTTGTTGGTGACCTCTAGCCTCGTCAAGGCCGTTCAGGCATTGCTGCAGTTTCTCGTCAAGCTCGCGACATTTCTGCCGTGTTCGATCTCGGTCGCTGATGAGCGTGTTGATAGCCACTTTCTTCGTTTCCATCTCTTTGCTCGTAGCCTTGACAGTGCGCTGGACGTCATTGCGTCTCTCTTTGAGGGACTTGATCTCTTCTTCCAAATTGGATGCAATCTTCTCGGTGCTATGAAGCTTGGACTTCAGAGAATTGACAGTCTCCTCATCTGCTTTCAGCTGCCGGTTGATTGTGTCAATCTTGCTCTGATCAGAACCCGTCCGCTTGTAGAGCTCCTGCATCAGCCGCTCCTTCTCCTTGAGGTCTTGATCGGTCAATTCACGTCCCGCTTTCTGCTGCTGGGCTTTCCACTCTTTCTCCCAGCGCTCTTGAGCGGTCTGAACAGTCTTCAAATCTTTCTGCATCTTGTTCGCTGCTTGTTCTTGGGTATCGCGCTCCTTCGTGATCTCATTGATGCGTGCCTCGTACTTTTTCATGTTGGCAGAGTGGATCGAGAGCTTCTCATCGACTGGCACCAGCGCGTTGTCCTTCTCTTCAATCTCCTTCTCCTTGCGCTTGATCTCGCGTTTGCACTTGTCGACTTCGCGCCCAGCCTTGGCTTGCTCTTGCTTTGCGGCATCAAGACGATCTTGAAACTTCTGCACGTTACGTCTGAACTCCTTGAGCTCGGCCTGGTGCTTCTGGATCTCTGCTGTGCTCTCTTTGATGGTTTGCTGGAAGTGGAAAAGCTTCCATAACACGTGAGTGACGACTGCTCGATCTTTCTCATCGCGTGTCTGCTCATATTTATCAAGTTCGTCTTTCTGCTCCTTGTACTGCGCAACCTCGCCTCTCACGCTGCGGCGCTGTGCCACCTTGTAGTTTTGTTCTTCCGCAGCTGCCTCGTTCTCCTGCTTCAATCTCTCGTAGTCTGCTTTGTACTCCAAAGAGCCACTGATCTGCTCAATGAGGCGCGTGAGGTCCTTTGGTGATTGAGAGGCGATTGCCTCAACGTCGCCCTGGAAGACTAGGAAGTTTCGGGCCTTGATCAAGATGTTCTCTGCTTCCAGCGACTCGTTGTATGCCTTGGCTGTGACTGGCTTGTTGTTGATGCGGTACTCGGACTGGCCGCCCGCGGTGATACTGCGCTTCCAGCGTTGCTCTTCGCCTGCGTCGTCCTCATACACGGCCATCACCCAGGCAGTCTGCGGGTCATTGCGCTGGCTGGTGGCTTGCGCGTCCACTACTTCCTCGTCCTCGTCGCCGCCTTGGGTCGCGTCTCCATTGATCTGGCCGTTTGGCGCGTCGTCCGTCGCGGTTCCGTCAGCGTTAATTTTGGAATGCTTCAGCACCCGACCGCGGTAGACCAGATCCTTGAGGTGTGACGATCTCAGATGTGATGACTTGATACCCAGCACGAAGGAGATGGCGTCCATGGAGTTGGACTTGCCGGATCCATTGGGCCCGATGATGGACGTGAAGTAGCTGTCGCCGAACTGCAGGACATGATGGCCCTTGTACGACTTGAAGTTGTACAGCTCCAACGCGAGCAGTTTCCCCATTGTGGCGCGTGTGGGTGGTGGTGGTGGTGGTGGTGGTGGTTGAGGTGTGGTGCGTTTCTGGTGTGGTCGCGAACAGGTACACGTGCTCGTACATTCGACGCGACGTGGAAGCCCGCCGCGCCTTTCGACTGATGGTGCTTGGACGTTCACGTCGACAAAAAAGGTGTTAGTGGGAGAGACGCGTCGGTCGCGCCTGGATGATCCCGACTAGAAGTTCGGCGCGGCTGTACGCGATGATGCACCGTCTCATCGAATCCAGTATCGTCCAGCTAGCTGTCGTCAATATTTGATGTGGCTGCCCTGAACTTGATGAACGCATGCACAGCATGCGCTGGCCTTCTAGGGGATCTATAGAAAGGCTAGGCACGCGGTATCACGTCAGAACCAATAGGCCATTGTGGCGTCGCCAACGTGATGGTCCTCTCTCCCAGACGTGGTGCGTGGTACCTGCGATGCGTCAAGCAGCAGCGACGCCAGCATCGGACTCATCGCTTGCATTACTGGTGTTGGTCGACCTGCGGTGGAGTCAGTTTCTCATCTTTCTTTGTGATGCCCGGATGCCTTGAACCTGGCGCGCAGGCGAGACTTTGATATTCAACACGACCACAAGTTCTGTAAGCATTTTACTGCAAGCATTCCAGCTGTCCCCCCCCCAGATCATCAGGCGACAGGACACATGCGCGTACCATAGAATTGGGTCGATGTTGACTTGAGTATCGTAATGCCAGTCACGTACAAATCTGAGCTCCGTCGTCCTTACTTCCCCGGTCATAGATCTTCCTACTTGGAACTCATCCCCGAAGAAGAGTTGGAGGCGTTCGCCCGCCTCGAAGACATCGACGCCCCGCACCCTGCGAAGCCCACCCTGAAGACCGGCGACATGACCGCCGAGCTCGACCAGATGGCCGCGGCCAAGGAGGAAGACCTGAAACCACCTAACGACCAGATCAGACATGCGCACGCACCTAGCGATTCTCTCAAGCCCCCGGAGGACTATCTTACAGCTGGTGGAGGTTCCGTGAGCGGGCTCAGTACGCCCGGTACGCCCGGTCTCACGCGCACAGGCTCCGCAGACAGTTATAGCAATTACGACGGCTATGGCAGTGGAGACTTTCCTCCAGTCGATCGACTTACCATGTTAGATATTCTGGAGAATCTTGCGCTGCCTCAGCGCCTGGAGAAGATGCAGGATGCGATCCACAACAACGCAGAGAAGCTTCGGCGGCAGCGACAGAAGCTTGCGACGAGGGCATTGTCTAGTAAGAACGTCCTTGTAGAGCAGTGGAGAAAGCAGGTGAATGCTGGTCCCGAAGAGCGTCTGGACAAGTACCGGAGTCGCGTGAAGAGGTCTGTGGATCGTATGAATAAGAGATGGAACGATGCAAAGACTGTGACGCTCATGGAGAAGGTGTCGTTTGTGACGGCATGTCTGAACATCATCATCTCCGCATATCTGATAGGAGCATTTCCAGAGTACTTCCACTATTGGTATACGATTCAGTTGATGTAAGTTATGGAGATCCATGTTTGTGCCCAGGTGCTAACATGTTCTAGCTATTTCATGCCTCTCCGCTGGTACAAGTACCACAAAATAGGATACCACTACTTCCTGGCGGATCTCTGCTATTTTGTCAACATGCTCCTGATGCTATCGATTTGGTTCTTCCCGCAATCGAAACGACTATTCATCAGCACCTATTGCTTAGCATTCGGCAACAACGCCGTGGCTATCGCTATGTGGAGGAATAGTCTCGTCTTCCACAGTCTGGACAAGGTGTGTCACCGCAAAGGCGTGAAAGAGCTTCAGCTGATCTGCGATAGACGACCACCCTCTTCATCCACATCATGCCCTGCGCGACCCTTCACGTTCTGGTTCATCTCATTCCCAAACAGATGCAACTCGAGAAGTTTCCAGCAGTCCACACAATCAAATACTCCACCCCTGATGCGCCTGAGCACTACGGTCTCAAAGACATGGTCATCTGGGTTACCCTTCCCTACGCTGTCTGGCAGCTCTCCTATCACTTCATGATCACCGTTCGCAAACGCGCCAAGATCGCCGCCGGTCGTCCAACCTCTTTCACCTGGCTCCGTCGCAGCTACCGCGGTAACTTCCTCGGCAAGTTTGTCCTGTCCTTCCCAGAGAGCATGCAAGAGGCAGTCTTTATGTGTATCCAGTACTGCTACGCGCTCCTCACGATGCTGCCCTGCCCGATCTGGTTCTGGTATCGGTGGGCGAGCGCGACCTTCCTACTCTTCGTCTTCTCGTACGCCAGCTGGAATGGAGCTACGTACTACATCGACGTCTTTGGCAAACGCATGGAGAAGGAGCTTAACCAGCTCCGAGACGAAGTCGCGCGGTTGTCCAAGTCGCCTGATATTAACGGCCAAGATCTGGCGAGCCCGCTGGCAAGTCCTGCTGGTCCGGCGGGAATGGAGGGTGCTGAAGTAGGGATTTCGACGGCATTGGATCTTGGACCTCCTGCCGAGCAAGCGTCACCGAATGTGCAGGGCATGGATCTCCATCAGCTACGGAACTCGACAGATCAAATCTCTTCACTCGATGGCTCGGTTCAGTCGGCGGATCTCAACCACGAGTCTGCGTCGACTCCGGCTACGACGCAACGGACGCTTGATGGAGGCGTGGCGCCAGCGTCGGATATGGACGGCGGCGTGGCGGATGGAGTCGCCGCGGTAAACAAGAAGAATGCATAAGACACAACATCGACTGACGATTTATACTGAGCTTCGTTCACGGAAGGAATGGCATTTGATTGTGGCGCAAGCCAGAGCGATGTTAGGAGGGATGGATCATCGAACTGGGTTGGATCCGGGCATCTTTTGCGACACTGCGAGAATGGTTGCTGTAGGTTTAGTTATACCCATGCCGCCATTATCACAAGCAAGCGCACCACGCACGGCTCGTTATTCCTAAAATGCAAAGAATTTCACTTCAAGTATTCGGCTTCATCTTTGTTCACTGCTAGACGCATACAGTATACATCTGCCATATCAGGTGTGGGTATCTTCCGATAAGCCAAACTCGCCGTACTCCAAACCTTCCCAATCGCCCGCTCGCTACAGAATTTCCCCTTTCGCAAGTCTTATCTCATAGCCTCATCAACCTCCCTATTTCCCTCTCTCAGCCCTTCCACATCCTGCCGCCCCAACGCCTCCACACTCCCATTCAGATCCCTCACAACCCCCTCCAACCCGTCCATCAACGCCATGATATCCTTCCTCTGCTGCAATACCCTCCCCGCCAATTCCTGATTCTCCTCCGCCAGCGCCTCTTGCCGCGCTTTCATATCCTGCTCATACTTGCCCAGAGTCGGTGCCAGGTGTGAGATGTACAGCTGCTTGGCCGGTAACGTATGAGGCGGGACTGGCATTGCAGTGGCATCACCTTGGGCTTTGCGCCGTTTCGCGTCTTCGATCAAGCGGTCCAGCTCGTTGAGGGAAGGGATCACGTTCCGTTCCTCGAGGATGCTCGTGAACTCTTTGTGCATTGAGGTGCCGAGCTTGGAGGTGAATTGTTCGTGGAGGACTTTGATGGAGCCGGGGACGGTGGAGGAGGGGGTCGGGAAGCAGGAGGAGAAGTTGGCGTAGGAGCATGTTTTGAGGATGTGGGTGATGGCGTCGTTGTAGAGCTTCTGGAGAGCTGTTGCTCGGGGTCCAGGGGCCGAGGGCGTTGGAGGCGGAAGTGGTGGTGAGGGCGAGCGGTCGTGTTGGTCGATGTCCATATCGGTGGCCATGATGTGCTGTTGTTGGTGAGATGTGGTTGTCCGTGAAGCAGGACACGCGAAGTTGGGCGCAAAGAGCTCGATGTGGTTAGCGCTAAACAGCTTCGAGGTCAGAAGTCCTGTGTGAGATGACGTTTCCCGGCTGCTGGAATTGTGGAATGCGGAATATGGGCGGTATATCTCTCCCTCGTACAGTAATTACATGCTCGCTACCGTTCCAACGTTGTTCAGGTAGTGTGTTCCGTACCTGATCGTTCATCAGTTCGCACGGATGTGGCGGCCATGCCCAGTGATAAGCTTTCGGAGGTTGCCCTGCCGACGTGCGTTCACCTCTGAGCTGACAAGTGGATCTTCTGCCAACAGGCAACACAGGGTAGCCGCCACGATTCAAGCATCATCACTAACTGACCGCCGGTAGAAGAAAAGAGAGATCAAGAAATCTCAGCATTTATTATATCCATTCTCTGTCACACGAGCTGGAATAGACGGGACCCGCAATACATGACTTTCTCGAGGCCAGCAACCCGAACAACGCTCTACCCCACCAACAGCAGTGCTGGTTTATGGTAGTTCTATCAACCGTTGCGGTATCACCAGCTTTTAGCCACACGAACGACCTTACGACAGCCATGTCTCCATGAGAGTATCCACGAACGACTGAGCGCGCCTTGAGCGCTATTACTACGACTGATCGCGCAACAACATATCGTCGCCTTCGATAGGCCGCCGAAAGGAGTCAACATGTCAACTGCCAACTTATCGCCGGCGGGCGGCAGCACCTACGACAGTAGTACTATGTTCGTCGGCGATGGCACCTGGGACTCGTCGCGCAACAGCTTTCTGCTGCCCAACCTGCAGGGCCTCAACTTTGACACAATGCGATACAATGGCATGGGCAACCGCTTTCGAGATCAACCGCAGTACCACAGCCTGATCACTGGTCACGCAGTGGTCGCAGCCATTACTTTCGCTGTCATAGTACCAGCAGCTATCTTTATCGCGAGATTTGGCTTCTTCCGGACCGAGGGGAGGCTTGCGTTCAAGATGCACGTGTACCTCCAGATCCTGACTGTGTTCCTGGCGACAGTCGTGCTGGTATTGGGGTGGTTCGCTGTAGGACCGGAGAGGAGTTTATCGAATCCACATCATGGCATTGGCGTTGCGATATATGTGTGTGTCCTTGTGCAGTTCTTGTATGGCTGGTGGTTCGCGAAGAGGGAGCGCAAGAGGAAGACACCACATCCTACAATACCACTGAGGGTGCATATACACAGGTTGTTCGGCAGGTCCATCGCATTGCTTGCATTCGTCCAGATTGCACTTGGTTTGACGCTATATGGATCCCCGAAGGCCCTGTTCATCGTGTATGCTCTATGGGGTGCACTATTAATATTTCTATATCTGGCGCTGGAGTACAAGAACAAGCCTAGACTGGGAGCTGGAGGACCACGAGCACCTTCAGAGTACTACTCGGAATACTCTGAAAGCTACCTCACTGGAGACCCATCCCGAGTCACTGACAATCGAAAGAGGAGAGATAGCAGTCGAGACAGCAGAGACAGCCGAGGACAGTCACACTTGGGAAGAAAGGTACTTGCCGGTGCTGGAGCTCTGGGAGCATACAAATGGTGGCAAGGCCGACGTGACAAGAGCCGAGTTGGCAGAAGTGATCGTTACGAAGAAAGCGAAATCAGTCACTACCCGCCAGATACGCCAGGACGACAAGCCCGACCGCCATCTTCAATGGGACGACCTCCGCAGGGACCTGAAGGTCCAGTTTACGGTCCAGGCTATGGTCTTCCTGGCCATGCACAAGGACCACCCGATCCACCGATGGGAATGCCACCTCCTGCTACCTACGCGAACGCAAGACCGCCCAGCCGAGGGGGGCACCGACCGCGACGACACGACGAGCCAGTGATATCTCCGCAAACTTGGGAGAACGACGAATATATCGATGAAAAGTACGGAAGGCAATCGCCAAGGCGATCGAATACATGGCGTGATCGGATACTGGGAGCAGGTGCAGGTATCGCAGCAGTCCAAGGTATCAAGAGCATGTTTGGAAGCAGAAAGCGACGAAACGATGGTTATGTGGACTCTGAGCTGAGCTATCGACCCGGCGATCAAAGCATGGTCAGCCAGACTGATGTGTCCAGAGTGCAAGCTGGCCAAGCACCGTTTTCACCCGGTGACCCTCGCAACAATCGGCTAGGAAATGCGCCGCCCATGACGCCGACTAGACCATCGATGGGTCGAAGGCAAACAGGGCGACCACCGCCGGGTAGAGCAAGCGTAGATTCGATGTCATATGACGATGACGAGAGCTATGCACCTCCCCACAGGGATGATGCAGACCCTTCGCACACGCTGAGGAACAGCATCGCCACTCTTGGTGTAGCGGCGGGCTTCCGGGAGTGGAACAAACGTCGAAAGGAGCGGAATGAGCAGCAACGTACTGACCGCATAAGGCAGCAGGAGCTGGACGAGGAGGAAAAATTCAATCGTCGGAACTCGAATCGATACCCGAGACCACAAGATGCGAGTGGAAGACGACCGAGCATGTCTGGTACCCTATTGACTGGCCCAGAAGGACGTGATCCCGCGCAAGGAAGCAATCCTGAGCTCTCGAGACATACCTTCCGACCAGATACATCACATCCTCCATTGCCCGCGGCCGCAGGGACTATTCCGTCTGCTGGCGCTGCTCCTCCTGACACGCTTGGACAAGACTTCGCACAAAACATTGTTCAGAACCAGCAACAGCAACAACAGCTCCCATACAACCTGCCGCCTCCACCGCCCGGGCCACCACCTCATGCAGCGACACATGCAGAGTATCCCCAGCCAGGCTCGTTGCAGATGCCTCAGGGAGCTGTCAATCCTGATCCGTCGAGATTGACGTCTGAGCACAACACGGTCGAACAATCTTCGAATCAGTTTTACCAAGATGGTACTTCTGTTGCTGCGACCGAGGCTGCTGCAATCGCGGCTGCCAATGCTGCGGCAGTAGGTGCTCCGTCTAGCCACAGAATGCAATCTCAATCACCATCAAGAAGGAGAGACTCTCGGTCGAGGATGCACAGTGGAGCTCGACGGAATAGCAGTGCTGCGGCGTCAGGGTCGAGGCTTGAAGGTGGGGGAGCGGGATCAGCAGGCAGTCCGCCCGTCAGCGTGAAAGTCAACATGCACCCTGATGGACGTCATGTTACGTTGCGACGATTGGGTGAAGAAGAGGCTGCGGCAGAACGGGCGGCTCGGCGAAGAGAGCGTCGTTCGCGAAGGGCGTCAAGTCTGAGTTCCGGCGGTGAGGAACCATCGCGGTACAGACGAAATGGTGGCATACGACCCTCAAGTCAGCAGCCTATCACCAATGTACCTCCGCCACCAGCCATGTCGAGCTCACTAGGTGGCAGCCATCGACCGCCCTCGGAGCTCAATCTGCCGCCTGTACCTCCAGTTGGGCAGGTGCCCCAGGCGGCGGAGTCACCACAAGGCCAGCCTCCGGGTCTCTTGCCAGCAGCAGGACCTGCCGGTAGTGGTGCAGTCGGTAGCCCAGGTAATGTTATGTCAGATATGGGAACTGGAACAGATGTCAGCGCCTTCGATAATAATCGACGGAGGAGAAGGGCAGAAAGAGCCAGGAGAGCAGAGGCCGCGAAAGCTAACAACAGGGTTGAGTTTGAGTGAGAGAATCATGGGTGGCGGCATTGGATGATGGCGTTTTGACGATTGATGCATTAGCGACGGGACAAACTCTTGGCAAGTAGAGATGAGACACGCAGCGTGTTTGATGGCTACAGTCGTACTGTAGAGTGCATGAATCAGGTTGACTACACCCTGAAGCCCTACATGACTGTGTATCCACCATCAACTGGCAAGCTTATGCCAGTGATCCACGCAACATCATCGCTGGCCAGGAATAAAGCAGCGCGGGCAACGTTTTGTGTGCTCCCCATGCCTCCCAATGGATGGGCTTTATCGATCTCCGCCTGCTTCTCTAGGTCATTCTGGAGATTCTGCGTCATGATTCTTCTCAAGAATCCTGGCGCAATAGCATTCATATGAATCCTGTGGGGCGCGTAATCCAAGGCCACTGCTCAAAGATCAGCCTCAACGCGACATAACATTTTCAAACTTGATGCTCACCCTGCTTCGTCAACTGTACCACAGCACCCTTGCTAGCCGTATGTGCCGCTGAAAAAAAAGCCCCCCATCGTCAGCATCCTGCTATCCATCTAGGCTTTCAGAAACTCACGGGTGTTATGATACGCCACCAGACCCTGCACACTGGCAGTATTCACCACCCATCCACGAGACTCCGTCCCTGGTAAAGGGTCCTGCTGGAGCATTTGCGCTATGCCGTCCTTGCAGCCGAGGAACACGCCCTTGACGTTGGATGGACATGGTCAAGTCCCAGTCTGCCTCGGACAGTCCGTGGATCCCGTGGGGCGTAGGATGGGTTGATTCTACGGAGACGCCGGCGTTGTTGCAGAGGATGTCAAGGCGGGAGAAGGTAGAGACACCTAGAGAGAGTTGTTAGCTTGGCAGCGGAACATGAGGGGAAGGGAGTCGAGGATATTTTGCCACTGCGGCTTCGACTTCAGAGGCTTTGGTTACGTCGGCTTTGATGAAGCTCGCTCGGTCTGGGCCGTAGATAGAGGCGTTGGAGTTCTTCGACTGTGCTTTCGCCGTCGATTCGGGCGTGGAAGTCGTCGGATATCTGGGTTGATGGCTAAAGGCGTGATTTTCAGCTTCGTCTCCTGACATCGCTGGCTTCTTCCAATACTCTTACGTTTGGGGCATTCCTAGGCCTATCGTTAAAGGTCTACACAGCAGATTTTGGCTCCCTGGGACGCGAAGAGGAGGCTGAATGGAACGCCCAAGACCTGAGGAGCCGCTGGTGATGAGGGCGATGCGGTCTTGCATTCGGCCTAGCATCGTTATTGTCATCTGAAGTAGATCCCTGACTTGGAGCCGAGGGAGGTTTTCATACTAAGAGCTTGTTGCCGAAGTAGGAAGGTAGATCCATGTGCTACAGCAACGGATTGTGTCCTTGTGCTCGTCGAAACTGGACGACGAAAGGTACCTTATAAGAAATGCCAGCAGAACGTGATCAAGTCGGAGAATATCGTCTACATGGAGGTCCCACGTCGCTTTGAGCTAGGTAACCACATGTGTCTTGACGGAGTCTATCGACCAAAACTCATTGTCGAAAGCGCTCGGTACCGTTGTGACACGTACACTGCGATCTTGGAAACAGCGCTCACTTGTGAATATGGACGACTCGCCCCGTCTCTCTCGTTCTCGTAAGAGCTGCGCCAGTGCAGTCCCTACCCATCTCCATCACAATCGCCACGCACTACCTCCACTGGCACTCTCGATTCCTTCCCCACCTTCAGCGAGCCTCAAAGTCTCTTCCAACACCAATAGATCCCGTTCCATCATCTCAGCCCAGTTCTGCACGTCACCAATTTCGTTGACACCTCTGGTGGCCTTATCGAGTTCCTTTTGCCACTTGGCGCTCTCTTTGGCCAGCGCTGCTGACTGCTTCTTCACCTCGGCTTCCTGCTTTGCTATTGCGGCGGCATTTGCGTGCAAGTCTGCGGCTCGCCGTTGGAATTGGCCATCGTGGTTGGATCCTGCTGATTGCAATGAAGCCATTACTGCCGCACGAGCTTCTGTTTGAGCCCGCTCGCTCTCGGAGGCCACGGCCGTGGAGGACGAAGCTGTTGATGCCATGTCGAAATTTGATGATTGCTTCGCTTGCCCCTGAATCAGATCTTGGAGGTATCCGAATGTTTCTCGCTTGAGGTCTCTATATGATCAAGAGGACACTTCTAGCAAGCACATCGATGTTGACTGAGGTACATCCGCCCCACATGTGTTGTCCTTCGCGGTGGAGCCTTCCTAGCTCTCATGTGACATCGACCTCGTTGCACGAATTGGCCTGGCCAGTCTAAGGCAGCGGTCCGCATGCCGTCGGAGGGAGGGCGGGTATCATTTCTGAGTGGCTGACCTGGGAAGGACACAGGCTTCTCCAACGGTACGGAACGGCTTTAGTGCATGCAGTGCGTGATGTTGTGAGCAGCTGGGCTAGGCTCTGACGTGTTCTTGAGGTACCTGCACTAGCTCCAGCTTGCATTTAAGTCCCGATGTCAAGAAACTGTGTCGCCTTGCAAGCAGAACGGAAGGCGTGCGTGATTCGCACGCATTCGCATCAAAGGCTCGTTAGCAGGGCATTTCCTTCGATTGTCTATGGCCCAGATCAACACTATGCCTGTAGACCAGTGGTTGGTACCAAGAGCCTCGACATGAGCTGAAGTACGTTGTAGAACGCTGGGCGGTCAGGGAGCGAGTGTGGTCATCGAAACAGACTGCCAGCTGCTGTCCCAGGGGTTTCCTTGCCGCGGTAGAACAGTAGAACTAGTTCTATCGGAAGTCGCCTACTAAGACTACTGCGATACAGTAGCAAGACACCTTCCTTCTCCCCCAACAGACCTCCCTCACCAAGCTAGCATAACATATGAACAGCCCCCGTACGCCCCATGTCCTTACATCAGCCATCGGCGATAATTCGCTAAAGATGCCAAGCAACGAGGAGAGGGTCCTTGGTGTTTACTCGGGCTGTTTGATAGTAGAGGTAGCGGGGTCCTTTGACGATGCCATGCGTGAAAAAAACTATCCTCTACGCAACAGGTGGGCGGCAATCATTCCTTCTTCTTGTCCACCCCGCTGTGCCGCATCTCACACAGTCGACTATTGGCGCTCCTGGCATAGTGAACCTCGCAACTTGCCCAAACACACTGACAGCACGAGCCTGTGTGTAACATATCAAGGTACAGCACGACGACAGCAACATGACGCCGGGCCTGATCGAACCGCATCCTGCCGTCGAACCCTCACAGCAACGAGACCTCGCCGCCGTCACAGAGCACTACGAAGACACGCTGAGGTTCTACCTGAACGGCACCAAGGTCGTGCTAGACACTGCAGATCCAGAGGTGACACTGCTGGAATACCTCCGAGGCATTGGCTTGACTGGCACGAAGCTCGGATGTGCAGAAGGAGGGTGTGGCGCGTGTACCGTGGTCGTGTCTCAGTACAATCCTACCACCAAGAAGATATACCATGCCTCCGTGAATGCTTGTCTGGCACCCCTAGTGTCTGTGGACGGCAAGCATGTCATCACAGTGGAGGGCATCGGCAACGTGAAAAGGCCACATCCAGCACAGGAGCGGATAGCCAAGAGCAATGGATCGCAGTGTGGCTTCTGCACGCCTGGCATCGTGATGAGCCTCTATGCTCTGCTCAGGAATACCAACAATCCGTCTGAACACGAAGTCGAGGAAGCATTCGATGGCAATCTCTGCAGATGTACCGGATACCGTCCGATATTGGATGCAGCGCAGACATTCAGCTCGGCGAGAAGCTGTGGAATGGCCAAGAGCAATGGCGGTGGTGGATGTTGCATGGAAACTGGAACCAACGGTGGGACTGGATGCTGTAAGACTGGTGCCAAAGATGACGGCCAGCCGATCAAGCGCTTCACTCCTCCTGGATTCATCGAGTACAATGGAGACACTGAGCTTATCTTCCCGCCTCCTTTACGACGACACGAATTCAAGGCTCTAGCTTTTGGCAACAAGCGCAAGCGGTGGTATAGGCCTGTGACATTGCAACAACTCCTGGAAATCAAGAGTGCCTACCCATCAGCTAAGATCATTGGCGGCAGTACAGAAACCCAAATCGAGGTCAAGTTCAAGGCCATGCAGTACACTGTCTCTGTCTTTGTTGGCGATATTCCCGAATTGAGGCAATACAAGTTCGAAGATGACCATGTCGAGATTGGTGGCAATGTCACGCTGACTGATCTGGAGTATCTCGCTGTGGATGCTATCGCCCATTACGGCGAAAGGAAAGGCCAACCCTTTTCTGCAATCAACAAGCAGATCAGATATTTTGCCGGACGCCAAATAAGAAATGTTGGAACCCCTGCGGGTAACCTTGCGACGGCTTCCCCTATCTCAGATCTTAATCCCGTCCTGCTGTGTACGGGTGCGACGATCGTGGCAAGGTCGCTTGATGCAACTATCGAGATACCGATGACAGACTTCTTCAAGGCTTATCGAGTCACGGCACTGCCACCAGATGCTATCATAGCCAGTATTCGCATCCCTATCTTTAAAGACAAGGGTGAGTATATGCGGGCGTACAAACAATCGAAGAGGAAGGATGACGATATTGCAATTGTCAACGCTGCACTTCGAGTTCACCTTGAGGACAACAACATCGTTCGAAACTGCAGCCTGGTCTATGGAGGAATGGCTCCGACTACTGTTGGGGCCAAGAAGGCGATGGCCTTTCTTGAGGGCAAGGTATTTACCGATCCCAAAACTCTGGAAGGCGTCATGAACGGCCTCGAGCAAGACTTCGACCTGCGCTTCGGTGTTCCCGGTGGTATGGCGACGTATCGGAAGTCTCTGGCTCTCGGCTTCTTCTACAAATTCTACCATGAGATACTGGCCGAGCTCAATCCGGAAGGCACCGAGGTTGATCAAGACTGCCTCGGTGAGATCCACCGAGAGATCTCAAAAGGCAGCAAGGATCATACTGCCGGCGTTGCCTACGAGAAGAAAGTCATAGGAAAGGAACAACCACATGTGGCGGCGATGAAGCAAAGTACGGGTGAAGCACAGTATACTGACGATATCCCAGTGCAGCAGAATGAATTATACGGCTGTCTGGTACTTAGCACCAAAGCCCACGCGCGCATTCTAGGTGTTGACGCCTCGCCGGCGTTAGATATCCCAGGTGTGCACGACTACGTTGACCATAACGACTTGCCGAACCCTAAAGCCAACTACTGGGGCGCTCCCAACTGCGATGAAACCTTCTTTGCTGTTGATGAGGTGTTCACAGCAGGTCAACCAATCGGGATGGTGCTTGCAACATCTGCCAAGCAAGCAGAAGCTGGCGCCCGCGCTGTGAAAGTGGATTACGAAGAGCTGCCAGCCATCTTCACCATGGAAGAGGCGATAGAAGCGAATAGCTTTTTTGAGCACTATCACTACATCAACAATGGCGACGTGGACAGAGCTTTCGAAGAAGCTGACCACGTGTTCTCAGGTATTGCACGAATGGGTGGGCAAGAACATTTCTACCTTGAAACTAATGCCACCGTGGCCATACCGAAGCCAGAAGATGGTGAGATGGAAATCTATAGCTCGACGCAGAACCCTTCCGAAACGCAGGCCTATGTTGCGCAAGTGACTGGCGTAGCCGCCAACAGAATTGTTAGCAGAGTCAAGCGTTTGGGAGGCGGGTTTGGTGGTAAAGAGACCAGGTCGATCCAGCTCGCAGGCATTTGTGCAATTGCAGCGAAGAAGACCAAGCGGCCAGTGCGATGCATGCTGAATCGAGATGAGGACATAATGACTTCAGGGCAACGACATCCCTTCCTTGCCAGGTGGAAGGTCGCCGTGAACAAGGAAGGCAAGCTGCAAGCTTTGGATTGTGACATCTTCAACAATGGCGGATGGTGCCAGGATCTTAGCGCAGCTGTTGTGGACAGAGCACTAAGTCATGTAGATGGAGTGTACAAGATTCCGAACGTCTTCGTGCGTGGGAGAGTTTGCAAGACGAACACCGTCTCCAACACTGCCTTTAGAGGGTTTGGCGGACCACAGGGCATGTTCATCTGCGAATCTTTCATGGAAGAGGTGGCAGATCATCTGAGTATGCCCATCGAGAAGCTGAGGGAGATCAATATGTACAAGTCCGGTGAAAAGACACATTTTAACCAAGAGCTGAAAGACTGGTATGTACCACTGATGTGGGACCAGCTCCGTCAACAGTGTGACTGGGAGCACCGCACGCAAGAAGTAGCAGCCTTCAACGCAAAGAGCAAGTGGAAGAAGCGCGGCATGGCACTCATACCAACCAAATTCGGCATTTCGTTCACGGCACTGTTCCTCAACCAAGCAGGTGCTTTGGTCCACATCTACCACGATGGCAGCATCCTCGTAGCGCATGGCGGCACCGAGATGGGCCAAGGACTCCACACAAAGATGACAATGATTGCCGCAGAAGCACTCGGAGTCTCTCAGGACGAAGTGTTCATCTCGGAGACTGCCACAAACACAGTCGCCAATACATCTTCGACAGCAGCGTCAGCATCCTCCGACCTCAACGGCTACGCCATTTGGAACGCGTGCGCTCAGCTCAACGAACGTCTTGCACCTTATCGCGAGAAGCTGGGCAAGGACGCGACGATGAAGCAGCTCGCGCACGCCGCTTACTTCGATCGTGTGAATTTGTCTGCGAACGGCTTCTACAAGACTCCCGATATTGGTAAGCCTTTCTCCTGACGTTGATCACCTGCCACCTAAACAGAAGGGCATTAGTTTTACTCGAGCACCACGCGGCAATGTCCCAACAACTGCTGCTTAGCCGGGGATGCCGCGCGCAGGTTTCAGACAGAAGATGCCTTCTGCCCTTTCACTAACAGCCTGTTCTTCTCTAGGTTACGTCTGGGGTCCCAACACAGGCCAAATGTTCTTCTACTTCACCCAAGGCGTCGCCGCTGCCGAAGTCGAAATCGACACATTGACCGGAGACTGGACGTGCCTGCGCACAGACATCAAGATGGACGTTGGGCGCTCGATCAACCCAGCCATCGATTATGGCCAGATCGAAGGCGCTTTCATCCAAGGCCTGGGCCTATTCACTATGGAAGAATCTCTTTGGCATCGGGCTAGTGGTCAGATCTTCACGCGAGGACCAGGAGCCTACAAGATACCTGGATTTAGGGATATACCTCAAGAGATGAACATCTCACTGCTGAAGGACGTGAAGTGGGAGAATTTGAGGACAATTCAGAGGTCGAGGGGTGTAGGAGAGCCACCGCTTTTCTTGGGAAGTGCTGTCTTCTTCGCTATTCGGGATGCTCTCAAGGCTGCCAGGAAGCAGCATGGCTCTGAGGACGTTTTGAGTCTGGTCAGTCCGGCCACGGGGGAACGTATCAGGGTTAGCTGTGTAGATCCTATCATCAAGAGGGCACATGTGGAGCCACAAGAAGGCGAGAAGAGCTTCTTCATTTCGATATGACGGGAATCAACGTAGCTTTTCCGAAAGAGTGTGACGACGCTTGATGTTGCAGATCAGTCCTGTTTGTCGTACGAACCAGTAGTCGTGTAATGTCCACTCCTTGCTCGGATCTGTAAGCTCGAAGTCGAAGCGTCGGTAGAGCTGCAAGAAGAAGGCCGTCAGCTATACTCGACAAGCACGTAGCGGTATCTCGGAAGGTGGTGTATTATGCAACACATATCTCAAATGCCTCACCGCTGACCAAGTCACCGCTCGATGCCCTGTAATCTTCAGTACGTACCTGTGGAATCAACTTGCTCATTTCGAGAATTGAGATGTTCTTCCCTAGACATGTTCGTGCTCCAGCACCGAAAGCCAGGAAGTTCCTGTCCATGAGCTTCAATTTCTCTCCGTCTGCTTCGAGCCATCGTTCAGGTCTATGATCACCGCGTCAGCATTCACTCCCTCCGGGTCTCTCCGCAATTCCACAGCAATACCCACCTGAACACATAAGCATCCTGGCCATACGTCTCCTCATCCCTGGCGCTAACCCACGGGTTCATTCCTACGACTGTGCCCTCCTCTATCGACACGCCACCAAGCTCCACGCCGCCCTTCGGCACGAGTCGTTCGATCAGCAGTCCCACCGCAGGATGCATCCGCAGCGCTTCCTTGATAACGGCCTGGAGGTAGGGCATTCCCTGCGCCTCCGAAAACGTCACAGGATCCGAGAGTTCTCCTCTCGCGTCCGCTTGGTCGATTTCAGCGAGGAACTTTCTATGCGCCGCTGGGGTACGGCAGAGGTAGTAGACGACTGCGCGAAGAGAGGCGGCGGTCGTGTCGGAACCCGCGAAGATGTTACTAGCGGAATGACTGAGCATCATTCCCTCGTCGATCAGCTCCTCCTCATCCTTGAACCTCTTGAACCGGTGAAGCATATCCTTCAACTCCCCATTCTCGCCACCATCCCTTTCGTACCGGCGCGCCTGCTTCGCAGCAAAATTTACAATGTAGCGGGACGAGGCCAATTTCTTGATGGCGGGAATGCGGCTCAACAGCTTCAAGGAGAGCTCGTTGCCGAAGAAGTATTTGTGCAGGTATGGTGCTTGCCCAATGATGGAATTGTATACGAGGCGACCTTCGATGGCTTCGATGATGTTGTCAATGTCGCGTTCTTGTTCCATCATGCCGAGCGTGTTGGAAAAGGTTATTGACGTTATGACATCGAATGCGTACCACTGCAAGGAGCAGTCAGCTCGATGCCGTCTGCTGGTCGGGAGCTTGGAAGAACGGTGAGAAGGAGTTGGAAACGTACATGCAGCCACTTCCCAAGATCTACACTCTGTCCAACCTTTTCTTCGAACTTCTTCATGATGACCGCCGAGCATGCATCGTTCATAGGCTCGAACTCTTTGAGAGTGCTTAGGGCGAATGCGTTCGCTATGGGCCGTCTGATACCGCGATGCGCATTCTCATCTCGTACTGAGAAGACCTGACACTCTGATCAATCCTGGCGCCTTCCTGGACCACACTTGCGCCACTCACCGTCGGGACCAGTCCAGTGGGCGCCTTGATGTCGAAGGGGAGATAGAAGTCGCTCTACAGTCCTCGTCAGCTGAGCCGTATCCGCAACCACCCCTCGCGCTCCATCACCACTCCTTCTCAATTGCCGCTCACCTTCCAAAACCCACTTCCGATTCCGTAGACCTTCGGAATCAAACCGCAGTCCGCGAAGCTGACATGCTTAGGTCCCACTCTCACGAGTGGTCCATACGTCTTGTGCAGCTGAAGGTGATATTGCATCTGCCGTCCCTTCGCACAGCTCCACAGTCGATCGAGGTCGGAGAAGGAGGCCAGCCACGGACCCGGAATCCGCCTCAGCCCAGGACGGTAGCGAATTTGAAGACAGCGGACGACGATCAGCGCGAGTACCCCGCCGAGGATGGTGAATAGTAAACGCCATGTCGAGGTGACGTTGGGGTAGATCGATCTCTGAATATCCATGTTTAAGATCCGACGCCCTGGAGATGGATATGATCTTGCGAGGCTCGCGGGCACTCGGTCATGCGATGATTTCAATGTATGTACCCACTGCCATCTACCTCCTAGACGTTCCCCGCATAGCAGTGGCAGTGAAGAAGGATGCAGGCGGGTCAGATTCCGTTTCGGCTTCTATTCGCGGCAGGAGCTGCAGTGATCTGACTTCTTGCGCGGCAGATGCAGAAGGAGCGATGTGCGAGAGCTTTTACACCTACATAGCTGAGATTCACTATCGCTGTCTGCAGCGCTGCTGGCCACTGTGTTGTCGTGAGCCCTCGAGCCCTCGGGTACTCCGACGGCGAGCGCATAAGTCGCAACAGCCCGAGATTGTCTACTCAGAGCATTCTCTGCTTTTGGCTGCTAGATCTCCATTGCTCACCCATACCTCTGTTACCTTGTTCATATGGTGCTCATGGGAGAGATCCTCTTGCGGTCAATACTCAGGGCGAATTGGTCATCGCTCGGAAAGCCTGATTCTTGAAGCTACCAACGCGAGTCTAAGTGACAATACAGTCCTTGTTAAAGGAGCTGAAGAGTGGTACAAGAACCAATCTAGGCGGCCGGGTTTCTGTTGTGGTTACGGTCTTCTTGGTCTGCAATGTTGCAGTGGCCTCCTGCTTACCTCTTCCATCTAGCCGTAGCTTCGCTGAGCCCGTGCGGCACTTCCATCGACCATGACATACGAGTCGTGACTGTTGCCGTTCTGTTGTCGGCTATCTTGTGACATGCCTGCCATCACCGTCTGTGTATCTGCTCTGCCGGGTTGTGGCCTGTCGCCCGCGGTAGGTGGTCGATCTGCTGGATGCGTGGGCTTTTGCGCAAGCGGACTAGGTCGTGGTGCACCATTGCCAGCTTGGCTGTCGTCTGGCTTGGCTTTCGGTATGGCGGATCGCGAGGGGGAATCGTGTCTCGACACCCGGGCCAGTCGCTCTTCGGTCTCCCTTAGCTTGGCTTCGAGCTCCTGCAGTTGTTGCTCGCCGGTGCTCACGGTTTGTTTCCTGCTCGGCGTCAGCGTCAACTTGCTCGACTGCATCGCGTTGACGTGGACGGAGTGTCGCACTTTTCCTCCACTGTCCTGTGCAAGTCTTCCACACCGCCCGAGTCCAAACCAAACATGGCGTCCAGGTCGCTGGCAAAGTTTTGCGCAATGGTACTGCCCGACGTCAGCAAATCCCCTGAGCACACGCGCGTAGTTGTTCGCGACATACGACTCCGGCCGAGTAATGACGCCCTGCGTTGGGCGGTCCTGTTGCTCGGCCATGGTGGGCAGTGGAGATGCTGTATCTTGTCGTTGCGGGCGAATCACGTAGGGCTATCGACGAACCTGAGCGAAGCGATCATCGAGCAGTGGGGAGGCGTGCGTGGGCAGTGGCTTCTAATATCGGCCTCTTTGCAAGATGGCCAGATGATTCGCATAAGGGTCCAAGCTCGCGAGGTAAGGAAAGTCCATCTAGCGCGTGCCTCAACATAGCTCATGACATGTGCATCCTCGTAGCAGAAGAGTGGCACAGCCGGAGATGCTTGAGAGGAACGTAGAGGAGCATTATTTAACATTATTTACCCCCACCAGATAGCTTCTCTCTCTCAGTGGCCGCAGATGCAGCAGGCGACGAGGGTGTACTGCACAACCACAGAACTACTGTATATATAATTAGGTGTGCTGCGTGGTGTGTGGTTGGCAGCAGTCTCCCCACCCCGCGGGTCCCCATTTTCGCTCTAGCGGGCGGCCGCCTGGCAACTGGCCGTCGCAATTTGCTTCACGCACAGCGAGGAGAGAAAGCGCAGTACATAGAAGCACGCGAGATCCATCACCACACCACCACCACACGCCATCACACCGTCGCGCAAAATCCCCCGCAAGACTGCCTCCGCCGCCCGATATGTCGCCAAACTGATGCTGCCGCATCGCCGCACGCGCCTCTGCAATGATTGTCGTCCTCGAAGAAACTGGCGCCCATTCTCAGACCCGCCGAAGCGCATCCCGTCGCAGGCGCCTTCCTCTACTTAATGAGCACCTTCCCAACCGCCTACACCGCGCTCGAATCGCTCCTTCTCTTCCAGGCTCTGCGCAAGGATGGTGTCAAGCACGGCTGCTTCAGCACCATATCCGACCAGTTGCAGAACATGCCGCTGATTCGTAACGACCCGACGTACGATGCTGGTAGACTCAGTCCGGATGCACTGCGAGAGTTGTACTTGCGCCTGCTCAAGGACGAGCTCAAGGCCGATCGGGACCGGCAGACAAACGGCGATGCACCTGTCACCAACGGCGACGTGTCACCGGGCTCGCGGAAGCGCAAGGCCCCAAGTCCTCCGCTGCCCACGGTCCAGGAGGCATCGCAACATGAACATCTCCTCCCCCAATTGGTAACGCGACTCTACACCGCGTTTCGTGACACGACCGTCTCGAGGATCAAAGGCTACGAGTCCAAGTATGCCGTGTTCAAGAACGAGGTAGACGAGATCGAGGCGGGCACGTGGGACGAGAGTCTGCAACGGAAACAGGCCCCCTCGCAGACACACACTCCACGTCCTTCGCCCAAGCCTTCTTCAACTGCCCATACGCAGCCCAACGTCACGCGTCAGGTGCACATCAAGCCGACCACCTCTGCCGGTGCGAGCCCGGTCCTGGCGCAAAGGCCACCCGTGGAGAATGTACAAGCGCCTCCCGAACGATATTCGCAGGCAAAGATTGATGCCGTCATCAATCATGGACTGGAACCACAGGACAGCCCAGGTCATCGACGCGCATCTTCAAATACTACTCTGCCACCACTATCGGAGATGGCACCGCAGTCGCCACATTTTGGAATACCTCCCAAGATACCACCAAGCTCTGTACCGCAACAGATGCAACCAATGCAACATGCTTCTAACCAAGGCTTCACCCATTCTCCTCCTGCTGGGCACCAGTCTCCGTATGCTCCGCCTCATGGCCATCCTCGAACAGGGTCAATGCACAGTCCCCAGCTGCAGCATTCCATCTCTAGGCCGTCTTCGTCTCCTAGGCCGATACTGCCTCCTCCCAAGGGCATGCAGTTTCCACCTCCTGGACCTGGGCAGCATACAGGCTCACCAGGCATGCCACCAAACCCGTATCCGCCACAGCAGCAACAGCATCATCCGCAGATGCCTCCGCAGCACTACCAAGCTCAACACCGAGTGCCGCCTGGTGTTTCACCGACAAGTGAAGTGCCGCCACGAGGCTATCCTTCAACGCCAACCCCGCCTCATGCCTCTGGCTTTTATCAACAACCACTGCCATATGATAACAGGATGATATCATACCCGATCCAGCAGCAGCAGCATCCACCACCATATCCTCACCAGCCACATCAACCACAGCCGCCGCAGTCCGCTGGGGGATACATGTTGCCGCCATTCCACCAGGACCCTAGTAAGGTTGTGCAGCAACCACAGCAGATTCGACCTCAGCAGCCTCCCATGCCGATGCAGGGACAACATCAATATCCGCCGCATGGACATCATACGCCGGCCACTGCACCGAGACTCCAGCCGGCGCCTCCAAGGCCAATACTGTCCAGCCAGTTCCTCTCAGCTCTTGCCACACCTCCGCGTCCGAAGGCGCGACCGCTATGGAAGGAGCCGTATCGACCTTCCCCGCTGCAACCAGTGGTACTACCACCACGGCCTGAGATCGAGCCTCTCAGCCCGGTCCTGCAGCGCGCCCCGTCGCCCATTCGACCGAGCCGATCGACTCGGAAGGACGATGTGTCGACAATCGAGAAGCCGGCTCAGAACGAGGCCTCGTCCAAGAAGAAGGGCGGTAAAAGACGTAGCAATGCTAGAGATCGAAGCCCTCACAGTGTGGTGTCTTCCACCGCTGACGGGTCCTTGCGTGCACGAACGCGGAGCCAGTCTGTCAGTACAGTGGCAGGGGTACATCCACCATCAGATGACCGTCCGGCAAGCAGGAATGGCGTCAAGGCAGAACCGTTGACGCCGGCGAACGGAATGGATGAGGATGATTCTACTACGGCACGTTCGACGACAGCACCAGGTGTGATGACACGAAAGAGGCGCGGCACGCTCCAGTCGCAGCCTATGCCTCCATCTAAGCGTAAGAGGCAGGAATCTCCAGTTGCTGCTTCAGAGGACCGTGAGACGCTACCTACGCCACCCAGGAGCACCACTGTCCTCGCCACGAGGAACTTCAATAAGATGTGCTCGGCCATCATGAACGACATAACGAGCCACAAGCACGCCTCATACTTTGCAAAGGAAGTACGTGACAAAGATGCACCTGGCTACGGCGACATCATCCACCAACCGCAGGACCTCAAGTCCATCCGGGCTGCGATCATTGCCGGTGGCCGAGCGATAGCAGCCGCGTCGTCGTCTCTGGAGTCGCCGCCATCCGGCACACCTGGTGCATCATCAACCACTGTCGAGCTCGAACGAACAGTAGATCTGATCCCACCCAAAGCTATAGTCAACGGGACACAGCTGGAGAAGGAGCTCATGCGAATGTTCGCAAATGCATACATGTTCAACCCTGGTGAGGACGGAATGGCTCTCTCTACCAAAGAAATGTTCGAAGACGTGGAGCAGAAAGTCAGTGACTGGCGCGGAACAGAGCGCGAGGCCGGTGCCGATGATGATGACGAAGGGAAAGGCAAGCGACGGAAGACGTAGGAAGTATACTTGACTCTGCTTTGAGCGATGGCGCTTGTAGGCTGTTTGATTTCGTTTGCGACGGCTCTTGCTGAGCCCAGTAGATGTAACAGTAGCTTCATCTGACGACCACCAAATACGTCTTGCTGTGTGAAAGGACAGTACAGACGAAAGAACGCTCAAGTTCAGTGGTTGACTCTAATGCAGAGCACCTTACCAAGCTGCTCGCCATGGCACTCATGGATCACGAATCGGACCCACCTCTCTTTCTTCCCCTCACCACACACCTGACACCTGCTGGCAAGGTTTTGACTCACAATATTTCACTTCCTCACAGCACACATCACTTCTTGCAATCTCTCCAATCGACATGTCCGTCCAGCTTCAGCTAGACCACGTTGTGCTTCTAGTTCCTTACGAGGACGTTGCGAATCCGCCCGCGTGGGTCAAAGACAATTTCACGATTAGTGCTGGAGGCACTCATGCAGACGGCAAGACTGAAAACAAGCTTGTTCTTTTCGCGGACGGAACTTATTTGGAACTGATCGCGTTCATCAATGATGATGACGATAAAAGGCGTGGGCATTGGTGGGACAAGCCGTAAGCATTACTACATCCACTCGATCATAACATATAGCATGTATTGATAGCTCCTCCCAGATATGGCGTTATCGACTACGCCTTGACAACGACTGCTGACCAGTCTTTCGGAGCATTGCCAACTATCAAGGAACGCTTGTCTCGCACGGATAGCGGCGTATCTTACACCAACCCACAAGAAGGAGGTCGACTCAAACCTGATGGCACCGAGCTGAAGTGGCGAGTGACCTTCCCGACAGGCACTCCAAGAGGAACGGTGCCATTCTTCTGTCACGATGTTACGCCGCGCGACAGAAGAGTGCCTATCACAACAAGCAACACAACCCACCCAAGCGGCGCGACCGGCATCGCGGGCGTTCAGCTAGACGTGAAAGAAGAAGCATTGCATTCGCACCTGACCAGCGCCACCGCGGCTATTGTCGACAATGATTTGAGTAAATCCGGACCTTTCCAGCTCTCTGTACCACATGAAGTAGACGGGGCGCAGAAACCCACGATCAGAATCGTGAATGCAGTCAAGGACGAAAAGGAGAAAGTGAGCTTATCTCTGGTTTTACAAAGTCCCCAGCATCGGCCAGACATACATCACAAGATCGGTGATGGCACGGTATCGATCAAGTTTGAAAAATCGTAGCATCATGCTTCAAAAAGCGGGACTGGAATGGGGTATCGGTATGCCATAGGAGGTTCGGAACCCGTAGACCTGGAACCTACAGTCTCTTTTCACGTCCGATCGTTACCCAGCACAATCCTAGTCCGACCAACCGGACAACGAACGAAGCCTGTCACCTACTACCGACTGTGTTTGAAGCCCTTGGAGTTGCAGAATCGCTTAATAGTAAACCTTGAAAATACCGTGGTTGGCGATCAATATTGGAGCCAAAGCAGCGAATCGGAGGAGTGAAATCTGGTGGGTTACGATCGGACGTGAAAACAGACTGTACTGTAGTTGTGCGAACACCTCTCGTGAAAGTGGAGATGGCCCCGGACGATACGAGGTCCTTACATCCAATGTTTCACCAATCTCTATCCAAAGACGCTACATCTGCCGCATCTCACCAAGTGTCACAAGAGCCCCCCCCCCCCCCCCCAAGCTAAGAGCGAATACAGTCCGTGACCCGAGACCGACATCCAGGATCGTTCCAATTAGCAGGTCGCGCAGGCGGTATGTGTGGTTCACCCCCCAGGAGATGGCAGGATTCAGATCAACACCGTTAAGTACGCGACGGCTGGGTCCTCTCCACTTTGGCACCTGTCATCCCACTGCTGGAGGCGCGCGGCACATCCAGTGTCAGGGTTGCGGCTCTGCAGGCTCCGAAGCCCAGCTTACACGCCCATGGATGTGTGAGAGGAAGATTAGTGAGAGAGAGAGAGAGAGAGAGAGAGAGAGAGAGAGAAAAGCCTCCCGCGGAGCTTCCTGCGGTTGTGACACAAGCCGACCGGGGACAGGTCCATGCAGGGCGTCTACGCAGACGCGCGGCGACATCATCGGTGTCGGCAGGCGGGAAGTGGGTCTTCTGAGAGAGTTCCTGTGCGAAGTTGGTAAGATTCTTTGTGCGACAAACGACAAATTGGAAAAGGGTATCGAGACGAGGAGTGTCGTGCTGATGTAACGTTCAAAGGTGGTCTTTTAGATCCATCGATGCGAAAGAACTGCAAATGTGGGTATCTGTATCTGTGTCTACAAGGAAATGCCCCATTCAATTCCATGGTGCCCGATCGAGCCAGTCGTTGCTGTCAATCAAGCAAACGCGCGGTTTTTTTCAAGCATGTTCAAGACAGCCAACGCGGCGGCCGTGCATGCTTCATGCCGCATCCCATAGCATCGGACACTGTGCCGCCATTCCAACGCCAGTGATGCCCGTAAGATATTGTACAAGTTCTTTTTCCCCAAAGGGCGGATTGCTCCGCGACAGCCCGTGTGGTCTACCCGAGATTCCCAATAAAGCCCGCAGTGATGCCACCAGTAGTAATCCGTTCCAGTAAACGCCAGTGATTGTTGCCCCGAGGTCGGTAATAAGCGGGTTGGGAGTGATTAGGTAAGTGTCGCGGTGTCGGCGACGTCGTAGCGGTGGTCGAAGAGGTAAAGGCGATTGGACCGAAATAGTATAGCATGCTCTCAACGCTCAAACGGGGTATTATGCTTGCGTAGTCGAAAGAGAAGGCGACGCGCTCAGTAGTACAAGTCGAGAGAAAAGTCGTGACGGGAGGGCGGAGCGATCGTGTGGTGTGGTGTGGTGTGGGTGGTAATGTTGTGGTGAAGAAGGTGTGTGGTGGAGCTCCTGCAGCTGTTGAAGGGAAGCTGCGATCGTGAAGCCGGAGCTCGGTGGAGCTCCTGCATGATGATGTGCAAGTGCCGAAAGCTAGCTGTTGCATCGCAAGAAGAATTGTTTGCCGAAACGAAAGAATTCTATCGTCGCTTTGGCGGAGGTTTGGGCTTTGGTTTGGGCGTACTGGTGATCCGTTAGCATGCAGCCGTGATGGACGACGGATGCTGCGGCAACTCACCCCGTTGTGTCGTATGCGCCGCGACCCATGTTCATGGAAGCAATGTCTTGTCTGGTAATCATTGGCAATGTGAGTCTGGAGAGCAAGTCAGCGAATGTCAGACGGCGCACGGTAACTTTATACAGTGACAACAGGAATGCTGTTGCACAAGGGACCGGGATTGACTTACTCTCGCAAGGGCAGCGAGGGCCTGACAGAAAGAGTGGGATTGGAGGTCACGTCGGACAAACGACGAATGGAGACGTGGAGCCTGTCTCTGCTCTTGTCGCGGGCGCTGTTTGAGTCTGGACAGCCGGTGCGCAGGATACTCAGATCAAAGGCGAGCGCTGGAATGCAGACGGTGCTATTTGCAATGTGTGCGCTGGTGGAGGCCGCGGTGAACTTTTTGGCTGGCTTGGAGGTGCGCCTCTTTGGCTCACAGAGACGGAGCTGGCGGGATGGGAGAGGCGAGTGATGTTGAAGCACAAGTCTAAAGGAGCAACAGAGGATGAGGAATATGTACAGATGGGATCAAACAACAAGGAACTGGGTCGCGGTAACAATTAACAAAATTCTCGTTGCAAAGGCCCCTGGCTGGCAGTTTGAGCCCGGCACAGAGACCACAATCTCCCCGATGTTCATGACGCAGTCACCGTGCTTCAGGACCTGGCGCGGGAACGATATCCCGTCAAACACTCTCCTGTCGGTCAGGGATGCTGCTGTATGCGATCTGCGTCCACACGTCTGTACCTGCAGTAGTCTAGCGGTCCGCCCGGTTGCAGGAACCACGATTAGCAACAACAACACTCCAGCCACTGCCGCGCTCCCACTACGGGACTCTCGACCGGCTGCGCGCGGTGCAGTGGCTTTCTGACAGTTTCTGATGTGCTTTCACACAACTCTCACACTCTGTTTGCGACAGCACGCCATCGCCGTCATATCCCCCATCATCAGAATCATCATTAATCATCCCCAATCACTCTCCAACACGCTACACACGTGATACCCCAGCCCAGCGTTGAGACGTTAGCGCCATCGAATCGCGTCCTGTCTCGCGACGCTGCTATCTTTACCGCTTCTGTACCTTGCCTAGTATAAATTTCGTTTCCTGGGCCAGGCGACCGGTGTTCCGACTCGTTTCTAGCGCTCACACCAGAATGCTGTAGCGAGCCGCGGCTTTCCACCCGGAGCAGCACGCTAGCCACTTTGCTCGCGTTGCATTTCACCGATCTGTGGTCGCCCCAAGAGTCTGGGTCTTGCCGCTAGTCATCCGGCTCGCCGGATGTCGCCCCAAGATGAAGTTTGTTCCTGGAGCTATACCCTCACGCGATGCGGATCACAACGATAACGATCTCTAGCGGCCGTTTGCAAGCAGCAGCTCTCAGTAAAATATAGAGCAATGAGTAAGTATATTAGTAACATAAGTTTCCTCTAACGTATTAACACTTTAGATATATTGTCTTATTTACAATATATCTATATATACTTGTAATAATGTAGGAGTTAGAGTAGAATCTATTCTATTTAAGTCTATAAGAATAAGTATATTCTAGAAGGTCTAGAGAAACTAGCTATAACAAAATAATAGCTAGCCTTCTAGAGATTCTATTAAGATAATAACTAGTAATCTTTCTATAAAACTAATATAAGCTAGATTAAATAGATATAGCTTATACTAAATATTATAATCTAGTAATTACTAATATCTCCTAAGCCTACAAAGTAAAGCTAGGCGTAAACATATATTATATATAAGAGTTAACTAGAGGCTACCTTTATATATAGTAGAGTTACTAAATTTAATTTAATTTAATTAATTATTTATAGTTATTTCTTTATAAGAAGCCCAGAATAAAGTATAGATAGTAGTTAAAATTTATAGAGTATTATTATTCTATAGAAGATACTATAGCTATATAGATGTTAATTATTATAGACAAATAATATATATACTAAAGTTCTATATAGTATCTAATATATATACTAAAGTTCTATATAGTATCTAATAAGTTTAATAGATAAGAAAGAATAATTAGCATACTATCTACTTAAGAGTAGCTAGAGCTTAGTCTTATATATAGCTACAGCTAGTGCGAAGATGTAAGAGCTCTATCCTTATATTAATTATATAGTAGAAAATTTAAGATAGAATATTATATATATAATAGAGGTATAGTCAAATAACTTAGATAGTAAGTATATAGACAGTAAAATAGTAGATATATCTTCCTAATCAATAAGTCAGTTACTACCAAGATACTAACATGTTGTCATTTATTTCGCTTAAGGCTGCGCAAGTTGTCGCTAGCGCCAGGCGTCGGGCGTTAGTCGTTCACCTGACGCGATATAGGACGCTGCCGGTGGCACTGGCACCCTTTACCTTGCCGAAGAGTCAACGCCCGGCCCGCCTACCAGAGTTCGGAGACCCTGGTCACTCCTGTTCGCTGGGAATAAGGCTGCATGAAATGTCGGCATCTAGTGCTGCCAGTGCCCGTTTAGCCATGGCACCGCATTTCAAGAGGGCGTCTCGAGCTCCAGCGTTATAAGGTCCACCTCATAAGTTGTCGCAAACACGAAACTCTAACAGCTTCCGCAAGAGCACCTTCAGAAAGGACACGACACACGGTTTGCTGCCGCGCAATCCCTGCTCTCCTGGTGGCACTTTGCTGGTTTGCTGGGGTGGGAGCCTATGCATCCGCGCTGCGAACGACGCAGCGATTGCAATCCTTCCGGTTTTGCTCGCAAGCGTGAAACCTGTACGTCGGATTTTGCAGCCGTCACATATGCTGCATGCAGGTATGTATGTACATGTTTTCTGATCGATCTGTATCACGTCGACTGACGCTCGTCGCTGTATCATCCTACGGTGGTTAATTGTCGGGAGGCAAAGCGGCAATCTGCGCGTCGTCTCCAGAAGGCAGACCTTTCAAGGATCTCCGATTCAACTTGTGTTTTCTGACAAGGAGGGACGCAGCCTGCAGCAGACACGTGGTTCGCGGCTAACACCACTACATGAATGACAGCTAGGGAAACGGAGCACTGCTCCCGTGGAGACCCTTGGGCCGCAATTGCTGTCTTCCGTAATACTCCCAGACAGCTCGCCCTGTCGTGTTCAGGAAAAGAAGATCAGGGTTCGGACACAAGCGAGTAAATAGCTCCTGCCAGCTAATCTCGTTAGCATATAGAGAGCATTGGAAGGTGGGTCAACATCATGTCTCTTTCCAGATCCTGCTGCATGCGTGACGACTGGTATCAGCAATGCGTTAATTGGTTGATGAAGAAGGCTGTGATCGCAGAAGATGCCTTCGATGCCGCACTGCTGACGATGCACTAATTGCAGTTCCTCAAACCCAGTGTCCGGCGTAAGCGATTTGCCAAGCAGAAATCCCTCATGTGCAAGTTAGCAGGATTTGTCGAAGCCAGAGCCATCCTTGAGCACATGAGCTCATGGATTCGAACCTTACCTTCGCGCGGACTCTGGTCTTTGAACAACCACATGCCTAACCCACCAGTCCAGAGATTTTTGGAGATGGTAACACTACGACGTATATCGAGACATTTCTCAAGGACTTGTGACGCCAATCAGATCTCATCGCACATCTCCTGCAGTCAGCCTCGTATGGACATTGATCAAGGTCAAATCTCATTTCTTGAGACTGACTTGCCAGACCGGAATTCATCACGCCAATAGGTTCCTCGGGCAGGTATTGCAGTGCGCTTTGGGTGATCTCCCAGTACCGACAATCCTCGCCTGCGAGATGAGTTAGCAGATACTTGCCGTCTGTACGGCAGAGATGCTTCTCAGGAGTGCCGGCATGCCGATGCTTTTCTCACAAGCATGTTTTGTCGGCATTTTGCGGCCAGGCCAAAGAGTTTTGTCGTTGAATAGCGTCGATGCTGCTGCAGCGCCAGGAGTCAATTTGCGCTTCCAATTGCAGTGACTACCGCGATATCATCGGATCGTGGCGACGGTGGGAGACATGACCTCTGCGTGCGTCTCATGTCGTCCACCTATTAAGGCACTTGCGACCAATATAACGCGAGATCCATGTCCCTTCGAAGAGCTGTCAGGAAGGTTCAGTACACAACCCAGCTGTCATCCGAGCGCTCCGCGCCCCATGGACTGACTCTATCACGAACGTGCCACGCTGACTGAAGAAAAGTTGATTATTAGCTATGCAGGCTTCATGGCATGTAGAAGGTCTCATCTCGAAGCAGTGACCACGGATACCGGGCCGATCGAGAATTCATCGTGTCAGGATTTATGAGGCGTAAGGTCTGCACAGAGTCGGCAATTTCGCGTCTTCCGGCACAGGAACCTTCACCTCGGCAAACCGTTCTTCAGTTTCGCATCAACACTCTAATACCGAGTAAGCCATCCATGTTCATTATAGGTGATCTTCGCATGCTTTTCGTACTTCGGCAGGATGAAAGCTATACATATCCCAGAGTTCATTAAAGAAGATGTTTCGGCCCTGCGTGCCACGGAAGTCGAGGCTCCCCGACCAAATGACAGCCAGTACCTCGTAAAGATCACTCACTGCTCGCCGCAACATGCCGACATCCTTCATGCCCTAGGCAAGCACCAGAACAATACCAAATGTGGCTGGTGTCATCCTCCATTCGTACTGGGATACGACTTCGCTGGCACGGTCCAGTCAGTGCCGAAAGAGGGCAACGATGGACTGAGAAGAGGTGACAGAGTGTTTGGTGCTGCCATAGGTGCTTTTGCAGAATACATATGTGTGTCAGCAGGCTCCATTCGTAGGATACCGGACAATTTGTCCAGTGAGACGGCAGTCGCCATGTCTGGACAAGCAGTGAGCTATGCTTCCGTCGTGCACATCGCAAAGGTGCAAGCCGGAGAAACAGTACTTGTCAGTGGCGCGAGTGGAGGTTTGGGGAGTGTTTGCTGTATGGTCGCCAACGCTATAGGTGCGAAGGTCATTGCGTTGGCCGGAGACCATAAGAAAGCTGGTCACATGCGCAAAGCTATGGATGTTGACCACGTTCTCGTTATGGAAGGCGACTGGATCGCAAAGGTCATGGATCTGACGAATGGCAACGGCGCTGAAGTCTTTATCGATAACACAGGCGTGGTCAATGATGCGATTAGATGTCTGGCATACTTTGGCCGTATTGTGATTTTGGGATTTGCGGCTCGAAAAGGTGTGATGGAGGAGGTGAAGATGAATAAGTTGCTGCTCAAGTCGATCACCGTTACGGGCTATAGGTTCGGCGAGAGTGGGAGAAGATATCCCGAAGAGCTTGAGCGCATCTGGCAGGGTTACCTGCGTATGCTGGAGACTGGTAAGCTCAAGGCCATGATCTATGGCAAGTACCAAGGCCTTGACGATGTTGGGAGAGCACTACAGGACCTGCATGATCGCAAGGTGTATGGAAAGATAGTGGTGAGAGTAGCGGACCCTCCTGGCAAGCTATAACAGTGATCCGTTGGATCATCT
Organism: Nothopassalora personata; assembly: GCA_033816765.1. Taxonomy (NCBI): domain Eukaryota; kingdom Fungi; phylum Ascomycota; class Dothideomycetes; order Mycosphaerellales; family Mycosphaerellaceae; genus Nothopassalora; species Nothopassalora personata. Next base: position 2,824,259 of record CM066287.1, on the reverse strand, counting down.
CATGATACCGATACAGTTTCTGCAAAGGGGCCTCACTTATGTACTATGGTCAAGTCGGCGTGTGGCTGGGCCGCTGGCTGTTCCAGATCCTCGGTCGAGGATCGTTCGGCTAGAACTAATTAGCTGCTAGCTTTGTTTGGACTTGGCTCCTGGCGGACCACACTTCGTACGCGACGCCTCCAATGCCCCTTCCACGTCTGCAGAAACACCCAACTCCTTCCGAGATGTCGCGATAATGGCTTCCGACGCGCTGCGATCGCACGCCGTCGACATGAGAACATTCGCACCTGAAATAATCGAACACGATGAGCCAGCTTTGCGTATTTGCAGGGTTTCGGTCCAGCAGCGGCGCGTTGGCAATGCGGCACCACTTTAGGCCACCTCTTGCGACACCAGTGCTCGTACAAAAGAGATATCAAGGATTACCTATTGGACCTCAGCTTCCTGGCCAGCAAGACGAGACAGAGGACGATCCGAAGAAGGGCGGCAAGAATGGCGGCAAAGATGGCCAAGAAAGTTTTAGTTGGGGACCAACGCTCTTCAAGATGTTCGAGGCCGCTTTGACGACGTTCGCATCGGTTGCCATTCTTGGAGCGGTCGGCTTTGGCTACACGCGTTACTACAAGCATCATGTACTCCAGAAGATGCACAAGGCTTTTGAACCTGGAGATCCTGTTCTGGACATTGCTGCGACTAACAAGCAAGGCAACGCATTTGGTGGGACTGATCTGCTGGATGAGAATAAGCAGCGAGAGCATTGGGTACGCCGCGACGAGCAAGACCTGATCGATGCGATTGTTGCCGGTCGCGTTCGCGGTCAATATCATCTACTTGTTGGCGAGAAAGGGACTGGGAAGTCCAGCATGCTCATCGATGCCATGGCGAAGGTCGATGGCGAGGGCTGTGCTATGTTCGAGGCACATGCAAACCCAGAGATCTTCAGGATCCGGCTGGGCAAGGCATTGGATTTTGAGTATCACGAAGACAACATCGGGTCACTCTTCTCGATCAGAGGGCCTCGTGATGCAGGCGCCATTCTCGACATTGAGCGTGCATTTAACAAACTCGAGAAGGTGGCGCTAGATCGTCGGAACAAAGTGGGACGACCTCTGATATTGATATTCAACTCTATGCACCTATTACGCGACGACGACGCCGGAAAGGACATATTGGAGCTCATTCAGCAGAAGGCCGAACAATGGGCGGCGAGTAATATGGCTACTGTCGTCTTCAACTCAGACGACTACTGGATCTACGAGCGGCTCAAGCAATTTGCCACTAGAATGAACGTCATCCGTATACTTGATCTTAACAAGGACCGGTCGATAGCAGCGCTCCGGAATTATCGTATAAGATATCGAAATGACAATCCGGACATGCCACTTCTTGAGCAAATATACGAGCGAGTCGGTGGACGCATGTCTTACTTAAGCAGAGTGGCAAAGGCGCCTGACATGGTCAAGACTGCAGACGATATCTGCCGCATGGAGAAGACCTGGTTTCTGAACCAGTGTTGGATTCTTGGCGAAGACATGGACGACGATGTGATGGATCAACAGAAGTACGCTTCTGCCGCCATGGTCTTGGCTAAAGCTCTGGTGGACCAGGAAAAGGAGATGGAGAACACGTATGATCCTGAGCATGGCCACATCCTCCCGGAGATACCTCTCCACAAAGCACGAGAAGTGATGACCAGAGCAGACTTCATCAAGTCTTACGACGCTATCAACATCTTCGCCATCGACAGCAACGCCATGGTATTTTGCCCCGATCAGACCCCATTCCCCTGAGACATTCTGAGACAGAGAGTATAGTTCTAATCGTCGTGTTAACAGGTTCGGGCGGACTCTGTACCCATGATGAATGCCTTTCGTGAAATCTGCGCCGAGGAAGGGTTCGACGAGTTCCTTGAGGCCACACTGGATCGCATCAGTGCCATTGAATCGCTTGGTCGTACCAGAGAGTTGACGATCAAGGACCTCTGGAATCAAGGCAAGTATCATGTGAGGTTGCAGAACGCGAACGGCCAGGAAAATGGAGGCTTGACTTTCGAGATCGAGAAACCTGAGGATGACGACAAGGAAGAAGAGGCTGAAGGAGACGAGAAGAAGGGCGGCAAATAGATTCAGACTTCCCATGATACCCAACATTGCCGGTGTTGTTCTTCAACATCATGAGCTCTTTTGTATCCATAGTGTATTCGGAGCATATCGGCGCCGACAGCCGAGCTTCCATTGTGAGCTCCGCAGCAATCATTACTGAGCATGCTGGCATGTCGATAGCAACACTGAACAAGCCTTTTGTATGTAATATCATTCAACAAGCGACAGTACACCTCATAAATCGACTCAAAAATGGCAGCCATCAAACCTACCAAAGACGGAATCGTCTATAAGACTGTTGGTAGCCTCGACATACCCTTGGACCTCTACACCCCAGAGAATGGCAAGAACCTTCCAATCCTACTCTGGTTTCACGGCGGAGGGCTTCTCCAAGGTCATCGCAATGCGCTTGCGCCGCACATGCGGAAGGCCGTCGCAAAGTACAACTTAGCCGTTGTCTCGGCCGACTACCGTTTCGCACCTCAAGCGACCGTACAGGAAATACTCGAAGACGTTGAAGACTGTATCAAATTCATTCGGACTCAGCTCTCTACTCAGATTGGAGAGGGTGTGCTGAACGCCACTCGCCTGGCAGTCTCCGGTAGTTCGGCAGGCGGATATCTCGCTCTTCTCGCGGGATTATATGTCGAGCCCAAACCTAATGTCATTGCGCCTATCTATCCGATCACAGATCCGATGGGGACCTTCTTCACGAACCCGCAGCCTCCCGCTATGGGAGCGCCACCTGTGGAGCGGGAGGAAGTGGCGGAGTTCTTGGATGCGAAAGCGCCGCAAGTTGCGAACAATGCAAGTGACAGTGCCAGAATGAAGATGTATATCCGAATGATGCATGACGCGAACTTGGCGAAGCTCTGGAGTGTGCCGGAGGGCAGAGAAGCGGACAAGTGGAGGTTGAGTAGGCAGGTGTATGGAAGAAGGACGCCTCCGGCGTATGTTCTGCATGGCGATGGGGATACTGCTGTTGGAGTGGAGCAGGGCGATGAGGTTGTGGGTGCTATGCTGGGTTGTGGCATTGAGGTGGAGTATGAGCGGCCGCATGGGAAGGATCACTTTTTGGATGCTGGGGAGGACTACGAGAATGAGGCATTGTATCAGTTCTTGCTGAAGCGTTTGAAGTAGCTTGGCATGTGCCGATCGTAGTGGAGAGATGGCAACCTGGCACTAGATACCGCCCGAGATCAAGGTGAGGCATTGATCTGTCATTCTCTACACAAAGCACTGATCCCAGTGCCCATTGCTTCTCGCAAAGCTCAACCCGTCAACGAACTTGCTCAATGTGCAACGTCCTAACACATCACCGCCACACTGCTTCATTGGTTGGACTCGGTCGTTTACGATGACACGAACGAACTCCCCACGGCTTCCTGTACATTGCATCTTCTCGAAATATGCTCTCGCGCCGAACGGAACTGTCCAGGCTGCGCTATAACCATTGGCATCCTTGGCCTCTGTGACGCTAGTATTGGAGAGCGGTGCGGTATCGTTGTACAGGCCAATCGCAGAAAACATCGCAGTCATATCGTTGTCATGGCTGAAGTCGGCGTACAGAGATCGACCAAGTGGGAAAGTGGCCGGATCACTATCCAGCGTGTGGTTCGTTGAAGTCCCGTCCTTGACTTGAGAGTTCGTCATCCTGGAAATGAGCTCGTTGGCGAAGCCGACACCTTGTGTAGGACCGAGAGGGTTGCCATAGCTGTAGCCGTAGTACTTGTTGAGGGTTTCGTAGTAGTTGTATTGATGCCACTCCTGCTCGGTGAACAACGAGCAGAATGGAGAAATTGTGGCGTTGGTAGAAGCTACTGTGTTGAATGGGCAGAGATCCATCATGTAAATGGTCTCAGTCTGCGTCAAATTGGCGCCCTTGAGATCAGAGTTGAGGCGGGTTTGGATTGCAGGCACAAAGACGCTCATCCAAGTTTTCTGAGCATTTGAGGCGATCGAGTCGTTTGGACCGTCCTCGAACGAATCGCAGAGATCGTGACTCAGAGTGTTGTTGGAGCCGTCAGCTTCAGAGATAGACAGGATTGGATAAGGATAGGTGGAGTCCTTTTTGTAGTCTGCCACCTTGGCGCCATGGAAGCCTTGAGTGAAGTTCTGCGCCGACTCAACCACGCGTGCCTCTGAAGATGATCGCACGAAAGGTGTCAGGCGGCTGGCAAGCTGCTCATAGCGTTGGTAGAACTTGATGCCTGAGTTGACCATCTCCTGCTGTCCGAAAGTCGTAAGCTGGTCCGCTCCAAGGGTGTACTGATAAGCCTTCAAGAACTGGTACTTTCCGGAGTACGACTGAACATTGGCATGAATCTTCTGAATCGTTGCGTTGTACAACTTTGTCTTTGATGCCGTTGGATCACGAGCACCATGTCGAGACAAGACTTGCGCAAAGGTTATACTGCACCCTGGAGGGACCACATTTGGGATAGAGGATTCTACGCTGAAGAATGGGCTGTATTGTCCCCAGAAGTGCGAGATCTCGGGCGAGCATTGATATCCTTTCTGAACGCTGTCACACCCAGAAGATGCAGAGCCGTAGGGTAATTGAGCAGATGCTCTGTCTTTTGTCAGCGCCTAATGCACATGGTTCTCGAACACACGAACACTCACCCCGAGAGGAGTGCAACTCCAGCCAACAAAGCAGCGACCACCATGATACACAACACAGAGACTTTCCACGTCAATACCACAGGCCTTGCTTCACGGTCGAGCTTCTCATACTTATATCTCTTGCGACCGTCTAGCAGCTTTTGCGAAAAGTACTCCATGTTGATGAGAACGTCCATCCACCCCTCCGTTGTCCAAGCGGCACAAGCTCCGATATCACGGCAGTAGTCTTGCCTTCATCGGGCACAGTCTTCACTGCAGAAGCGAGAGATCAAGCGAATAGAGTGGAAGGTCTGATATCAAGATATGCCGTTGCGGCCCGCAAGGGTCGGCAAGGCCCAATCGTTGAAGCACGTGGCGCGGCCGCATGTACTGTACTGTAGGCGGCTTTAACGATATAACTAACCTTCCGGCGTGTCGCGACGCTGTATGCATTGTATCTAAAAGAAACAAGAAGGAGAGAAGAGCGTCGTTCTTGACGAGCTATGCGAATGGACTGGTAGTCACTCCAGCACGTCGACAGGCTCGTCGCTTGGCATGTGGCATCGCCTGTCACGATATTCATGCTATCGCCTCACCATGGAGACGCCTGATCTCCTCGATCGAATACAGGTTCTCCGTGCAAAGAAGAGCCTCGGTATATGCGCCGGTCATCGCTGCTGCAGAAACAGACTTCCCTTGTAGGGTATCGGTCGGCTTCTCTACTGCCTGACTTACGCCATGCGGGCAAGTATGGCAGGTACAGCCTCGATACACACATCGATCCTCTGTTGTAAGCCAACCGGAGACGCACCTCCTAGACCTGGTGTGAGGGGCGTGGGTTTTCGAGTCTCGAGGATAAATGGTCACTTACCAATCAACACAAACGACTCTCACTCCAATCTCGCTCGCCAGCTTGTCGAAGCTAAGAGCGGAGTATCAAACATGGGTTCAGCAAACAAGATCGCTGGTAAAATTTCATCCTCGAAATTTGCCGTTGTTTCGAATGTCACTCGAAGCCGATCGTGTTTGCTGTTTGCGGGTAGCCATAGCGATTGCTGATAGGGGCGTGGCGCGAACAGGCTGATAGCCCTGGAGGTGGTGGCGGCTCTCGATTATACTGGCTCCGTGGTTGTAGTAGTCGCGGACATGATTCTAGTGAGTGCTTACTCGGAGCGGAGAGAGGAAAGGGCGTGACGTGAAAGAATAGATAGAATATCACCGTGAAGATCTTTCTGGAGCTGCAAGGAACGGAGGGATGTCTGTCCGATTTGCTTCATCAGAGGGATTACTCGCATATGGTCAGAGTCTACGCTTCCGTCGTGAGATTTCGCGTGGAGGCCATACGCTCGGTGGGGTGGTATGTGAAGGTGAATGTTGATGGTAGAAGAGGATTGTTCTGGTAGTGAAAGAATGTGTAAAGCGCCAGGATGATGCATGGGTAGCAGGTTTTGAGGGTGACATAACCTAATTGAGTGTGGTAATTACTTGTTCTTGGGAAATGAGATTAGGCACCTGAATTACAGGGATTGAGGGCCTCTTATTAAAAGAAGACTTATATAAGCACCTTAAGGGTGCCACTACTTATAATAAACATAGTTTTTTATACCCTGATTTCTAGACTTAATACCCTAGTTCCAAACTTCTATCTCTACTAGTTTTATAGTTATAAGCCCGAGTTAAGCAACTTAGGGTCTCTATTCGGAATTGCACATATCTATTAGACCTAATCGAGGTACACAATAGACCTTAGGCAATACCTTTAGGACTACCCGTCCGCTACGACAATAAAGGAACTAAACTACTATAATCCCTCTATGTTTAATAACTTCTACCTTTAGACTTAGACTAAAGCAGTTAGAATAGACTTGTAGAAGTATATAGAAGGGAAGTCATAGGACGGTACGATAACCTAGGAAATGGATCTCGATCTATTGCCTAAACCTTAGGAACCAGTTATAGGCCCTCTGCTAAACCCTCCTACTAAAGACGATAATGCAGCTGCATAGACCCTGTTTAGTAGAATCAGCACATCGTATAACCTCCGGTATGCGATGTATAGGGATTAGAAGAAAGAATACGAGGACTTTGTAACTCGTAAACGCTCCCTAAAATCCTACTTCGAGAGGACTATTCCATAAATGTACCTTAACGACCTTCTTAGCCGACTAGATACCCTCTCTACTTAGTGGACATACATTAAAGCTAAACTAGAGCCTAAGACTAAGAGTAGAAGGGTAATTCTTCAGAGCTAATATAATAAGCTCATAAAGGGACCTAAGAGTAAGAATATCGACTAATTTCTTATAAAGTGGCTCGAGCTTAACCGAAAGCTTAGATAGAGGGGCTATCTACTTGCCTTATACATAAAAGATAACCTATGCCGCATAATTAAGGACACTATCGATATAGCTAAAGGTAGAATTATTGCGGAATTAAGCAAAGACCTTAAAGACGCTATTTAGAGGTGTCTTAAGTTTGCTAGAAGGAACCCTAGTAAGTATAAGGCAAATAGCAACACTAAGAAGAGCAACTTATTTACTATATTAGGGGATTAATAGACTACTAGTTATCCCCTAGAAAAGACAACGAGGGATCGCCTAAGGCGAACATATACTAAAATAACTAGAAAACCTCCTAATAAAGCATGCCTATTCCTTAGAAAATGCAATATCGTTAATCATAACTTACGACTACCCTAGGAAAGCATAGACAATACCTAGAAAGGTTAGCTAAAGACCTACCGCAAGTATCTAAGGGACAATCCTTAGTTCTATAAGCGCTAGGTAAGTAGATATAAGGATCCTAAGGCCCTTAAACTTATGAAGGATCTTTAGTCTAACTCTAATAAAGACTAAAGAATAGAGGGAACGGATTCGAGACCTAGAGGGTTATACGGACTACGCGCAATTAAGACCTAGGGAGTATACTCCTCTAACAACTTGTCGGAGGAGGACTCCTAGCTACTAGATGGGGGGTCTAACGTACACATAATTAATAAACCTACGAAGGCCGAATTTACCCTAGAATCAATCCCTAAGGATACACTAGTCTACGTAGCGGCTACTACCCTTCGAGGAGTGGTTAAGGGTACCGTAAAGGTCCGTATCAAGTCACTAGATAGACACCTAGTCACCTTAAACCTTAAGAATACCCTCTACATTCCAGGATTTTACTGCAATATTATCTCACTCCCTTAAATGCGAAAGAAAGATCTATTCTTAGACGAGCGTATAGATATTTAGTATAATAGAAACAATGCTAGGGTAGTAAAGATCTATAGATTAGGGGATCTACTATACCTGAATGTAGATACTCTAGCAAAAGGAGACCCTATAACGATCACCAAGTAGCCTATATCCGAAGATAGTACCCCACTTTTAGTTATAGAGGCTCTAAAATAACAATTAAGGAGCGTAGCAATAGCTAGGAGCCGTATGCCCCTACCTACAGTACCGAGGACAATAAAGGACTACTATAAGGTCCTTAGACACCCTGGGCCAGAGCGTATAATGCACCTATAAGACGCAGTAAAGGGCATTAAGATTATAGGATTAGAGGAACCACCTAAAACTAACGAGTGCGAATCTTGTGCCCTCTTAAAAGGACATAAGAGGATATCTCGAAGGTCTAGGATTAAGATACGACCTCCGTCGATACTTAAGGACATCTTAATTGACCTTATAGAATTCGATGTAGGGTACAATAGGGATCGATATACCTTCTATGCTAGCGATAAGGATACAGGACTTTAATTCAACTAGAATTTTCCTCGAAGAACCTAGGAGAACGTAATAGAGGCATACCTAGAACTTATAAGGTTCATTCGATCCTTTAGAAGGTCACTTACCGTACTATATTTAGACAACGACAAGGCCTACGGGGTAGTATTTAAGTCTTAGCTACTAAGAGACGGGGTTACTTAGAAACTAACTGCCCCCTATATGCCCGCTTAGGACCTAGCAGAAATATCCGGAAAGCACTTAATTATTACTGCTAGGGCATTGACATTGTCAGCAGGCCTACCTTTAAACCTATAGCCTAAGATCGTTACAATAGCTACTTACCTTATAAATAGAACACTATCTAAGAAGTTAGGCTAGAGGACCCCATTTAAAGCAGCTACGGGCATTAAGCTAAGCCTTGCTTATATCTACAAAATAGGTTCTAGGGCATACGCTTATAAGACGAATAAGAAAGAACGCCCACGCGCCTATAAAATAGATTCTCGATGCTATATTGGTTACTTAGTTAGATTTGAAGGTTACAACATCTACCGAATCTAGATACTATCCTATAGACAAGTTATAAGATCTAGGGATGTTACCTTTAATAAGAAGTTAAGGTACAAGGGCCTATACGACGTTAACCTCGGACTAGCTATTTAAGACAACGAGAGACTTCTATATAACGTAGAACCTCTAAGGCTAGCCTATATGTCACAAGCAGGTGCAAGCACGTGGTCGGATAAGGTACAAGTCGAATAGATAGCTATCTAAGAGAGGCGCGGAGAGCGCGAGATACTTAAGGGAGCGCCAAGCCGATTAGTCAGCGGCTTAGTCAGCGGCGCGCTTGTGGTGCCCACGCACGTGCGCGCGGATCGAGGTGAATGGGCGCCGGTACGGTGACACTACCCCCCCCTCTGAGAGTGCGCTCCGGAGCACTCTGTCCTCTCCTATCCATCGTATCCATCATTGCCTTCGCGAACTTCTCGTCGTCTATCAACTCATCATCCGTCACAGTGTCGACTTCCTCGTCCTCCGCGTAACCATCTATGACGCTACGTAACGCAGGCAGACTTTCGCGGCGACACGGCGCAGCAGCCTCAGCTACTGTCCGGACGGTGTCTTTCTCGGTGTGTGTACCCAGCTCTTCACACAGGTACCCTGTGCCGTAGTGACTCGCGCCATCCAGGCGGCTACACACTGCGATCTGATGCGCATCAGCTTCACTGTCGTCATGACTCGCGCCAATCAGCAGATCGACTCCTGTTACTTGGTCTGTTTGTCGAGAAAGATCGTCATCGCGACGCGTATCGCTCTCTTTCTCACAAGTCCTGAGTCCAGGTCCCACCGGCATCAGAGCCATCGCTGCTGCATTGAGTGCTGAGTCACGCGCCAGTCGCATGCCCGTGGCATCCTCATTGGCAACCCAGTCTGCAGGAGGTTGAAAACCAGGTGGTCTGGTTGCTCGAGGATGGTTATGGTGAAAGTCGGCGACAGAGGCGGCGGCTGTCTCAATGACCTGGCCCGCAGCTTCATAGGATGGTTCTAGGTATCCAACGTACTTCACCAAGTACTCATAATATGGCTCTTTCACACCACCTCTAGGTGTTCTTCCTCTCGGCCATCTCTTCTTGCAATCCAACACCTCCTCCACTTCCCAAAAGTCGGGCTCGGCTGGGTTGGTTTCGTGTTGTTCGTCGTCCACGATTCGTATCGGTGGAGGCGCAGGTTGTACTTGCCCTTCGACTGGAGGATGAACCGGTGCTAGAAGGTGTGAGTGGAAGCGGTTGTCAATATTCATAGTGGGCGGCAGCTCCACTTTATAGGTGTTCCCCGGCAGCACCTCCGTGATCACGTGCGGACCTGACCACTTCACGTCCAACTTCCTAGACGGTCTCTCCATCTCCCAGTTCTCGGTGCTCACCCATACCTCGTTACCTTCGACGTATCGTGGTGCTGGTGTACGGTTTTGGTTTGCGTATTCGGCTTGGACGGCTTGGGCGAGGGCCATTTGCTGTCGTAGGAACTCCTGCATGTCATGCATCTTTCTTGCGAACCTGTCTGCTGACTCCGCGTCGAGTCGTTGCCTGTGTGGCATAAGTGGCATTGGGAGCTCGAGGTGGAGCTCGGAAAAGCGTGGGTTACGTCCTGTGTTGGCGTAGAACGGTGATACCCCTGTTGTAGCTGATACGGCGTTGTTAGCAGTAAACTCGGCCAACGGGGCCCAATCCGGCCAGTCATCCTGAGCGTAATTGACGAACATGCGGAGGTACTGTTCCATCACCTTGTTCGTGTTCTCCGACTGGCCGTCCGTCTCCGGGTGATATGAAGATGAGAGCTTCTGGTTGATGCCTAGGAGGGCACAGATCCTTCGCCAAAAGGCCGATACCCATTGCGTGCCGCGATCTGAGACGATGGACTTGGGAAGCCCATGTCTGCTGAACACGTACTTCAAGAACACCAAGGCACAATGTTCGGCGGTCATCGAGAGGACAGGAATGATGTGTCTTTCCTTGGTAAGGCGGCATGTGACCGTCATGATGTTCTCGTATGTTCGTCCATCCACCGCACTCTTCCCCTCCGGCAGTTTGACGACGAAGTCGACAGCAATGTCTTCCCATGCGCCGAATGGTACAGGCAACGGCTTCAACAGTCCAGGGTACTGGATGTTGGTGCTCTTGTTCGTGTGGCAAGTGCGACAAGCTCGGACGTATTTCTTGACAAAACGAGCCATGCCTGGCCAAGTATAATTGCGAGCAACGAGTTCGTAAGTCTTTTCATCTCCCATGTGGCCCGCTGCGGCATGGTCATGGAAAGCTTGCACGATGCGAGTGCGCACCGGCACTTCTCCTTCATCAAGGGCATCTTCTGACTCTGGTGGAACGAACAGGCTGTATCCGCCATAGATGTTCTTGATGTATATCATTCCCCCAACTGGCACTGCATGACGGTCGTCGATACGATGTTTTCGTAGCAGCGTGCATGGCTCATCGCGTTCCAGTTGTTGGACGGCCTCCTCTGCTTCTGGCTGCGCATACAATTCTCGGATGGCGGTGGTGAGCGGAGTCACGACGTCGTTGGCGGAGGCGCTAAGGACTCTCGTGGAGGACAGATTCAGAACCCGGTCTGGCCCAAGCAATATCTGATGTTGTTGCTGATTGCGCAGATCAGTAAGATCGCCAGGCACAGGAAGGTCCTGTGAGCGCCGTGTGAGACTGTCCGGCTTCGTGCCTTGTACGCCTGGTCGGTACACTATCTTGAAGAAGAATTGGGACAGGAACTCGGCCCACCTAGCTTGCCTTCGGTTAAGCTGTTTCGTACTCATGAACCATTCAAGGTTCTTGTGATCAGAATACACGAGAGTAGGCTTGTCCTCTGCAGAGTCGGGGTCTGGCAGATTCTCGTAGTCGTCAGTGCCGTACTCGTTGACGGTTAGCTCCGGGCGCCATTCTTCGAAAGCTTGTACGATCGCCAAAAGCTCCTTGTCATAGATGTCGTAATTGCACTGTTGCGGATCCATCTTCTTGGACATGTATGCGATCGGATGAAGTACGCCATTCTCATCTCGTTGAGAAAGGACTGCTGCGGTCACGTAATCCGAGGCATCTGTTTCGAGAATCGTTTCTCTTCCTGGATAGAAGTGCTTCAGTGTAGGGGCGTCGATGAATGCCTGTTTCAGCGCGTCGAATGCTCGTTGGCACGACTCTGACCATTCCCATGGTACGTTCTTGCGCGTGAGTTTGGTCATGGGCAAACAGATCTTGCTAAAGTCTTTGATGAACCGCCGATAGAAGTTGGCAAACCCCGTGAACGACAAAATATCGGTAACGTTGGCGGGAGTAGGCCAGTTCTTCACGCATTCGATCTTGGCTGGATCCATTTTGATGCCTTCGTTCGTAATAATCACGCCAAGATATGTGGTCTCATGTCTGAAGAACTCGCACTTGTCGATGTCGAGCTGCAGTCCAGCAGCGTCGAGCTTTCTCAGAACCTTTAGCACATGTTGGACGTGCTCTTCCCTGGTTTTGCTGAATACAAGTGCATCATCCAGGTAGCATGATACGAAGTCATCCAAGAACTCCCTCAGAGTGTCGTTAATGAAGGATTGGAATGTTCCTGGCGCATTGCATAATCCAAAGGGCATAACCACGCATTCGAACTGCCCATACCTAGTAGTGAATGCCGTTTTCCATTCATCCCCTGCTGCAATGCGGATACGGTTGAATGCTGCAATGACATCCAGCTTAGTGAACCATTGCGCGCCTGCAATGCGGTCTAGCGTTTCCTGAAAGAGAGGGATTGGGTACCTGCTCTTTGTGGTCAGCGCGTTCAGTGCACGATAGTCGACACAAACGCGGAGTCCTCCGCCTGGTTTCTTTACTATCAGAACAGGTGCTGCTGCTGGTGACACACTGCGCTGGATGAAGCCTTTTTCGAGCTGGTCATCGACCCATTTTTTAATGACCTCGTTTTCCCGAGCGGAGAAGGAGTATGGTCTTCGAAACGGAGGGGTTTGACCGTTCTTCAGTTTGATCTCGTGGTCCACACCTGGTCTCCTTGGTGGCACCTTGTCTGCCTCCTTGCGGCTGAACAGTCTGGCCATTTCTCGGAATTCAACCGGCAGCAAAGGGGTAGGATCTTGGTCTTTGTCTTTGCCGTTCATGAATCGCTGATAGTCGTCGGCTGACACGGCAGATGCATTGAGTTGTCGCTGGGTGTAATCACCCGGGGACTTCTCCAATCTGTCCATGTTCTCCTGAGTGTTGGAGTCCACCAACATCGCAGCCGTGCCTCCTCTTACGGGCTTAGCTCGCATGCCGAATGCCTTCAGCGCACAAGCTGAGAGGGGATCGCGAGCGACTTGTTTGTCAAGGTCTTCTTTCGGATCAAACATCCACATCATATGAATTTCACAGCCTTGCCTGCGACTCATTCGCCTAAGCGCCTCTGCCGTGATGGGTTTGATATCGATCTCGGGTTCTTCTGGCATAGGCTTCGGCGCCTTCTTGGTGTGTCGAGCCGGACGCTTCAGAGTGTCAGGACCATCAGCAGGTAATGGCTTACGGGCGTGGTGTGATGCTTCCAGTTCTTCTTCAAGGTCTACTGCATGCCGCATGGCTGCCTTCGTGTTGTGTGTCTCCTGAACCACAGCTGGGACGGGTTCATCTTCATCCTCTACGTAAGGTCGTACGTAGTTAGCGAAGTTGGATCTGGAGGGTTCGAGCACTGGCATTTCGGTCTGCAGGATGCACACCGGCGTGGTTCCTTTGTCGTTGATAGACTGCACGCATACGGGTTCAGTGCTCCTCAAGCAGTTGGCGCGGCAATAGGCTGAGAACAGAGTCATGGTTCCTGACGCATAGTGGAACACAGGCTGATGCTCGTCGTGCCAGGGTCGGCCGAGGACTACATCATATTCCAGTGATGCGCAGTAACCAGACCTTGTCTCCACGTGGTCGCCGATCTGGATCTGTGCCGTTGTTCTGTGAGTGATTAGGTCACTAGCAGGTTGGCCGTCTGCTAACATCAGCCCCATGGGGTTGGGCAGTTGTATCATATCAAGGTTATTTCTGCGCGCAAAGTCGATGTCGAAGTACGTAGAGTTAGCACCATCATCATGAAAGGTTTGAGCAGGGATCTTTCCATTCACTGTGCATGGCATAACCAAATGAGAAGCTATCACTGGATTGTGTTCATCTACAGAGTGGTTTGCAGCCAGCAGGGAGTGTGCCGATATGCTCAAAACCTTGCCTCTCTCAGGAGGTCCTTGCTCATGTTCATGCTCTTGTACTCGTGACTCGTGCGGTCCACTGTGTGTTGCGCTCACAGAGTGGACTAGGCGTTTCCCGCGCCGCCGTTGTTGTTGGCATTGCCACCACCATTGCGACGGTTGTTGCTTGGGTTGTAACCTGGTGCGAAAGGACGGCGGGCAACATCGCGCAGTGGACACTGGTCTGTGTCAACGCGGCGGTGTCCCTCTTCTTCGCACTTCAGACACCGATTCTGGTCGATGCATTCTTGGGCTCGAGTCGCATCCAGAGGCTGGATGTGCTGATACTGCTGAGGACGGTCAGCCCACTTGGTCTTAGCATTCGGGTTGGTAGTGGTGTTCGTGTTGCCTCCACCGCTCGAAGTGCTATCCTTCTTGTCATCGCCACCCTTGGTGTTCTTCTTGTCACCTTGGGTCTTGTTGCTGGTCTTGCCGTGCTTAAGGTCGTAGGCTTCAAACTTGTCCTCGTAATCGTACAGTGCTGAGACAACTTGTTCGAGAGTCATCTTGGCCGTATCCTCGTTCATAATGCGGTTGTCGTAGCGCGCATTCAGCTTGCGGAGTAAGAAGTCCTTCTCGAGCTTCTTCTCCTCGGCGCCGTTGTCCAGATTGACGATGTCGGCGTTCTCGCGGAAGGATGGGTAGAAGTCGCTGAACTTCTCCTTGTCGCCTTGCTGAAGAGTGTTGAGCTTGGTCATGGCGTTGGCGTGGGCGTTGCGGGTGCCGTAGCGCTTAGCCAGATCCTCCATCATCTCATCAACGGAGGCATACTGGGTAGTTGTGCCATCCGTGGACTTGGTGAGACTAGGAATCTTTGAGTCGACATATGTCCAAGCGCCGTTCTTCAGCCAGCTCTGGACGTTTTGAAGGGAGTCCTTTACTGTACGGTACTTGGATGCTTGCAGCTTAGCTTCAGCAGCACGCTGCCATTCTTGAAACTTGATGTCGTCGCTCTTCGGGTCGAACTTGGTAGGGGCCTTCGGTTCGGTAGAAGACTTGATGCCGGTAGTCATGTTGGCATCATATGTGGTGTATGCCGAGATGGGGTTGCCATCTGAGTCCGTCTTCTTACTAGCCCTCTCGCGACTACCGCTCTTGCGACTGTTCTTGCGGTTCTTGTCCTTGTCACCATCCTCGTCGTCCGAAGAGTCAGACGAATCAGGATCTCCGTTGTTCTTCGTGGGCTTGCCGGACTTCTGAGGCTTGTTTGGCTTGCCGCCATTCTGGCGACGCTCCAGCGACTCTTCGGACTCCGTTCTCTGCGGAGGTGGGTCCTGTTTCTCCTTGGACCGCCCTCGTTCCTTCTTTTGCTTCTCGAGCTCAGCAATGCGTTCCTCGGCAGCTACAAGCTTGGCCTCAGCTGCCTTGCACTGGGTGCGGTACAGCTTCTTAGCTTCCGTGGCCTTGGCCGTATCAGCCTTGGCTTGGATAAGTTCATCGGGGTCGACGTTGATGGTGTTATCGTGCTTTGCGATCTCCTCCTTCAACTTGGTGATTTCCTCCTTGAGAGTGGTGTTCTCCGCTTGTTCCTCACCAATCGCATCCTCGAGTCGGTCCATCTGGTCCTTTGCATCTTGCGCCTTACGGAGGTTGATGCGGTTGGCCATCTCGAGTGTCGCATTTAGTTTGTGTGTGCGGCGATGGTCTGACTCGATGTCGCACAGGATCTTGTGGATCGCTTGAGGGTGGTCGTTGACCGTCTTCTTGAACTTATCGGCGTTCAGCCCATTCAGTGAGTCAAAAGCTTCCTGGAAGTTGTCGATAGTAACCCTCCTCTCAGGTGCGCTTGCACTCGTGCCCGCTCCTTCGTCTTCTGTCTCATCCTCGATGAACTCGTGCCCGCACAGATCAGCCAAGTTCAGTTCTGTTTCGGCTTCCTCCTCTTCAATCTCTTGGAGTTGGTCGAACACTTTCTTATGCTGCTTGCGGTACTGGTTGTTCTCGTCGAGGAGCTTGTTCACAATATCCTCTTCTCGTCCTTGGGTCTGAGTCGCCTGGGCTGGGTTCGCGCTGTTGGGATCCGGCGGATCAGGTGGGAGGGTGAAGAAGGATGATCTACTAAGGGACGCGCGATGGACGCGTCGGTCAGTGTTCTCTGCGCCTGCGCCTGGCGCGCCGGTGCCGGTGGGTCTTGCCATTGCTGCTGTGTTAGCTATGACCTACTTCAAGGTGCGACTCAGTCGAGTCCAACACCTGATCTCAGCACCTTGTGCTGTCGCGGTTTCTCTGCAATCTCCCGAATGCAGCTTCTCGTGTCTCTCTACACGTTGGTGATGATCTATTCGAAGTGTCACAAGCAGGTGCAAGCACGTGGTCGGATAAGGTACAAGTCGAATAGATAGCTATCTAAGAGAGGCGCGGAGAGCGCGAGATACTTAAGGGAGCGCCAAGCCGATTAGTCAGCGGCTTAGTCAGCGGCGCGCTTGTGGTGCCCACGCACGTGCGCGCGGATCGAGGTGAATGGGCGCCGGTACGGTGACACTATAAGGGACAATTTAAGAAATTGCTATTAACAATTAACCTTTCGACTACCCCTTAAGCTTAGGGGGTGGGGGACAGCATACCTTAAGAAGAGGTAGATAAGGAAATCCCATATAATAATCCGATTAAAATAAGGGAATCGGAATTTAATCATTAATAGATACACCCCTAAACTTTGTAACTAGATCCGCAAATAGGTCTAGAAACCCAACTCTAGCTATTTAGACCATTCGTTCCTCTAGGGGATACATATAAGTTAAGAGGATTGATTAGACCTAGACCTAAAACTCTAGACTCTAAGGATATCTACGATACAATCCATTAGAACAAGAAACCGAGGTACGACGAAGAACGAGTACACTCGATTCTTACTATTAAAAGGATTAAAGTCTTAGCTACTCTCTCGAAGGGACCTTAAGAGAGTAATACCTCAACTACATCGTCTAAAACAACCGGAATAGTGAACACACTACCCCCTAAACTAAAGCGATAGAAGGACCTTAACACACACCCTTATAGGGAAGCATTTAGGGTAGTAAGTGTTAAAGAATTTAAGAAGCAATTCACGATAAACACCCTGTCTTAGTGTAATAAGGTCGAAGCAGTAGGACACCCGATAACGTTAATAACTTAGGTATAGAAATATAAGCTCAACTAAAACGTAGAACTCCTAAAATACAAGGCTCGAGTATGCGCTCGAGGCGATTAAAAGGACGCTATAGGGGAAACCTACGTAGCAACCCTTTATACAAGACTCTTTAGGTATATAATAGCCCTAGTAGCCTATTTTAACCTTAAGACACTGCAGATGGACGCCGTAAACGCGTTTCTCAATGCCCCTATACTATCGCTAGTATACATATATACCCCTAAAGAATTTAAGAAGGAAGAAAAACTTCTAAGGTGCCATAAAGCCCTTTACGGATTTAAGGAGTCCCCTCTACTATAGTATTTAGAGCTTAAAAACACCCTTAACGACCTCGGCCTATCTAAAGTTACGGACTATCTCTTTATTAACAGGGAATTTTCAGTCCTAGTTTTCTTCTATATAGATAATATTTGCTTCACTTAGCCCTTAAAATCCGAATTAAGAGCTAAGAAGCTTGTTTAAGGACTGACTAACAAATACGAGATGAAGGTGATAGGACCTATTAAATAGTTCTACGGGATTCACATTACTCGCAATCGTTAACAGCGGATCCTTAAACTTAATTAGAAGGCCTATATCGAGAAGATTGGTTATCGCTACGGTATCTTAAGACCGGAGAAGAGGATTGAAACTCCCCTACTAGGGGGATATATCGGCCTTAGAAATAAACTTTAGGCTACTACGGAAGAGATTAAAGTTTACAGGTCCTAAGTAGGATCGGTAAACTTTGCAGTAGTAGAAACGCGCCCTAATATATCCTTTTTAGTCTCTCTTCTTTCTTAGCACCTAACTAACCCTATAAAGGAGGCTCTTAGGGCAGTAAGACACTTGATTCAATACCTTCTCTACACTATAGATTATTCGATCAAGTACTACGGCCTACCTAAACCCTCGGACTTAACGCTACTAGAATTCTATAGGGCCTTAGATGCCTCATTTACCGACGACAAGGAAACTCGTAGATTAAGTAAGGCCTTTGTCTTTTTTCCTTTTTAAGGGGATCATCGACTAGAGAGCAGTTAAGTAGGGAATAGTTACGAAATTAAGCACTAAATTAGAGCTGTATGCCCTTAGTTACGCCGCCTTAGAGGTCCTATAGTAGGATAGGCTCTTTAGTGCAGTTACCCTTAAATTAGAGAATCGGATACTACTATACTATAATAACTAGTAGACCATAAGGATTGTTAAGACCCTAAATAGCAGAATTAATACTAAGATGAGGTATATAGACGTCTAACAATGCTAGCTTAGGGAACAGTACTAAGTAGGACGTCTTGAAATTAGCTAGATAAGGATATAGGAGATAGCCGCGGACGGTCTAACTAAGGTCCTAACTCCTTAACAGCACTAGCGGTTTGTTAATTACCTTAATTTAGGAGATTAGCAAATAGGCATACCCTCGCTTTAATAGCTAGGGGGTGCTATCTTTACTTCACTTCTAAAATGAACACTCGCAATTCATTTAGCTAGGGGCTAAGGACACCCTACCTTTATAACTAGAGAGGACTAAAGGACTTCTAAGAATAATATAAGGCCCATAACTCGTAGCAAAGCTCACCTAACGGTCACACGCACTTATAACGTAATAACCTTATATGCTTAGCGCGAATATGACCTATATCTAATTTCTTAATCCTTCTAGCAACCCTCTCTTTTACAATCCACTTCGCACCGCCGTTAATCTCCTTACTAGGTAGCCCCTTAGCTTAGTTAGTCACCCTTTAACTACTATACTAGGGTACGACTACATCCTAGAATACTAGAACATAAGCATTAGAACCCTTAAAATAGAGCCTATTTTAGAAGTTAAGACACCTACACTACTTAATTTAGGTCTAGTCGAGCCTAAGAACGCGCTTCCTCTACTAACTACACCTAAAGAAGAACCCTTAAACCCTAGAAACAAGTCCTCTATATTAAGGGGATGTCGTAATATATAGCACGCCTACGACCTACTAGTCGTAGATAAACTAATTCTTACCTTTTGTTTAAGACGCATCGCGCGTCGTAAGGTGTACTTATGCGTGTTACGTGCGGCTTAGTAGCCGGTCGCGACCGTATATTACATGTAAGGCCACTTATAAGGGTTAGCCACTAGGCTGCCCCTTACAATTGCCTCCTCTCTCGTGCGAGCTGTCCTTAGCTCGCTAGTTACTACGTAGAGGCTCCTATGTACTTCTAGAACCATAGTTACTATACGGCCTACATGCGGGTTGCGTGCGTGTCGTTATGTAGGTGTAGGTAAGTGAGGCTTAGTTACTATGCCGACGCAGCTAGTTAGGGGTATAAAACTCTAGCCTAACCTAGCCCTTTCTTAGTACGCTCCCTAGCTTATTACCTTCGCTACACTACTACTACGCACCCGTACCGTACTATTATCGTAAGCGCCTTGCTAGCATTATTATTATTATTATGTCTACCGTGTCCTCCTCGCCGCTATTCTCTAGCCGCTCCGCCTCCTCTAGTAGCACTAGTAGCGATAGTACTACTAGCGCCGTAGAAGACGAGCGCCGCTAGGCGGCTCTAGTACGCGACGCCCCTAGAACGCCTAGTAGTCGCAAGCGACTAGCATTACCCTCGTAGCTACTAACGCCCTCGCTAGCTACTAAGCTCTCGTAGAGAATTAACATGTATATACGGTGCCTCCCGTACTTCGTTAGGGGTAAGCCTCTACGCGTGTCGCCTACGATTCGTATGCTAACCACTTGCTAGACGAGGCCGATAACTGTAATAGTGTTACTACCGGCGAGCTCCTAAAGAAGTGTAGCCGCTGTAGGCGTAGTAAACATAGCTACGTGCCTAATACTAGCTACGCTATCGCCTCGCTAGTAAGCCGCCTACGCGCCGCGCGGTCCTAGCGCGACTTCCTTACGGCTATAATAGGCTAGGCGCCTATAGACCTCTAGCAGTAGGAGCTAGTGGAGCAGATCCGCCTATGTGCCTAGCTAGGTAACGACATTAAGGAGGTAAGTCGCTACTTCGCTCGTACGAGTCGACTACTACTCGCGGGGGAGGGCTCTAGTGCGTCCCCTATGCTTCGGCTAACCCTTTCTATAGGCTATTAGGCAGTTTAATGCCTATAAGCATAAGCGTGCCGGGGAGACCCGTATGCGTGCCTCCGCCGCCGCCGCTACTACTGCCGCCGCCCCCGCCGCCGAAGCCCTCGCGCTCTAGTAGGAGTAGAACCGCGCCCTTAATAGGCTGTTCAAACTCGGCCGCGCCGTAAGTCGTATGTTCCTCGCCTACGTGTACCCTACTAACCGTAGTCCTAGTTCCTATAGGCGTAGAACATCGATACTACCGCCGCCGACTAGGCATTCTTACCTAAGTTACTACGTGACGACAACTGAGGCGCTCGCCTTATACGCTACTCGCGGGCTCCTCGCCTTATACGCTACTCGCGGGCTCCTCGCCTTATACGCTACTCGCGGGCTCCTCGCCTACTACTACTCTACGTAGCCCCTAGTAGGCGCGCTACTCTTTAGCTTTTATTTTGTTTATAGTTAAGAAAAGTTTTATTTATGCTCTAGTACTAGTCTTATTTGCTTCTCCTTAACGCCTTATAGTCGGCTACTATGCGATCCGTATTCGCGAGGCCCTCCGCCGGTTCCTAGCTATTATACTCCTCTAGCTAGTCCTTCTACTAGACTAGATACTGTAGCTTACCCTTGCGCTTACGCCTATCTAGTACTACCTCTACCTTATACTCTCCGTCCTTATTAGCTAGAGGGGGTACGGGTCCATCCTTATCGCTACCGATATACGGCTCGAGGAGAGAGACATAGAAGACGTTATAGAGCCTTAAGTCGGCTAGTAGCGCTAGGCGGTACGCCTACGAACCGATAGCGTCCGTAATGCGGTATAGACCGATAAACTTCGGACCTATCTTCTTCTTTAGCACTGCTAACTTAAGGTTCTTCGTTAATAATAGGACTAAGTTACCTACGCGGTAGGTCTTAGCTTAGTAGGTCTTATTATAGTAGCGAGCCTAGCTTTCTACTGTAGCCTTCTATCGCTCCTCGAGTATAGCGCGTAGTTTTCGTATGCGACTCGTGGCTATTACCGCTACTAGTACTTCCCCCCCCCCTAGGTCTCGTCTCGAGATCTAGTTAGTGCAGGGGCAATCTTAGGTCGCTAACCGTACGCTATTTCGAACGGACTTATCCGTAGTATTAGGTGGATACTATTATTAGCTACGAATTTAGTAACTACAAGCCACTTAGCCCACTTAGTTTAATTATTACTATAGTAATAACGAAGGTATTGTTCGAGGGTTTAGTTTACCCTCTTAGTTTAGCCGTTAGTCTAAGGGTGAAAGGCCGTAGATAGCTTACGCTTTATACGCGCCTCGAAGTAGAAGTTACTCTAAAACTAACTAGTAAAGACCGGACCTCGGTCGCTTACTATACCTAACGGGACACTATAGTGTCGTACGACTTCGTCTCGTAGGAGCCTCGTAAGCTCTACGGCTATGCAAGTCTTCGTCGTCGGGATGTATAAGCTCATTTTTAAGTAGCGATCAACTATTACTAGGATCGCATTATATACGCAACCGGCTCGCGTGCTTAGAGGTAGGTCCGTAATGAAATCTATAGTGATTTTCTACTACGGTCGCTCCGGTCTAGGAAGCGGTTATAGCTCGCCGTAGGGTCGATAGCGCCTCGCCTTCGAACCCTAGTAGGTTCTATAGGCTTGAACGTATTATTTCACGTCCGTGCTAAGTAAGTCCTACTAATAATTACGTCGCAATAGCTCTTTAGTCTTAGTCCTTCTAAAGTAACCCGCGAGGACGTCGTCGTAGTGTATACGAATTAGATGCAACCTGATTGCGTGATCCCTAGGTACTACGATCGCGTCTCCGTAGTACATAAGGTTATCCTTCATATACTATCCCTTAGCGTCCCTCGCGCTTAGCGCCTACGCTAAGCATGCGACATACTAGTCGTCTTACTACTACGCGATCTTTATTAAGAGTAGGATTAACTTACCCGTCGAGCTATAAGCTTAACCCTATATTACTATAGCGTACACTACTACTAGTAAAGACGGCTTATCTTAATAGGGAAGGTCACCTCTCCGTACTACTATCGCCGCGCCTATGTCGCCCTACATTGCCTCGTAGGTAGTAAGCACGCACTTTACCGTCGGCTCGCTTATCCCTTCTAGAGACTCCTTCTAGAAAGACAGCTTACTTTATAAGGTAGGTAGCAAGTTCGAAGTTTATTACGTTATAGCTACGTAGTTACTACGTCTCGAAGGCGCGTCGGCTAGGTTAGTCTTACCCGGCCGATACTCTACTATAAAATTAAAAGACTATAGGAACGTAGCCTATCGAGCTTACCGCCCATTTAGCTGCTTTACTGTTATAAAGCCCTATAGGTTAGCGTAGTCGACTAGTACTCGTACCGTATACGTAGCGCCCTCTAAGTATAGCCTCTAATGCTTAAAAGCCTTAACTACTGTAAGTAGCTCCTAATCGTGCGTCTCGTAGTTGCACTTAGCTAGTATTATCTTACGTAAATAGAACGCGATAGGATGCTACTTAGTACTAAACAATTAGGATATAATACCTACGATCGCGAAACCTAAGGCATCCGTCTCGACTCGCGTGCGTAGCGTAGGATCGAAGTGCCTAAGTATTAGTGCACCTAAGAATCCGGCCTTAAGCTATCGAAACGCCTACTCTTCGCTTAAGGTCTACGTAAGAGGGCCGTGCTTCTTACCGTCCTTAGATCCCTTTAGTAGGTCCGTTAGGGGCTTGTAGACCCTTAAGTATCCTTCTATAAAACGCCGGTAGAAGTTGCAAAACCTAAGGAAGGACTAGATCTTATAAAAGGTCGTAGGTGTAGGCCATTCCTCGATAGCGGCTACCCTACTCCTATCTATCGACACGCCTACGGCGCTTACGACAAACCTAAGGAACTCTACACTCTCCTAGAAGAAGTGACACTTCTTAGGGTTTGCGAATAGGGTAAACTTTCGTAGCCTCTCTAGCACCGCGCGTACGGCTCGCACGTGTGCCTTACGCGTCTCGCTATAGATGAGGATATTATCTAGATAGACTACGTAAATGTCATTAACTAAGCCGGTTAGCGCCTTATTAATATACCCTTAAAAGATTACCGGTACGTTAGTTAACCCGAACGGCATCACTAGGTACTCGTAGTGTCCGTATCGCGTGCGAAACGTAGTCTTCCACTTATCGCCTCGCTTAATAGGGATACGATAGTAGGCGTCCTTTAAATCGATTGTAGTAAAGAACCTAGAACCTAACAGCCTATCTAGCGTCTCGCTAATTAGGGGTAGGGGGTATCGGTTCTTTACTATAATCTTATTTAGGCCTCTGTAATTAATATAGAGCCTAAGAGTGCTATTCTTCTTTAGTACGAATAGGATAGGCGCACCCGCCTCGCTTACGGACCGCCTAATTCACCCCTTCTCTATTGCTTACGTAAGGTACTTCTTTAAGGCCTCTAACTCAGTTAAGGACTAGTAGTATAGCGGCTTAAAAGGGGGTTTCTTTCCTTTAACAAGATTAATCGTATACTTAACCCCGTCGGGCATCTTACGCTTCGCCTGCTTATTAGGTACGTATACATCTCGGAAGTCTACAAATTCTTTAGGCTACGAGGGGCCCTCTCCTTTAGGTACTGCTATAGTAATAGCCCGAACACTTATCGTATAACCCTACTTTAAGCTCTCGAGATCCTTAAGGAACTCGCGTGCGTTACGCTACTAAACCGCAGGCGTCTCTACACCGTAGTACTACTAGTTATCCTTATCGGCCTTTACTATCCGATTACGATACCGCTAGGGTCTACCTAAAATTACTAATAGCCTACCTATAGGTACCGCGTAGTAGATGGCGTTGACACGGACAAGACAGCAACAGGGCGCAAACGTGTATTAGCCTTAGTATCGAGTAAGTTCTACGAAGAAGAGAAGTAAGAAGTCGCGAGAAGCGCGTGATAAGATCGGGCCCGAATCTAGGGTCCGGGCGCGCTAGGGCGCGAGGTCACGTGACACCGAAGTGCGTCTGTGCAAAGGTAAACCGTGACACCACCCCCCCTCTCAAACCGCCGTACGCCCTCGTACGCGTGAATCAATCGCCATGGGGTATATCCATCAAACGCCATTACCCAATTCAATCCAATCCAATCTAGTCTGTCGTGTGTATGTATGAAGTCGAGTGCGAGGAAGACCCTGTGCGTCTGGAGGCAGCAGCTCGCTTGGGCCGTCGCAACAGAGAGTTGTATATCTTGCCGCAGCAAGCCTCAAGCGAAGACAGTATCACACCGCAGTGTGCCTTGTGTCCACCAACTGTATATCAAGCCTCAGCTTGCCTCAAGTTGTATCTGCGCTCCGCCGGTGCTTTGTGGGGCTCACTATTGGCAACGATGTCTGGGTCGTCCAGTATCCACCCTTCAGGTTTGCGCCAACCAGGTGGTGGACCGGCTGCTGACGGGTTCTTGTGATGATAGTCTGCCATCGCCTCCTCGGCACTACCTTTCAGTTTGCTGTAAGGCACCTCTGTGATAGCACCACCTTCCCAGCGGACGGTGTACTTCACGTGCTTCTTGGCTTTGCCAGTCCACCTGCTGTCCACAATCGCCTCAACCGCGTACTCGTCGGGTTCGTCGCCGTCTGAAGCCTCGATAAGTGGTTGGCCTTGGCTCTGGTTCGGGAATGGGTCGTCATTCGCAGGTCGCAACACGCTGGTGTGAAAGCGTGGGTATATGCGCATGCTCTCCTGTAGGTCGAGCTCGTACACATCGGGGTTGACTCTTCGTGTAATCGTGAAGGGACCTGCGTTCTTATGGTCAAGTTTCTTGCAGGGCCTTCGAGTGCGGATGTTTCTGGTATCCAGCCAAACCTTGTCTCCAATCGCGTATCGTGGCGCGGGCTTGCGCTTGGTGGCATCCGCGTATTTTGCCTGCGTGTAGTTAAGCTGTGTGATGCAGTGCGCGTTGACATTCTCCATAAAAGATGCAAAATCTTCTGCGTGCCGCTTCGACAAGGCCTGTGCTTTCGGAAGCTTGGCAGGGGGTCCGGGAGCCTGAGGCAGCACCTCCATACGAGGATTGCGGCCTAAGGTTGCAAAGAAAGGTGATACACCTGTAGCAGCGCTTTGCTGGTTGTTCAAGGCGAACTCTGCGATAGGCAGCCATTGGACCCAGTCGTCCTGCATGTAGTTGACGTATGCGCGGAGGTACTGCTCCATCGACTGATTCGTGCGCTCTGACTGCCCATCTGTCTGAGGGTGAAAAGCCGTCGAAATCTTTGTGCGTATGCCGAGTCGTATCATCAGTGCTTTCCAGAATTGGCTGACCCATTGACTCCCACGGTCCGACACTGCGGTCTCGAACAGTCCTTGGTCCTTGATCACATGCTTCAGTACTGCGTCAGCAGCCGTTTCAGGGGTCAGATCCACAACCGGCATGAGATGCTTCTTCTTAGTTAGCCTGCAGGTGAGGGTGAGTATATTCTCGTATTTCACGCCCTCAGCACTGTAGCTCTCAGGCAACTCCACCACGTAGTCCAGTGCTACTTCCTTGTATGCACCGTCAGGGACGGGCAGCTGTCGCAACGCTCCTTGGTAGGCGTCGTGGAAAGCTTTGGACCTCGTGCAGATGTAACAGTTCTTGACGTACTTGGCGACATCTGCGGCGAGTCCAGGCCAGTAGTACGTACGGGTGAGGAGGTCGACGGTCTTTTCGCGACCTGGATGTCCTGCAAGCGGAGCATCATGGTGTCTTGCCATAAGCTCTGGTCGTAGATCGTATGGCACATACGTGCGGCCTTGTATCTCAATCAAGGCGCCTTCCAGTTCGCAGTCACTAAGCGAGATGTGGGCAGAGCCCTCCAGGTTCTGTGGAAGCGTTCGGGCCTTGTCGTCGGCCAACGCCCTCTTGATACCGCATGCCAGATCGTCCTTAGCGTATGCTTCTTCTATGAGTTCCTCGATGGAAGCTTCATTTGCTTCCAGCACACAGAGAGCCAGGTGATACTGATCTACAGCTGTGCGATGCGTAGTCATTGCTGACAGTCTCAGGCGCTCGCGTACCTCCGGAGGAAGGTTGCGCGGCTTCAACACTGCTTGTTGCCGGTGTTTCACATCATCCTCATCGTCCATGTCTTGTCTGCGACGAGTGAGGCTATCAGGTTTCGTCCCGAGCTTGCCAGGGCGGTATTCGATCTGGAAGTCGAACCCGGACAGGAACTCGCTCCAGCGGGCCTGTCGACGCGTAAGTTGCTTAGTAGTCATAAACCACTCCAAGCCTTTGTGATCTGTAAGCACCTTGGATGGTGCACTCATCAATTCAGGGCGCCATTCCTCAAATGCGCGGACAATGGCCATAAGCTCTTTGTCGTAAATCTCGTAGTTGCACTCAGCCGGGTTCATCTTCGTTGAATAGAACGCGATGGGGTGCAGCTCGCCGTCATCTCCCACTTGAGAGAGCACACCAGCAGTGCATCGGTCTGATGAGTCAGTCTCCACAACACAGGGCTTGGTGATGTCGAAGTGCGCCAGGACTGGGCGCTTGCAGAAAGCTGCCTTTAGTGTCTCGAACGCATTTTGGCAGTCGGAGCTCCACACGAAGGGTGCACGGTTCTTGAGTGCATTGCCGCGTGTGAGATCGGTCAGAGGCATGACGATGCCGGAGAAGTTGTCAACAAATCTCCTGTAGAAGTTGGCTAACCCAAGGAAGGACAGCACATCCTTCAAGCTCTGTGGTGTTGCCCAATCCATGATAGTCTGGACTTTGGATTCATCCATCTGAATGCCTTTGTCAGTGATGATTAGCCCTAGGAACTTGACGCTCTTCTGGAAGAAGCGGCACTTGTGAACATCAATCGGAAGTCGCGCGTCGATCAGACACTGGATGATAGTGCGTACGTGCTTCACGTGCTCCTCAAACGAGCCATGCGTGAACACGATGCAATCATCCAGGTATGCAGACACGAAGTCATCCAAGTGTCTACACAGGGCCTTGTTGATGTATGCTTGGAACGCGCTGGGCGCATTGCATAATCCGAAGGGCACCACCAGCCATTCGTACGTGCCGTACCTGGTGGTAAAGGCTGTCTTCCACTCATCACCTTCCCGGATGCGCAGTTCGTTGAAAGCAGCAATAATGTCGAGGGTCGTGAACCACTGGGCACCACTCATTCGTGCTAGTGTCTCACGCACCTGTGGTATCGGATACCTGTTCTTGATAGTGATGGCATTCACTGCCCGGTAATCCACACACACGCGCAAGCCGCCTCCAGGCTTCTTGACAATGATAACAGGGCTAGCAATCTGCGAGGTAGAGCGTCGAATCTTGCCCGCTGCTTCCTCTTTGTCGACATGGGCTTTGGTGACATCTAGCTCGGGCTTCGACATAGAGTAAGGGCGCTTGAAAGGCAGTTTAGCGCCTTCAACGAATTCAATCGCTAGGTCCGATTCTGGTCGATGAGGTGGCAGGCCCTCCGCGACAGTCGGGTCAAATCCGTGCTTCAGGTCCTTCAGCTGTTGAGGCAGCAAGCTCTCTACTTCTCGCATAGTTGCTTGCTTCTTGTTCATGTAAATAGCTTTGTCTTCAGCAGTCATTGCGCTCAATCGTACGCTAATGTCGTGGAGAAGTTCTTCGGTCGTGGGTTCTGGTTCATCCGGGTCAAGAGTCCCCATCTCCCAGACCAGGTATCCTTCTTCAAGGTTCTCCTCACATGCCTCGCCGATAGTCATGCTGGAGACTTGGATCGGAGGCGTCTGGAGATGAGGGATGGCGTGTTGCATGCGGACCTTCGTGCCACCAATAGTCGTCGGGCAGGGGTCGCAGTGCTCAGCACAATATTTCTCGGTGAAGGTGAATGTATTCGCCCTCCAATCTGGCACAGGACAGTGCTTCTGAAACCATGGGATCCCCAGAACGAGATCGTAGTCCAGGTCGGTAACGAAGCAGTTGATTTCTTCTGTGTGTCCGTTCAGATCCAAGTCTGCCTTCACACATTCAGTGGCTTGTCCGGATGCTTCAGGGTTCGCTCCCAAGCCGATACTCCATGCTTGCGGCAGTCTAGTCCTGGACAGATGCTTCTTAGCAAACGCTGTGCTACAGAAGAAGGACTCAGCGCCTGGGTCCATTAGAATGCGAGCGAGTTCGCCGCCTACTAGTCCACAGACGACGATGTGAGAGCTCCTAGGAGGGAGATCCATCGCTTGCATAGCATGCAGTGCAACTTCTGGGCTGAAGATCACCGGCATGTCGTCTACGGCCGTCTCCTGCTGCGCAGGGTTCTTCTTTCCTCCATGTCGATGGTGTAACAACGGTGATGTAACCTTCGGCAGAGGTGTGACCGCTGGCGGTCTAGGTGGCACTACCTTCGGAGGGTCAGTGCCAGGCGCACTCACTGGCTCCTGGTCGTTGCGCATACGACCAGAGCCTAGGCTTCCCCCGACGGCGAAGCCTCCAGCTCAATCAGGTCCTCGACTTGCATGGAAGAGTTCTTCGTAGTGTTGGTGGTGTTGTTACCACCAGACTTCTTGAACTTCTTGAATGGACACTTTGGAACCCAAGGTCCCTTGTGGTCGGTGCTCTTGCATGCGTAACAGAACACGTCTTCCTTTGGGCGGTTCACGTCCTCCTTCGTGAGGTTGCGGAAGATCACGCCCTCCTTCTTGGCAGCTTCAAGATCATATTCGCTGCGGATCTTGTCATTGTGGTGGATGTGCTTAGGCTTGCCATCTCCGCCTCCACGACGGTCAGCGCCACTTCCACCACCAGGAGCACCGCCTCCATTGCGGTTGTTGTTGTTGCCGCCAGGACCTTGAGCGTCGTTCAGGCGCAACTCGGCGTCTCGCAGATAGCGCTGCATAGCCGTCAGGTCGGTGAATTCTTCGCGGTAAGCGAGCGCTGTCTTTAGCGATTTGTTGAGCTTGTCTGCCATGTCCTCACAGAGCTCTTCATCTGTCTTGCTGAGGTACATGCCGTGTTCCAGGAATTCTGCGCAGAAGTCGTCGAAACCGCGGTTGTTCTGGTAGCAGTTCTGGTACGCCTTCCGATGCTTCTTCATCTCATGATGTTCTCCGAACGAGTCGTTCAACACTGCCATGAGGTCCTTCCAGGTAACCCCAGGCTTTCTCTTGTGAGGTCGCAATCGGGCGTTGGCATTGCCAACCACGAATGAGCTGAACACGGTCAGGCAAGCTGAGGGCAACCGGCCACAGACTTCCTCCATCTCCATGTATCCCTCCATCTTCTCCTTCCATTCTTGGAAGTTCAGTTCGTCCTTCAGGCCAGGTGTGCCTGCTGAGAAGGTCGGAATCTTTCTCGAATCAATGGGGTTGCGTAATCCCCCGCCATGCTGCTGTGCTGTAGGGACGGACACCACTGTCGAGGCGTCGTCATCGCCACCATTCACAGTGGAGCTTGTCTTAGGCTTGGGTGTCGGAAGCTCGACGCCCGGATCATCACCGTCAAGCAGCAGCTCGAGTGCTGACTTCTGACGTGCTGGCTTCGGTGGCGGTATGGGCTCCTTGGGCTTCAGAGCTGCAATCTGCTCATCACGCTCCTTCACCTGCGCCTGCAGGGAGGTGATCTTGACTGCACCGCGCTCGTTTACACTCTGCAACGTGGCCAGCTCTGTCCGCGACTCCTCCAACTCACCAACCAGGTCCGTGTTGCGTGCACGTAGGTTCTGAATCTCGGTAGCTGCCTTAATCTCCAGTGCTTTCAATCTAGTCACCTCTTTCGCTGTTTCTTGGTCATCGTCACCTAACGCGTTCAAGGTCTCCTGTAACGTCTGCAGTTCGTCCTTGACCCGGTTGTTCTCTGCCTGTAGCCGCTTCTTCTGATCGGCTAGGTGTTCTGCTCGTGCTTTCAGCCCGAGGAAGGAGATGCGATACTCGTCGAGTACGTCAAGCCAAGCGTCTGGGTTCTTCCGGACGGCTCGCTCGAGTTCCTCGGCGGTAACTACTTGAAACTCGGAGGGGATGTACCGGGCTCTGTATTCCAGCTCTTCACCCTCATGTCGGTCAATGGGTATCGCGTGCCGGAAGCTGAGGTTGTCCTCCTTGCGGGCGCGAGTTCCCTGGGCCAGCGTGTCCTCGCCTCCAATTGCGAGTCGCAGGTCCTTCTCAGTTTGACGACGGTTGTATTCTGCCTGCAGACGCTCCTGGTGCTGCTGCTGTTGTACCCGCCGACGCTCCTCTTGCTGACGAGCCTGCTCAGCACCATCTCGACCCTGAGTCTCGTCTTGTGTCTCTTGCGCCATCTTGCGCAGTCGTTCTACACCCTGGGTGTCGTCGAAATCCGGATTCCACTCTGACTCGTCTTCCACCTCACGTTGTCCTTCGGTTAGTGTGCCGTTCTGTCGTTGGCGCGCGTCGCGGAGGAACTTCTTCGTGAGTGGGTTAAGGTTCAGGTTGGGAATGAATGAGGATTCGTCTGCTCCGAGTGTCGTCTGGTTTGCGGCCATTCGGACTCGGTGTCGCACGCGCGTTTCTGTGCACACGTGGTCGGGGTGATCGCTTGCGGCGATCGAGGGTGGTAGAACTTAATGACACGGACAAGACAGCAACAGGGCGCAAACGTGTATTAGCCTTAGTATCGAGTAAGTTCTACGAAGAAGAGAAGTAAGAAGTCGCGAGAAGCGCGTGATAAGATCGGGCCCGAATCTAGGGTCCGGGCGCGCTAGGGCGCGAGGTCACGTGACACCGAAGTGCGTCTGTGCAAAGGTAAACCGTGACAGGCGTCACTTACGCGCTCTACTCCCGCGTTATTAGCGAGTCGCAGCCGAACCGTAAAGGCGCCGTAGTAATACCCTAGGTTATGCGTATACGACTCTAACTTCGGTAGCCTTACCCTATTAATAGGTTGTATTTAATGTCGGAGTACATACTTATACGACACTAGGCTAAGATCCGTACAGTTATCTAGGAGAAACGTAGCCTCGCGAAAGCCCTTACGAGTGTTACGGAACAGTGTTATCGGTGCAAATGGTTGGACAACGGAGCAGGAAACCAGACGAAGCTGCAGACATGGATGCCTAGGGAGTCACGTGACAGAGCGATCAGGACTGATCGGTCCTGATCACTCTTGATCAGTTGATCAGACTCGCTCAGGGCAGAGCAGGACAGATCACGCCAAGACATGGCACTATATAGACGACGCTTCTTTACGAGTAGATAGGAGCCTCGTGCTCAACTCATTTTAAGTATACACCATATACTGTTTGGAACCACTACCTTCATAACTGATTGAGACATCCCTGCAAAGATCCAAGCCCGAGTTGTGATAACGTACAGCGGTTCCTAACAACGAGTCTCGACTACGCCTCGCAAGTGACGCGCTAGACACGCATCTACTCGCCTTAAGGGGTCGACTTTAGGAAAACTCGGACTTAGGAGCGACCCACTTATAGTCCTCTACCTTTTCCCTAGTCGCTACCCTTCTTAGTTAGAGCCTTCGCAGCGTCTACCCTACGAACCGCTTACGCGTCACGGTCCTTCCATAGGTGCCTATTCGGGCAATCCGTCTTAATGTAACCCTTCTTATAGCATCTATAGCACTCCGCTTTAGTCCTATCGAAGGTTATAGACGATCCGCCGGCGTCCCGCTAGTAACTCGCACCCGGGTCGCGCGACGCCTAACTATGCTTCTACTACTTCGAGCTACGATCGCTTCGCCCTTAGTCGCCCTTAGTCTCTCGCCTACGGCGACTATGCTGCCCGCGGTCGTGCCCTCCGCTACTACGCTCCGTGCTTTTAATACGCGAAGCTAGGATTACTAGTTCCTCTCTAGTTGTTAAGATGTTATAAAACTTAACGATTACGGACCGTAGGCTAGGCGTAAGCTTAGCGAGCATATGTCGCACGCGTTGCGCCTCCGTATAGTCCCCTAACTAATCCTCTATAACATCTAGCTTAGTGTCACGAAGCGACC
Organism: Nothopassalora personata; assembly: GCA_033816765.1. Taxonomy (NCBI): domain Eukaryota; kingdom Fungi; phylum Ascomycota; class Dothideomycetes; order Mycosphaerellales; family Mycosphaerellaceae; genus Nothopassalora; species Nothopassalora personata. The sequence goes on along the minus strand of CM066287.1, from coordinate 2,792,007 downwards.
TTGATTTGGATGTTCGGTCACGTGATCAGGGTCACGTGATCTCCCGGCGCTAGCGCGACGCCTCGGCGCTTTGCTTTATCTTTCGTACTTCGCGCGTTACCTCTAGATACTTCGTCTAACTACGTCTCTATTCCCTACACCCTACGTTTCCCTCTTACACTCGTAGGCCTCGTGTCAGTTAGTTAGACCACCCTTCTTTCCGATTATCTACATGCACTGCGCTGCAGAAACATCAGGAAAGTACCGCCGCTGCCGACTGCGACAGCGACTACTATAACTACCGACACACCTACCTACCCTTTCGCGACCCGATCTGCCAATCGCCCGCGATCATGACTACAGACGACAACGAGCCCGGCGACGCCATCGCCGCAGCACTGAAGAGACATCAAGAACAACACCCCGAATCAACCAAGACTCGAGACGCCGAAATCGAGGAAGTTAGGCTCCGAGGGCGGCAAGCCCTGCGGCAGCACAAGAGCGAGGAAGCACTGAGGCGGCATGGCCTGAACGGCGAGGAAGAGCAGACGCAGGATGCACCTGTCGTCGAGTCGCCGAAGTCACCACCTCAGTCTGGAGGACAGCCGCATGTGACAGTGCAGGCCGAAGAAGATGAGATCGACGATGAGCCCGAGGAGGACGAGATCGAGGATGAAGATGAGGATGATCTCGATACCAATTCGTCATACCAACTGCCTCAAGGCATGTTCGACCTGCGCGAGCTAGACGCGACAGGTGAAACCCAATTCAACGACGAAGAAGATGTAGCTACACGCATCTTCAAGCTCCAGGACATGCAGAAGTTGTTTGAGGAGTCCAAGTCAGGAGTCCCAGACTATGACAACACCGCAACTCAGTGGGCTACTCGAGTAGCCGCTGTCAGAAGCGCAGCAGCAGCTCTTCCAGCCTCCCGCGAGTCCAGAAGCCTGCAGCGACAAGCAGCGGCGTTGCCTTCGACTGTGCCAGGCCGTCGCCCATCACCCATCAACCGTGACCGTGACCGCCACGGTTTCACGACACGAACAGAGCAAGAGCTCGACAGCTCGCTCATGTCCGCTACATCGAGGATTGCATCCCAAGTCCCGGGTGCATACTCCCAAGATACTATCGGTCGTTCTCAGTCTCAACCTCAAGAACGCCAAAGCCGTCGAGCGAGTCCAAAGCCATCGGTGTCCTACCCGGTTCTACCACCACGCGCCCCGACACCACCACTGCCAGCACCGAAGCCTGTGAAGGCTAAGGTGGGACCGAGTCCGCTACAACAGATGGAGTCCGCGGCAGAGCGAGAAGAACCGGAAGAGGACTACATCGACATGAATAACTTCGTCAACCACAACACCGACTACTACGAAGCGGAGGATTATCGGGCAGTCACCGCGAACGACTTCATCTCCAAAGTGCGGAAGCACCCAAACACCTGGCTGCAGGCCCTTAAGGATATGGGCGCCACGCTCATGGAAATTCAGGACAACTACGAACAGCTCGAGAACGTCTACAACCAGGACCAGGCTACCCACAGGAAGATCGTCAAGAATCTAAATAGCAAGATCTCTGATCTTCGCCAAGAAAACGACACTGCGGTCGGCAAGCTCGACACCGCAGCAGATCAGATCGAGGACCTGAATGAGAAGCTGAAGCAGGCACAGGAAGAAGCCAGAATCCACCTTGCCAACCTCAAGTCCGCGGAGACCGACTGTGACGGTTTCATGGACGACATCGACGAACGTGACAACACCATTAAGCAGATGGCAGATCGCATCACGCAGCTGGAAGCACAGGTCGGCGCTACCGGTGCAGCACCTAAGCCTGCTAAGGGTACAGGCCTTCGTGAGAGCCGTCGCACCACCCCACAAGTCGAAAACGCATACAGCACCAACGGTGGACTGTTCGGCAACGGAGACGGAGGTCGCACTATTCGTGAGACCGGCATTCGCACTCCTGCCCCGGGCATCAACCGGAGTGTTCGCCCAACACCTGCGCTGTCAACGTCCTCTTCGTACTTCTACCAGTCCAAAACAAAGCGCGATCACCCCGAGAAGTTCGACAACAACGGCAAGCCACCGTACAAGAACTGGAAGATCGCTATGGATGGTAAGATTCGCGCGTCTTATGATGAGAGCACGCCCATGTTCGAGATCCTCGATTACGTCCGCGACCGCACTTCCGGCTTCCCTTTCGACTTCACGGACGCCAACATCAACAGCGAAGCTTGGGAGTCATTGGAACAGATGTGGGCAGATCTCGACAAGCAGTTCGGTGACAAGGACACAGTAGAGAAGGCGCAAGCAGAGCTCGCCAACCTGAAGATGGTGAACACCGAGACCTTCACCGCATTTGTCACTAAGTACAAGACTCTATGTTTGAAGGCAGGAGAAGAGATGTCATCCCGCAAGCTGTGGACACGTCTCACACCTAAGTGGCAGAACGAGCTCAAGAAGGAGCGTGGTGACTCTTTCGCCGAGTTCCAACAAGCTGGCTACGATCTCGAGGAGAGTGATCAGCTCATCAAGATGTACAAGCCCGAAGCACCGGCTCCCCCTACAGGCAATGGCAATGGCAACCGCAACACCCGTGGCCGCGGTGGCAGCGCACTAGGCAACACTACCATCATCGGTAATGCCGCCATGACCACATCCAACACCGAGACCGGCAACGAGCGAAAGAACAAGAAGCGCAGCGAGCCAGTTACCCGCATCCTGCCTGCCTCTTGGAAAGTGGTCGGTCAATTGACCAAGGAACAGAAGGAAGCAATGGCAGCTAATGGCCAATGCTGGCGCTGTCGTCGTACCGACCGTACGCACGTCTTGCCACAGGATCCAGCTTGCCCCTTCCACTACAACAAGGGCAATTGGGACTTCAGCAACCTCATTACTAGAGAGATGAGCGTCGACGAGTTCCGCCGTCAGCATGGTGTGGGCGACACTACTCGCCTCGCCGCCCTTGCCACCGAAGCACCAACAGCAGCCCCCGACCAGGGAAATGCTCAGGCTTAGAGTCAAGTCGCGACCCTAAGCCTTGCTCAAACGAAGAACATGAAGAAGAGATGAACCTTTGCACCCTAAGAGATGACGATTATGACAACAACGAACTTGCACTGTCTTGTGCCGAGACAGCAGGAGGCATCCAGAACGTCACTGTCCAGCCTAGACAGGGCAAACACCTTGTATGCTCTGCAAAGGTACACAGTAGACTAGGACCTCATAATGCAAAAAGTTTGATCGACACAGGCGCAACAGACCTCTTCATCCATAACAACTTCGTGCGCACACATCACCTTGACCTTATCCCTCTTGCGAAACCTAAGCGTTTGCGACTTGCGGACGGGCACCGCTCTATGATAACACATGCAGTCCTCGTCACCCTGGACGTCGGAGCACATCGCGACCAGGATCTGTACTACGTTACAGACCTTGACACATATGACATCGTCATCGGAATGTCATGGCTAGAACAACATGACCCCGAGATCAGCTTCAAGAACAGGACAATGACCTTCAACAGCACGAACTGCTGCTTGAACCATAACTTCAGAAGTCTGGTCTGCGTCGTAACAATAGATCGTCGCGGCAAGACCCACAACGTCGACCCTGACTTTCACAGCTCTGATGATATCGACATCGTCAGTGCGCAAGCGTTCATGAAGATGTCAAAGGATAAGGACAATCAGCTCTTTGCCCTTTGGCCTGAAGACCTAACACCACCACCTGACGACGTCCCACCCGAACCACCCGATAAGCCGCCACCGCAAGATCCGTTTGGGGGGGAGGGAGAACAACTTTCATGCTTCGCGATGGCGCCAGAGGACTGGGAACGCTCTATGATAACACATGCAGTCCTCGTCACCCTGGACGTCGGAGCACATCGCGACCAGGATCTGTACTACGTTACAGACCTTGACACATATGACATCGTCATCGGAATGTCATGGCTAGAACAACATGACCCCGAGATCAGCTTCAAGAACAGGACAATGACCTTCAACAGCACGAACTGCTGCTTGAACCATAACTTCAGAAGTCTGGTCTGCGTCGTAACAATAGATCGTCGCGGCAAGACCCACAACGTCGACCCTGACTTTCACAGCTCTGATGATATCGACATCGTCAGTGCGCAAGCGTTCATGAAGATGTCAAAGGATAAGGACAATCAGCTCTTTGCCCTTTGGCCTGAAGACCTAACACCACCACCTGACGACGTCCCACCCGAACCACCCGATAAGCCGCCACCGCAAGATCCGTTTGGGGGGGAGGGAGAACAACTTTCATGCTTCGCGATGGCGCCAGAGGACTGGGAACGCTTCATGACAGCGTGCAAGAAGTCGAACCCAGAAGAAAAGCTGCCAGCAGTGCTTAAGGATCTAGCTCTGTACTTCAAGCACAAGTCGGAGTTTGTACTGCCTGAGCATGGTCCTAGTGACCATGAGATTAAGCTCAAACCAGGTACTACACCGCCTTATCGCAAGATGATCCCAATGAATGCTGAGCAGTTGGCCGTGGTACGGAAGTTTCTCGACGATGGCCTTGCAAACGGTTCATTGCAAGAAAGCAAGTCGCCCTGCGCATCACCACTGCTCATTGTCAAGAAGCCTGGTGGTGGACTGCGCGTATGCGTCGATTACAGAGCATTGAACGCCCTCACGATTAAGGACCGATATCCTATTCCTTTGATCCGAGAAACCCTGGATCGTCTGGCTAAGGCCAAGATGTTCTCGAAACTCGACATCGTAGCAGCATTCAACAACCTTCGCATTGCGCATGGACAGGAATGGCTGACAGCCTTCATCACAAGATATGGCCTCTACGAGTTCAAGGTTATGCCGTTCGGGCTCTGCAACGGGCCAAGCAGTTGGCAGAGACGAATCAATGAAGTACTGCGAGAGTACCTCGATCGGTTCTGCACAGTCTATCTTGACGATGTTCTCATCTACAGCGACAGCGAAGAAGAACATGTCCAGCACGTACGAGCAGTCATTAAGAAAGTAGGCGAAGCCGGTATGCCTATCGACATTGACAAGAGCGAATTCTTCGTCAAGAAGATCAAGTACCTTGGCCTTATTGTCACTACCGAAGGTATCGAGATGGATCCAGTTAAGGTTGAAGCAATCCAGAACTGGGAGACACCCCGGAACGTCAAGGACGTCCTTGCGTTCCTCGGGTTCAGTGGTTTCTACAGACGCTTCATCTATGAGTATTCAAGAGTCGTGCGCAAGCTCACAGCACTGACAAAGAAAGATACACCCTGGCAGTGGGACGAGGGATGCCAGCAAGCATTCGATAAGCTGAAGAAGCGATTCGTCTCAGCACCAATCCTGGCACACTTCCAACCAGGACTGGAAGTTTGGATTGAGACGGATGCGTCAGACTACGTAACTGCAGGCGTTCTGTCCCAGAAGCACCCAGATCCGGAGAAGGAAGGCGAGTTTCTGCTCAAGCCGATAGCCTACTTCTCCAAGAAGATGAGTCCGCAAGAATGCAACTACGACATCTACGACAAGGAGCTGCTCGCTATTGTCAAGACGTTCGAAGAATGGCAGTACGAACTAGTGCCAGAGGCGGATGACCAGAAACCCATCCGAGTGCTGTCAGATCACAAGAACCTGGAGTGGTTTATGTCCACGAAGCAACTCAACCAGCGCCAGGCTAGGTGGGCCGAGTTCCTGTCACAATTCAACTTCAAGATCACGTATCGACCGGGCGTCCAGGGCACCAAACCGGACAGCCTGACGAGACGCTCCCAAGACCTGCCTGAAGGGATTGATGCACGGACACAGTACCGCGAACAAACCATCTTGAAGCCGGATAACCTGGATATAGTCTCCGCATTCGCAATCACCACGGACCCGCCTACAGAACCTCGACGAAGCGCTAGGCTGGCCAACAAAGCGAACGACGAGAATGCGGACGACGAGAATGCGAACATCCCCGAAGTCCCAAAAGATGACGAGCATAAGGCACCTGAACAAGCGCTAGAAGACGGGTCAGATCTGGCGACAGTCCCTGACCAGCCAACGCCCAACGAGCCAGACACTCCCAAGGAAGACTGGCCGGAGTTGCAGCAACCAGCAGACTCGGACGACAACGTGCTCTCAATGCTCAATACAGCTTACAAGGACCCACGCTTCAGCATGCGTATGAAGCGCCTTCAGAAAGATCTCCGCGACCGCAAGACGTCTGAGTTTCTGCAACAGCGCAAGATTACAGCTTCAGAGTGCCGCATGCAAGACGGGAGGCTGTACGTGAACAACAGGCTGTTTGTGCCGGAATACCGCAACCTACGCACAAAGATAGTGCAGAGCTACCATGACGCGCCTCTTGCTGGGCATCAAGGCATGGCACGCACACACGAACTGATTCTACGCCATGACCTATGGTGGCCTTTCATGCAGAAAGACATCACCCAATACGTGCGCAACTGCTACATCTGTAGGAGATCAACACCGTCTCGTTCACGGTACCAAGGGACGCTCTCCGCCCATCGTACACCACCGGACGTCTGGAAACACGTCGCCATGGACTTCATAGTCGACCTGCCGCCTAGCAAATCTCGCAGAGATGGCAAGACATACACCAATATCCTGACAGTAACAGACATGCTCTCCAAGCAGGTGCACTTCATCCCTACGGACCGTATGGATGCAGAACACACAGCTGACCTGTACTACCATTACATTATGCCCCATCACGGCGTCGCAGAAATATTTGTGTCAGACCGCGGGACGCAGTTTGTAAGCGCCTTCTGGGAACGACTCTGCCAGCGGCTCGGCATCAAACAAAACCTGTCAACTTCCTTCCACCCAGAGACCGACGGTCAATCGGAGCGAACTAACCAAGCGTTAGAGCAATACTTGCGAGCTTTCAGTAACTATCTCCAGGACGACTGGGTTAACTGGCTGCCGACCGCGGAATTCGCGATGAACAACCATGTAGCTGCCAGCACAGGCGTTACACCATTCTTTGCGAACACAGGAAGGCACCCGAGCTTAGGGATGAATGTGAAGCCATCTGAAGCCCGTCCACAAGTCACGGCAGACAAGGTGAAACAGCTTGATGCAGCCGACACCTTTGCAGACAACCTCAGAGACTTTGAGCAATTCACACAGGCCGTGCTCGAGCAAATGCGAGCGGAGCACGCTTGGACCCAAGCCAAGAACACGGATCAAGCTAATGTGGCACGTGCACCCGCACCAAATTTCCAAAAGGGCGACAAAGTCTTCCTCGACGCACGCAACATCCGCACTACACGACCATCCAAGAAACTCGACAGTAAAGCATTCGGTCCCTTCGAAGTCGTCGAGCCTATTGGGCGCCGTTCCTACCGCCTGCGATTCCCACCTAACTCTGATCTCGCCCACCTCCACGATGTTTTCCACTCGAGTCTCCTACGCCGCGCACCCGAAGACCCGCTGCCTGGACAGCACCTGCCGCCGCCGCCGCCGCTCGAAATAGTAAGAGATGGTAAAGAATCGACTGAATGGGAAGTTCAAGAGGTGGTTGACTCAAGGATAAAATACCGCAAAGTCTGGTACAAGGTTTTGTGGAAGGACGGCACAATGAGCGAACGCCCATACACCTCACTGCTGCCAGGTGCTGAGGAGCTGGTGCAAGAATTTCACCGCGCATACCCAGACAAGCCACGACCTACGGAGGTTGACGATGAGTTCATGGCGCACGTATTTAGCGTCTCAGTTTATGGTCTCGCAGTGATCTCCGGAGACGCCACACCGCCTACGAAGTCCACGCCTCCTTTCTACTCACTCGCAGAAGGCATTCGGCTGGATGGAAGTTCTTCAAAGCGGCCTACCTCTTCAATGGGTGAGACCATGCAACAACACTCGCACACCAGCAGTCAGCCGTCATATGATGAGCAGCGAACAAGCAATACCAGCAAGCACGCAAGTGCAACTGGCACGCAACGCAATAGCCTGAACGACGTCGCAGGAGCTCGTCTCGTGGAGGGGGGGGTACTGTCACGAAGCGACCTTGATTTGGATGTTCGGTCACGTGATCAGGGTCACGTGATCTCCCGGCGCTAGCGCGACGCCTCGGCGCTTTGCTTTATCTTTCGTACTTCGCGCGTTACCTCTAGATACTTCGTCTAACTACGTCTCTATTCCCTACACCCTACGTTTCCCTCTTACACTCGTAGGCCTCGTGTCACTTAGTCGTAAACTAACGTACTATCTAGTTGTCCTTCTGTTTTACCGCCTTATACTCTAACATTACGTTAAGCACGCGGTTTATAGGATTACCGTATACGTCTCGATAGAACTTCTTAAAGTCCTAGTATATATACCCTTTAAGGTTAAGGACGCTATAGTTAGCGTGCTATCGCTTACTTGCCTCTCTGCTTAGGTACATAACCCCGTATAGAGGACCTTTAACTCGTTCGTCGTATACGTGCCGCCTAAGAGGGCAAAGATAAGAGAGAGCTCCCTTAGGAATACCCGTACTTTCTTAATCGAGTCCCCTCTAAAAGGCGTAGGTTCTTTAAGACGCAAACGTGTCGTATGCGATACGACCGCGCCTCGAGCTACGATATTATCGTCAGTTACTATAGATAGAGGAGGGGGAGGGGGAGTAGGGGATAGTTCTCCGCCGGATTCGCCCTAAGGGTCCGCCGGCGGCACGCTTACGTCCCGCAAGATCTCTAACTGTTTAATCTCCCTCTATATCTCCTTCTCCTTAACCTCTACCCGAAGGGCATCCCTCCTTACGACTAAGGCTGTACGCCTCGCTTATTACTAGGCCCTAGGGCTTAGGGGAGCCGTAGGCGTAGCGCTGCTATCGTCGCGTTCGGACTCTATAGCGTGTATAGATTGTAACGAAGAGAAGAATTAGAACTATTAAGGGGATATCGTAATGTATAGTACGCCTACGACCTGCTAGTTGTAGATGAACTAATTCTTGCCTTTTGTTTAAGACGCATCGCGCGTCGTAAGGTGTACTTATACGTGTCACGTACGGCTTAGCAGCCGGTCGCGACCGCATGTTACATGTAAGGCTACTTATAAGGGTTAGCTACTAGGCTGCCCCTTACACTCTATGTCTATTAAAGAATTCTAACGACTCCTTAAGGCGAGCTAGGAGATAGGCTACGAGTCCGATACTAAGCCGTATAGTAGCCTAAGAAAGAAGTACGGGGTAAAGAAGACCCCTACAAAAGAGGTATTAGAGGACAAGTAAAAGGCTTAGAATAAGGCGCATAAGGACTCTAAGTAGAAGAGCCAAATCCGAAACTACGTCTATAGGTCACTTAGTACCCTCGCTAAAGGACGAAAACCTCGCCTCCCTAAATTTAACCTTAGAGAGAAAAATAAGGCCTTTAAGCCTATCCTTAGACTTATTAAGCAATTCTTAGGCATCCGTAGCGACCTTAGTCACGATTCTAGGGTAGAAATTAGCAAGCAGTCCCTAGATTAGTATAAGAGTACCACTCTAGGAAATAAGGATTATATACCTACCTACAACATTAATAACCTTACTAAGCTGCTTTAGGGTATTTAACAGAGCATAATCAAGTCTACTCTAAAGAAGGGAATAGCCTCTAAGAAGAGAGAGGCACCCTAAGACGAAGAAACTAATAAAGAGGAAACCCCGAAAAAGAAGATAAAGGGTACTCTTACTAGTTAGGAGGGAGTTATCGAAGACCTTATCTATAAAGTTAAGGATAACATAAACAAGGTTATAAAGGATATAAAGGTCCTTAGCGCCAAGATCACTCTACTTAGTTCCTATATAGAGTAAGGGGGTGTGTAAAGCGCCAGGATAATGCATAGGTAGCAGGTTTTAAGGGTAATATAACCTAATTGAGTATAGTAATTACTTGTTCTTAGGAAATGAGATTAGGCACCTGAATTACAGGGATTAAGGGCCTCTTATCAAAAGAAGACTTATATAAGCACCTTAAGGGTGCCACTACTTGTAATAAACATGGTTTTTCATACCCTGATTTCCAGACTTAATACCCTAGTTCCAAACTTCCATCTCCACTAGTTTCACAGAATGCCTTGCTTCGCGTGAGACGGCAAGATCCGGCGCGACGAAGATCCTCGAACAACGCGAGGTAGAAGTAGTGCATTGTTCGTCACCAACCACGACACCCACATCTTCTTCCTCCGGCTCTCTCCAACACACCATCGTAGACGCCAAGCCTCAGACATCCACGAACATCAACCACAACGCCGAACATCCACGCATAGCCCATTCGATAGACCAGCGCACGATCTCGAGAGAACAAAGATGGATCCGTATGATGCGTACGGCGGCATTGACGCCGAGGACTCTGGCCCAAAGGTGACAATACGGAGTGTAAGACAGGCGGACGTGGCGACACTGTATGCGCACCTCACTGACTTGTGCAGGCGGATGCGACAACGATCAAGTTCAATCTCACCAACACCAGTCTCGCCTTCGCCAACTCCCTGCGGCGAGTGATGCTGACCGAAGTGCCCACCATCGCCGTCGAGCTCGTCGAGATCGAGGAGAACACGTCCGTCCTTGCCGATGAGTTCATCGCACACAGATTAGGCCTCGTGCCGCTCAGCACAAAAGGCATCGACGACATGGTCGATTTCCGCGACTGCACATGCGACGACTACTGCGACAACTGCGGCGTAGTCCTGCGCCTCAACGTAGCCAACCGGAACAGCGATCAGAACCTCAAAGTCTTCGCGCGGGACCTCTTCGTGGAATCACAAGCAGGCTATGGTGGTCGCCCAAATGGTGCCAACGGCAGCTCATCAGACGATCTTCCACCACGAGGCTCGCCTATCCTCAGCGACCCACAAATGCAGGGACCCTTGATATGTCAACTACGGAAAGGCCAGCAATTGAAGCTGAAATGTGTAGCAAAGAAGGGGATCGCAAAGGAGCATGCGAAATGGGCACCGACAGCAGCGATAGGATTCGAATATGACCCTTGGAATAAGCTGCGGCATACGACGCTGTGGTACGAGACGGACGCAAAGGCAGAGTGGCCGGAGCCAGAGAAGAACGGACAATGGGAAGAGAAGCCTGCCGAGGGTGAGCCATTCAACTATCAAGCCGAGCCAAGCAAGTTCTACATCGATCTAGAAGGCACAGGTGTCATGCCGCCAGACCAAGTCCTGCACTCAGCAGTTCGTATCTTGCAGGCCAAATTGGCAGGGATAATCAGAGATCTGGACGCAGGCGCAGATGATCAGAACGGCTTCGGTGGGTTGAGCCCACAACAACCATACGGCGGTGGTGCAGGAACGATCCATGGCGGTCAGACTGCATACGGTGCCGCTTCAGCCTATGGAGGGCAACCAGCGCAGGATCCTATGTACGGTGGGCAAACACCTGGGTACGGCGGCGGAGCGGGTAGTGTCTATGGGCAAGCGACACCTTACGGACAATCACGATATTAGAGAGACGTGCTTGGGTAGCCACGCATCGGAGCAACGAGAAGGCAGCGACTGTAATACTATTTCGAGATACACCAAGCGGAGGCGTTGGGTGTGTGACCGCATGGTCATCTTGGGTTTTCGCTTGAAGGCGAGGGAAGCACAGCATCGAAGGAGGGAGCAAGCTGCATTGTGCTATATACCTTGATAAGATGTGAAAATATGGCCATCAGGGCCGAACCGACCACGCTACAAGTGCTTATCTGGATGCTTCAGGTTTCCGGTAAAAGATTGTTGTAAATGACGCGAGGCATGCTTTGAATGATGCGAGACATGGCAAGGAAGCCAGGTATCATCGATCAGATCACTCATCAGCCTACGAAGGCACCTTCACTGGGCAAAACCCACAGTCTGTTATAATGAGGCCGGATCCAGTGGTGATTCAACAAGCTCACACGACTGCTAGGACACAGGAACGGTTCGTACACCACTTGTATCTCCATCTATCTCTTCATTCTGATGTTCTCTACCGATCTATCCCAGCACCTGCTCACTGCCATACCCACCCACAAAATAATCCTTCGGCCGCGACGTCCTCGCGGGCGGCTGTGGCCACGCATCCAACATCATTTCCTCGCCCGTCAACGTAAAGTTCACCATAGCGAGCGGCTGCGTATCAATAAGCAGAGCATACTCTCCTGGATACAGCACCTTATTCCCCATCTCATCAACTCTCGCCAGGCTGCCTAGCGTCAGGTTGAGCTGCGCTGTTTGGGATGCGCCAGCTGTGATGTTGTGAAGGCGCCGGTAGGATACGAGCCGCTTGTTTGGGTGTGGAGCGGGACCGTGAGTACCGGCTAGGAATCCTAGGGTCACGTAGTCGGATTTGGTCTTGCCGATGTTTGTGACGGAGACGGGGAAAGTTGTGAAGGGGCAGAGGTCTTTGTAGGAGGTTGTGCAGTTGTTGGTGAGGGTTGAGATGTCGTAGGTAACTGCGGTGGAGTTGGAACCGTATGTGCTTGGCGGAGAGGACTCGATGTTGGCGGTGAAGTTGGTGTAGTGGAGGCCGCTGTGAAGTCATGTTAGCAGAGGGGTCTGATGCCAGGATGGTGTGTACTTGCTATCCGAACTCAAAGATAGGTTTCTCGTTGTACCACATGTAAGTCCTTCCTGGCGAGCCGGTGCTACTGTTCGGGCGAAGTGTCATGTCGGTCATTGGAACTTGAGAGGTGTACTTGGCCGGGTACTGGGTTGTAGGAAGACGTCCCGCTGGTGCTTCTTTGCCCTGGATGATGTCGAACAGGGCAACACCACCGTCTTGTCCAGGGTACCCGCCCCATAGTAGCGCTGAGATGTTCGGGTTGCTGACTAGTGGGGAACCGTCTAGTTGTCCCGCACCCATCTGAAGCACAATCACAGGCTTGCCGTACGTGCCAAGCTGTCCAATAATATCAAGTTGAGGCGCGGACCAGGCTATGGTGACACGGTCCATTTCTTCGGCCTCAACGGAGTTGTCGATGCCACCAACGTAGATAATGATGTCCGACTTGTCCGCAGCGGCCCAGACGTTGAGCCATGAGTTTGTCGTTGGATCGAGCGGGCTGCCGGGTGCGCTGTTGACAGTCGCTCCAGTCTGCTGAGCAGCATAGAGAGGTGAGTGGAAATAGGGAGGAACGCCGTCGTAGTTACCGAGCATCTGTTCGGTGGCATTGGCCCAAGGGCCGATCAAGGCGATGCTAGTAGTGTTGTTGATGTTGAGTGGTAACAGACCATCATTTTTCAACAGCGTGATGCCCTCTACCGCAGCTTTGCGAGCTAGCAGCTGCGCGTGTGGCGTCGAAACGTCGTCCCAGGTCAAGTTTCGGTACGGAACTGCGTCGCCATCGAAGTAGCCAAGACGAACGAGGGACGAATATTGACGTATCAAAGCAGTGTCCAGGTCTGTGACATTGATCAAGCCCTGCTCATACGCTCCAGGGAGGAATTCCTGGTAGTACGTTCCGCAATCGATATCTGTTCCAGCCTTAATCGACAAAGCAACAGCTTCTTCCCGAGTCGAGCTATACTCGTGAGGAAGGTAGACATTCTGGATGGAGTCACAATCCGATGTAATCCACTGCTGCTCCGACGTCCAGTTCCAGTGCTCCCGTAGGACGGTCTGGAGCAGCCACGGGTCTGCACATGTCGGCACACCGTTCAGAGCGTTGTAGCTGCACATGAAAGCGCCCACGTTCGAGTCTCTGGCGCAGGTCTGGAACGCTGGCATATAGTATTCCACCAGGTCTTGTTGGTTGACCTGTGCGTCGAACTGGTAACGATAGTTGCCGTTCCAGTTCTCCATGTCGTAAGCCACGAAATGCTTGCAGGTAGCGACCACTCTCTTGTACTTGTCGTCTCGATTGCCTTGTAAGCCTTCAATCAGAGCAGCAACGTAGCTGGAAAGATGATATGGATCTTCTCCAGGCGTTTCCTGACCACGTCCCCATCGACTGTCCTTGAAAGGGTTGATCTGGGGTGACAACGTTAGCTCGACTGGAGTTCAAGATAGGGAGCTTGCTTACGTTAGGTGTCCAAAAGTCCAACCCGGCCCGATCGTCGTTGTTGAAAGCTCGTGCCTCAGTAGAGATGACTGTTGCGACATCGCGGATCAAGTCGTCGTCGAATGCAGCCCCCATCAAGATGGGCTGTGGGAAGGAGGTTGCGTAGCGGAAGGGTCCAGAGTCTGAGAAATTCACACCGGGCGAATCTGCAACGCCATGAAGCGCTTCTTGCCACCAGGTGTAGGCTGGCAGCCCAAGTCGAGGAACTCCAGGGGATGTCGAGCCCTTGGAGCAAAAGATACCTGGTCAGCCGATGTCTAACATGCATTAAGGTGCCTAGTCTTGAGTTACGGTATTATTGAGCTTCTCTTGCAGTGTGAAGGCGTTGATCAAAGCGGTGGCTCTGGTCAATGGATCGGATGTAGTGTCGCAGACGGTGTTGTTCTTCAACGGTCCATTCTCACAATCAGGAAAACCTCGACCTGCTAGTTGCGCAACAGCTGAGGATGCCAATGCTACGGCAGAAGTAATGAAGAAGGCCCCCATGATGACCGAACGAGAGTAGACCGAAAGCTGCTTGATGGCAGAGTCGACCTACTGTACTGACGACCTACTGTTCTGAATAGGAACACTTCATATATCCTCTTCAAGGTTACGTCGATACCTTCTCGCTGAACCTTCCACCACTCAAGCAATGCCTCTAAGTGGGTCCTTCGGGACAAAGAATGGCTTGATGCTGGAGAGGAGGTCAGTAGAAGCAATTGGCTTGCTCCTCTCTAGATCGGCAATTCAGCCGGAATTCTCCCTAGCACATCTCCAGCAGATCTGGCAGCGACATGTGATATCTTAAAGTGCCGTCTGTGCTGTTGAAATACCTGAAGACAACGTCGGTATAGGTAATAAGGAGTGAGCTCAAGAAGAGCCTGCGGCTTCGACTCGCCACGCTCACCTACTACCTTCCTGGTCTGTATCAGCCACGATAACGAAGCATGAGCTGCTCAACTCGTGTTAGCGGCGATGTATGAGGTACGCACACTCTCTGACTATTGCGAAACATCGTCTCACAAGTTTCGAACATGATGTTATACCGCCGTTCGTTAAATGATCGTCGGTATTGCATCCGAGAGCCGTAGTCGCATTCAGCCTGAATGTAGCGTGGAGTTTGTGGGGAGCAATGTGGAGAACCTGGGCCGTACCGGACTGGTGGTGCAGACTGCACTACAGGCTCAATGCTTCCGATCCAGCTCCCGAGCTGCATGTACAGAGGAACGACTCCATTTTGCCCTGATTCTGTATGTTGGGGGACTGTCCATCCGCATTCTCGCGCTGGCTTCGATACCACTTTGCTCCAACCACAAGCCGTGGCCTCTACCTTTGCCCTGACCTTGTCTAGCCCTTGTGCTGTTCGAAGGTTATATCGATGCTGCTGCATTTCATGCTACCTCAAGACGATAAGTCAGCAGCATAGCGTCTTCCTTCGCGTAGGAAAGGCTCTTAGCTTTAGCCGAGAGCGTTTGTTGGTACTGTGTTCCAGATGGCCGTTGGTGCTACGCTTTCGTCAGCTCACACCGTGATGGTCGCATGGCTTCGCACGTGGATAAATCCTGCAGTCGAGAGCCCTGCTACATGTGTAGTCGACAAGGGCTTTGAGTAGAAGCGAAGACCCGCCAAGGGCGGTAACCTTGTCTTCCAACATCTTCATTCTCCATCTCACCAACACCTTTGCTTATCCATAATCATCTATCACTGCGAGCGTAAGAGTTCATCATCATGGCTCCAGTCGGCGGTGGCTCGCAGTTCGACCAAGCGGCTTTGCAAAGGAGACAGGCGCTACAAGGCTCTTCTGGGCCAGCAGCGCTCGTAAAGAATGCCAGAGTCTTCGGCATCGCGTGCTTTGCTTGTCTTGGAGGTCTTCTCTATGGTCTGGTAATGTCTTCACAGACGCTGTATGCTCTGCTGACCATATCCAGGCTACAATCAAGGCGTGTTCAGTGGTGTCCTCACTATGACCTCCTTCAACAACCGTGTGTGTGATGGTCGATACGAGACTGCCAGAGGCTGACATCGGCACAGACATGGGAGTGTGGACAGAGGACCAAACGAGGAAAGGCTGGCTTACTGCTATTCTCGAACTTGGAGCCTGGGTCGGTTGTTTGTACTCCGGATTGCTTGCTGAGATCTTGTCTCGCAAGTATGCCATCCTCATCAACACGGCCATTTTCATCATCGGAGTCGTTGTCCAGTGCACTGCAGTGACAGGCGTTGGAGCAAGCGCTATCCTCGGCGGACGTTTCGTCACAGGTATGGGTGTCGGCTCGCTTTCGATGATTGTGCCGATGTACAACGCAGAAGTTGCTCCTCCAGAAGGTACTTGATATCCTTGGCGATAAAGTGGATCCATTGCTAACAAAACCATAGTGCGTGGCGCCCTCGTTGGCCTTCAGCAGCTCGCAATCACGACTGGTATAATGGTTAGTTTCTGGATCGACTACGGGGCCAACTACATCGGCGGTACCGGAGAAGGCCAGCACGATGCGGCGTGGCTCGTCCCCCTGGCTCTGCAACTTGTCCCAGCGGTCCTCCTCGGTGTGGGTATGATATCCATGCCTTTCTCTCCAAGATGGCTTGAGCACCACGGCCGGGAAGCAGAAGCCAGGAAGACGCTTGCAAGTCTCCGAGGGCTCCCACAAGACCATGAATTGATCGAGCTGGAGTATATTGAGATCAAGGCTCAGTCGCTCTTTGAGAAGCGGTCGATTGCAGAGCGCTTTCCCAGCCTGGCGGACGGATCTGCCTGGAACACGATCAAGCTGCAACTTATCGCCATTGGATCTCTGTTCAAGACGGTGCCGATGTTCCGTCGTGTTGTGCTTGCAACCGTTACCATGTTCTTCCAGCAGTGGACTGGTGAGTCTGGTCTGACTTCCAAGAGGTTGTACTAGCAGACTAACGCTAGATGCCAGGTATCAACGCCATCCTCTACTATGCTCCTCAGGTCAGTATAACAAAGATGCCTATAGCGATGTGACTTTCTGTTTCCAGGTTGACCTGTGCGCTGACTCGCGTATCGAAAGATTTTCGCTGGGCTGGGTTTGTCCAGTAACACTACCTCGCTTCTCGCAACAGGCGTGGTTGGTATCGCAATGTGGCTGGCCACCTTTCCAGCTGTAGCATACGTTGACAAGCTAGGCCGTAAACCTATCCTCGTAACTGGAGCCATCGGCATGGCCACCTGTCACGTAAGTGTAAAGTCGAAGGCATCCGCTAATTGAGATGTGCCTGCGCTCCTCCAGTATAGCTAACATTGTTCTCTCTGGGTAGATCATCATCGCAGTCATTGTCGCCAAGAACCAAAGCTCCTGGGAGTCTCACTCAGCAGCAGGCTGGGCCGCGGTGGCGATGGTTTGGCTCTTCGTGGTGTTCTTCGGATACTCTTGGGGCCCTTGCGCGTGGGTAAGTTTGTAAGGCATACCTCACGCTTCGTGAGACACGCATGTCTCATGATGACACTATGGATGACTAGCACTCCCAAATGACTTGCGTAGGGATACACTAACACGTCGAAAAGATTGTGATAAGTGAGATCTGGCCAATCTCTCAACGACCCTATGGCATTGCCCTTGGAGCCTCATCGAACTGGATGAATAATTTCATCGTTGGACAGGTCACGCCTGATATGTTGACCGGCATGACGTACGGGACATATCTCTTCTTTGGCATCTTGACCTTCCTCGGTGCGGCGTTCATCTGGTTCGCCTTTCCAGAGACCAAGGGCCTGTCCCTAGAGGAGATGGATGTCCTCTTCGGATCCGTGGGCTTTGCTGCTGCCGATCACGAGCGTATGCAAGAAATCAACCGCGAGATCGGACTGGAAGAGGTTGTGCGGAGTGGTAGCATTGGCGAGCACGGCTCTGAGAGCTTAGACGAGAAGACTGGTTTCAGGCATAAGGACAACAGCTTTCGATGAGCATGACCTGGTATTGGTTTGATGATGTGCATATTCGCATATGGAGTGAATCCTTAGTAAGCGTAATCCGATCCCACCAGTCCCTCTGTACACTTCAGAGCATTGTACAACAGTCGGTCTTCTACCCATGAGAAATGTGCTTCCGTCCCCGGCAATGGGCAATATTTGCGATCTGACCGCAAATCGGATCTTTATTATGACAGACGCCTTGCCACTCGCGTTGTGGCTTGACAGAAACGCCAAACAAGTGTGTATCGTTGTCATCAAGGCTGGCTGCCGTAGATGCTGATGCTGATGCTCATGCAAGCCTGTAGTCCGCCCAAGTATACTCATATCGATTTTCGCCCGCATCTTCTCGTACTTCTGGGTCTCTTCCTGAATGTTCAAGTGCTTGATTCAATCTTGATTCAAGGCCCGCTCCTCCATCGCGGCAACGCCCTGTTCGAGTTCTCGTATGCGTTGGCCTATGCGTCTCTGAACTTCCTCAGCCAGCTCCTGGTCGCCACCTTCGACGACTGCCTTGTATGCTGCTTGCACTCTCGTCAACTCCTCTCTCGCAGCTTTCCGGTCATCCTCGGCATAGACAGAGACCATCTCGGTCCCTTCGTAGGCGATTTCGAATTCATCTTGAGCGGTAGCGTAAAGTTCTGTGATTTCCTCGATCTTTTCATCTGCGACAGACTTTGAGGACAGCCATCTGACGGTTTGGAATGGAACGTGGGACGCGCTGCGGGTCGTTGGTGGAGCAATTCGTTTGGGGCATGTGGGTGTTTGTATTGTGCGTCTTGCAGTTGTATTCTGGCGCAAAGCGCGCAGGAGGATTGCTCTCGGCATCATCTTGGTTGGATTGTAGACGTATAAAATGTGGCACGAATGTGACGCTGCGGGCAAGTTCGGCCGACACTATGAGACCCGGAACAGTGACTGCTATCAACCGACTTCCTTCACATCACATGCACAGCCAGCCACCTACGGGACTGGCGCTCACCTAGAAGGCATTTAGCATCCAGAAATGTGCAGCTGAAGTGTGCAGAAGATGAACCCTTTACGGCCACTCGATATCGCCACCCTCCGCCGTAGTCGCCGGCGCCTACTGAGAAATCCGGACGCAGATGATATTCTCTAGAACCAAAGCATGGGTCTTTTGACAATCGGAGCTGTGCTCTTGGGCATCCTATATCTCCTTTACTATAACTCGAAGATGTTACGAAACTGCATAACTGGCTGGCTCGCCACTGATCGACAGAAAGACAACAATGCGCAAGACACTAGCAAGCAACATGCCGACGGCGCAAATGCGCCAAAGGATTACGAGCAAGGCACGCCACATCAGGATATCGATGAGGAGACAACACCGAAAGCCGAGCCATCAAAGGCTGACCTAGAAGTCCCTACGTTCACCCTCAGTGGCAACAATCATGACGACGAGCCAGAAGCCAACGCTGAGCCACCAATACCATCATTTCCCGCAGCAAATAGTGCTCAGCGCGCATCAGCTATGCCTCCGCCACCCAAGCCACCCATGAAAAGCAGTCTCGGTCTCATGGCTCCCCCAGCACGACCTGTCCCTGTTGAAAGGGCAAGCCCAGCAGCAGCGGCGCTCCGTGTGCCGACTACGGGGCCTTTGCCAAATCGCGGCCCTCCCGTTGGCAGCCAGCAGCGTGTGAGCAGTGGCCTTTCGCCAAACGGGGCAGTGAAGACACCAAACCCACGTGGCAAAGTACTTCTTTCGCCCGGCCACTCACCAATGGACTGGGCAACGTTGACGAAAAGCGGCAATATTAGCGGTGTCAGCAGCTTTCAGCGAGTCACACCCAGTCAATTGAAAGCGATGACGGGGAGGAAAGGCAAGCCGGCGTGGAGCAGCTGGCAGGGGAAGGTATACAACATCACGCCTTACCTTCCATTCCACCCAGGTGGTGAAGCGGAGCTCATGAAGGCTGCTGGCCGTGATGGTACTAAGCTCTTCATGGACGTGCATCCTTGGGTGAACTGGGAGAACATGCTGAGCACATGTTTGGTGGGAGTTCTCGTACCTGAAAATTATGGCAAGTCGTCGCTAGAAGATATGGACTAGCTAGGCATTGTCATGGCGTCGTCGTATTTTGTGAGTTCGAGACAGTAATCCAACATGCCTCGATGATTCCTGTCACTTTTGTCAGCATGTTCATCAATGTGCCGGAAGTCGTGGTGCATTCCCAATGTAGAAGTCTTTACCATATGACACTGCACTTTGACTCAACTTAGGTAGTGCTCATCAAGTCTTTATTTGAGTCACCCGGACAACAGTGGGCTTTGGTGGGACTGCGCGCCAGATGGAGAGGCACGGCACGGACTCCGCATCCTTGCGTTTCATTCGTTGTACAGTTGAGTTTATTATCCACCAACTTCACCTCCACCTACACTGTCGCAGACCTCGCTTTCTTTATTTTGTTTGCGGAGAAAGAGGTATACAGTCCGAACAGCAAGCGTTCCGAAGGGCGCCGGAGTCACACGCGACTTCCGCGACAATCTGAACGGCAACTACCACCATTGTCTATCAATAACGCGCGCATGTGGCGCGTACTTATTTCGGACGTTGCCAGCAGACGAGCTGCTTCGTACGTCTCACTGTTATGTGCGTAGCACGAGCTTTGACTGATCCTTCATGCAGCAGCGCGTGTCATACGTTACTCTCACAGGCATTCTACACAACTCACCCGTCAGCGACATCAACAGAACAGATGGGCGTTTCCGCGTCCACCTTTCAAGGACCCGATTTGGGCGATATAAACACGACCTCGCGGCCCCGGCATTGACACGCTTATCTTTTGCGCCGACAATATCACGTCGATGGCGGGCGTCGGGCGCCAAAACGAAATCATTGACTTGAGTCTGTCCGATGATGAAGTGTCCACGCACAACGCCACGAGATATGTGGCACCCACCCTGCCAACCAGGGCCCTTTCGAAAGCCGCTGGCACTGGCATATCTAGCAGGCGCCCGAGAGACACAGATTCACAGCAATCTCGTCCAAGCTTCCTGGTCTCCAGAGATCTCGCTTCCCACCCGGAATCGCCACAGACTCGGCCATCACACCTGGAGCCTCGTACAGCTAAAAGTAACAGGTCTGATCTTGCATCAAGTGTCCAGTTGTCACTCAATTCGGAATCTGGCAGATCGGATACCCAGAACTCTCCTCCCCGCTCTACTGGCTCACAAGATCGGGCTCGATCGCATAAGCACACCATCGAAAATGGCAAAGCAAGAACGGTCATCGATTTTACCGAACCAGAAGAGTCTTCTCGGCCTTCTTCGATCATCGACAACATCAATCGTAAGCCGTATGTGACGGCAGCCCGGACGGGTGCATCTTCAGATCGAAGCGTGCTGGAAAGAAAGCGATTGCGGGAGGACGATCCGCTATCGAGAAGTCATTTGCCGGAGAGGAAAAAGCAGAAGTTCGAAGGGCGACCCCTCTACGGCTCAAGCGCAACTCATGAAGGTGCATGGCCTGCACACCCTTCGAGCGCACAGAAGCGCGCCAAATTCCAGCTTAACGAAGTTGTGAGAAGCAAAAAGCAGCCACTTTCCGACTCAAGGTCGAGCCAAGCGATTTTAAACTCTGTTGTCGACTTGACTATGGATGAGTCTGTTGACGAGTCGCTGCGACCGCGAGGACAACTCGATACCTTCTCCACTCATCCGTCTACTGAAGATTCCCGGACCGGGTCCCCGTCTAAGGCTATCGCAATCAAAAGAACTGCTCCCTCAAGTGGCCGACGCGCCTCGGTCTCGCAGGAAGAGAAGAGATTAAGTATTCTGGAGCAGTTTCAAAGGCGTGTATCAGAAGGTCGTGACGGCACGCGCACTACTGCTGCTAGTGATTCTTCTATCACCCGTTCGTCGAAGGGTCGAACTCGGTCACCGTCGAATAGAGGCGAGCCAGCGGAGGGTCGTCGCATTTCATTAACACCTGCCAGATCTTCGTCCGCAAACCGTGGTTTCGAGATCCCTGAAAGCCTTCCTGGGTCGCCTGCAAACAGCGAGAGAGCTCTAGATACTGAAGCGCCGAGGCATCCTCCTTCAGATCCAGACACTCCGCGAAAACGCAGGCCCATGGCGACCAATGGCATCATAACGGACCACTTTTTGAACCAACCTGCAGACACCTTACCCGGGCACGCGTCTCGGTCAAAGCATGATATAGATAACAGCCAGGATGCACTGGTACGCCAGTCGACCGCTGCCGAGTTTCAGCGCCATGAGGCTGCAACCGGAGACAATCAGGAAGAGCTCTCGATAGCAAAGCATGTCAACAGTAGCGGCGGTCTGACGTCTCCACGAAGCACTAATGGTACGACGAGTCCCGCGCGTAAGCCAACATCTTCGAATGGAATAGGAGCAATTGCGAAAAGCCCGGCGAGGAAGCCAACACCTGCGTATCCCTTGTCTCCTTCCGAGACGACGAGTGAAGAGAACAGCCTCTCTCGCGAGAGGACTCCAAAACAGCCTGAAGTCGAGACAGCACTGCGGCAAGTCACAACCATTTCAACAGTGACAATGACAAACTTGCAACAAAGTCCGCAGTGGATCAGGGCGCAGAAGACTACTCCACTATCTTCGAGTGTGTCAGGTGCTAATGATCCTGATCGTTCTTCATTTGGCAAAGGGCGGGAACCAACGGCTGTAAATCTCAAAGCGCCGACACAACGGCAGGCTCGACAGACGGACGGCAAGGCTGTCATTGATAAAAGGAGCGATTTGGTCCACCAAGAGACAGGCCAGCCGAAGACTCACGTCATGCGGCATTCTGCGACAGATGTGTCCAGTGCAGTGAGGCGAGAACAACTCATGGCCCTGGGTGGTCATGCAGTAGGCTCCGGCAAGGTACCTGCATTACCCAATCAGAGCCCGTCGACTCGTGTAGAGCAGGTTGTGGGCTACTATATCGGTGAAATGCAGCAGGACAATGAGCACTGGGCGCGAACGACCTTACGACGAGCGAGACTTTCGGCCGAAACCCGACCGCCCCTTGACGAAGAAAAGCCTACGGACGTGTTCAGCAAGATGCAGCCAATGACACTGGTCAACGTCACGAAAGCTCCAACCTCGAAAAAACTGGACGGTACCTATGCAAAGTTCAGTGTAGAGGTTGGGAAGGTTCAGACAAAGTGGGCCCTTCATTACAAGCCTATATCTACATCTGCCCAAGATGTGCCCAGCTACTCGCACTATGTCAGCATCAAGAACAACTTGCTTGCCCATAATGACCCGACGCTTCAGCACTGGCCTTACTTTGGAGACGGTTTTGCCATGGAGAACGCGTCGAGCCTCGAAGCGCAATACAGCCTCGACATTGTTGGTCGCGAGAAGAAGCTACTGGACTTGGCAAGAGCAGATACTTCCGCTCCTTATGCCGAAGACATGCTAGAAGAGCTCGGTTGCACATGGTCCGAGATCCTTTACTTCCTGCTGCACCAGAATCCCTTGCCGAATCTCGAAAGACATTCGCCTGCCAATCAGGCACTTGAGAGAAGGAACGAGTTCTGTGAGAGTGCTTTCAGGACTAGCCCTCGCTGGAGCGCGCTCGTGTCCAGCCTACCAGAACCTGAGCAGGAGAACATTGAGAAAGCAGCCTTGCTTTGCGATCACTTCCAGAAGCTGCTTAAGATGAGCCTCTGGCATGTCGTCCGAAGGTCTGCCTTCACGAATGCCCTTCTCGAGAAACAGCATCAACCCCCCGAGATGGCGAAACTCACGTGCAGAGTGTGTATGCGTTTTGACTGCCCCTACCACGGAGAAATCAAGGATACAGACGTTTCGCCCAGTAACGGTGACGAGGCAAGCACGAATGGCAGTGAGGAAGGAAACGCTGTCGAGACGGACATTGTTCATCCGCCAGACATCAATAAGCGAACCAGAGTTACATTTCCGCCATCCTTGGAGACACAAGACGCGCCAGGCTCGGGAAAAGACAGACGCTCCGTGGCCTATTGGCAAACCGGTCCCAATGCCAGCCTCAAGTTTCGACCTGATGTACGGGGTCCATTCTACGGCTGCTATCATCCTAAGGAGTCTTGCACAACTGCGAAATGCTCTTGCTATGAGAATCAAATTCCCTGCGAGAAGACTTGTGCATGTTCGCCTGGTTGTTTGAGGAAGTTTCAAGGTTGCAACTGTGCGTCCGAGAAGAGCAAGTCAGGTCACAGACTAGTCTGCTTCGAGTCGGATGCGTGTGCATGCTTCCAGCACGGCAGAGAGTGTGATCCGGATCTCTGTGGCGAATGCGGAGTATGCGACGTGGTGGACCCTGTGTATAGACACAATGACCATGTATTAGTCGGCAGATGCCGCAATGCCAATATGCAGCGTGGAGTTGCAAAGCACACCATACTGGGCGACAGCGGTGTGCATGGGCTCGGATTATACGCATGCGAGCCCATTCAGCAACACGAATTTGTCGGCGAGTACAGGGGCGAGATCATCCAGAAGGACGAAGCAGACCGGAGAGGAGCAGTGTACGAACACCAGAAGCTGAGCTATTTGTTTTCACTCAACAACACCCAGGAGATCGACAGTACGTACTTCGGCACAAGGACGCGTTTCATCAACCATGCTCCCGGGACCAAGGCCAATATTTACCCACGCATCATTATGGTCAACGCAGTGCATCGCATCGCGCTGTATGGCAATCGACCAATTGCCGCCGGAGAAGAGCTGTTCTTCGATTATGGCCCGCAGTTTCCACAAGACCAACTGGGCGGCAAAACGAGCAGAAAGCAGAGCCAGCAGAGCAAGGCCGCGCCTCACGTTCGCAACGCGGGGCTTGTCTTTGACTTCCCTGACGTGGAGCAGGAGGAGGATGAGATGGGCAACGTGCGTGCCCGTCCAGCATCCAAGATTAAGAGGCTCCTAGGACGACCGGCTGGGGGAAAGCTGAATCCTAAGCAGCAACTTGGACCACGAGGCGATGCTCGGCCTGGTGCAGGTCGGGTACAGAAAGTGCTCCCACCTGAGGATTTCGAGATCCCCAAGGAGGATATGGCATTCAGCGGTCGACGGCAAGCAGGCCGTGATGTGGACGAGCCTGAGCTGGACGGTTATCCTCAGGACCCTATGCTTCATGACGTCAAGGATAATGACCCTGATGAGCCGGAGGACGATGAGTTCCAGTTGCCGTCGGAAGGAAGCTTCGAAGAAGAGGCTGAAGACGAGGAATCAGGGTCGAATGAGGAGGAAATAGAGGTTCGTGGCCGCGGAAGGCTTCGGCTTCCTCGCTCTTAAAATCCCATATTTCAGGGCATACATTCGCTCGTATGAAGTAATTTTCAATACTAAATGCAACTCATACTACAAAAAGAAGCTGAGTGTGGGCTTCATTTCCCCGTCTAGCCGAGAGCCCGTGGCTTTTGCCCGCCATAATCATGATCTCGGATGCGGCATAGCTCCCCGCGCCTGTGATTTGTGGTTACATGATGGCTTCCTTTCCCACTACAGCATGTCCCCACTCTCTCCATGTCTCTATGCCTCAATGCCTCACGCTTACCGTACGCGATCCGCACCGGATGCGAAGCTGACAGCGGCAGGCACGACCTCAGCACGGTCGATGGCGGCCCAAGTGGACGAGAGCGCGGCAATGGCTGCAATAGCGAAACGGCCGAAGTTGACGGTCGCCCACTTATCCACCAAGGCGTGTACACTGTCTTCCTTTGCAACGCCTGCCTCGGCCTTGTCGTCTGTGAGCGAGACGCTTGCAAGGCTACGCTCCTTCTGCTCGAGCTTCTTGTTGATGGGCTCGCCAAGGAGGAAGGTGTACGGGACGATGGAAAGCAGCAGGCCGGAAGCGGTGGCGTAGAGGATCGAGGTCTTGGTCCAGGCGTTATCTATAAATCGTGTTAGGGAAGCGGTGGGGAAGGCAGAGACGGTCATGATGTGTACCTCTGAAGGAGATGTAGCCGAAGACGGTGGCCGAGAAGATGCTAATGACTGGCGCGATGGCCTTGTCGACGTCGAATTGCTGCTTCCATTGCTTTGCGAGGAGTGGTGCTGGGGCTTTGAGGATGGCTGGCGTGGTGCCTACGCTGGCTGCGAATGTCTTGCCTGTGAGGTATCCCGTCAGCGGTATTCTGTATTTGCGGGCACGCAGTACATGGCGCTCACCCGCCAGGAAAGCAGTGGACGTGAGTCCGATGGCCTGGGCGACACGCAAGCTCGTGCCCAAGTCGTCGGTGTAGAAGGCGCCGCGTCCAGCCATGTTGTGGTTCGTTTGTGATGTGTTGTTGGTTGGTTGGTTTGGTAGATGTTGGGTCCCGGTGTGAGGCTTGCTCGACGTGCGTTGCTTCACAACGAGACCGTTGCGGGATACATGTAACAAACAATACTATCAGGAAGATGATGCAACAGCTATGTCAGCCAATTGCGCAAGAGCAGCCACTTCACGTTCGCTTCGCGCCTTCCGGCTTTCGAGAACTGATCCATGTCGCGCTTGACAATTGATTGGGTGAGGACGCTTACAACAACAGATCGCCGACGGTCGCGTGGAAGGAGAAGCATTGGACGCGTTGAGTGCTGTGGCTCGACTGTGCGACAAGAGAGTTCCGCAATGACGTTGATCTTGCGCCACAGCCACATGTGAAACGGGAGGGCGTTCCCGAGGTTCCCTAGCTTCAAACACGAGGGTGCCACGACCTGCACGCGCAGCTGGATGAGCGCTGATGGTCATGTCACAGATGTCTTCCTCGTGTTGGCAAGTACCGTCCCGGGCACTGTTCCCGAGACGTGAAACCCATCTCGCCGGAAAGACAGACACCTCGTCCGTCCACCACGTACAGCAGCATCAAGACTGCCGAAGACTACTTCCCACTCCTTCCCACCCTGCACTTCGAACGGCCACCCACAATGCCTGCTCCAAAGCTGTTCCCAGTGCCTCGGTCAGCCCACCTTGCCGAAGCTGGTCCTGATAATGGCGTCTTCTCCACGAGCGAAGTCAGATCCAAGTCCGAGCCAACGCTCTCAACCAGCAGGCTCATCTCGCTCCCACAAGGCCGTTACAAAGAGCCACCGAACCTCGCTGCCGGCTTCAGCAGCCTTGATATCAGCAGCGAGCGGTCGGTCAGAGCTAACATCGTAGCGAACGACTTCTCCGCAGAGACATTCCAAATCGCCATAGAGACGTGGGGCTCTAGCCAGCTGTTCGAAGCAAGTATCGTATGGATAGAGCATAAAGCCGATGCGAAGGACTGTGTCTTTGGTCAGTTCGATACGGCTACTGCGAGTCCCTCGAAGTCCGTGGACCCTTTTGCTAGCGGCTCTCCTCGCAAATCTAAGTCGCAGCTGCAGCAGAAGCATGCGAAAGCATTCTTCTTTCCGAAGCCGTTTGCAGAGCCTCCAGAAGTGGTGTGCTGGCTGAATCGCCTGGATTTGAGCAGCGGACGTGATTACGACTACAAGATCCGAGCCTTCGCAGACGAGATCAACAAGGAGAGCTTCCTTGCCCATCTCAATACCTGGGACAATGGCCACATGCCTGGAGCCGCCTTGTGCTGGATCGCATTCCCCAAAAGCAAGAGGAACGTCGAAAGCGGACGCATAAGCACCAACCATGTCCGAAAGAGGACCAATCCTCGAGCGGTGACAACGGCCTCCGTCAAGTTCAAGAAGCGATTTGCGACGCCGCCTACTATCATTGCCGCGATCAACATGATTGACGCCGCTGGGAATGCTGATCTGAGGATCAAGCTGGTCATCAGCGAAGTTGCTAAGGAAGGGTTTCGATGGACATTGGAGACTTGGGACGAATCCACCTTGTATGCAGCTTCAGCGCACTGGATCGCGCTGGGAGCTACAAATCATACGAGGCCTCGAAGCAGTACCGGATCGGAACCATGATCATGACATCGTGTCAACGAAACGTTTCTGTCTCCGAAACGCCCGACTGCTATCACGAATCGTTGATGAGCCTTCGCACATCCACGGATGGAGATTCGTCCGAGTGTTTACTCGCGCAGACGATTTCTATGTCACTCTGTTCGCAGGCACTCATGCGCTTTACCGTCCTCCGGGCGAACAATGGAGGTCGTTTGCCACTGTTAAAGAGGCCCGAGCGGAGCTCACATCTCCACGACGTTTTCCAGTATTACAGAAAGATTTCACAGGCTGCTATTGAATATCGGTGCTCCGAGTGAACAAAGCCTTTGGCTAGGGTCGTGGCACCTTTGTTTGCGATACTATGATGCCTCCGTGGGCTGCAATTCTGTCTACCTGGAAGAACTACCGAGCTTGGCGACACGCACTGGGTCAAGTGCCACGCCCTCTGCTCCCCGATTCTCGCATCTGTGCAGGTAGAGACACTTCGTCGGCAGATCAATAGCTCGAATCAGCCCATCTGGCGCCATCCGGAAACACAGATCTTGTCCTGCTGACTAGATCACAACGCCGCTATGACCTCGTCACAAAACCCGTGAAGTAAGATGGACTGCATCAGACTATATTCAACATCTTGAGCGAATGGCCCTCGTGTATGCAAGCGTTGAGGATCTTCGAGGCGAGGAAGCAGCCTTCGGCTTGCAAGTCGGTGCCATATTGGCTGTGTCTGAGCACGATCGGAACATGGATGGCCAGCTGCTGTAGGCCGTCCTAGATCGTGAACGGCGGTTGACTCAAGAGCTCCACAGCAGCTGACGCGAGCTCATCTCAGAGGCAGACGTACCCTTCGACCGCATCGAAACTCGAGTCGTAGACGCAGCAGTACCACTGCCAGTATACCTCGTCGACCACCTTCGACGTTATGGCAACACGAGAAGAGCTCTCCTACGATAATAACCGTTAGGGCATCGAACAGAAGTTGACGTCGCGACAGCCCGACTTGTGTTGGCAGAACAGCCCATATACAAATCCAAAGGTTGAGCAAATACGCCAGCATACATTGCCAGGTTGAGATCTGTCAGTGAATCTGCTTCATAAAAGCGGCGTGTAAACGAGCATCGTCGACGTAACGTCGAATCCGAGCTTAGTCGACTATGCAGACAGTGCATCCTAAGCGCAGTTGCTGATCTAAACAATAGGTCGGGTGGATGTTCGGCCGCGGAGGTTCATACTACCGTCGGATATACCAAGGCATGCGGTATCTAATGTTGATCGCGCAGAGTTGCAAAAGTGGTGCCAAGAAGTTAAGCAAGAGCTCTATAAGTTCGAAGCTCGTTTCTTGGAATGCTATGTCGACTACAAAGGCCCCCCGAAACTTTATCGATACTCCAGGGTGAGCTTCCGAGCGACCTAGGTAGAACACCTAAGCAGGACGACATGCATGACTGGCACAAACGAATTCTTCGAAGTCGCGGCTCTGGCATCGGCGAATATTGATCGTAAGAATTCTTCTGTATTGGTGAAGCTGCAAATGAGCTACAATACTAACGCAAAAGTCTCCCTCTTTCACAGATTTGCACCAAAACTTAAACCCTTTCGTGACGATATTATAAGAGTACTTTACCAGTAAACATCCTTCGAGCAGCTCTATAACTCGAGATAATTGCACTCTCTCTCTCTCGGCTCGTCTAACTTCGCTAAGCCTATAAAGCCTACTCCGTAGAGCTATATTACTATACCTATAGGGTAGGGTACCTTTAGCTACAATCGATAAATTTACTGGTAAACTCGGCGATTTCGAGTATACCTCGACTTCTTTACTATAGAACGCGACGAGACCTCTATGTACCCTTATATACGATCGATAGCACGTTACTATCTATATACTTATCTCTAACATCGGAGAATTATATGCATAGTTTACCACAAAGGAGTACGTCGTTTCGTCGTGCGAAAGATCGGAGTCGGACGGAGGAGACCTTAGTGCAATCTGTCTGCAGGACTAGAGACCGAGCATCAGCAAGCGCAAGCCGCCGCAACGGCAGCTGGCTGCGTCCCGTCCGCGGCATCGGACGAGGAATTCGCCGGCTTCCCTTATCATCCAGATGATGGTGAGACAGGTAGTGAAGGTGTTGATGGAAAGGAGAGGCACAGGCAGAGAGGGGGAAGCTGGGGCACTTAAAGTGCAGGCAGCAGTGGCTCAAGGACGCCGGAACAATCGCGAATCATTGGGACGAACCGGCAATACCGCCGTGATGAGTGCGACTGTAAGGGTCAGAATCTTTTGGCTTGGAGAACAGCAGGTATACGATTATCCGCTATAGCTCCGTCTGGCAGGAGGAGGAAGGACGGAGGTAAAGCACGAAGGCCGTCGATGAAAAATCTGCTACGGCGAAAATGTCCCTCAGGTCCGCAGATACCAACGATCGATCCTCCGAGCAGCTGAGTCGTATCGTTCGCCGCTGATTGAGTCAGAGCACTGGTTTCACCCTCACACCTGTTCTGCCCAGTCTGCCGAAACACTGCCGGAAATGCCATACAATAGTTGTCAGTGTCTGGGCAGTAACACCACTCTCTCTTCCGTCACGGTTCGGCTTGCCCCAGCATGACCTTTCTTTCCTTGTCAACGAAGATTTGACCTTGAAGTACATTGCAAAGTCTTGCAGAGCATGACGCTCACGTCGGGATCAGGTTTGGTAAGGCCGGCTTGACGAGGATCGGTATTTGCCTGCTGTGCGCATGCTACTATTCCTCATACAGGGTCATCGTCGGCGATGGTACGCTCGTTGATGGCAGACTCGTGCGCAGCTTTCTAGATTTCTCTTGAGGCGCGATGCGATCAGGTTGTGGACTGGTGTTTGCGTGGAGTCTGCCATGGCCTATATCGTCGAGGTCGTTTGCTTACAGCAATATGATCGGAGCAAGTGCGTTTAGGGCGCTGAAGGTGTGAATGGACGATGACTCTGCATCTGCTAGAAAAGCACAACGTTGAGATGTGTCGTCGTTCGGCTCGCATCCGGCACTGCTCTGGTTCTAGCGCGGTGGCTTGGCGTTATTAGAAAGGTGAATGCTTCGGGGCCGTCGGCATCACATGCTGCGTCACTGGAGCATCTGGCGAGCAACAACATGCACGAGACAAAGATATGCGTCAAGATGTTTAGGAAAGAGAGTAGTGGGTAGCATCACTAGGTAGCCTTGCCGACATTCACTCCGAGTTCGTGATTCGCCTGACTCGCGCTTTGGGATAATTGTGGCCCAGAAGCCCACTTAGCTGACGAGTACACACTAACAATGAGCGAACAATGACATGTCGCATTGTAGAAGAACTGTCTCAGCGCAAACCAAGATGTCATCCCAGTCTCTCTACTACTCTGAAGGTGACAGCAATACCGAACCAGTGTAATGACTAGGCGACATGTGTGAACATGAAACGTTGCAAGCACCAGGTTAGATAATACTGTAGCAAAGATATAGGCATCTGAATTATTTCCACCTCACTGATTCTCTGAACTACATCCACTCGTTCCATATTCCGTCGTCATGTCAGATCGTGGTATGTCCATGGACCATATCTTCA
Source organism: Nothopassalora personata (assembly GCA_033816765.1). Taxonomy (NCBI): domain Eukaryota; kingdom Fungi; phylum Ascomycota; class Dothideomycetes; order Mycosphaerellales; family Mycosphaerellaceae; genus Nothopassalora; species Nothopassalora personata. Next base: position 2,760,712 of record CM066287.1, on the reverse strand, counting down.
AACCGACCAACACCCAAATATCAAGGGCGTGAGCCCTGGGCCGTGAGGCCAATGCGTCTCCGTCCGATCGCTATGCTGCGAAATATGAGGAAGAAAAAGATAAAAGCAGAGATGAGAGACGGCAAACGCTGGCTAGAACGCTCAAAATGTGTCACAATAGGTCAATATCGAAGATCATGGTTCCCAGATTAGGTCCAGCCATCTAGTAATGCGTTCTTGGATTTTCGTGTCGTCGTGGTGAGGTTCATGGTGTATGATGTCTGCATGGACATCTGTCGTGTCGATCAGACGCTGACTGTGCGTCTGCGGGTTTGAAGAGGCTTTTGGGCGTGGCAGATCAACAGCCTGAAGCTGGTGCCTTGTCTCTCGCACTCTCGCAGTAACTTCGGGTCGCTCCAGATGCTCTGGTCTGCAGGGAGGAGAGGTTTTTCATAACAGCTGGAGTACCAGAAACGGCCTACTTTCGCCACCATCTTGGTAATGATTTCGTCATTGTTCTTGCCGAACTGACTCTTTCCTGCATCTTCAAGCAAATCAGAGAACTTGGGCTCTTGGCTCTTGCCGCTTCGAGCTTCGCGTTGCCAGATGGCTTTACCGGAGGAATCTGATTCGACGCTGCTCATATCCTGACTTCGTGGAATGCGTCCGGCGGCAGGAACACCTACAATGCAGCACTGAACGGCATCGAAGCCGCGACGGCCCATCATTCGGACCAGTATGTCACTCAGGTTACGCAAGCACACCTGAGGGTCTCGATGCTGCATTCGCGTCTTCAGACCTCGTACTGCTCCTCGGGCCTTGGTCCCCATATTGATGAGGTCGAGATCGAGTACTGCGCATTCTAGGTATCCACCAGGCTGTAGAACACGTTTGCTCTCGGAGATGCAAGCTGCATAGGACTGTTCGGTCGTTGCTGGCGGGAAGCGGAACACGACTGCCTTGAAGAAGCCCTTAGGGAACGGGAAAGGAGTAGCGATGTTGACCATGGGTATCTGGTGATGATTTGGAGGAGGCACTTGGTCCTCGTCTGGCCACGAGAATGACGGAGAGCCTGGCATGCTGGGTGTCATGTTATAGACTTTTGCATCCGGATATGACATGGCGATGTAATACGACCAGTCACTGCTCAACCCATCGACGACTAGAACTCTCGGATCCTCAGCAAATCGAACCTCGTTGTGTGCAGGACTGAAGAGCACCCTTCCAAATGACAGCCACTTGCTGGTCATGAGTGCACCGATCCTAAGACTTGAAGATGCTCCTTGTCGATCTCCTCCTGGCATTTCTGCGATGGCACGAAGCTGCGCATCGCTATTGTTCCGTGGACCAGGTATCAGACTTGACTGCGAGTGACGTTGGGTACCTTCAGGCAAAGAGCTTGTTCTAGAGTGATCGGAACCGCGGCTGTATATCGAAGACGCCATGCTGTCACGGAGATTCGACCTTGGGAGCTGCTGTACACTAGGGCCTTCCGGAGTGCTTGTTCGGTCCTGTGTAAACAGTGTGCTGGTGCTACGATTTCCGTACCCGCCGATGAGGCCGTATAGCGTGTCAGGCGTCGCCAGTGGTGACACCGACGGCTGCAAGAAGCGCGAGACCTGTTGTGGGACTGTCAAGACCGTTGTTATAGTTTCCGCAAGTCCAGGCGGCGGTGGGAGTCGACCATAAGGTGGTGACTGGTAGAGTGCGGGAGTGACCAACGCACCATTGTCGCCATCAAACAGCATGCTGGAGTATTGAAAAGGCGCGCCGAGAGAAGAGCCTGTTGTAGGAGTCTTCAGTGTAGGCGTCTTGAGCGGCATGTGTTCATCCATGAAATCGTCGTATTCATTCCACACATCTTCCTTTTCAGGTGCTTGAGTGTGCAAGGCGGGCATCCAGCTCGGATTTCCAGAGCTGGTAGAGTAGAATAGATTTGACTGCTCGGAGTTCTTGCGGTCTTGGGAGGCGAATAACTCGCTGCCGATGTTGTGCAAGTCCACGCTGGTGCGTGCGGTAGAAATACTTGGTGGATCTGTGAAGGTGCTTTCTTTTTGCTCAGCTGAGGTTGCTGTGCTTGAGCTTGAGATCGGCTGAGAGCCAGACTCGATAGTACTGGCCATTTCCCGGATCTGACTATACACCGAGCCTGGAGGCTTGACGCTTGGTCGAGGCTGAGTGCGCGCGAAGGGCCTTGAGAACGATATGTCAGACGGCTTGCGATCACGATCTCTCTTCGAGACTACTGCTGGTATACGACCAACAGGTGAAAGGCGAGGCTGCCTTTGAGAATCTCCAGTCATCTCAGGTGTATTCAAAGAGTCACGACCAACATCTGAAGAGCCGCGAGGTGCGGCAGCATTGGCAGGCTCAGACCGTTGTGCGTCCATAATCCCAGCGTGATACTTGTCAGATGATTTTGGCATATTCACAACTTGAGCAGTCTGATGCTGGAAGGCAGACTGGGCGCGCAGTATCTCCGGCGACTCTGTGGACTCTTGCCGCTGCACCATGATCTTCGGAAGAATATGCTTCGAGCTGAAATCGGAATCTTCACTGTGACTCCTAGTAGGTGGCGAAGGCAGAAGACTGAAGTGCCGTCCTTCATAGGGCACGACCTTAGAAGGCCTGTGCTCGGACATCGAGTCCTCCGCCGAGGTCTCGTTCTCTTGGGCTATGCGCTCGACCTCGTCAAGTCCGATAGATTCAACTGAGCTCGCCATAGCGTAATGTGCCACAGCTCGATAGGGAGATTGGTGAGCAGCGTGTTCTGGCATGCTGGGATGCTGGAGCTCGCGTTCCTTCCCCTTGGAGCGAGGAGTCGCCATGCGCTGGAAGAAGTTCAACTTCTTCGCAGGTCGAAAAGAAGACTCTGCAGGTGGCGACCGCAACCAAAGACCTTCTTTGCCATGAAATGCATCTTCGTTGGATGGCAGTGAGCTGTCCGTCTGCGGCCAGGCGGTTAGCTCAGCATCGTAGCTATGTAATGACGCTTGATGTGGTGGCACAGTCGTGTCAATAAGGGGTGGCACACGCACTTGCGACTTGCTTCCAACCGATGATGTACGTGCCAAAGACCGACGAGCAGCCAAGATCGGGTAGCGAGCGGCTACGTCGTCTTCAGAACTATCAGAGGGTCTACGTCTGCCAAAAGAGCCTCTCTTGGTAGGCGATTGACTACCCTGGCGCATAGCAGAAGGTAGGAGACGCGGCCTCGGATAGCTGTCCAGCGAAGATGACTTCGATGATGCAGGTTGAAGGCGGGATTCACGTAAGTCCGAGCTTGAAGGTGTGTTGCTGAATGTGCTGCCACTGCCTCGGAGAATGACGGGCTTCAGCCGTTGTGCGAGGAAGTCGTCAAGTATCGGTTCCTCTTTGCTTCCCGAGCTAGTCATTCTCCTAGGCGGAGGAGGTCGGGCAGTGGGAGCCATACTGCTAGTGCCACTGTCTGTACTAGGCGAGCGGAACCCTGCACTGCTCGCTCCACTGCCACTGCGGCCACGTGCGCCGAATCGGCCATAGCCTTCGTGACCGGTACCCGCTGCAGGACCTTTGAGGGACTGACGCTTGGGCTTCTCTGCAAGCTTGGCGTCTTTCGACTTGCGATGGAAGATGCCGAAGCGTGAAGTCTTTGCTGGGCTGGTCCCTTGTGCGAGAGCCGGTGAGTCCTTTCTCTGCAGATTGGTGCCCTCTGCAGATGGTATCTCTGGTGTCTGACCACGATGAAATCGACGGGATGCAGGAGATGGCGAGATGGCCGAGTCAATGCGAGGAGACTCATTGCGAGATGAGGATCTCGAGGAGAAACCAAAGCGTGACTTGAAGCTAGACGAGCTTGGAGATACCGGTGTTTCCTGGGAGGGCGTTCGTTTGTGATAAGTGGTGTAAAGTCTGGGGAGGTCGCTCTGGATAACAGGTGATGCGCCACGCATGCCGGGAATGTTCGGTGTATTATCTCTACTTGGTCGCACAGGCTGCGCTGATTTCTGCGGCGGTGATTTTGCAGTCGATAAATCCACATTCAAATGTGCCAATTCAGGCGGCACTGCGGGATACTGCTTTGTTGTTGAGGTCGTGGACTGCTGTCCTTGTGGTGGCGATCTTTGCACATCCTTCACCTTTGTTGATACAGAAGCAGCTGACGCTACTGACTGCTTATGCGGTCTTTGCTTGGATAGCTTGTTGCCTTGGCGAAAGGTAGCGTTGGATGCCGATGTCGAGTCCTCACGGACAGGCTGCAACCCTGGACGCAGTCCATCGCCTTGGGCTGTCTGACCGGTGGTCGGCTTCCGTGTCAGTGAAGTTGCGCTTCCTTGCCGGGCGCGCGACCCTGATTCGCTGGTTGAGACCAGACCTGGCGAATACGACGAGGCTGAACTGGGCGTGGGCACATGGCTGAACGGGGACTCGGTATATCTCGTCGAGGGAGTCGCGGACGGCGCATAGAGGCTCGGGACAGGTGGCGTGAAGTCGCGCATCATTTCTGGGCCGTGATATCCGTGGGGCACTCCAGCGGGATCCTGCTCATATGCATTCGAGGGTGGTATGGTAATACCCAGAACGGTGTCTTCAAACACATCTCGACCGGCCTGATCATGTACGTGGATAGCTGTAGGTACACCATTTACACCATCAGCCATATTTGAGCGCTTCTGAGCCGCATACTTGTCGATAGCTCCAGATGGCTTGCGCCGCAAAGCAGACCGCGGACTGTCGAATGTCGAGATAGATGATCCCGACACGAGAGACGGTGTTCGTAGGTTCGGCGGCGCCAATGCCTGAGTGACACCCGATGGTGTAACAGAGATCCTTCCTCCAGAACTATTGACATTCTGTGTCACAGCTGTGGCCGGTGTCGCCGTTCTCGTTGTGCTACTCTTGGTGGGCTCAGAAGGTGTCATACTCCGACTGGATTTCTTTGCCAATTTCAATACATTCTGTACCGCCTTGCTCGGCTTGCCATGCTCGCCTGCAGCGTTCTTGGTTGGTACGCGACTGTTGCTCTTCGGATCCTGTGCAGCAGTATCGTTTCGATCTGGATGCCGTCGAAAGTGTGATTGTGAAGATGACATGGCGGGTGCCTGCGTCGCCACGCAACACACCCGTCAAGCCAGTATTATGTGCGTCTCGCGTGTTACGCTGCACGCAGCTCATTAGGACATCTGCCGTGCGCACGAGCGTCGTGTGGTCGTGTTCGGGGTCGATTATAATGCTAGTTCTTGGCTCGTGTCATCGCCCGGGCGCAGGTGTAAGCTATTACGGTCGATGTCGTTAGCGTCCAGCGCTTCCGACTACAGTAAGGAAAATAAACCAAGAACAGCAAGCACGAGACCAGAGATAAAAGTGTTCGGCACCTTGAAGTGTAGCACGTCGTGCTGTAGTAGACTGAGGCTCGGCTTGACGCACGCACAGCCACTGTCCCGCAGCTCTTTGTTGGCCGGCTGCCGGAAACGCCGCTACAGGCTGGTCCAGCTAGAACAGTTTGCGCCACTGGCCACAGGCGTGCCAGGATTGCTGTGCGACGTGTTCTGCTAGCATTGGGCGTCTGTGGCGGGCATGCGAGTGTAATTATAAAGTCGATCGTTTTCGGCTGCTACACCACACACAGGGTCGATGTGCTGTGGAGAAACTGGTGGTGGATCGAACACGACGCGGGAGAGCCAGCGGCTAGGAGCCAAGTCTCTCGGCTAGCAAAAAGCCAAATGTTGCTGTTGGAATGACGATGGAAAATGGAAGGAAGCGTGGCTTCTGATGCGCGTCCTGTTGCCGGTCGGTCCTTGGGTGGCAGTGTGTAGATCCAGATAGTGAAGAGATGGTGTCAGCAGGGAAGAAGGAGAAGGGGGAAGAAGGAGAAACGAGACCGACACGCAATACCGCAGCGCGTCCAGCAATCCTTAAGGCCTCATGCGATGCATTTGCCGCCGAGCTGAAGTGCATCAGATGTCCTGAGGCCGGTGGCAGTCCGCGACAGGAAGCCAGACGCCTGCATGGAGCGTACGGGCAAGGATATCAGCGACATGCGAGCTCGCAGCGCTATAGACTTGCATGCGGCATGCATACAGGTAAGCGAATGAGAGGGTGTAGGTGGCAAAAAAACGTCGTGAGTCGTCAGTCATTGTGCAAGGGGCCACCAGTGGGCATGTGCACAAGCACGGTCTACTGTACGTCGGCAATATCGCACTTGCCCAGCAGCCTTCCTTCGTGTTCTACACCAACAGATTATCTTCGTGAGGGCTGCCTGAACGCAGCGGCGCAGTGTACTACAGCTTGACCAAGATCAGTCTGGGCTGAGCTGCTCCAGTGTCCATTTCCCACGTCGCGGTCCGTGGCATTTCACTCCTTCAGAGCCGCGGTCGCTTGCCTCCGGGCCGCTAGATCACACTTCCTATCAAGCTCACGTGGCACCTAAAAGAAGAGCTCGGGCGGCTGTCACGCCAAGGATGTTCGAAAACAAGACGGCCATCTTCACTAGCTCATTGGACGCATCGCAGAATGAGTGGTGCTCGAAAACTTCCGCAGTTCCTCTTCCTGGCGTCTACTCATTCACAGAAAAGCAATCTGGCCCGATCTGGCTTACAGGTAATGTAGTTGACTCCTACATCTTGCAGAAGAGCATGCGGCCATTCATCTGCCCTGCGGCACATAGTGTTGGAATGACGTTCGCCAGCGCGCTCCCCACGGCCTGTCTCATTGTCGGAAGCGTCCATATCACCGACTGACTCAACAAGTACTGCATTTCCGTGACGTTGTACTCGTGATAATCAGATCAACGGGCGAACTACGATGAGCCGTGCCGTCTCATGCTGCCCGTACGTCAAAATCTATGCTAGGCGCCGGTAACTATGTGAGAACCATCACGCGCCTCGAAGCGCTGACTGGACAGTGCGAAGTCACATGATGCAAACAATATGCGGGCAAAGCACACTTTGTGACTGCAGATACATGAGGGGTGGTGTACTGGGCCAGGTCTCTACTCGCCGGCCTAGCCCACCACCTAACACGAGCCCGACCGGAGCTGTCGGCACGCATATGATGTCTCACCTCAAATCAGACGTCGCTGCATGAAGCTCGAAAGGTGTTGCGAAAATCGTTGAGGTTTCCGTGCGGTCCAGTGGCAGTATATCTTGTTGCGAGGCGAGCTTCCCATGGTGAGACACTTCATCAACAATCCATCCACCTCATTATGCTTTGCGAGCGAGCTCCGCTCACGACACGTCAGTCTTGCGTGCATGGACCTCGAGCAGTATACACTGGACGATACTTTCACGCTTCGCCTCGAGAACGGCACAGGCGCCCTTTCCATACCATTCATTCGAACATGACACCCGTCGGTGGAAGCAGAAAATTGAGCTCCAACATGACGAGGCGGCTGGTGGATCTCCGAATCGTTGATCATACTTCCTCGTAGTTCACCCTGCAAGCCTGCATCCCTGTACTAGAGTAAACTGTGCTCCTGATGCACACTCTGCGTCACACCTGACCACTTCCGCCTGCTCTCCTAGAGCTCGACATCTTGATCCTGTGCGCTTCCTCCCTGCGGTCCGATCTCCCAAATTCCCAAGTCCTTTCCCTCTCTATCCTTCAGTGGCCTCCATGGCTTGCCCTCCGCCTTTAAGATCAACATCGCCTTGCTCGACTGCGCGAAAGACGTCACAAGTTCCTTCATCCTCCCAGCCTCTAAAATGCACTTGCTAAGCCCATTCTGATCATTCGCAACAGTGACGCTTAGGTCCATACTCTGGAGGAGGTGTTTGCGCGAGACTAGAGATCCTGCGCTGTGGAGAACCGTGTTGTAGGCGATGACCATCTCAGGGATGTACTCACGGCGTACAATTCTAAGATCTTTCTCTTCGTCGAGGCCAATCGGGTGGATGAGAAGGTTGCGCGTCAGAACCTCAGCCATTGTCAGATCGACGTAGTCCTTTGCTGTCTTGAGGGTCGGGGGCGCTGCCGACATTCTGAGAGTCTTGTGTGTGTACTCGGCTTCTTTACGACGCCACTCAGCGAGAGCTGCCATGGCCTCCACGAGAAGCTCCAGCTCGTAGTAGCAACGTGATGTGCGCTTGAGAGCCTCCCATTTGCTTGCTTGGCAGGGTGGCTCTCCTTCGTAGTCGAACGGGTTGATGGACCTGCCCAGGACCTGGTATGATTTGCGGAAGGCAACGGTCTCGTAAGGATACTCCTTGACGATGTGGAGAGCGCAAGCCAGGCGGCCGGAGACTAGAATTGATTAGCAGTGAAAGGAAGACAATTCAATGGGCTGTACACACCCAAGCACTTGCGAAGTGCGAACGAAAGCGCGGCAAATGTGTCCTGCCAGTATCCTTCGACGAGACTAAACCATCGCAGACTACGCACGATGGCTTGATCTCCTTCTTCAGGAACCTCGGGAAAGAAACCATGAATGATGCGCTGGCCAGGATATAGCAGATTGTCGTTGACTTTCTCCACGATCTTCGCTGGTCGACGTGCTCGAGGTTCAAGTGTAGTCGCCATGTACCTGTCCATCAGGAACTGCGAATGCTCGTTCAGGATCCTGATGATGTCAAGCTCGTACTGTCGCATCAGCCGGAGCATGACATCTTGCTCTTTCTCAGAAGTAATGTCTTCAAGAATCTCAGCCATGGTGACGATATATCGGCTGGCATGCAGCTTCGACACATACAGCGGAATGAGCTCACGCTTGCCGGCTGCGCGAAGAGCTTGTATGTAAGCAACGTAGACGTTCTCTTCGGCCTCGCGCTCCTTGTTCTCCTTTTTGGCCATCTCGCCGGCCAGTTGGCGGATCATGATGCCCATATGTGTCGCGATCCGTAGTGTCTGTGGATTGAGCGCGACTTCCGCTTCCGGCTGATTACTGTTCTCTTGCCAGAATGGCTGTAGGTCGAGAATCATCTTGTCCGCCTCGCCTCTTTGACGGGCTGTGTAAGCAATTGCAAAGCCTAGAGTGTGGATCAAACTGCCGATATCGTTGGCAAGCAAATAGCTTTCGATGATCTTCATCGGGGATACCGCTTCTTTGCCTGTGGTGGATCTCTTCCGCAGCTGCATGATCAGGTCGACGATCTGTGCCTCTAGGTCTTTCGCTAGGTCCGCAGAGGGTCGCGTCTTCTTCGGGCCTCTATCAGGGTAATGCATCTCAAGGTAAAGATCAAATTGCCGGATCAATGCTGCGCTGTAGTAGACGTAGAGGTTTTCGTCCACGGTTCTTGCCACCTTCTGTGCCGGAATGGCGTTTCCACCAAGCAAGCCATAGACAGCGGCTTCGAAATCGTTGGAGTCGCCAGTATTTTGAGTAGACGCCAAATAACACATGTTCCGCCACGTGCTTGTTGAAAGAGCCCCCGATGGATCGACCTTGCCCATGCTGAGCGCACGCCAGCCTTCATCTCGCGTCTTGCACCAGTCGCTGATCTCTTGCCAGGACTGTCCTCGCCTCAACATCTCCCAGCACGCAATCCACATGGCCCGCTCGAAGAAGGCGTCCTTCTTCTCGGTAGTGCGGCCTTGTCGCGATGTCGCGTCCGGGTCCAGCTGGGTGACCAGTGGCGCACCGTCATCTGCGCGTGTTATGTGAGGCAAGGCGGCACCAGGCGTGGTCGGCCAGGGTCGCAACCTCTTCTCGCCCTTGATCTTCGCGCGTGTATGCATTAACCCGGTCGACCACAGTCCCTTTCCCACGCCGGCCTTCTTCTCCAGCTCCTCCATGATGCCTGAAATATCGCTTTCTTGGTGATCTGCGGTCTGCTCAAGCCATCGCTTCACCATCGAACGCTCTTTAGCCAAATCATTATCCACCAGAAAGCGGTCCCAGATGTCTTTCTCGGGCGTGAAGCGATGCACATCACCGAGTGCCCGCAACTGGTCTTCTTTCTCCTGCTGCACAGCTCGGGCATCATCGTTGTGATGTAGCTCAAGCATGATGCGGAACAGCTCCCAGATGTCGGCCTCTTGCTGCCACTGTCGCAGCTGCTTGACGTGTTCTGCCGCCTTGCCGGATGTCGAGGTACCAGAAGCAGAGTTCGACGTTGTGCCAAACGCTGCCGTCTGCATGGAAATGTTAGCCTTCTCTTGCCATTCCTTTTGCAGTTGCTGTCTCGCCGCTCGCTCATGATGTTCCTCAAGCACAGTCGCCGTATACTCTGCAATGCCCTTGTATTGATCCACCAGCTCCAGCACAGCGTCGAACTTGTTGCGCGTCGGCAATTTGTCGAGGAACTGATCAAGTCGCTCTGCAAACGCCTCGACCTCGGCGCCCACCCGCTCGGCCATCTCGCGCAGTGGACTGATCGCTTCGTCTACGTTGGCCAGCTCGTGACCCGTTACTATCGTGTCTCCATTCCGGCAGTCCAAGTCAAAGTCGAGCGTCTCGTTCTCCTGGTCGTTTGTGTCTTCGCGGGTCGATGCTTCGCGTGATATGAACTTCCAGTCTTCGGAGGCTGGCGGTTCTTGTCGTATCGCACGAGGTTTGCGGGCGGGCGGCGCCTTTTTAACGCTGCTCACGCCAGCAGCCTGTCTACGTGCGGCCGGCGCCATTTCAGTGAAGCGGTGAGTGTAGAGGAAGTGAAGTTGGGTGAATACAACCGGAAACATAACGTTAACCTGAGGAATGCACTTGAGCTTGACGGAAGCACGCTAGCGATGCGTAGTGCACGTGCCAATGGCCATCATCATGAACCTATTCACTACATGTACTTGTCTTACACTACTCGGCCTTTCGAATCTCGCCAAGCTCCTCTGTATTGCCCTCGACATGTGTGACAGCACCCTTCTCTGGCTCACCGACTTGTGGCTCACCATTGCTGCCACTTTCTTCGTCCTTTGCTTCCGTCTCCACTGCCAATGTGGAGTCCTTCAGCATGTCAATCGGCTCGCGGTATGCAGGCACGAAGTTCACCGCAAAGCAGTATGTCCACGTCAGTACGAAGAATGCAAATGGAACGGACATTGCTGCTGCCGTGCTAGATGCATCTGCAGCTCCTCCCAACGCCGGGGGCACAACAGCACCACCTCGAAGGACACCAGATCAGCAGACGTTCTAGACATACGAAGGTACGCAACACCAAAGCGACTCACCACTGACACCGGCAACAATGAATCCGGAGCCTCGTTTGGAGTGCTTTCCCAGTCCTCTCATCCCCAATGCCACGATCGTGGGAAAACAAATACTCTCGAAGAACAATGTCAAGTACAGCATCGCGATGCCGGCATTGTTATGCAGTCCAATCGAGGGCGAGATGAAGACGATGCACCTGATAAGCGTGTCAGCCAAGAACCGCCACAAAGAGAGAATCTACTCACAGACTGAGGTAGACCAGAAATACCCATCTAGGACGAACGTATTTCATGATTCCCACTCCTGCGAATCTGCCCAGAGCGAAGGCACCCTGCGCACCAGCCAATAGTTGGGCACCTGCTGCACTGGACCAGCCCGCCTCTGTAGCGAAGTTGATGAAGTAACTCGCAATGGCAACTTGGGCTCCAGTATAACAGAATCTGGTCTCCAATCAGCATCAGCATTCTTCTTCTTCGCCCAGGTGGACTACTCACTGAGCAAACGCAGCATGAAATAAGCGATACTGCTTCCAGAACGACTGTTGACCCGCAGCATTCGCATGTGTCTCTTGGGCTTGGAACTCCATATCGGCGTCCGTAATCTCAGGTATCGGCGAGCTGCTCACAACGTCAGCAGCAACTCGCTCTCTCGAACGTGTTCATCGCTTACAAATAGAACACTACGGCCAACAAGAACACAAAACACGCAATGGCCAGGTACACCCACTGCACATTCCTCAGGCTCTCCGTACTATCCCCAGTGTCCTTGAAGAACACATAACTCCCCAAGACCGGTGCAATCACAGTCCCAATGCCATTGAATGCCTGCGCAGCATTGATTCGCATTTCCGCATATCTTGGAGGCCCACAGACTGTGATGTATGGATTCGCTGCGGTTTCGAGGGATCCAAGGCCGTTGCCAATGACGAAGATCGCGGCGCAGAAGCCACCAAAGGAGCGGTAGAGGATGCTGTGAAGTGGAACCAACGGTCAGCACAGGCAACCTCCATACTGGCTCGTACTCACCAAGGCCAAGCGATCAGTGCCCCGACCCCATAAAGAAACAACCCCCAGATGAAGACAATCTTATACCCATAGTGTCGCAGGAGCCAATTTGCGTGGCCCAAACTTGCCAAAGGGTAGGCACCTAAGAAGAAGGGCGTGAGCCACACTCGAGGTTCACGTGGCAGTGCCTCAGCAACTGCTGCTGAGCCGGGGGGCGCCGTGCGCAGGTCTCAGACAGTCGATGCTTTCCATCCTTGGGACTTACCAAAGTAGGCAGCTTGCAGTCCTGAGGAGCGGGCGCGGGTTATACCTAAAAAGGAGGGCGTTAGCCACACTCGAACACCACGCGGCCGTATGTCAGCAGCTGCTACTGCACTGAGGATGCCGCGTGCTGGTCTCAGACAAACGATGCCTTCTGGCCTCTGGAAAGACATACCTAAGGTGTTCTGGAAGTGCCTGGTGAAAGCGAAGGCCACAAGGTTAGCATATGTCTCAGATATCGGTAGGTGCCTAGCACTCTTCAGCTCGCTCACTTATTGAGGGTGTCGAGGAGGCCGTAGGAGAAACCTGGGAGAGTGTAAGTATGGCGAAGTGCTGAGAGTAGTGGATGTGTCGTACCCCAGAGGAAGAAGAGGATCGTTACTAGGCAAAGGGGATCTGGGCCTTGGTCAGTCGCGTAGACGATGGAAGCCTGACTCGAGCAACGAACAGATTGATTGACGAAGTGTTAGGTTTGATGCCTCAGTTCTTGTGGTATTGCCTATCTTGAGGCTCATTTTCTTGAAGATCGCCATGATGGCGGCGTCGTCGGCACCGAGCTATTGACAGCAGGCTCTGCAATCGTACATCAATCCGAGGGCGGCAATCAATGCTCTACACCCTGTAGGCTGCACCACGCAGAAAAGGGAGATCAGAGAACAGGAAAGAAAGAGGAATGGACTGGATGAATGCAATTGATGTACGCACGTTCCTCACGCCGTCAATTGCCAGAGTACAGACATGCAGATGCCGCCTGAACGGACCTTGACCATCATGAACGTTGCAACATGCTTCCCAGACCAACCAATCTCCCTTTGCGCGCGGAGAGGAAACTCTGGTAGCGAAGTAGCGTCGTGCGCGTGAATGCAGAAACCCCGCACGAAGTACGATTAGGCATTCGGGACGATACTGCGCGAGAGGGCCAGGAGATCGTGAGTCTTCGTGATTGGGCCGTTGGAATGCATGGAACATTGCTGGAAGAATTCTATCGATGCGGCACATGTTGTTTTGTGAACTAAGTTAGTTGTAGGCGCACTTGGAGTATGCGAGGTATGCGAGGAGGTTCCTTGCCGTGAGGGTTGTTGCCAAGAGGACGTGATGATTTCTGCTCCAGCGTCTGACTGCATATACCCGCATGGCGTTTGCTACGAGGCTGGGATTTTAAAGCGCTGGCTCGACTTGGCTGCGTTGTGGTGACTGAACGTCACTAGAGCGGCCAAAGACTGCAGCCACGAGCGAGAGTGCTCGGGGTTTCCAAACAGAGGTCGGCTAGGTGTGTACAACGTTCGTCGTGCCTGAGCGCATAAGCAGATGTCTGCTTCCTCAGTTCACCCGTCGACGACTACTCGGAGGAGCCTGACCATCCTGTGTGACACCAGAAATGGCGTCCTCTACCAGTCGTCGAAGCTCTGCCTGACCAGCCTCATCTTGGAAATCAGGTCGAGCCGCAAGCTCCTCAATTCGTCTCCTGAACTCCGGGTCTGGCGCCTCCCCAGCCTCATCAGCACGCATTGTGCCTAAATTGACCTGCATGCCGCCGGGGACAGGTGGCGGCGGATGAACGCCGTCTGTCTGAGCACCGTTCGTGGCGGCATCAGAACCTCCAGCACCCAGTTCCCTTAGATACTCCGCAACAGCGGGCTGCTCATCGTCATCATCAAGCTTCTCGACAGCCAGTTGACCTTCAGAATTCTTGAGACTCGGGTCTGTGCCGAGCTCGATAAGTTCCTTTGCCAAACGAACATCTTCCACACTGAACAATGCGGTCTCGCCATCCTCGTCCGTGATATTTGGATTCACGTTGTAAGTACGAATCAGAGCTCTGAGCAGTTCGTCATGGCCATATGAGGCGGCTGCGTGGACCAGACTATAGCCGTGAGCATCCTGTTTCGAGGCCAGTTCTGGGTGTGCTTGCAGCGATTCTAGCACTGTGTTGGGTCTCTCAGCTGCGAGATTGAGTAGAAGGTCAATGGTCGGGACTTGCGCCATGTTGGTTGTCATGGATAGTCGACAGTAACAGCGCTCGAATATTGCTTGTGAGGAGCGGGCCTGAGTCAGCAACCATCGTTGTGAAAAGAAGTCGTGGTCAGGTTCCAAGCTTGTGGTAGCGGCCATAACGAGCACATCTTCTTGGTTATCAATGCTACGGATGCTTTAGACATCTTGCATAGCTGTCTGAACTCCTGACGCCCTGCTGAAATCTATCCAAACATCGCTCCCAAGATGCTTCCTGTACGGTACATGGCGCGACGCATGAGATCGCCTGGTGCATATTAGAACAATCGGAGACGCTCATTCATTGTAGCTTTTATCCCAAAATCTGTGATGATAGTTAATGGTTGACTCACGACTTATCCTTCCTGATCACTTACACATATTCCTCATATGCCATTCCACGCCACTCCTTGCTCTCCGAGCCATCCGCGTGCGTTGTGTACTTGAATGGGCTTGGAGCTGGTGTCATCTCCGACCAGACGTTGAATAAGTGCCGGAAATAGCACATTTGCGCAGCAGGAGTCAAGTATTGATCTCTGAACTTGGCTGCCGCGTTGTCAGCAATCTTCTTCGCTTTTGCGTTATCCGCCAGCAGTTCATCTATCTTCCCAGGTAGTTCTGTCCAAGCCTTGTCGACCAGTACGTAGTTCTGATTCGGGCCTTCGTGTTCCAGCAGGTGGTAGAGATGTGTAGTGAATGTAAGAGGGTGGATCAGAATGGTCGAGTGGCAACTGAGGAGGTATTTAAGCCGTCCAGACCAAGTTGTGCCCTCTGTATGTACTGCAAATTTGTACTTGCAGTGGTCTGGCATCGTAATGCGATATTTGGTCGCTTCCTCATCATGTACATCTTCCGCGACCCTGTGCACGTCGGACCAGCTCTTGCCCTCGCTCTGCTCTATGAGCTTCAGTCGAATCTCTGGGTTGAAGTCCGTTGTGCCGCGCCAGACAAGCTTCGGTGTCTTCGAGTTGTAGTTGTCCCCAATCTCGATGGCCTGCCTCTGATATTCTCCATATGAAGATGCTACTCGAGGATAACTCCAAAAATTGAAATCTGGAATGAGCCAGACCTGCTCCATGGTCTTGTCTGTGACATTGCGGTTGAAGTTCCACACTGTAGCGTTCGGATGCTCGTCCGTCAGCTCGATATTGTCGTTGATCTTAATGCTGAATTCGATATTGGGTATGGGTTCTCGTGAGCTGGTGATGGCGCGCTGGATATTGTGCAGCGTCGCCTGCGATCGCTCTTTCCAGTGCAAGAAATGGTTCAACCCGCGAGACTCTAGGATATACAGCTGGCCGTCCCAGATCATTGCGCGCAAGCCACCGTCCTTACTCCACTGCAAGCCGTAGTTCTCCTCCGTGATCTTCGCATTCCCCAGTCGATTTTTCCAATACGCCCGCGATCGATCGATTTCTCCATATAGATCGGGAAAGGCTCGGAAGCATTGGTCGGAGGTCAAGGAGTGGTTGTTTCGGTCGCGGTCGGCTCGGAAGGTCCAGTCTGTTGGTTTCGTCGGGTTGCTCGCGTGTGTATGAGGCACCGTCGCCGGCGGTGTCGTAGATATAGACGCCGAGCCAGGCCATTGTCGCAGGAAGTATAATGTGCCATAGAGCAATACCGCCGCAAAGAGCAGCGCCCTCGATCTGGGAAGCCAAGACATCTTGTCGCGCACCGTTACCTGCCACTTCTCAAACTGTGGCCATGCGGTGGATGAAAGATCTTGTCATCAGCAGTTCGCTGAGAAGCGCATCAGAAGGGCAACACGCTGCGGGCTGACCACTCGCGACCTCCTTTTCAGCTAAGCAGCTGAGCTGATGGCTGTCTCGCGATTCGTATTGGATCGCTGACTCGACTCCAAGCCCGTATGTAACGTGCCCCTTGCTCAACTGTGCAGCGCGAGATCAGTCAAGATGTCGACAAAGAATGGCAAGAACAGAAGAGCAGGGTGTACGCTGTGGTAGACTGGGACGTGAGCCACAAAATGCGGCTAATAAATGGTGAAACTTTGGTTATACGCGTGTACGACCCACGCTATGGAAGATTGGCCTCAGATCGTGGCATTTCACCATCAATCACAATGGTGATAATAGTATGAACATATCGCTAAGTACAAAGCCTGGGCCAATGCCGCGAGAACGCTCAAATGCATGCCTGTATCATGCTGAGTATCGTCAAATGCCAAAGTGGGCTCACTGCAACGGCACCACTGTACACTCGTTCCCCCCCCCTTCTCTGTTTCTTTCTCGCTCTCCGTTTCCATACAACTGAATCTATCCTCATCGTGACCACCTACTACGAGCGAATGGAGATCACGCCCCTACGTATCGCCACTGTCTTTGCGAGCAGCCGATGGCCGACCAAGCGAACAACGATGAGCTCAGCTTCGAAATTGGCCGACTTATAGATTGTAGGTTGGTTGATGTTTCATCTTCGCAGTTCTGCCGCTGGCTCACTCAAGCATGAGTCCAGTCAATCTCCACGACACTGACGTCGTCGTCCTGCTTCTTGACATAGAATTGGCGCACAAGGCCGTCACTAACCTTTACGGCATGCAGGAACTTCCAACTGATCTTCTCTTTGCCGAGCTCCAGCGCAGGGCGAGTGTTGCCCATACTGTGGTGGAACTCGAGCTTCTCGGGTGGCCTCTTAACATTGACATCTTCCGTCATAGTGAGCTCGACCAGGTTCAAGTCGGGCAGGCCATATGGGTATTCAGCGATGCTATAGCCGTTGGTGAAGATGGTATTGTTGCCAAATTGATAGCGCTGCAACAGAGCATCAGGCCCCGCCACGTCTGCGACTACGTGAGCAGTAGCTATTGGAAAGAAATGCCAGCTTTTCCAGTGGTGAACTGTAAGAATCGGATTGAAGCCCGCTTCGTACCAACCGGAAAGATCATTCCACAGGTCCATCTGATTCAATCCCCGCAGCTCAGTCAGGTGGACTGTCGGAGAAGTGACTTTCAAGATACAATCACGCCAGAGCATGTCGCCAAAGAACCTATCCAAGGGCGTGCAGTCTGCAGCATTCTCCGCGAGAGTCTGCATAAGTGGCGGTGAAACGAAGAAGCCTGCTCCTCCCCATGCTTTGAACCCTTCTTGGGCTACTCGAGTATGGCCTTCTGTTA
Source organism: Nothopassalora personata (assembly GCA_033816765.1). Classification (NCBI taxonomy): domain Eukaryota; kingdom Fungi; phylum Ascomycota; class Dothideomycetes; order Mycosphaerellales; family Mycosphaerellaceae; genus Nothopassalora; species Nothopassalora personata. The sequence continues at coordinate 2,743,290 of CM066287.1, read as the reverse complement.
GAGAACCAATGTACCATGGTCTTGTTGGATCGTATGGGGCGAGCGCCTCCAGCATTCGCGGCAGCGAGAAAAAGAAGGTGTCGTCATCAATTATTCCGAACCATTGTGTGGTCGGTCTCCGCTGTTTGTGAAGCACGGTGGCGAGTCCAAAATTCTTGAGTCCCTCGCTATCGTGTGTGAATATGCTGTGGTACGGTTCGAATATGAGCTCTATGTTCAGAGCCTCAGCTTCGGTCGCCACTATCTCTATCTTCTCTCTCTGATCCTCCAGGTTCGGCTGGTCGACCAAAAGGACTACAAGAGGCGATCCAGTATGCGACAGCCATTGAGAAAATGTCGGAAGACTTTCTCTGACTCGTTCCAACGTGGTAGCCACTCCCAACATGAGAGCGCTAGTGTTCGAAGTTGTATAAGTAACCCAGAATTCTGGCACATCCACCAGAGTTGCGATCTGACACTGTGGGAATATGCTCTGAGTCTCTGGATCGGAAACAAAGTCTTCCTCAAGCGTGATTTGGGTCGTTCTCGATGCCTCAAATAGGTTGTCGTTGATTTTGATGAGCGATTGCCGTCCAAGGCCAGCTTGCTCCCGCGCCACCAGGCAATGTCGCGAATATATGAAGGTAGCGGGTACGTCCAGGATCTTGAGCACTTCGGCATCCAACGTGATATTCTTTGGCGTCTCTCCAGGAAGCACCATCTTCTCCGGTGACACACGTAATCCACTAGGCCACGGTGGGACTAGCAGAAAGTAGGCGCATGTCGATACGAGTGTTAGAGCCGCTAGCCATTGTATAGTCCTCACCGGCGGCATCATCGCAGAGTCTTGGCTAAGGTATTGCGTATTTGGCCTGTCGTCTGGTATATCCTCAGTGGCCAAAAGTAGGACGCTCAAACGAGAGAAAGGTTTCGTGTAAAGGACAGATCTTACGGGTTAAAGCACAGGGGGTGACACGATCCACTGAGTAGTGGGCTCCAGACCCTACGTATAGATTCAACCTATCTATTACTACATATAGCCTTCGTATTGCCTTATCGCCAGTTAATTGGTCTCGATTAATTTAGGCTAGCGTAGTCCCTAAGTAAGTCTAAACTAAGTCCTCTTAGTAAGTAAGCAAGTCTAACTAAGCTAAGTCTATAAAATTTTAATACTAAGCTAAGTCTAGTCTAGTCTAGTTACTTAGTTACTTAATAAGTCTAAGTCTAGATAGAGACTTAGTAAAGTAGACTTAGTAGACTTAGTTTAGAAATAGTAACGTAGTTAGAGTAGTATTAATAGTATCTAGACTACTTCTTTAAGCTTATTTAAAAAATTTCCTCTATCTACTATCTTCTATAGGTCTTTAGTATTATTAGTGTCCTTAAAATTATCTTCTAGGGTAAGATAGTTATATTATGTCTCGTTCTAGGGCTAGTCTTAAAAGAGAGATAAGTTAAGTTACGTAGCGGTATTCTTTAGAGAGGCTAAAGCGAGCTAAGCGAAGATAAATAATTAGGATAAGAGTGCATTCTAATTAGTAAGATAGTAACATAAGTTAAACGCATTAGAACTATAAGGGTTTCTAGCGTTCCTAAATACAAAGGAGACATTACTATATCTTAGCTCTATAGTCGACTATTCAACTAGTTAACCGGTCGTCTAGTTGTCTAGTCGCCTAGCTTTACGTGTTCAACTATGTAGGTTTGCTACGGTCGCGTACGTAACCTAATCGCGTTAGAGGTCTAAGCAATTGGACCTTATCTTCTAGTTTCTATATTCCTAGCACGTATCTTACGGGACTCTCTTTCTCTCGTTCTTTAAAACCGTAATAAGTTAGCCTAGAGGAAGGACTTAATACTTTAAAGCTAGAATTTACTATTCTCTATTTTTTACTATAGTTCTTAAGTAACTACCTATGTTAGTTTTTTATCTATTAAAAGGATTCTATTTCTAATCTAGCTCTTAAGGGTAGCGATAGAGTTATTAGTTCTATCTATAATCCTAGCTCTTCTATTAGTAATAATAAATATAATATTACTAAATATCTACTCTAGACTATTAGATATTAAAGAAATAGATAGTACCTCTAGAACTATTAATATTAGTTAAGGCTAGATAGATCTATTCTTCTACTACTACTTAATAGAGTTCTTTATAGAATAAATATTATATCTTAAGTACTACTCTAGTTAGTTCTTCTTCTCTTCTATCTATATTTTCTTAAATCCTTCTCTAGTATTATATAATAATTATATTTTAGAGAAAAGATTCTACTCTTTTTCTTAATCTTTATAGAGCGAGCTATTTCTTTATCTAGAGAGAAGATAGAAGGGTTTCTTATACTTCTTCTAGAGTTACTATAGAGTAGTCTTTATAGAATCTATACTAGCTAGTATAAGGAAATATCGTAACATATAGTACGCTTACGGCCTCGTAGTCGTAGATAAACTAAATATTACCTTCTTCTATAGACATATTGCGCGTCGCTTTATATATGTATACGTATTATGTACGGCTTACTAAGCTAGGCATAGCCGTATATTATATGTAAGGATGACCTATAGGCTACGCTTATAGCTAGCTAGTTAGATTTATACTTAGACTAGGTAAGATACTTACTTAGATTATAGATAGTTATATAGATATAGACTAGTATCTTTTAAAACTTCTCCTAGTACTTCTTTATAACTTTATAGGTAGAACTAAGTTTCTTTATAAAATAGAGCTTACTAGAGGTACTACTATCTATATTAAGTCTCTAAATATTAATATCTTAAGGAGCTATAGTTACCTAGTCTAGTATATCTTCTTAAAGAATTAGATTAACTATTAGGATATTAGTAAGATCTTAAGCTATAAGCTAGATTCTAGAGAGATTAATAGTCTTATTAATAAGGCTATAATTAGCTATACTATATTCTACTTTCTAGTTTATAAAGGTCTTTATAATAATTCTATAGTAGAGTAGGGTATACTAGATCTTTCTAGTAGTACTAGTAGTATTCTATAATTAGATAGTAGTGTTTTTTAGCCTAAATAGAAACTTATAGTAATAAGTTAGCTCTATCTAGTTAGTAGAGCTTAATATATTCTTTAGTATCTCTAGCTTCTAGTTCTTCTTTAGCTAAATCTTCTTACTAACATAGTATATAGCGTATTATAATTTATATACTTGCTATTTATACTATTACTCCATATGGAACATCTTAATAGTGTTTCTTAGAAGTAGAGTTATAGTAATTGTTAGAAAGATACTCTTCTACATAGTATTATAACTCTTAACTAGCTTATAGAAAATTATTATAAACTAGTAATTACTATTAATCAATACTGCCTACTACTTCTATAATAGATCTATTCTATAGATTAAACTATAGATAACTATTATAATATTATAGAACTTACTAAAATATTTCCTAGATTTCCAAAATTTAATTAATCAATTATTCTATTAACATGCTATATAAGTCTAAGACTATATAACACGGGTTATAGCCTACAACTAGATTTAAAAATAGAAAGAGAAAAGCCCTGTCGTACCCCGATGTAGAAACTCTTTAAAAGATCGCGAGTAAAGCTTAGTATTTAAGATAAAGGTTGAATATATTACTACGGTAGCGCGCCGCGTACCCGGTAGTCGTGTCTTATATCTTATATTACGGGCTATTGCCTTACCTCGGGTATTAGATAAGTAGATCTCTAAAGAAGTATTACTATTTTATTAACTTTTATAAGAGTAGTCTATAGCCGACCCTCTTATATAATATATACGGTTACGCCTAGCTTAGCGACCGTACATAACGTATATATATATTTTAAGCGACGTATAATGTGTTTATAGAAGAAAGGTAAGAATTAGTTTATCTATAACTAGAGGTTGTAGGTATACTATATCTTATAATATTCTCTTATAACTTTCTTTAGTTTAGAAATAATTATCTAGAGCTCTTCTATAAGTTTATTAGCCCTATAGCTAAGTAATATAAGTATTAAACTTGTCTTAATTACTATAGTAGAAGTCTAGCTTACTAATCTTAAGAGTATTATTATCTATGTAAGTAGCTAAGATATTAATAGTATTGTTTACGGTCTAAGGTTATTAGACTCTACTTACTTTACTAGGAGCAAGTATTTCTATTTACTCTATTAGTCTCCTATTATAGAGGGCATTTAAAGTTATTAGGTTTAGTATAACCTTATAATATTATAAGATTAGAAGACTAAGCTTAATTAAATTTAGTCTTAGGCTAATATAACGTTTAGGAAGAGTAATAAAGTAGTACTTATCTTAGTCTTATAGAGGCTTAAGAAACAATAAGATAGAGATTAGATTATAGTATATTCTAAATAGTAACATTAAATAGTAAGTTAAATATATTAAAACTATAAGAGGTTCTCTATATTCCTAAATATAAAAGAGATAGAGCATCTACTCTCTCTACTCTCTCGTAATTATAGAAATTACTAAGATTAGAGAGATTAAATTTTTAGAGTTACTCTCTTAGTTCCTTAGTTTTAATTATATAGGAACATAAGTACTTCTTAAGCGGAAGTATCTACTAGCTATATCGGTCTAATTAGCTAGATTCTTTAGCTCTAAATTAGAACCGTAATATAGGAGATTTAGGCCTACTTCTATAGGTACATAGCTTACTTTTTAACTAGTATTTTATATATATTATAATATTATAGTATACTTAACAATCTTAGGATAACAACTATACTAACAGCGGAAATATATATATACATATATATATATAAAGAGATAGTAGATAAAATAGTAAGAAAAGAGAACATAAAGTTAGAGGTAGAGTAGCTACTTAGTGGATCGTGCCCCCCCTCCTCTGTGAACGTCGTCCATCGAGTTTGGCTAAACAAGGAATCGAGTAAGAAGACCCTCCACTCATCAACGTCATCATAGCACTTCTGCTCCAACCATGCGTCGTCTTTCAGGGACTTGAGCAAAACGATTCGCTGGTTCGGATGGACGCACAGGTTGCCGCATGTCGATCTTGGGAGGATCGGAGCTTACTAGACGTCCACACAAGCCTGCCAGTGCCTGCTATTCGCTAATACAGGGACGAAGGCACATTCATTAACTTGCTGCGAATGTGCTCGTTGCGGTCACAATGCAGCCACCTGCAGCCATCCGGGGCGATCCAGGACTCAGCGCGCACATTGGCTCTAGCATAGAGCAACGACTGCATAGAACGATGTCGAGCGCTCAACGACGAACGGATTAACGCTATGGTACCACCAACCACCTTTCGCAACAGGCGTATGACCTGTCCTATTGGTCCCATCGTGATCAGACTCATCTCCATTCCGAAGGGGCCACATTATGTGACTTGGCAACCGTTCTGCTCATGAAGATAGTAGGTGACACATTCGTGATCTCTATCAATTCAAAGTCATCCTTTCTCGCACTCGTCAAGCCACCTCAGCTCGCCCCACATAGATCAAAGCACCCAAACAACCTCTGGGATTGGGTGCTTTCAGAGCGACAGCGACGTTGTCGCAGAGACAAGGCAAATATCGACTGGACGGATCGAGAGAGCTGGCCTTCGCGAACACTCTGCACCAAATGGATATTTGCTGCGACGTCCCTGTAGTTTTGTCGTTATAGTATGCTAATACTACAAAACTGTTCCCGCGTCGATCGTTAATCCTAGCAAAACCCAGGATGGCAGCTAAAATCGAAATGTGACCCCGCTGCTCACAGACGCTGTACAGATGGCGTGCTTGAGACAATGCATCGTAGGGCTGATCTAGCTTCCTTCGGGCATCGGCATGCGGACGTGAAGTCGTCGCCCATGCGGGACATCTGCATGGTTGTTAGGCACGATCTTCAAATAGCGTTGTACTGTACCATTGTACATTGAGCAGGCCAAAAAGTGCTTTCATCTTGATGAACAAGAGGCTATCATATTACCAGACATGATTTCTCGGTACGATCACCCTTCGGCACATCGCCGACTCTTCAGCGCCCTCGATGATGCAGATCAAACTTATTTGTGAGCACGCCATTCAGAACGCCGTGGTGCACGATAGATATTGTCTTCGTACGCCGCTCACCTCATCTCGTCGCTCTCTTTATTTGTAATCAAGTCGGGTTCCTACGCATATACATCACGACCATACCACCGCCATAGATATACGCTACACCAAGCAATACCTCACAATCTACTCGACCCACCATCGCTGCCGGCGTGCGCGACAAAAGTAGTCTGAAAGCGCTCTCAGCTGCCGCCCGCCACGCCTTCACAGTCGCCGACCATGACAGTCGCAGCGAGCAACGGCCTCGGTCACGCCCCGATCGACACTCCTCCACGGGCACCCTCACCAGTCCACAAGTTCGGCACCCTCGCCGTGCATGCCGGATCGCACCATGACCCCTCCACCGGCGCAGTCATTGCGCCAATCTCGCTGAGCACAACATTCGCGCAGAGCTCAGTCGGCAAGCCCATTGGCGACCACGAGTACACGCGATCGTCCAATCCGAACAGATGGAACTTTGAAGAGTCGATAGCCGCGTTGGAGAAGGCCAAGTATGCACTGGCATTCGCCTCCGGATCGGCGACTACTGCAACGATCCTCCAGAGTCTGGCTGCTGGTAGCCATGTTGTTTCCGTCTCAGATGTGTACGGTGGCACGCACAGATACTTTACGAAAGTCGCATCTGCGCATGGCGTCAGGGTCACTTTCACGCCCAGCATAGAGCTCGACATTGAGGAGCTGATTACGAGCGAGACGAAGTTGATCTGGATCGAAACGCCTTCGAATCCAACACTTTCACTGGTAGACATCCGAGCCATTGCAGACATTGCACACAAGAGCGGGATCATGGTGGTCGTGGACAACACATTCATGTCGCCGTACGTGCAGAATCCACTTGAGCACGGCGCAGACATTGTGGTCCACAGTGTGACCAAGTACATAAACGGTCATTCAGACGTCCTGATGGGTGTGGCGGCTTTCAACTCAGACGATCTGTTTGAGCGTCTGAAGTTCTTGCAGAATGCGATTGGTGCTGTACCTAGTCCATTCGACTGCTGGCTGGCACATCGAGGTGTCAAGACTTTGCACCTGCGTGCTCGTGAGGCCAGCAAGAACGCTCAGATTCTGGCCGAGGCACTTGAGGCGAGCCCGCACGTCGTAGCCGTCAACTACCCAGGTCTGAACTCGCACAGGCAGCGCAAAGTGGCGATTAAGCAGCACCGTGATGGTATGGGCGGTGGCATGCTGTCATTCCGGATCAAAGGGGGCAAAGAAGCGGCCGATCGTTTCTGTGAAGCTACGCAGATCTTCACTTTGGCCGAGAGCTTGGGCGGTATTGAAGTAAGATTGTGATACACAAGTACGCTTCGGCTTTGTGCTAACTAATCTATCACAGTCACTAGTCGAAGTTCCTGCCTCAATGACGCATCTTGGAATTCCCAAGGAGCAGCGAGAGGCTGCAGGCGTGTTCGAGGATCTGGTCCGAGTATCTTGTGGTGTTGAAGATGCGGAGGACCTCAAGGCAGATATGTTCCAAGCGCTTGAGAAGGTGATTGTAGGCCCAAAGTTCTCGAATGGCTTCGCAAACGGAAAGCACTAGATACTGCAACTAGCTCGTTGTATCAGAGGTGATAAATGACTGCCTTACACTAGCCCACGGTCTGTGATCATGACAAAGATACCCATAGCTGTGCCGTGTTACTAGAACCGGTCGACATTGGATACCCGTCTGCTAGCCAGACTGCGAGGACTTCTTACGTCCCTGTCCATAACCACCTTTGCAGATACAATGTCTCATATTGTTCGAAGCTTCCTAGAAAGCGTCGAGCAGTTGTTTATACGAGGGCGAAAAAATAATCCGGCGATAAGCGCACTTAAGCCAATGAGTATCTGGTTTTGGATCGAGGGTCTAATCAATGTTTGCATCTCACATCAACCTAACTCCTCTTCTCGAATGAAAAGCGTCACGCGTCAAGGCACCCGCCTGACACAGAACAGTCGGGTAAGGTGCGCCTCTCTGTCGCGATTGTTTCCCAAAGAACATGCTCGATGCTTCAGCAGACGTGAGCCGTGCCAGAACGATGCACGCAGACCCAGTCCTCCCTCCGACCATCCGCCTCCACCGTCTACAGAGCAACGACATGAGGAGCAAAGGAAGCAGCCAGATCCACCAGCGACAACAGAGCAAGATGCAGAGCCGAAGACTACCGAGACTATGCGCAAGGCTGGCTTGCTAAGACCAAGAAGACGAAGGGGGAATCATGCGCCAGACCCTCCGGAACCGCCTGCGATTCCTCAGTGGTTCTTGGATCATAACGTCAAGCTACAGTATGACACAGTAGGCCCGAATCGTACAGCGAAGAATGCCCAAGTCCTTAGATGCGTAGACAAAGAGACTGGCCATGCGCTATTCACCGTGCCATATTATGAGGCCTGGCCTGGCGAACTCCAACCAGGCAAGGCTGCCACACCGAAGAAGAAGATCTTGGAACAGAGTTTCTTCGACAGCAAGTTTGCTGCACCTCAGCCCGAGACGCTACCCAAGGACACCGCGAAGACAAGATTGTCCACCATCTCTACGTCGCCCCCCAATGAGGCCTACAACGACATCAATCCGCATGCTCTCCTACGTTGGGTACTTCTTGAGGCCGAAATGGCTATCATCTCCGGCTTCTTGGCATCTTCGCAAGCTGCGCAGGTCTCGTCTACTGCAGCATCACGCGTCGATTTGTCTCTGATATGTCCTGACTCTGACTCGCACGACCAAATGGACAGTATAGTCGATGACCTTGCAAATATCACACGCTCAAACATCATTCGCATCGATGCCAACGACTTCGCAGACTTGACGGCAGATTACGTTGATGCCACGTCCGATGCCGTCGGCTCATTCTCAAATCTCGCGTACGATGTATTCGATGGCTACACGTCGAATCAAGCTCTGCCCAGCAGATTTGTCGAGGAAGAAGAGGATGATGAATTCGACGAGGATGAAGAAGAAGACGACGACGAGTCCAATGGGCTCGATGGTAGCGGTTCCCTCCCAGGTCCATTGAACAATTTGATAGAGCGCTTGAGACATGTCGTATTGAAGAGTCCTGACGGAAGCAAAGTTCTCGGTAAGATTAATGGAATTGCGATTCCTATCGGCATCAATATGGATGCGAAGATGAAACACGCTCCAACAAGACCCTTCAGATCTCTTGGTGGCACAGATGCCCCTTGGTATGAGACACGACTCCAGGCGCTTCTCAACTCTCTACTGGACGCGCCGGCGCTAAAGCGTGAGAAGCAGCCGCCTTCGAGTAATGACAATATGCGCTACCGTCTGAAGCAAAGCTTGCCTGAGGGAGATGTCAAGGCCAGCCTGTCAGCGGCTGATCTTTCATATCAAGCGCTATGGCGAGCGTGGCGATCAAGTCCGGGTTGCTGGCTACCTGATGTTGCTGGTCTCATTGCTGGCCACGTTGATCAACAGATAGGCTCCCAAGGTCCCCTGAAGCTCGAAGCTGGCGTCCCAAGCAGTGCAACCGAGGAATCTGTCACCCCAGCAGCGAGGACAATCGTGCATGTTCGAGATCTGAAGGATGTTTGCAACGCCCGCGTGGGTGATGGGATTGTCCGTAATCTGGTCCGAGTGGTGCAGAAACGACGAAGAGCCGGCCAGGAGATTATCATAGTGGGCACCACTGCGCAAGATGTAGGCAGTGGCAGCTTTGCCAACTTTGGTCAAGACACAGACAAGACGGAATTCCGATCACTAGTCGTTCCACCCTTCTTCAGCCTGGCGAAGGAAGAGCAGGCTAAGCTTAAGCCTGAGAGTCTTGCTTTGGAGGGCACGACCGACTCGACGTCCCGCCGAATTCTCGAGATCAACATACGCAATATACAGTCCATGATGCGTCGACTGCGCCCTGCTGATGAGGTAGACATGTTCTCGGAGAGTTCTCTTCGTCAGCTCACCTTTGCTGGGAGTCGCGTGATGGGCCAGAAAGTGCTGGCGTTCGATCAGGTGCAACGGCTTGTACTGACAGCCATTGGTTTGTCGCAAGAGCATGCCAAGTCTGAAGTGGTGAACGCCAGTCACATTGGGCTCGCTGCCTTTATTACCTCCAAAGCAGACCGTGCTCACCGCGCATGGTCTGACCACAATATGAAGAAGATCACCTATGCTGCCAAAGCAGAGGCAAACATAAAACAGCGCAATCAGAAAGATGCCGAGAAAGGAACCGCTCGCATCAATAAGCTCAAGAGAACTTGCAATTCTCACGAGAGCCGTCTACTTGGCGGCGTGGTTGATCCTCAGAACATCAAAACCGGCTTCCAAGAAGTGCACGCCACTCCCGAGACTATCGATGCATTGAAGACGATGACTTCGCTGTCGCTGCTCAGGCCAGATGCCTTCAAGTATGGCGTCCTGGCTGCTGACAGACTGCCTGGTTTGATGCTGTACGGCCCACCCGGAACTGGTAAGACCTTGCTCGCCAAAGCAGTCGCCAAGGAATCAAAAGCGACCGTTCTCGACATCAGTGGAGCCCAAATCTACGAGAAGTATGTTGGAGAAGGCGAGAAGATGGTCAAGGCTGTCTTCAGCTTAGCGAAAAAATTATCTCCCTGCATCGTCTTTATCGACGAGGCAGATGCCATCTTCGGTAGCCGCAGCAGTGCCGGCAACAGGAACACCCACCGCGAGATCATCAACCAATTCCTACGCGAGTGGGATGGCATGGACCTTCACAATGTGTTTATTATGGTAGCGAGCAATCGACCTTTCGACATGGACGATGCTGTACTGAGAAGACTCCCACGCAGAATCCTGGTCGACTTGCCAGTGGCGAAAGACCGAGAGTCGATACTGGGCATCCACCTCAAGGACGAACAGCTGGACGATACCGTCAGTCTTCCTTCCTTGGCCGAACGAACACCACTGTACAGCGGCTCCGACCTCAAGAATCTGTGTGTCTCCGCTGCATTGGCATGTGTAAGAGAAGAGAACGAGCTGGCAAGCAGCAAAGAAGACGAAAAAGACTTCAAGTTGCCAGAAAAGCGCACGCTCTCCTCGCGACATTTCGAAAAGGCGATCAGGGAAATTAGTGCATCGATCAGTGAGGATATGGGCTCACTGGTGGCCATTCGCAAGTTCGACGAACAGTATGGGGACCGCAAGGGCAGGAAGAAGAAAACGACGTATGGCTTCGGCACTGGCGACGCAGGCATGGTGGATGAAAACGCTGCACTCGTGCGGCCGCCACCTCCACCTTGATACGATAGCATTGATAGCACGAGCATATCGTGCAGATGACAATCCGTCAGCAGCGTAGCTTGGCCACGTGCCTGCTTATTCCCTGAGGGACCACGTAGCGCGGCCGCGCCTCGCGGAGTGCACGAAGAACGAGTTTCATCAGGCGCACACACGGTAATCGGCTCCTGCCCTCGGCCGTCCATGCAACTGTGAATATCTCACAGCCAAACCAACTTGCAGTGCCATGTGCTACTGCACGCGTCACATAAAGGTCTCCCAAGAGAACAATGTACGTACACCTCAGAGGTGAGGTGAGATCATGACTTTTCACAGCGCCGGAGTTAAGATCCAGTAGAGCAGATGTATGCGGATGAGTCACTGTGGCATCCAACCAGATGGCAGAGTCTTTCGAGAGGTATACGCAATTTGGTCTTGGGAGTTGCTTGGCTTGCAACACGAGGTGTGGATGTGCTCTTCGGCAGCCTTTTGACAAGACGGCTGTTTGTGATTCGTGGTCGGGAGAGCTTGCGGCTCGCACAGAATTGCTTCCGCAAAGGGAGCTGGAATGGGAGGTCTGCAGGATGGTGTAGTGGTGTAGTGGTGTAGTGGTGTAGTGGTGTAGTGGTGTAGTGGTGTAGTAGTGTGTTTCTGAAGATGTGAAAGAAGAAGTTTGATGTATCTAATTCTGGTCGTTTGGTACGGCAAGGCACGGAGAAAGTGAGCCGAATCTCTGGGCAGACACAAGGTTTCGCTTCGCCATACGACCACAGCCACGACCACGAACCCTACACTCTCCAGCCGCCTTTCACGTCTCTCACTAAAGACAGTACACATTCCCTACCGTTGCTCTTGGATACAACCGACCTTGACGCTCGCTCGCGATACCAAATCGTTCGTACATCCAAAATCCCAGAATCCCTACGTCGTCGACCTCGGCTTTCGCGCCGCTGCGCATGGGGAGTAACCGGTTACACCATTGCCTCTGCCAGGCGCTGCCCTCGACATGCACTTCCTCCCCTTCACCCTCCTCTCGCTGACCGCGTCCCTATTTTCACCACTCGCGAGTGCCAGCTCGACTATCCGGAACCCCATAGGCGCGCTCTCCGCTGTACAGAATGCCACGATACATACGCACAACCGCCGGCTGACGGCGTTATCCGATTTCGACCTCAGCTTCAACATTCGCGACGACGTGCATATCAAACTCCAACTAGAACCGAACCACGATATCCTGGGTGAGGATACGACTGTTACATATCTTGCGCCGGATGGGACCGTCAAGCGCCGGGAAGGCGTGGACAGGCTGGGCCATAGAGTATTCAAGGGCGTTGCATGGGCGCAAAGGCCGAGCGTTGGACAGAACAAATGGCAGCGTGTTGGCTGGGCTCGTATAGCCGTGACGCAGGATGGTGCACAGCCTGTCTTCCAGGGAGCCTTCTCGGTGAACCACGACAACCATCACATTGAGACTTCGGCCAACTTCATGCGGACACGGCATCCGATGGATCCGGAGGTGGACAGCTCGGAGGAGTATCTGGTCATTTGGAGAGACTCTGATATCTTGGACGATGCCGCGCACTACCGTCAGCATAATGAGTTACGTCGCAGCGTAGGCGATGACCTCGGGTCCTGCGCTGCGGATCGACTCACGTTCAACACCCGCGACGATCACCCTGTGTACATGGCGATGAAGAGGAAGCGTTCATTGGACGACAAGTCGTACGGCTTCATGGACTTTTCGAACATCTTCAAACGGCAAATCGACAGCACGAGTGGCGGGAACAGTGCCGGTGTCAATTTGTCAAGCAATATAGGAAATACTGCTGGATGTCCAAGCACTCGGAAGGTCGCCCTGGTGGGCGTTGCCACTGATTGCACGTACACAGCAGCATTCAATTCGACCCAGTCTGCCCGTGAAAACGTGATCCAGCAGATGAACACTGCCTCTGGCATCTGGGAGAACGCCTTCAACATTTCGCTCGGTCTTCAGAACTTGACCCTCTCAGACGCCAACTGTCCCGGGACACCGAACCCTGCGACCGAGTGGAACCAAGCCTGCTCTGACAATGTTGACATCCAGGATCGTCTCAACCTATTCTCGGCCTGGCGTGGCAACCAAAAAGACACAAACAGTCACTGGACACTGCTCAGTACTTGCGCCACCCAGACTGCTGTTGGACTTGCCTGGCTGGGACAGGCTTGTGTCGGAACAGCCATCACGACCAACGGAAGCGTCACTGGTGATGGCCAGAGTGGCGGCAATGGCACTGAGACTGTCGCTGGTGCCAACGTCGTTATCCGGACTCAAGGATCCAGTGAGTGGCAGGTCATCGCCCACGAGACCGGCCATACTTTTGGAGCTGTCCACGACTGCACATCCTCGACCTGTGCCGATTCGAACATTGTGAACTCGCAACAGTGTTGTCCGCTCACCGCTGACAATTGCGATGCTGGTGAGCGGTACATCATGAATCCATCCACCTCGCGTGGCGTGAACACCTTCAGTCCATGTTCCATTGGCAACATTTGCGGTGCACTCGGTCGCAACTCGGTCAACAGCCAGTGCTTGACAGACAACCGAGGCGTGACCACCATCAGTGGACAGCAATGCGGTAATGGTATCGTGGAGGCAGGAGAGGACTGCGATTGTGGTGGCACAGATGCATGCGGGCAGGACTCGTGCTGTGACCCAACCACATGCAAGTTCACAAGCGGCTCCGTCTGTGACGACGCCAACGAAGATTGCTGCCGCAACTGCCAATTCGCTTCCGCCGGAACAGTCTGTCGAGCAAGCACTGGCGATTGTGATCCACAGGAAACTTGCTCAGGTACTGGAGCTCTATGCCCCGAAGATAGCACGAAGCCTGACGGCACCGATTGTGGCAATGGTCTCGAATGCGCTTCCGGACAATGCACGAGCCGAGACCAGCAATGCAAGTCAGTAATGGGTAGCTACACCCGCGGCAACGACACCTACGCATGCGGCAGTTCCGGATGCGCGATCAGCTGTGCTAGTCCAGAGTTTGGAACAGGAGTGTGCTACGGCCTGCAACAGAACTTCCTAGACGGCACCGAGTGCGGCGGTGGTGGACGTTGTACAAATGTAAGATCAACTTTGCAGTGGTCCGTATCTTCACCCTTGTTCCCACTGACGCAATTCTCAATACAGGGACAATGCAAAGGCGCGACAACAGGCGGTCAGATCAAATCCTGGATCGACGACCACAAAGCCCTCGTAATAGGAATCTGCTCCGCAATAGGTGGTCTCCTCCTCTTCTCCATTCTCGGCTGTCTCTTCCACTGCTGTAAGCGACGCCGTCGCGGCGTGAAGCGGGTCGCATCAGGGCCCCCTGCTGCTCCTCCGGGAGGCTGGTAAGTTTCCCCAAACCTTGTTCTATTCCCATGCTTCGCATGAAGGGGAAAAGCATGAAGCTAACAGGTTCTCCTTTTTCTGGTAGGCAAGGATGGAACGGTCCTGTCATGAGCGGGGCCGCACGAGGAGGTCATCAACCTCCTATGCAGCAACACCCAAGTCAGGGATGGTTCAATGAGAGTCAGAATAACGATGGTTGGGTCCCTCCGCCTGCGCCGCCGCCGCCGTATCAGCAGAGGTCGAATAATGTGAGATATGCATAGACGCATGCGTTGCATTGCATGGCATGGCATGGCATGGCATGGGCATTGGGATGTTTTGGCGGGTTTTTTTTGTTTTTGTGCTTTTGGATATGAGCTTGATGACACTACTGAATATGGCATTATTCCTAGATGGAAGAGACGAGATGGGACCGTCAACAGAGAGAGAGAGAGACAGAGAGAGAGAGAATTGTTGATTGGCATAGTGAAAGATCTAGAGGGTTCAGAGTTCTTTGTATATAGATTCTGCAGAAATGGATGAATGTGGAGACTGAAGATCTTGCTGCAAAAACTTCAGAAAGAGCAATAGTCACCAGATTATCACGCCGGATTTTCATCACCACCACGCGGCCGACGGCCGAGTAGACGATGATGCCAACAGAACCTCACGTCAAAGACTGTCGAAGATCTGAGATATCACACAAAAGTCTTGATTAAACGCTTTGTCATTCATCAAGAGTCGAAAGCTGAGAATGGTATCCTGCGAAGTCTCGGTCCTCGTGAGAATCATACCAGAAAGAGAACACCTCCTGTCTCTTTCCACCTCGTCACATCATCACTTCTTGCCCTTGGATTCATGCACAATCTCAATGATCTTGTCAACGACGCTCGGGTCCGCAAGCGTCGAAGTATCGCCAAGCTGATCTTCCTCGCCAGCCAGAATCTTCCTCAAGATTCTCCTCATGATCTTGCCGGATCTCGTCTTTGGCAGGTCTGGAATTGGGAAGATGGCCTTGGGCGCGGCGAAAGGTCCAATGGATTTCCTGACTTGCAGGATGAGGTCCTTTTTGAGTTGGTCGTTGACCTCGTTACCATCCTTGATGGAGACGAAAGCATTGACAGCTTGTCCCGTGAGTTCATCGTTGATACCGACGACAGCAGCTTCGCCGACAGCTTGGTGCTCTATGAGAGCGGCTTCAATTTCGGCGGTCGACAAACGATGACCGGACACGTTGACGACATCGTCAACACGGCCACGGATCCAGTAGTATCCCTCGAAATCTCTCGCGGCACCGTCACCGGTGAAGTAGTAGCCCTTGTAGACGTTCAGATAGGTGTCCATGTATCTCTTGTGAGCACCCCAGACAGTGCGAGCCATCGATGGCCAGGCTTGCTTGAAGGCGAGAACGCCCTCGACGTCGTTGCCTTGGATCTCCTCGCCGGATACGGGGTCGATGATGGCGGGCTCGATGCCGAAGAAGGGGAGAGATGCGGAGCCAGGCTTGGTAGGGGTCACACCACCCATTGGTGTAATGACGTGGGAGCCAGTCTCTGTTTGCCAGTATGTCTACGAGGTCGTTAGTATGCAAAGGACTGGGCGAGAGCTTCAAATAACTCACGTCAACAATGTGTGCCTCCTTCTTACCAACAATCTCATGGTACCATTTCCAAACCTCTGCTGCGATGGGCTCACCAACGGAGCCAAGAACGCGGAGAGACTTCATCTGGGCCTTGACGTGCTCGTTGCCAGCACGCTTCAGCAGTCTGAGGGCGGTCGGTGCAACGTAGAATTGGGTGACCTCGTGCTTCTCGCATACGTCCCAGTATCTGCTGAAGTCTGGGTATGCTGGCGTACCCTCAAACACAACCGTGGCAATACCAAGGACCAACGGAGCATAAACGACGTAGGTGTGGCCGGTGATCCAACCGACGTCACCGCCACAGAAGAATCTGTCCGAATCATGAATGTCGAAGACGTACTTTCCCGTGGCGGCCGCTCCAAGCAGGTATCCAGCGGTCGTGTGCATGACACCCTTTGGCTTGCCGGTGGAGCCAGATGTGTAGAGAAGGAAGAGGGGGTCCTCGGAGCTCATGCTCTCTGGTGCGATGTATGCTGGCCACTTCTCAGTCTCCTCGTGCCACCACAAGTCTCTGCCCTTTGTCCACGGGACCTCGGCGCCGGTGCGCTTGTATACGAGGCAGCCAGTGACATCCGGACACTGCTTCAATGCTTCGTCGACAATCTTCTTGGTGCCAATGAGCTTGCCTCCCCGCTTGCCCTCGTCTGTGGTCAGGATAACCTTTGACTCTGCATCGATGATGCGATCTCGGAGCGAGTCTGAGCTGAAGCCAGCAAAGACAACAGAGTGCACTGCTCCGATACGTGTGCAGGCCAGGAAGGCAACTAGGGCCTCTGGGATCATGGGCATGTAAAGTGCGACTGTGTCACCCTTCTTCACGCCCATCTGCTTAAGAACGTACGCCAGCTTGGAAACCTCTCGGAGCAGCTCGCCATAGGTGATGGTACGGCCCTCTTCCTTCTCATCGGCCTCGTAGATGATGGCTGGCTTGTCTGGGTTCTTGGCTGCGTGACGATCCACGCAGTTGTACGAGGCATTGAGCCTGCCCTCCAAAAACCAAGCGTTGTCGCCTCCCGCTAGGGTTCCGGTGTGCACAGTCTGAAAGTCGCGCTCCCACGTCAAGAGGTCGCGAGCCATCTTCCCCCAGAACTTGTCCGGCTGTGTGATGGACTCCTTGTACATCTCCCTGTACTCGTCGAGGGAGGCGATGTGCGGCTTTCCTGGGTGCTTCCTGCCGAATGTTAGGTGTAATCGATCGGATCGTTCCTTCCTGTGACGTACTTCAAGAAGCCCTCTGGGACGTGGTATGTCTCGGCATGGTGAGACTCTGGGATGCCATTTGGAGGCTGCTGGTTGCCTTCCGACATATTGGCTAATGCTCCTCTTCTGGGTGGTTTCTATGTGCTCTTCTGGTGGGCTGGAAATGCAGGTCTGGGTGCAAGTGCTGTGGCAAGACGGAGGACAAAGGCAAGAAGAAGTGTGCAGGTGCAGGTGCAGGTGCAAGTACAGGTACAGGTACAGGTACAGGTGAGCTATTGCGCAGCTTAAAAAGTTCGGCTAAGTGGGTTGTTAGCCGGCTCCTGGCTGGGGTGCCCCCAATGGCTTTTGATTTGCGTTTCCGAGGTGTGTTTGTGTGGTGGATACTCCTCTAGAACGTAGGAGCCACCCTTTCGTGGTTCCTGTGCGGAAGCTGGAATTTGAAATTAGCTGGAGCTTTTGGGGGGGGGGGACGCAGTACTTATTATTATTATTATTATTATTATTACTGTGCAGCCAGTGCAGTGCCAGCCTGTGCCATCTCATCCTCCTTGTTGTTGCCCCGCTGAACCGCGTCGGTTTTGAGGCTGTCGACACGGACACGCCCAGACATAGGTCGCGGGGCAATGGAGGGGTTCGATCCGTCCTGGGGCCTGTCAGCGTTCAGCAGGCAAGCCCTGCGTCTGATCCCGACTCTTGGCCGTGCACGGTGGTGCTGCGAGATGATGATATCCTTTTGCCCGCAGACTCGCCCGGAACGCCGTATGATGAAAGTTGTGATAATGCACGACGTCGCCCAAGCACAAAATTCGACGTTTGCTGGTCCACCACGATGCAGGAACTGGACAAAAGATGGCTCGTGCCAGATGTGGCAATCGTACGCCCTGGACCGAAGCAAGGCGAGGCGTCTGTCTTCTCCAGCAGATGCATCAGGTTGACGGACTGTGGTTCGCTTGCTCGAGCACAAGATGCACGCACACACGCATCCGTTCCCCCACGAAGCGCCCCCTTTGGGACTTTGATGTGTTTTTGGCAGGTGCGGCGAAGCGCCGAGCTCGAGCTGTTCATCCCATGTTTTTCTCACGCGTGGCCACGTGATATTACACAACTGATCGACCCAAGGAAGCAGCAGGAGCTCTATCTAGCCTGTCAGTACATAATCGGTAATCTTTATACAGTTATACACTACTGGCGCTTTGCATTGCCATGTCGCGAACGGTGAGCTGTTAATAATAACGTTGCGCATTGTTTGTTGTTGTCGCGCAGAACAACCAGACTCGACAGTTGGATGCATCCTGCGCAGACATGCTAACCTTCTCATTCCACTCCGGCGCAGCACTCACGGCCATGTTGCTTGGGCAATGACGCTGTCGTTGAGCTGGCAGACTCTTCGGCATCCGTAAGTCGCATGCACACGCGCGCTCACACAGATATACAGTATATCCCGCCCGCATCATAAAGGTGGAGACTGACCCTGTCCTTGCCATGCTAGCTGCCACAGCCGACGACGTTTTCGGTCAGACCAGGCGAAACCATGCCCAACCACAACCACCATCACCACCACCACCACCCCGGAAGCTTGCGACTGACGCCTTCGAACTCGCCCATCTTCAGATCACCGACGCCTCGATCGCCCATCAAAGCCAGCAGAGGCGAAGAGCCGGGACTGCGACTGCAGAAGGTGATCGGCACAACAACCGCTAGCACCACTGGCTTCGACGCCTTGTCCCCCGCGAGTCAGTTCGCGTTCACCGCGGGCGCCGCTGCTGTCCTTGCCAAGGTCGATGAGAACCTACATGTGACGCAGAGCTTCTTTCGAGCGAGTCCAGGCATCGCGGTGCCGACACGAGATGGCAATGGCACCAGACCGGCAACACCCACGCCCAACGAGCCACGGCACAGGACAGTGGGCAACCTGAAAGACCGTAGTGACAATCGTTCACCCATCAGCTCTGCAAATCGAGACTGGTCCGACTCTCCTGGAAGAACAGTGTCTGCAAAAGACAGAGTGAAGGCGGCGACTTCGGTAGCGATAAGTCCCAATGGCAAGTGGCTTGCCGTTGGTGAGACGGGCTACAGGCCTCGTGTCTTGCTCTTCTCCGCGAAGGATGGCTCTTCTGATACACCTGTCTGCGCCATGGCCGAGCACACGTTTGGTGTTCACGCCTTGAGGTTCAGTCCTGATTCAAGGTATCTGGCCTCCCTAGGGACTGTCAACGACGGCTTCCTCTATGTCTGGACCATCGACGAACGGACGGGCACGGCTTCCCTGTTTGCGAGCAACAAATGCACCACGGTCATTCATGCTATGGCATGGCTGGGGCGGAGCATCGTCGTGGCAGGATTGCGGTTCGTCAAGGTTTGGCGCCCTGATGATGATCCCTCGACCGAACGGAGCGGCGACACAGTGCGAGGAAACTCTCTGAACACGCCGCGAGCCCGAATAGACAACCGATCGTCCGACTTTGGGAATAGCATCTTAAGTCCCAAGCACCGTGCTTTGGCAGGGAAGAACAGCCTGCTCGGCGATCTGCTGGATGCTACTTTCACATGCATCGTTCCAATGTCCCATTGCAAAGCTTTCATCTGTGCTGAATCCGGCGAGATCTGCTTGCTGGATGACACCGCAAAAGTGCAGACACTCACCACCATTGCACATGCGGGCATTCGCATTACTGCCGCTCGCATTGACGAAGATGCTACGCTCCACGTCGCCGGAGACTGCGGAGAATCTGTAAGCTTCGCGAGACCTGAGCTCGAGGGCCTACCAGCCAGTCCTGTCAGGTCAAGGCCGAGCTCAGCATCTCCTACCAAGGCATCGATGCGAACAGGTCCCGCAATAGTTGCGCTGGCCACTCTCGACAATGCAATGGTAGAGGTCACGTCTAACCATGTAATCAGGCTATCGAATGGTCATCGTACGGAGGGCAACGCAAACGTGACTACAGTACAGCTCCCGGCCCACCAGGACGCCGTCCTTGGGGTGCAGTCACTGAAGTGTTCGCACATGCCGACGGCAGCTTTCATCACATTCTCCGCGAAAGGCACCGTACATGTTTGGGATCAAGAAGGTGTCTCGATTGCAGCGGCCCTTTCCTTGCCTATCGAGGACTCTCCGGAGATGTATGGTCTTCCGAATGAGCTGAAGGCGGTCACAACTATATCTGGGGGCAGCTTACTGGTGTCCGGTGACAAATACGGCTCGCTCGCCGTGTTGGACATGCAGACGAGGCAAATAGCCCACCAAACACGAGCGCACTCCGCTGAAGTCCTGGATCTACTGGCGTTCGAATATGATCACACGACTTACTTGGCTTCGGCCAGCAGAGACCGAACCGTACAACTCTTCACAAGCCGAGATGGCCATCTTAACCTCGTGCAGACCATGGACGAGCATGCCGGCGCTGTTACTGGACTACTCATGATTCGAATTGGCGATCAGCTCCTGTCGTGTTCATCGGATCGTTCAATTGTGATCCGCAAGTCTATGGCGCGCGAGATCAATGGAGTGCCCACGCTGGCATTCGTCATGCTTCGCGCAATAGCACTTAAGTCGACCATTACCAGCATGACTCTAACAGGGGAAGAAAACGTAATCCTAGCATCATCGTCTGATCGATGCATCGGCAAGTACAACATCAAGAGCGGCCAATGTGGTTTCAGCTTCAAGTGCTCAGATAACGAGAATGGCGAGGCGGTCATCATGTCCAAGATATCGTACGCCTCCAACTTCAACGGCAACCGGGTCATTGCGGGCATCTCCAGCAGTGACAAATCGTTGCGATTATACTCCGAGTACGGCAGCTTGATCGCGAGGGACTGGGGCCATACAGAAGGTGTCACGAACATGACATTTCTGCCAGTGTCGACGACAGAAGGGGATCAACCACCAGTTCCACGTATCGTGACCGTGGCTGCGGATTCGACCGTGTTTCTTTGGGCGGGTGTCGCGCCAGGAGACCGCAGACTAAGCCACAACCCTTCTGGCAGCGATGAGGAAAAACCCAAAAGTCTGGCTCCGCTAGGACCGCCATGGAGAAGAGTGCTATCGCATTCTGAGATGAACAGATTTCGACAAGAAAGCTTTGTGGAAGAGGTGGGTTCTCCCTCGCCACCAGTCTCGCCACCCAAAGTACGAAAGAAGACCTCGAGACTTTCTCTCGCACAGGCGCCCACACTTGAGCCTGGCAATCGATCCCATCTCGACACTTCGCGTCGAAGAAGCCTGATGCATCGATCGCCATCGCCGCCTAGCCCGCGAACCACTGGCAAAAGGGACATCACAGAACGACAAACACTGGGCATGTCACTACGATCGAAGAGCAGCGAGAATCTGCTCAACACTAGTGCATCTTCCAACGGTCATGTTAACGGCCCTGGCAGCCTCACGTCCTCTACAGAATCTGTCTGTCGAACATTGCGCGCCTATCGCAGAAAGCTCGCGTCACCCAGCTCCGGCGATGACATAGCACCAGCAGCATTTCGCGATTTGGAGAAGGAGCTGAAGCTCACCGTTCGCGCAATAGGCGAAAAGTCACAGGGCAAGGGCGTGGACGAAGCCATACTAGTGAAGCTGCTCGACCAAGCAAGTGACAAGATCGTCGGTATGTTGGACCAAAAGTTCAGAGCTCGCGTAAACAATCCGTCACATACTGGACATGGCGAACAATCTCCTTCCAGCAGTGGGCGACTTGAGCCTCCAGCCGAGCTTGACGAACCCATCGAGGAACGAATGTAGCGTTCTGATACAACGCCAGGAGCGCTTGAGCCTTGAACGAGTTGGCCATGAGCAACTAATGCATCGCTGCGAGACTTTGGCTGCAAGATCGCTTCGCTGGGAGATCACGACCGTAATTCTGTCGATCACATTACTAAGGATGAGCTGGGTTCCATTTTCATACAAGGCGTGCCATAGGCAAGATACCCCAAGTCTTATCCTATGTAGATGTAAGAGAAAGAAGAAATTGTGTGTCAGCATCACACCTACCCTCATCCTAGTCGTAGGGGCCGTAGATCTCGGTCTCTTTGATGCTCGTCCATCAATGTCCCTTTTGTCGCTAGCTAGAGGGCCTAGAACCGCGATAGAATATAGATCCGAGGGAGCTATAGCTCAGACTACTTCGAATTAGCATGTACGTTATCGAATCTATCCTTCCTTATAATCACTTACGCAGTCGTTCGTGTTGGAAAAGATATTCACCTTCCGATCGCCTATTGTATATTGATGTGGCCCTGTTGGCACATCGTTACACCAAACCCATGCCCCTTCCTCACTCCAGTTACAAGCTGTGGGAGTTCCGTCTATATAGTCGCACTCTCCAGCTAGATAGTCTCAGACCGAACCCTAAGCACTTTACATAGGACGTAGTAATTTAGCTATAATAAGAGTGTACTACTACTAGACCAAGCCCTAGTAGAAGGACTTTGTACGAGCGGGGAAGGGTGTATCTTATAGAGAGTAGGGACGTATAGGAGAAAATTGCTGAATCTTGTAGCGTAAGATAGTATATAGCTCTTCGAGGCGTTGATAATGTAGGTAAATGCCGTACGGGGTAGGGTAGAATGTCGCGGAAATCTTACTCGTTAGGCTAGAGGAAGGGGTAGTTAAGCGAGCTACTAAGCTCGATTATATTCCTATATAAGAGTTATCGATGTCTACAGGTATGTAAATTACTACTATGTATAGCTAGTATAATTAAGGGTTGTTGTAAATATTGTTATACGGTAGTAAGGGCTTTCTAATCCACCGACTTGGGACTCTACGACTCGACACTCTAGATTCTTCGACATTTCTACGCCTATAGCGTTTAAAAAAACTGCTAGTAGGTATACGAGGGTCTATAAAGCTGTCTCCTACATGTACTCGGCGATAGAAGAAGTTCCGCCCTCTCGAGACTACGCCGACGATAACGACATAACGACGACAAAGTACGCGAAGGTAATCTACTCGAATAACGTAAGTAGGATATCCGGTCTCGTACGTGTATTCTTGCCCGACGACGATTGGATATACCCCTGTGTTTGTCTAAGACATCTACCTACAGTCGTATAGCTACCTGCTTCTACATAAATCAATGTATATAGTTAGCCGAGTGTTTTACGCTAGTAGGGGTAAATCTGATTCTTGCCATAGCCTGTACTGTACCTTCGCCATTCTGTCTCGCGCTATGGCCACCTCGCTGGAGAATTTGTGCTACACCGATATTGATCCGCTGTGTCGAGATAGTATGGTAGTGGCTCAACTGCCTTCGCTATTCTGTCTCGCGCCATTGTCATCTCGAAACTCTCATCTGGCTTCATGCGCATGTCCACACCGCCTTCTCGATGAATTTGGCACCTAGTAGAGACGCTCCTCGGCAGTATCTTCGTATCCTCTCCGGCTGGTGTTATGCCTCGCCATCCTGCAGGGGAGTCAATGTTGGATTTGAGCGGATACAATCCGCGTGATTTTCCCTCGTCTTTCCAGATCCTCAGTCTCAATATCCCTCTCCCGGTCCGGTGGCCACAGTAAGGAGGAAGACTCTGGCGGCTGTAAACCCAGATCCCCTCCATCGAGATAACGAACCGACCACGCGACTCTACTGCAGCTTCGCGGCCATATCGATCGAGCTACAAGACTGGAGGGAAGGTTGGGAGCAGTCTAGAGGCTTTTGGGCGGAGTTTGGACGATCAGGTCACGGAGAAGCAGCAGAGTCAGTGTATGAGGACCAGTGGAAGTTTTGATTTGGAGATGAAGGATTATGGAAGGGAGGAGGGCACGCCGGTTGGTGCTATTCAGGTTGTGACCGCGATTGAGCAGGAGGTCGAAATTAGTGGTGAGATGAGGGTAAGGAATGAGAGTGATCGTACGAGGGATTTGGTCAGGGCGAAGAATTATGATGTTGTGTAAATGTGCGTATGTACGTATGATGTGATGGGATAAGTAAGTTTGGACTTGAGAGGTTATTTTCCAAGTACCGCTGCGGCTTCAGCGCCGTGCAACGGACGGCCAGAGAGCATGACAACAAAACGGTCAGGCAAGCACTTCTGAGACAGATGAGGTAACATAAAGCGATGTAAACGAGTGCGTCAGGCTCGCTAAGATGAGTTCATGCAATGCCGTGGCATATTACATGCATACATAGAGTAGGGCTGCCGTTTGTAATATGCTAGCGATCCCCATCACAGCAGTGATCATCCTCATGCAGCCCTCCTCATCCACAGCACAGCATCTTTCGTAGCTTAACGAGAGCACTCTCCTGGGCGGCTCTGGATGAACCTGTCTGACAGGTGGTGCAGCAGCCTGCTGTGACGCAACACGGTATTGGAGCGCGAATTTCCTCGCCGCTCGGTATAGTCGGGTGCGCTCGAGAGTGGAAACAAAGGCCGGTGCAGCACGCCCCGGAATAGGTGATCCTAGAGGCCAATGAGGAGACAAGCTATTGTAGCGGTGGCGAATTCGAAAGCCAGGAAAGAGGCATGAGGTCGGCTCTGCTGCTTTGAACCTGTGCCGCTCTGCTACTCAAGAGGTATATTTCCGCCTGAGTTCCATCCGAAAGTGGTGAGGGCAAAGCCCGGCCGAAACAGTACACGCGGTGAGGCGGAACGATGTTCTTCACTTGGTGATAGCAGGCACTCTGCAGAGCTGAGCACCATTCGCCACCGCCTCCTCGATTCTCCTCTGTCCTTCCTCGGTGTTGGGATCCACGAGTTCACCATCCAGGCCCTGTTCGTCCAGTCTCTTCTGGATCTCTCTCATATTCTCCTCATGCTGCGTCTTCTCCTGCTCCGCCCTCTCCACTCGATTTTGCCTCTGATTCTGTCTCTTCCTCCGTGCCTTTTCTCGCCTCTTCTCCGCCGCTTGGGGGTCGACGCTCGACTGCTTGGTAGTCGCAGTGGTGGTCGATACGTTGATCGATGCCTCTCTGGCCTGCAGATACATTAGCATTTACCTCGTAGTCCAATTTGGGGGTTGGATGGTAGCCAACCTCGTTCTGCCTCTGCCTCTTCTCTCTCTTCGCCTTCTTCATCTGCTCATTTACCAATTTCACCTTCTCGTACAGGCGTTCCAGCTCCCGATCCGCCACCAGATCCTGCACTATAACATCTTTGATGAATCTCTTGCCGGTGCTGTCGAAGAAAGTCTTGACCCTCTCGTCGTCGCAAGTCATGATGATTTCGAGGTCCTTGATGGTGCCGATGATCTCATATTTGACGACGCCAGTCTCGCCATAATCCGAGTGTAGGGTGATGGTCTGCCCTTGCTCGACCTCCTGATCTGGATACTGGTTCTCGTTGAGAATCGCGAGCAAGAGCTGTCGGCTGCCGCCGTCGGCGATGAAAGCGTACTCGATGTCGTAGCCAGAATTCTCCCTGTAGCGGTCGAGCCAGCCGTGGAGGGTGCTTTTGATGTGGGCGATGAGTTCTTTCGGCTGACGAGCATCTGGTCGAGGGACTTCGGCCCAGCCTGGTGGTAGGTTGGATGTCATGGCGATGATGGTGGTGGTGGTGGTGGTGGTATTGTTGTTGGTGTTGGGCTGGGTTGACAGGTTGTCGGTGGTTGGAAAGTAACGAAGTGGTGATTGATGGATCCAGGCAGCATGTGGCAAACGCGTTGCATCAGGAAGGCGCGTCTTATAACGAAGTGATCGCGCAAAAGCGCTATTTGCTAGCTTCGAGTCAACAAGTCGACCACTGCACTCACTTCAGCGTAGCAACGAGGGAGGAAGGGACGCGAAGGAATGGAGTGAACTACAGATATCATGAATCATAATGGAGACAGCGAGTTCCTGGTATCTTTTGAACTAACTATCCTCAATGCCGTAAAAGGCCAGCGAGTCCGTCTGCTCCCTGAAGGCCCTGTAGAACGCCATCACCCGTGCCCAAAACGCAAGCAGCTTATGATGAGGCAACAAGATCCTTCTTGAGGGTACCGACGAACTGCTTCTTCTCGGCAGCAGTCTGGTAAGCACCGTGACCAAACTTGCTGGAGGTGTCGATCCACTTGAGCTCGACCTTCTCGAGTGCGCGACGAGATGTGTGGATGAACATGGACTTGCGGAGGGTCATGACACGCTTCTTAACACCTGGAACGGAACCCTTGAGGAGCACGAAGTCGTTCTTGACCTCACCGTAGCGGACGAAACCACCCATACTGTACGGTTGTTAGCATGTGTGTGATGAAGAGGGATTTTGCGAGGACATACGGAGTGATCTGCTTGTTGGAGTGGTCAAAGTCGGTGGTGGCGTTGCGCTCGTCGGTGCCCTTGCCAATACGGTAGACCTTGTGGTTGACGGATGTACGGTGGTGGTACCCCATCTGACCGGCACGGGCAACAGTCCACTGGACGTGGGATGGATGCCATGCACCGATACAAGCGACCTTGCGGAGACCCTTGTGTGTCTTGCGCGGAAGCTTCTTGGTTCCCCATCTGCTGGTGACACCTTGGAATCCGTGACCCTTGGTGACAGCGATGCAGTCGATCATCTCGTCCTGCTCGAAGACGGAGTCGATCTCGACTGGCTTCTCGAAGAGACCGTGACCGAACTCGACCTTGTCGACGATGGAGCCACCATTGACCTGGATCTCCATA
This sequence comes from Nothopassalora personata, assembly GCA_033816765.1. Taxonomy (NCBI): domain Eukaryota; kingdom Fungi; phylum Ascomycota; class Dothideomycetes; order Mycosphaerellales; family Mycosphaerellaceae; genus Nothopassalora; species Nothopassalora personata. The sequence goes on along the minus strand of CM066287.1, from coordinate 2,716,308 downwards.
AGGTGTGCCTTCTTCTGCTTGAGAGGAGTCTTGTGGATCTGGGTGTGGGCGAGGACGCGGACGACGGTGCTGTACTTCTTGATGCGCTCGAGGTCGCGGGTGATGTTCTTGCCGCCCTCCTCAGCGTGCTTCTTGGCGTACTTTGTGAAAGCCTTCTTCTTGCTCTTGTACCAGTTCTTGTAGAATCGGCGCTTGACCTCGTCGGAAAGATGCTCAGCCCAGACAGTAGTCAACGAGCGCAGGCCGCGGGGAGTCTCGATGTAGCCAACCAGACCAACAACGACCATCTGTGTAAATGTACGGATCAGCGCATGCCATGAATGGTATTGGCGCCAGCTCTCGTACCGGAGGAGTTTCGATGACCGTGACGGCCTCGACGATCTCCTTCTTGTGCAGCTTGGCACCTGGACGGTCAAGGTCGCGCACGATGGTGGTCATGCCGGCCTTGTAGCCCATTGCCGCCGTCAAGTGAGGCTTCTGCTTCGGGTCATCCTTTGGGAAGCTGTGTGTGGGAACACATGTGTTAGCCAATGCCCTCCTCCACCATGTTGCTGCTCTCGCATATATTTACCTCTTGACCTTTCCTCTGTGGCGGGATGCGCGCTTCCGGGGCAAGAATGCCAGCGAACCGTGGCGAGGCGCCTCGAACTTCCGGTGAGACATGGCTGTGAAGTGGTTGTTGGAACGTCTCTACGGACAGCTGAAGAGGTAGGAAAGTTCGAAGTTCGAAGTTCGCAATTCGGAGATGGTGCAGAACCGCAGGGCGGCTTGGCGATACGCTTGTCCCTCACGACGCGATAACTTCGGCAGTCACGCGACAACTTGTCGGCGGGCACGATGGCATGACCAAGAACCTTGCTCCCAAGAACAACATGTTGCACTGTGGAAGCAAGGCGATTATCACGATTCGTGAAGAATATCCGTATGCGGAGCACCAGGCGAATATCAGTGCGATTGGGGGCACATCGACATAGACACCGCAATTGCTCGCTAACTATCTACACATCGCTCATAGAGGTCTGTCTCTAGATTTTGAAAACACGTTCTCCGTGACACCATGCATCCTCCTCGCAAGCAGATCCTCCGTTGAGCTCAACTTTGCAATAGCGACACTGCGTGCTGCCGCAGGACTCTTCCTCCCAGACATGCTGTTCCTCATGATCCGGCCTCTATGTCGACTCGAGCTGTTGGTAGCATTTCCGTTGGTGAGGTGGCCATTAGATTTTCTCCTTGAACTGTCGATCTGTGTCATGCGCAGCTTCGACGGTATCATCAATGGCTTTTCTTCTGCTGTCTCGGACCCTCTTCTCGACTTCGACTTGGGATAGCTGAAATAGTCGGCAGCATTGCCATTGGAAGCCACACTGACCGGCTCTTGTGCATCGCTTTCCTCGAACACCGCTCGCATCCAACGACTGCAGTGATGGATGTACTCCCAGCCTCTTGGGAACACACTTACGAACTGCAGGAATCCATGACTGACGCCGTTGACCAGAACGACCTCGACATGCTTCTTGTCGTCGAAGACGGCATCTTCTGGTTCAATACCAAGTTCTTGCCTCTGCTTGAAGGCTGTGCCGTGTGCTTGACGAAGTCTGCCAGCAAAGATCGCAGTGTCATCAACCAGCGGATCTCGCTCTCCGCAAAGCAGGAACGTCTTTGGAAACTTCGCCAGCAAAGCCTCAGGTGCTCTCAACGGTGATAGCAAGTGGTCTGTAGCGAAGTCTGGCCGGTTGTGTTCACCAATGTATAGCAGTATCATCGCTCGAAGCATCTCTGGCGATATGATGCGGTCGTTAAAGTACGAAATCATGCTGCTCATCGCTAGTCTCGTCTTCGGCCGTCGATCATACTGACTTCTCATCCGTTGGTTAGTTGTCGGATCATCGTCTTCGTCGTCAGAAGCATAAGGCGTCCCTGGAGTCAGCCTTCGATAGTCGTCCGCCTTGCGATCCAAAATCCTTTTATTCTCTCGACGTTGTGAGGGGGTCTTCAGAAGTGCTAGTTGCTCATCCGACATCCAGTTCCCGATACTCATCTCCAATGCTGGGTAAATGCCAACGATCGCTTCGGGTGGAGGTAAGGTATTGTGGCCACGCGCGCCGGGCTCCCAAGTTGAATGCGGCGAGTCTGTATCGAGAAGAAGCAAAGTCATGCCAAAAGCAAGATTACCACCTGCACTATCGCCGCTCACAATGATCTTGGGAATGAGCTCTCCCGAAAGCCCAATGCACGTCCCACGCGTTGCGACAAGCTGATAGTACGCGTCGTAGCATTCGTACAAAGCATAAGGGTATGGGTGCTCTGGTGCCTTCTTATAGTCCAATGCCAGGACTGGAATGCCGAGTTTCCCAGCCCAAGCCATCAACTTATCGTCGTGACATCGTGGATCCATAGCCACGAAGCCGCCTCCTGGGATATCCAGCACCATCTTGTCCTGGTTTCTCAGATCCTTTTCCGGACCATCAAAGTATAGCCATGCCTCAATGGGAGACCTGTAATCGCTGTTCTTCGGCCGGGGAATGACAATCTTCCTTGGCTCGTACTTCATGAATTTCGGCCGGAGCAACGTCGTGAAGAAGCGTAGGATCGGAGTATTTGGCTTGTTCCAGCTGACCCTTAGATGTTCCACGCTCAGATCTCCTCTTACTCTTCGACACATCTCATCTGCCTGCTCAGCACACACGAGATAGTATAGCGTAAACGCAATTTCACATGTTCGCCTTAGCCAGACAGGCCGTATGCGCATCGCTGTCCAGAACCCAGCATCCAAGGCCGTGGTGACCCATGTAGCTCGGAAGAAGCTGCGATCGTATAGGTTCGCCAGTGGCTCTGGAGACTCAAGACCAATGACTCTTGCAAAATTGCGAGATACGTAGAGGGACACACAGAAGACGACGAGCGCTTGGTGCATCGTGAAGCGTTTCGAGAGCCATCGCGATAGTCGTGAGACGCCGGGAGGACCGTGTCGCTTGAACTTGGAGAGGTAGGTGCTCCATAGCAGGACTACGAGGAAGACTTGATATTTGCGAAAGCGTGTCGACGGGCGTCCGAGGATGTGGTCTAGCGTGGTGTGAGCAAGCAGAGCATGGCGTGCACCGTCCGCGACATACCTATCATGCTTCTTGCATCGTATCTCGCAAAAGGGAACGCGGTTCAAGCGACTCGAGTGATCACCAGCTCAGTCGGCTACGACCGGTTCCTGACTAAAAGACTGGCCCTCGCCCGCAGACCGTTCAAGGGAGACAAGAGAAGAGAGTTCAGAGCCTACCCGTACTGTTGGAAGAAAGAACAACAAAGAGAAGACACACGAAAGAGGCCAGTATCAGCATGAGCGAGGATGGCCATCGTGACCACCTGAGTCTAACACGAGTCCGACACGCCGCCGCGACGTAGGTAATGCACTGTCTTTCATGTGAAGATCGATGTCGATGTCACCCTCACGTGCCCGCTGACGGGGTGGATCCGATTGGATCTGACGCGATCCTCGGCAAGCCTGATGGCTGTGGACGAAGTGGGTGGGACGCATGTCAGAAATAAGAGTACACAAGCGAGAAGTGTCCAGTAAGATCAATTATAGTTCTCTGCTCCATGTATCAAACTCATCCAAGCTGTGCAAATAGTACAACACGAAGATAACAACGGCCAAGCGTACCTATTCGGCTGTAGCATTTGAGCCAAAAGCTCTAATCCACTCGCTCACCTCAAATCCCAAACGACGCAAGGTCGACGCCTCGATTTCCATCTTCTCCTTCCCATCCACCTTCGTTCTCTTCACAACGAACAAGTTTCCTTCCTCAATGATATCAACACTCTGCTTTCCCATTTCGCCGACAGCAGCATCGCGTACGTAGATGGTCAAGTCGGGTCCAATTATGCCGCGCCATTGCGACGCGGTCCATTGCCAGTGATCTACTGGCGAGTATGGATCATTCGAGCCGATAGGAACATGGCATGCGAAGAAGTTGCTCGCATACAGTGAGTAGTTTGCGATGATGCTGACTGGCTTGCCTGTTGCGGCATCCTTGCTGCTACCATCACTCGTGGCTTTCACAGGCGTACTGAAATCCATCGCTGATGGGTCAAAACTCTTGCGGCTTTCCTGGCCGTCGCAATCACCATCAGCGCCGGCGACTACGCGTTCTTTCGAGGAAGACGAGCCAGTGTGGTCGTGGTCTTCGTCAAGCTCTCGAATCTTTGGCTTTGCTGCCGGCGTTGGTACGGCATCGACCATCACAGAGTCTGTTGGCGATCCAGTTTTACTCGCCAGTGACTCTCCGATCTCGCCACTCTTCGTCAGCCAGTCTGCCACAAGACGATGATATTGCGACATGAGAGACTCCTTTGTGCCTCCTGCGGAAAGCTTTGGGCCTTCGAGTAGACTGATGCTGACGTCGTCATCTTTCCGGAGTGTGTCGCTCAGCCAGACCCCAAGGTCCTTAACATCTTCCGCAGTATCGCCCTCGATGGCCACAAATGGCCCACGAGGAGCCGACTTCTTGATGATATTTGGAGGTGCTACTCGCCGAAGGATAGCGACTTTGCGGCTGAAGTCCATGGTCATGATCTGATCTTTTGCAGACTTGCTCAGGCTTGGTGTGGCCAGCGCAACGGCGATTCCGCCTGAACTGCCGGTCTGGAGCGGCGGTAACGTCAATGATCGATCGTTGGTGATGTGGCCCTGCGACAGGCGGTGTTGCTGATAGCCCGGTCCAGGTCTCGGAGGCGGTGCCATTGCTCCAGGTGGACTGACAACCCCACGTATCCCGGGCAGGCTCTCCCGTCGAGCATGAACAGCACCTGGCGGGTAAGGATGTGGTTGAGGTTGTCCGAAGGGAAATGGTGTCCCCGGTCCGACGGCTGGGCCAGGAGGAGGCGCTGCCACGTATCGTGGGGGCATGGGACGAGCCATCGATGAAGGTTGATCACCATTGAATCGTCGACGCTTAGCGTCTGGGCTCAAAGGACCAAGCTCATCCCTCTCATCTGGGTGACCGGTGTGGTTTGGCGACATATTACTTCCTGGAAACTGCTTGACTACGCGACGAGCTGCTGGGGACTGCAGACTCAGATCTCGTAGTACTGGTAGAGTTCTTGAGACCGGCGTAATGGCAGAAGCGGGCGTGTGTTGTGACGATGCTGGGCTGAGTCCACTTGACTGCAAGCTGTAAGGAGTCGAGGGTGCGAGAATACTTCTTCCTCCACACTTGGTACACCTGGGCTTCTCGGTGTTCCCAAAACCGTCAGAGGACAGACTATTGCGACGTCCGCTGCGTTTGGGTTGGTAGCGATAAGTCGGGTACTGCTGCTGATGACGAATCTTTTCCTCCTCTGCCAAGGCTTTCCACTTGTTCTTGACCTCAGGAGGCTGATTCTGCCACTGCTCGCCGATGATCTTCGAGATTTCAGGATTCGCTAAGCCGGGGTTCTGTGAGATGACGTTCGCCTGGTGATGTTGTCGATAAAGGATGAAAGCTGTTAATTGTCAGCATGAGCCTTGAAAATCAGTGAACCAGATAGAACGTGCCGTTTCGTGGCCTTGGTATCTTCGGGTCTGGCTGGCAGATACAGACGTGAGCACCACTATCACCACTACTCTGTCTTGCGTGAGAAGAGGTGGGCTTTATAAGGTCCGTGTCTTTGTCCTCTTCTTCGACAATACCGGCGGTGCGCTTCCTTGTCGTCCTCAAAGGGGGACTCTCCTCTGGTGTCAAAGGCGTCCTCGAACGCAACGGACTGGGTGAGCGCCTCTGAGACGACGCAGAAGACGTCCCTCTACTGGACCTCGCGGCGACGACACTGCCGTCCGGGTCCTCCTGAGTGTGAGACCTGTTCAAGACAACCTGATCACTCCGGCTCCCGTCTGGCATGGTTCGCTGCCACAATTGTCGTGTGAAGACGATGCGCGCGGATTCATCTGCGGGCTGCGTTTGTATGCCAGTGTGCGGCGAGGTCAAATGAGCAGGCACCGACGGCAATGATGGCTGATGGGCAGTAGACATCGAAAGACGAGATGACAGGGTATTACAGTTCTCTTGTTCCACCCGATTAACAATGAGAGGCCAGAGCACCAATGACAAGGCGTGGCGAATCAAGTACTTCCATTATTGCAACGAGGAGAGGCTCTTTGTGTGCCTATAACCCAAGCCTACTGTGGTATGCGCCTCTTTGTCCGATGACGGGGTCTGCCTCGCGCCGTGCAATTGTTAGCGGAGTCGATACTGTCCAAGTTCTTTGTTCTTTCTCGCGGGCCGAAAGCGGCCAAGCGCCTTTGAGACACATTCCAAGGCGGTAAGCATATGCAAGGAGGCGCCATTGAAGAAATGCAGGCTGCCACAACGTGGACAAACGACGCCGCATATCCGTGGTCGCTCGTCGGTGTTTAGAGTTGGAATTTCAGGAGGTCATGGAGCCATGGCATTTTCGCCTGGGAAACACGAGTGACCCGGCCCAGTGGGATGTTACACCTCTCTGCAACTCTGTGAACGTGCTGTGCAACGCAGTGATGAGCTCATTATCGTTGCAGCATACTCCATCCCTTGAGCGTACGTTCGGGAACACCGCTGCACGGCGATCGTACTGCGCTCCATACAAGCTTGCTGGCTGCTTGCCAAACTCTCGGGTCGCTGTCACTCGATAGTAATAGGCCCACCTGATACTTGGCACGTTGTGTCCACTGCAGCTATTGACAGCGTGCATCAAGAACGAGGCGTCCACGGCGATGGTCCAGTCTGACCTGCAATCTGCACCCGAAACAAAGCCGGATGTCCGTCAAGCACACCAACGAGGGCGTGCGACCGCGTTGCAGTAACGGACGAGAAGTAATCAGAGAGCGGTGTCAAACATCGCCGAGTAACATCAAAAACCGGCGCTGTGGCAGCACGAGCCCTCGCAGAAATGACAACAGAGAACGTGTCTGATTTGGCTCGTGCTGCTGCGCGTGTGGTTCGTGACCAGTGACACCCTGAGACTCAGTGTGAGCCAGTGAATTTCGAAAATAATCCACCCATAATACTTCACTCTGATTGAAGTGCACAGAGGTATCGGCTGGAGTCAGTAGAGAGATTCGGTAATGTCGCTAGCCGAGCGGCAGGCGGCATAAACACGCGCTGAGCTGCCCCGAAACGTTCTGTGTTTGTGTCGCCAGACCAGTCCACGGAAAGATGCCTTTATCATGTCTCGTGCATGCCGGGAGGAGTAACACCAACAGGTCATCTTGCGTGGACGCGTGGATGATGTCGATCTTGATTGTTCCGTGATGACCGCCTTCTGATGTTTGACACCAGCCTATGGACTGTGGCTCGCGCGACAAGTTTCGTTTGAAAATCCTTCAGTTGCTGAAAGAGACCCGGGATTGGCACAGGAGGCTGAAATCCGCGTGGAAGGATTCCCTTTACAGCCGGGCTGTATGGCCTACAGCTCCGAATAGCACCGTGAGCCGCCAAGTTGACGGGTGCGATCAAGGTCACTGAAGTCATAGTGCTGTCACGCATCTCATCGACCTTTGCCACCCTCCACGACAAAATATCTGCCAACTTTCCTAGAAGCACTCCCCATGACATCCCATTTCTCCTCTCGATTCTCCGATAACAGATCTTGCCGTCTCCGTATACGTTTGTGATGCTTGCCTCTGATCTCTTCCCTGCCCAGAGCTTCTCGAAGCGCACTCATGCCCAGTTCAGCCTCTCTCTCCCCCTGTGCCGTCTCATCTCGCAAGCTGCGAAGCGGCTCGACTCCCGTAGTGTCGACTTGCTGAATGTCTTTGACAAAGTAGAGCTGGGAAGATAACGTTGAGAGCATCTTCTCCTCCTCCTCCTTGTCCTTCGGTGGTGTCAGGGCGGACAGGCGAAGTAGATGGTGTAGCTGTTTTGATGTAACTTCAGGGATGCCAGAGGTCAATCTGCCTGACGGCAGCAGCGATGCGACAGACCATGATGGTGTTGCGAGTACCTCTTGCACGTTGATCTTGTGCGGGCCCGACGGTGAGTACAGTACGGGCCAGTTGCTGAGAGATCTGTCTCCCAAACGGCGATACACGATTCTTGTACGCCAAGTCCTCGGTCTCAATAAAATCCTTGGAGTCATAGCCCCCAATCCGCGCATAGTTGTGTCAACATGTGCACAGGTGAATGTTGGCGTTCGTCGCATCTCGTGTTGATCTCGTGTCAAACTTCCGGCTTCTCCGCAGCTCGCGACTCGATGCGCTCATTGAAGTGAGCCCCATTCAACTTCCACTTCCTCTTCCTCCTCCTCCTCCTCATCTGCAATTGGTGACTGTGCTTAATGATGAAGGGAGGAGCTTTGCTAAGCCCTGTGATAGCTACGGTATTCGGCGTCCTCGTTGGCAAGTCAAGCTGGCTAGGGTAGGATACAGCATGACTCCAGCTAATCGTTCTTCATAGCTTACAGCACTTGGCAGCCCGAACTTGACAAGCAGCGGCAGGAACGCTTGGGCACATTCTCGGGGCAACATCAGAGGGAGGACAGAGACACAGTACTGAGCAAGGCGATTCGAAGCGATCTGGAAGAGGCAAGAAAAGAGGCTTTGGAACGTATGCCTGACGCGAAGGGCGGCTTTGCATGGGGCATACGAAAGTGGTTTATTTCTAGCAAGCCAGATGCTACATCGACAGCATCACCTCCGCCGCAATCATCGCCTGCACAGAGCATTGACCAGGAAATAAATGACAGGTGAAGGAATATCATTCGATTTGGACAAGCATATAGACGAGTCCTGCTTCGTCACGCTGCAGCTCTGCCGGACCTCCCTGGCTCGAATCCGCAGACGTCGTGCCATCCAAGGCAACTCAGGCAACTGGCAATGCCGTTCTGAGAAACAAGCACATCTCCGCTACCGACAGCAACACCTTCAACGCCATTCCAATGCTCGCCATAGCAGTCAATCACGCGAAGTCTTCCTCCTTGCCCTCGATTGCCTCCTTGACTCGCAAAAGCAGTGTGGTCTTCCACTTGTCAAGCTTCGACATCTGATCAAACTGGAACAACTTGTCGGCGAATTTCTCCTGGTCACCTTCTTCCACCGCTTCGGCTAGGTCAACAAGCAGTTGGTGCTCTCGAGTTTGCTCGAAGGCAGGGTCCAGGTCTCGGTAGGAATGCAAAGCTCGATTTACTGCTACCATATCGCCACTAGCGAGGTGGCAGATTCCAGCTTTCAGGAAGTACTCTTTCACCGACCACTTCATCAGGTTGTTATTGATTGCAGATTTCGATATGCGCTCGTAATTCGAGATGGCCTTGAGATAGTCGGCCTCGAGTGCGGCAATATCGGCGACTTTGAGGTAGAGCTTGTTGGCCAGTCTGGGTACGAATGTCAGCATACCGCACAAGTAGCCTGTCCTCGAAATGTGACGAACTGTTCCGCATTGTCCGTCTCGTACCACCCTGCAGCAGTCTCATATGCTTCCATAGCCCGCTTCTGGTCGCCCAGTGTCACCTCGTACAGTTCTGCGAGATTCTGCTTGTGTGTTGCTGCTCTTCTGAAGTTACCCTTTGATGTGTAATGGTTGATGGCTTTCTCCAGCACGCGAGCAGCATCCTCGGGCTCGTCTGTGCGGTATGCCTTGTACGCTTCAGTGAGCGTGTTCGCAGCATCGTCCGGTTCGCTCAGTTTGCCAGACTGAATCTCGGCTGCTCGTTCGAAGGCCTGCCCTGCCTCTTTGCCTGCCTTCTGCATACGGAAGGCATTCGCTGCTTGTGTATACAACTCGACTGCATTCTCCAGCTTCTCGGTCTTCCCGCCGAATATTGAAAAGCCACCACTCGCAGATGCAGCAGTTTTGTCAGCCTGTACCACCGCATGTTAGAGGACGTCTCGTTGCTGTTCCGTCATTTCGAGTGTTCCCACCTTTTGTAGAAGAGCCCGCGGGTCTTGCGCCATCGTCGCCAAGGTTTAGTGGGGTTGGTGGGCGGTCGTTGGGTGAGGGAGGGAGGATTTGCGACAGCTACGCTTTGTTGTTGCCTGTAGACGAGCCTAGACAGCTTGTCTGATTGATAGCGACAGCATTCACGTGAGAAGGTGTTCGAGAGCCCTAGAGGTGACGCCGAACAAGGCAAGGGCCCTCGACTTCTGCGGGGCTGATTCTAAGCGAGCGAAAGCTAGCACGCGTAGAGGCGCGTCGCCCAAACTTCGAGTACATCATCACAACTTCAATAATTTCGTGCAGACATCCATCTCCGTTTCGCCATCAGCACACACCGGAGCATTAATCGACATGCTCAGGATATCAAATGAAGCGGTGGCAGGATCGAGGCGTGGTGGAAGATTCTGAAGACGACGAGATCAGCTTGGGCGCTGCCTCCCCAAGTCCAGAGCCGCCACGAAAGCGAATCAAGCACGATCAGGATGATGTTGTGCCGGATCCACAGGCCGATAGCATACAGAAGTCCTCAGGGAAGGAAAATGCTGCTCAGTTCGAGGCAGCGGACGAACCATGGATTGGACCAAAGGTGGCGATTACCTGCGGCCAAAAGACGAAACCAAAACCCCGGAGTCGTCCACGAACACCAGAACAACCGTCGAAGTGTGGATACGCCAGTCCTCGCGTCCTAATCTCTGTGGAAAATGCAAGCGTGGAGCGGTCTCCCGCAACAGAACGATATGTCTTCTCCGGGCAGACGTCTATATCAGACAGCGACTCTGACAGTCTTCCCGATCTACCACCAATCCTGAGACGCCCCAGAAACGAGACGAGAGAATCTCCATCAAGTGCAGCTTCTTCACCACTGAGCGAGCGCGATGTTTCGCCTCCTGCTGTCTTTCCAACGGCGGCAGCAACCGCTCCTCAGCCACAAAGGGTGGACTCTCGAATCACAATGGATGCCCAAGCCGCGATTGAACATGTCGAATCACGAGATATTGGAGACCAGTTCCCTACCTCAACGGCAGTCGCAAAGCGCCACTTCCGTGCTCGAAAGCCGAACCAGCTCAATCCTTACCAGTATGACAGAGCTCTATATCTACAGCAGTGCAAAGCCAGAGGCGTGCAGCCAATTCGTCTGGTCGAACAAGAAAGTGACGAAGAGGAGAGTCAAAGTCAGTCCTCGGACAGCGTCACACAGAGCCAAAGTGCTCCTTATGTTGCCTCTTCACCAGTCGGCGCGAGCAGTACCGGTGCCCGAGACTCCTTCGACGTGCTACCAGCTAGTGCTGAGCGAGAGACCTCCTCTGGCCATCGACTTCCCAAGCGCCGAAAAGTAGAGCACCGGGGTCGTGAAAGTGAACTTACGGCTTCTATCGAAGCGCAGCAAACGCAGCGTGAACAATTCTCCATACCGCCATCACCGCCACGCACTGGCAGTGATAAGAGCAATGTCGAAGAAGCACCTTCTGGATTCCGGATGCCACCGCGTATGACACCCGCACCTCTGCCAACGCCACAGATTTCGTCTGATCTCAAGCGAGTGGAAGGCGATGACGAGTCAACATCGGAATCGTCCCCTCGGAGATCAAGGGCCTCCACTCTCAACCGCTCTCGTCCCAGAGCTCCGGTTGTGACAGTCTCTTCCGATTCGGAGCCGGAGTCTGACCTTGAAGCCAAGCGAATACGCCGCGAACAGAAGCGAATTAGAGGCGTATTGCCAGCTTCATGGCTCAAAATTGATTTCAGAGCACAAAAGCCGCGGGAGGTGCCCGTCGCAGGCACCAGGCGGAGACCACCAAGCACATCCCCTGAGCGGCGGCCGCCTCAAAAGGGTGTTGCTCAGAGGATCGCATGGAGACGTTCACCAGCCGACAGTTCGGGTTTCCCGATATTTTCGGGCGAAGAGAGTGAATCGGACTCTTCTGTCAGGTCTCTAGCTCGTCTAAAGCAGCGGAAGGCCGAAGCTGCTTCTAGGCAGCTCGGCTTCGCGAGGCAAAGTGATATGGACGAAGACCCCATGGAGAATGACTTCATAGATCCCATGCTAGCAGGCCCTGCGCGCTCACGAAACGCCAAAAGGATCCGCGGCCACCAGCCACGAATCACGCAGGCCTTCAAGGCCTCTCGACCACCAAGGACAGACTTCTCGGAGGAACGCGTCTCTCGTACACAAGCACCAACAAGTCGACGGCACAGCAGGCCAAAGAATACTTCATTGCAGCGCACGCATGCCCCGCGGCCACCACCTGTCCAACTCAGCATCGCGGATGCTCTCAATGACTCCGGGTCAGAAGAAGCACCCCTTCCCTCCTTTGTCAAACTGGCTCTTCGGCAGACTCGTCGTCATCGTGATCGAGGACGGCATTCCCCTACGCACAAGGTGATTCGCCTTGCTACAGTCGATGAAACTGAAGATGCATCTTCTACCTTGCGTGCTTGGCGCGAAGGTACCATTGTCCCACGCGCCAGTCGGCGATCAGCACGTCCTGCAGACAATGGTTATACACCTCATCAGAGCCCTGCTGTCCGAGCAGCGCTCGCAGAGATCTCTGGTAATCAGCGCTCTCCAGCCAATGTCGGTCGGGTAAATCAGAGGAGCGATCAATCGCAATCGGAGAGATGTGCTAGGCAAAATGAGGCCCCTCAAGCACTACCTTCGCCGCGTGTGTTGCAGACAGCAAACGAGGACGATGGGAACAACGAGCCCCCTTCTTCAAAGGCTGCGCCAAAGAAACGACTGCGCCCAAGCATGCGCCCTTTGCGCCTGCGCAGTGCTCAACTTGAGTCTCTGGAGCATTCCTTCGATCAGACTCATCGATCCGCAGTCTTCGAACGTCGCATGCAGTGCTTGACCGAGCATGTTGCTCGGCGAACTCAAACCCAGGAAAATGCAGACTTCCAACTCGATCATTATCTGCGCACAGGCGGACCGTGGCAGGCCACTTCGAATCGCCGCACAAGACAAACGCACGAGTCGCCTGCAGAACGTTCCGGGACCCATGAGGCTCGGCAGGCCGTGTCTTTCCCATATAGGCCAAGAAAAAGGCAAGCGCGCAAGCTCAACGTAGAAGCCCGCGAGTACAGACAGCCCAGCGAGCCTCTACCGGATACTGCCATCACAGTCGAAGATGAGGACCACTCGCAGAATCCCCCAAAGCCTATGCTTCAGGACCTGGGTCCATTTGGTACGCGATACTCGAGCAACTTCGATATCAGGCCTGTGAAAACGGGCACATTCTTCGAACAGAGCACCTTTATCGGCAGTGGGGAGCTGCACGACGCTCTGAGTCTGGATAAGTGCGACCTTGACCAGGAGAGAGGTTGCATGCGTGTTTACCTCAAGACTGAAGTACTCGAATTGGGAGTCTGGCAAGACGAGGTCGCGGTGCATTTCACAAGTGTCGCTGCAGCAATCGGGAACATTTTGAGTGACCTTAGAGTCGCCTCTGGCCAAGAGGACGGCGAGATCTCTTGTCGCGAGCTTACTGAGGCGACATCATACCTTCTGCGGTCGATTGTCCGTTACTTTGCGCGATGCATATCTTTTTCGGACCCCATAGACCGACTTGCATGTGTGGAGCGACTGGTCCAGCTTGTTGAGAGCTTGTCAGAGATGCTGGCAGAGCATCAGTCTGCTGTTAACACGCGGACGACATGCACTCGCATCTTGCAGTACTCGACAGTACTCGCCAAGCAAGCTTTGCAGCTGTGTGACCACAGCTTAATTTCGATGGCCGTGCAAATGAAGACCAGGACACTGTTGCTGGTTGTTGCAGAACATCTAGCTACCCATGCAGTCAAAGGAGAGCTGGACGCGCTGCGGGCTGCTTATGAGCACCTCCATGACGCTCATTACCGAGAGGTCGGCTTCAAAGACGATGTGCCTGCATTGAGCAGCTTAATCATCCTCAGCAATACACTTCAGGACACCGGCGATTTGGCAGCGAAGTTTTGGTCCATACTGCAGACCATCCTGGCCCCAGAGAATGCTACAACATGCTCGATCAAACATCTGGAGACAGTCTGGTATGATCTCTTCACTGTCCTTCCAGCACTAGCTTTTGACTCCCGCGGTACTATTCGCGATGGCCATCTCTCCACGAGCACGATGGCAATGTGGAGTATACCGCAAATGCTACTGAGACGAGTATTTGAACTTTATGAGGCATCTAGCGCAGTAAGGTGTGCCAGTGTCAATGACTATACACGGACCGTGCTCTCTAGGTGTCACTATCTGGTGAATGCTTGGGGCTGTTGGCAATCAGATCTCGCGTTGAGCACGATCTACGATTTTTTCGCGCAGAGGAACTTACACCTACTGAACAGCGAGGAGAACCGAGGATCTCCCTCATTTCTTGGAGACTTCGAGGCAGAAGGCTTTCTGCATGTCCAGCCCGATGATCGATCTTTCCACATCTTCCTGAAGATGCTTGCAGCCAGCTTGAAAGGCATGCAAGCGCACGGGGCTCCTCTTCGAAAGATACAGAGCATTGTCTTCCGGCTGACCCCTAATCATGCTCGCACATACAGAAAGGACGCAACGCTGGTCAAGGCCGACCTTGAAGCCCTTCGCAATCATTACGATTTGCTTTGCACCCTGTACTGTGCCGCGCCTGCAAGAAGCAGGCCAAGTGTCTACCTACTACAGAACTTGATCGACCACAGCACTTCCCACCGAGAAGCATGTCGAGCTAGTGTACGGGCATGGGTTCATGTCACTGTCTTCCAGGCCGCCAGTACCGAGCCTGTGGAGACACTACACACCTTGATCGATTGGTACTCAGATATGGTCAAGATCACGGTGACTCAATATCGACTAGCCAAATCCGAAGCCGAGCGCGACTTCGAAGTGGCTCAATCAGAGGCACATGATGTCGACTCTGAGAATCCTATTGCAATACTGGAAAGCACTATCGCGAACAACCAAGTTCAGATCGCTGCCACTCTTGTGGACGCTTTAGCAGGACTCAAGCGTGCTCTGCAGTCGACACAGACTTTACAGACTGCCAAAGCGCTAGTGGAAGGCACCGGGTTCATGTCAATACTCGAGCTCTTCGATCCCGCACAACGGCGACTGCTCAGTACCATGATGGAGGCTTTAGCCGTCGTCAACGCAGCTCTCGATGCCGAGAGCCGATCGCTGAGCAGCATCAGCCAGACGGAAGGCAGCGAAGACAGCCAGGAGTTTGGAGACCTTGATGCTTTACAGGCCTTCGCCGAGGACGACATCGGAGTGTATCACAGCCAAGGGAGTCTTGCTAGCCTTCTCTTTGCTCCCGCCGGGCATTTCCTATCCAATGTGTTTGGCGCAGACGCAGCAGCGGATGACACTCTCCTAACAGCAACCGTTGATGCTTGGACTCGCATAGCAGGCTCTGCCAGTATCGCGCATGACAAAAGCTGGCACAGCTATATCGACGAATACAGTCCGAACAGCTGGAATCAGATGCGCGACACTAACCACAAGCGCAGATACACGCCGTACTTCCTGTCACGTCTCGTAGAGCAGTCGTATGGCTCCGAGGACATCAAGCAAGCAGTTCTATCTGCCTGGCTGCTGTCACTGGTCGAGAGGGAAGCCACGTTGAAATTTCAGCACACTCTCACCTGTGCGGTACTTGACCACTGGCCGAACGAGCCGCTGCTCGTGAACTTGCCTTTCGCATTGGAACCTAGCAGTGGCAAGTACCACATCACGCTGAGCCAACTGCGCACAAGGCGAGTGGCGCTGATATCTTCGATTCTGTCTAACATGCGAGAGCACTACGACCGTACTGTCCGGCTTGGTCGAGGCAGATCGTCCGAGTTGCGAAGCATCTATAGCTCCATGCTTCGACAGCTGATGAACGCCATGAAGACCCATTATCAAGAGCTGCAGACAGTAAGCAGTGCGGTGGTCGCTGACGCAGGCGCTACAGGTGCCTACGTCGACTTCGTACACCAAATTGTTTCGTCTTTGCAGCAATATACTCTTGATATTGGCCCCGTGGATCGCTTCTTCCTCGACTCGTCCGCGTTCCCACTGCCAGCTGGGGACCCCACGTACGTAGTGGGCAGACTGCGTAGCTATACAAGCAAGTTGAAGGAGAGTCAGAGCAGGGCGCAACTTGCCGTCTTCGTTCAATCCGTCGTCGAGCGGGCTCTGATCGACGGACAACAAGACTACCTCATCGATCAGATGTCCACAGCAATGACGGGCTCTCGTATGGCGGGCACTCAAGGACCAACCTTGTGGCAGGTGATATCGCGGACCATCCTTCCAGTATACATCTCTCACAGCTTCGAGACCCCCGGTTCCTGGATCGCTGCCATCCCAGTGCTCCAGGCTTGCAGAAAGGCAGTGCCCAGCCTCCTCTATCGCATCGATGTAGAAGACTGTGCTGCAGTCAAGATGACCATCTCAACCGTGGGTTCTGTCCTGCACAGCATAAGCCAGCAGATCGCTGCAACACTGGCCCAATCGAGTCTGCTGGATCAGGCACGTGCGCTCAAGATGCTTGGAGTTATGGTCACGGTCGGCCAAGCCAGCATTGCTTTGATCGCGTTCCTTGATCGCGCCACTGAAGCTGGCCGAGAACTAGCTGCATACCTGAGCGTGCTGCGCAGCCAAGCAACAGCCTTGCGTGAACGATTTGCGGGGACCGAGCAAGACGATCTATTAGGATTGCCAAACGGACTGCCTACACCGGACTGCGTATGGCAAGACACCAAGAGCTTCGCTGAAAAGCATCTCCAAGAGACATTCGCAACCAATTGGTACGCAGAGAGAGGTCGACATTTTGTACGAAGAGGCAACACATCCAGAGAGCTGGTATTGCAGCTGGAAAATGCTGCAGTCGAAAAAGAGGGGTTACTACACGCGATCGACAGCTTCTGTGAGACATACGATGCGACCTTCGACCATCGTTGCAGACAGCGGCAAGCGAGACGAGCATGTGATGATATTTTGAGCGGACTTGATGTATGACGAGATAGTCGTCGAGAGCACGGCATGAAAGAGCTGGGCTTTTTTGCGAAGCGTTCAGAGCGGGCATTGCTTTTCCAGAATGGGTTATCTTCAGAGCAAGCATGTGTATCTACTACCTCACCTTCGGGACCTTTAGCGCGGATTTGACTTTCGGTGTCAGGTCCGACGGGCCGTAATGACTCCCACGAGTACCATGCCCAGGATGCATGACCAACCACATTGCGAGCCCTTGCTGCACCACTCCATCCCACACTTCACTGCGGCTGTCGGGAAGGATGTTTGCTGGTACTTTGTGTGACATCTGCAGCGGGGTAAGATACATGTAATCTATACCTGGAGTAGCCGAAGGAGGGTACTCAACATGAATGTGCTTATTGCTCCCACACTTTCGTGGTGGCGAGATGTACTTGTCTGCCTCTCCGCTGTCTCACCACTGCATTTGCACTATCTCTTCCCCTCCAAATCTCGGCTGCAGTGACAAAAGGCAGGCGCGTGCAAGCTCTTCCTTGCTGCGAAGCCACACTCCTTTATAGTGGCGAAGCACAACAAGCTATTTGGTACATATCAACCACCACCATGGGCAGCTTCAAACCGAACAGAAGACAACTCATAACAACCCTCAGCATCGTCGTAAGATAGCATGGCACCTTATAATGTCCATTGCAAAAGCTAACGAATCCCAAGTACCTCCTCGCCCTCACCATCCTCGCCGCCTACGCTCTCCACCTCTGCAACTATTACTCACTTCCAATTCCCAACGTCCACTCCGCCCTGACAGTAGCTCTCCCCCCTCTAGCCGGTACGTGGTCTCAACCACGGGGAACTCTCCAACCCCAGTGAAAAATCCCTAACATCAAATCTCCCCCCAGGCATCGCCCTCGAAACCCTCATCTCCTTCCAAACCCACCTCACAACCAAAACCGGCTCCCACCTTCCCACCTCTAAACCCTTCCAAGCCGTCAACGCCTTCTTCCTCATCTACGAGACCGTCCTCGCCACCCTCGCCGGGACGCATCTCGCCCCGGTGGGAGGACTGTGGTGTCCACTCCACGACAAATGGACAGAACTCTTCAGGTCCAAAGACGCCGTCAATATCGGCAGAATCCAGGATGCCTTCAGCTGCTGCGGTTTCAACGGAGTGCACGACATGGCATTTCCCTTTCCCGACAAGACGCACAGGCCTGATGCGTGTGTGGTGAGGTACGAGAGGGATCAGGCATGTATCGGGCCGTGGAGGGGGATGGAGAGGAAAGTGGCGACAATTCTTTTGGTGGTGCCGGTGGCGGTTTTTTTGTGGAAAGTCGCGCTGTTTGTGATGGTGGCGGGAGGGCAGGCGGGATGGTTGCCTTCTGCGATTAGATTGCCGAACGATAGGGGTGAGGAGGAGGTGAGGGTGCGGCCGGCTATCACTTTTAGGGATGTGGAAGAGGACGGGGAGGCGGATAGTCTGAGGGAGGAAGTGAGTAGGTTGAATCAGGATAGTAATCTGGCGACGCATGTTGTTGGGAGTAGGGTGAGGCCGAGTCCGTTGATACAGGAGGCGGAGAACAACATGTGGGAAAGAGATTGAGGTCTCCAATTGAGCTGGATAATATTGGTCAAGATTATTGTTGGGTATCTCATGTGGCAGCGGCATTGACTGCTGTGCACCCTCTCGCGCCACCTTCCTTCCTCTTCTGCATGGAAATGCTCATTCTGGGCCGGGATCGCTGGGCGTGCTTCGCGACTTTCTTTTGGCCCGCGATCAACCAGGCGTTCATGGGTCGGCGCACACCAATGAACTTGCCTTTCGGGGTGAATACTTCCACTTCAGGGAGAGCTTCCTTCTCGGGTGAGTTCTCACCAAGCTCAGAGCTCAAAGCATCCGGTATCAAGCTCTTGCGGCGACTTCGCACTTGACACACTAACTCAACCCAGCCTACGCCTTCGATGAGGATGTCGGCGCCATACACGATAAAAGGCAGGTTCTCCACTTTCTGCTTTCCGGCTGCCTTGTCTGTCAGAGGACCTGCGCGCTTCTTGGTCACATCCCATGCCAGTTGGAACAGGCCCGCGCTCTTGATACGTCCTTTGGCCTTGTCCGTGGCGATGTTTTCTACGGTGCCAGTGTAAGGTTCCCCATTTTCGTAGAGTCCAGTCTGAATAGCGACAGCTTTCTGATCGCCAGACACGTGTGCTTTCAACGGCGTGAAGGCGTACGCCAGGAAGGTGACCTTGTCGGTTTTTGGCGTCAATCTGATCACTCCGCCCAGCAAAAGTGATTGACCAGCTTTAAGCGTATGCTGCTCCGGGACAACTCTGCTCTTCATCACTAGTGATGGCACATGCTCCGGGCGAACGTGAGTTTCTAGAGAGCTACGTTGCACACCTGGTAGATCGATGAGTTCGCCCTTGCCTTTGCCAAATGGGACTCGAATGGGGGAAGCAGTTGTGCCTGGTAGAGCTGACACGATAGGCATCTGAGGATACCGTCTTTCCGGTTGAATAGGCGGTAGAAGAGATGCGCTGTCTTCATCGTCTAGGTCGGCTTCTTCATCGACATCATTCGAGGCAATCACCTGCTTTTGCAGGATTGTAGTTTCGGATGATTGCGCTGATACTGTGGGTTCCGAAGGCTTACTTGGTGGCTCGGGGTCTTTGTCTCCGGAGAGCATCACATTTTCAGCAGCAGACAGGGCTTGTTCGGCGGCCACTACATCTTCGGCCTCCGCCTTCGATGTGCCTGGAGCAAGCATTGCCTGGAGCTTCGGATCTTTGACGCCCAACTCCGCACGACCTTTGGGGAAGACAACCTCGAACAGAGCGCTTTTGCCCACGTTGACTTTGCCCACGACCCAGCCAGCACCGCCTCGATCCCATATCTCTTGCTTGACTTGTGGTGTCCACCATCCTCGCTTGGCACTCACACAGTGTACGTTGCCCAATCGCACGTTCTTCTGACTCCGACCCAAGGCATCCCGTAGTACGTCCTGCAGATATGGCATCATGCGATCGACCTGTTCCTTCTGCGGTGCTAGCAGGTCCGATCGTGTGATGATGAACGATACATCTGCCACTCGCCCATGAGCGTGGTTTATTGTCTTCGAACGTCGGTTCTGGGTTCGCAGACGAGGCAGTCTCAGGGTGGAGATGAGGTTCGGGATGAGCGACAGCGGAAAGTCGGCTGCGTCAAGGACATGATAGATATGGTTGTGCTTGTGCGGGCTCGACTCAATGATAGCCTGTATGGACTGCATCGAGGGATGGAAGATTGATGTGCCCTTGGACTGGTGCAGCAGATCATGACATCGGTCGCAGATCAATACGTCCGTCCTTGCAGGCGCTTGTTCAGTTGATGCTGTTGGCTCTGCAATTGTAGTTGCATTTCCCGAGGTAGACAGGCGCGACATGGCCTGTTGATAGATGGAGGCCTCCTCTTCCGCCTTCCTTCTCTTGACCTTCCTCTGCTTTTGGCTGTAGTAGCCTGGGGCGTCGGGTTCCAGTGTCTGGCTCAGGCCTCCACACCCAGGACAGACGACCGGGAGTGTCATCGCGAAAGCTGTGGCTCCATCGCGATCTTGAATAGCCGGTCCTATCGATGGCGGGGAAGAGTCTGAGGCTACATGCTGTCGGTGATGTCTTGTGATGCTGAAGCATCGACTCTCATATGATGGACATGGTGCCCGCGAACCTGGCCGGACCAGTGCAAGTCCAGCAGCACGTTCGCTCAGTACAGATGGTGTGGTGATGAAGCGGTGCCGAGCAACACGCCAAGTTCTCAACATCAAGAGGCGCGTTGACGGATATGTATGAGGGTGAGCATGAAGAACTCGAGCTACTGTAGAAGCGGTAGGACTAGACGAGGTCCCTCGGTGCGTAGGGCTGAAATGATCCACTTTATAAGATGCAACCCTGCATACAAGCATTCCCAAGCACCACAAGCATCTCCCGGGCCCCAGCTATTTTGGACTCCTGCGACGCGATACTCCAGTCATCCACTGCCACCGAGCGCATACCATACGACAGCACATCCCGCGGACGCGACTCATTGCCTACCATCGCATCACGAAGCAGATGACGATGCGGTCTTAGGATCGGATCGGCAGTCGCACCCCTCCCTCCCTCCCTCCCTGTGGCCAGGTGTCCCGCTCCGTCCAGCTTCGCTCGTTTCAGAGTCTGCAAATACGAGGTAATGGCCGGCATGCAGTTTCCCTACCCACGCAAGTCGTCCATGCCGCAGTCCACCGCCGCCTACACCTCTACCCGCGTGTCCTCGTACCGCCAGAAACGCGCCCTCAAAACCTACGGCCCTCCCTTCGTCCTCGTCGTTGGCCTGGTCTTCCTCCTGGCCTGGCTCTTCAGCAGCCCGGCCGAGAGCGTCCGACGCAGACCGCCAGGGACGCCCGAGGTCGTCATCGTCACCACCCTCGACCCGAACCTCGCAGACAAGCACAGAGATGCCATCATCGAGAACAGGAGGCACTATGCCGCCCGATACGGCTACGCGACCTTCTTCCCCAACACCACAGACTACGACCTCATGGACAATACGCCCTCGAGCTGGAGCACAGTCCCCGCTCTCCGACACGCAATGACCCTGTATCCAGACACCCCATGGCTCTGGTACCTCAGCTCGACCGCCTTGATCATGTCCTCGCAAGCCTCACTCCAATCCCTGCTCCTCGAACCTCGAACCCTCGAATCGCAAATGATCACCGACCGCTCCGTGGTGCCTCCGGACAGTGTGATCAAGACCTTTTCGCATCTCAAGGGCGAACGTGTGGACTTGATCCTGTCACAAGATAGAGAGGGCCTCGCCGGAGGGAGTTTACTCTTACGGACAGGAGAATGGGCCAAATTCTTCCTGGATGCGTGGTTCGATCCACTATATCGGAGTTATAATTTCCAGAAAGCGGAGGGCCATGCTTTGGAGCACATGGTGCAGTGGCACGGGACCATTCTGGCGAAGCTCGCGCTGGTGCCGCAGAGGGCACTGAATAGTTATACGAGGGAGGTGGGGACGAGTACGTCGGAAGGTAAGAACCACATAGCCAAGACGTTGGATACGGCGGGGAACGAAGCTAACATGTTGCAGGATTGTACCGCGAGGGCGACTTCGTAGCGAATTTTCACGGCTGCCAACGGGATCCGGGGCGAGATTGCGAACAAGAAATAGGGCCACTCGTATCACGGTGGCGCGAAATGCGGGATCAGGAATCCAAGCGGTAGCATAGCATCGAGATGTACATCACACATAGACGATAGCGTGCACGGCGTTGTGGCGTTGCAGTGGATGGAGACATGATCCAGGCGGGAAGAAATGGGTTACTCTATCACATGTAAGATCAACAGGATAAACATCTGAAGCTCATTAAGGCACATCCAAGATTGATGCTACATTCTCTCTCTCTCGCTCTGATGCATGGACACCCGCTCTAGCCGCAGGACATGATAACGAGTGGAAGTGCTCGTTTTAGGCATACAAAAGGGAGTAAGTAGTAGTGACAGCGGCGGTCAATTGCAAACCACACCACTGCAAGTCATAGGTATGGTAGGTCATCCCCGACTTCACCTCACGCAGTGGAGGTGCGTACGTCGTCCCACAGTATTTCCCGCGGATCCTCTACGCGGGCCCACTACCATCATCATGATAGAACTTCTTCAAGAGCGTCTCGACCTCCTTGAACTCCTTCTGCGCCTGCTCAATCGTCGTCTTGCAGTTAGCCAGGCACTTGTCCACATCAGTCACATCATTGGTCCCCGTCTCGTCCTTCATTGCGCCGAAGTGCTGGATCTTCTCGCACGAGTCCTTGACCTTGGTAAGGCCGAGGGTGGCCGAGGAGCCCTTGAGGAAGTGGCCCAGGGCTGAGAGTTGGTTGAGGTCCTTCTTTTCCCTTGGAAAAGCTGTTAGAGAGGAGGAATGGGCAATGCCAGGGACACTTACAAGTTGGCGTGCATTTTCTCAAAGGTTGAATCTGCCTGACTGAAGAAGTCGTAGACTATACTTTTGCTGAACTCGCGCTCTTCTTCATCATCGTCCATCTCGAGGATCTGACAGTACGCCGCTGGTCAGCACGACTCTCAGTGCCACCTCAAAAGACTTCTTGAACTCACCTGCTCGAACGTTGTTGAATCGAGGTGCTCGCCAAACTCAGGGAGCAAGCCATCTTCGGACTGTACAGAGTCAGAGCCATCAGTTCCATCAATGCTAGAACGAATAGATCGCGCTGGTGAGGAAGAATAGGAAAAGAGACTGAGCTGAGGCTGTTGTGAAGGCGAAGGCGAGCAGCAGCCTGAGTGGCATCTGGCTGTTGCGGGCCTGTGCCTCGCGCTCAGGCCGCGATGCAGCTGGTCTGATGAATACAACAACGCCTGTGCTTGTGCTTGTGCTTGTGCTTGTGCTTGGGAGGTGGAGCGTACAGTGACATCGTTGGGTTTTGCTGCGGCTGCCATAGTGTCTGGTGACGCGGGTATGGTCTGCGGGCGCGGAACAAGAATGAACCTGTCGGCGCTCCGACGTAGGGCGGTGGAGAGGTGGCGGTTGGCGGATATGGTCGTGACTTGCCGGGCCTGGTGTTGCTGGTCGGTTTGCGAGACCGTGCCCTTCAACTACGTCAGAAGGTGGTGATTGGTTGGTAAGTACCTCCCTGGAAACGCAAGTGGTGCGCGCTGTGGCGCGACGGGCCCAGGAAGGTTGAATGAAGTAGGGGACTGGTATGTGAGTCCGGGGTGGGTGCTGCGTTTCCTGGTTCGGGCAGACTGATGCCGAACGGCTGATGAAGGCGCGTTGGCCGCGACGCTGCTGCAAGGAGGGCGGCGTGCTACTGCTGGAGAGATGCACCGTAAGCTTGCGCCAACGGAAGACACAATGGACGTGCGGACCTGCCGTCTTTGCACACACACACACACACACACACACACACACACTCACTCACACACACCCGTCGACCCGTGAACAGCTGAAGTCAGGGACGATGGTGCGCACGTGTCGGAGTTTCCAGATGAGTAATAAGGCGAGACAGAATGCTGGAAAACGAGGAACAGGCGTTGGGTGTTGAAGAATTGTCGGCGAGCGGTAGGAACTGCCTCTGGTGGGTCAATCATACAGAGCACCGACTTGTCTTGCCAGTATCGAACGCTAATACTGTAGGTGAGCTCTCCACCCACCCACCGTCCAGCCTGTTTGTGCTGATCTGACCCTGCCGAAGACGACATGTTGTCCTGTCCCGACATTCCGTCATTCTTCCCAGCTGCTACCCGTATGGCTTCACTGCCGGTCTGGCTTCTACAAAGACGGCGCATTCACTCGATTGCCGCCTTGCACCTTTCTCCTATATATGTGCTTCCTGGCTATGCTATACGCACACCACCGCACAACCTCCCGACACCGCCATCTGCCTTGCGCTCTCTTCTCACGCGCACAGGACAATTTCTCAAAGTCTCAAATGATGTCACACCCTCCACAAACCCTTCCAGAGCCAGAACAGATGCAGGGTCACGCTGCCGATCTTTCGCCTGAAGTTACACGACCTAGGGTCTCGACCTTCTCTAGCTTCGATACGGCTGCCCCCAACTCCAACTGAGGTTGAATGGCAAGATGATGCTTTGAAGCGCTCGTACCACCCGTGAGATGACGTTATCCGTATCTCGGGTAGTGATGAGAGCACCTTGGGACATCAATCAAAACGCCATCTGCTCCATCCGGGTTTACGGAGCTTGCTGGGAACGCTAAACTCACCAGCGATCTTCGGGCCTGCGTACCGCCTGCAGCGGCTCACACGTGCAGATGCGTGGATCGGGGCAGCCACGAATGCTCTGTCCTTTTCGAGATATCATTGCCAAGTGCACACGACCAACAAGATGAAAGAATCCGAGTGACAGGGAAGGCAGCGCCATCTTATCTGGTCAACCGTTGCACGTTGCTCAACAGCATCATGGTCCATTCTGGTCTATGGCCTTGACAGCCTGGTACTTCCACATCCCACCCGCTAGTCAATGCTTCACACTATTGTACATCATGCTGCAGCGGCGACGATCCGGTCGCGCTGCGAGCCATAGGAGAGTTTTCTGTATTCGGCACTGGGCCGTAGGCGGCGCGATCTAGCTTATATGCGCACAGGAAGAGCTCTAACCAGTGATCTTGTAAATGGCCTCGGCCAGACGACCGACGTTCTCAGAAGTGATGCCAGCAACGCTGATGCGACCGTCCTTGGTAGCATAGACCGAGTGCTCCTCTGCGAGCTTGGTCATCTGCTCGGCAGTCAGACCGGTGTAGGCGAACATGCCGATCTGCGAGGTGATATGGTCCCAATTGTGCTTGCTGCCGAGCTTGGCAAGGTTGTCCTTGAGCAGGGCACGCATCTTGATGATGCGATCGGCCATGCCCTTGACCTCGCCAAGCCACTGCTTGTTCAGCTGTGGGTCGTTCAAGATAGTGCTGGCGACACGGGCGCCGTGGACAGGTGGGTTGGAGTAAAGTGGGCGAACGAGGATCTTGACCTGCGAGTCGACACGAGCCTTCTCCTCGGTGGAGGCGGTGACGATGGAGAACGCACCAACACGCTCACCGTAGAGACCCATATTCTTGGCAAACGACTGCGCGAGGCATGGCTGGTGGCCCTCCTTGAGGAAGTAGCGCAGGGCGAAAGCGTCCTTGTCGGTGTCACCGGATGCAAAGCCCTGGTATGCCATGTCGAAGAATGGGTAGTGCTCGCCCTCCTTGACGGCATCGCTGATGGCCTTCCACTGCTCTTCTGTGGGGTCAACACCAGTCGGGTTGTGTGCGCAGGCGTGGAGGAGAACGATGGAGTTCTTTGGCATGCTCTTGATGTCTGCGACCAGTCCGTCGAAGTCAAGGCCGATGGTGTCCTTGTTGTAGTAGCGGTACTGCTTGACCTCGAGGCCACTGTCGTGGAAGACGGCCTTGTGGTTGGCCCATGATGGAGTTGGGAT
Organism: Nothopassalora personata; assembly: GCA_033816765.1. Taxonomy (NCBI): domain Eukaryota; kingdom Fungi; phylum Ascomycota; class Dothideomycetes; order Mycosphaerellales; family Mycosphaerellaceae; genus Nothopassalora; species Nothopassalora personata. The sequence continues at coordinate 2,690,529 of CM066287.1, read as the reverse complement.
GTAGATGGTCTTGGCGTGTGGGTAGTGTCGAGCGAGGAACTCTCCACCTATTCTGAGGGCGCCAGTTCCGGAGATGCTCTGAGTGATGACGATGCGGCCCTCCTTGAGAGGAGCGCTGTCTGGGCCATAGGCGAGGAGGGCGGCGGCCTTGGTGAAGTCCGGCACACCAGTGATGCCGGCGTACTCCTTGTCGAGGTTGGCCTGAACAACCTTCTGCTCGGCTTGCTTGACTGATGGCAGCACGTATGGCTTGCCCTTGTCATCACGGTATGCGCCAACGCCGAGGTTGATCTTCCGAGGGTTGCTGTCCTTCTTGAATGCCTCCGTGATACCCAGGATGGCGTCTGGTGGGCCCTGAGGCACCTGCGACCATGCTGAAGCGGCGCGGATGGACGGCTGGGCGAAGGCGCGCCGCGCTGGAGCTGCCGCAGCTCGCTGGAGGGCGGACTTGGCGATCATGGTTCGAATCGTTCGAAGATGAGGTGGAAGGTGGATGTCGTTGCGATTGACTGTCCTGTAATTCGACAGCTGTTCTAAGGAACGAGTGAGGTTATTGATGAATTGATGGAAAGGAGTTTGAAACGCTGGACGAATGTTGACGCGCAGGCACGCCATACTAAGAAAATATATGGGACCTCGGCGACTTCGGCGCCGATCCGCATGGCAGCGCAGAGCTAAACTAAAATAAATGTCACATCCCAGATCGACGTTCCCGCTTTGCACATGCGGACATGGCCAGGTGAATTATTGCGCACACACCATGGCGGAAGTGCAGACGACTGATCTGGTCGGCACGAATGGCAAGGTCAAAGTGCAGAGACAGCAGAAAAGAGGAGGTCCCACGGCGCAATTGACTGCCGAGCGAGCGGCGTTGAAGAGGCAGCAGGAAGCAAATCAGCAGTATGGCAGAGGCAAGGCCGTGCAGACGAAGGGCATCAAGGACAAGAAGCTGCGCGAGACGCTGAAGAAGTTGGAAGGACAGTACAAGGACGCCGCGCTCAAGGCAAAAGATGCCGAGATCTTGCTCGAGCACCAGACGGGCTTCCTCGAGCCTGAGCGCGACCTCGAGCGCACGTACAAGGTGCGCCAAGACGAGATCACGTCCAGTGTCGCGGTTGAGACGGCGAAACAGAACTTTGAGCTGAAGCACCTCGGTCTGGGGCCATATACACACGACTACACCAGGAACGGACGAGATCTGCTGCTCGCTGGCCGCAAGGGCCATGTCGCAACATTCGACTGGAGGAGTGGAAAGCTGGGCTGTGAGCTTCAGCTTGGAGAGACTGTGCGCGATGCCAAGTGGTTGCACAACAACCAATACTTTGCCGTGGCGCAGAAGAGGAACGTCTACATCTACGACCATCACGGCGTGGAGCTGCACAACCTGGACCAGCATGTGGAAGTCACGCATATGGAGTTCCTGCCATATCACTTTCTCCTCGCCACAATTGGAAATGCAGGGTGGCTGAAGTGGCAAGACACTAGCACGGGCAAGCTTGTGATGCAGATGGCCACCAAGCAAGGCACGCCCACCGCGTTTGGTCAAAATCCTCACAATGCCATTCTACATGTTGGCCACCAAAACGGCACAGTGTCTTTGTGGTCACCGAATGTCACCACGCCACTGGTGAAGATGCTCTGCCATCGTGGACCTGTCCGATCTTTGGCGCTCGACAGAGAAGGGAGGTACATGGTCAGCACAGGCCAAGATCTGAAGATGGCGGTGTGGGATGTGAGAAACTTCAAGCCAGTTCACGAATACTTCTTGCGGCAGCCTGGATCGAGTTTGGCTATTAGTGATACGAACCTCACCGCCGTTGGATGGGGAAGTCAGACTTCCATCTGGAAAGACCTGTACTCGAAACATCGTTCCGACGTCGAACAAGTCAAGGTACAGTCGCCATACATGTCATGGGGAGCACAAGGCGAGACAGTGGAGCGTGTCCGCTGGTGTCCTTACACCGACACGCTTGGCATTGGCCACAACCATGGCTTCACTTCAATCATCGTACCGGGAGCCGGTGAGGCCAACTACGACGCCATGGAACAGAACCCCTACGAGAATTCAAAGCAGCGACAAGAGGCGGAAGTGAAGTCTTTGCTGAACAAGCTACAGCCTGAAACTATCAGCCTGAACCCCAACTTCGTCGGCAACCTCGACACAGCTTCGCACGAGCAACGCCAACGTGAAAAAGACCTAGATCGCAAGACCGGTGCTGAAGCTGAGAAACAACGCATCGAAGACTTGAAGAACCGCGGTCGGGGCAGAAACAGCAGTTTGAGGAAGTATCTGCGAAAGAAAGGCAACAAGAACGTGATTGATGAGCACAAGATGCGTGTCATGGAATTGCGCGAGAAGCAACGACAGCGCGCGAAGGACATCAAGCAAGGCAAGCAGGCGGAAGACTTGGGCCCAGCACTCAGCAGGTTCGCGAGAAAGGGTGGGTGAGAACCATGACACACCATCTTTTGAAAGATCAAATCATTCCAGGCGTCCCTTGCCAAGCATCAGCCATTGTCGAGGCGTCAGCCCACTGCGGGCTACACGTACTGCCGCGTGGCTTCTCCCTTGCTAGTTTTGCCACGACTAGGAAGAAGATGTGGGCCACGTGGTCCACCATCGACGCAACAACGTTCTGATGGTTGAAACACATAGTCCAGTCAATGTCGCGAGCTTCCCGAGCTACGATATTGACTCGTCATCAGCCACGAGGAAGGCGAAGAGGTCACTTCCACAACACGTGGCAGCGAGTCGCTTGGAGGCCGGATAGACCGTGGGAAGGTGTGAAACGAAATTGGAGACAAACCGGTTGTATTCTTACAATCACAGAGCTACACTGAGCTCACACCACATGCCATTGGGTGTGTCATCATCCTATCTGCGTGACAACCTCCCCTACACCACAACAGACTCCCAACCCATCCAAACAGTGCGTCTCACACACACGGAGGTAGGGTATACCCAAAGATTTCGCCACTAAACGCCATGGGGCCTCTCTGCCAGATCGGAGGATGCCCCTTTCGCTGTCCCTTCATTGCGCCATGCTCGCATTCAAGAAGAAACAAAAAACCACATTTCTAGTCGCAAGATCGATCCGTCCTGCAAACCATGGTCTTTGAACGATGAGGGGGTTTATGTCCCTTTCATATGCAGTCATAAAAACGTGTAAATGTTGCGTGTGATCGGATTTGCACCTTTTTGTGCAACAGGACTTCGTGGGTCCTCGTCGACGTGCCTTGCAGTGGCGCCGTCTTTCGCGATAGTAGCGGTGATTGAGGGCATGTTTAGAGCTAGCGCAAACGGATTCTGTGTAAACTCTGTTGCCCGTGGTGACATCAATGGCTCATCCTCTTCGCTGGACTGCGTAGTCGATGATGTTCGTGCCGGCAGTGACTCTTCGATCTTGCGCTGCAGACTCTGAAGATGCTGCTGTTCTCGCAGGCTTGGTGAAGAGATCTTGCCTCGTAAGGGACGAGTGCGTCCAAGATGATCATCCGGTGGTTTACTTGCTTGCTGCTGCTTTTGCTTCTGCAGTGATAATGATCGCAGAGGCGCTTCTCCCTCGGGGCGCATTGATCCCATGCCGAGTGACGCTAGCAGTGCAGACCTGTCGAATGGGTTGGTTGCGAACTCAGTCGATGTTGGCGAGAGGATGCCAAAGCTGTCAGCAGGATCTGCATCTTCCGCTGGCTTGACGGGTACCATTGCAAACTCCGCGGAACATGATGAAGATAGTGCTGGCTCCAATGTCGATGGCTTGCTGCGGGACGGCAGAGCCTTGGGCAACGATGACCGCTCCGACGGCTCAGGATCAGTGCCCACAACATTCAATACTGGCACTACGTGGCCTGAAGGATCAACATATGCCGTAGCGGGTTTGACAGCGATAGCAGATCGCCCTTGTCGCTTGTCGGTCGACGGCCACGGCACGCCGGACGGTGCGGATGATGGTCCTGGTGATAGGGCCTCGATGTCATCAACAGTCTGACTGGCGGTCGTCGGCGCTACCGCTGCTGATAGATGCATATCCCTCGCGGATGCCGGTGAAGCTAAGCTCGAAAATGGGCTTTTCCATTCACTCAGCGCAGAGGATGGTTCTGTTGGGCTTAGCCCCCGGTTGCCTGACAGGAGACCACCCCTTGCGAGGCTCGACCTGAACTCTTGAAGCTGCATGATGAGGTTCATGTTAGGTCCGATCCACTTGCTCCGCTTCTTGACAGCGTCATACGCTTCCTGCACGCTCAACGACGGATCTTTGTACAGTCCGTACGCCACGACAAGACTTGCTGAACGACTTACACCGCATTGGCAATGAATAAGGATCCGTTTGCCTTCGCTGACCTTCTCGTCGATCAGTTTCACCAGGCCAAGCAGATCCGGAACGATGTCGCTGTTGTGCTCCCACTTGATGTGGATGTACTCTGGTTCCTTCTCTACAATGCGGGATAGATCCTGATTCGGGAAATGTTCTTCCAGTGGTGTCGCCTTGGGCGTCGATGTCGAAGCATCGCCAGTGGAAGCGACAGACACTCGAGGCTTGAAGATCAAGTTACTTCGCTTCGGCGCGAACTGGATGCCTCCTCCACCGTCTATTCGCAGATCTGGTTGATTCGGCGCTGGATCGACATGCTCGATCATGGGATTCAGAACTTCGCTTGCCACGTTCATAACCACATCATACTGCCGGCATTGCTCTGCTGTAGGTTCAAGATACAGATCTATACCCGGTTCGTACACACATATAGGTCCGTCCGGATAGGCTTCCGGTTTTTCTTCTCGCGATAATGGTATGTCGAAGTTCTGTTCTTCCTCATCATCAGCAGGAACAGTTTCCTTCTGCTCAAGGGGCGAGAAGATAGTGTCTAAAGTCCTTTGCTGTTGGATCATCTGATTGTTGTGCGGCAGACCAACTCCAGTTACGAGAGGTAACGAAGGAGACGACTGATATTGTCGCAAGGTATTTGGACGTCCGAATCCGGGGGTAGGAGGGATGGTCAGTCTGACTTCCTGTGGTGTCTGCTTTGCACAGGCAGGTGTCAATATCGTCAGCCCAAGGTTGCTGGCCTTCCTGCGGGGAGGCGTCGGTGGCTTAACGAACGACGGCGAAAGTATGCTCGCATTTGCATCTGGTGGCACGTTGAGTGGTAAGCTAGTGGTTGAGGATGCTCTGCCTGGTTGTCGTGTAGTATTGACGGCCAGGTTCTTTAGGTTACGACCTTTCCTGGGTGGAGGTTGCTTTTGCAGCTCGAAGAAAGCACCTCTGTGGTCGTCGGCTGTCCTTGGCCGCAACATGCCGACCGAAAACGTGCCGGGAGGCGGAGACTCTGGTGAAGAACCAGGCGACGGCTCCGTCGCACTAGAGTCGTCGATCGTTGAAATCGTGGTCGTTGGTGATGAATCGATAGATCCAGTCGGATTAGTGGAATCGCTCACATCGTGGCGATGAAATCTTCTTAGCACGCCGTCGTACTCGGACACTGTAAAGAGAGCTCTGGGCGATACTGATGTCGCAGGTTGAGGTAGAGGTTTTGTCAGCTCCTCTGCTTCCGACATGTTATTTGGTGAGTGCTGATGTGAGGAATTCGATCGGGGGCAATAGAGGGATGCTTCTGGTGAATGGCCATTCATTCTTCGTCTATGCCAGAAGCGTCCATGTGTCCTTTGCGTATCTTGATGGTCGTGAATGCTTCGATGGTGCCAAATTGGTATTAAAGATCTAGGAGCAGCCATGTTAGCTTGCTAACAATGGGCTGGCGAAGCAAACAGCGCAATGGATGTATTCATTGAAAACCTCGAGTTGCAGGCAAGGACAGCAATGGAATACGCTCGCTTGCACGTGAACGATCAATGGCGCTTGCAGTTGATAGCACAGCATGTCCGAGACAGGCCTCCCAAAAGTGCAATGCTGCAGGTACGAGGTGTGAAAGGCGTTCACGCTGGGCAATGGATACAGGTACGTACCGGCACGCCTTCACCAGGAAGGACAGTGAGTGGTGAGATACCAGATCTCGACGGCGCCAAATGCTACACGAGGGAGCGGCGAAACGCCTCGGGCGTCGAGGTTAGGCGGTAAGGAATGTATAGTGATCCTGGGAGAAGTGTGAGTTTCGCTGCTGTTCTTAGCAACGCTTCAGCACATGGCCGCGAGGACGCGAGTGCAAGAAGAGAGGAATTTCGCTGAGTGGGCAGCAGGCTGCTATGACACGCAGTTAGACGCTCGCAAGAGCCGAGCGACAAGAGCTGTGGACGAATCTGAGGCCAGAAGCAAGCGGCTTCCAGAAGGCGTTTAATCGCTGAGACCAATGGGAGTGTGGCGACTACGCGCCGCCAAAAATGGCTGCCAACCAATCAGCGCTTGGACATGCGTGGCCACCAGCAGTTGCGTCGGTGGTATGTATAAGAGGGGCCACGGATGGTGAGCGTGCTTGACAGTGTGGTTCCCGATTGCCGTTCCGCATAAAGCTTCCCTGCAAGGTGCCGTGGCGAACTTACCTGACGTTGTGCGAAGCTTGAGCTACCGTCGTCTGGGTCCGGCTGAACCAGCCTCCCTCGTGTGCGCACGTGCAAAGCGTGTATCGCTTGAATCCTGGCGAGCAGGTAGCTTTGTTGGATATGCTCGGCTCCAGAGACCGGTCCAGATGCAGCAGCAAAGGTCACCACTCTGCTATATTGCGGGCTGATGGAGTGGACCGTCTGCGGATCGCGTGCAAGTGCAATGCGCTCGTGTGTCTGACCGATGCGGCTTGGTGACTGCTGGAGCTGCCACAGTCCTCGACGTATACAGTCTCTTGCAGGCGTCCGAGCGTGCCTCTATTGATTGTGCCGAATGGAAACAAAGGAAGGCGGCGAGCGTCACACGAGGTGCTGGACCGAGCGATTGTCTGCAGACTGGCCGCGCTGAATGAAGGAGCGCGTCCAGGAAGAATGTCCAAGAAAGGTCGTGTCGCTCGGAAGGCGGGAGAAGGGTACGGTGTTGTCGTAGAGATGTCGTGATGAGAGCAGCAGTTCGCAGTGCGAATAGGCGAGGAATGGTGGGAGAATGCTGTTCGCGGGAACTCGACCACCACACGACGGTTATTTTTAGACTGTTTCAAGATTGCCTGCAGTTCGTTATGTATCGCCGAGGCTTCGACCCTGCAGCAATGGATGAAGCTGATCTGTGGGAACACAGTAAGAATACAGGATCTGTCAACTACTGTCAATGGCATTGCATCCTGCTCGTATATCTGTTGGTCTATTTCATCGAACATTTACGTCCAGGTCATGAATCAAGCGAACCAACACTAAATCGAACCAACACCAAACCACTAAAACGAACCAACACCCGTTGCCTCATGTGAGCCTTTGTGCTTCACGCGCACCATGCTTCTATTTTAAGGTCTGTCGAGCTCGGCTCTACCGTAGGCTCTAGCTGTCACGGGCAGGGAATCGTCAAGCGTCGAACCAAACTTCGAATGCCCACGAGCCGATCTGTAAAGCGCCAGGATGATGCATGGGTAGCAGGTTTTGAGGGTGACATAACCTGATTGAGTGTAGTAATTACTTGTTCTTAGAAAATGAGATTAGGCACCCGAATTACAGGGATTGAGGGCCTCTTATCAAAAGAAGACTTATATAAGCACCTTAAGGGTGCTACTACTTGTAATAAACATGGTTTTTCATACCCTGATTTCTAGACTTAATACCCTAGTTCCAAACTTCTATCTCCACTAGTTTTACAGTTATAAGCCCGAGTTAAGCAACTTAGGGTCTCTATTCGGAATTGCACATATCTATTAGACCTAATCGAGGTATATAATAGACCTTAGGCAATACCTTTAGGACCACCCGTCCGCTACGATAATAAAGGAACTAAACTGCTATAATCCCTCTATATTTAATAACTTCTACCTTTAGACTTAGGCTAAAGCAGTTAGAATAGACTTGTGGAAGTATATAGAAGGGAAGTTATAGGACGGTACGACAACCTAGGAAATAGATCTCGATCTATTACCTAAACCTTAGGAACTAGTTATAGGCCCTCTGCTAAACCCTCCTACTAAAGACGATAATGCAGCTGCATAGACCCTATTTAGCAGAATTAGCACATCGTACAACCTCCGGTATACGATGTATAGGGATTAGAAGAAAGAATACGAGGACTTTGTAACTCGCAAACGCTCCCTAAAATCCTACTTCGAGAGGACCATTCTATAAATGTACCTTAACGACCTTCTTAGCCGACTAGATACCCTCTCTGCTTAGTAGACATACATTAAAGCTAAACTAGAGCCTAAGACTAAGAGTAGAAGGGTGATTCTTTAGAGCTAACATAATAAGCTTATAAAGGGACCTAAGAGTAAGAATATCGACTAATTTCTTATAAAGTAGCTCGAGCTTAACCGAAAGCTTAGATGGAGGGGCTATCTACTTACCCTATATATGAAAGATAACCTATGCCGTATAATTAAGGACACTATCGATATAGCTAAAGGTAGAATTATTGCGGAATTAAGCAAAGACCTTAAAGACGCTATTTAGAGGTGTCTTAAGTTTACTAGAAGGAACCCTAGCAAGTATAAGGCAAATAGTAACACTAAGAAGAGCAACTTATTTGCTATATTAGGGGATTAACAGACCACTAGTTATCCCCTAGAAAAGACAACGAGGGATCGCCTAAGGCGAATATGTGCTAAAATAACTAGAAAACCTCCTAATAAAGCATACCTATTCCTTAGAAAATGCAATATCGTTAATTATAACTTACGACCACCCTAGGAAAGCATAGACAATACCTAGAAAGATTAGCTAAAGACCTACCGCAAGTATCTAAGGGACAATCCTTAGTTCTATAAGCGCTAGGCAAGTAGATATAAGGATCCTAAGGCCCTTAAACTTATAAAGGATCTTTAGTCTAACTCTAACAAAGACTAAAGAACAGAGGGAACGGATTCGAGACCTAGAGGGTTATACGGACTACGCGCAATTAAGACCTAGGGAGTATACTCCTCTAATAACTTGTCGGAGGAGGACTCCTAGCTGCTAGATAGGGGGTCTAACATACACATAATTAATAAACCTACGAAGGCCGAATTCACCCTAGAATCAATCCCTAAGGATACACTAGTCTACGTAGCGGCTACTACCCTTCGAGGAGTGGTTAAGGGTACCGTAAAGGTCCGTATTAAGTTACTAGATAGACACCTAGTCACCTTGAACCTTGAGAATACCCTCTATATTCTAGGATTTCACTGCAATATCATCTCACTCCCTTAAATGCGAAAGAAAGGTCTATTCTTAGACGAGCGTACAGATATTTAGTATAATAGAAACAATGCTAGGGTAGCAAAGGTCTATAGATTAGGGGATCTGCCATACCTGAATGTAGATACTCTAGCAAAAGGAGACCCTGTAACGATTACTAAGTGGCCTGTATCCGAAGATAGTACCCCACTTTTAGTTGTAGAGGCTCTGAAATAACAATTAAGGAGCGTAGCAATAGCTAGGAGCCGTATGCCCCTACCTATAGTACCGAGGATAATAAAGGACTACTATAAGGTCCTTAGACACCCTAGGCTAGAGCGTATAATGCACCTATAAGACGTAGTAAAGGGCATTAAGATTGTAGGATTAGAGGAACTACCTAAAACTAACGAGTGCGAATCTTATGCCCTCTTAAAAGGACATAAGAGGATATCTCGAAGGTCTAGGATTAAGATACGACCTCCGTCGATACTTAAGGACATCTTAATTAACCTTATAGAATTTGATGTAGGGTACAATAGGAATTGATATACCTTCTATGCTAGCGATAAGGATACAGGACTTCAATTCAACTAGAATTTTCCTCGAAGAACCTAGGAGAACGTAATAGAGGCATACCTAGAACTTACAAGGTTTATTCGATCCTTTAGAAGGTCACTTACCGTACTGTATTTAGACAACGACAAGGCCTACGGGGTAGTATTTAAGTCTTAGCTACTAAGAGACGGGGTTACTTAGAAACTAACTGCCCCCTATATGCCCGCTTAGGACCTAGCAGAAATATCCGGAAAGCACTTAATTATTACTGCTAGGGCATTGACATTGTCAGCAGGCCTACCTTTAAACCTATAGCCTAAGATCGTTACAACAGCTACTTACCTTATAAACAGAACACCATCTAAGTGTTACGGAACAGTGTTATCGGTGCAAATGGTTGGACAACGGAGCAGGAAACCAGACGAAGCTGCAGACATGGATGCCTGGGGAGTCACGTGACAGAGCGATCAGGACTGATCGGTCCTGATCACTCTTGATCAGTTGATCAGACTCGCTCAGGGCAGAGCAGGACAGATCACGCCAAGACATGGCACTATATAGACGACGCTTCTTTACGAGTAGATAGGAGCCTCGTGCTCAACTCATTTTAAGTATACACCATATACTGTTTGGAACCACTACCTTCATAACTGATTGAGACATCCCTGCAAAGATCCAAGCCCGAGTTGTGATAACGTACAGCGGTTCCTAACACTAAGAAGTTAGGCTAGAGGACCCTATTTAAAGCAGCTACGGGCATTAAGCTAAGCCTTGCTTACATCTATAAAATAGGTTCTAGGGCATACGCTTACAAGACGAATGAGAAAGAACGCCCACGCGCCTACAAAATGGATTCTCGATGCTACATCGGTTACTTAGTTAGATTTGAAGGTCATAACATCTACCGAATCTAGATACTATCCTATAGACAAGTTATAAGATCTAGGGATGTCACCTTTAATAAGAAGTTGAGGTACGAGGGCCTATACGACGTTAACCTCGGACTAGCTATTTAAGATAACGAGAGACTTCTATGTGACGTAGAACCTCTAAGGCTAGCCTATAAGGGACAATTTAAGGAATTGCTATTAACAATTGACCTTTCGACTGCCCCTTAAGCTTAGGGGGTAGGGGACAGCATACCTTAAGAAGAGGTAGATAAGAAAATTCCATATAATAATCCGATTAAAATAAGGGAATCGGAATTTAATCATTAATAGATACACCCCCAAACTTTGCAACTAGATCCGCAAATAGGTCCAGAAACCCAACTCTAGCTGTTTAGACCATTCGTTCCTCTAGGGGATACATATAAGTTAAGAGGATTAATTAGACCTAGACCTAAAACTCTAGACTCTAAGGATATCTACGACACAATCCATTAGAACAAGAAACCGAGGTACGACGAAGAACGAGTACACTCGATTCTTGCTATTGAGAGGATTAAAGTCTTAGCTACTCTCTCAAAGGGACCTTAAGAGAGTAATACCTCAACTACATCGTCTAAAACAACCGGAATAGGGAACATACTACCCCCTGAACTAAAGCGATAGAAGGACCTTAACACATACCCTTATAGGGAAGCATTTAGGGCAGCAAGTGTTAAAGAATTTAAGAAGCAATTTACGACAAACACCCTGTCTTAGTGTAATAAGGTCGAAGCAGCAGGACACCCGATAACGTTAATAACTTAGGTATAGAAATACAAGCTTAACTAAAACGTAGAACTCCTAAAATGCAAGGCTCGAGTATGCGCTCGAGGCGATTAAAAGGACGCTATAGGGGAAACCTACGTAGCAACCCTTTATACAAGACTCTTTAGGTATATAATAGCCCTAGTAGCCTATTTTGACCTTGAGACACTATAGATAGACGCCGTAAACGCGTTTCTCAATGCCCCTATGCTATCGCTAGTATACATGTATGCCCCTAAAGGATTTAAGAAGGAAGGAAAACTTCTAAGGTGCTACAAAGCCCTTTACGGATTTAAGGAGTCCCCTTTACTATAGTATTTAGAGCTTAAAAACACCCTTAACGACCTCGGCCTATCTAAAGTTACGGACTGTCTCTTTATTAACAGGGAATTTTCAGTCCTAGTTTTCTTCTATATAGATAATATTTGCTTTACTTAGCCCTCAAAATCCGAATTAAGAGCTAAGGAGCTTGTTTAAGGACTAACTAACAAATACGAGATAAAGGTAATAGGACCTATTAAATGGTTCTACGGGATTTATATCACTCGCAATCGTCAATAGCGGATCCTTAAACTTAATTAGAAGGCATATATCGAGAAGATTAGTTATCGCTACGGTATCTCAAGACCGGAGAAGAGGATTGAAACTCCCCTACTAGGGGGATATATCGGCCTTAGAAATGAACTTTAGGCCACTACGGAAGAGATTAACGTTTACAGGTCCTAAGTAGGATCGGTAAACTTCGCAGTAGTAGAAACGCGCCCTAATATATCCTTTTTAGTCTCTCTTCTTTCTTAGCACCTAACCAACCCTATAAAGGAGGCTCTTAGGGCAGTGAGACACTTAATTCAATACCTTCTCTACACTACGGATTATTCGATCAAGTACTACGGCCTACCTAAACCCTCGGACTTAACGCTACTAGAATTCTATAGGGCCTTAGATGCCTCATTTGCCGACGATACGGAAACTCGTAGATTAAGTAAGGCCTTTGTCTTTTTCCTTTTTAAGGGGATTATCGACTAGAGAGCAGTTAAGTAGGGAATAGTCACGAAATCAAGCACTAAATCAGAGCTGTATGCCCTTAGTTACGCCGCCTTAGAGGTCCTATAGTGGGATAGGCTCTTTAGTGCAGTTACCCTTAAATTGGAGAATCGGATACTGCTATACTATAATAACTAGTAGACTATAAGGATTGTCAAGACCCTAAATAGCAGAATTGATACTAAGATAAGGCATATAGACGTCTAACAATGCTAGCTTAGGGAATAGTACTAAGTAGGACGTCTTAAAATTAGCTAGATAAGGACATAGGAGATAGCCGCGGACGGTCTAACTAAGGTCCTAACTCCTTAACAGCACTAGCGGTTTGTTAATTACCTTAATTTAAGAGATTAGCAAACAGGCATACCCTCGCTTTAATAGCTAGGGGGTGCTATCTTCACTTCACTTCTAAAATGAACACTCGTAATTCATTTAGCTAGGGGCTAAGGACACCCTACCTTTATAACTAGAGAGGACTAACGGACTTCTAAGAATAATATAAGGCCTACAACTCGTAGCAAAGCTCACCTAACGGTCACACGCACTTATAACGTAATAACCTCATATGCTTAGCGCGAATATAGCCTATATCTAATTTCTCAATCCTTCTAGCAACCCTCTCTTTTATAATCCACTTCGCACCGCCGTTAATCTCCTTACTAGGTAGCCCCTTAGCTTAGTTAGTCACCCTTCAATTACTATACTAGGGTACGACTACATCCTAGAACACTAGAACATAAGCATTAGAACCCTTAAAATGGAGCCTATTTTAGAAGTTAAGACACCTACACTACTTAATTCAGGTCTAGTCGAGCCTAAGAACGCGCTACCTCTACTAACCACACCTAAAGAAGAACCCTTAAACCCTAGAAACAAGTTCTCTATGTCTATTAAAAAATTCCAACGACTCCTTAAGGCGAGCTAGGAGATAGGCTACGAGTCCGACACCAAGCCGTATAGTAGCCTAAGAAAGAAGTACGGGGTAAAGAAGACCCCTATAAAAGAGGTATTAGAGGACAAGCAAAAGGCTTAGAATAAGGCGTATAAGGACTCTAAGTAGAAGAGCTAAATCTGAAACTACGTCTATAGGTCACTTAGTACCCTCGCTAAAGGACAAAAACCTCGCCTCCCTAAATTTAACCTTAGAGAGAAAAATGAGGCCTTTAAGCCTATCCTTAGACTTATTAAGCAATTCTTAGGCATCCGTAGCGACCTTAGTCACGATTCTAGGGTGGAAATCAGCAAGCAGTCCCTAGATTAGTATAAGAGTACTACTCTAGGAAATAAGGATTATGTACCTACCTACAACATTAATAACCTTACTAAGCTGCTTTAGGGTATTTAACAGAGCATAATTAAGTCTACTCTAAAGAAGGGAATGGCCTCTAAGAAGAGAGAGGCACCCTAAGACGAAGAAACTAATAAAGAGGAAACCCCGAAAAAGAAGATAAAGGGTACTCTTACTAGTTAGGAGGGAGTTATCGAAGACCTTATCTATAAAGTTAAGGATAACATAAACAAGGTCATAAAGGATATAAAGGTCCTTAGCGCCAAGATTACTCTACTCAGTTCCTATGTAGAGTGAGGGGGTGTGTAAAGCGCTAGGATAATGCATGGGTAGCAGGTTTTGAGGGTGACATAACCTAATTAAGTATAGTAATTACTTGTTCTTAGGAAATGAGATTAGGCACCCGAATTACAGGGATTGAGGGCCTCTTATCAAAAGAAGACTTATATAAGCACCTTAAGGGTGCCACTACTTGTAATAAACATGGTTTTTCATACCCTGATTTCCAGACTTAATACCCTAGTTCCAAACTTCCATCTCCACTAGTTTCACACGATCTTTTGGCACCAGATCTGCCATCTAGAAACAGTCATCAGATCTGCCATTTAGGAGCAGTCATGCCATCCATTCATTATCCTTTAGCCAGCGATCTCTTTCATAATCACCCTCGGTAGCAATCCGGCAGTATGCAGACTTCGCTATAGGTCGCCGCCGGTCGCAAGTGCTCGTGCGCAAACAAACGAAAGATCCACTCCACTGCAACGTAGCCTCATACATGCTGCACGCATCGTCTCATGCTGTAGAATTTGACGAGACAATCCATATCAAACGTCATTTTCGCGCACTGCCCCTCGTCGCGCTTCGAAACGTGATCCCGGGTGGCGTTGGCTGTGAAACATCGATCACTCGGGGATGGCATTGTCGTCGTCTGCTCACACAAAGTCGGTCAGCGTGCTATGCCGGAGCATGCAGACGTTCAAACTCGACATGTAAAGCCATGAAATCCTGAAGCCAACGTCGGAGCCATACTTCCCGACATCTTCGACGGCGCCGCAGTATCGACAATGCTCCAGCAGCAGGCCTCGACTTGTTGACACTGCTTACGTACCTCTCAGTATGCCCTCCTTGATCAACTCCTCCTTATCCGGACGGTGCTGTAACTTTTTGTCGAGACTGTCCGCCCTCATGTGCTTCTCCAATGCCTTCTGCTGTCCGACGATCGCTGGAGCGGCATTTGAATCCGGAAGAACATTTCTCTCTACCAGCTCTTCCCTCTCGGGTCTCTTCTCCAGTCCCTGGAACAACATCGTGTAAGCACAACCCTTGACCATCCAGCGGAGATGCATACCTTTTTCAAGTTGTCCGTGATTCTCTGCCTCTCCAGCTCGGCCGCTTTGGCCTGCAAGGCGGGTGCCGCAGTGGTGTCGAGTAGGATATGACCTGTCAAATCTGGTAAGCATCGGTTCGGGTGCAACGATGCCGCAACAGCTTGAGAGAGACGTACGGTCCTTTAAATCTTGCTCAGTCGGTCTGCCCTGCAAATGCTTCTCGAGACTGTTGCGACGCTCAAGCGTGCTCGGAGATTCGTTCTCGAGGTTTGGGACTTGGGCGTTGTCCATGGTCGATGGTGGAGTGTGTGTTTGCTGGGGCAAGATGGTACGGTATATAGCTGTGTCACCGGTGAAAGGCACTTCCTCTCACGGGTCAGTAGTCGTTGCGGGCGCAGCAACGATGCCAAAACAATGACGATCGTTCCAAGCTGCACTCGGTCTTGTTTCTACCGCATCGCAACCAATCGCATAGCAACAAAGCTCAGCTCTAGATCCTTGTTGTACTGCAGCGCATTCCTGGGAAAGCTCGACAAGAGATCCCCGCATTCAGGTTTGGTCCGCTGCACAAAGAGCGGAGGTACGAGCCGAGGTGAGACAGCGCATAGACACAGCCTCAGACGAAGGCATGATGATCTTGAATGTGAATGCAACGCGCAACTCCGATTATGCATTAGCTACGCTGTTGTACACAATGCCATTGAATGCTGTCGAGCCAATGGCTGGCGTGATGCCAGAAGTAAAGCTCCGCGGTCCGTGAATGCCTGTCATTTAACCATATTCGTGCCGTGGGACATGACCCTCGTGATCGTTTTGCACACAATCTTTTCCTTTCTTGTAGTATTCTCATCTACAATCTCGTTGAGTGACAAAAACAAGGCCAGCTGGGGTAATTGGCGTGTGCTGACCTGATCCAGGGTGGATTGGGCCACATTTAAGCACCCTCGTCATCGTCACCAACACGAATCTGACCTTCCGATCCCAAGCCTATATACAGCACGTTAGCCATACTCGATCACCATGTGGGATTGTCTCAGCGACTGTTATTGGAATCTCTTTTAGACTCACCGTGAGACCAGAAGCCACCGAGGTCGACGTTCGTCTCTGGCATGCTGGCGTGGGTGAATAGGAGCCACGCGCCGAAGATTGGCTTGGCAAGGATGTCCAGAACGGCATAGGAGATAATCTCCTCGTCCACGTTCATGTGGCGGCTGCCGTCGGCAATACCCCAAATGCTGTAAAGTGGTCAGAAGAAATCAGACATTGACCTAACAAAGAATCTCACATTGGGTAGACGGTCCAGATGATGAGAGTGACTAAACGCCAAGTCAGTAGATGTCTCCGACGGGGCGGGCGGTGCCCGGAGTGCTTCGATATACTTACATCCACCGATGGCAGCGAAGAAGTTGCCAACCTTGCCACCCTTGGAGGTAGCGGCAGAGCGACCGTGGACGACAAGCAGCCAGATGACAACGAGGTAGGCGATGCAGGCAATGGCGTACCAGCCCCACTTCTGTGGGGTGCCCTCAGTGCCGAATGCAGCGAAAAGACCGGTCAAGATCATGATGAGGTCGGCAACGACGGCGAGCAAGATGCTGCCACCGTTCATGCCAGCGAGGAGAGCAAGGTCAAGCAACAGGAGAGGAGTGGTTAAAGACCAATCAACGTAACGTGCCCAGTAGACCTGGCGATAGATGTCGTGCTCGGTGTCTGGAACGTGCTTGTGCGACTCGCGGACAGTGACATGGTGGTAGCTCACACCGTGACCGGTGGCCATGGCGAAGTACGAGAGAGCAGCGGTGGTGGTGATGAGACCGGTAATGATGTGATACAGACGCTTGCCCTGGGAGAAATGGTCAGCGATGATGCCTGGGAGGCACGGAATCACCGGATCAGCTTACGATTGGGACGTTCCATGACATGCCAGTGAAGACAATGGTGGCAACGAGCATCACGACGAAGACGACCCTGCGATATCGTTAGCAGCATGGACAAGACTCGTTGCTGCTGTCGCTGCTCTCGCTGCCGCTGTTGCTGCTGTTGCTGCTGTTGCTGCTGTTGTTGCTGTTGTTGCTGCCGCTGCTCGACATCGCGACATCTCTCCAACGACACGACGATGCTCTTGCTTGGTTGGAACTCACCAGAGGGTCCTCTCACCAGTCTCGGTGGCATCCTGGTACTCTGGAAGGCTTGGGACGACCGTTGGTACTGCAATATTATTAGATGCAATGCTGCCTGGAGCTCGAAGTCGATGGAGCTCTGATTGACATACCTGGAGCGACGCTCGTTGGCGAGGACAGTGGCACAGTTGGGTGCGTCTTGAGCGCCTGGACTGGGTCGACGATCATGTTTGCGAGGTCGTCTTGATAGTTTCTTCGATATGTTAGTGTGCTGCTTCGAGCAGATGATGTTTATGAAGGAGAGAGAAGAGAGCGCGCAGGTGTTGGAAGAGTAATTGGGTGGGGAAGCAGGAGCTTGTACCACCTGCCCTGTGCCTCACCAATTGGCTAGCAGCACCATGCAGTGGCTCCTGCCTTTCCACAACGTCATCTATGACTTAGACTGACACGGCGCGGCGCACCACGCTCACGAGCCTCTTTGGCCTGTCGCTGCATGAAGCAACCATGGTCCTACGGTGGCTCTCTGCCCATCGTCTGCCAGTGCATATCATCACATCACAGATATCATTCACAAATCCATCTTCACGCCTTCTCCGTGGACAGTCTGCGAAGGCACATGATCCTTGTTTCCAGTGAAACAGAGCTCGGAGCTGCCTGATGAGCTCGAGCTTTCCCCACACTCACTAGTCGCTAGATCCATGCACGCAGGCTCGGAGACATCGTACATACTTCTTGCAGGCGGTACTTCGTGACATCGACCTCTCCAAGATCTCGACTGCAACAGCGGGCGCTTCAATGTGTGCATTGCCCGCGCCTCCCACCTGCAATCCCCAGCCGCCTTCGCTCAGATTGAACGAAAGTTCAAGGCGTGAAAACGGCCCGTCTCCGCGATCTTTGCGACATGCGCATGACGCAGAGAAAAAAGCTTGCGTACAGATCAGGTTTCTGAGGCTTTCTCTGAGCCGACCTCCTCCCAACGACTCCGGCGCCTAGCCACACTCACGGCGGCTGGTTGCCGTTGCGCAAGTATGCCAAGCACGTTTCTTTTGCTCTCGTTATCACCAGCAGAAACCACCAGAGCTCACCGCCCTGGACAGCTGTCAGCGCTGCCAATGTGCCACCCAGCCATCTGCAAACCTCTCATATGAGCTGACAGGGCACATGTCGCATCGGTTGGCAAATCCTGGCTGCGCTACTTTGAGCCAGTACCGAACACCTGACCACGTCTGCCCGCTCTGCAGCGGTGTTACTTGGCGATGTCCTGCAGCTTCGCGATCGAGCTGCAGTCCGCCAAGCCACGAATAGTGATTGCGGACGGACCACAGCCCGATCACATATGGAACGACGGCAAAGCATAGTATTGCACACATTATGAAGCTGCAACAATGTTCGTGTCTGACACGATCCTACAGACGCCTGCTACATACAAAGCTCGTCAAGAGTATCTACTTCCTCTTTAGCTAGCAATCGACCCGATGTGCGGCGCTTCGCTGGCTTCAACCTGGGTATCACCACCCACGCAGTCTTCAGCTTCTTCTCTGCTACCGGACTCAGCTGCATTGGGCTCACCGACTTCCACCGTACGCGCTTCTTTGCGGGTTGCGACATAGCGAGAATGTCAGGCGAAAGGTCCGCCATGTTGCATAAACTAGGATGTGCATTTGCGGCATGCCGACTGCTCGGCCCTATTGCAGTATCATGGCATTCGTCTACAAGTGGTTCTCCTTTAGCAAGCCCATAGGGTGTAGCAGCAACCCATTCGCAGAGTCCGGCCTCCCAACGGAAACGGCTAGGTCTGCTTCCGCGGAGTGGTGTCTTGAGTATAGCACGGTGCTCGGGCTGGTGATACAAGGTCCCAAGGTATTGCTGCAGCCGAATCTCGTCGACATTTTCCTTGGTCTGTTTAAGCACAGTAATCAATTGTGTGGACACACGTCTAATCAACGATGTGGCTGGATGTCCTCCCTCGACGGCACATGAGGCATGGCTCAAGAACACTTCCGCGATGTCATTGTCGATGAAAGCTGCCAGTGCGACCAGATCTTCGGAAAATTCTGACGCAAAGTCGACAAGTTCGTCGTGTGACATCGAATGAGGCAGTTGGTCGGCCACCACACACAGGTGTTCTTCGCATGCGTCCCCAATTTGTGCACTGGTATCTCCCTCGTGAGTTCCAGGGCTGATCGCTAACAGGATTTGGGTGCAGAAGACAGGAGATCCGATGAATGCCCCTGAGTGCCGTCCTTGCGCTCCTTCTGAAAGATGCATCACTTGATCCACGGCCAGCTGAAGAATGACCTCACTTAACGAGATCTGTTCATGGCAAGATCGTGGCAACAGAGCGCCTGCCGTGGCCATAGCCGACAACTTGATCAGTGCACCGCGAAGTTGGGGTTCGATGCTTGTCTTTACGCGACCAGCAGCGCTCAGTTGCTGTGTTGCCTCAATGCAAGTTTGCAGCATCCGCAGCGCTTCGTAGCCAGCCGAGCCCGTCAGGGCACCTAGCAAGTCATTCCAGAAGCCAGGTAGGTCGCACAATTTTCCGAGATTGACTGGATCACGCTGGAGAAAGCTCCGGAGTATTCTGTAATGTGAGGGTCCAAGATCATGTTGCCTCGAGAAGTTCCCGAAGTGCTGCAAGCTCCTGATCGACTTCGTACGCCACACTAATGATGCTGCTAGGTCCTGGCCTGCAGATGCCGCGCCGTGGAGGCTGCAAATTTTGGACAGTCGTTGGATAACTTCGCCGGACAACAAACCTTGGCGGACAGCAGCGGATATGAGTTGCGTGCCATGGCTCCGAACAACATCCCGGAGACCAGACCAACCAGCGCCTTCCTTCGTACCTAAGTTCTCGAGATACTGATAAACGTCCGACTCATCCTCCCCGCTGTCGTCATCCTCTGATCTGTCAGAACACATCTCGATGTATGTAGGGACCTGTCGCAAGCAGGAGGTAAATAAGGACCGTGTTCCAGTTCCCGTTGAGGAATGCTCCTGCCGGGTCTGACGAAGCAGGTTGTCCAGCGCACTTTCAAGTCCCTGCTCAGCTTCCTGTGCGGAGGACGCAGGCTTAATAGGCAGCTGCGTCGACCTACGAGCCCGAGTCTTGGTTGGAACTGTCTCGACAACCGGGCTCGCGTTCTCCTTGTCACATCGTAATGCTCCCATACGCTTCACGAATGGTGTGGGAAAGGCAGCAGTCGCGAAGCCCTGATGACCAGACGGCGCTTGTGGCTTCGGCTTTATGCGTCGCGATTTGGCAGTGTAAGTCTGACCATGGCTTTTCTGACATCCTGGTAGCCAAACGGGGTCCTTTGTTGACCGGCGCTCCGAGTGAGTCTTGCTCGATTTGCCTCCCTGCTGCTCTGCCCTCCTCGACTCATTTGTCTGGAGCTTGCCGATACCAGATTTATGGATTCTCCTCAAAGTGTTCAGTCTCGAGGTGATGCTTCGTAATAATCTGCTGCATCGTGCTGCTGTCCATGCGATTTCTTCTTCGATTAGCGTTTCCTGGCCGGCTCTTTTCCTCTTGGACCCGGCCTGGCTGTTGAGATGACCATGTTGGCTAAGATGCTCTATGAAAGACATGCCCGGCAATATTCAAAGGTGCCGCGTCAAGATGAGTGAGATGAAGTGCAATGTTTACAAACGTCTAAACATGGTTGCCGAGCGCGGAGCCTCCTCCGGCTTAGTCACGTAGTCCATTCTGCTTAGCAGTATCAGTCCTCCCTCCAAGAGACACTCGACTACGTTTACTACCAAAATTTTGCCTCGGACTTCACTGCGATGAACTGTCGGTTCAGCCTTGTGCCGGCTTCTTTGCGGCCTTCAGCAAGTTCTCCAGTGCAGCTTCAATCGCCTTCAGATCTGGACCCATTACCGTCTTTGCCCATGCATCGCGAACCATGAAGACGGTCACTGGAAGTTGGTTCGGAGAGAACTTGAACATCATGCTGTCGGACGTTCAGCCAATGGATTCTTCGTTGAAATGAGATCATTCCAATACCTCGTTTCAGAAGTGAACTCCAACTGGCAGAACTCGATGTTCGTCTCATGCCATCGCTGAACCAGGTCCTCGTACTTTGGTGTGAAAGCCTTGCACGCCGGCAAGCTGGAATTCGAGACGTATATCACTGTTGGATTATCCTTCGACTGGGTCACGATCTCGTCGTGTTCAGGCTTGTTGTTGATCTGTACGACTTTCGGGGCCATTCTGTCTGGAGGATTGTTCACACAGACAAGAGCGACGGTATTGTATAGATACACGACTACTTCCTTCCACTGACAGTCGTGCTCCATTCGGGCTGACGCCTTTAGCATTAATGCTTCCGTTGGTCCAGCTTTTGAGAGCTCGAACAGAGGGTGCATGCCATTGGCTGCTGCATGACGCGCTTTTGACTTCGAGGAAAACGCGGAGCATCATCGTTATGGTGAACAGTTTCCACTCCATATTGACACTCATTCCCTCAAAACACCCAGCGAGAAGCTCTATCACGACACCATCTGCGCAAGATACACACGGCATCCCAGGCTCCATCACCCAGGCCTATCAAGCATGGCCACTACCGAAGCAACTCCAGCATTGGGGTCGCACATTCGGATGAAGGCCTTGAAGGCGTCTGAGCTGCCATCGCACCCATCCCTGGCCGCCTTGCAGATAGCAAGCACTCCGCCGCCACTTGCCGACTTTGTTGCGACGGTGCTAGAAGAAGCAGAAGGATTCATGACAGAATACCTTCCAAGCACATTCAAGGTCAAGGCACAGAACAAGCCCGCGCCACCATCTACCGCTACGGTCGAGCTGCTAGCTCATGAGATCAGTGCCCACGACCTCCCAGAAGAAGGCCGGACAATGGGCCGGTCAGAGACCTGGTTCGCCCGAATAAGCATCCATGAGAATGCAGCAAAAGCTGGGACTGCGAGCTGGGAGGAGTTCGACGGCATACTGAGGGAGAACCACAGTCAGCACGAGAAGGACTACACACCGGATGTGCTCGATGCGCATGAAGTCCTTAACTGGCAAAACCAATTGGAAGGCCTACAGCGAACAGTGGCTGGTTGGAGCAACATCGACGTGACGCTCACGGAAATGGTGCACAAAATTCCGTTCCCGTTAAACAACAGGGTCTTCGGAGTTTTAGTGATCATAGCGAAGAAGGACCAGGTGTTCCACATCGTGCAGATACCCGTTGACTTCACGAACATTCCTGGCAACAAATACAACGAGCACCCAAAGGTCACCCCAGGCATGTACTGCAGCATTGAGCGCGGCGAGCTTATCGAGGGTGGCCAAAAGACGAAGTGGCAGATGGCAACCGCCAGCGATGCAGGCGGCAACCTGCCTATGTTCATACAGAAGCTTGGAGTGCCTGGAGCTGTAGTCAAGGACGTGGGCTTGGTCATCGACTGGTGTGAAAAGAGACGACAGGGCAAGGCGTGAAAGATACAGAGTGGTATTTTGACTGTCCATGGCTAGCCTCGAGCCATTCACAATCTACAGAATTTTTGGCTTACTGTTCACCGCAAAGACTTCGCCACCCCATGTTACCTTCATGTCCAACGCCTCAACTCCATACGTCATCGCTCATCGACTCGTCACCTAGGCTTTGATGACTGCGGGCTTCGCAAGTACAGGCGCTTCAAGCTTAGGCAACATATGTCTCAGATTCTCGATCTCCATGTGCAGCCGACCTATCTCCTCCAAGTCTTCTGGATTGTGCATGGATAGTGCTGCTTTTGGTTTTGCTGGAGCTGGTACACGCTTCTTCTCGGCGATGTGGCGCTCCTCTTCAGAGTCCGAGTCCAACTGGAACTTTTGTCAGTACTGGTAGAAAAGCTTCCGCAAGCTAGGCATACGCATTTCGGAACAAATCTCGTCGTCTGTACGATTGCAGGGCCGTCTAGCCCAATGCAAAAATGCGTTACAGGGTCGCTGTACAAGTCGCTGCCACAGAGGCGTTCTCCGCAGATCTGACATATCGAAAGTGGCATGGATGTATGATGGTGTTTGTGGTTGGGCTATAAGCCGACGCTGAAGTGAAGTTGTGCTTGTTGTTGGTTGTGGTGAGGTTTGATGCGTGGACACGACAACCAGAACTAATTCTGATCGCTTTTAAATACCCGTCGCATGTTGCCTACCGGAAGTACACGGTTTGGTGGGATCACGTTCCGGCGGTATGGGTGCCAAGCGAGGAAGCGGCAGGAAGTCTCGCGACTGGACACGCAGCGTTGCGCCACCAGCTTACGACACATCTCTCGTGCGCACGTCACAACTCGATGCGACAATTCCTACGAATCATTGAGCATTCGACACTAGGATTTGTTCTCGACAGACCGAGAGTGGGTGTCGCAGCTGCGATCGAATGGCTGCAGGTCCAAGACATTGTGGATATCTATCAAAGTCATTCCGGACATTCTTCACACCAGTCATGATGAGGCTCGCGACCTTTTCTACGCCCACCACTGGTTCTGGAACATCACTTCGGCATGGGTGTACAGGTGGATAAACGCTGTCGATATAATGACACCAGTACCAAACTGCTTGACCACCATCAACCCGATTGCGCCGATCTTGCCCAGAGGAAGCTTCTGCAGTAGAATAGGAAGGGCGACACCGATACCGCTGGTGACAAGAATGACGAAGAGAGTGCCGACACGAAGACCAATGTTGTAGTCCCGCTCGCGAAATCCGCAGTCAACTTCAGCTTCTTCTCCACCGGCGCCGACGCAGTGCTCGACTCCAGCATGGAAATGAACGTGTTGGTTCTCCTCTACAGAATGGCCCTCGGCCAGGATAGCGACTTCCTCGCCCGCAGGATCCAGGCAGTATGTCTCATTACCGTGAGAATGACAGCCAGTGTATTGAGCCGGAACCTCGCCGGTCGCATCAGCACCCACAATCTCGACCTCGGCGCCTTCGCTGTTGATACAGAAGACCGTCGAGTCGTGCGAGTGGCAGTCCGTCACAGCAGAAGATGAAGCTTCGCCTGTTGTTCCAATCGCTTCGGTGTGCCCCGAGTCGTCAGCGGCGGCCAAAACGGCAAAATCATTGCCATCTGGGTCTATGCAGAACCTTTGATGTGTCAGTACACCGAATGCCAGTTGGGGGGGCTCTCACTTACATTTCCGCGCCATGAGTATGGCAGTCAGTGTATTGAGCTGGTGCTTCACCCGTTGGCGTGGCTTCGACCTCGATCTCGGCTCCTGCGCCGTTGATGCAAAAGAGTGCTGTCGCATGACTGTGGCATCCAGTAATCGAGTCCGTCTGGTATGTAGCTGTAGCGGTCGCTGTCGCTGCATTCGTCGCTGGTGTCGTGCCGCTGGTCACTTCTGGAGAATAGGTGCTACGTGCGCTCTCGTTTGCATCTGGGCCAAAGCAGTATTCGACGTTGACGCCGCTTGTCGTATGGTTGTGGCATCCCGTGTAAGTGTCTTGGGCAAACGTGGTGCCTGCCGTGACCGCAGCAAGGAGGATAGCGTTGTACAGCATGTTGCGTTGCTTACTCAACTTCAACCTCGACAACAACCCCTGGAGTCTTCTGGTGTGGACGTTTAAAAGGTCAAATAGGTCAGGCCAGGATATGCCATGTGGTAGATGCAGGGCCTCGCCGTGCAGAACCTTCACGTTGCATCGCCTCTACGAACGCCGAGAGGAGCCCAGCAGAACTCGGATGACCTTCAGTGGGATACAGCTTGGCTACAGCGATGAACAAAGCGCGCAAGCGGCGACGTTGACCTTCCAGGTATAGCGAAGCGATGCCTACTCGCGTTGTCTGCAACGACTGACTGGAGCAGAATACCCGTCAACAAAGCAGGATCCGGTCGTGTAACGTGGGATACCCGCTGTTTGGACAGATTTCGGGGCTAGTCGACCATCAATGTCCTCCTGGGCGAAGCATCTCGACTTGGCATCAACTTGGCTCCGCCTGCAGTACCGCATGCTACTCGTCTTCCACGTTCCTACTCGGAAGGCATAGCCTATGCATAATAGCATTCTCTGTAGACAGGAACGACATTGACTGATGGTCCAGCAACAATGGCCACAGCTCAATCACCCACACTGCAAGATGCGTTCTGTCAACGCCATTCTTCCGAGTGCCCTCATAGCTGTCTCAGCCGCTCCCATAAATGAAAGGCAGGCACCGTTTGAGATCACTATGCAGGCAGCACGCAAATCAGGAGCAACTTGTCACTGGAGGATACACTCCAGCTGCAATACTTCGCAGCGCTACCAGCTCGAGCATGCACTGAACGAGTGTCATGCTTGCACAACACGGCAGAGGTCATATCAACCGATGGGGCAACAGTACCGAGATCTACTGGAAATACTTCGGCAAGAGACCTATCACTCACGAATCGTACTCGTCGTCTTGAATTCTCCCCTCCCTTTCCCTTCTAGTCCACCACTCATATATCCTCCTCGCCGCCTCGGCTGCCGATATATTGGTAACATGAAGCACCATTTCATCTTCATCTCCAAACTTCCAGATTCCACCATCATATTTCCTCCTATATTCCACCAATACATCTCTGTCCTTCAACTCACCGCCTTCCCGCCCTTCACTCTCCAACCTTGTAACATTCTCCTTTTCATCGCACTCCAGCACCACACTGTAGAACCTTCTGCTCGTTGGATACACGGCCAGATCGGTGTAGTCTCCCATGCACTCATCGTGCTCCGCTCTGCTATCTATGAAGATATAGACGGTGTCCGAATCCTCTTTAACTCTTGACAGGAGTCTCTGGCGAAGCTTGGCGCGCTCATTCCAGTAGCGTGGATGGCCGCGAGGGCAGTGAGATTCTACTAGGTCGATCATTTCGTGGTTGTCGAGGATTCTGGAGCTAGGTATCATGGTTGCCAGGCGCCGAGCTATGGTGAGTTTGCCGGTGCATGGGAAAGGCGTTGAGGTAGACGACGGAGGCCGGCATCGTCAGTGGTGTGCTATGCGTATAGTTGTTGGAGTGATAGATGTTGAGGAGGTTCTGCAAGGAAAGAATATGCAGATGCGTGTGGTCTGAAGGTGCTGTTGTGAATGGAGTGATGGAGAAGTGAGCGTGTCTGAGACATGGCTTACTATTGTCTGTTGTACGTCTTGTTGAAGGGACTGAAAACTTGATGTTGAATCCTGGTCACTATTTATTGACTGAAAAGTTATTCCACAGCTGTGTCAATTGGTCTCTGCACGCTTTCACTGCACTTCGAAGTTGATTTTTGTACTTTCCTCCAAGAAGGTCCACTCTTGCATGTCGAACATGTTAGACGACGGGTTGTTCCAATGTTGCGTGAAGTCACTTGCATTGCCCTCTTTGGCTACGGGCGTGGGCATGAGACCGAAAGCCGTGACCAACGCGCTCGTAAAAGCGTCCCTTGGTACGTTGGTCCAAGCAGCTGACAGACTTGACTGCATGGTCCCTGTACTGTTCGATGTAGCTTCCAGATAGGGATACAGCATCGCCTGAAGGATCCTCCTCGTGCGCCTTGCAGCTATGCTCACATCGGCTTTCCCAACACAAATGTCAAGAGATGGCTTCAAGAGACGCAGTACCCATTACTGCTCCTCTTGATCCAGACCAGGTACTGCTGCTCTCCTGCTCTGACACATCAGCAGGCACAACACCATCACAGCTAACAGCCCGTCGTTCCAAACAATGCTTCCGAGCACCCAGCGATCGCTGTAGGATGGATCACTTAGCTTGAGCTCTGGATACATCTCCAGGAAAGCACTCAGGAACTGCGCCGTGTGGATGCAAGGAGCGGCAACAGCCTCTGCACGAAAGTAGGTCGCGAGCCGTCTATCGACCTCGACTCCCGGGCCAAAGTGATGAGCAATTACAGCGCGCAGCGGTTGCCGTGGCGTACCTCCGAAAAGGACGTCAGTCTCAACGGCGATCTTGTCGTCTTGCGGCGAAGACACTGCTGTTCCCGGTCCCCTCTTCAACGAGGAGCTGACGTAGCTCTTCGAAGCCTTCAAGCATGGCTGAGAAATGCGTCGCCCCGATATATACGTAGCACTGCCATTGATAAAAGGCGCGCTGTTGTCTTCCTCGTTGCGATTCGAGCTACTGGTTACCGCATCTTTCGAAGCATATGTTTCAAGCAAGTGCTCCGAGTGTTGCACCCTCTCCTCAGCCTTGGCTGCTTTACTTTGCTCGATTTGCTCCTTCTTCTCGGGCTTTTGAGCATACGAACAGAGATCCGCTTCGCCCCTCTGCATACATGAGCTGCAGGGCAGAGCTTTGTCGCACTTGAGCTTCTTGGTCCGACAGGCCTGGCACGTCAACGTGTCTCAGTTCCGAGTGGTTTGTCGCTTCCTGGGAATGACGCCATGATCGAGGAGTTAGCTATCAAGCGGCTGGTATAAAATGGGTAAGGGTGGACGACGTGCCCAAAGCGCTGAAGTGGAAAAGTGCCAGCTGCATGATGCGGTACGCGGAAGGATGGCGGCTGAAGTGTGGCGATTGAGCTTTTCGTAGACATGCACATAAGTCTAATGGGTATCTTGAGTCATCAAGTCTGTATCGTATAATCGTGACGAGACATCTGGTACTAGCTTCAGTCTTCGCTGATCCGTACGCTCTTCCGCACGGCGCGACGGGGGCGCCCACCCTCTGGGGTCTCTGCCTGTGCAGTCTCACTAGAGACCTTTGCATCGCTGGCACCATCTAGAGGTTGCCAAGCGCCA
Source organism: Nothopassalora personata (assembly GCA_033816765.1). Lineage (NCBI taxonomy): Eukaryota > Fungi > Ascomycota > Dothideomycetes > Mycosphaerellales > Mycosphaerellaceae > Nothopassalora > Nothopassalora personata. The sequence continues at coordinate 2,662,589 of CM066287.1, read as the reverse complement.
GCCACAGCTGGCGACCCTGAAGTTTCGGCTGCGTCTTTCGCGGGTTCCGATACCGACTTCGACAACAATGGAGTTCTCTTCTTCGCAGGACGAGCCAATTTGGTCTTGGCCTTTCCTTCCACAGCAGGCGTAGTCTCCTTGCTCGCCTCCTCACTTTCTGGCAAGCTGGCAGCGCCTTTGAAGGGAAGTCGTAGGGCTAGATAGCTCGGAGGTGCTCTCTCGCATCTCTTCATCACATCCTCCATATGCTTCCGGACCTCATCTTCCGGCTTCACCCATTTCCTCACGCAGTCCAAGATCTCCTCCTTTCCGTACATGACCTCGATCATCATGGTCACAGGCTGCCAGTACTCTTTATCCGGGTCCAGCCCGGTGTTATCGGCCGCTTCCCTGCCTGTTTTCGTCACCATGAAACTGACGAGTAGGTGTTGCGGCGATAACGATTCCAACATGCCGTATTGTGGGAATAGGAAGCGGTCGTCAGAGCTACCCGAAGGAGCAAAGCTCAGAAGGACAGCGTTGTTGTTCGGGGTAGGTAATGGCCGCGCAGGCTGCTGATACATAAGAGGTGGTTGTGGCTGAGGGTACGGCGAGGGTACTGGCTGCCGCTGAACAGGCTGCTGCGGTTGCATTGGCCGATTCTGTGTTGGCATATCTGGCTTGAAGTCCGCAGCTCCGTCGTACTGAATGCTATCACTGCTTTGTGCCACTTTTGACTTTTGGTCTTCCTCTTCCTTGTTCTGCCTCGATATGATCGCAGTGAGCTCATCGATGTGGCGCTGGAAGATGCGCAACTGGTCCTGTGTGGCATTGCCGGTAGCTACCTGCTTCATGAGTGCCTTCAACTCCGCATCGGACGAGGCGCGACTCGCGAGCATACTGATGACTGGATCTGCCTGAGGCTGCTTGTGGTTCTGCTGTGGAGGTACTGGAGAGGCAGCAGATCTGGCAGGAGTCGCCTGCGCAAGTACTGTGGCTGAAGTGTGTATCATGGGCTGCGGAGTCGCCAGGTGCAAAGGCGTATGTGCTCTGTTCTGGGGCTGAGTGTAATGTTGCTTTGGCGGTAGCGGCTGTTTCCCTGCATCTGCCACATAGACATCTGCGGTGAAGATGTGAGGCTCCAGGCGTATTCGACACTCTCCCTTGTGCTTCATCGACTTCGCTTCGGGGTTGCCAGGTGGCGGCGGTTTTGCGTTCTTACCACTCTCTGGCTTGACCCAATACTTCTTGAAGATGCCTTCACATGTCCACTTTGCTCTTGATCGGTCGAGGGAAGCAGACAAGACTGCGCTGGCAGCCATGCTCTGGTACTCATCGCTGGAAAGAGATGGTGATTGTGGCTCAGACAAGCTCGGCAGAGGGCGATTGTCGAGTACTTTCGCGGGCAGGCGAGGCTGCTTCTTCTCCGGTGCTGGTGAGTCCGCTGCGGGCGATCTGGTCACGGGAGTCGTCGTGTGGGATGGCGTCGTCGTCGTCGTCGTCGAGAGCCTCTGCTTCTTCGCTACGGGCGTCGCTGTCTTCGCACGCCTTCCCTGACCACGCTTCTCGCCCGTTCTGGGCTCTGGTATGGGAACCATCATTACAGATGTGAATGCATATGTTTACTACTTCATGTCCACTGGACAGCGATGGCACAAGCGAAAACGCCTCGGAACGAAGCGAAGTATGTGCAGTAGCGGCCGTGTAGCGATGTCCTGTGGGCAAAGGCCGAACATTTCCAGACGACACCTTCGTCTATTGCACTTCATTAGGTGGCGTTGTTGTTCAGCGACCCGAGCGACATCACTGATCATCATGGTCCTGCTACAAAGCCTCATCTGAAGCGAGACTGAAACATTTCTTTATACCTGTCACAAGCAGAAAATTTTAAAGCCGTGATGTGGTTAGCCATTCTAGGTTGCATCTTCACACCTAATAGCAGCACTCAAACCCCCATATAACACACCCGCAGTCTACCACCTCGAACATGGCCTCTTCCAGCTCGTGCAAGGTCGTGCTCGCCAACTCGATCGCAAAGAGCCTCCTATCAGAAGTCACAGCCGGCATCAACACTCAAGACCGAGCACCTCGTCTTCATGGCTTCCTCGCCAACGACGACCCTGCAGCACGTATGTACGCGCACTGGACCGCCAAGACCTGCACAGAGAAGTGAGCCTGCCCGGACCGTAGACCATAGAAATAGCACCCACCGGCTAACCGTTGCATGGTAAGTGGTGTCGACTTCACACTCCGCGAGGTAACGGCAGAAGCTCTGGAGGATCACCTCCGAGAAGCCAACACCAACGATGACATCGACGGTGTCATCGTCTACTACCCAGTCTTCAACTCTCCTCGGGACAGAACCCTCCAATGGACTGTGAGCATGTTCAAGGACGTCGAGGGACTCTCGCCGCAGCTTATCAGCAACATGTATCAGAATATCAGGTACCTGGATCCACCGCTCAATACCATCAAGTCCATCCTCCCCTGCACGCCACTGGCCATCATCAAAATTCTGGAGCATCTGCACATCTACAACACCTTCCTGGACTACGGCAAGCGACTTTTCGGACGCAGGATCACCGTCATCAACCGTAGCGAAGTCGTTGGGCGGCCTTTAGCGGCACTCCTGGCAAATGATGGCGCGGACGTCTACAGTGTGGACGTGACGGGAGTCCAGCAATTTAGCAGAGGGTCTGGTCTCAAAAAGCAGAAACACGAAGTCATAGATAAGGAAGGCTGGACTTTGAAAGACTGCCTGGCGATCAGTGAAGTCGTCGTCAGCGGTGTGCCTGGTGACAAGTTCAAAGTGCCGACCGAGGATGTCCGGGAAGGTGCTGTGTGCATCAACTTCTCCAGCGACAAGGTACGCATCTCACAACTAGCTGATACTTTGGACGAAGCGGCTGACGATGACAGAACTTCACTCCCGATATCAAGGAAAAAGCCTCCATCTACGTACCCGCCATCGGTAAGGTCACCATCGTTGTTCTCATGCGAAACCTGCTTCGCCTTGCCCAGAACAGAGCACAGCAAAACTGCATCCGCTAGAAGCAGTAGTCACTCAGATGCGACGCGATGCAATTTGACAGGAATTTGCTGCCAATAGATGATAGAGTTTGATTTTTCCACACTTCAGTATTCAATTTTCATCATCTGCGAGAAGGTGTTTGTCCTACGAACACACGTGTGGCACAACCTTGGCGATATCTGGCCTGGAGAACTTTGTGCAAAGTCCCGTGAGAGGCGGGAGTCTACCACGAGAATACGGTTTCTAAACCTCAAAGCCCATAAGACGGTAGTGGTTGCTCAGCCACCCGCTGGCTGCGATGCTGCCGGCTAAGTCGTCCGCCGCCTTGCTGTCGATACTGGCAGATCGAAGCATGGAGCAGTCCATTTCCATCGACGGCAGCGATATAATCAGGCCATCGATGGCAAGCAAGCCTATGCCATAACCGCAGTACGTTTTCTCGAGAAAGATTTCGTTGATGTAACGGATATCGCCAAAGTCATATTGCACCAGCCCTTCGAACTCGGGTCTGAGTTCGCTGTGCTTGGTAAAGAGAGCTCGGTCTATGGCAGCTAGTTCTTGGCTTTCTACATCGCAGATTCCCCTAGCATCGAAGTCAGTATTGTACAGGTTAGGGAACAAGAGGATACGCCATACCAGATGCTTTCATGGTGATTCATGGCACGACTGGTTTGCATTATAGCGACCGAGATGTGGCATATCTGGAGCTTGTCATCTTCCCATTCGTCTTCGTCGTCGTCAAGGTCCTGCAAGAAGCGCCCCGATGAGTATGGGTATAGTCCTTCAGCGAAGATCTTCGCATTGGTCTCAATGATGTATCGATCTTCACCACGAGCACCGAGGCTCCTGTCGACCCCATCGAACCTTAGGCGGAACATATTCGATACCAGTGGCACAGTGTTTTTCACGGTGTATCTGGTTCGTGGTCTTGCCGAGGAAGGACGACTTTCGATGAAACTTGATGTCACGGTCGTTATTGCGAGACCAACCCAATGGGCTGCATCGGTGTCGTGCTCGTTGTCTCCGTTGCCGGGGTCATCTTACCGGTGGTGAAGCCTATGGCCTGCATCAACACTGGCCTCGGGCTTCTTGTATGACTGCGCGTCTGACAAACCAACCCGCATGATTGGCCGTAGCTGTTCCTCCAATGTATCCTTTAGTTCAGGAACGGACTTCCGCCGAATTGCGACATCTTTTCGACTGTGATGATATGGTGTGCAGAGAGCGAATAATGACCGACGGAGCGAAAGATATGCCCCTCCACTCTGGTGCATTTGAAACCATGGCATACCACAGCTCGGATAGTATAAGCTACATGGCAAACACCGGGGCAATCCATGACATGACGTGAATGTCAAGCTCAACCTCGTGCGATGCGGCCGACACCTAGGACAGACCAGTAGGCGAGCTCTCTAGTCTCGCGTTCGGTCGTGTCAGGCTCGTGGACGCCGTGCGGGATAGCCTCCCACTCTGCGCGGACGTAGATTGGTATCTCGAGGATATCTTCGTCCTCGTTCAGTGGCTCTCGTTCACCAGCCTGATTTGAGGTTGCCCTATCGGCCAGTGCTCCAGGTACAACCTCAATGATGACAGATGTTGTACTTTTCGAGCGATCCCACACTTTACCGGCCTCTGGTTGTCGCTCGGGGTCGGCTGACCCGGTCAGAGATGCCATTGCGGCCTTCCTGCTCCCATCACGGTTGATACCAATTGCAGGCTCGGCCATTGCTTCTTCCCATCTATCACCAGCAGCACCAATTGTGAAGGACGGGCAGAGAATGGTCACTTTGGAGGCAACTCGGCCGGGCGTGGTAGCTGGGGTGGCCAAAGTAACCTTGATAGCCTCGAATATCGGATTGCGGACCGTCAACACGTATTGCTGAGTCTGATGAGATCGTAACATGGCTGGCTCGATTGGCTCCGGTCGCATGTGGAAAGTGGCTGAATTCACTGGTTGTGGTTGCGGAGTGTTCTGCAGAGGCTTGATCGATAATCGCGGAATGTTTTGCATTGCGAGCAACCGGACCTTGTACCTCATGCTGCCAACCTTTGTCTCTGGTCGAGCTAGGAACTGGCGGCAGGTCCGACAACGCTTGCCTCTGGTGACTCTGAGCTTAGTCGCAGTCGGCCAGAGGTCTCCGGTGAACCTGATGTCGTAGTTGGAAGGTGCTTGTAGCTGCTGCTTCTGAGATGCTGTGCCGTCCATACCTAGCGTGCTTATTCTTTGCAGCAGTTCATCGTCGTTATGCCCATCTTCCGACGAGTAGGTAGACAGTCCCTCGACGCGATTTCCCGCTTCGCGCATCGGCTGTGGCTTTTCCTTCATCTTCTTCTGTGTGTGTAACGATAAACCGCCATATAAGCTCATTATACGGGCGAGGTTGGCAGGAGAGCTGGGGCTGTTCATGTATGCCCTCGAAGTATCTCCAGACTCGCTCAACTGGTCCTTGTAGAAGCTCGAGAGGTTGGCAAATGCGCTATCATGACTCAAGCTTGCGCTCTTATTCTGCTTGCTGTCCTCGGGCATGGTCCTACTCCTCCAGATCTTGTTCAACTGCTCCGTGATCTTGTTGTGCCTGGTGAAGGTGACATCGATATCTAGAGAGCTCCATTCGCAGTACCCGCACTGGAGGATGTAGGATTCCGGCGGGCTTGAGCTGTCCGGTCTCAAGTGAGCGTCGGAATGTCGGTTCATGACAGTGGTCGTGAGGTTGGCCGAACATACTGGGCAGTCGTAGCAGTGCCTTGCACATCTATCTCGACGCGTTAGATGCTACATCAATCAATACGACTGCTCCCTGATATGACCCCTCACGTTACCTATTACCGTCGCTCTTCACAGTGCTGGTGGGCACCTCAAACAGGCAGTTTGGGCAGTACCAATACAGTATCTCCTCGGTCCAGCATCTCTCGCATTTGATGTTGGTGCACTCGTCGCAGAACAGGAGATGGTCGAGTGGATACAGGGAGAAGTTGGCGCGGAGGTCGTGCGGGTCGAATGTGTCTTCTACGTCTGCATCTTTCTCAACCTCCTGCGAGCCTCTCCTTCCGAGGTGTGATGTTGGTGTGCCAGATACGTGGTCGGCGCATGGGCACGCGTAGCGGGTGTACGGGAAAGACACGTCCATTGTACATCTAGCAGACCTCTGCAGTCAAAATCATCGAAGGTGTTTTTCCCGGTCGTTCGACGCACTCGCCGTCATCTTGGTGTTGGTCAATGTGAGGTGAATATATTATATTCCGAGTGGCTCAATGTTCTACAGAAGTCCGACAAGCAGCCCACACATTGATGGAAAGCTCATTGAAGATCAACCAATTTTTGTTCTGCTTACGTCACCAGCAGTGCCATGCAGCATTCACTGGGAGACGCAAAGTGGTCTTGCAACGATTTGTGCAACACAGGCCGCTCGCGAGGTCTGCGCGCAATACGCATCGATTCGAGCCTTATCAGTCATAACATCTTCATCCTCCCGCGTCTCGCAGCTGTCTGGCAAGACATTGACATAGGACTGTGATCTGAGCGGATAAGTAATGTCAAAAAGAGATTTCGAAAACTTCGAGCCCGGAAGTATCATGAAATACATTGATTAGCCGCCAGTGTAGGCTATTCGTACAAGTATCGATACATACAAGAGACAGAGAGTCCTTGCTATTGGTCCGGTGTATGCTACAACGCTAGTCCTTGAACTTGCGATTCTTGTTCTCACCGAAGAGAGTAGCTCTGACAGCAGGCAGTGCGTCCGTCTCGAGAAGACGCAGACGCTCTTCAAAGGTGTTGTTAATGTCGATCTTGCCGGTGCTGTTGAGGATGATGACACCTCCAGCGCTGTTATCTTACGTCAGTATGCCGCTGAGCATGTTATTTGGAGTCTGTAATGACTTACGAGCCTTCCGGCACTCTCTCTTTGCTGTCAACATCAATCTCAACCTCTCTGTTGTTCATGTTCTTCTTATACTCCTGCTTGGCCTGCTCCGCTGCCTTCTTGACGGCATCCTCATCCTTCTTTCGACACCTCAAGGTCACCTTCTTCTCATTCACGAACGCATACAGTCCCTCCAAAATGAGATCTTTGAGCACCTTGTCGTACTTGCCCTTGTCCTTGGTGGCACTCTCAGCTAGCTTCTTGTTGGCATCCTCAAAGAGCTTGTCGAGCAGCTCCTGTCGTGCACTGAGAATCCGGAGCCGGGTCTTGTTGGCGAGTGTGGACTTTGTGATCTGCTGGCTCATGCCGGCCTGTGTGAACTTCTTGCGGTACTCTTCGTCGATGCGAGATGTCTCGGAGCGGACGAGCTTGGACTTCTCGATGCTGAACTCCTCGTCTGCCTTGAGGTGGATCTCCCGGGCCTTCTCCAGCGCTTCCTGCCGGATGAAGGCCGTCATCTTGCGCAGCTCCGTGTTGACCTGATCGTCCGACATGGCGTGTATCTGTGACATGGTGCCGGTAGTGCAGTGCTGCTACTGAGGCAGCCGTCTGTGGACGGTGGTGGGGAGTCGAAGAGCTGTGGAAGGGGTGGAACGGAGCTTCAATGGGCGGCGGTGGTGTCGTGCAGTCGCGATACGATGCAATGCAAGCTGTTTGGCCAATTGTGGGAGTATCGTAGAGTCAATGGGACAGCTCCAATGCTCCGACTGCAGCTTGACGTGATCGTTGTCGTCTGTCTCCAAGGTTCAGCCACACACGAGCCTCAGTGTTGCGAGCTAGCTCCGTCACCCTAGCAGCTGACCTAGACCGCCGTCATAACAGACAGGATAACCACGGATAACCACGACAGTACTATCACGCTCCCCCCGGAGTTCAGCCTCCGTCACTCGCTCATCACAGGCACCGCGTCCATCGTCCACCTGACCGACTGTTGGTGCGACATTCACCACCACAAAAGACAAACACCCGGCCCAATTAGGATCGAGCCCGAAAGTAATGGCTGCCATGGAGCGATAGCAACCGCGCACGGCGAATCGCATACTCTTCCACGTATAACGATCGAGCACCGCGAGCAAGATGAGGGACCTACCAGCGATAGAGCCCAAGGCCGCCATGGCTGTGGGCATCATAGTGGGCTTGCTGTCGACGTGCGTCCAGTCTGTGGGATTGACACTGCAGCGCAAGTCGCATATGCTGGAGGACGAGAAGGAGGACCACGTTGAACGAAGACCGGCCTACAAGCGACGGAGATGGCAGATTGGCATGTTCCTATTCCTGGTCGCGAACATCGTCGGGTCGACAATACAGATCGTCGCTTTGCCACTCCCACTTTTGAGTACGTTACAAGCCTCCGGACTGGTCTTCAACAGCATTTTGGCCACTCTGATTCTGAAAGAGCCTTGGACTTGCAGGTCAGCGTACGGGACCATACTCGTCGCTGCCGGCGCAGTCTTGATCAGCTACTTTTCGGCAGTCCCGGAACCAAGCCACACACTCAAGCAGCTTCTGGCGATGCTTGCAGAGCCCAGCTTCTTGGTCTGGTTCATCCTCTCACTGCTGTTCGCTGTTGGGGTCCTGGTTGTGACATTCACACTTCGGAAGTGCATACCAAGCGCAAAGAGAGACAGTCCAAGAGTCCTGCTTGTGAACGGCATGATCTTTGGTCTGGTGTCTGGCATCCTCTCCGCACATGCATTACTCCTGGCCAAGAGTGCAGTCGAACTCATTGTGCGAAGTGTCTCGCACAAGAGCAACCAGTTCAAATCATGGGAGCCGTGGGTCCTTGTTCTGTTCTTTTTGGTTCTGTCCCTTTCGCAGCTGTACTACCTTCACCTGGGACTAAAGCTCATTTCGACGAGCATTCTCTATCCCTTTGTCTTTTGCATCTACAATATCGTGGCGATACTGGACGGCCTGATCTACTTCCAGCAGATGAACAAGCTACCACCTCTATCAGCCGGCCTGATCGCTCTCGGCACTCTGCTGCTACTTGCTGGCGTGCTTGCACTCAGCTGGCGTTTACAGGATGACGAGGATGAAGCACATCCGCATGCCAAAACCGAAATACCGCAGACCATCCTCGCCCCAGGCATGGGTTTCGTGGAAGATCCAGATACAGACACCAACGACTCAGATTCGCTGCATACCGACGAGGAACTGGAAACTGAAAGGGAGATCGATGAGCACACAAACTTGATCCGGAAGTCGCTCCAACGAAGCCATTCGACCACCAACAAAATTCCTAACTATGTGCCTGGTCACACACATGTCCACACCACCAAACGGAGGCATCGTGCAGCTACGCTCAGTGAGGTCAAGGCGATTTGGGAGGCACTCGGTGATTCAGATGATCGCTATGGCACTTTTGCTCGTCCAAGTTCATCAGTGTCGGACATCCCACTACCTGAGACGAGTGAGCACCAACGCCAGCGAAGGCGCAGAAGATCCACCTCAGGCAAAGCGCTTGAGCCGAGCGATGAGGAGCAAGCTCTCGGTCTGGAAGGGATATCGCGATCGAGTACGATGCCAGCGAATCAACAAAACTCGCGCCACAGAAGGAAGAGTTCATTCCATAGTGGCGCTCTGTTCTCTGATCTGCTAAAAGGCGACTGGTGGTCGTTCAAGCGGAAAGACGACAAAGACGATGAAGGTCCACCAATGCCGTCGGGTAGCAGGCACGATAGAACAAGCGGACCTGCATGATCACGAAATCAATTGTTGTTCAGAGAATTCCATATGTTTGCGGTACGACGAGGCGATGATGATACCCCGAATCCATAGACAGAATGAGACTAGCAGGATCTCTCGATGATGACTTTAAACCAGTATTGCCATCTGATTCGCAGTGAGGTGGTCGCCGTTTCAGGCGCTTTCACTACCACGGACCTGTCTCCGCTGTACATGTGGGGTGTGATATCAGCAATTCACGACCTTCACTTCTCTACCTCTGCAACCAGGCATTTGTGCCGTTCCACTCTCCATCCTTCCTACGACCCTCTAAGCCGTCTATAGTGATGCATCCTCTATCCCACATGACACTACCATGATGCTCGCCTCTTCCTCCTCCCGCACCCCTCCATCCTCCCCTCCCGCAACCGCCAATATATCCTCCGAGAACCTGACAGTCTCTGGCGGCATCGTCATCTTTCACCTCGCTACAGCCCGCGTAGTGCTTTGCTACCACACTCGTGACAGATACTGGTTCCTTCCCAAAGGGAGAAAGAATGTCCACGAGGACATTCTGAGTGCTGCGGAGCGGGAAGGATTTGAGGAGTCAGGGTTCAGAAACAGAGTGTTGGCACTGCCAATAGATCATGGCCAGACGGTGGCCGATGGGGCTGGGAAGAGAGAACGGGTCTTTGTAAAGGAGCCTGTCTGGACGCAGATGGTACCCCTTAGGCCAGGAAGTAGGAGGCAGTATTTGTTGTTCTGGTTCGTTGGGGAGACTGTACCCGCACAAGTAGAGGAAGAGATGGAGAGGAGCGTGAGTCAGGGAGATGGTGGAAGGGTGTATAAGCCCCCGCCGGCGTTCCCAGTGAATATGACGATCCGCGAGAGGATCGCAATGGACACCGCAGTGGGTGAGGATGGAAAGAGAAGGGTATGTGAGCCCGTCAGGCATGAAGGTACAGGTGTAGATCAAGAGGAGGCGTTGTATACTGCGGAACTTGTGCCGGTTGAAGATGCTATCAGGAAGTTGAGAGGTAGTCTTATGGCTGATGTCGCCAAGAGAGGATGGGAAGGAATACAATTAAGGATCAAGATGGAGGATGAAGGCCTCCAAGCAGGAGTGTGAGAATGAAGACGGGTTCTTGTGAATCGTAGTGTGTGAGGCACTGTGCGTAGCGCCGAGCCTCCTTCGGTGCTGTTCGAAAGCCCTCGACAGGACAGCTGCAGCACATCCGGATTACGACTCGGTCCCTTGCATCATGATCGCAGCTAACGCCCATTGTGAGGCACATCTCCTACTATACCGACGCCACGAGACGTTGCCGCCGATGATATTGGGGCTTCAATGCCTCAATGGCACAAAGCCATGGCTTCGCGATATCCCTGAACTGATGTTCTACGGCACAGCTAACATTACACCGAAATGCTATATCACAATCGACAGACCACTCTAGCTCTTTCTCACATTCAACGATATTACGATTTAGCAGATAACATCCAAGATGAACACTTCAAGCATATCCATGCTCATTACGAGCTTTGCTCTCTGCCGCGTGTGTTGCTGCGGTGTGCGGTGTAAGTGAGCCAATCGCATACTGCTCGAAGACAGACTGACTGATATGGACAAGACTTGCTCCCCTTGGCAGGAATACCTTCCGCACGGAATTTGCGCTTCTGCGAACCAGTTCAAGGAGTGCGCTGGCCAATATGCGAGACGAGTGAGTTGCCTCAACCTTTACCTTCCCTAAGATTGCTGACGAAGTGTTGGCAAAGAGTATTCGAGGAGGTATCTCTTGTTCCTGGAACGGAGATGCGCCAGCTGACTGTGGCGGACCATGAAGCGTGAATATGTAGACTGTCGTTGCATTGAAAGGACTTGAATGAATAGAATACTCGAAAATTGAGGCCGTGAATGCATGCTTGTATGCTACGCTGTGCTAAGGACATGTACTGATCTTAATGCAGCTTGCATCCCAGAACTGCCAATCGGGCGAGCCTCTCGACCCAACAGTGGCAATACTCTTAATGGGAAGCTTCAACAGGGCGCACTTCCCCTTGTTGGTGTAGCCATAACTGGCGCAGCCATTCTCGCGCAAACAATCTGCGCCACAAGCAGCCGCGCTCGGGGAGTCGTAGTCTTGGTAGATCCTTGGTCGATTGCTCGTTGCCAACTGAGAGGATGTGACATACCTCGAGCATATCGCATCTCTTGCTTTCGCGGGGTTGTCGAGGACTTGACCAGGTGTGCAATTCGGCCGTGTGCTACCCAGCACTCCGGTAGGCGCTGGTGCTGCGCTTGACGTTGTCCCTTTGGCTGCACCTTTGCTGCCTGAGCTGCCGCCGCCCGAGAGTCCAGAGCCACCGCTATTCAGACCATTACCTCCCAAGCCTGTGCCTGATCCTTTGCCCTTGGGCTCGAACTTCGGAAGGCCGTCGTCAATGCCTGGATCCTGGTAGCCGATGCAGCCGTTTGCGATAGGCTCGCTCTCATAAGGCTTGATGAGATCGAAAGCCTTGGAACCGATGTATTCTCCCTGAAACACAGCTTGCAGGGTGTTCTCGAAGTGAATGTTCCAGGCAATGCCATAGCAGCCGCCGTTGAAATCAGGTACCGCTTCGCCGCTGGAGCTGATGGCCGCAGAAGTCACGAACTTCGCTTCGGCTACCATCTGTGGTGTGTCCACAATCGACGCATCAGCTTCCCACAAGCCCGAAAGGATGTTCACTCCAAGACCCAACTTGAGTGGAAGACCGATCGAAGCCTCCGCGGCTAATTGGCCCTGGACTTCCGCTCGAGGTACAAATCGGGGCTTCCAGCCTCTGCTGTAACTTCTGCTTGAGTCGAGGAAGTTGAGGTTGACTTGCACGTTGTCCCAAGCCACGTTGGTGCCGATGAGTAGAGCACCAGTGGCCTTGACTTTCATGCCTGCTTGAGCGCTCAGGCTGATGAAAGGTCCAACGTCGGCGAGTAAGGGAATCTTCCAACCGGCCAAGTTGACACGGGCAAGTTCCTTGGTGTATACCTTCTCGTATTGGACATAGGCCTCCATGCCAAGGTTGAGACCTGCAATGAGGTGCATGTTGAAGCCGGCCTCGAGCGTATCTACGCTGAAGGAGAGAATACTCACGTCCATTGTTCCGTAAATGGTTGCACCACCGCCGAATCCGCATTCGACACAGTAGAGCTTCATACCATAATCAACGCTGCCAGACATTTTGCCCTTCTGAGGTCCCGTCACCTTAGAAGTGGGCTTCTTCAGCTCGCCTTTCTGCCAGGCCTTGTCTTCCTTGCCACCTTCCTTGCCGAACTTTGCGAGCTGCACAGCGTGATCCCATGGTGCATCGCTGGCCACGCCAAGATACCTGTCCAGATACTGACTAAACTCGAAGCTGAAGTCCAGAGTGCCTCGCTCATGCAAAGGATGAGGCTCAAACATCTAATCAAAGAAGGCCAATCGTTAGTAGTATTCATTTGCTTGATCTCGATGCCAGATGGAACTTACCTCTCTCTTGTTCAAGGCGCGCTTCAGTGGCAATGCACCGATGTCACCCCAGGACAGCTTGAAGCGGACACCAACGTCCTTATATCCAGCCTCCGAACCCTGAGCTGTGAAAGTCTTCGTCTTGTCGGAAAAAGTAATTGCCCTAGCCAGGAAGTAGTCGTTGGCGGCATCTTGTCCACAGCCGTCCACAGAAGTGATGAAGACAACCTGGCCGGCTCCTGCCCACTGCTTTTTGGCGTAGGTGTAGGCCTTGTCAGTTAGCCTGCCAGTGAGCTTCCCACCAGAACAAGCAATGTCAGACACAAAATTAGAGTGATCCAGTGGGACTGTCGGATAGCGGAATGTAAAGTCGGCCTGGGACAGCACGGCCGCGGCATCACGCTTGAATTGACCATTGGTGGTAGTATTGGCGTTACTTGAGCCAGCCCATGCTAATGTGATATTCTTGGCTAACTTCAGAACCGAGAGTGCGTCTTCATCGACTGCTGGTGGCACTACAGGCTCAAGGAGTGCTGCAGTGCCATTCATGTCTGGACCAGATGCTTGTCGAGGGATCGGGTTATGTTGTATGCTGGACTGGAATTGGGGAGACGCATTTGCTGGTGTACAAGAGAGGAACGCCGCGAGGGTCAATGTTAGACCCGTGAGTGATAACATCTCGGACCTCCGTGCCACGAGACAGCAGAATGAGTGGTATCAAGCACTTCTTGAGAATTCTCGACAACGGAGAGAGTGCAGTGAAGAAGCAAAGACTGTTTGAAGGGTTGTTCCTACAGAATGAGCGGCTGGGAACCCTCAAGTAGGTATGTTCTGGACGGGAGATAAGAAACCAATCCCGTCCGCGGTGCAAGTCCTGGTGCCATCGCAGTTCTCAGCCGCGTCCAGGCGCTGGTAGAGGCCGGCCAGGATCCGATCACGTTGCTCAGGCCATGCCACGTCCGGAGTCTCCGTACTGTAAGCCCAGTCGACGTCCCAAGACAGTGCTATGAGGTCGGCAATTCATCCCTCGTCTGGACTTCAACGGCCATCAGATTGGCACTTGTGTCAGGCACGTGGACAGGCATGCTTCACACGTGGAACGGTGTGAAGACGACCGACTATTATTGGTACGAAAGTGTCGTGGTATAGGCATAAGGCTGGCCGTGGCGGTGCTAGTGGAAATGAGGTTGTTCACAGGGCCGGCCGGATCCGCTTCCGCTATCATCTGCAACCATCAACGCAAGCCACAACGAAGCTTTTCGAGCGACGATGCCAGAAGAAGTCGGTGCGGATATCTTGATGCAGTGGTTCCTGCTGCTCAAAGTTGGTGGCCTGGACCGAAACGTTGGAAATCTATGCCAAGAAGTCATCTCCACGGCTTGGCACAGGGCACGTGCATGGCTCGATATGGACTGGGCTGAGTCGAGGTTATTGAACTTCAGCTCTGCATCTCATCAACTGCCCCTTGTTTTCCACGCCTTTGACAAAATTCTTGTCCAAGCTTCGACACCACTGAAGCACGATATGCACTAGAAGCCACGGTGAAGCATCATGTGCTCGCCTATCGTACGTTGGCGTGGCAGTCATGCCGAGTGCGCGAGCGCGATCTTCGTCTATGGCGTTACATTGAACGACGGTAGGCTGCATAGGGACAGAACTGAAGTACCAGACCGGGGACTCCGGCCTCCTTGATTGCAGTCTCGTCTTTCGACAAGACGTATTCACGCTGATAAAGCATACCACGGAAAGGCAACGGCCCAGGCGGTGCGCCACAGGCCATGTGTTTTCACTGTCTAGTAGACACGGCGCCGGCTAGAAGAGCGCCCCATCACAGGTACCAACCAACCTGTATATATGGAGATGTGCCGTACAGCATCGCTCTTGCATCCTTATGAGCAGAGCGTGCAATCACATCTCCAACAACATTCACTAACTCTCCACTCGTTCACACTCGTGCACAATGAAGTCCATCCTTCAACTTGCCGCAGTCTTGTCCTTGGCGACTTCTGCTGTCGCTCAGGCTGTCAGTTGCCGGACGACCTTGGGCACAAAATCGATTCGAAAAGTGCCAACTACAACAACAACAACGACGAGTGCACGCCGTCCAATTCAAACGTTGGTAGTACAGAACACTGTCACTACATACCTCGGGCTTGTCACTACATCGACACGTACCAACACCAAGACAAACACCGTCACGGCATCTACAGACACCGATACTTATTATGTCACGACAACTTCTTTCCAGGTCCGTAACGAGCTCCACTACGCCTGAGATCACAAGCTAATATGAACGTGCAGGTTGCTACTTTCAGTGCCACGACTGAGGTGACAACAACTACTACCAACACTTTGACGACTTCGTCGACTTCGACGACAATCGTTCCCACTATCACCAACTTCATGAATATCATGGACACCATTAACCGAGGCTCGGTCGCACGCCGTGAGATTGCACACCCTCACAGCCCAAATAAGAGGGCCGTCGTGAAGGGCCCGCAAGGTGTCTTGGCTCAAAGCCGACCAAACAACGTCGTTTGTAAGTACTCATATTATGTGACCTCTGCCTGCACGGCGACTAATGATTGTTCTGTAGGCACCAAGACTATGCCAAACACCAAAACTTACACGACTTACACGACCCTGAAGCAAGCCACGAAAACGATGGCTTACTGGTCCAGGACCACAGTCAAGGTCCAAACCCTTACAGTCGAGACTACGGTCATCCCGGATAACGCGTCTGAAACTATCACCGAGACATCGACCAGCTCCGTTCAGACAACAACGACCATCATCAACACCAAGACAGAGGGCACCCGGACGACCACCACAAGCGTCCTCCCTGGCCCGACCGTCTTCAATGCTTGCAATGAACGCAATATCTTTGGCTCCACGTTCCGTAGCGGAGGTGAATCGTTCTACGCAGTCAACGTCGCGAATAACGGACCCGGTGTCGCTTCCGACTTCCAAAAGATTGCCGATGGCGCCAGCACGGCGACAGAATGCTGCAATGCTTGCCAGCGTCTACCAACTTGCGAGACTTTCATCTTCCGCAAGCAGTTCAGAAGCTGCTTCTTGCTTTCGCACGAAGGTGCTACCTGCAGCTCTCAAGATCAGCATCCTAACTTCATACTGTCGGCACCGATGTCTGATGACATGGATGGTAGTGATGGATACCAAGTTGGCAATGGTAACTGTGGTTATACCTGGAGCGGCGAGGCTAATGGCAAGCTGCGTCGAGTAGATCTTTGATCGACTATTGGGTGTAGCCTCTATAGCCAGCGAATACCAATCTTCCACGGTACTACAATTACTTACACTGGTATCGCAGAGATCATGACTTCGCGTAGTGATACTGCTAATCGTCCCAGGGCGATCAAAAGAGTTCATTGCTTCTTAAGCTGTCACAGCTATAGTACCCAGGACACGGCTGCTCATTGAAGGGCTCCATTCGCAGAACCTTTCTATAACATTGAAGATGATGTTGATTCGAAGGGTTTTTGGAAGAAATGGCCGCCTGCGTGAGACATTGCCTGTCTTCCACTCATTACGATACCGACATCCAATGCTTGCAGTTTGGAAGTGTTGAAGCACGCACCTGTCTTCGGTAGGTGGAATAGGTTGGAAGTGCTCAGAGCATTCTGTACAGGTCAACATTACCCTCCATTCGCACGAGGCTTAGAAGATGGCCTTCATGGGCATTGATCCTGACCGCCGGCTAGTCCCGTCCAGGTCCCGGTGCAAAGGAGCATCATATTGGCTCGATTCAGTAGGCATACCGTGTCCCATTTTTAGCGTATTTTAGCGTGAGTTGGGCTCACATTAGTGAATAATGTGGTGGTATGTGCAATTGCATGTGATTATCTACATATGTAGTGCTATCTCTGCGAGAGAGATATCGCGTTATGTAGCACGGAGCGCTTCGCGACATACCTTACCTTAGTAAGCTTAGATGCTTTAGGTATAGAGGACTTACGTAAGGTATCATTCTTAGACGAAGCGTCTACGATCAGATAGGGCTAGCTTTCTAGTTTCATACAGAATCTCATAATCTATCATAATCTATCATAATCTATAGTTTTACTAATACTAAAATATCAGGTGAACCTATAGTAATTAGACATAATAGTAGTATGTATATAATACTACCAATGTTCGGCGGATGACGACAAATGCTTCAATTTGTTTATCCAATCGGCCTCACTCCGATAAAATGGGGTGCACGAAATCTGCATGTAACGTCCCCCCTACGTCGGCAACCAAAGCTTCTGTTGAAGCAGAGCCAAAGGGTGCGGGGTGAGCGAGTGATGTCAACACGGTCGTCGTGAAGCTGCAGACCGTTCGCTTCTAAGCATAAATACAGCAACATACGTTAGCGAAGTTGCACAAAGATCCCAAACAGTCACAATGGTCAACCAAAAAGCTCAAGACGCCGTGCAAAAGTCCCTCGACTCCGTCACCGGAGACAAATCTACCGGCGTTGCAGGCCTTGTCTTTGTGGCAGTTGACAAGCATGGCCAGCAAATCGCCGCCAGTGCCTCTGGCAAGAAAGGCCTAGGAGCCAATCGCCAAGCCATGGACCTCGACACAGTCTTTTGGATTGCCTCATGCACGAAATTGCTCGCTACCATAGCCTGCATGCAAGCTGTAGAGCAAGGACTTCTGGCTTTGGACGATTCCAAGCAAGTCTACAAGTTGTGCCCGGAGCTTGAGAAAGTGCAAGTTCTGCAGGATGATGGTACTCTCGTGGACAAGAAGAAGGATATTACGCTGAGAATGTTGTTGAGTCACACTGCCGGCTTTGGATATGAGTTGTAAGTGAAGTCCAACAATGGAGAGCCATACAATCATCTTACCAATTATCAACACCAGCTTCAACACAAAGCTTCGCGACTTCGGGCGTCCAGTCGGCTTCGACATGTTTCACGCAGATGTCAAGGAAGTGCTTAGAATGCCGCTCGTGAACCAGCCAGGCGAGACCTGGGAATATGGCATCAACATCGACTGGGCTGGCATTGTCCTCGAGCGAGCCAGTGGTCAAGGCCTCAATGACTGGATCCAGGAGAAGATCATGCAACCGCTCGGCCTCAAGAACATCAACATGTTTCCCACAGCCGAGATGAAGAAGAACTTGGCGTATATGCACCAGCGTTGGCCAGGAGCCTCTGAGGTAGAGGAGAGAGATCACATCTATCGAGAGCCGATCATCGCGAATTCGGACGAGGAGAAGAAGCGCATCTTTCACAGTGCGTCGATCATGTCATCATGAGATATGTGTGATGGCTGACGTTGGTTGATAGGCGGTGGTGCCGGCGCATATGCAAAGCCAACAGAATATGTCCAAGTGCTGGCCGCTCTGTTGAACGATGGCAAGAGTCCTACCACTGGTGCGCAGATTCTGAAGGCGGAGACGGTCAAGGAAATGTTCGAGAACCAGGTTGGTCCAGTCCCTTGCTTCCATCATGCAGCCACAGCATGTGTCTAACCATTCCCATGCGCAGGTCCCGCAACACCCAGACTTTGCACGACAAGGCATTCCAGCGTCCAAACCAGACCAGACGAATGCAGCTTCAGAGCTATATCCGCAAGAAGGCAGCCCACCGGTAAGCTGAAAAATGATTTCTCCAATAGGTCACCGACACATACTGCTCGACATTGAGGAACAGTCACCGCGCGCCGTGCCAAGTGCTTCCGGAGTGTCGCTAACAGTTCTGTCTTCACAGCAAGGCTGGGGTCTCAGTTTCATGATCACGCAGGAACCGGGCGCCACGGGCCGTGGTCGTAATACAGCGTGGTGGGCAGGTAAGATCCCATGGCATACCGTGTATCGATATACACCCTGGTCTTGTCAGACACTGACGCATTTCGTGTAGGCATCGCGAACCTCTTTTGGTGGTGCGACCGGGAGAAGGGCGTTGCGGTACGTGACGGAAAGCTTGCAATTTGATTTAACTTTGTGCTGACTACCCAGCCAGGGAATGATTGCTTCGCAAGTAATGCCGTTTGGCGATATGAATGTGATGGGCCAGTGGGCAAGTCTCCTTGCTTGTTTTCGTGATGTGTCGTGGGCTTTACTGACAGTAAACAGTTTGCTTGCGAGGCCGCCGTGTATCAGTCTCTTGGTGCTTGAAATTAAGCTGCAACAGATTGTGTAAAGGGCTAAGTCCAGGTCCAGTTCGAGAACTGATGTATATCATTCTGCATGATCCGATCTCGACCCTCGCTTGGCGTGCTGTTGTGGAACGTTTGCTCGATGCAGGGATGCATAATCGTCGCGTCTTGCGTTTCCCTGTGGGACTATAACATGACATTGTGCGCCTTATTTCCAATCTAGTGTTACATTGCAATTGCCACCTTTTACTCGCAAGATCCTGATTCATCGTCAACTCAACAATGGCCCAACTTAACGACTTACCAGACGAACTCGTTGCCCAAATCATCAGCTACAACGTTCCTCCAGTGCTCCGATCGCGCGTCGACTTCATCCAATTCATGAGAAACGGCGCCTCATCCAAACGCCTCCTACGCCTCACCAAAGATACCTTCTTCAGAACCTACAAGCACAAGGTTGATATCACTTGCATCTACACAGCCTTGTCGCCACGCTGTGCATACACCCAAGTCCATACCGACGGCATCCTGGCAGCTCGAAGGAGTTTCTGCAACCAGATTAGAGACGCCAACTTGAGACTGCACGTCTACTACCCAGCGAGCATCGCGATTGCCGTTCAGGAGCTGAAGGGGGCCTTAGAGAGATATGGACAGTTGAGAAGCGTTCGAATTGGCCTTTTCATGGGAAGTTGTGAAGTCGCGGATGAGCTGAGCGAGAAGGTCCGGGAGGTCCTGGATCTGTACCGGCCCAGGACTCGGAAGAGGCTCGAGGCTTATCTGACAACGGACTTGATGGGTCATCAGGTGGTGAGGTGCTCATCGACGACGTGATCCACAGCGAGCGGCCGATAACAGCTGGACTTTTGATAGATGGGTACTGGGTGGGTGGCAGCAAGGCAAAACAGCAGGGCATCCATAGTTGGTGATCATAGTTGGTGATAGGTCATCAGGTACTCTTTGACAGTCAGTCGCTACGGCCAGTGTTATCGTTCCAGTGAATCTTAGATAGCGTAAGGATGTTCTTTGCTGTGTATTGTCATCGTGATAATTTGCGAGAGCTGCAGAAAGTACATGTCCCAGGGCTTTTGCATGGTCAGTGCAGCCGGTAAACGGAGGTCCGAGGGTGCCTCCAGCGAAGCCATTGCAGCTCCAAGTCGACCAGACCTCACATAGCACATAGCCCTACAACATGGCGTCTGGATACGGCTTGACAGGAGGTATGCGCACATAGCCGTCATGAACTCCCCGAGCGCACAACTCTACCTCACTACCGCCATCTACACCGACAGCAACCACCGCTAATTCATGATACCTCGCCAGGTCCCTCGCGCTGCTTTCCCTTTTGGCAGGAGGTTCTAGCCTGCTACGTCGTAAACACAAACGCCGAAGACGACTCGGGTAAAGTGAAGTGTCAGCCAGTCCTGGAGGACTACTACGAGTGCCTGCACCACAGAAAAGAGGTACACCCGTCGACTCGACACATGCCCAGGCGAGGCACATTCACTAAGCGAAATCTACAGGCCTCCAAGATCCTCGCCCTCCAAGCCGCATACCGAAGACGAGAAGCATCCACACCCCGAGACGACGCGCCTAGTGCAGGCCAAATACGAAGTCTGGGACTGTTGGAAGCAAGCGATGCCGAGAAGAACGTGAAGCATGGAAACCTCCTGCCTTCGTTTGGGAGCAACAACCCCAAGGGAGCGGAGGGAAAGGCCTAGGAATCAGATTCTACGAGGCAAAACCCGCGTTGTGTAGATATATGGGTATGAACGAATGGCAAACGGGCGAAAGGCAAGAGCTTAGTAGTCCGATGAAGAGCACCGAGTTGAGCTACATGGCGTATGGTTGTGTGCTTATGATACATTCTCCAGCGTCCCATCGGCTTTGCAGGCAAAAGCCGCATACCGTCCGAACCGTTCACCGACCTTATCCGAGATGACCTCTAGCATATTCACCTTCTCCGGATATCCCCCCAGTCCCCGACTTTCGTCAGGTGTCTTCGCCAGAACCTGGTGGACATAAAAGTGCATATCCACAAGGTAGCCGAGCTCGTCGCCAAGTGCAGGTCGGAAGTCGCATGATTCGAACATACTCATCCTCTCTTCCTTTGGCACTGGCTTGTTCGTGGCGCTGCTGAGGATAAAGGTACATAGCTCGTATCTGCGACTCAGGAGTGTGCCGGTGCGCATAAATTGTGCTAGTAGAGCTTGACCGTGAACATAGTTGTTCTTGATGACGGGCTGGAAGAGCTGGGAGATATTGTCGATGATGAGGAGGTCACCGGGTGGTGCTTTTGCAAGTGTCACGACTGACGCTTCTTCAGGAGCAGCTTTGTCAAGCTTTGGGAGCGAGTCGAGCATGTCTATTATCTCCTCGTCACTGTCCTCTATCGTGCTCTTGGGCGCGGCTGGGGTGGCAGGCTTTGGAAGTGCAGCAGCAGTGGCAGCCTCGGTCTTTAATCTCTCTTCCACCTCTGCCAAAGCCTCCGTAGCTCCAACATGGTCAAAGACTTTTGTAATCTTGACTCGATCAAGCACCTCCAATGTCTGCTGCTCGCTCGCGTCCTTCATCGATGCTTGCAGCATCTGGTAGAGACGACGCACATCGAATGACAAAGTGCTATCTATGATTGTCGCAGTCGCCCTAGGTGAAGAGCGGATGTGTGAAGACACGAGACTTTGCACGAGCTCTTTCGTGCCATGTTGCGCTGGAGATGTGATGCAATGAACCAAGCCATAGTCGAAGCCGCCATCAAAAGCACTGTCGACTGCTTTGACACCTGTACAGAGGCGTTGCTGATTCGTGTCTTGATCGAAGTAGTTTTCTGCCTCCTGGTCTTTGTCCAGTGAAGGCTTCCACTGATTAAACGCCACTTCAGGTGGCGCAATTGTGACCATGTTGGTCACTCTTGCTCTGCAGGTTTAAAGAGTCGACCATGGCGTGTTTGAGAGATTGAGGTATGGAGCTTTTGTCATCGTCGTTCGCTATTCATGAAGTTGTGTTTGAGCTGGAGAAATGCAAGTGAATGTAGATTCCAAAGTTCCTTCCCTGATACTGGCTGACTGAGCTCGCTTCTCACGCTTTGGGAAAGTACGACCACGGGCAGGTCCGACCTACAACATATAACAGCGCCTCATAGACATCTCCCTCGTCTACCTGCAACAACCTGCAGTCATGACAGATGTCAACAAGATCCCAACCATCGACATAGCTCCCTACTTCGACCCGACTGCTCCCCCGGACAAAAGCTCAGATCGTTACGCAAGTCAAGGCAGCCTGCACCGAGTATGAATTCCTGCAAGTTCATTATGCTCGTACTAGCGAATGTCTTGATGTGGTAGCGCAGGAGCACGTTTTCGTGGTCAACCTGGGTGATCTGACGCAGAAATGGACGAAAGGCGTATACCGATCGATAGAGCATCGTGTCATCAACGCCAGTGGAGGCAACAGATATAGCGTTCCATGCTTCTACGAAGGTGACTTAGCTGCGACCAACCCTTCCGATCCATCCAGCACCAAGGGTGAGACAGTCGAGGAGCATGTGCAGAAGAAATGCTTGTGGCTTTGTGCATGGGTGTCATAGGCTATATCTATAAGTCAGCTTCTCGTCGCCTTTCCTTGCCTCTTCTGAACCAGCCCTCTTCGCCAATGCCAGCAGGCCCAGCTTTCGTGCTAAACGCTGACCAAAATGATCAGGCGCAGGAATGTCTCCAACGAGCTCTTCGCGCTCCTTCTCCTCGTCGCTCCAGCTCCGCAGTACGTTATCTCTGTATCGGTTTTCCCTGATCAGGAAGATACGGAAAAGGACGAAGCCAGCAAATGAGATCAAGACGCAGATCAGTAGGCTGAGGAACGACCTGAAGTAGCCAGTCTCTTCACCTTCCGGCGTGAAGAGGATTGACATGAAACAGCCTGCCAAATTGCCCCACCCATTGATACCGAGCAGGATCGCTCGTTTCCCAGGCTCTGGCGTGTTGTTGGCGAGCCATGCGACAGTCAGTGGCGAGGCTATGTATGAGCCGGACAGTAGGACACATAGCGAGAAATATCGTAGCCAGTAGTTTTCCACCGACGACAGTAAGGTCATCATTAGGCCTATCGCCAGTAGAAACAGGCCCCAGAGGATGGGTGTCAATCGTTTGCGACTGCGATCTGAACGAATTGTAAATGCGAAGAGTGCCACCGCACCGAATGCGAAGGGCGGTGCTGACAGCAGATTTGACGCCGCGGGAGATAGATTCAGCGATGGTGAAAGCTCTTTGACCAGGATCGGCAAGAGAACCCCAAACGCTGTTGCTGGTATGGCGCTGAGGATGTTGACGAAGAGCAGGTGCCAGATTTTGTAGTTAAAGACAGCGGACAAGATATCCTGCCTACACAAGCCGGAGTCCTCCGTTATAGGATGATGAGGAACGCGTGGTGATGTTCTCTGTAGGGCATCATGAACATCGTTCCCACCTAGGAGTCGGTCATGATCATCTTCCCCGGTGCCTTCAGCTTGGGTCTGTGCCGGTCCTGTTCGGTCGCCCATTGCATCGTACCTGTCTGCGCTGGAAGGACAGTCCTCATTCCACTTGCGCGGCTCACTTGTTGCGAGCGTATCAACGAGCATGCGCTGCTCTGCATGTTCTCGCTCCTCCTTCGTGAAGAACCACGCCGTGTCGGCAGATCGTGGCAGCCAGAAGAAGCCTACCAATGCCACCGCCATGGTCATGCAACCTTCAATCAGGAACAACATCTCCCAGCTCTTCAATCCGTCCGGCCGGTCTTCCTGTCTTGTAGTAGGTGGCAGAGACGGACCAGCCCCACCATCTCCGTGTCCCTCGAAATGCGAGAAGACCGCCCAGCTGAGGATTCCCCCAAGCATGCCCGACACAGCTGACATGCCATAAAAGAACCCCAGCCGGAACGCAAACTCATACTTGGTGTAGAACAGACTCATGTACGATACAGTAGTGGGGTAAAATCCGGCCTCCAAGACCGCCAGCATCACTCTCAGCACAATCAAATGCCACCTCTTACTCACAAGGATGTGCAGAATCGTGGTGAGACCCCATATACTCATGCAGGTGGGGACATATCTCCTCATGCCGAATCTCCTGCCCAATGCCGCGCCGACGGGCTGGAGCAGCACAAAGACAAAGAAGAAAACGGCCATGGAAGTGTTGACGTCGCTGCGGGAAAGGCCCGTGTCGTGCGTGAAGCCGGCTGTTTCTGCATTGCCGATGTTGGATTTGTCCAAGCTGTTGAGGAGGAAGAGGAGAGCGAGGAAGGGCAGGAGGATCGTGTCGAGTTTGCGGACAGTGCGGCGGTCGAGCGATATGTTCCTGTCGTTGGCGGTGGCTCTGATATTTCGCTCCCTTTCTCCGATTAATCTCTGCTCCTCGTCGTTGTGTTCGTGCGAGCGACTGTGGGCGGTCATGTCCTCCGCCGCCGCCGCTTCTTCTTCTTCCAAGGATCCTGAATCTGTCCGCAGCTTCTGGAGTTCATAATCACTTTCGTCGCTTGGCATACTCTACCTGAATGCATCTCGCGACCATCTTGATCAGCAGCTGCCGGTCACGCGCTGTGTGCTGCGCTCAAGGATGTTCGTTCGGACCAGTACACTACCTCCTAAGCCTGGGGGGTAGAATCCTGCCGACCACGGGTCCCGAGCTTTATGAGGCTGGGCCACCGTCGGCGAAACATGTGCGAGATATGCGTAAAAACATGTTGACATGCTATCTACTCGTGTCGTTCATCATCACAAATCACATCAAGTTCGCCACCCAATGCCTTGCTATGCCTCGCTGAGACGAAATAACCGAATATGTCCCGCTATCACCTATCCGCAAATATTCTGCCATGTCCTGGACTACCACCTAGTACCTGATGCTACGCCTCGTACATGAATGCCTTGCTGGCCTCTCCACCACAAGCCCTCTCGAGTGTCAGGAAAGCAAAATGGCTACCAATGACTGGCCTGGCGAAGAAGTTCGGCCCTGGGAAGCCGCCATCATCTTCTGTCTTATACAGGTCGGTAAAAGGCCGATCAGTGCTCGTCTCATTCAGCCACTTCGCGACCCGGTCCAAGATCTGGGCTCGAACCTTCTTGCTGGACACAGCAGCAGCTTGGAACTCCCAGTCGCTCTTGGTATACAAGTGGCGGCTGTCTAGTGGAAGACCATACTTCTGCATTGCTACCTCGTACCACCGAGACTGTGTGGTGTAGATGTGGTCCGGGATGAAGTTGCTTGAGTCCTTGCTGTGCGACATGAGGGGCTCCTGAGCACCAGCGCGGTGCAGATCAAGGCCGCTCGATGAGGCGTTCGATGCTTGATGGAAGCAGAGCAACGCGTCCGCGTACAAAGAGTAGATTGTGGTCCAGCTTCCCTGCCAGTTGTACGCCAGCTTGGCTCGACCACCATCATGAGCGATGCCCTCCTTCTCCCACGTCTTGATGTACGACTCGCTGATACTGCGGTAGTGCTCTGCATCTTCCTTCTCTCCAACGAGCTCAGCAAGCTCACTCATTGCCTTGATGCCAACAATGCCCTTCAGTGCCAAGTTGGTCATTAGCGGCAGCCAACCAGCAAAGTCGTCGGTGCAGAGCTGGTTCTCTGGGTACAATGAGAACTTAACGAGGTATCCAGTCCATTGCTTCCACAGGCTGTACGTGCGAGACACCCATTTCTCCGCTTGACGCTTGGAGGCAACGCCGCCCCACTGATCGTCCAGGCCGTAGATACCCTCTCGTGTCTCCAGGACTGCTGGCAGGGAGAACGGGCTGACACTGTCAGAGGCCTCAATGCTCGCAATGTCCTTCGGCTTGCCCAGAGCGCTCCATGGAGACTGTGCCTGCTCTTGCGAGTCGTACTTCAGACTGTTCACCAATGCTAAACCCATGATCAGCATATCTCCGCATTCTTCCACTGGCATGTATTCGTCTCTGCCATCTGGATGCCCTGTCACATTCGGGAAGGACGCGCCGAGGTCGTGCATCGCGTAGTCGTTCGGGTACTGGCCGCTAAGCATATGTTCGAGCAGTGGCTCAAGCATATACGCGAGCCATTTCGGGTTGGTATAGAGGAAGAATGGGAAGGCAGGGAAGATGACGTCAATTGTTTGGCAGTTGCCATCGCTGCTGATTTCCTTCAGGAAGAGGATCGGGTTGTCTGGAGTTCCGCTGAAAACAGTGCCTCCGAGTACCTGTCTGGCGCTGAGCTCGACGATATCCTTGTAGCTGTCGCTGCCGCTGGCATATGCATCTTTGGCGACCTTCGTCGAGTAATTAGCTGCCAGTATGAAGGCATGCTTATAATCATGATAGTGGAACGATGTCAAAGCGTCGTCCGTGAAGAAGTACGACTTCCACAAAGGCCTCATCATGGTCAATCCGCGTGCCGAGGCGAACTGGGTGACTGGGTCTTGGATGTGAGCTATTGTGAAGAGTACGCTGTCCTCCACATATTCGTCGGTGTACCCTCCGCTCAGATTGAAGGATTTGCTGAAAGCAAACACAGGCTCCTCATCCATGATGCTTCGGTACGAGTCGTCAACGGTGTTCTCGAGAGAACCAGTCCTCGAGAAACGTTGCCGCAGCAGATTCGAAACGCCGCACTCATGGTGGGTATCTGCAGGTCCAGTGAAGTGCAGTGAACCCCATTCTGCGCGATCGTTCCATTCCGTAAAGAGCTGCTCGTTGCTCCGCTTGACTCTCCAGGTCTTCAGTCTCTTGTCGCTGTCGTGCAGGTCCCACTCAATCCTGGACCCGCGGTTCCCGCTGACCCACTGACCATTCACATCAACGTAGATATCTACATTGAAATTGCCGGCTACATGGATGCTCAAGTAGCTGGCCGGGATCGACTGCCGCAGAGTCGACGTGGGCGTGATGGGAGAAAGGAAGGACAGCACGATCTCGACGCTGCCGTTCGCGGATTTCGAAGAGGGGATGGCGTAGGTCAGGTTGGTTGTGGAGGCATCGTACTGAGCGCCGAGATAGTGTGGGAAGGCAACGGTGTAATGTGTGCTGTCACGATCCAAGCCATCATGTGGTCTTCCTAACAGAGGATAGACCTTGGAGGTGTCCGGGACAGAAGCAAGGACACTCAAGCCAACCTGGTGATGGTTTAGGACATGGAGTCAGCTGTCAGTCGCATACAATGCTTACAGATTGTCCTGTCCAGTGCATTGGCCATTTCGACCACGGCTCATCACGCGCGTTGGCCAGCCACGTGGAGAGGTACGGGTTGCGTACGATGAGCGGCAGCACTGGAGGCGTCAGCGTCGATGCGCTGCCGAAGCTCAGCAGACTCGCCGCCGCCGCCGCCGCCGCCGCTAGGACAGTGCCAGCGCGCATGATTGGGCAGTGTGATAAGGACCTCAACAGACAACACGATAATAAACACGCACGGAGAGACGTGAGAGGGAGTGTGTTTGCAGGAGCTTTTCCGTGAGCGTGAGCCTGAGCGTGAGCTCTCATCCCACCACCCAAACACAAACACACCGACCAACCTTACTTGAAGCTACTGTACAGTACGCGGCAAAGGCAAGGTCGTCTGACGCGCTAGGTCAAACCGAGGCCACGATGTCGAGTGCTCACGGTTGTGGGTGGTCAGGTGTTGGTCGGTCACAAGGCATCTTCCTTGACGATCCCCGGACCTGACATCAGTGGATGGATTGTACCTTACCGCGATCTAACGTCTCGGCTATCCACGTCCGCTGATGTTGTGAAACACTCCAATCCTTGGACGGCGGAAATGATCTCCGTTGCATGATCAATCGAAGAAATGTTGACATATACAGGTGCCGATGAGGGCGTGTTCCTGATTTCCCATCGCACCGGTTTGACCTAACCATGATGGAGCCGTCGTGGTCTTCATCCCAGCTCGATGAATCAGCCGAGCTTCTGCCGGCAAAGCATATCCAATCAGGGCGCACATATGGCAATGCTCCCTGAGGCTCCTCATCGCTCGACGGTATGATCCAGCACAGTGTAGTACGTAGATGCGAGCGAAGAGCCGCGGGCGGTACAACGTGTTTGGCGGCAATGAAAAGATACTGTTTCCTACTGACAGCCCAGATCCAATGAACCATTCTGCAGGCACTGCAAAGCCAAGGCCTTGCTCCGGCGTGCAGCTCACATCCTCAAATGCCATGTGCATCCTGCATTCGCCTCGCCTGCAGCGGCCGCCTGCCAACGTGTCCTGATAATGCACGCTGCAAACGCAAACCGGGCGGCTTGCTCTGCCTCATCGATCGATCAATTGGTCAACCCTACATCTTCGTTCTCGCTCATCAAGAGCATCAGTCAGCACACCGTCGACCATGACGATGGACCTCCAAGGATCTACACTTCTAATGTGAAGCTACTCCTTGCGAAGGTGTCGACTCTGGAATACTGGCAGCTCTTGCTGATCAATAGCTCCGGCGGGTGTTCGCATGACTTCCTATACGGGGAAACGCATGTGGTCCTCCGCAACATCGAGATCTTAGCTTTGATCTATGGTGGTTGTTGCTTCATGCCGGTGCCAAAAAGCTGCCCTGACCAATGATAACCGTTTCTGTCGTGCCATGGGAAGCTCTGCCCTACCTGCGTACCACTCACTCGTACGCATGGTGGCAGTAACTGGATTGCCGCAGCGTCGAGCTCAATTGCAGTTTGTAGGCAGTCCCAGCGGCATGACCGCAGGCACGGCTCGGGTGCAAGTTCACCAAACTGCTTTGAGTCGCTGCTCTGCCCTGCGGTTCAAAATAAGGTTGTGGTGGACCCTCGAGGGTGATCACTGACAAAGGGAGAGGAACAGATCTGAGCGGCTGCTCGTTGTATCGACAGAATCGTGTAGACGGACCGACGGAAATGGTGTCAGCACCAAAGGCACAATAACTGTGA
Organism: Nothopassalora personata; assembly: GCA_033816765.1. Lineage (NCBI taxonomy): Eukaryota > Fungi > Ascomycota > Dothideomycetes > Mycosphaerellales > Mycosphaerellaceae > Nothopassalora > Nothopassalora personata. Next base: position 2,633,519 of record CM066287.1, on the reverse strand, counting down.
TAATATCTATGAACTGCATCAGGCCGGAAGAACGGTTGCCAAGAGGCTTGAGAGTTCACGCCCCGCTGGCAGTCGTTTGTGTCGTCATACTCCTCTGCCATCAGATGCACCACCACTGCACGCTGTGATTTGCTGAATACCCGTCTTCTAGCGACCGAAACCAAATGGCCAGCACGTCCAGCTGCAAGGCAATGGTCGACATGGCGCTCTTGGCCGCGACTTTCTGCCTCACGGCTAATGCTAACTCCTCCGCCTCGATCACGCATTACCTTATCCTATCAGCCGCAGAGCCTCGCCATTGGCATGTTGCTAATGCTGGACCAGCCAGATGCAGACGACGGCGTGATCTGCAAGCGGCTAGCCGATGTCGACTCGGTTCGCTGGTCCATGTCGCGTTATGACATTATTCTTCTGGTCCTGCACCTGCTTTCCGTTGGCGTCTAAAAATTCACCATGCCGGCATCGAACAGGTTGGCTGTGGCCACAGCTCAGGCTCAGATTTACCGCCAGCGAGGTTGACAGCTTCCCATCGAGAGAGCTTCCCTGAACGAGCAACTGCGTTTTACTCGCCAAGTCATCGAAGAACCGCCGGGCCAATATTGGTGCGTGGTACGTACCGTGCAACATTTATTCCGGCTTATAGAGCCGCAAGCTGGTTGTATGCCCGTTTCAGATGACGCATCCTCGAGACAATACGTCGTCAACTGACGACAATTCATATTCTCTTTCCACTGGTCCCGGGCGACATCCTCCTCTGGTGATCGTCTCTGAACGTGGGCGTCATAGTGAGGCTTCGAGACGAATTGTGCGCGCGCAGGCTGCACGAGCAAGCGCGGCTCAGAGCAGAGAAACCCGTGCTAGGAACAGGGAGGACCGACATAGGGAAGGTCCGCAGTCACCAAGCGAGGGTACTTCGATCCCGCCTCTACAAGTTCCTCCTAACCCGAATCCGAATACAAATGCGCAGAATGTGCAGGTCGCTGAACCGCCACAGCTTGCGCAGAATCAGCAAAGCCAGGATCTGAGTCATAGCAACGATGAGGAAGGAGCGACAAGTAGCAATCCGCTGAAGCCACTAATGGACTGGATCACCAATGTTTTGCACCTGTCGGCTGCTTCATTCGCAGCAGGCGCTGTCATGCTTGCTGGTACCGGTATGCCACAACTAGGCAACGCGAGCAACGTTCTCTCATCAGCGGGAGGTATGATCTCGGACAATGGCGATGCGATGGAGGGCGTCGAGGTTGCAGGTGGAATCTTCAACCGTCGTCTTCCAGTTGCACTCCCAAGGGGATTCGCAGCACTTCAAGGCCGGATTCAGATTTCAGACCCCTTTCTGGTCCTGTTGAGTCGCACCGCATGTATCGACTTTGCCAGTCCGGGCGTCGAAAACCGCTTGCACGAGCTTCTGTTCGACATTGTCATGACGTCCGCAACCGCGTCCATGACAAACACCGATCAGCCTGGCCATCCCATTCAGAGTCATCTGCGCATTGCCTGCACTTGTCTGACCATATTCCAAGGCCAGCGTGCTGATGGCCAGACTTTCGCCTCCGACCAGAAGTATAACTCGGGACTTGCGGCTGCTTGGGCAGAGGTGATTATGCTGGACCAGAACGTGCTCAAAGAACCCAAATCGGCAGAGGCGGCTCTATGGGCTATCTTCATCATCAGCGTGACATGTGGCTCGACAGTGGCCTTCTTCCAACAGCTCTTATGGGGCCTGATGCAGGATTTACAGCTGCAGTACTGGGAGCAAGTACGGAAGGTGCTTCTGGATTTCATATATCCTGGCAGCTTCCTAGATGCGCCATGCAAGAAGTTCTACGACAGTCTCAAAGATCGCGAAATAGCCCACGGCAGCCCGATGGTGACGGCGTGAGGCGCGTCAAGCTTGAAAAGGCAAGCTTATAGCGTATGCTTTTCTTTCTAGTATACGAGGTTGGGTACAATCGGCCAATCTGTCCATGGCCGTCCAGGTGATGACAGATGCATTGGTGGAGTATGCTGCATGGCATGGAAGCTTAGAACGGCATAAATATGCAAGGCGTCCCGCGCACCTGAGACCGGCTACAGGTGCGGCTGCACGGCGATTGTGATGGTATCCGTCGATGCATGGCTGCAAATGTCCACCGCTTGGAGGCGAAGAGTGCATCTTCGGCCTGCGGAGGAGGAGGAGGAGGAGGAGGTGGTGGTGGTGGTAGCCTAGAGTGACCCTGTCAATGTTGCAACGCGATGTGCACAAAATATACAGCAAAAAGTGCGCAGAACCGGAAAGAAATAAGTCGAGAACCAGAACAACCAGAACATTTCAGATATGAAAACCACGCTTCTGCTTTAAACCTGATTTCAGCGAAAGCTAGAACTAGCCATCTAATAACATTCCCCATGCACTCGACGCGGTTCGAGCCTTCTGCACAGGCAGCAGTCAAGCACGTGGTGGGTTCGTTCACTGCGCCTCTGCACCACCACGACCACCGACCGGGAATGCATGATCTACGGTGCATAGAATGGAACCCTTGAAGTCTTCGCCAAACAGCGAAGCGATGCTGGATCTGTATTAGATGGGCAGATTTGGACATGTGGGCTGAGAACGCGATTGCCATTTTTGGTGAGTAGCGCAACTCTGTTTGGTGTGTTTTGCTCGTCGCTACAAGGCCGCTTCGGTGGCATGCAGAACGATGATGCGATTGATCCGTATGATCTTGTGAGGACTGTGTTGAGCTCGCTGGAGGCGGCGCTACCTCATACTCCTCACCAACCTTTTTTTTCCCATGGGACGGACGCGTTGGGTCGCGGCGGGGTTTCTCGCCGAGGCAGGACCTGCGGCCAACCCTCTACGGGTGTGCAGACGTCTTCCAGAGGCTGTCGACAAGCGAGCCTTCATCGAAGGTGAAGTGATGGCTTGATGATGTTTTCAATGTCCTGCCGCCCTCCGTCTACCTTTTCCCCGGCGACATTTCGCGGGAGGGAGTTCAAGGGCTGACACAACCCGTGCGTACTTCTTGTCGTGTGGCGCCTACGTATAGACGTTGACTGTACCGTTCAATCCGGGACTGGGTCTCTGTCCTGATCATCCTGGACACGACGAGCATGCACCTTCACCATCTAGGCTCGAAAGCAGTCAGTGCCAAGCAGAACAACCACGGACCGTGGGCGACATAGTACGGTTGATCGCTGACATCTAGGACTTCTGGCTTCCGTGCTAGCTACAGTCGCGCTTTCTCGTGGGTGCCGAGTATCCCAGAACCCTACAGCACGCCGATCTGGGTCCACGGTGTCGGTTGATGAGCATGGCAAATACAAAGGTCCTTGTTCTCACCGGCCGTCGTGCTTGAAGCACCTTCGCAATACCCACTTCTCCCAGTACTTTCGCTTCAAATTGTCCACCCTGATATCATCGTCGCGAAGCTCAGAGGCGGCGTCCGACTGCCGTTCCTCGCCACAATTGCACCAAGGAACCGAAGAAGGGGTATTGGGAGAGTTCAGATTCGGAAAGTCCATATCATTGGCCGCCGGACCGTGCTCGTCGTCAGAAGCTGCACTATTGTCGTCCTCATCAGTGTCACGTTGCGATTCACCTGAAGACGTGTCATGGATCGCTGATCCAGGATCAGTCGGTGATGCATCCTCGTCCTCACTCTCCGTATCACTGTCAATCGGCGGCACTTCGGCGCCGGCCATTTGAAGGTACTCTGGCGAATTGTAGTATGCCGTATAGCCAACTCTTCTCAGGCTCACCCATTGCAAGTGGCGCAATTCGTTTCGAAGAAAAGTCAACACTTCACGCCAAGCGCTTCCCTCCTTTAGATGGACATCTCGTAGCCGTACTCCCCTTAGCTTCTCCTTGTGTCGTTTGAGGAAACCGATGATCTCTGCATCTTCCAACTCCCATCCGTTGATGCCAAATGCCACCAGATCATCCCATTTGACATTGTGGAAGATGCTCTCCAGTGATGAAGTCAATGGGCGGTGGGAAGGAAACCCGATGTGAATAGCCTTCATCTTCTTGGCCTTGGAGAAGACAGCTTTGAAAAGATCCGAGAGGTCCTGGAGCTTTGCTTCGAGATCTTCACTATCATCAAAATGTAATGTCAAGCAGCATAGGCGTTCAGCCAACGATTGGAAAGAATTGGGACCAGATAACTTCAAGAACTGAGCACTGGTCGGGCTGAGCATGGGTAAAGAAAACCGATTCCACTCCATATTGCTGGAGTCAAGGAGCGCTGTGCCGACTGTCCGTGCTGCGTGCGAACAAGCAGAAGTCCAGTCCAGGTTGATCACTGTCCGTGCTTCCTCATGTCGTTGTAGATACTCGGAAAGCATAGCATCTTCTCTGTTCGCTACCCGGAGGATCTGGACAAGCTGCAGGGAGGTAAAGCTGGCTATTGCCTCCTTCAGTATCCGAGCGTCCTCCTTCAGAGCAATCGTCTGTCGCCACATGTTAGTTTTGGTCGTGATGCTAACTGCGAACGCGCTCGCGGCGCCTCACGTACCGTCCGCTGCTCTCGAATCTTGTCTCGCAAGGCTAAAGAGTCTACTGCCTGCACCCCTTCCTGGCGGAGCTCTGACTGCAGTCTATCAAAGTCACTCAGCTCTGCAAGCCGTCAGCGATGCCCGAAAACCCACGACCCGAAGACAGACCTCCTTTCACAAAGTACGGTACCAGATAGGTGAATCGTTTTACGTGACAAGCTAGATGCTTCCAATGCGACAGCCGCTCAAGCTTCTTCAGACCGTCTTTTGAGAAGCGAGTGGCGACTCTCGCGAAGAGAAAAGGCGCTCCAATCTGCTCGAAAACTTTACAAGACAGTCGGAAGTTGCCGATCGTCGAGAGAGAGTCTCGCACAGATTCTCGGGAAGGGTCGGGCGGCTCTAGGCTTTCGACACTCAAGAATTGCCGACTGGCGATTGCTTTATCGATGGGTAGGGCTTGTTCGTGATTTGGCTCGATATAGCTGAGAATGAGCTTGAAGAGTTCCACAGGCAGTCCTCTGGGCAGCGGGTGCGATGCGGCCTGGTAGTCCATGGCGGTGTCAGAGTAGCAGATTTGCTGACGAGAAGTGAGTGCGGTAGCCCCAGGATAGATTCGTCGCGAGGGAACATTCTTTTCCACAGAGCTCGGCCGGCCTGGTTTGCTGTCGGTATGGCACGCGGGTCGGAACGTCCTGGGGGGGTCGTGCCACAGAATGTGATGAGGGAAGGGGAGGCGTAAGTACTGTAGCTCAAAGCAATCACCTCATGACAGTGCCAACGTACCTCCTATGCAAGACCGGCGTCATGGCTGCAAAAGGTGAAGCAGACTACATATGTACAGGATGCAAGCAGCCACCACGGGGAGTGACGCCCGACGAATGAAAAGCACACTCGTCAGGTAGCTGCAGTATCAGGTGACCTTTTCTATATGCGCGATTGTAATCGGAACGGCGCGAGCGCGTGCGGCGAAAGATTTCTGGATCATCAGCTCCACGTCGACGATGCTTGATCCCGGCTGGCGTCGTGCGCTGGCACTATAAGAATGACGAATCGGAGAATGGAGGACCGTGCCAGCATCAGCTACAGTGAAAAGATGATAGGAAGCACCTCTACGTCGTGTCGGACCCGGCGGGCCTTCGTCTGCAGGATTATCACTTTAATTCTGCTGAATCGAAGGCTGTGATGTATTTGCAGCAGCTTCGGGTGTCGGTTGAGGGTCTGATGCCTAAGGTGTTACAAACACTGACGGCTAATCTCGACGGTGCCTCTTTACCGAGCATCTGTGTCAGCTTGAATCGGGAAGCAGAATCGACGGCCGGCGCGGACATGTGACCGCTCGCGGGACTGTGAGATGTGTGCCAAGATTTCAGAAGTGAGGTTGGTGATGCACCTGAAAAGAGATGGGAATGCGAGTTGACATGAAAGGACGAATGAACGTGGCCCCCTGCTCTGTGATGTGCGCGGGCCGTCACGCCGACGGTGTCATTCAACGTCACGTCGTGAGTTGCTACGCTACGCTCCTGGACATAGTCAAGCCGGTGATGGCTGCCTCTGATGCCTTCACATCTTGCCGCCGGATTTACGGGCCAGCTTTTCCCGAATCGCAGTACTGCTAATTTTGCTGTCAAAGCCTTCTTTCGTAACCGCTCCTTGACCTTCCTCCTCGGCTTCCAGAACGTCAACTTCGAAAACATCAAGCTCCTTCCACCCTAATTCCTTTCGCTTGTCGTTCACAGCCTTCCCACCCGATCTCGTCTCTGCACTGATGACTAGCGCAGATATCTTCTCATCGGTGATGGTAGGTCCAAAGGCGTCTTGGATCTCTGTACATTTGACGACCAGACCATTCGGATAGTGTATATCGATCGACTTCCCGTTAGGCTCAGGGTCATCTCGTATGCTTGCATGTCGCTGGCCAGAGGAAGCTGGCTGCGAAAAGTCCAATATAGCATTGAAGAATGTGGCTACAGCTTTCTGGCGATCCGTCCAGCTCTCTACCAGATTGGCGTACTTCTTGTTGACGAGCAATTGCTCACCAGTGATGCCAATCGTGGCACTTCGTTCCTCGGCCTCATCCGCGTCGTCAACGGCAAATATTGTCATTGTAATGAGGAGCTTGTGGCCAATGTGTAGATGATCCCAAGTACCTCCAACGGCAACGTTGTGGTGACGCTCGTATGTAGGGGCCTCAGGTGCCGTTTTGTTTGGTGCTTGCGCTTCGGGGTTCGATGTCGTCGTAGCCACATTCGAGCCAGAGTCGCTGTGAACTTGTGCAATCTCGCCACCACTGGCCCTCGCCATTGCAAACTCCTTGAACATGCTCTCGCCGGATTGAGATTCCATACCAAAAGCAAATTGCCATTGTCTCCCTGACTTTGCCAAGGTCTCGATATCGATGACTGGGCCGTATGGCGTCTTTGCAGTGGACTTTGGGCCTCCCTCTGCCGACCAGGCGACCAAGATGACTCGCACGTCCACTCCGTCGGAGTCTTCAATGTTGATGTTCTCCTGTGTCGCGATGATGGTGATGAGTTTGTACAGGCCTGCGACAAGAGCTTGTGTCTGGTCGTACAAACTCGACCGTGGCTTTGCATGTGCATCAAGCAGATAGGGGCATGCCAATGCTATCTCTAATATTGACGCCTTGCTCGTCTCGGACGAGTGGGCGGCGACCTCCTTGAGCACATCATGGAGCGTCTCGCCGTAGGTCGACTTCAGCGCTGATGCTATCGCTGGTGATGTCGCAGGTGGAAGTAGCAGTAGGTATCGTGGCGGCTCCCCTGACAGCACTCGTTCCAGGGACATGGCTGCTTGATGATGTTGGGTATCGCCGCAGTCGAGTCCGGGAGGATGGAAGGATTATATTACTATCATCACGGTCTTAAACCGCGCGCACCAGCACCCCAGTCCTCAAAGCCTGAGGCAGGTCCTCCCGCGACACATATATTCTCGCCGTATGAAAGACAAAGGTGATGAACGTCAGTAAATGAACGAGGTGGTCCTGATTGTGATGGTCTACCGAGGACTGACTGGGTCGAGGATTCTCCCGACGTGGGGCACGGTGCTGGTCGTGAAGCAATAGCCAAACATCGAACAGGCGATATGTTGTCGATTTGCTCGAACAAACATTAGGTGATGGAAACACTGAGGTCACTTTCGACGGCACGAGAAGGATGCCCTTTCATAGCCACCACCATAAACAGGGGCAACAAGTGCCGAGCGCTTCGTCAGGTCTGCTCCAATCTGCGCTAGGATTGGGGGCCGTCGCAGCGCCAAACCTTCGATCTGCTGCGGGAGTCTCTTCGACCACATCTGCAGGAACCGACAGCTTCTCGCAGGGCAGCGACGCCAACGTATCCAGCAGCAGCAGCCAGGAGCACGATGACATGGCACAGCATGTGAACAGCGGGCAGGGGCCCATTGGCACACCGTCGGCGCCATTGTCAGCATCGGAATCACCGCTGCCCAACGAGTCCCAGCAATCCAATAGAACTATTAGTACGCCCCGAAGAACACATGCCCACCGGCCGTCCGCCGACGTTCCCATCCCCTCCAACGCACCACCGCTGCACGGGTACAGCACGGCTCAGCAGCAGCAAACGAGCTCGTTCCAGGACTCGGCGTTCTCGGGAAGCGCTGCACCGACTGTCAGCGTGCAGCCGCAGTCGTCGAGTATCGTGCCCTCCAACGCCGGCTCTGCAGCGAACAGCACTCTCCCAGGCGCTCTGCAGCCTGCAGGCGGCGCCTCGAGACCGGCGACATCGTACACGGCACCCACCGCATCGCCCGCCATGCAGCACCCGCCGTTGCAGACGAATGCCTCGCAGTACGCCAACGCGCAAGCACCGCCGCCGTCGCGTGCCAACACGCTGCATAGCCATTCGCGCAGCAGTCCGGGCAACATGGACGGCACACACAAGTACATCCCCTTCAACCAGACGCCCACCCAGACGCCGGTGACGTCCAACCCGAAAGCATACAATCTCTCACACGCGCACACGCCCTCCACCGGTCCGTCTCACAGCCCTCTGAATCTCACAGACATACGATCACGCGCGATCTCGGACGCCAACGAAGGACCGCAGGGGACGGCATTCTTCAGCTACTCAGACTCGCCCACGAATTCGAACTACCTCGCACCGTTCCCGACATACGCGTATGACTGGTGCAAATGGCCTGTCCCAGCGGGAAACAGCGCTGGCAAGATGGCAGTGGGCAGCTACTTGGAAGATCCGCACAACTTTATACAAATCCTCGATACACAGATTACGCCGCATGAAACGAGCGGGCATGGAGGAGCGCCCTATGGTTTGGAGCACACCAAGGTCGCAGAGGCAACTTGCGCATATCCAGTGACGAGGATACTATGGGAACCGCCCAGTTCGCAGAAAACGAGCACTGACCTGCTGGCGACAAGTGGTGATCACTTGCGATTATGGAGCCTACCTGCACCCGGCACGCCGCACTCAACGAGCAGCATCAACCGTAGCGCGAGTACCAATACAAGGGAACCAGCGCCCCAAAAGCTGCAGCCGCTAGCGCTGCTATCCAACAGCAAGACGCCGGAGCACACTGCGCCTTTGACTTCGTTGGACTGGAACACGCTCTCTCCAAAGCTGATCATAACGTCCTCGATAGATACCACGTGCACGATATGGGACATTCCAACTTTGACTGCCAAGACTCAGCTCATTGCACACGACAAAGAGGTCTTTGACGTGCGATTCTGCGCCGGCTCTGTGGATGTATTTGTCTCCTGTGGAGCTGATGGCAGTGTGCGCATGTTCGATCTTCGAAGCTTAGAGCACTCTACGATCATCTACGAGCCGGCAGAGAAAGGCGATAAATGTAAGATATGGCACCCCACCACGTCCCGTCCACACTGACAATGACGTAGCTTCGTCCCCAGCAGCCTCGTCTCCAACAAAAGGCGGACAGACTCTCTCACTTGCCCCTCCATTATTGCGCTTAGCGGCATCACCGCACGACGCGCACTTACTAGCAACATTTGCTGCAGATAGCAACCTGATCCGCATACTGGATGTACGGCAACCCGGGACAGCACTACTAGAACTTCGCGGACATCAAGCAGATCTTCGCAGCATAGAATGGAACCCAAACCGACGAGGGATGTTGGCATCAGGAGCCGATGACTGCATGGTCTTGATCTGGGATCTATTGAACTCCCAAAATCAAGCCTCAGTACCAGCAGTGAACGGTAATGGAACTGGGGCCGAGCCACAAGCCAAAGGACCTTTCGCAAGCTGGAGATGCGAGTATGAAGTTGCGAACGTGTCGTGGTCACCCCAGAGTACCTTGACCCAACAGGGTGGTGACTGGCTCGGTGTATGTGCTGGAAGGGGCGTGTGGGGTGTCAAGCTCTGAGGCCGATGGTGGTATTTGGACCGGCATCAAGCATTGGGACGATGCATTTTCGAAGCAAGCGAGGCTTTGGGGAAAAGATCGGGGAACGTGGCTTTTCATATGCCACCATGCAGTAACGAAGCAATTATCGTGCCAGCCCATCCCTCAAATCCATCGCCTTCACCATTGAAGCTTGTTTGACGGCGCAACGACTTAGACGGGAAAGGTCTTCACCCAGGAAGCCACGCTGGTCTGCAACCTCCGCATCACACCAGCTTCCCGCCAGAAATGTCCAGCATGGTCGATCTGCTCCCACCCTGAGGAACTCGATACAGGTTGGCAAAGTCTCTCCGCCCATTGTCGTAATCTTTTTGCAGACGTGAAACCATCCTCCGCGCCGAAGATGATGCGAGTCGGCCACTGGAGCGATAACAGTCCCGATGATGGCTGGCCTTTCAACTCGGAATGGAATGCAGAATGCGAAAATGGCAGACCCGGTGGACAGATTATGGTCGTGAGTGGCAGAAGGACGGGGGACACCAGCAAATAGGCGACAGTGAAGCTGTGTCGATGATTAGGGTCACTTGACGCCGTGGTGGGCCCGTGGTTCTCAGTGCTGTGCTCTGAAAAGTTCCTAGGGTGACGGCGGAGATGTGGTTTCATGAGTGGTAGCACGTCACGTACAACGTCGACGCTTCGTCTCGAGTCTCGACTGCGTCTTCGATCTGATGCGTCGGTCTCCTCGCCGCCAAGCGTGACTGGCAATGCTCTTGGGTGAGACTTGTGCGGTGAGGATAGTTTAGCGTCTCGTCCTCTGCGGGGACTTTGTACATCGTCGGCCAGTGACAGTGTTTGAGTGGCGAGTTTGCGGGCTCGAAGGATGATCTCGGATGCTGCTGTGCCTCGCTCGGCGGTCTCAAAGCGCTGGACGATGGTTTCTACTGATGGCAGCCGGGCGAGGATCAAGGCGCCGAAGGAGTAGCCACCCAGCAGCAGGTCCAACTTCGGACTCTTCCTTGGGTCCAACAGATCCGCATTGGAGTCGATATTCGTCGTCGACATGATCGGACTCAGCGTATCAGAGTCGCCGGTCAGTTCGTGTACATGCTGCAGGTAGTAACATAGCAGTCCCACAACCGAACAGTAGTCCAGCACTTCATTGTTCCCAGTCCAGCTGGTCCGTCCCGCAGATTCTCCTGCGCCTCTGTAATACGTCAAAATTGGACGTTTGATCCAATGTCTGCCATCTGAAGCTTACCTGAAGTTGAACGTGACGATAAGAAAACTCTCGGACAGCAACGTCTCGGTCAAGGACAATACCACAGGATCGTCGTAGCATCCGCCAAGGGGCCCATATGGATGAGCTAGGACCGCTCCTCGGAGTCGTTGACCACTATGCTCAACCGAGAAGAACTTGGTCTTGTGATATATGCGGCAGTCGAGTGGTGTGTCGTCTTCGATCGATGGGATGGTCAAGGAATACACCGGCTCCATGGTCAAGCGCGGCCGACTACTCGATGACAGATGTGCGCATGTTGGCGCGATATCACAGCATAAAAGATGTATCCGTGAGCACTGCGACTACTTACTGCACCTGCCGTAGGTCTGCATTCGAAGGACGTGCGGCTTCATGCGGAAGGCAGCAAGAAAGAAAGTGCCAGTGCTGAGGTGCCCAGGTGGATCATGAAGCCCCCACACGACGAAGATCACCAAGTCGGTTCATGAGGCAAGAAACGCAAGCAGGAGATATTTCACACAAAATCCACGATTGATGTGAAAATTTGGCATTGCACTCATGCTTGCTAACCCGTGTCTCGGGACCGATCACATCTGTTCCAATGCCTCGCAAGGTCTTTCACGGACATTCTATCATCCGCCACCTCTTCCCTCATGCTATCATTTGGAGTTAAAGATTACTAGAAGCCTCGCTGAAATGCTCCGACTGACAATACTGCAATGCCATGCCTCCCATCCGTCCCGGCAGGATGACCAAGGTACCCAACCGTTGCCTCAACGCCACGAAATGCCGCCCAAATGCAGGAACAATGGTGTCTCTGTCTCTATCTACAGGGAATAAAACGAACCAGCATGAAAGCAGTCTGTGTGCATATACAGGGAGTAGGTCCCGTCGTCCGTTGTGCTGTAGATGTGACGCGCCAGGAGACTCGAGGTTCAACCGGACCCTCAGAGGGTCGGTCGTGTACTGGCGCGGTACTGGGAATGCTTTGGAAGCAGGTAAAAGAGAAATAGTCTTGGTATTCGTGGTCGTCCTGGGAGCCGTGTTCGTGTTCATAAGCGCACCGGGCAAACTTCATAGAGGGAGTTTATCTCCATGGGAGCCATGACCGTTTCGCCTCTGTTGATCTCTTGGTTCTCTTGTGCTTTTTTGTGCTGCTGCTGTTGTAGTTTTCGGCCTTGCAACCGTGCATGAACGAGTTCTTTGGGAATTCATAGTCTGCTTGGTGCCTGTGAAGAAGTCAGTATCGCTTCTGCGATTTTGTGTCGAGCCACCATACCATTGTGTTAGGTTAACGTTGGCATAAGGCTCCGGATGTTTCGCGATGTAATCCGTAGTTGGGTACCCTTTAGGGTCGCAAGTCATCTCGCCATCCTCGTCTTGGTAGATCCGAATGTAATCCAGCCGCATAGTCGCTGGCAGGAGCGGAGCAAGTCCAGTAAAGTTGATTGAGGCGAAACTGTTGCTCATACCAAAGTTCGCGATTATGGTCATTGGCTCTTCAGGTATCACTCTTTGCCCAATGTTGCCGTTCGGTCCCACGGAATTACCAGTGACCTTCCAGGTCTTCTGGTCTCCGACATACCACGTAACATAGCCATCAGCCCCCGGTTCGTACTCGAAGGCATAAGTCTGATAAGCGTTGCCGTCGTACCACTTGTTGTTCAGCGTGGTCAGCGCAGAGACGGCCTGCTGGTACACACCTCCCTGGTAGGAGTTTGGGGAGGTGATCTGATAGTCGTAGATTTCCGAAAACTCGGCGTTGGGTTGCGAGAAGATATCGAAAGGGGCCACCTGGAAAGATTGCGACGCATCGCCCACAGCTGCGCCCAGTGGAGGATCGAGGTAGATCACGGAAGCCTCAATGGCATCGATCTCAGGTGCACTTCTGCTATTACCGGGAGACGGATGGTCACCTCCATCGCATGTGCATGCTGGTAATCGCATCCCGGGAAGCCAGTTGAGACCGTCTGGATCTGACTGATTCGGCGTAATGCCGACATCGCAAGTATCGTGGTAACTATACGGCCACAAACCATCGGTCGTTGCTGCGAACCCGGGCCTTCCCAAGTTACCCATCGCCCAGAAGCCAGGCCAGAAGCCGATCGTGTCACCACGTCCAGGTAATGAGATGGAAGCCTCGAGATAGCCACCTTTGAAGCACAACTTATTCCAAGACTGTAACATACCAGATCGGTAATTCAGATTGTGATTCTTGAAAGCATCGAAGCGAAGGTTGAGCACGCCATCCTTGGTGGTGATCGCATCCGGGTCGTACCATTCCAGATCTTGAGTGACACCGTACCAAATGTCCATTCCCTGGAAGTATGGATCGTCACCATCGTAGAATGTGCGCCCATCTTCGTTGAACTCGTCGCTGAAAGCGAGGACCTGCTTCTTGCCGTTATCGCCGGTCCTCGTCTTCGCACTACTCGGTGTGTCTGGGTCGATGAGCCCTTTCCGGAGGTTCTTTAGCAATGGTCGGTCTCCAGCGATGCAGTCAGGGTCGGAACTGCACGCGTCTCCACCTGGGTTGACCTTCGACTGTACGAACGTCCTACGCGCGGTCAGCCAATCTCCATCGTATCTACTGTTATGGGATGCACCCACAATATGGGGTATCCGATGAAGAGAATCAGAATTCCAATGGTTATCAATGCCAGGCCTCCCACGTTGACAAAGCCACGTCTACTGAACAAATCGGCACAGCTCAGCTTCTCATCCTTGTCATTCGGATCGGGATTGTGTAAGTAATCGTCCTTCTCCACATCCTCTGGGAATAGCAGCAGGCCCGCTGAGGGTAATATGTTGTATTTTTCGCTGACAGTCTGCGTGTTGACATTTTCGTCATCGCTTCCTGCCCGCGATGGGGCTCTCGAGTCGTCGAAGGGTGATACGAACGGCCCGGCATATCGACTGTCTCTGCTCCCGGCGCTCTCTGAAGACCAAGACGTTCTCCTGCTGTTGAAACCACTCCGCGAGGGCGATCGGATGGGAGCGTCTTCATCTCGAAACCTCCTCGTGTTGCTCTTTCGCGGCGGCAGTAAGAGCTCGGACGATTCTGCAGGCGTGGCCGCCGAATATACTGAGCTGCTGCTCGATGCAGCGCGTAACGAGGGGCCGGCAGTGCCCGACCTCAAGGGCTGCGTCAGGGATCGCGAGGATTGCTGCCGCGCCGCCATCGGGGGTATTTGTGTGTCGGTGGAGGCATTCGCCATTTGGACCTGGTCATCGCTGCCAGAGTTTATCCGAATGTGCGGCGGGTTGTGCCTCTGCGGCGGCGATGTTGAGTCGTCGTCCATGGCACGCACCAGGAAGTGGGTGAGATATTACGCGGTGTAAAAAGAGAGCGACAGTCGCGGATGTCGAACAGACGGGTGGGTGTAGTAGTGTCGTGCAAAATGTAGCGACGGCTCGCTTCGAATGTCACAGTCAGTACGTCGTCGTGGTCTGCTGCTGGTCCGCCCGCGGTCCGCCGTAGTCCAGTCGAGTGCAGTCGAGTTGCGGGCAAAGCAGAAGATCAGGAGGCGTCGTGGCTCCCAGCGAGTGTGTGGCTGCGTGTCGCGCGGGTGTGTCGCCAAGAGAGTGATGGCAGTGACGGTGACGGTGACGGTGACGGTGACGGTGACGGTGACGGTGACGGTGACGGCGACGGTGACGGTGACAGTGCCAGTGACGGTGACGGTGACAGTGCCAGTGACGGTGACGGAGCAGTGCACCAGTATTGTAGTACAGTACTCGAGCTCACAGTGGCAGTGCACGGCAGACGAGAAAAGACAGACAGACGTAGGGGATAGCTGTGCACATACGCTCTACTGGTACAGTAGTCTGGTACTGTGCAAGCGAGCGAGACATTATCCAGGCCCACTCTTTCACACCCTCTCTGCACTACGCGTGCCCGTCAACGACCGCCCGAGACAAACAGTCGATCGCTCTAACTTCAGACGCTGCAGCGAGTCTACTGCGAGCTGCTTGCAACAGCCTGCCAACAACAACGTCTACAGCCTCCTTCTCCCTGCTGCTCGTCTTGTTCCTTCGTCGCTCTGTGCAAAGTCGCTCTCGCTGCCGCAGGAACAAGAGATCTCCCGCTTAAGGCGCAAGGATCTCACCTGCCTCCCGCGCCACGCCTGACCAGGGCTGGGGGCAACAACAGGGGTCGGACTTTTGCCGCAACTTCTTCGCAAAAACCCTCCCGTGGTCCACCCACCGATGCTATCTATCTTCTCAGCGCAGAACGGGCTGCTTGTCGCCTGCCGCTCTGCTGACATCGACTCCCGTCCCGCACTCCTTCTCACTGCTGCATTCACGATAGCGGCTGCAGCGGAGTCAACACTTATTACGCATTTCAAGCGCCTGGCCAAGCGACCAGGCACGTGTGCGCTAGCCAGCATTGTGGGCACAGGCTGTCGCGCTGACGGCTAATAAGATAATCACAGATCTTAGCGAGAGCTTAAAAAAAAGCACCACAGACTCTTCGCAGAGGTGTCTGGTCGACAAACAACTGCATCGAGCAAGACGTTGTCGGCGGCGTAGCAACACTCTCAACGCCAAGTGGCAAAACCCATGGAGGAGGACCGTGCGATAGCAGACCTCGGATCGGACGTCAACCTGAATGCGGATGCCGAAACGGTCCCGAAAGCACCAAAACGACGCTACATTGGCAGAAAGGCTGCAGATGCTATTGCAGCGGCGAAAGCTGAAGGCAGCCACCGGGCCATCGAGGACAGTGGCGCAGTACAAGGTGAAGTCGGCTGATGATCGTCCACAATATCAGCGACTGACATGAACAGTTGCGCCTCGTCGACGAGCCCCTCGTGCGTTGAACAATGTTCCAGATGACATACTGCACGACAAGGATATCAACGATGCAATCGCTTTATTACCGAAGAACTACAACTTCGAGATCCACAAAACAATCCACCGGGTACGAAGCTCCGGAGCGAAGAAGATTGCCCTGCAAATGCCCGAAGGTCTGCTGTTGTTCGCCACCACGATCTCCGACATTCTAGCACAATTCTGTCCAGGCGCCAGTACACTCATCATGGGTGATGTGACATACGGTGCCTGCTGTATCGACGACTACACTGCCCGAGCGCTGGGCTGCGATATGCTGGTCCACTATGCGCATTCATGTCTGGTTCCCGTGAACGTGACCAAGATACAGACGCTATACGTCTTCGTAGACATCCAAATTGACGTTGAGCATCTGTTGGCTACCATCGAGCGCAACTTCAAGTCGGGAAGCACCATAGCAGTGGTCGGGACAATCCAGTTCAACGCTACACTCCACGGCACCAGCACTCGGCTTCGAGCTGCCGGCTATAATATGATCGTACCCCAGATCATGCCGCTTTCGAAAGGTGAGATCCTTGGGTGCACATCGCCACATCTGTCTCAAGACCAGAATGTGGATCTCATTTTGTATCTGGGCGATGGACGGTTCCATCTTGAGAGTGCCATGATCCACAATCCGTCAATACCGGCATATCGATACGATCCATATTCACGGCGATTGACACACGAGACGTACGATCACGAACAACTGTTTAGCGATCGAACGACAGCCTTGACACAAGCTCGGCAAGCGAAGAAATGGGGTCTGATCTTGGGCAGCCTGGGAAGGCAAGGCAACCCACACACTATGACCTTGATTGAGAACCACCTACGGGAGAAGGGCATCCCTTGGGTCAACCTGCTGCTCAGCGAGATCTTTCCAGGCAAATTGGCCATGATGCCAGATGTGGACTGCTGGGTGCAGGTTGCATGTCCAAGATTGAGCATCGATTGGGGATATGCCTTTCCTCGACCACTGCTCACACCACACGAAGCTCTGATAGTCCTCGGTGGACGGCAGGGTTGGGATGAGAAGGTGAACTCAAATGGTGAGAAGGCAGAGCGAGTCTACCCGATGGACTTCTACGGAAGAGAAGGCCTTGCCAGGGTGAAGGCAGAAGACGTTGCTGTGAGGCAGACTGTGTCCAGCGCGGCATGAAGTCATATAGATTATAAGCAAACCACGCTGTGCTCTGACCAAGCAATATTTGTGCATGACCCTTTTCAGCAGCTGAAAGCCTGCAAGCATTACGCGGCAGCGAAAACCCTGTAGTCCCAAGACATGAATAGGAGTTCTTTCTCAAAAGAGTAACGTCACTCTCCACAGCCCTCAAGCGAACCTCTTTTTTCGGGCCAGGCCTGGGCATTGCTGTACGTAGCGACCTGCTGCTGATGTGTTGGACGTGGTGCACGATACAGTCATGAGGACTGTGCGCATTTGAGGACTCCTGCGACAGCGATGCGACAGATACAGCATGCACAACAATGACACCCATCTCCGCTACCACCGTCGATGAATCGCGACAATGGCTCCACCTACGTCGGCCTCGAACATACGCGCCTTTGTGCACTGGAAACAGCCGACGGTGTACGCTGGGGAGGAGATAGAATGTATCATCACGTTCAAGAATGTCGCGCCGACGCCAGGAAGCGCCACGGCGAATGGAGGGACACTCAATCCGTCAGCTGCCAGCGGAGCAGTCAATAGCAAGAGAGCATCCTACGTGCCGTCAGCCTCCCACAGCAGGAAGAGTTCGATAGCACAAATCAAGCCACCACCTCTATCTAGGGCCAAATCCGTGGCCAGCACAAAAGGCGCACCACCTGTCAGGGGACATAGGCCAGCGCTGTCGTTGAGCGTGATCAGCGCGGCTTCAAGAGGTTGTGCTGGACTGCATAGTGCGCCGATACCACTAAATGGAACTCCACATAGCGCTGTCAGACCGAGCAAGGGCCATGGCAGGTCGCTCTCCATCATATCTCTGGGCAGCGAGCCGGCTAGCGAGAGGACACCCACTGCACCACAAAGTGCTGGAGTAAGGCCCATCAGATCGCACACGCGTAGTACGAGCTTGCAACAACCACCCAGACTGGTAGCTCCATCGCCAGCCGGTCTTCGTCTGCCCTCGCCGCGCCAGCCGTCGCCGCTTCATGAGGCAGACACGCCTCCAGCTCTGCCCGACAGCCAACAGATACCAATGAGGCCAGCACGGCGAAGACCAGGAACTGTGTCTGCTGATCACACACCTCAAATAAGACAACAGACAAGCTTCAGCAGCAAGGCTGGCTACAAAAGTCAGAACGGCAGTCTCGACAACTTCGAGTTCCCAGCCACCCAAGCAGGAGACAGGACTCTGGCAAATCCGGAGCAGCCTCCTCAACTTGCGCGGAGTCCTTCAACCATGCACTCGGGTCAGAAGCGCTCGCTGTCTCCTCGACTTATAGAAGGCTGGAATGCAGGTACGGGTAACCTGAATCCCATCTCGCGTGTCATGTCAGAGACATCTGCAGACAACACTCCTCGCACGAGCAGCGAGCTCTACTCCACAAGTAACCACAGCGATGAGACATTGACCTCCGAGGCACCAGCAGGACAGCAACTTGGCCGTTTATTACCTAAAGGATTCCACTCACGGCGGCCGTCTCGATCACCACAAAGCAGGCCTGCCGAGGCAGAGACATTGATGATGGCTTACGCGCAGACGCTGGGTCATTTCACCCTCGACGGGAGCCTTGTAAACACTGCACCTTTCGAGGAAGTCAAGCGGAAGGGTGTGCAGGGTGGAGGCGGAGTGGTAGGTGTCGAACGCTCTAAGAGATCGTCGGGCCTTTTCGGCGCGCTGAGCTGGGGTAACATTGGAGAGTCGCTTGGAGGTCTACTTGGTGGGGATGAGATGAGCTCAATGGCGCAAATGAAGGCGAAAGTGGGATCCAAGACGATTCCGTTGCTATCAACGCCACAGAGTCTGTTATTCGTCGACCTCAGACTGGCTCCCGGCGAAAGCCAGAGTTACAACTACCGGTTCTCTCTGCCTCGAGGTCTGCCACCAAGTCACAGAGGAAGAGCGATGAAAGTGGCCTACAATCTGTCGCTGGGTGTACAACGTCCAGAGGGTCAGGCAGTAAGAAGGATAGAGATACCATTCCGGGTACTGGGCAGCTATGATACTCGAGGAGACACACTTGGCCACGATCTGATGTCGCCATATGTGCTACTACAAGATTCGGCGAGAATCACTGCGATCGCCAAGGATCCTTCTAACACAAGTGAGATTCCGTCTTTCGCGACAAAGGCCAGACGGAAGAAGAGGAAGACGCCGAAGCAAGGGCTCGAGGACTTTTTACGCTACACTGAGAGACTGATGGAGTCACCGAAGGATGCCAACAGTGTATTGCTATCGCCAACATCCCCAACACCGCCCGCAGTATTGAGCAACGCATCAGCCTTATCACGGCAAGCAAGTTTCGCAGACTTGCCACCCGCGAACGCCAAAGAAGCCATCGACTTTGCAATCCTACGCTCGAATCTGGTTGACCAGTCAGGAAAGCAGCCCGCGGCGCAGAGCGTCAATCGCTTCAACATTGCTCGATCAGGACAGCCTGTAGCGGTACTTGCAGTGCTTCGGCCGGCATATAGATTGGGAGAGCCTGTCATAGGAACTGTGGATTTCATGACTCCTGGACCAGCTTCGTCAGCGCCGACATACTCAGTGCTGGCGGAGCTCGAGTCCTCGGAACAGATTGATCCATCCTTAGCACTTCGCAGCAGCCAGTCCATCAACCGCGTGACACGAAAAGTGCATGCCTCGACACGAGAGAACTCTCTTTTCGCCCGGCAAATCAGCTTCAACCTCAACATCCCCAGCAGTGCAGCACCGACATTCGAGACAACGGGTGTCAGTCTGACGTGGCGGCTTCGAGTGGAGTTCACGACGCAGCGACAGGTTTCAGGTCTTGGTATACAGAGTAGTCATGTCGGAGACGAGCTTCTGGAAGAGCTTGCGAATGATGACAGAGGGACCACTTTCATCGCGAAGGAGAGGCTACTGGCTGATACTTTCGAGATTGCAGTGCCGCTGAAGGTATACGGCGCTGTGGGTATTGACTCGATGAGTGCTCAGAGTGAGCCCCTTTCTGTATAGAGTGGAAAATGCAGAAGTGATGCCCACATGTGATCCTGATGTGTCTACCATGTTGGAGCTGCTGAGTATCAACATAATCGCGCGCACAATAGCAGTTCCCGACTTTGCCACTCACTGGTATAACGATGGTCACAAAAAGGACAGCCACTAGCGTCCGCTTTTTGAAGAGCCAATCGCGCCCCTCCCAGAAATTTCCGCCTCCACACTTGCCAAGAGACCTGAAATCGGCTTGAGGTCCAAACTTCACGATCCCACACTTTGACGAGACACACGCTCGCAGCAGCCCTGACAACAAGACCATATTGCCCGGTGAAGACACAGCCGATTTGTACGTGGCATCAGCACCGGATACAGCTCGGAGACCAGCAACCTGTCTCCGGCGATCTCCATCTCCCACTGCAGCACGAGCTGGCTAACACACAGCGCAGAGCACTTCACCAACCGCAATCATGGGGTACAGTCTATGCCACGTCCCCTACGTATTCTCCTCACTGCATTCACACTGACACGCTCGCAGTATCTCTCGTGACTCCCGTCACAAGCGCAGCGCCACTGGTGCCAAGCGCGCATACTATCGCAAGAAGAGGTATGCATAACCCGATTGCCTCCATGTCACACATCAGTATTCTGATATGCGACCAGAGCTTTCGAGAAGGGCCGCCAGCCCGCCAACACCCGTATCGGCGCCAAGCGAGTCCACCTCGTCCGCACCCGCGGCGGCAACCGCAAGTTCCGCGCTCTCCGTATCGACTCCGGCAACTTCTCCTGGGGCAGTGAGGGCATCGCCCGCAAGGTCCGTGTGATCGCTGTCGCCTTCCATCCGTCGAACAACGAGCTTGTCCGCACCAACACCCTCACCAAGTCTGCCGTCGTCCAGGTCGACGCGGCGCCATTCCGACAGTGGTACGAGGCACACTACGGCACATCACTTGGCCGCAGACGCCAACGTGCCGACCAGAAGGACGAGGAGGCCAAGAAGAGCAAGTCGGTCGAGAAGAAGCAGGCCGAGCGCACAAAGACCTCCGGCAAGGTTGAGGCTGCCCTCGAGCGCCAGTTCGAGGCCGGTCGTCTGTACGCCGTCGTTGCCAGCCGTCCAGGCCAGAGCGGTCGTGTTGACGGATACATCCTTGAGGGCGAGGAGCTTGCCTTCTACCAGCGTGCTCTCAGGAAGTAGAAAGTCTCGGTCAGCAAGAGAAGACTTCTACAACGCACTCGGCGTTTTGGCATGGCTGGGTGCTGCATTTCAGGCAAGGTTGGGATGAAGGGAGTCCATAACTGTGCGAGAAAAGGAAGCAGCGCCGTGCGCAGGGTTGTTCACTTCAGCGTAGAATATCAAGGCAATGCACAACAACTCCGATGACACGATAGATGACTTGATTGCTCACCTTTGACATTTCCAGTCCCATCCATGGTATTCAAATTTGTTCTTCCGCAAACATGTCCCCTGACGAAGCAGATCGAACAGGCACACGTCAGAAAGTCTTGGTGGTCGTGCAAGGTATATACATGAAGCGGGTGGATCCATCGCAAAAAACATAGCTACCAACACTCGCTCAGATCAAATCAACCAAAGGGCGTAATGTCATTACAGAATCAGCACCAATCCACACCCTCAAACAAGTAGGCCCCCCATCCCTGCAACCATAGCTACCACCACACACACCAGTCCACCGCCCCCTACCCTCACACCCGCACCCCCGCTCGCCTCTCCCAATGGCGACGCTCTACCTCCCTCCGGCATCCAGCCCGTCGGCTCAGCAGCCAACGTCGCGGGTCCAAGGGAAATGGTACGGCCCTTGTAGGTCATGAGATGCTCAGTCGAGGTAGGTTTCGGAGGATTGTGATGGTAGGTAAGAGGCTCATCCGCGGTCTGAGGTGTGGCCGTGCTGGTCTCTTCACTATGGTGGGAAAGAAGAATCTTGCTGGTGAGCGTGCCTGGCTGCGAGACTGGCGCGGGCTGGACGTAGATTGTTGACTGCTTGGCTGATGGAGTTGTTGGTGGTGGTGGTGGTGCTGCTGCTGCTGCTGCTGCTGCTGCGGCTTCGGTGGAGTGGTACGCGATTACGGAGGGTTTCTCGGTTCCGATGTGGATTTCGGCGTTGCCGGAGGAGTTTGTCTGGATTACTATGGGAGTGTTGTTGATTGTTGCTGTGTTTCCTGGACGGATGGTTTCGCTGCCTACTGCGGACTTGGCGGAGCCTTGAGTCACTGGGATGGGTGCTACGGGGATTGGGTTGGTGCTGCTGGATGCGGCTGGGTATGGCTCGTTCTTGCTGCTAGGTGCGTAGACGATGGGTGTCGTCTGGGCAGGGTTCTCGTATGGCCGTGTCGGAGCATAGGTAAAGGCAGGTGGTGCAGGAGGAGATTCCTTCGTTGGTTGTGGCGGTGGGTAGTAGTACTGCTTCGAAGTTGAGGGGGTTGGCATAGCCGTATTGCTGTTGGAAGACTCAGTCCTGACGACGTTTGGAGCGAATGGACCACTGTAGTCTGCATAGCTCGATGACTGGCTGTAGACTGGCTGCTCCATCGCTGTGCTCGTGGCTGTGGGCTCGTAATAGAAGACAGTGCTGGTAGGCTCGTACGAGAACAAGGCTGGCTCATGTGGAGTCGGTGTCGCGGTGGAAGTCGGCACGTAAAGCTCGCTGTCGCTGCTTTCTGTCGCCGGAATCATTGCCACAGCGCCCGGAGGTAGCCTGATGTTCCCGAGGTATGTCGTGGTGGCAGTCGTCGTTGCAGAAGAGGAAGGGGAATCATTGTTGCTATCTCCCGCGGTCACAGCAGGTAAGATCTCATTATCGAATTGCGCTGAGGCGAGCGCGAAGCCAAGAGCAACGACGGTCAGTATTCTAAACATCATGAAAACGAATGGACGCGGCAAAGCTGCCACAATAGAGAATGAATCACTGCACTTGAACGAGAGGCCGCGTTGCAATGCTCAGGACCACACAGGAGGGAGATCTGGGTGTTATCCAGCGAAGAGCCGGACGCTTGGGTTGCCCTACGCCGAGAAGATCTGCACTATCCCATGGCTACGTGAATGAATATTCGCTAGTCATCTTTGGATGAGAGGCCTGAAGCTTGCCTTCCTCTTCTGGGTTGCCGGTTGTTGAAGTTTGAAATGAAGAGCGCCACGAATGTTGAAGATGGTTAGCCTTCTATAAGTAGCGCAACGGCTTTCATGGCTCTCGGCTAGGCATCTTGTGGGTTGACTGCTGGTTGCAGGAGCTGTAAGCACATGGCGAGGCTTATACATCCATGCCAGGGCCGTCAAACGATTGCGCGAAATGGTCAGTAGGAACATGGGGGATGTCGTTGCAGCCTCGACATGAGCCAGCGGAAAGTTCATCTAAACTCTGACCACGGCTCGCCAGAACAACCCCGCCGGATGGTGAGACTCCAGCTCTAAAGCACTTAAAAGCTCGCAGGATTCTTGCAATTTGAACACGCTTTTCGGCGACTCTTCCAGCTCAGGCAACAACCACCGGGCTGCGAGCAGCATGACTGCTGCCATCGAATGTGCTCGTGGTCGTGTCCAGATATCTACTTGTTGCTTGTGATGGCATATCCTATCGTACAGAATCATCAGTAGTACTTCGTCAGTATCATTAAATCTATCGTTCCTGCTTCTTGGCTGGGAAGCCCATGACCGGCGAACTGCCTGCGGTCAGCTTTGGTGTAAAACGGCTCATAGCTCGCAGCTTGACTCCAAATTTGAAGAACAGGATGGGGAGTGGTATGAACAGAACGGCGAGAGTGCCGAGAAGTGTCCCCGCCCACTGTGGTCGTAGTGCGAAGTACATGGGTCGTGCAAACGCTGCGAACGCTGCGGCAGTCAGTGCTCGCACCGACGTGTTGATGGCCATGGCGGACGTGGCTTGAGCGGCTGCATTGAAGTTAGCTGGCAGTATGTACGCGTTGAAATTGATGCAATGCTCACCATACACGTCGACAAGGAAGTTGCTGCCTTGCAAGAAGATCAGAAGAAAGCCTAGTTGACGATGTTAGCTACTGGTTGGCAAGCCTCTACCCGCAAGACGTACCGAAACCAAGAAGTACTCCAGCAGCGACCTCAGGAATGGGCGATATCTCTGGAGATGCGGTCCATGCGAAGAGGAAGATGCCCACAGGCAGCGCGATGCTTCCTGCAACCATGGGTAGAAGTCGCTCCTCCGGGCAAAGTCTGCCATACTTCCGGACAATGCCTCGAAATCTGATTCTTGTAAAGACCAGGCTGCTTGCACAGCCAATGCCGACGCCGGCAATGATGGCCAGGAATGGCAGTCCTGCAAGCTTCAAGGGCCAATGTCTTCGTTCATAGAATGCTACCGACCACGTCTCCAGGAGCCAGTACAACACGCCATCGCTGAAGGCCATGTATGCCGATACCAGAAGCAGGATGGGATCGGTCACGAACATCTGCATCGGTGAGCATATATGCTTCCTCATCACGCTGAAAGTGCCTGCTCCGTCCCTTTCAGCTGCTGGCTTGGTCGCCCAGTCCATTGTCGACTGTGAACTCTTAGTACGACGGTGAATTAGCACAGTAGCGCACGACTCCCGATGGACCAAGGCGCAGGCTAAGCCAAATGGAAAGCATAGAACTAGCACGATCCAACTGGTCCAGCGCCATCCAAGCACGGTACTGTCGGCAAGTGGCCCTCCGATAACAGCACCACTCGAGATACCTATCAGCATCGCGGCTGAGAAAACCGTCATAGCAAGTCCGCGGTCAAGACAGATCCATAGATCGGTCAAAGATGCCATTACAGAGACGAGACAGCTCGCGGCGAAGAGCCCGCCCAAGAATCTGCATGTCAGGAGCATAGGCCCATTCCGAGCCAAGGCGCAAGGTATCTGAAATACAGCGAAGCCAGCAAGACCCACGATGAGGCATGATCTTCGTCCGCATAGTTCGTTCAGGGGCGACCAAAGTAGAGGGCCGATGCCTAGACCCACAAGAAAGAGAGTTGTTGCGAGCGCCGTGACCTGTGTTGTGTCTCGGGGTCAGCAAACACTTGCAGAGCCGAATCGACGGAGGGCAAAGTACACACCTCCTGGGAGATACCGAGATCATTGCCAGCGACTTGGCTGACCGGACTCAGGACTGAAGAGGCGAAAGCCACACAGAATGCGATAAACCCAAGTGCCAATGTTGAAGCCCACTTCTTGCTTTTCGGCCAACCGACTGGACTTTCGAGAACGCCAGGTTGCTCCCATTGTCCTGATTGCGGTTCGGCCTTCTCTGGATCGATGCTCTTCGGCAACGACATGATCGGTAGAGGAGGCAGCGCAGTGTCCTTTTCCAGCACAGCACCAGTCTTTGCAACAATTAGGGTGGCACGATTTGACCTGATGGAGCAGAGCCGGGCAGGGACAGCGGCAGGTAGCTCCACGAGGAATGTCGTGTCGCGAGACTCGTGTCGCTTTACTGGGTAGGTTTTGATGCTTGCTCTCGTGGAGGGAGTGCGCACAGAGTAACGGTCGATGGTCTTGCGGCGTGGTTTCGCTGGCTCTCCGGTAGATCGGGCTTTCCTGGGCAGCACAGGGAATGTTTGCTCCCCAATCTCCTCGTTGGCAGTCCTGAATGTGCTCGCAACATCCGACGGGGAACATTCCACTTCTGATTTGACGGAGTCGATGGAATCGGGATGAGTATCGTCGCCCTGGGTCAATCTGACGGTATCCGTCTCTGGGCTCGCACTTCCTATCCGACTCAGCAGCGCTGGTGTAAGTAGAGACAAGTGCGGCCCAGCTATGTCCCGTACTGTGAATTGACTTGATCGGTTGCTTGTGGGTAGCAAAGACAGCGATATTGGTCTGAACAAGCTGGTGAGTCGCCAGTTGGCACTACCACCGCTCTCACGCTTCTCGGCCATGGCGTTGCTGTGTAACACAGAGACATGCCTCACTGCCGGTCAGAAGGCAAGAAGATCAAGAGCGACAGCATGTGGCAAACTGGTTGCATGCTGGTTTCATCGTTGAAGGTGAAAACTGCCCCCACACACTCCTATCGTCTTTCTCATACGCTGCCGTCCAGGTTTAGCCATCAGTGATGCATTGAGGGCGGGACGTTGCAGAGCTATACTGTGAGGCAAGGTTATGGATCCTGTGCGCAAAATCTGCAGAGCTTGACTCGAGTGTCACGATGCAACACCGCAGCAAAGAGGTACAGCAGTTTCTCTACCACTTCGTCTCAGTGTGTTATACTGCTTGAGCTTTCGATCGTGCCGAACAAAGACCCCCCGTGTTAAGCACCGCAACGCAGGACATTTCATTATCTCAATGTGTAGGCCGCACTTCGGCATGGGCGCAGTGTTAACGCTCATACTGCACTTGAAACTGTGCTTCTGTTTCCGCGGTAGCCATTCACAGCATGGTCTGCGTCCAAGCGGTTCTCCTTTTGCGCACTCATCGAGGCCCCCGCGATATAGTGTGGACCAAGGGCAGTCCGAGCTATAAGAGGTGAAGTTACGGTTAGTCTCGTTGAAATCCTGGCATCTGACGCTGAGTTCGCCTTTTGTCCTCTTGAAACCTTGAGGGGATCTGTCCGGATTTGGCTCTGAAACCATCGCACGAGTAATGCCGCCGCGTCTGGAGCATGTTGCAGGCTATGTCAAGCAGAGTCCAAGACCTCCGCGAGTACTCGTGGAAAGGCCAGAACAGGTTGCATCGGCGATCTGGCTTTGCATGCCGCTTCCAAAAGCAAAGTGAAGCTTCAAGCACTCTTGGCCTTAAGCAACCTGCGCCTTTCAAGCAGGTAACCTGTGGCCATAGCCACGCAGATACCAGAGAACAGGAAGCGCTGCTCGCCACCTTGATGAAACTCTGGGCTGCGAGACACCATATCAGCTCAGTGTGAAAAAGTCACTACAGGTCCGGTACTCACTCTTGCCAGGCAGTCTCAGGGTAAAGAATGGCACACATGCCCGCGAAGCAATAGAATGACCCAATCAAGGCTGACGTGAAGACGTTATCTCTGCTCTGTTCAGTGCTGTCGGCGGGCCTGAACAGGTAGTAAAGGGAGGTTGATGCTAGAAGAAGGCCCAATGTCATGGTCTGTCCGTTGTGAAATTTCGCGTGTGGTGGCCATCTGGGGTTCAAGACGTGCGTCTCGTTGAAATCAGCTGCGAAGGCTCCGATTGAGTACATCAGGTTGCCGAGCACGATAGCCAATCGACCTGCTGTGATGTGTTGTGCCATTGTTAGGTGGGATCAAGCGCAAGGAGTTGTTTACGGGAGTTAGTTGAAAGCGCAGTCTGCTTTCGAGTGCCAATAGCCAGATATCGTGCAGCTACTACCTACGCGAAGGTGTGAAGCACAGCAGGACGCAACCCCCTCGATGTGGTCATCACCTCAATCTCGGCTGCAATACTCGGCGCTGCGGGGTTTATTGGTGAAATTCATGGCAAGATCCCACCCAGTCCGCAGTCTACAATAACCAGGTGGATGACACGGGGAGTTCTCGATTGAAGCTGCAGTCCTCCTGTCCATCTTACCTGCTTCACCACGCCTCTCCAGATTGGCAGAAACGAGGCGCGACTTCCACCGAGCCGAGAGAGGGCCTTGCACCCATACACTGTATGTAGTTCTTGTTATGATAGGGGTGATTTCGTGAACGGTAAATGTTCGGTTGCTCTTACCGAGACGACACCGAGGCGCAGGGTCCTGCATGCTGACCTAAGTGACCTCATGCCCACCTTGACTCTCACCTGGCAAGGGAGTCTTTTAGCCTCGTACCTTTCCTACATATTCCCCGTCCTACAATGCACCGACTAAATCACAAGTCCTGACTTTCCGAACGAAGCTCCCTTTCGTCGTGCAGGTAGCACGACCGATAACCCTCGTGACAGTCCACCAAGGCCGAACCCTTGTCTTGTGGTCCTGCTGCCTGACCAAGGACAAACCCGATACTGATCTCTGTGACTGCTACAAGGACGGTGCGCTGGAAAACCATTCTATTCAGCAATACGAGCTCCTCGAACGATCAAACTCGACCAAACTCGATCAGACCCGTCCCGAGCTCGGCTCAGCGCAGCTCAGCTCCCCGATCGTAGGCCGAGCGCCCCTCACCACTCTCTTGAAAGATGGGCCTCGCCTACAACATCTACCTCAACGCCAAACGCATCTACGGCTGCAAAAATTGCAAAACCCACCTCGCCGACCACGATGAAATCATAAGTAGGGTGCGCCAGTCCTGCACCCCGCACCTCCTACTGCATCCTTCCCTCCCACATCTCTGACGTGTCCCCAGAATTTCCGCGGCCAACATGGCAAAGCCTACCTCTTCAACTCCGTGGTCAACATCCAACAAGGCGAAGCCGGCGAACGTAACATGACCACCGGCCGGCATGTCGTCCGGGACATCTGCTGTCGACAATGCAAAGAGATAGTAGGGTGGAAGTATGACCGCGCCTATGAGTCGACGGAGAAATACAAGGAGGGAAAGTACATCCTGGAGCAGGAGTTATTATGCCAGGTGAACTGAGTGGCAGACAATATGCATCATGATGGGATGACGCGTGGAGTTCTTGGGAATGGATGAACCCATCACGGACTGGCCTGGGAGACGGGTATTGGGGTCTGGCATTGAGCACTAAGGTGTTTACGGCGTTATATTTATTGGGCCGGGAGCCTGTTCCACGCTCAAGTCAAGATTGTTGGAATGAGAGGTCCATTAGCAGCTTTTGCAGTGTGGCTGTACGCATCAAGTAAACTCGCTTTATTCCATTGGTATCACTACTCCGGCAGATAACGGGATTGGTATAACGCTATGCCAACAAATCATTCCAAGCCTGCCGAGCGACAGACTTCAAAGACACCCTCGCCTTTTTGGGAAAGCGATACTCAACACAGTTGAGCGGTACTGGAACTCGTGGTGGTTCGTAGTGTTCATTTTGCTGATGGTCGTAAGTGTCGGCTCGCGACACCTGGAAGGATGATGTTGGCGGCGAGCATGTTGGGGTAAATCCGCCTGAGGAGACGCCAATTAAGCTTTTGATTCGTCCTTCGTCGAGGCGTAAATGTCATGATGGTCATTAGGCATGAAGAGAACATGAAGATTTCGTGCCCATGTGCTGCAGTTGTGTCGAGGAAGTCGAATCAGTCTGGTCGATGGTATTCGTGGCGCATTAATGACCCAGGAGGGACGGCGGGATAGGCTGTGACGGTGGGTATGCAGCACCATGAACCGGTCCATTCTAGGCGGCCGCCTCTGGGATCTGGCTCCGACGCATCTTCTCCGCCTCGAGGTTCTCGTAGAGCAGGTACAGTGCCTTCTCATTGGCAGCTGGACCGCCGGTGATCGTGAACATGCGCTCGCCAGTCTCATCGTGGGGTACCTTTGCAATCGAGATGCGTGCACCAGAGCTCTTGCGAATCTCGCTGATCTTGCTGCCTCCACGTCCGATGATACAGCCGACCATATCGGCGGGTATGCTGATGTTTTGAGTTTGAATGTCCTCGCCATCCTCGTTTGTGGTTGGTGGTGGGCCTTGCTCGCGTCGGGGAGAGTATGGGGCAGGTGCAGCGCCGGTGAAGTCAGCGCCGTTGCCAGTGCGGTTGTAGCTGCGTGGAGCACCGTAGCCTGCACCGGGGCCGGGAGGAGCTCCAGTGCCATTGAGAGGTGGACCGCCGCCTTGCACACGCACAGCCGGACTGTACAGAACAGTGCCGTATCCACGTTGTTCATCATCCACAAGGCACTTGCCAATCTCCCATACAGCTTTCTGGATGCCGTCCGGTGTACCCTGAACTTCCACTATGCGTTCAGTCGATTGTGGGAGCATCTCCTTCTGAGCGACCATACGCACGCCAGATGCATCTTGTATCTGCTTAATCTTCAATCCCTGTCTGCCGATAATGGTGCCCATTTGGTTGTGAGAAATGAGTAAGCGGATCGCTGGAGTGTGTTAGCGTGGTCTCGTTAGGTGTTGTGCGTGAGAAATGCATACGATGCGTGTTAGGATTTCCGACCACTCCGCCCATGCCCATTTGAGGTGCTCCCTTGACCAAGCTGTCGGCTACGAGGCCATACGCGTCGGCGATCCCCGTCAAAGCTCCGGTGACGGTAAGGACGCGGTCATGAACTCCAGGGACGACTTTGCTGACGCCTGCACGCACGCCTGTCTTCTCACGCAGGTCGGCGACGTTCTGGCCGGCCTTGCCAATGATAACACCAGCTTCTTTGGATGTTACAATGGCACGCAGAGTGAGCTGTGTCTGAGCGTATTCCTCCTCGGTGCGTGGTCTGTCGTCCGTGTTGAGGGCGCCGATCTTATCAGCGAGGTTGTCAATGCCCGAGTCCACGGCGGGCGATGCGTCCTCGGCCGACATTGTGAGAGGTGAAAGCTGTCGGGACGATGTCGAGTGCGGGTGTGAATGCGTTGCAGGAAGCTGGACCCAGTGCGATGTCCCGGCTAAGCTTTGAGTCGGGAGCTTGCGTGTGATTAGCTGTTTGGACGAGGGTCGATTAGCAAAATGAGCTGTGGAGGCGGGGCAGGAGCATCGCACCGGAGCGGAGCGGAGGAGGGGGCGGTGGGCGTGAGCGCAAGTGTTGGAGAGGGGTGGTGGCGAGCTGAAGAAGATCGAGAATGCGGTGCGAGAATGCTGCTATTGTGCCGACATCTGATGTTGTGGTGAGAAGAGAGAGGAGGTCGGAGGAGAATCATGAGAAACGAGCTTGCTGTGCGGTGCGTCAAGCTTGCCAATCGTGGTCAACAATCGGTTGCTGCAGGTGCATTTTCTCCACCTCCACTACTGGAGCACCTGAACCTGCACCTGCTGCTATCCTGCCTGCCTACCCATTCTCTCGTTCCCGGCTCGTGCCCTCGGTGCGTTCGCAGTACGAGGCAAGGCACCTTGCTTGGTGCTGCTCACCGCCTGGTACACGGTTTGGACTTCTGAGCTCGCTCTCACTTGAAGCCATTCAGCCTGTGGATGTACGAACAGCGCGGTTTGCTGCTCTGATCGTTGGAACGATTTGAGACAACGCCTCGTGGCTCGGTCGCATCGGATATCTGCCGGCGCAGCAGCATACGGCAGGCACGCTCATCTCAACACGGTAGGTATCCGCTCGTTCGGGGCCATACATGAACATGAGGGCAATCTTGATCATGGGAAACAAAACATATGACTCATTCAGGAGAGAATCGCTACCGGCCGTCGCTAGCCATTGACGGCACGCTCCTTTCCGAGCACCTGGCACGGAGTTCGCAGTTAGGAACGAGCACGGATGCTGCGCCACAGGATGTTCTTCGAGGCGCCGAACGATATAAACAACATGACATCGTGAAGTCGCTTCACTCCGCTGGCTAGCTAATATTTACAGGAGTCCGCCACCCAGCGCTGCTCTGATCTTTTCGATCTGCCTGTAGCCTGCCGACGCATGTATGCCACCGGGGTTGCCATGGAGAATGTACGTCACGGATTCGATGTAAAGCTCGTGGCATGCCACATGGTTGTTGCAGATCCCTAGCGGCGTATGGACCTTGTACTTCGACCGGACATCTGTGGAAGTATCATCCTTCTGGAACGTCAATTCGTCACAGAACCGCACCCAGGGCCATAGCCTCTCCCAATCGCTCCGATAGAGCTGTTTAGTAACGCGGACTTCGATGTCAAAGACCGTTTCTAGATCATGGAAGCAACGATCGATGGCCTGCACTGTAGAGAGAAAGTCGAAGTCCTCCAGTTGGATCAAAATGTTTTTGGGCTTCACACTCGGCGTACTTTCTTTGATGCACGCTGTGAAGATTGAATTGAATTCGTGCTGGATCTGGTGGGAGACCTGGCTGAAAGGATGCGGTCTAATGGAACCATGGCGAATGACTAGACGTTCGGTGTTCGCAGCAACGATCTCGCAGATGTGGTTTCTTAGCTCTGGAGGCAGGCTGAGAAGGAAAGACTTCTTGGTCGTCATTTTATCGATTGCAATGCCTGTCACCGGACTAGGTTCGTGGTTCTCAGGTCCAGGCATACAATGTGGGAGATTGGTGAGGGCCGTTGCGTAGTCAATGATACTCTTGATGGGTAATGCTATGCTATATCATAATCTTCAAGAAGAAGTACGCATGCGCCGACGCTTAGTTTTGCTACGATATCCTCCGGAATGGCTTCGGCTTGCTCTCAACAATTGGCTGCTAGAATACCTAGCGCCGGCCGAGAGGCGAGCCATTCCAATCGCCGCAGCCATTATCGATGACCGAGATAAGGCATCGTGAGTACGGTCAGGCGTTGAGGACCGAAACCACAATAGCTTGGTAATGTATAGTGATCACGCATTCTTGGGAGCAGGTTGCGAATGAAGCTTCTGTGGATGAATGACTTCTTGTCCACGTTGTATCTGGGCACAAAGGTGACGCCAGTTCTTTCTCAATGACCCTTGCCGTTGCTCTTCCACGCCATTGTCTCGCCTTCTCCCAAGCATGCCGTACGCAGGTCGTGGCGATGCCGGCAATATTCAAGCGGTTGAGCAGGAGAAGAAACGTCTCGCAACAGTCCTTAAAGCAGGCCAGGATGTAGCCAAATTGTTCTCGCAGTTATAGTCTGAAGATGAATAAGGCTAGATTAGAGGTAGTTCTTTTTATAGGACTCGCTATTATATAGGTGTCGTAGATACTAGCGAGGAGAGGTCAAGATAGCGTATTGGAGAGCTCGCTACTTCTTTAGCTTAAGATATAGATTAGGCTACTAGCTATATAGAGTAAGGTAATCTACCTACTACTTACTCTAGCCTCATAGTACTTACTAATACTACTTAATAGTAATATCATCGAAAATAGGATATAATAGGCTCGTATTAATATTGAGTAGATATATAGGCTATTACTATATTAAATAAGAAAGAGATATAGAAAAAGGATACTAACGTTATCAGGGTATTTAGGTAATAAATAGATAGGGAGTATAGGCCTATGGGATTATACGGTTGTATATAAGTCAGCTTATTTACCTACAGCGCGTAAGAGCTCAGGGGGTATGTCGCGATCTAAGTACAATTAGGCTGCAGCCCATCAAACCTAAGGCATCTGCCGCCAAGAAACAGGTCACTTTGATTAGTCACCTATAGCATTTTCATTCGCAGCACCTTCAATTCTACATGCAATACACTACTTGCTTTTGAAACACCCAATATATGAGCCCAAATCAAGTGATAGCAATCAACTTTTTATAACGCGATACTATGGCCTAAGTACACGCTTTAAATCGTGACATTATGTCTTACTAAGCACACATTCGGTTTCCCTCAGTGTGCCCGTCCGCAGCGAAACAGAAATAATTCCCACTTTTGTCTCTAGTTTCGCCATTGGTATCTCTCCAGATATTAAAACTTGAGACTTGACTCTCTCCGCACTATAAAGAATACGTATTAGAAAACCTAGTAGATAGAGATTCGCCAAGATCTAGTATGGATACGTTGTCTATCCATTTCATCCACAATCGACTTACACAATAGGTATTTAGATGTCTATTCTCGCAGGATCCATTACCATTCGTGCCCTTAGATTCGCACCACATAGTGTCTCCTGTAACCAAGCACCACGGGAGTGCCGCTGCGGAGAGTAGTGAAAGTAGGAAGGATTTCATAGTTGTTGCTAGTGTCGAGTTCTGTTCTGTCTTGTTGCTAGTTACAAATCTTCTAGCTAATGAGGCGCGGCGAGCTGTTCTTAAAATTCCAGTACATGTACGCTTGTTAGAAACGGTCTTTACGGTCCAAGACGTTGGACGTATTGTAAGACGCACTCACGTCTCCGATTCATTACTAGTCTTCTCCTAGCGAGTATAGTACCACCTTTGCAGATTCAATCGCTCAACGGATCTGTCTTAGAAATAGTCTTTGCGATCTATGTAAGACGTTGGACGTATTGCGAAAGGCAATTACGTCTCCAATACATCACTGGTCTTCTCCTGGCGAGTATGGTGCCGGCACACCTTTGCCGATTCAATCGCTCAACGGTTCACGTAAAGTCTATGGGCAGCTCATGATTTCGCCTAGGGGCAGCTCCGGTCTTAGTCATCATTCAAAATTTGATTAGCCTCTAGCACACCAAAATGCGCTTGCCCGCCCGGCGAGGGTAATAGCATCTATGATATCCTGTAGCCGAAGCAAAACCACGGTAGGAGGGGCCCCCGAAGGGCCCTCCCGAAGGGAGGGAGGATCTCGTGGGATGCAGCGGACGGCTAGGGGGTGGATATTCCCTATTTGATGGCAATTGATTGCTTAGTGCGAATGTGAGCTTCCCCTAGACGAAATCGTGAGCTGCCCACAGACTTCACGAAAGGTTCATGTCCAGCTGAGAAGGATTTGTTCGGTGTTGGGCCCGCTCAGGTCCACGGGGAGATGGTAGTGCAGTAGTGTGTTCGCAGTTCCATCCCCAGGCGAGGAGGTGTCTCAACCCCCACCACTTCGTGAAGAACAGCAGTACGCACATTCAGGAAGAGGCGGTGCAGGAAACTACTATAGTCCCAAAGAGCTGAGTGATACCGGTGTGTATCAAGGCTTCGATCTCGCGCAAACGGTCGGCGATGGTGTTGACACGATTCGGAATGAGCAGGTTCTCCAGATAAAGGATGAAATGAGGAAGACAGGACGAGATGGTGCTGGCGACTATGCCGCGTTCGATGCGAGTGAGGGACAGACCATGGCGTTGGAGAAGAGGCTAGAAGCCGATAAGTAGATGAAGGAGAGGGTTAAGGCGAATGTGGAGGAGAAGGTCAAGAGTACTCTGGCAGAACCGCCAAAGGCAAAGCTTGCTTGTGTCGAGCCCTATTGAGAATGCGATGCTATCGATACCGGAAAATTTCAATATATTCGCAGGTCATCAGCAACCTGCTGATTCTGGATGAACATTTCCTGGTGCAGTGTGCTCTTCAAAAGGATTGGCTAGACTTTCAAAGCTCCCAATATCCAGGCGCTTCAGGCCCGAGCAAGGGCGTCCGTTCCTTCTTTGTTATCAGAATCGATTACAGCGTTTTCAGCCCGAGCTGTATTCTCATCGCATCCACACCCACGGAGACTGATGCGCAACGTTC
This sequence comes from Nothopassalora personata, assembly GCA_033816765.1. Lineage (NCBI taxonomy): Eukaryota > Fungi > Ascomycota > Dothideomycetes > Mycosphaerellales > Mycosphaerellaceae > Nothopassalora > Nothopassalora personata. Next base: position 2,598,437 of record CM066287.1, on the reverse strand, counting down.
CCGTATTCTTGTGCACGAGAGGTCACAGATGAATGTACCTGTAGCATCAAGCTCCTTGATGCTTTGTCGGTAGATGTCGATGATTCTGGTGTTGAGTCCGGAATGGTAGAATGAATGAGCTTCGAGATACCTCCTCTGGCAGACACAGAGTTTCGTAAGACCTTTGCCACGTCTGAGCTCCCTCCCACCACTTGTCCAGTAGTTGCACCAGTAGCTCCAGAGGCAAGTCGACCAAGGGCGACACTTTTGCGTAAATGTGTTGCAAGCGTGCTATACAATTCAGCAGTGCTGGTCTTGCTCTGGGTACTCTCGAATATGTGCCAGGATGGTAATACAAAGCAAATCCTACTACCACGGATGTCAGCTCTCGTCTTACGATGTATCGGTGGTGTTGTGTTCTAAGGTCGTGTTGTTAGGACGATCCAAGTCCCAGGGTTGTGGTTGAAGTGGGGCGACGCGGAGCGCAGTTGGCTGTGACGACCTCACCTTCGGCTTTGGAGGCAGCGACGCATGGTATTTGACATAGAGTTCGGTGAAAGCCCTCGGAGACACGATTTCAGCACTACCAAAAAGAAGTAACAGTAATTGCATGCGACACGGATCTCGATCATGGTCCGCGAAGCCCTCAACGATTCTCTACGCGACGCTGACCAGTACTAGTCGCAATCACTGCGCCCATATTTGTCTTGCGTGCGGCAGACACTCACAGCCGCCCTCTCCCTATCCAACTTCGCATCGCAGGCCTCCGAAAGACACAATGTACCCGAGATCGAAGCGAAGACATCACCAGAAGTGCTACTCAACCCACTTACTGTGTCCCGCAATCAAGAAGAGCGTGTGCTGGTGGAGCCTTCGGTGAACAGCGTACGAGTCAGCATACGGATCAAGCAGGCAGACGAGATTGAGCACATCCTGGTACATAAGTTCACGCGGTTCTTGACCCAGAGAGCTGAAGCTTTCTTCATCTTGAGGAGGAAGCCTGTACCCGTACGTGAAGGCACAAGTGGAGGTTGGAGGAACTGCTGACACATTGCAGGGATATGACATCTCGTTCTTGATCACCAACTTCCACACGGAGGAGATGTTGAAGCACAAATTGGTCGATTTCATAATACAATTCATGGAGGAGGTGGACAAGGAGATTTCAGAGATGAAGCTCTTTGTAAGTTCTTGCTCTTGCATCTTCATTAGTCTTCAATATCGCCCTACTGACGCCTGCTAGTTAAACGCGAGAGCCCGATTCGTGGCGGAGAGCTTCCTTACGCCGGTACGCACACTCGTCGTGTTGACTTTGAAACTCTGCTGACCGCCCTTCCAGTTCGACTAAATGTGGGTACACCAGTGGCAGTGACTGCCCTCACTGCTTGTGAGTCTCGAAAATTTTCTTGATAGAGCCCGGAATCAAGCGACTACAGAGCTGTGTGGTGTCCAACGCATGGAACTCGCACGCGAAGCAGTACTCTGCAAGCACAGCGAAAGTCTCCGATTTTCCAAGTCAAGAAGCGGCAGTTCGGTTGTCGGAATGAGCCGGCGTGGGAGCATCACTAGAGGTCAGTTAGATATCTGATGAGCAATCAGAGGGATAAGTTACATGTACGTGCAGCTTTTGCTCGTTCATGACCACTTTCAGCACAGGTACCGGCGTTGAGCAGTCCGGTGAAGTGAAGGGGCGTGAGGTTATGGCAAGCCAGACGAGTGTCACTTTCACATGCTGACATGACCCCGCTACAAACGCGGCACTCACGCGCTGGACTCGAGGACCTCGCTTAATCTCTGAGCTCCGTGCCCCCTATGAAGATTCTTTCCTTCGTCACAACAAACAAGAATTTCCACTTTGGCTTCTCTCACAACATACAACGTACGGACAGACCTACATCGGGCCCTCGGCCTCAGCACATCAGCCACTACATACACGAAGTTTTGTGCCGCGCGATATCTTGGTCGGTACACTATCACTCGTATGCGTTGCGCGTTGACCAGATAATAACACAGAGCAGGAGCCATTGGGACCTCCCACCACCTGTCACTGCTGTCACTGTTGGCTTGTTCCGACTGCGTAGCCGACACATCCTGGATACTGGCTTTGACTGGATATTCTGCTGCACTGGAACCCGCTGGACTGGATCACGCGCTGAGCTTCTTGCTGAGCTGCAATACTGACTCCGCTCTGCAGACATCTGACGACCCGGTCTCGGAAGTGGCTCGATACTTGTTACGTCTGCCACCCACACAAACCATATTCGAACAACTACAAGCAGATCACGCCGTGCGATCACTGGCTCTGCGAGAAGCACTTCGACCAGATCTACCCCTACGGCGCAATAGGCGAGCGCTGCTACAGGTCCTGGTGTAGGAAGGTACGGTCTTGCCTCACCACCCTTTTGCTTACGTCACATGCGTTTCACGTGGCTTCGCTACTCGCGCGGCGCCCACGCACGTTCACCTCACTGGACTCCTTCTTCCCAACCTCACACGAACAACCTCACAAGACACAATGCACGTTGCTTCATCTTGTTCTTCCTCTTCTACCTCTTTCCCCTCTTTTCCCTCTTCACCTCATCGCTGACTTTCCACCACCTCTTCAGATCATCAAGGACGTCATTTCTTTCAAGGCCGGGCAAAAGACCGATCAATTCCACCACGAGAGATTGTTTGGCCCTGCACCCAGAAACATGTACAACGGCAATAACTACAACTTCGGTCCACCGCCGCAGCGGGACCAGTACCCATTAGCGCGCGATGGTGAGTCTGGTGCCCTCGACTCCTATGGTGGCAGCACCGTCGGCGGCGGCGGAGGATCTTTCGGTGTTGGTCTCGGTGGAGATTCTGCTGCGTTTGCTCGCGGCACAACCATGAGCTCTGGTCTCAAACCAAGCGTGCCGCGCTATCAGCCGCCGCAGCGCCGTCGAGGGGACGAGGAGATCATCCGACCCGAGTCGAGTGCATCCAACGCTACCTTCGTGAGCCAGATGCCACCTTTCATCTCAGCACAGGCTCCATCGCGCCCACCGCCATTCTCTCGCCAGACCAATGGTGGTACCTCATCATCGTACAACTACAGCCATGGCAGCACCAATGACGTTATGAATGGCCTCGGTGCTGGAATCGGGAGCATGTCGCTCGGCACCTCCACCGGTCAGTCTCGTGCACCACCATCATTCAGGGAGAGTCGCGACCTCGGCAACACATCTTACAACGGCTTCAACGGCTATGGCGGCTACAATGGCAACAATGGACAGAATCTCTCCCGCCATGATTCGGTCGTCAGCAACAAGGGACCGAGTGCAGCCTATCTTGCTCAAGAGATCATGTCCGGCGGTACTGAAGATCCATTCGATCGTAGCCTCAACCGTTACGACACACCTGCCAAGAACATCATCCCAACCCTGGGTCCTGCTCGCTTCAAGGACAGCAAGATGTTCAGCGTCGCTGAGGGCGGCAATGCCGACACTGCAATCACCCATCCATCACCCTCGCAGAAGTCGAAGGAGCCACCAGTCATCCCTGACTGGCTGCCGCTTGCGATGCAAGGCTTGATGCAGCCAACCCTTGAAGAGGTCTTCGATGCTCTGCCACTATTCGAGTTGTGTCGCGACGTCCACCCGAGCACCGCCGGTGTTGTTCGCATCAAGGACATCCCGTACCAGACCACTCGCCAAGAGATGACTGCCTTCGTCGGTCGCAACGCCCAGATCCTCCGCATGCCAGAGGGTTCGCCCTACCATGCCGTCCATATCATGATGGAGCGCGAGACCGGCAAGACCATGGACTGTTATGTCGAGTTCTCCACCCCGACCGAGGCTGGCTGGGTCGTCCGGCAGTTCCAGCGTCGCATTGATTCCAACCGTCCCCCCAAGGTTGGCGACCGCATCGTCGAGGTTGCCTTTAGTTCGCAAGACGAGCTCATGGCCGAGCTCTTTCCGCGCGCTAAGCACGTTCGGTGGAATGGCGGCCAGCCGGTGGTTGATCGCACGGAGCGGAAGTACTACCCAGACAAGCCTGCTGCTGGCTTCCAAGGCTTCCTCCACACAGAGGAGTTTGTCGCCCTTGGCAAGCACGCTGGCCTCTCTGAGCGCTCTCCATTCGCCTCCAAGAGTCCGTGCCGCGTTTACGAGTCAATGATCACCACACTCCATAAGTACCCTTGGTATGCTGTCGACCATGTCACGATTCGCGAGCGTCGCTCAATCTATGACTGCACCACTACGCTCATCCGCATCCTCATCGAAAACCTACGTCGGGCCAACAACCGGTATAGCCCACTCGAGCCAACTCCAGCTCTTCTTCAGGAGCTCGTGGTGGCGGCCCTTACCTGCCCAGGCTTTAGCGAGAAGCAAAAGTCGAACATTGTGGCTCAGCTTCATCAGAATGGTTTCAAGAGCATCGCCGACGGCCATGGCATCAACGTGCGCCTCGGTGGTAGCCACGAGCTGAGTACTACCTGGCCTTTCGCCACACTCTCGATCCAGCCAGGCACTGATATGGAGCTGGTCAAGGTCTACGCTGGACTCTTCCGCCAGGCCACCGAATCCGCCTCTGAGTCGTCCTCGCTGCACTCCCGCCAGATGGCCAAGTCAAACGGCTCCCAGGTCAATCCAATGGGCGAGATTCACATCAATTACGGCAAGAATGTGGGCGACCTTTCTCTCGCTGAGGTCGCCAGGAAGGAGTTCCACAAGATCGAACAGCTTCTCGGTCGTGTCTGCAAGGGCACAACTGGAGGAAGTGGCAGCAGGCCGGGCAGCACCGTCGGGGGCAGCAGCTCTTCTGGCAGCCGTCACTCGATGTAAGCAGCATGTTCGTCCTCCTCTTAGTAGAGTCAAAGCTAACGCCCATTACTTTTAGGATTTGAACAACCACAAGATCGCCGATGAGCATCCAGCTCAAGTCAGCTGTTCGTTCACTGGCTGTGTACATTAGGGTGTAATGTTGCAAGAAGCATGGAGATACCGGAGTTTCTGGACGATTTCACGACGGCGTTGTGGGTGCGCTCGTGCTTGCATGCATACTTGGAAGCGAGGCCGTCACAAATGGGGAGGACCTCGCATATGCCAACAACGCTTTACTGGGTACAAGCTGTACATAGCGAAAGGGTCTGAAGGCCTGAATGCTAGGCAGCACCGTTAATAGCGACAGGTGTTACGTATTGTACAGAAGACTTCTTATTGAGTGATGTTTTTCACGCATTTACACCGCGCCTGTTTCGTGATGAGACGAGGGTCAACGTTGGTCCCGCACTTGCCAAGGATATCATGCCCGTCGTCATCGCACCTTCCTCAACGACAGTTTTTCTGTGAGGAACATTTCATATCAAGGTTGTAGCGATCCACGCGCGATTCTGAACAGGCAACTCCCCTTCCCATTCGAATTACAGATCAGCCGCCCTCATCATGTCGCTTAGCGGACCAGCTGGTCCCATCAACGCAGAAACAGCCGACAACTTCGAGGAGATTGAGAAACAGTTTGCTGTCAAAGGTTAGGACCTCACGCAGAGTGCCGTCTAGTCACACCGACTGACTGTGTCGTGTAGTCGTTGAGCACATGACAACATACTGGTCGCTCCTCGAAAAGGTGCCCGGCTCGAAGCTCCGCCTGACCAAGTACGACGACGAGATCCTCGACCACTTCAACAAGGAGTTTCCAGACTTTGACCTTAAGGCCACTATCGTCGAGGATGACATGAAGAGCAAGGCAGGAAAGGAGAAGTGGCGCAATTTCATCAATGAGTATGAGAAAAAGATCGAGGACTACAACTTTGGTGCGATGCTGCGAGCGAACCCAGCTTGGGAGTATGGTGAGAAGGAGACGATTTTTGGTGAGTACATGTGTTGAAAGTTGTATGTATATGCGTTGTGCAGGCGGATCTGACGGGTCTATAGCTGTGCGCATGCAGTTCTACGCAGTCGAGATTGCAAGGTATATTGTCCTCCTGGGCCTTGTGCTGTGAGGCTCTGCTGACCCTAGGCAGAAACCGCGCTGGCCTCAACGACTGGATTTATGAGAAGGCGTCTGGAAAATCGTCGTGAACAAGCCAATGCCACAAGCTGCTTATGCCTCGCTCTTGCTGCGAAAGACGCGTTCGGACGGCGATCTGGTTGCTACATCAGCCGGTGCCTCACGCGATTGAAGTCACCCGCTACTTACGTTTCAGCTGCTGTGTAGATCGGTGCTTGGTGCCATCAGAAGACTCCAGTGATGGTCAGAACGACCCGCGATTTATTCGGATAATGTCTTGGTAGACTTTGACTGATGGTGGACACATTGCTGGACACGAGGGAGTCGGAGCGAGGACAGTCGAGTCCCGGAAGGTGGATTGAATGCCGTGAGTGGCGCTCGAGTAGATGAAAGTTGAGGGTCTTGGCGGAAAAGAACAATACTAAGTCTGCATTCTGGAAGCTCCCTCAAAGGCTTCCCAATCCGACTTCACATCGGATACGAAAGGTCCGTGTCGTGCAGACAAACGCTACGTCGAGCTGCAGCAAGCGTGCAAATTTGCTTCAAACACCTTGCGAATGGCGCTGATGTGCGTGTTGCACCAATGGACGCGAAACCGATGGATAGCGACAATCACGGAACTCAGTCCTCGCAGGACGACAGCACCAAGGGATCGATAGCGGGGAAAGTCGAGAAGGAGATTGATGACGGCCAAGACGTGCCCGCCGCACCATGGCGTTCGCTTTTCGCTTTCACCACTAGAGCGAACGTACCACTCCTTGTGGCCGGCATTTTCTGCGCCTTCGCCGCCGGTTTTATGGGTCCGGCTTCGAATTTCGTGGTTGGCAAGGTCGTTGAGCAGTTCACGAACTATGCATCAGGGTCTGTCGAAGACAACGACTTTATGCGCGAACAGACGAAATGGGTCCTGTGGATGGTTGCTATATCTGCGGGAAGCTGGGTCTTCCACTCTCTGGAATTCGTGTGCTGGCTTTCGTTTGGAGAGTTACAAGCAAAGAATGCTCGCGACCGCCTGTTCCACGGACTTCTGAGAAAGGAGATCGAGTGGTATGACCGTCGCAAAAATGGCATAGGCGCTCTGCTCCCGAGGCTTCAAGCTCAAATACGAGAACTGCAGCTGGCCACATCTCAGCCTCTTGGATCCCTGTTCGCACTGACATCCACGTGCGTGCTTTCGCTCGCTCAAGCCCTTTATCGTTCGTGGGATCTTACTCTGGTTACCCTCGCCAGCGTCCCTGTCATAATATTTGCAATGGTCATTGTCGTCCGAGGCATGCAGGGCAACATCACCAAGCAGCAGGAGAAGCTCACTGAAGCACAGAAATACTCAAACAGCGCTTTCTCTGCAATCGAGACAGTGAAATGCTTCAACGGTCAACAAGTCGAGCTCGAGAAGTATAAACGTTGCATCGAAGCCGCTGGGGTATGGTACACATGGGTCGCTAACGCGAGCGCTATGCAAATGGGCCTGGTAGTGCTGCTCTCGGTCTCCATGTTCGTCCAAGGATTCTACTACGGAGGCGTCTTGGTTGGCCGCGGTAATATCGGAGTTGATGATGTGGTCACGACTTTTTTTTCTGCCATCAGTGCCTTTCAAGCCATACAAGGCATCCTACCGCAAATGATCGTATTCGAAAAGGGGAGGAAGGCCGGATCCGTGCTCAGAAGTATTATGGCACAAATCCAGGACGATTCGAACGTCGGACATCAGCAAAACCGTCTCGCGCCAGTCACATGCCGTGGACATATCGAAGTGACGAACGTTTCCTTTGCATATCCCTCCAGGCCTGACATTCCGGCCATTGAAGATGTCTCGATGGTGATACCAGATGGCCAAATGACATTCCTCATCGGCAGAAGCGGTTCTGGCAAGAGTACGATCAGCCAACTGCTTATGCGATTCTACACTACAACCAAGGGCACGATTAGCATCGACAGCGTGCCCTTGGCGTCCCTGGACACAATGTGGCTTCGCTCGAACATAACCCTGGTTGAACAGACAAGCTTGTTGTTCAATGACACCGTGTTTCGTAATATCGCGTTCGGTCGTAAGGACTTCGATCATGTCACGAGGGAAGAAGTGATGGAAGCCGCGGAGTTTGCGCTCCTTCAGCTCATGATCTCGGATATGCCAGATGGCCTTGAAACAGCTGTCGGCTTCAAGGGCGGTTCCATGTCAGGTGGACAGCGGCAGCGTATGGCATTGGCGAGGGCAAGGATTCGCGATACACCTATTCTAATCCTGGACGAGTCCACCAGTGCCTTGGATTACATCACCAGAACTCTCATGATGGAAGCGATACGTCGATGGCGGGTCGGGAAAACGACCATCATCATAACTCACGACATTTCCCAGATCCTGGCAGATGATTACATATATCTGTTAGAGGATGCCAAACTCGTCCAGGAAGGGTATCGCAACGACATGGAGAAGATGAAGGACACCCCATTCCAAGGCTTCCTTCCGGAAGATCAACGAGCTGGGGTAACTCCGTTCGACGATAAAGACTACGAGACAGTGACATCGTTCAGGACACGCGGATCATCAATTGACTCCAACGCCTTCATCACCAAGGGCTTCGAGGACGAGCTTGACCCCATCGAGAGACAACTCACGCTACATGAGAAGCGTGCTACGCAAAGAACTTCATACTTCCCCATCGTTTTCGAACGAGGCAGTCCACTTATTGGTGTGTCAGCCTATGGAAAGTCACGCGGACCCACCTCAGCTTTCGCTTCGCCGTTCCTGCGTATCAACGAGCTGGTAGATTCACCACCTGTTGCATCACCTTCTCATCTTCGTTCGCCAGCGGATCACCCAAAATCGCTCTCGCCGGGCGATGAGGGCTCTGCATCTGGCATAAGATGGTCTCAAGTCTTGGAGCGCATGGTCGACCAAACGGGGAAACTAGCCGCAGAGGCTCGTCAGCATGTGGGTACTGCACGTCTACGTCGACCTCTACCAGGTGATCCCGAGGCCATTCCACTACGAGGACGAGAAGAAACTTTGGCGAAGCTGGAAGCTAACCAGACATGTGACAAATCTGTTAGGTATAACTCCCTCAAGACGATATTCAGCACCTTGTGGCCGAGTCTTGATCACAGGGGCAGGTTTGGCTTGATCTTTGGCTTCTGGGGTGCGACTGTGCACGCCGTCGGCTCGCCACTATTCTCGTATGTACTTGTTCAGCTTCTCGGAACGTATTCAATACCCGGCGGCGATCAGAAAACAGCTCTAAAGTGGGCGATGGCCATACTAGGTATCGCTTTCTTAGACGCATTTCATACATGGATCTTTCGATTCTTCCATGAGTGGACCAGTGAGCTCTGGGTAGATTGCATCCGTGCCGAAGCTTACGCCAAGATTCTCGACCAGGATAGACACTTCTTCGAGAAGGATGAGAATGGTGTCTCGAAGCTTACAGAAAGCCTCGATCGGAACGCAGAGGAAATGCGGAATCTTCTAGGACGTTTTGCCTCACTGGCCTATGTTGCTATCCTCATGATCATCGTCACCATAGCGTGGGCCTTCTCCTCGGACTGGAAGCTGACGTTGATCGCACTGGCTATTTCGCCATACATATATGGAGTCACCAAAGCCTTTGCGAGGATTAGCGAAAAGTGGGAGTCTCGGGGCAACGATGCTGCTGCGGAGGCCTCAGCTATCTTCACCGAGACCTTCACCAACATCAAGACTGTGCGTGCACTGACTTTGGAGCCGCACTTTACGGCAAAGTACATGGCAACCACAATTCAAGCTTTGAGGGTCGGCTTTAAAAGAGCCATCTACACCGGGTTCTTCTTCGGTCTATCTGACTCTGCTGGCGATTTCGCCACAGCCATGATATTCTATGCTGGCTCCCGACTGGTGAAGGACGGTGCCCGTCCCCTGAAGGTCATCGAAGTCTTCACCATGCTGATCATGGCCATCACCAACGTGAGCGCAATCTTGGAGTATATTCCACAGATAGGCTCGTCGAAAGATACAGCTTCACGATTACTGCGGCTTGCTAGATTACCCATCGAATCGCACGAAAATCGTGGCGATACCCGTATCACCAACGTGGGCGAGATCATCTTCGACGATTTGAAGTTTGCCTACCCATCGAGACCACAGCAGACTATACTTCAGCATATCAATCTCAAGCTAATGCCCGGCACCACAACCGCTATCGTGGGCGGGTCCGGATCAGGAAAGTCCACCATTGCCAACTTGCTTTTGGGCTTGTATAGTACTTCCACCGTACCAGGCGCGAAACCAGGCGACCTGACTCTCGGTGGTCGACCAATGGAGCACATTTACACTCCATCTCTGCGAGCACTGATCGTGTCTGTCTCACAGACGCCTACACTGTTCTCAGCGACTGCCTTGGAAAACATTGCGTATGGTGTCCCAGTCGACTCGCCCAACCGAACTCAAGCGAGCATCGAAACTGCAGCCCGTCAAGCAGGCATACACGACTTCATCGTCAGTCTACCCCAGGGCTACGAGACACCCATCGGCGAAGGCGGTCTTGGCCTTTCAGGAGGTCAAGCCCAGCGTGTTGCCATAGCTCGCGCCCTGGTCCGCAAGCCCTCAGTCCTAATCCTTGATGAAGCGACCTCCGCTCTAGACTTCGAATCGGCTAACCTCGTCCGAAGTACCATCCACAACCTCATCAGCGACAAGAGCCGTGAGATGACGGTCGTGATCATCACACATCACAGGGACATGATGGAGATTGCCGAGAGAATTGTGGTGTTGGACCAGGGAGGTATTGTAGAAGTGGGCAGTTTCAATGAGTTGCTGCAGCGCGATGGAGCGTTGGCCAATCTTCTTGGCGGAGGGCAGTGGAGGGAGGTTGATGGTGATCAGGATAATGCGGAGAATGTCAGGAAGAAGGTTTCGCAGGCGGCACAGAGAGGTGGGCCGAAGTTGAAGGATGTAGAGTGGAAGAAGTGCGACAAGGAGAGGAATAGGAGACCACCTGCCGGTGCTGGCAGGATGCCCCGGTGAAGGGACGACTCTTTGTTTGTATAACGCATACTGCGTACAAATGTGTTTTCTTGCAGTGACTTCTTTCGTGCCCGGTGTTGCTCGCTTCGTAGCATGGGTTGAGCCCGTCTCTTCGAAGGATCGCAGGCGATAGCACCAACTTCAAAGCCCAGGTCTGCGTCAAGTTGTCTGACAGTCGTGGATAATATGTGAATAAGGATTAGCCGCACGAATCAAGACAGAGCCGCCTTGTGAAGTAGCCGTACACTTCCGAAGCTCAGTCGATAGCTACACGCTCGAAGCAGTATCGAGCTCATTGGTTCTGGAATTCAGCAACTTGATGGCCGTGCATGGGCTGACGGGAGGAACATCAGGCTTGTTCATCACATCTGATCTTGCTTCTATCTTATGCGGCACGGCTGTCCAACCGCAGCACAGCATCAGCTTATTCACTCGGAGCACTTATTTTTGCCCGAATCTCTCCTTCAACTTATGATACTTCGCAACCTCCCGCACGGAACCCTTGATGCGCCCCTGCGCGTATTCAAAATCCTTGAGCTGTACACGTGATGACTGGCGCTTGATGGCATGTGATATTGCCTCATTCAGCATTTGCTGGAGGTCAGCACCACTGTACCCATCGCTCCTTCCGTCTCTAACAAGAGCTTCAATGCCTCCGTCCCAGTCGACAGGTCGTTTGGAACACAGCGCATGAAGAATCTCCACTCGTCCGTCCGGTTTCGGCACATCGACAAAGAGTTGTGTTCCGAAGCGACCAGGCCGTAGCATGGCCTCGTCAATCATATCGGGGCGATTTGTCGCAGCGATCACGTAGATCCCTGTTCTGGCGTCCATTCCGTCTAATTCAGTGAGCAGTGAGTTCACTACACGCGCGCTTGCCTCCGAGCCCGCTGTGTCTCTCTTTGGCACTAATGCATCAAGCTCATCGAAGAAGATGACACACGGCACGGAGCTACGCGCGCGTTGGAAGACTTTTCGCACTGCAGCTTCTGATTCTCCAACGAATTTGTTGAGCAGCTCGGGTCCTTTGATCGCGATGAAGTTGGCTTTACTCTCAGCCGCGACTGCCTTCGCAAGCAGCGTTTTACCGCAGCCAGGAGGTCCCCAGAGCAGCACACCAGAAGGTGAGCTTCTGCCCATTGCTTCGTAGAGTTGAGGCTTGGCAATTGGATCGACGATAGCGGAGTGTAGCTCCTGGCGGACCTCTTCGAGAGCGCCAACATCCTTCCACGACACATCGGGCACGGTGGAAAAGCCTTCTCGTTTGCTCGAAGGCGTGATGCCAGGCAGCACGGCCTCGAAGTCCTGCATAGAGAGGGCAATGGTCTCGAAGCCAGTGGGTTTGGGCAGATCGCGCCTATCAAAGAGTTAGTCATGCTCGAAGATAGCCTATCAGTACCTCAGCTCGCAGAGAAAGCGTGGAGTGCAGCGCGTCGAGCAGTGCTTGTTCGACACGTACCTCTTTACCGTTCGAGCAATCAGACTGCGAGCGGATCTCACTGCTACGGTCGTCTTCTCGCTGCATTCATATTCCAGCCCCATTTCGATAGCTTGGCGTTCAAGAGCTTCCTCGTAACGCTCCATTTGATGCGCGCCAGCCTTCCCCACAAGATCGTGAAGGTCTGCGCCAACGAACCCAGCTGTGTCCTTCGCAACTTTGGCAAGGTCTACGTCTGCAGCGAGAGACATGCTTCTTGTTTGTGTTTCCAGAATGCTCTGACGAACCTGCTCATTCGGCACATTGATGTTGATCTCTGTTCCGAATCGTCCTCCTCGCCGTAGAGCTGGATCTAGACTATCCGGGCGATTCGTAGCTGCCAAAACGATCACTGGAGGGCCACCTTCCTTGTTGATCTCGTCCATGCTAACGAGCAGCTGTGCCACTATGCGCTTTTCCATTTGACTCTGACTTGTCTCCCTCTTGGGAGCAATGGCATCGATCTCGTCGATGAATAGTAGACATGGTGCATTCTTCTTGGCTTCCTCGAACCTGTCGCGAACGCCCTTTTCCGACTCTCCACTCATGCCGGAGACAATGGACGGGCCCAGGATCTCAATGAAAGGCACTCCGAGCTCTGCTGCATAGGCTCGCGCCAGCATCGTCTTTCCGCAACCTGGTGGGCCATGTAACAGTACACCTTTTGGCAGTGGCAAGCTGGCAGCGTGATAGTCCTCGTAGCAACCAATTGGCATGACAATCAGTCTGTTCATTTTCTTGATAACCTCGTCCATACCACCCACGTCGTCCAAAGATACCTCCACGGGCGCTGAAGTACTGATCTTCTCTTCGCGTTTCTGCCGTTTGGGCAGCGACTCACCATTGAGCTTGCGCTTCTTGGGTGCGTCCTCATCAGCTGCAGCTGGAGGTGGACTCACCGGACGCGGTGCAAGATTTTGTCTCAGCGAGCGGTTCATACTCTCAGCTACGGGGTCGACTTCAGGCTGTACGTCCTCAATGATCGCGTCTGAGTCGACTTCCTCTGCCGAAGCACCAAGAAAGTCCAGAACCCTCTCGATACTGGCCTGAATGACTTTTTTGGGTCTTCTTTTTAGAGAAGAGTTTGAGCGTTGGAGAGCAGTGTAGAGCATCAGGACATCCGCAGCGACACCATCCGCCAGAAAGCGCTGTACTGCAACATGAACTTCGTTGTCAAGCGCGCCAGAGAGATGCATCTCGAGATCAATGCTGAGTGCGGCGCTACAGCAACGGTAGCGTGGCAGGTCTTCTATGCTCGAAGTGACAACGCGCTGTCGCCTGTATGACTTGGGAAGTTAGTCTTCGATAGTGTACATGTTGCCGTACCCAACATCTCTGCAGCGGAGCTCGGTCCGTAGCCAACCCTTACCCGATGACGTCGCCAAGCTGTCGGGTCATGTACAGTATCTCGACGGCTTTCATGTGATTAGCGAGAAAACATCTTGTTGCGCACCGTACCATGGGTAACTCGAGTAGCTCCAGCAAGAAGGTCACTGCCCAGGACAGGTGTGCATCATCGAACGATCAGCACCACAGGCTTCAGTACTGAGTCTGTCCAGGGCTATACTCGATCTCAAGATCCAACGCGACAAGCTACATCAATATCAGAAACGCATCACGACAGTCACGACCCGAGAGACGGAGATCGCGAAAGAATGTCTAGCGAAGGGGGACAAGCAGAAAGCTTTGCTAGCTCTCAGAAGGAAAAAGTATCAGGTATCACTGCTGGCCAAGACCGATCAACAACTGGCGCAGTTGCAAGCACTCACGAGCGATGTGGAATTCGCGTTGGTGCAGAAAGATGTCATGTTTGGCCTACAGCAAGGTACAGCAGTGCTGAAGGAGATTCATAAAGAGCTGGGCGGCTTAGAAAAAGTCGAAATGATACTGAGCGAAAGCGAGGAGGCTCAAGCATATCAGAAGGTCAGATGGCAGCACAAAATGATTCCGAGATTGGGCTAACGCAACACGCAGGAGGTGAACGAGATGCTCAGTGGGAAGATGTCAAACGAGGATGAAGACGAAGTGGAGGACGAGCTCGAGGCATTAGAACGGGAGGCACGAGGAGTGCCTAGCATGCCGGAAGCACCAAAGGTCACAGCTGGTGAAATACCAGATGCGCCTTCAGGCGAGGTAGAGTCATCGGAGGCTCGAGCCAGACGAAGACGACAAGCGCGAGCAGAGCGAGAGAAGGCAGCAGAGCCAATGGCCGCTTGACGCATCGATTGCATTTGGTGTGATGCATTGGGCGAAGGCGTTGATGATACCCAATGGAGTGCTATTCAAGCACTTAGCCACAAGGCGATGACCGGAGTGTATATTGAACGAAGTTGATTATAATGCATGCATGTGAATGTGGATCGAGGGTCAGTGAATTGCTGCATTGCCCCGCATCACGTCAAGCACTCTCGAGAAAGAGAGACGGTCCATGAACATGTAGTCCATCGGCGTTTCCATCAGCTCCGGCTCGACCACAACACGTGCGCAAACATGTCGCAATGCCACGATGAACACGACCATCACGGCCATGATCACTCGGAAGGCGCCGGCCACGATCATGCCGACGATTTGACACCAGCGCTTCAGAACCACATCTACGAACAGATCGACTTCAGCGCCATCAACACCTTGAACGAGTCTGCGTCTCGAGCAGGCTCAAAGGTCGTCCAGAAGACATGGACAGAACGACTCCACGCTGAGCCGGAGCTCGTCTCCGACGCAGACGAACAGCTTCTCATGCACATTCCGTTTACGGCTCAGATCCGCCTCCACAGCATTCTCGTCCGAACCTCCACGACCGACTCCGCGCCCATGACCCTAAAAGTGTACGTAAATCGCGAGGGTCTGGACTTCTCCACTGCCTCGGACCTGCAGCCAACACAAACGTTGGAGCTCGCGCAGTCGAATGAGGTGCAGGAGGTGCCGGTCAAGAGGGCGCTGTTCAACACGGTCAGGTCGCTGGACCTCTTCTTCGAGGACAATTGGGGAAGAGGAGATGAGGACGAGACCAGGATCAGCTATATCGGCTTCAAGGGGGAGTGGATGAAGTTGAGCAGGGAGCCTGTCAACTTTTTGTATGAAGCTGCGGCGAATCCAAAGGACCATACCCTGGCAAGTGGAGTTGGGGAGAGAGTCGGTAGCGATATCTCCGGGGCTGGTGGACGCCATGGCATGTGAGCCACATGCGTGCAATATGCAGTACTGTACGCTGCAATTTGAGAAGCATCTCGAGATGCAAACACTGCCGTTAGATCAATGCGGAGAGCCAGGTTCTTCTTGACGTTTTTCTCAGACACTCCTCAACCTGATACCAACTCGCCAAAACTACCTTGGCTTCATCTCCACGCGTTGAAGTGCGTTCTTCCCCGCATTCTGGCAGTGGCCTGTTTTCCACGAAGCTCTTCCAGCCTGGCGATGTTATGGTGTCAAACGACCGCCCGGCCCTGGCCATTTCTGGTGAGGATCTACTGCCATATGGTTTTTCATGGTGCTGCCACACGCACCATTGCCCATGGTATGCTGTGGAAGCGACAACTTCGAAGGTCTGAAATGGCGTGGAGGCTGCCGGAATGTCAAGTACTGTAGCAAAGTAGGTCTTGGTCTGCGTACGTACGCTCGACGATATTGAGCTCTGTAAGGAATGTCAGACAGCGTCGTGGAGAACCCATCACGGCAAGAAGTGTAAGCTCTTCGCAAGCATCTCAGAACCATGGCCTAGCGCTTTCAGAGCAGACGCCCGCATGCTCTGCAGTCTCCAGTTGGGAGCACCTACGTTCACGGGGTTCTGCGAGCGCAAGTCTCACATATTGCCATGAAGCTCACTCAACGTGAGAAGTATGAGCAGTATCAGGATTTGGCACATGATGCTTGGCAATTGGCCATTGTGGAGCTACCATATCGATGCAGCAGAGCACTTGATGTCTTCAGTAAGCAGTATCGAAGCCTCGCTTGGGCATATACTGATTGCTATGTAGATGCTTTGCAGCCGCCTGAAACTCAGGACACCTGCCAATGACCCACTGGGCATTGTTTTTGAGCCACTAACCAGCAATGAAACCCATTTTTGCGTCCCAATGCGCGTGTTGCCTTTGAGCGTAGGTTATTCCATTCAGGGAGTGTGAGAGCACCATTCATCAACCTTGACATGCAGGATCTCGCGTGCAGCTCAGGGCTTTGGAGCAGATACAGTCTGGCGGAGAGATCATGATCAGCTCCATCGACCAACATAACCCTTTCACGCTCGGCAAGCTGCACTACGGCATCGCTAAGACTTTACACGTAGCGGTGCTAAGTGTCAGCTTCGGACAGAAGCTCTACATTTGGTACAACGAGGCCACCAGTTGCCCAGCCCTACCACAGCTATGTGCACAGCGAGCTATGCGAACCCAACCTCTCCCAAGCCCTACTGGCTGCTATGAAGCTCGTCTTCGTCATCGACCCTGTGCTCTAACCGCAAGAGTTACATCCCGTATGTGTGGTCCATGCCTTTCACCTCGGCTCAGCGGCCAAGGCACTCCACATGATGAAATATCCCATCTGCCGCAGACTTGAATCATTGGACATTGACCTGGACATATTATCTAATGGGCTAGTCATACATCTGGACGAGGCCATTGAGAAGCGCCATGGGCGTGACTCGCAATTGGGAGGTCTGATTGGGTGGGATATGAGATATTTGAGGAGCGGCAGAGATGGCATCATGGTGATGCTCGGGGGGACAGAAGGACAATGAGCGCTGAACATGAGTGTGCAGGTGGCGGCGAATTGGCTCAAAGTCGAGAATGTGGCGAAGCAGATCACGGTCGAGCCACCTGGGTTGACATTCAGTGTGCAGCGGGTCGCGCAGTCCTATAGGCTTGAAATTCCTGGAAGGTGGTCTTCTGTCTTTTTGCTGGCCATCATGTTGTTACAACGAACGGCATTGAGCGTGTGACCATATGAGCATTGCCACTGCACGCCAAGCGCGTCCTACAGTGGTCGACCGCCTCTCCTAGCCTCGGACGCTTCACTTTGATTCGAAGCATGGCGCGCCGGTAGAGGACAGCTGAACATAGTGTATTGTCGGCAAGTGCCGCCGTTTTAAGGATGCACTCACACAAACTCACTTTGGAGATGCTATGTGATTGGCGATGTAAAGCTCACATGCAGGGACCAGCGAACGGCACATATCTGCAGCTTCTCGCAGCTTCTCTCTTCTCTCTCCCAACTTCAAACACATCCGACCACCAAATTGCGATCAACCAACCGACACCAATCACTCTTCACCACTACAACGGTCCAAGAAAGCAACATGGCAGACAAGAGTGCAGAACAGACGTTCGGCTTCGAGACCATGGCCGTCGTCCTCTACTGCGTCCTAGAGTCTGGCGTGGTCCTGGGCGAGAAGCACTATCAGATGATGGCCGCCGTTGATGGCAAGCGCAGCGCATCTGCCTTCCAGCACCAGTTTCGCAAGGTCAAGGCTCGTGCCAAAGAGCTCCAGGAGCAGTCCTCCAGCGGCGGCCTCGATCTCGGTACTCCCGCAAAGAAGACCAAGAGCACTTCAGCTACCCCAGCTAGCAAAGGCAGAAAGCGCGGTAAGTATCCATCACCACCCGAACACGCTGTCCCTTATCATCGACTGACCGTTTAGACAAGAAGGCAGCCGGCGAAGATTGGGATGATGCGGAGCCGGAGGCAAAGAAGGCAAAGAAGGTCAAGGAGGTCAAGGCTGAGCAGGAAAACGATGAGCTTTGAGGATTCAAACATTTGACTGAATGAGAAGCTGCGTCCGAATACTACCTCGATGGTCTGCATCGGACATTGGCGTCCACAGCTTGAGACATGAAGACGACTCTGAAAGTATGCATAGCGCACCCCTCCTCGTACTACAATGCCGACTCAATAGTGAAGTGAAATGAAATGTGATGGGACATGAAGTTGACAGTTCCAGCCAACATGATTCGCGCGCCGGCTTCTCCCGTGCCGGCTTCCGAGATTCCTGGGTCTCACACCTCACACCTCGATGCTGGAGCAGAGCAGCCACCAGCTGCCATTGGACTTCACACAACACAATGCAGCCTCTACAGAGAACGGCACTGCGCTCAGCGCGCCAAGTGCGATCTCAATTAACATGCCAATGGCGCCGGAACGCCTCCGATCACGGGCACGGAGCCCACGATGCACCAGCGAACGAGTCCTTCGGAGTATGTCATGCTCCCAGAAGCTAGAAATAGCATAGCAGCGCTTCCACGAGACTTTTCAGGCAAAGGCGTACTGACAACACCCACAGAAAGGTTTCTACATCACCATCGCCGCGATCCCACTCTCCCTCGCACTTTACAAGCTCTCCAGCCAGGGCACCGATCAGCAGCCATACTTCACACGCCTGATTAGAGACACATATGCCGACTACAAGACGAAGTGGGCGCAGCGGAACGACTTGCACACAAAAGCGGTGGAGCGTGCCGCAGCGGACAGAGTAATCTTTCTGGCGGAGACCAATCAGTCGCACGTGAGACATGTGGATCTACGGTTTCCAGAGTATGTACATCGAGGATGTAGTGCAGGGGGACACAAGATGCATTGGGAGTGGATCCAAGACAAATGCTGACCAATGTCGATAGACAACTGAACGTCGGCTCACCATGGAACGTTCCTGCTGGACATGGATACGCCAACATGGATGAGCTGATCAAGAAGTACCAAAAGGAGAGTTTCGCGGAGAACGAGAAGAAGCTACAGCAACTGAGGGACAATAAGGTGCCGGCTGAGCAGCCCTTTGATGGGTTCGCAAAGGCTACGCCAGCTGCAGACGATAGTTAGGCTTCACATACAGCACGAAGTTCCTTTGTATATATACACGCTGTCCACGCCTGAATAGAGCGAGCAGTATGATATCTTTCGTGACAGCGCCACTGCCAGCCTTCTTCAAAAGGCACTGCTTCTGCCCAAGACCACTTCGACAGCATTACCCTCGGATGCTCTATTTGCGGGTTCTTCTAGCCCTGCAACTACCCTGTGTGAATTGATACTTTAGGCGATGCGCGGTCAGATCTGGAAGCGTGCTCAGATCCTGCCCAGTCTCTAGGGTCACTGCAGGAGCCGAATAACTCCAAAGCACTGTATTGCATATCCGTTTCATAGCCATCTCTTTATGATCCCATCTTCACGATCGTGTCTTTGATGTGAGATTGCACATCGGGATCTGGAACACTCAGTGCCGAACAGCGTCTCTCTCTTGCGCCCATGTAACGCCACCCAATGCCGATAGAAGACACAGTCCCTCTTTCTCTGTTTAGTTCGTGTCTGTCCCACGATACTCATCGTTCGCTACCTGCACTCTTGACCGTTGACATATTCGGAGCGTGCGCAGGTTGGGCTGGAGCTTCGGGTATAGGTACGTCAGAAAAGTCGTCTTGGCCGATCGCTTTTATGGTCCAGGTGTCTGCATTGACTTAGTACAGGTTTCCAGCAAGCACTTTGATCCTTTGCGCGTACACACTGCGGCTACGAAGCCGAATATGGCGACTCCCGTCACGGCATTTCGAATGAGATATGGTTGTCGAGCTCGGTAGAGGGCGGCGCTCGGTCGATTGTACTTGTCGTAGTATGAGGACTGTGGAATTCTATCATCAGTCAGTATGAGAACATATGTCCGGAGCTCAGTGTGTGTCTACCGTCCGAGAGGCATGTTGGTGGTCGGTGAATGATGAATCTAACACATTCACATGCGATGGATGATGGTCGCATCGCACCGCCTCGCATATCGGCGCTCGGAGCCTGCAATGCGGAACCAGCCGCTGCTTCAGCTCCATCACTCAAGCTCGCGCCATGGTACACCAACTCACTCTCCCAACCACTACCCTTTCGATCCTCGCCTCCATTGACTGAAACTACCGCCAATCCGACCACTGGCCTCACCCGACGATGGACGTGCGTGTCGCAGACTGAATCTCCGCCTGGCCTGTAGTTAGCATAGCTGCTGTTGTTTCCGCGTGACCTGCACATACCCTGCGCCGTCAACAGCAGATTTCGTTGGCGCGATGGCGTCGCCAGCAGAGACTCTCAAGTCGCTGAATTCCGCGCGCGACATCGTGCTCAAAGACCATACCTTGTACCCTCAAGTAGTCCTCGGTGTGCTCCAAGTCATCGCATACACAGCCCAGCTCGAGGTGCGGCGATGGGGTGCGGACTTCCTGGCAGAGACGTTCGCGTCGCAAGCAGTCACAGCAGACGAGAAGCAGCAGATGTCGCCAACGGTTCTGGAGACGTTGAGGGGCTGGTTGAATCGGAGAGAGCTCATGGGCGAGGAGGAGGACACCACTGTGGTCAAGAGTGCTGTGCAATGCGCCGCCAGCATATACCCGTTCATCTTCAGACATACGGTCAACAATGCTTCTGACAGCGAGTCATGGAGCAAGATGGCTACAATCAAGAGCAGTATACTGCGCAGAATGGACACCGCCAGTCCTGGCGTGCGGATATGCTGCATAAAGTTCGTGGCTTGCGTGGTTCAAACACAGACCCCAGGCTTGATTGCAGATCCACGGCGGCCGGAACAGAACGATATCAGTCTTGCATTGGTACCTCGAGATCATACTCTGATCCCGCCTGCCAATCTGGAGGCGGAGGCATCTGGACTGCTGGATCGATTGCTTGGTGTGCTTCAGGACAATATATCAGACGCACTCATCGTGACCGCAACTCTCAATTCCCTTGCAACATTAGTGCACCGAAGAGCTAGCATATCCAGCAAGATCCTCGCCACTGTCCTTCAGTTCAACCCTTTGCGAGCAGCTGGAAAGCCAATGACGACCAAGGACAAACTCACCCTCAAGAGCATGACCCGCACCACTATGTCATTCCTGCTCAACTGTCTTAAAAGGAACCCGACCAGTGCATTCGCTGGAAGGCTTCAGCAGCAGATCGAACGCCTCAAGCATGGCCTCATCGAAGCATTCTCTGAAAAACACCATCTCAAGCGAACAGCGCCAGACGAGCCTGTGGACGGCCTGGACGATGCAAAGCGTCAACGCTTGGATGCAGATGCGATTAATGGCACAAATCGATTACAACAGCACCATCCACAGCAAAGCTTTCCACCACCTGGACCAATGTCTCTTGCCCAGCTGTGGACGTTAACGAATGATCGGGCGGTGGCAGAGTTCCAGGCGGACCGACTACCTTATTCCACGATCTTACAGCTGTTACCTGCGCTAATCATCGCCACGCCGACGGAGAAGCTTGATGAGGCCATCAATGCCGTCCGTTCAAGATGGCTCAACCTGACCCGCAGCATCAGCACATCATCACCCAACGCTACAAGACCAGATGAGGACGATGACGATTATGATCCCTCGTTCGGACTATCAGGGGATAACAACCAAGCCGTCAGTCGATTAGAGCATCTCCCTTTAGGTGGCCCTTCGAATGACGATAATAGTACATCTTTCAACCTGGCGGCGCCGGCACCTCTGAATGACACGGAGCGAGAGGAGTATAGTAAGACTGCTGTGACACGGGTCTTCGAGACGCTGAAAGAAATCGACATGGACATTCGACTAAAAGGCAAGCCCGCACAAGCAGAACACAGCTTCAATCGCCTAGCTGCGGCATCAGCCTCAGCGCACGACAGAGAAGGCTGGATTGCCTTGATCACCAGAGTCGCGACTCGAGGTTCAACCGAGCATGCAGAGGATAACAAGGGAGCAAATGGCGACCTGACACTCGCCAAGAAGGGACGTCCGTTCAACGTGCCCTGGGGCATCCGGGAATCTCTTCTAAATTATGTGATGGAAGCGTTCCGCCAGCGCATTGATGTGGCCATAATGTGGCTCAGCGAAGAGTGGTACTCTGACCGTCTATCGCTAAAGGAGAGAGAAGCAGAAGGCGAGGATGTCGAGGACGATGACTTGCCCAACTACTGGCATTGGACGTTGCGGACTCTGGATGCCATGGTGCCATACTTTGATGTCAAAGACGACAAAGTACTGATCAGATTTCTCTCCGAAGTTCCAGCCCTCAACGGTGACGTACTAGATCGAGTCGAGAAACTTGCGGAAGATCCTGAGAGAATACAGATGAGCACTAAGACGCTGCTGTATCTCATCATGTTCCGGCCGCCAGTTCGCCAGCTGGCCATTGACTGTGCTGAGCAGATGTGGAAGGAGAACCCGGATGCAAAGCTGGCGGCAAAGAAGATACTGGCTAAGTGGAGACCGGGAGTGCTCGAACAGGAGGGCAACGTGGAGGTCAAGACGGAGGCGCAGTGGTGAGCTGCTGTTGTACATGTGTTCCGAAAGAGCGAGGCGTTTGGGTAGGCGCGGATGCATGAAGCGAACGCAACAGGGTTGATGGCGGTCCAATT
Source organism: Nothopassalora personata (assembly GCA_033816765.1). Lineage (NCBI taxonomy): Eukaryota > Fungi > Ascomycota > Dothideomycetes > Mycosphaerellales > Mycosphaerellaceae > Nothopassalora > Nothopassalora personata. The sequence continues at coordinate 2,575,661 of CM066287.1, read as the reverse complement.
GCTACTACAGGCGCTTGAGCTGCATAGCTGGGCGTCATGAGCATGAGAGCACAACAGCATCGCTATGTAACTTCAAAGACGAACGAATATACCGTTGTTGTGCACAGCAGTCGTCGAGATAGGAGTGCTGTCAAAGTTCTGGTTCGTGTATACGCGACCCTCACGCGCAGACAGGGTTCATGCTGTCACTGCGCGCCGTTGCTAGCGGCTGTTTTGTGATGTTTCTACGCGAACGAGACTGCAGAAGCGACACTCTTGCGCGTTTCACGTACACCGTACACATAACGTCCTGCTTGGTGATTTTGTTTCCGCGAGTTCGTTCTCACCTGCACCACCAACAAGAATTACCGGCGCAGTACCGCCGCTATCCACACCCACCTAGACCCGATCGACCGAGCACACCGATATGCGATAAGCAATGTCTTTGCGTTCGTCCACAAACCCTGGCAAAGTGATTCCGGTGCTGCAAAGTGGTACTAACTTGTTAGGAACCTCGTTTTCGAAGTGTATGTCTTCACCCTCTCTTTCACCAGCCTTGTTGTACTCGACTTAGAACGGCTGACCGAATGCGCCGCCGTCTTTGTCTCTGCTCTGCTTATGGACTCCGGACTGCTGGAACTGCTTGTTGTACGACACGACATGCTGCTCTTCCCCCCCAATGGATTGCATCCTGGACCGCGGAAAGATCGACCTTCAGCACTGTCACCACCGCTGCTGTCACCACTACTGCTACGACCATCACCACCACTGCTGCTGGAACCGGATCTGGCCTTTCAACCACACTGATGTCTCTTCGTTCTTGTATCGTGACTGACCATCATGTTCTCAGTGCATTCGCGTGCAGATAAGCGCTCGACACTTCCCCCGAACTCACATCGATCGTCCAGCTCGCAGACCACATCAAGCTCACCCGCACCATCTACCGCTCCCCAGCTGCCAGAAGTAGCCACCATGACCGCATTCCAGGTGTACAGTACGCCTTCAAGCGCCAACTCTCCGGCAGCGAACGGTACCCATCTGTCACCTTCGCAGCAGAACACCCGCCGCACTAGTGGTGCTCATCCCAATGTCGATTCTTCACCAGCTCCGAACGGCGGCTCACAGAACGCACCGTCATCCCCGTTGACGCCCGCCTCGAACGGTCAATGGAGCTCTGCTGTCGGACATGCCGCGACTGGCAAGTCCGGTCGCGTGATCGAGAAGCTGATGGCAGAGAACGACAAGCTCAAGCGTGAGCTGAAGGAGCAGAATGTCAAGGTCGAAGAGGTTCAGCGCAACTTGCAGACCGTGAAGCCACAAATGGGGGCTATGCAGGAAGAGATCGACAACTTGTCCCATGCTAAGGGTGTGGATCGTTCGTTGCTCGCCCGCAGAGACCGCCAGATCAAGGAGCTGAAGGACGAGCTTGCGGAGGAGAAGAAGAATCGACAGGATGCAGTGTCGCGGCTGCAGCAGTTTCAGACAACCTTCGACGAGGGCATGGAGCAATGCGAGTTGAAGAACCAGCGCTCGAAGGAGGAGGCGAAGCATGCTACTAACCACGCGGAGATCCTTCAGACCAGCATGAATCAACAGAGGGTGCGCTTTGAGACAACAATGACCGCTATGAGCAAGGAGATGAAGGCGCTGAGAGATGCCATCGCCCGGGACCAGCAGACCATCGCTAGACTCGACGTTGTATCAAACCAGATGCGGCAGGAGATGGAGCGTGGCAGGAAGGTTCAGACAGATATGGTGTCTCAGTGGGATGCGCTGCAGCAAGAATACAGGGCGCACATGCAGGGCTTGAAGCATGAAACCGATGCGGAAAACGAGAAGACTCGCAAGCTGAGCATGGAGATGGACAAGGTGGTGAATCAGATGAAGTGGGTGATGAACTTGAAGAAGAACACAAACTTGAGTTCTTCCGACTAGCGTTGTGCATACAGCATTGGCATGGGCATACTTGTGGTGGTTTAGCGAGGGCGCTTTGGGATGGACCACTAATGCGGCGTTTTACGACGAGAGATGCTGCATTGGCATTCTGGGCGTTGGGTCTGTGACTGGAGTTCTGGTATGGTCGACAGATCTGGCCTGGATGGCACATTGGAGCAGGAAGCTCTTGAGGACAACTGGTTAGACGTTCTGGTAAAATGGCCCCATGATACCCCTGTGCAGTAAAGGCAAATGAAAGCGGACTTGTGTCTCGAAAGAAGATCTACGCATCCAATACAGAGAAGTCGAAATGTCGAGAGGACGAACGGTTGGATGATTGTGAGGTGGAGATTGAGCCGCCCTTCGGACACTCTGGACAAAGCTCTTTCTTGTCATCCCAGGTGGCTCGCAGGCGAGAAGTGATGCCAAGGCCATGTGACGACCCGCACTCGCGCCCTTCCTCCTAGCGTTTGCACCGTTGTCGAATGTCCGAGCTCCAAAGCAAGCAGGAGCCACTCGTGAAGCTGGAGTGAAGCTGAGTTTCTCTTCCGCCTTACTTACCACTTCAACACCATCTTTGTTGACATGACGCAACAATGTCGGACGTGGCGCGGTACTACCATACATCTCTGTACACCTTCAATGCACAAGCGCGCTCTGCAGTCATCGGCACATTCAACGCAGTTGTCCAGGATGTGACAGTCCGATGCTGCTATGACGGCGCGCAAGAAGTACGTACGACGACTGTCTTCACCGAACTTGGGCCTGTGGCTGATGTTTTGCAGACGTTCCTCCTGGAATGCCCGACTTCTCTAGGATCAGTGGCCGATGATGCGCTTACCACTATTGTCAGCAAGTACATCGAAAAGGAGCTCGATGACGCGGAGAACGAGGAGGTATGCTTAAGCAGTGGAGCAAGACTCACGACCTGCATCGAATACAGACTGACAAGTTCGCACAGCGAGAACCGAACATACTGCGCTTCCCAGAAAGCAGTTTCGAGGCGCTCGACAGCTTTCAAGTTGAGACTCCACAGGGATACTTCGAGGATGGAGACGACTTGACGACTGCGACTCCACGCGTCAATGGCAAGCCCTCTGTATCCCACCTGGTCATCGTGGGAGCTGCAGAAGGCAAAGTCTTGGGATTCTTCAGGTTGGATGAGCTCACAGGCAATCTACTCGAGCGAACCTTGGCTCCGTCTAATGAAAGAGCTCAGAGGATCGTCAACAATGGCCTGACCTGCCGCTCAGTCAGATGGATCGAGGAGCAAGGCCGCCATGTCTTCGACGGAAGAATCGGCACTGCTCGTACCACGATGGTCATGGGCGAGCTGGATTTACCACGATTCGAAACACTTCACGACACACGAACACTTGACTCCGCTTCGGACAGAGCATTGTCCGTCCGGTCTTGGGTCCACGTTGGTGAAGCACCTACCGTTGAGAAGTGGGTCCGTGGCATTGGTGAGACGAGACAGGAAGACCCGACGGAGAAGGCAGAGATGCCGAAAGATGCAAGAAGCTTGATAGCAGCGACGAACGCTTATGCCATCGGGCGAGTGCGGGTACCGAAGGGAGCTCCGATCTTGCATGAGGAGTCAAGATCTGAGACCTCTGAGGACGAGCGTCCTTCAGCTGATGCCTTCAACGACCTGTTGAACAGGCAAGGAGGCAGCATCGATGGTTCAGAAGACGACTCTGACACTGACGAAGCAGAGAGTACTGCCGAGCCTGCCTTCGCTGATCTACTCGGCCCTGAGAGCAGCAAACAAGCGGCGATGTCCAAGAGACAATCCGTGGTAGGTGACTGGGATTTGTTGAAAGGCTCCGTGAATGCTCGCACCCAGTCTCGGCCAGCAGTAACACCTCCTGTACGTCCCAATGTATCGCAGCCTCAAATATCAACCACACAGAGACACGAAAACTTCCCGCCTCTTGAACCCGACTTGCCATCGCGTCGTCAGAGCCCAGTCCCGGGTAATCAGCCACCAACAGAGCAGTCATCTCAGTCTCAGCCCGTACCACGGCAACGTGCTGTGACACAGACTTTGCAGGACACAGCGATACCAGGGAGGAGACCCAGCACAAAGGGCGACTCGTGCTTCCCCTCGTACGGAAAAGAGTTTGCAGGTGTTGACGATCAAGGTCTACACGCGCCAGCTGCAGCTGCAGCGCGATGGGAAAGTGAGAACTATGAGGCGAAGGCCACAAAATCCAATTCAAAGGCAGTCGCGCTGCGTCAGAGAGAACTCTCAAGTTGGTTCTCGCCTGCACCAACTGACAGCAGCGTGTCGGGTCAGGAGGGCTCCCGGACACGGACGCGAGGCTCTAGCACTGAGACTCTGGTCAATCCACTAGGTAGGTCCTTTTTTGAGGATGTCACGTCCATCGGTAAGCCTACCTGTGCTCATAGCTGACCCGTCGTAGCCAAGGCTGATGCCAATTGGATCAACACCATTGTCCAGCCACGCGTTCGAATGCGCGGACTCGTGGACGTTAGTTCACACTCCTCCGATCGCCTGCCGGATGCACCACCTGACTTACACGCCCATAAGACCGCTCGTACCAGACCCGAGCAAGCAGCCAGTGATAACGATGCGAATACTTCCAACGGTCAGCTTATCGGTGTGGCGGGAAATGTGCTCGAAGACTTTCCCAGCCAGCCTCGTGTGAATATGCCTACTAAGATGCATCCCCTAATCCCCACTCCAGCTGCAAGCTCCCATCCGACCCACCGAGGGACAAATACTGGGAATGATGGTCGGGACGATGTGATAGTCGAGCGTGTACAGAGTCTGCTAGCAAATTATACTACGAAGCGCAACACCATGAGGCAGAAGGCGAAGAAGAAGAATAAGGCGAAGAACGCATTGAACATTGGCGGCAGAACGAAGAAGGTCGAGCTCCCATTGCCCTCCCCTCCGCCACCACCAAAGCCGAAGCCAGCGATCGAGCCTCAGGTCGCAAAGCGAAAGCCTCGCACTCGAGAGACTGAGCAGCAGTCAAAGGCCACCAGCGACCCACCTCGAATACCCGCTCCGCAGCCGGCGTGTAGTGTCACAAGCGACGTCCACGCTTTCGGACAGGCTCTACTCGACCTACGAAACATGGCCAGTTTATCCCGCGATGGAGAGACAGAGGTAGATGGAGGTGCAGCTCAGCCAGCGATTTCAGTCAAACTGGCATGCCAGGTCGGAATTATCTTGCTGCGTGGTTTGGACAAGTCACTCTCCAAGCAAACGACCGAGCCTGAGGTACTACAGCACAAGCTCAATGCCACATCTGCTGACTTCAAGCGAGACTTGTTCAGCCGCGTGACCACATCTAGCGCTGACGCAAAGGCGTTGATCGGCTTCATGGGCAAAGGCGACGGAGACGTCATCACTGAGGTGTTGTACGAGGTCATAATCCGCGACGATACCGGCGCCTTCTTGACCATCAGCATTCCCGCTGGTGACAAGAAGAGCTACGCCATCAAGTCTCAGGACCAGGTGGTAATAGAGGCGTGCGCTCACTTCCCGACTCGAGTCTGGGATGCACGATATGCACTGCTCCAACCAGGTGGCGTAGTCGACACGCCAGCTTGCAAAGCAGTCAAGGAGTTTGTCGCGTCCATGGACAGCGATGGCGAGGCGCCATCCTTCAAGGCAGCCGTGGCGAGCGGCATCTTCACTCTTGAGCGGGTCCTCGCGAAGCGAGTCATCAGCCAGATAAGTGACAAGATCACGTCGAGGGTCGTTCAGGTACAAGACCTTCTCATGCAGCCGGTCGATCTGACGCATCATAACGTTCGAGCCATCGCGCTGTCGGAAGAGCTTATGATTGAGCAGCAGCGTCTGTGGTGGGAAGCAAGCTGGGAGACCAGTGATCTGGGTTCGGCAGAGGAGCTACAGTCGCGGGTGAATGAGGTGCTCTGCAGTGTCGATCACATCGGCGCTGAGAACCAGGGGCCGTGGGTGCGTGTGGTAGAGAGTGATCACGAAGAGCGTCCAGCAGTGTCGGCGGACACAATTTGGTGGTAATTGATGTCGAATACAGTACAAGAGGCTATGATTTTGGCTGCAATGAGCCATCTCTGGAGCATTGAGGGCCGCAGACCAGGGGACGTTGCCAGCAGGCCTCTACTTGAAGGCGAAAATTTGATATTTGAGCAGTGCTATAGGTACTGTCGACCCCGGGAGCTCAGTCGAAGCAGCCCGCGCTGCTCCGTCTTACATGGTCGGACCTGAGGGCCGTGCGTATGTAGACATGTCATGATCACTATTCATGGCAGATTTTCTTGCCAAGCCTCTGCCAATATACTACCATCAAGGCCCCCCGACAGCTCGTATGGATAAAGTCCAGTGGTGAAGCGTTTCGATCTCTGAGGTGTGTACTGCTTCTCAACAGATACCTCCTGATCCCGATCACGCAGAGGCAGAAGGCCGATCACTGCTTCCTGTCTTGAGCATAAATGAAGTTTGCACCTTACGAGAGTCAGCTAGACACCGAGATCGAAACACAGAACAGTATCGTCATACCAACGACCACGAGCCCGTTGTCCTCCGCCCAATCTCTCAGACCTCTCCTCACTTGACCATAACCCCAGTGCTGACGATCTGCTGGCACGGTGAGATTGAGAGTCTCGTGGGTACCGTTTCGAGGCGCCAGAGCTGCGAACACGTATCTGTGCTTCCCTGTCTTGGGTGGTGGTCCGGGTGGTTTATATGGTACAATGTCCTTGAATGACTTGGAGACATGGGAACCATTGGAGCCAGTGAGAGGAACTTCAGTCGCGATCCAGTGGCACATTTCGGACCAGATGGGGTTGTCGCGGCTCTTTGCGTCGGGGTCGGTCAAGGCGAGGGTCAGCTGAGGGAGACTCTCATCGTCGTGCCATGGAAAGGTCACGTCTGGAAGGGCATCGATCAAGCCGACATGTGGTGTTTTCTGCAGCTTCTTGGGCGTGATGGTTGTGCTCGAAACATTGGACTTGCCCCGCCACAACTTTGAACTGCAGGCTGACGTTGTTGTGCCTACCGGTATCTTGGTCACCCTACCACCCAGCCTGCCTGTCGCTGCCTGTATTGTGGGACGCAACGACCCTGCAAGACGTCGCGGAGGCTATGCCGTAGACGACTCGATGCGTTCGCAGCTTATTGCAGGTTCATCTTACTACGAGATTTGCCAATCTGCTGGGACAGTTCGTTGCTTTCGATCCAACGATCATGTCCGATGGCCTTTCAAGTGTACTGCGGGTCGGTGAGGCCAGTACCTACCGTTCCTTTCAGTGGGATCGTCATGTTACTTGTAGGCGTTGATTAGGTGAAGAACAGGGAGCTAAGATCAACTGATCAAGATCAAGCTTGTGAAAGTCGTGCCTGTTGCCGAAAATCCGGCATCACGTGATAGTTCTGCCGCCCGAACACGTCCAAGCTGCCATTTCCTGGGAGGAGATCAACACCACTGCACAAGAAGACTTCAGAGCGTTTCCACCCCACAGTCGGCCTGCTCTACATACACCTCCGACGTATGCGACACCGATCGCAGCGAACGCGTAGACCACCGAGACGTCCTCCCGGGATCTGCTTGCTTGTGACGGCCAGCAAACCCTGAGCGCCGCAACGGCGAGCGCATCTGCTGGGGGAGAAGCGGCGGAGAGCATCCCATCGCATCGCATCCAGCACCACAGTCATGGCCGCGTTCGGGGAGGAACTGTTGAATGTGGTCAATAAGCTCCAGGATCTCGTCTTCAACACGATTGGCAATGATTCCTTGGACTTGCCGCAGATCGTACGCAATCAGGACCCTGTTATGCTTTGTTTTGATCGGCTAACAGTGTCGAACGTAGGTCGTCGTCGGTTCACAATCATCAGGCAAATCCTCTGTCCTTGAGAACATCGTCGGTCGCGACTTCCTTCCTCGCGGCAGTGGCATCGTCACCCGGAGACCACTCATCCTGCAGCTAATCAACCTCCCGTCCGAACGAAGTGACAAGCCCGACGAAGATGAGGTACACGTCCCGCATACGCCAGCTGCCGTTGCAGGGCAAGACGAGTGGGGCGAGTTCAATCACATACCGGGACGAAGGTTTTACGACTTCCAAGAGGTCAAGCGCGAGATTGAGAACGAGACGGCCAGGATAGCGGGTAACAACAAGGGAATCAACAGACAACCCATCAACCTGAAGATCTATTCGCCACATGTCCTCAGCCTGACACTGGTCGATCTGCCAGGTCTGACCAAGGTCCCGATTGGAGATCAGCCCACAGACATCGAGAAGCAGACGCGCAACCTCATCTCAGAGTACATTGCCAAGCCCAACAGCATAATCCTCGCAGTGTCGCCTGCGAATGTGGATCTGGTCAACTCGGAGTCGCTGAAGCTCGCGAGACAGGTTGATCCAACTGGAAAGCGTACCATTGGCATTCTCACCAAGTTGGACCTTATGGACCACGGCACGAACGCGCTGGACATCCTTTCAGGGCGAGTGTATCCACTCAAGCTTGGCTTCATTGGTGTGGTCAACAGATCTCAGCAAGACATTCAGGGCAACAAGTCCATGTCCGATGCGCTTGCTGCTGAGCGCGAGTTCTTCCGCATGCATCCTGCGTATCGGAACATCGCATCGAGATGCGGTACGCAGTACCTTGCAAAGACGCTGAACCAGACCTTGATGGTACACATCCGAGAGCGGCTCCCAGATATCAAGGCGCGTCTCAACACGCTGATGGGCCAGACACAGCAGGAACTCGCATCATATGGCACTGATGCTTTCACTGGAAGGGAACATCGCGGCTCGCTGATCCTCCAGCTGATGACCCGGTTTGCCACGTCGTTCATCTCCTCTATTGACGGTACTTCATCCGAGATCAGCACGAAGGAACTCTGCGGTGGCGCACGCATCTACTATATCTTCAACTCGGTATTTGGCAACAGTCTGGAGACAATCGACCCTACGGTGAACCTCTCTGCTCTCGACATCCGAACAGCAATCCGCAACTCGACTGGTCCTCGACCCTCTCTATTCGTACCCGAACTCGCCTTTGATCTCCTGGTCAAGCCACAGATCAAGCTACTGGAGGTGCCCAGCCAAAGATGCGTTGAGCTGGTGTATGAAGAACTTATCAAGATCTGCCATACGTGTGGCTCAACCGAACTATCGCGTTACCCTCGACTACAGGGTAGACTCATTGAGACAGTGTCAGATCTCCTGCGAGAACGTCTCGGACCATCTTCAAGTTACGTGGAGAGCTTGATCTCGATCCAAAGAGCCTACATCAACACAAATCACCCTAACTTCCTCGGAGCAGCAGCGGCCATGAGCAGCGTGATGCAGGACAAGCACGAAAAGGAGAAGCAGCAAGCGGCGGCAGCAGAGAAACGGAAGCGAGAAGAAAGAAAGGCCAAGGAGCGGGAGCAGGCAGTTATGAACGGGACGCATGCGCCCGAGGAGGATGAGGAACAGCTACCAAGCGTACTGCCGGTCCGATCACCAACCAAGTCGAAAGAGAGCCGAAGCATGAGTCCCGCAGTTGGCAGGGATGGACACAGACTTGGACATGCCACCAGTGCGCCTAATGGTGTTCCAAACGGTGGACGAGACTCTTTCCTGAACTACTTCTTCGGCAAGGAAAATGGCACGAGTGCAGGCGCATTGCCGGGTCAATCATCGGCAGGGTCGCTACCAGGACATGGCGGCAGCAGACACGTCAGTCAGAACATTGAGCCTAGCATAAGCGCGAGCTTCAGGCGCGGAGATACACGACCGCCACCTGTGGTCGAGAGCGTTACTACTGAGGAGGTAGAGCGCGATGAGAACGGGCTGGTAAGTGGTACAAACGCCCCGACGTTGGCTTCCTGTATACTGACCGCTGGCGCAGGATGATCCAGCAGGTCCGGCACTCACAGAACGGGAGTCTCTGGAAACGGAACTCATTCGCCGACTCATCAGCAACTACTTCAACATCGTACGTGAGACTATTGCCGATCAGGTACCCAAAGCGGTCATGCACCTGCTTGTGAACCACTCGAAAGACGCCGTGCAGAACCGGCTTGTATCAGAATTGTATAAGGAGAGTCTTTTTGAGGAGTTATTGTACGAGGACGATGGTGTCAGGGAGGAACGTGAGAAGTGCGAGAAGTTACTAAGCACGTACAAGGAGGCGAGCAAGATTATCGGCGAGGTGCTATGAGCGTGATGATATGGATATTGCTTGAACCCAAAGGTTAAGAATGGACCACTCCCACCTGCACGAGCGCTGCAGCCCTCGGACTCTGCTCCATGTTGGGAATGGTTAAGGCAGGACAAGACGGCTGGCCGTGCCGCCTGTGTATAGAAGGAAGCTGGAATTTAAAGAAGAGCTACCATTGTATACTACGCTGCGGCAGTACCAGATACAGCTAAAGATGGCCGTTCGCTCCATCCTTTTCCTTGATTCGTTTCGGCGACTAGCAAGAGGACTTCTCCACTGTACGCAGACTGGTGAGTGCCCTTGCTCGTTGCTACAAGGCGTGGCTGATGTTGTGTAGTGTGAGACATACTGCTGCGGAAGCAGTTTGTTCTGCAACAAACAACGGGTTTAGGACATTGCATGCAGGATCGTGCCGGTCAATGGACGGCGCGCAACCTACTACCGCGATCATGGCAGTGGATGAGCACATTCTCCATACTCACAGTGAAAGCAGCAGGCAGGTACTTCACCCCGAAAGCAGAAAAAGAGCTAGGACCAAGAGCAGCTCTTCAGCTTCGGCATATCCCATCCGCCCACCAAGTATAATCATCAAGACACCAACTGTACGACCATCGTTCGTGCCGAACACAATGGCAGGCCCCAGGTCTCGCAGTACACGCTCCAGCGCCATCCCACAAGGACCGGCAAAGAAGCCATACAAAGAGCCCCCCTCCGACAAGCTCGCCACCATATCATCCGGCTGGATCCATCTCTGGACTCAACGCGAACGCATCGCCCTCCGCATTCTCACCGAGCTCTTCCCTGGGAAGCCTGATCAACGTACCACCATCTTCAACACCATCTTCGCGGCAGAACACGCCGCGGCGGGATTTCCTGGTGGACGCGATCATGCTTCACTTAGGGCGCAGTGGTCCGACCGCACGAGACCAGACCGCGCTCACTGGGATGCAATCAAAGCTGGTCCGCAGAATCGGACAGAGCAGCGTGAATGGGCGGCGTTGGAGAGGGAGGTGAGGAGAATTGCTGGTGAGAAGGGGGTGGCGATTCGGGAGAGGGAGACGAAGGCAAAGTCGCCGCCGGATCGACAGCGCGGCAAAGTCAGGAAGGGCAGAGAGGTTGGAGTGTCGAGCAGGAAGACGAAGAATGAGAAGTTGCAGCAGCAAGCCATCGGGCGCTCGCGAAAGGGTGGCAAGTTTGTCAAGGAGACGAAGGCGAAGCCGCGCGTTAGCGATGTGCGGGAGCAGCGAGCTGTTGAGGATGCTATGGAGATTGATGAGCAGAGTGAAGAGAGCCATGACGGCGCGGGAGGCGAACAGGACAAACCACAAACCGAGGGCCAGTTCACCCTGTCCACCTCCACTGCGCATCAGGACGACGACATCCCACAGGACCAGGATATACGTGCTGAGCACGATCATGCCATCCTCGACGGACCTCCGCTGCCCATGATCCACACCTCTCAAGTCGGTAAGTAATTCAGATTGGCGAACTACAGGCGCACCACTTTCCACACGGAGCATCATCTACTAAGACACTGGTCCGCGCGTTCTGAACATAGCTAACATCCCTCCGTTCGTAGAATGGGCCAGCACCGACGCCTTCTGGACCGCCTCTCCTCGCGACGGCCTCACTCAGATCCCCACGACCTCCGCCATTTACCGCCTCGGCGGCAAAGTCCACCGCGTGAACGACGTCAACAGCCGCCCACACCACTACATCTTCTGCAACCCATCCTTCTGCACCACCTGCTCCCCCACCGCTCCAGATCCCGCGACTGCCAAGAGTCCCACCTCTGGTCTTCCTTTCGTGCACGCCAAAGACGTCCAGCGCATCGATGGGAAGTGGCGGTTCATGGCAGGCAGAGGTGAGGGCTTCGATCGGCAGAATACAGAGTACACGGAGTCGTTTCGGAGGAATGTGGTGTTCGGCGATGGGGTGATGAGGACTGTGGCGGTTTGTACTTATGCGAAGTGTAGGGTCTGCCGGGAGCACACGGCTATACAGAGGAGGAAGGGTGGCTTCAACCGCGAGGTGGAAGAGGGTTGATGGATCAGAAAGGAGCAGTCAGGCTGTTGCTAGAGAAGATCTTGGACATCGAGCGCAGGATGTTCGATTGATTTCAAGCTCGCTCTGAAGTGATAAGCTGCTGGATGAGCTCCTTCCAAAATCAGAACGCAGGTTGTCGTGGAAGCTATGCATGTTCGTGCTTCAGCCTGTCCAGATAAGTCACCAGGCGCTTCTTAATAATGACCCCAACCAGACGTCCAGTACCTTCTTCCAGTATCATCAAAGGTCTCAAGGAAGTGTTATTAGTGAAGCCGCGCAGGAAAGTTGACGGCCCGAGGATAGCATACCTAAGAAACAATTCGACAGCATATTCGAGAGGCGCCAAGGCTGCCACAGAGATAGGTCCACCATCTACGACTGGACACAGGTCGAAGTCGTCTCCGTGTACATCACCCCATCATCGAACTTCTGCTTCTTGAGGAGGATATAGTCAACCAAGCTCCCTTCAGGCTGAAGTCCAGCTCGCCCTGCGCGGAATATCCTTGCGGCGTCCCGCCGTTCTGAACGAGCACAAGACCCGCATTCCGGTAAAGTGGCAACATTGATACATACCTTAATTGTAGCAGGGACGATCCAGTATAACGATCCAGTATATCACAGTAATGTGTTTGGAACGGAGAGCACTCGCCATCCGCCCACGCGCCTTCAGCTGCTCAAGCTTGTCGGCCAGAACCTCCTCGACACTTTATTGCTCCTGGGCGCTTCAATTGTAATTTCATCCATGGTCCTGTTCGGCGGAATCAGCTCACTCACCTTCGCGCCTTCCCCCTGCACAAGCCCAATGCTGTGGTCCAAGCCCAAGAAAGCACGGCTCAGCACAGATTGTGCAAGGTCATAGACGCTGTCTCTACCCAGCGTATCTGCCGCCCACTTGGCCACGAGGATGGCAACGTTGCCTGTCGACAATTCGATGGTCAAAGCACGTCCTGGTTTAAGAAAAAGAGTACTGTAGTCGGTGTTGTTGCTAGAGTAGCCTGGAAGCGGCGAGGCCGGATTGGGCTAGGTCGGGGAGGTAGCGGCAGTTTCGAGTCAGTCGGCAAGAAGTCGTGGTTCACGCAAAGGAAAGACCGAGCGTCTCTCTGGTCATGATAGCTTGGGAAGATGTCGCAGGTCTTCATTCACCGGCAAGACAATAAGGACCCAATACACTGCTCCGATCATGCTAATAACACCGGATTCACCAGGAGACATCATCAGTGTGGTCATGCAAGCATTGAGCCGATTCCACGACTATTCGAGATGAAGCTCTCGAATTTACATGCCACACCAGCGATCGCAGTCCCCGCGGCAGAGAGCACTGCTAGGGAGGCCTGTGACATGGAATGGACATATCGAAGGCCGACAGTCCAGGCTGATGGTAGACTACGGGCGGCGTAGTAATACTCACTCGCGGCCTCTCCGATAGTTGTGGTATGCAGTATCTGCCGATGCCCAGACGGACATCCATGGACGGTCTTCACATGCGAGAGCTTCGTACGGGAGCCAAACAATAAGACTTACAAGGGCCCCCGCTTCCTATGCGGGACAGGGGTCCCGCGATCGTCTCAGGCACTCTGCATGCGTGCTGGCACCGGCCGCATAATATGCTCTGCCGACTGCAACGCTCGCAAGCCACGTAGTCTGGCCTATAATAGCCGAAGACGTGCTACGCTCTTCTTCGACTGGTGCGCGTACCATGGAAGCCAATTGACCGCAGAGTCCACCACTCGACCACCACTCAACACGACCAACGCTCTCTGCCGTACAATGCGAAACTCTTCTTCATACACTAACATCACTACCACAGAACATGTCGTCTACTCATGGAACTGCGTCCACCCAACACCAAGTCGACCGAACCGACTCTCCGCTTGGTCTGAGGCATATACCGATTACCTTCGACAATGCTGAACCCGAAAAGAGCGCGCTGCGATTGATTGAAGAGTTCCGACCACAATGGAAGACGGAAGAAGGCGAAGTGGAATTCGTTCGCTTCACGGACGGCATCACAAATGTCCTCATGAAAGCAACGAAGAAGCGGCCAGGTTGGACAGAGCTGCAGATAGACAAGGATGCAGTTCTCATGAGAGCATACGGTAGAGGCACGGACGTTCTCATAGACAGGGAGAGAGAGCTACGCGCACACAATCTACTGGCGAGTCTCGGCTTAGCACCACCACTGCTTGCGAGATTCGACAACGGGCTGCTGTATAAGTTCATCCCAGGTCATGTATGCTCCCACACCGACCTCGCCAAACCGAGTATCTACCGCCAAGTGGCGAAGAGACTCGGGCAATGGCATGCCTCGCTCCCCATTTCCGCCATTTCCGCCACGCCCACACTTGATGCCGAAAGCGACCAAAAGAATCCATCTCCACAAAAAGGCCAGAGCACCAGACCTTACCCAAATACTTGGACCGTTTTACAACAGTGGATCGATGCCTTGCCTGAGAACACTGACAAGGAGAAGGAACGCAAGGCAAAACTCAACGTCGAACTCGCTGAGATGTCGTCCAAGCTCGGTGACACTCCTGGTATCGATGGCAACGACTACGTCTTTGTCCACCATGATCTCCTCTGCGGTAATGTGATCGTGACAGAAGAAGACGAGAGCACCCCAAGCGACGCCACCGAGAAGCCTGTGACCTTCATCGACTACGAATATGCCACTCCTGGCAATGCCGCCTTCGATATCGCAAACCATTTCGCCGAGTGGGCTGGGTACGACTGTGAACACAGCGCAGTACCCACCAAGTCACAGCGAAGAGAGTTCATTCAGCATTATGTGACGTCGTATAGATACCACTCCGTTGGCGATGATGACACCATCGCAGTGGACATCGACTTTCAGAAGGACATCGACACACTCTACGAACAAGTCGAGCAATTTCGCGGAATGCCTGGGCTATTTTGGGGCGTCTGGGCCTTGATTCAAAGCATGATCTCACAGATCGATTTCGACTATGTCACGTACGCCGAGCTACGACTCAGCGAATACTGGGCATGGAAGGAGGAAAGTGACGGCTCTCGCGTGCGAGAAGGCAGGGAGATGCACATTAGAGAGAAGAAGTGGCACTCGGAGTGAAAGAACTCGACCACATATGGCTGCTCTTCAACAAGCGCGCCTTCGGCTAGATGCTGCTATAACCATGGTGTTTCGCATGTGACTTTGAGCGTTTCGAAAAGTACGGCACACTGGACGGGATCTTTATTGTAATTACAACCACATCGCTGCCTTCAACGGGACGATAGCCCTCGCGCATCAGATTACCAGCACTTGTGTATGTGCGAGAACCAGACTGGGCAGGACGTGGCCTATTACTGCTGTTCTTGTAAATCGCTTCTGTCCCGTCTGGCCGTTGCCCACCTATAAAGCTGCTCTGGTGAGTCCGGGCAGTTCTTATCGTGGCGCACATAGTACCTCCAAATCCACGGCAGGACTGTCCTGTACTGGTAGATGGCATGCTTCTTCGTCGATACACCGAAGACATAGTTCAACTCTTCCAACGACATGAACGTCATGCTGCCCGCTGTCCTACCAAGGGTAGCTCCCGCCGTCTCCCGGACGAAGAAGAAGATCAGCACAAAGGCAACAACATTCAAACCCGCGAAGATTCCCAGCAGCCCAGCATGACTGACTTTGACTGTGATGATCGGCACGAAGAGGGTCAACAAGCCGAGGCCTAGCATGTTCGTGAAGACTGCAAAAGACATGCCGACGACGCGATGGTCCATGGGGAAGACCTCGGCCGAGAAGGTGAAGGGCACGGGACCCATGCTGGGGCTGTAGAAGACCATGAAGATGTACACCAGAATTCCAATGACTGGCGCGTGTGCGGGGCTTGCTGCTGGGATCAGAAAGCTGAGCGAGGCGCCGAGCATGCTGAGGGCCATGAAGGGAAGCGCTACGAGGAGCAGCCAGCGTCGCCCGCGTTTGTCGATAAGATGGTAGGCAGGAAAGGCGAACTAGTGCCAGGGTCAGAGAGATGTTGTTTGTAGGGATCGTTGTACTTACGAGGAAGTTGACCATGCCTATACCCCACGACAGGAAGAGAGGCTGCAGGTACGATGGATCTGCTAGGTCGCCGACTTGGTTGGGCGCCTCGCAAAAAAAGTTGCTGGAGTACAATGCGAGCACATTCACCCCACAGAGTTGTTGACTGACCATGACGACGACAGCCGCGAGCATGGCACGACGGATCCGCTTGATGGTGAAGAGCTGCCCCAGCTTCTGCCAGTAGTTGATGGACCTGGCAGGAATGAAGCTCGGTCGAAAGGACATACGCGACATGTTGCCTTTCGTTTCTTCGATGATCTGCTCTTGGCGGTGCACGAGCCCAGCATCGGACATGGTACCGGACATGAAGCGCTTTTCGACCTCCATCTGGTAATGAACATACAGCAGCTCTTTCGCCGCGAGAATGGGGTGGCCTCTCAATGCCAGCAATGTAGTGTATGCTGCCTTGTAGTGGGACGGGCCTCTCTTCATCAGAAATCGCGGCGAGTCCGAGCAGACGAAGATCAGGGTCAGGAGAATGAGCGTTGGCAGAACCGACGAGGCCGTCTGCCACCTCCACGCGGTGTCGCCGACCTGGCTAACGATCAAATTGGCTGTGAAGCCGAGGAAAATGCCCAGCGCATCGAACAGCTGCCAGTTCATGACCAGCGAGCCGCGTATATGCGCCGGGCTGACCTCCGCAGCGAAGACGGGAACCACCGAGGCCTTGCAACCCATGCCGATCCCCAGGATTGCACGACAGGCCAGTAACTGGCGCCAGGTCTGGGAACATGCGCTCCCAATCATGGCAGCTAGGATCAATACTCCAGAGAAGGCGATGGGAGGTCGCCGACCGAAGAAGTACTCGTTAATGGGATCGCTCAGCCAGCAGCCTATCAAGCTTGCAGACAGGTAGGGCACGGCGTTGACGACGGCGAAGACCCAAGCGTCTCTGCCTGGTGGTTGTCAGTGATGCATGAGAACAAGACGCCGGTCGCTCAGCCGCGACTCACCTGTAGGATCGCATCCCTCGAAGGCCACGAGGCCGAGTTGTCGTGGCCAGTTGAGATTGGCACCGTTCGAGGCAGTCTGATTCCAGCCTTGTACGACTGCGGCAACACACAGCGTGATGATGGTGACTCGCAACTCCTTGGGTTGCTTCCAAAAGCCGTTACGAGTCTCGTGGAAGAGGACTTCCTTCTCGTCGAGGGAGAGACTGGGCACGCTCTCCCACGCCTCTGGGTCCCGCAGGATTTTGCCGGCCTTCACGAAGAGTTCTTCCTGGCTCTGCAGGCCATGTGTTCGCACGAAGTGTTTGGCTTTACGCTCCACTTCGTCCGGTCTCCATCTGATGAGAGGGTTGTCTACGAGGCATTGATCGTTGTCGTCGAAGATATTCTCGTTCTCCCGTGGCTCCAGCACGGAGTCATGGTCGAGAGACGAACTATCATCACAAGGTGTCGATCGCCTTCTTGCACCGATGGCTTCTATCTCAGGCGGCGCTTGGTGCGGATTGTCGGCGTGCTGTGCTGCCATCTTGAACGATCTTGATGAGGAGAGTTGCTAGGTCTCGCGAGCAGTGCGTTGGAGTCACTGATTAGTTTGGAAATGTTATGTTTCCACTTCCAGATGGCCCCCAACCTAGCCAAGGCAGGCGCAGTGCAGTTGTGGTGACCGCACTTTGCGCTCGTTCGATCTCACTGGACACAAGACAGCCTCGCCTCGTCTTTCGGAATATGTACCTTGATCCAGTCACCCGCGCTCCTTCACAGCCTTCACAGGGCGCTCAGCCTCTGCATTCCAAGTAATTTGCATGCGAGCCGACATGCAGCTACACAATGCAGTTGTATTTCATGTCTGAATGCCTGGGGTGTGCAATTGCGTAGGCTTGATGATTCCGGTGAACGATCGACAAGGACATGTACTGTAGCACGCGAGCGCGCGAGCCTGGGGGAAGTGAAGGAAGCAACTAGAACTAGTGGAGTCTGGTGGTTGGCTGGGGAAGCGGGGCGGCAACAGATCAGCAGTGCGCCATCGTGGCGAAGCAGCCTCATGAAGGCGTAAGTTACACGTGAAAGGCAGCAGAAGACAAGTCGAAGGATTATTAGGACAGGCCGCGGCCACTTGGCCCGAATTATACACATGACTCCCATGCATCTGCCACGGCTAAGTACATACCATACCTCACAGCCTCTCCGTCCTGCCGGTGCTTCGATCTTCACCCCTCCATGGATCCCTTACGGCCACTATGGCAGAACTACAGACGATTGCCGCCGTTTTCGATCTCTTGAAGGTTTCTTATGAGGCAGTGCGGTTCCTGAAAAAGGTCAAGGATGCCGACAAAATCGCGGCCGAGATAGGCGATCGTGTCGAACGCTTAGAGAGCGTGCTCAAAAGTGTCGAGGCTGTTCTCAAGGCCAGAGACGATCATGAAGTATCCACGGGAGACGATGTCGAGGTCGCGGCAAGGATCAAGCGAAGTGTGCTTGCCTGCACTAAGACTCTCGAGGAACTACGAGCAAAGCTGGGAGGATTCGACAGCTCAGCCGGCCGTGATGCGGTGGAGCGAGTAAAGGTTGCCTTCCGACATCCGTCCATCACCAGAATCAACACAGAACTCGAGGCAAGAGTGCAGACGCTGTCGACCGATTTGACCGTTCTTCAGCTGTTCGATCAGACTAAAAGCAAGTCGGCGATTGACACCAACCACGAGACGGTACTGGAGGCCATCGCGAGGCTCGGGACCCAGCTTGAAGAAGGCAACAAGTTGCTCAGCAAGCTGTCAGACAACCGCATCGCCGCCCAGCAATCGCCATCATCTCAGGCATCGAACGCAGCCTCCCCTTCGCCAAACAACGATGCGATTGAGAGCTTGAGTGACTCGCTGCGTGGGGCTGGGGAGATTCACGAGCATTACACCAGCGAGTATCAGCCAGATGCTCGGTCGGAACGGATCAAACGCACGGATACTGAGCAGCAAAATGGCTCGCCATTACCTGTAGCCACTCCTTCTATCATAGCGGCGATACCGCCTCCGGGCCACCTATCCGTCTCATCTTGTGCTGGTAGCTCAAATGGTGAAGCGTTCACAGAGGACGTCTGGGGTCGTGGTGAGCTGGACGATGAAGATGTGTGGCCACTCGAGATTCTTGAAAGGCACATCTCTGCTTACGTCGACCGTGCAGCGAAGGATGTGCTCGTTGGTAATCTCAACCAAAGTGAAAACAATCTCCACCATGCCATCCGAAACTACGAGGCTCGTGAGAGGCATTACGGCGTGATCTTTGTTGAGCGCACAAGCATGCAGGAAGAGATGGCGTCGCTCTACCAGAAGCAGAAGAAGTGGGCGGAAGCAGTCACCACAGTCCATCAACTGCTGCGCGAAAGATCTCCTTCTTCGGCTTCCAATACCAGCCAAGCAGCTGCATCGGACAGCCTCGTCGAGGCGCGACAACACCAGTTGCTCGCGTCCATCTACTATGAGCGACATTATAGCGAATCGACAGGAGGTCTCAGCTTAACGACCGAAGATATTGAGAAGGCCGAGTCGCATGCTAGAAAAGCCTTCAACAAGCAGTGGAAGGTGTTCAAAGGGCGTGACAAGTCGCCCGAAGAGGCAGCTCAGCATAACGCCTGCATCACCATTCTTGTTCGCATTCTTGAGACCAGGGATAAGACAGTAGAAGCGAACGAGATGCGAAAGCTGTTGGTCGAGGGCTCGTCAATGGCAAGTGACAGTCTCCGGCGGGTCTCGACCAGCCATGCCCCCGTACAGAAAGTAGGCACTGTCACTGACAAGCACGACATTCTAATCGAAGCGATCAAATCCGGCACCATTGAGCAGATACAGACGTCGCTAGATGCAGGCGGTCTGGACCTAGAGCATGTCGACAGACAGGGCAAGACCTTCCTCGTCCATGCAGTCGAAAATAAGGATGAAGCGACCGTGCATAGACTGCTGGACCCCGAAGTTGGCGCGTCTGTGCACACTGCCAACAGACGTGGTCTCACAGCCTTGCACTTCGCCGCGATGGGGGGTCTCCATGATATGGCTCGGT
Source organism: Nothopassalora personata (assembly GCA_033816765.1). Classification (NCBI taxonomy): domain Eukaryota; kingdom Fungi; phylum Ascomycota; class Dothideomycetes; order Mycosphaerellales; family Mycosphaerellaceae; genus Nothopassalora; species Nothopassalora personata. Next base: position 2,555,470 of record CM066287.1, on the reverse strand, counting down.
GTCTCTTGCACCACGACGCCGAGATCGAGCCCAAGGATAAGAAGGGCGAAACGCCTCTCATCAAGGCTGTCCTCGCAGGCGATACTAAAATGGTCCAGATACTCGCCGATACGGTGGAAAATAGCCTCATGACCAAAGGCGGGGACGAATGGTCCGTATTGCACTACGCAGTGACCAAGCCCAATAGGGAGATGATCAGTCTCCTTCTGGAGCTCGCACCGGATCTCAAAGATGCCGTGGATAGAACAGGGCAGACAGCGCTGCATCATTCCGCTGAGTTTCAACGACTAGAGCAGGTCAATGCCTTGCTGGAGCACGAACATGCTCCAGACGTCAATGCCACCGACTCGGTCTCGAGGTCACCCCTGTACCTAGCGGCGACCAAACCGCCCACACCGCGCCGCGAGCATGTGGTTCGTGTTCTGTTGAGTAAAGGCGCTCGCGTGGACGAGCATCGACCCCCTCCGAGGATGCGTGACTATTTGGGTACATCGCGGAGTCTGTCGCGGAGCAGCGTGAGTACGTCGGGTACTGTTGGCACAACCTCGACGGGCCGATCAAGAGTAAGCCGCATCGTTGGACGTCTTGGGTTGTGATTATAACTTGTAGTCGTGTTTGGCGCTCTCCATTATGCAGTATATACCCATGGACGCGTCGTGTAGCATGTTGTATGATAAACAATTGTTGTCAAGTCTCCTTCATGAGTCTCCCAAGTGTGATGCGTAGGGAAGAAGGGGTGACGGTGGCGAAGGGAGCACAGACTAAACCGAACTTGAACTTTGAAGATTTGCGGACATTGAACTTTGCTCGCGTCTCATCATCGCCCCCAAGACACCTTGCATCACTTCTTTGCCACCAACTGCCCCATTAACGTCTCTGTATTTGTTGCACGATACCTCAAGCCACGATGTTCGCACTCAGGCGCGCCGCTGCGCGAGCAGTCTTCACGCAGCCAACTCGTCAACTTTCGACATTTAAGCCTGCGCCACGGATCTCAGCATTGCACGCGCAAAAGCCGGTATCGCTTCGCTCGTTCCATCAGTCATGGAGGGTGCTTGCAGACGAGGAGCAGAAGCAAACCGAGGCTAGCCCAGCAGAGGCTTCCGCCAGCGGCGAGACTGTCATCACCGAGCCGACGCCAGAAGAGCAAAAGGAGATCCGCGAGGAAAGCGTCGTGACTCCGGATGTCGTAGGCTCAGCAGAGTCTGCCGCGGAGGATGCCGCTGCTGAGGCCACGGACAAGGCCCAGGAGGCAGTTTCACAGGCACAAGACACTGCCAGCAGTGCCGCAGAACAGACACAAGAAAAGGCAGAGGAGATCAGCTCGCAGGCACAGGAGTCTGCCAGCTCAATCAGCGAGAAGATACAAGACTTTGCCTCCAGCGCTGCGCAGACCGTCCAGAACGCTGCCTCAAGCGTGGCACAGACTGCAAGCGACAGCTTCCCACCACACAACGCCCCTATCGCCCGTGATGGACAACCAAACCCACCAGGCAAGGTTCTCTATGTTGGCAATCTGTTCTTCGAGGTGACCAGCGCGCAGCTGGAGGCCGAGTTTAGCAAGTTCGGAGAGGTCACAAGCGCCCGCGTGGTCCAGGACGGCAGAGGACTGAGCAAAGGCTTTGGTTACATTGAGTTTGCGAAACAAGAGGATGCGGACAGGGCTAGGCAGCTGGACCAACAGGTCTTCCAGGGCCGAAGGATGGCTGTGCAGTACCACGTCCGTCGCGACAACGCCCAGTCGCGCCGGATCGAGAGAGGTTTCCGCCAGAGTGAAAACCCGCCATCGAAGACTTTGTTCATTGGGAACATGTCTTATCAGATGAGCGACCGCGATCTGAATGGTACGTTCTCGAAGATGATGAGAAAGAAGTCAATGCATTCAGTGGCTAACGGTTTTCACTAGATCTGTTCAGGGAGATCCGCAACGTGCTCGACGTCCGTGTTGCTATCGACCGCCGCAGTGGCCAGCCGCGAGGCTTCGCTCATGCTGATTTCATTGACACCGAAAGCGCACAAAAGGCGAAGGAGCACCTCGAGAAGAAGGTCGTCTACGGCAGACAGTTGCGTGTTGACTTCAGCGCCAGCTCATCCCGCGTTGTAGCATCCGAGTAAATCGAAGAGAATACTGGGAGTGTAAGACGACAGCGAGGATGGGGAGAACATTGTACAGCATTGCCTACAAAGGGATGATGGTGTGGGAAAGGACGCACGAGCGATGGCGACCAGGAAGCAGTAAAGCACTGCGCGGTACAGAGTGACTCGAGGTGGCATGCCGCCGCGTAAGAGCGTGTACAACGCAGGTCGACTTGACCTTCATTGTTGTACAAGATGTGTAGTATAGCATAGAGGCAGAGCATGAGCATGGCAGACCTTCCCAACTCTATATCGATGTCCCTGTTCTCGTGATCGTGCTCGAGCATACAAGTGTCACGGGGGTTTCACCTCGGCTCGCGGTATCGGCCTTGTGCATCAGGGTCATCTGTAGCAGCCGCGAAGTGTAATCTGCTTGTGAATATTGATGCCGAGAGGGAAGAACATTCTTTTTCTTTGCCAGCCGTTGACCTCGGCCGTGCTCGTTGTCTCCCTGTTGTAGAACTCCAGCAGACCTGCAAGGAGCCTCTTGGATTTCTTGACTTCTCCTCACCCACAACGAACCCCACAGCACCCTCACCCACCCTCCAACATCAACCACAGCGTCCTCATACATATCACATCTGCTTGAGCCAAAATGTCGTTTCTCGGCGGTCCAGAATGCAGCACCGGCTCCAATCCTCTCGCACAATTCCAGAAGACGACGGGAGCCGACACATCGCTGCAGCGAGACCGCCTCACATCCCGACAGCCACAACAATTCAACGGCTTCCGCAGCGGCCAGCAACTACCCGATGATGCCGCATTCCAAGACTTCGCCCAACAGGGACCCCATATGGGCGAGATGCTCCAAAATGATGCCTTTCACATGGAGCAGCTGCGCCGGGAAGCAGAACACCTCGAGCGTGCGAATGGCGGCGGTAGTGCAGGCAACGCGAACTGGGCGGGCGAGTTCCAGCAGCAAGGCCCTCGGTTCGCGCCTGAGGACTTCCAGCAGCAGCAGCAGAGGGCGGGAGGCTTTAACCCTCAGGACTTCGCCCAGTTCAGACAGGCGCAGATGACTCCTGCGCAACGGGCCCACAGTCCGAGCTTCCAGCAGCAGTCTGCGTACCGACCATCTATGTACTCGTCCGGCTTTGGGATGCAGAGACCGATGATGGGGTATCAGTCGCCGATGATGCAGAACAACGTGCCGCAGCAATATGAGGGTAAGGGCAAAGGGCGGGTGCAAGAGCTGAGCGATACGGATTGGGAGAAGCAGTTCGAGGAGCTTTCTACTGCGGATCAGGAGGCAGATCAATTGGATCAAGAGGCGAACGCGGCTGTGGAACGGGAGCTGAATCAATTGGACAAGTAAGTGGATGGTGGTGGAATCCTGCTCCTGCTTAGAGCGATGGGCAGGCGAGAACTATACACTCGAATCAAGTACTAACGTGAACAGGGACATGTTGGCCGACGAGGAGATGGCAGGCCACTTTGGCGACGAATTCGATCAATGGAAAGACTTCGATGGTCTCAATCACAACTTCGATAGCTTCAGGAACGAGTTCGGCGATTATAACACTGCTCCCAATCAAGGCAATTATATGTTCGAGGAGAACAACTTCTTCAAAGATGTTCCGAATGCATTCGAGGAAGGCATGAAGATCATGCGAGAAGGCGGTAATCTGAGTTTGGCAGCGCTAGCATTCGAGGCCGCTGTACAAAAGCAGCAGGATTTTGCAGATGCTTGGGTGGCGTTAGGACAAGCACAGGCTCAGAACGAGAAAGAGTCGCCCGCGATAAGAGCGTTGGAACAGGCTCTGAAGCTCGACCCAAGCAACCTGGAGGCACTAATGGGTCTTGCGGTGTCCTACACGAACGAAGGCTACGACACACTTGCGTACCGCACACTTGAGCGATGGGTAGCTTCCAAGTATCCGCAGCTCGGTGTGACACCCCGCGGCATGGAAGAGGAGGAAGAGATGGGCTTCACCGATCGACACATGCTGCACGAGAAAGTCACAAACTACTTCCTTGAGGCCGCACAACTTAACCCTGAAGGTGGCGATGTCGATGTAGACGTGCAGGTCGGTCTCGGAGTCCTCTTCTACGGCAGCGAAGACTATGACAAGGCAGTCGATTGCTTTACCGCCGCCCTCAACTCCCACCAGCATGGCTCGATGAAGCGCGAGGGCGAAGAGCATCTCTTGTGGAACCGTCTAGGAGCTACGCTAGCCAACTCCTCACGATCAGAAGAAGCTATTGAGGCATATTCACGGGCTCTGGAATTACGCCCGAATTTTGTCCGAGCACGCTACAACTTGGGCGTCTCGTGCATCAACCTCGGAGTCCTTGAGGAAGCAGCCGGGCACTTACTGGGTGCACTTTCTATGCATAAGTTGCAGGAGCAAGAAGGCAGAGCCAAGGCGGCCGAGATCCTTAAGGATGGTCACGGCAACGACATTGACGAACAAGCCGCGGTCGATGCTGCACTGCAGCAAAACCAGAGCACGAACCTTTACGACACGTTACGACGAGTCTTCACGCAGATGGGACGAAGGGATCTGAGCGCAACGGTTGGTCCGGATATGGACTTGAATCAATTGCGTGGGCAGTTCGATTTCTAGGCCTGTGGGTTGTATGTATGTACATACACCAGTCGCATAGACTAATTTGTATCGATCGATAATGGTCAAGGTTCGAGGGCTTTGGGCACCAAAGGTGGCCGCCTTTCCGACAGCTCAATTGTCTTTCAAGGATGACGGCGGCGACGTATTAGCTCGGTCGACCTCGTAGTGAGGAATCGGAGTAGCGCGCCTCGCACGCTTCGTCTCGAAGCTCGCAAGGAGGTTGAAGGCAACCGTAGCATTGGATACAGGTCAGGATAACAGACGTGCTTTGCAGCTGTCGCGGCCACGCCTAATGTCCACAGCCATTGGTCTTCACTTCAACTCACACACACCGTAATGAAGGGAGCCGTAACACCAGAGATGAAAATCTTGACCGTCTCCACATCGTGAACCGCCACCCTGGCTCCAGGCAATACCTCTGCATCCCTACCTTCGAGCACCTCCTCAGCTTGCCATTCGCCATCTGTCCGCGGCTTCATCGTCGCGCGCAATATCGTCGCAGGGACGACTTTGTTCAAGGGGGTCGTTGAACGCCCCCCAAGACTTCAAATGGTTTCGGCAAGGCAGCGATCCAGACGGCACCATCTTTGTCCCAGGAGAGATTATCGATTGCATAAGGTAAAATCGATTTAGTCCAACTTCCTCCAGGCCGTGATCGAGCAGGGACTTGAAGATTTGGATGTTGCCTTTGGTAAGTGCTGGGAACGTGGAGGGGATCGTCTTGGGCTGTTATCGGGCCGTTGGGAAAGGTGAGCCCGGACTTGACAACGCGGCAGTCTGAGCTGTCAGGTGTGCAGTGTGTTCACGTCACCATTGGAGAGAGATATGGTACCAGACCAGGCATGGATCAGCGGCCTGGACAGCGGCCGAATTATTGACACATGACGAGGCACTTCGCTCCATTCTGAACACTAAATTCCAAGACATTGCTTCATGTTCTTCGAGTATGATTGACATCCTTCTGTTTATAGTATGTCGAAGGGAAGGTGCTACATTATGTAGGTGACCTGGCTACCGCCGGACAGCAAAATCGTCAATGAGATTTTTAAGACATAACACGATCGCAATACTTTAGTACTGCGAATTTTTGCACTTTGTTATCTATCGCCGCCTTTAAGCCAGCGGGCATACTATCTACGCCGGCGTTTATTTGTTTATAAGTAATGTTATAGAGAAACAAACAAGCAAACAAGCAAGCAAGTAAAGCAAGACTGCGACGCGGAGGGATCGACAAAATTTGGGGGCCATTGCTGTCCATAGGTAGCCTGGCAGGCTAGTGATCGAAGGTTCCAACCGGACAAACGTAAGGCCGACACCGTCCTTCTTAATCACCAGGACAACTTCGTCCAGACATCATCGCCATCGCCACAACATGTCCCTCATCAAGGTGTTTGCGGCAGTAATTCTGCTAGGCCGCGGCTTAGCATATGCTGAGCAGAAGCCCCTGCTGCCATCGTCCGTACTCAACAAGCTCGTTGATAGCGAAGAACTGCAATCTCACATCAATGGCGAGAACTTGTTGAGCAGAGCAGAAGATCTATACAAACTCGCCGAGCTGTCAGTAAGCTCAGGTACAGCAGCCATTGTGCAATGCCTGAGACACGCTCAGAACGCTCATGACTTCTGACCCTCCACTCCAAGACACCTAGGCTGACCTACCGTACTTTTAGGTCGTATCACGACTACAACCACCCAACGAGAGTCATTGGAAGTGCCGGACATGAAGCTACCTTAGATTATATCTACGCCACCATCAAGAAGCTCGGTAGCTACTACAATATCTCCGAGCAAACATTTCCAGCGTTCACGGGCAAAGTGTACGAATCACGACTCGTCCTAGGAGATCATGTCATCTCAAATGCATCTGCTATGAGCCTGACTCCAGGCACCAAAGAAAACGAGCCAGTTCACGGAGATCTGATCCTCGTCAAGGACGGTGGTTGCTCTGCTGATGATTATCCGGATGGCCTTAAAGAGAACATTGCATTTGTGGAGCGTGGCAAGTGCTCTTTCGGCGACAAGTCTAAGTTGGCAGGTCGTGCTGGAGCTGTAGCTGCAGTCATCTACAACAATGAGAATGGCGCCCTTCATGGCACGATGGGCACACCGGATGACGACCATATCGCTACCTTCGGTATCTCCGCTGAGGAAGCAGCGCCTACATTGGAGAAGCTAAAGGTTGGCAAGGCTGTGGATGCTATTGCATACATCGATGCTGAAGTCAAGACCATCAAGACACTCAATGTCATCGCTCAGACGGCCGAAGGCGATCCAGAGAATTGTGTCATGATCGGTGCCCACAGCGATTCTGTGCCAGAAGGACCCGGCATCAACGATGATGGGAGTGGAACTCTCTCTTTGCTGGAAGTCGCCACGCACCTCGTCAAGTTCAGCGTCAAGAACTGCGTTCGGTTCGCCTGGTGGGCCGGCGAAGAAGAAGGACTGTTAGGCTCTGACTTTTATGCTGCTAGCCTTTCGCCTGATGAAAATAGAAAAGTCCGCCTTTTCATGGATTACGACATGATGGCTTCGCCGAACTTTGCATACCAAATTTATAACGCCACGAACGCCGAGAACCCGGTCGGCTCTGAGGAGCTTCGCGACCTCTACATCAACTTCTACAAGGCTCACAACCTCAGCTACAGCTTCATCCCCTTCGATGGAAGGAGTGACTACGATGGCTTTATTCGAGCTGGGATTCCTGCTGGAGGTATTGCCACGGGTGCTGAGGGCATCAAGACTGAGGAGGAAGTGAAAAAGTTCGGTGGCAAGGCAGGAGACTGGTACGACCCGTGCTATCATCAACTGTGCGACGATGTCGGCAACGTCAACGTCACGGCATGGGAGATCAATACGAAGTTGATAGCGCACTCGGTCGCTACTTACGCGAGGTCTTTTGACGGGTTCCCAGAGCGTACGAAGGTCGCAGCCGCTGGGCTTGGCCAATATGAGCAGACTGTCAAGTATCATGGTGGAAAGTTTTTCATCTAGACGACGCATCGTTGGTATGCTCGCTGATTGGTAGACGGAGACGCGAGGAGCAATACATGATTCAAAACTCCTGAGTACTGCGGTACATTCAGGTGACGCCTCACTCTCTAAAGATTTACTTTTCACGGGCAGTTCGCATAGTCGTACTGGCATCGCCATCCGAGTCGATAGGCTTGCATGCCTTGTTCTCTGCACAAGCTGAGCTCTATGACGTCATTATTATCTCCACCTTTACGCGGATCTGGTCAATGACTGACTTCTTGGCAGGCGATCGAGGTTCCGCCTTTGGAATGGTAGCAGACGTTCGCACCTGAATCGGTTATTTAGCCTGACGAGGGGGGGCAGCACAAAAGTGCACATGTACCCAGCCCCGAGCCATGACGCTGGCCACCATCAAGACGACTGCAAGTATGAAGCGCTGCCTAGTCTCGGTGAGTGCTGTTTACGTGAGTGTGGAAAGAACACACTCGAGTGTGCCTGCGTACAAACTTATACGCTTCCGGCCTGCCGCTAGGACGAGACGCAATTTGGGGATGCGAACGCGGACTACCGACATTGTGCCAACTCTGTATCGGCGAAGCCTTCTTAGGAATCTCGTACCACAAGTCCTGATACATTGTCCCATTTCATCGGACTGCTTGCATTGCCTCCACTGGTGTAGAAGTGAGCTTGGCGGCCTGGCTGTTCTGCGGTACAGAGCGACTTGAGTCTCCGGGAACGTCTCCGAATACCACAGAGACCTCGTCATTGGCGTGAAACGCTTCGCAGGTAGAGACAACGGCAGTCTATTGTGCAGCAAGAGTGAAACGTAGGCGGACTCTTGAAGGCCGGGTATCTGTAGCTCATAATTCAAAGACACGGCTTTACTTATGGGACAAGGACGAAGTGTTGGATGATCATTCTCATCTGCGCTATGTCTACTTGACATACCTTCGTCTCGATAGCAGAGACCGAAGTATTCAGGTGGAGCCAGAGTTGTCTGCACAAGAGAACGCGGACCCCGTTATCGAAGATCAGCTTTGGACAAGCACTCTCTACACAGCTCAACATACCAATCAAACCATCGGCATACGCTTGTATGATTTGCTCGATCACACCATAAGTGCCAGCTCCCAAGAAGAACAGACCTAGCGGGATGAGGAAGACGTGGAACCAGAAGGCGAGCTGTTGCCACGCACCACCTCTCCGAAAGGACATGTGATCGTGAAGCCAAAGCCATGCTGGAAGCACTATAGTGATTGGCGCAAAGCACAAGCTTCCCGTTAAGGCCAGCAGATAGTTGAAAATTGGGATCGCCTGCGAGAGGATGAAAGATAGAGCAGCGAGTCCAAAGGTGCAGCCAAGCCAAGTTGCCCAGTGTATGAAGGTGTTCGCTTGAAGGCGCTTGCTCCCACGCAGCAGTCGAACGAAGACGTACTTGGCAGCGATATGCAAGTAAAGGCATGCACTGACCACGAGTCCGATCATGCCTACTCCGTATGCTACCATCTTCACAGTCTGACCGGCGCTACCGAGTGAGGGAGATGCGACCCATTTACCGCACCAGCGGTACACGACCAGGGAGAAAGCGAGATAAGCCGCTGTCACTAGGCCCATACAAACGTACAGGGCCTTGCGATAGTCTCTTGGATTTTTCTATGGCGCGATATAGGTCAGCTGTGATCTGTTTGGGACGCTAGAGAACACCTACCATCTCACTAATGACTGGTAAGAAGGCACTCGTGGCGGCCGATGACACGAAGATCGTACATGAGGCGGCGACTCCGGCCGCGAAGGTGACACCTGATGGGACAGCATAATAACCTAAGTCGTAGTCACCAGTGGGAGGAGCAGCAGCCGGGCGGTCTCGGGTTGTAACGGCGGCAACAACAATGAAGACCGCAATGAAGATGCTCGTGAAACCGGCCCATGTAAGCCAGCCGATCTGATGGAACTGCCGGCCAGGTAAAGTCAGCGACGACTGTTATGGTCGTGAGCTTATGGCATTACCTTGCGGACAGAAGCGGCGAGAGCAACGACTATGGTGGCGAGGAATCTATGGAATCAGTCAGCCATAGGAATAGGATGGAAATGCCCATCACATACGCCCACCAGACCGTACACGCAGCATGATGCGAGAGAGCATTCAACCCAATCGCGACTCCCAAGATTCCAGATCCTGCTCTCTTTAGCGGCGCAGACTTAGCGCACATACGTTTGAACCTACCACTACAGAGAATATAGGCGATAATGAAGAGAATCCCAGTGATCTCTCGAACCCATATGCCACCAACCTCCATGCCCATGTCTGCGACCGAGTGGCACCATGGGTGTCTATTCCGAAAGTCGCCCCTGGCTCGCGTATACTGATCAGTATCTCTTACACCCCAAGTTTCGAAGAGGCGGCCCCTACGTTATGACGGCGGAGTAGGTATTGAGCATGCCGAAGCCGATCACGTTGAACGCGCCGCCGATCGCTCCCAAGGACACCATCGCTGTTGGAATGGATAACACGCCCGTAGCAAAGATGACCTTCAAGAAGATCACTGACGCACGTGGCCAGCCAACAGTGCGGAAGTTGACTTCGCCATCCCTTTGGAACACTTCATGCTCTTCGAGGTCATCGCCTTTTCCCGCGAGCACTTCGGGACCCGGTGAATCCTGGCTGAGATGGATTATCTTCTCGTCGGGTGGTGATGTGGCCATGCTTGGCTTCAGAATCAGATGGTTGGCTATTCCTGCGGCCTTCCAGACGATCAAAAAAGTGCAGCAAGGAACTGCAGGGACTGCAAGACCATGTCCTCTTCAGTCTTATGCGAACCCAATATCAGCGAGCAGTGGTGGTCAGCATAACAACATAGGCCCGGCCGCGCGCCTTCGGCCATCGAGCTGTGCAAAGCACTAGACATGGCAAGCATGGGAGCCGTGCGGAGGTGTATAAGTAGCCGCAGATCAGCCAGGAAGTTCAATGCGAGTGGCCATGGGGATAATCATTCATTCCACTCCTGCTGTCCTTATTATGTTCACACGCGACAGCCATGTGCCGAGAGAACCTTGACAGGCACCAGGACCGCGGGAGGTGCCGCAGTGACCAGCTCAACGATGCAGGCCGGGGGCTTCTGGAAGCGAGCATTGGCATCTTGATTGGAGTAAGCACTTGGCTGCCATGATATGTTGTTAGCGTCAGGCCTTTGCAGTTGTCAATCGTTGAACAGAGGTTCCGTTGATGATACCGCTTGCTTCCATCGATGATGAAGGAGTGATGTTGGTGGTTGGCGCTCTGACGAAGCTGGAATCCCTGCAAGACGTCGGCCGGGAGACAACGATGTTGCATGTCAACAAACATGACATTCATCCCATCAGCTTGATGTTGCGTCCCTGCGGCCATAGCGGCCTTCCAGTCAGCAGAGATGAACAGCTCCAAGTTGGAAGCGACGACTTTCCTAACGCCCACAACGTGTTTCACAGTCGCGTGTATCGCGTTAGCTTTGTCGACAGTATGGCGGAACGCCAGAAGCGAGAACCAGAAGACAGCATTGGCTGCACCCTCTGCAGAAGCCGGAGCAAGACCACGGCAACAGAGACGCAAAGCAGTTGATGATCTGTTCGCAGAGACTCGAGAAGAAAACAACAGGAAACCACGACAGAATGCCTCAGCCCAGAACCAACAGTCACAGATAGGAGAGCTGGTCTCCCTCTGCGCGAGCGTTGCGCAGCTTTTACGAAAAGAGGACCACGATGCACGAATGGCATCGGTGGTCATCGACCTGATGAATGACCTCTCCATGTTGATTGCTTCGTTATGTCGAGCACAGCAGAGAACGTGCGAAAACCCGACCATCTCAGTCAATGCTAACAGGGATTATCCTCGCCTGCAGGCCATATTCGGAGCTCTTGAGGCCACACTGGTGCTCCTCGAAGCGTCCATAGACAGCAGACGCTGTAGCGATGACGCGATCTCCAACGCCGCACACAACATCCGAGAGCAGACAACAATGCTCGATTCCTTTTTGCACGGCGCAACCAGGGCACGCGAACCTCCTACACCGCCACCAGAGGTCATAGTCGAGGCACGTTTGGATGGCACCAAAATAGAGAATGCATACTCGATGCCATGTCCAACGTTCGACCCCCACACTGGCATAACTCCAGGAGTGGACGACAAGTGCTGGATCGAGCCACCTCCAGAATATAGTCCTCCTGCAGAAGACAGTTCACATATCCAGTCGGAGAAGTCTTATGATAAGGTTGAAATTCAGACACCATCTGCGGAATCTCCGCAGCGAGAAAACAAGCTCGTGGACAGCAGCGCTCTCTACGACGCAGTTAATGCCAACGATAGTAAAGCCCTGGACGACCTGCTCAATAGAGGAGTGGACCCCTCGACCAAATTCGGAAACCTAAAACGTACAGCACTCCATCAAGCAGCGCATCTGAATCACTGCAGCTGTATCATCACTTTGATCAAGCACGCTGCAGTCATGAGTACCGAGGACGCTAAAGGCGACACAGCACTCCATCTCGCAGCATGGGCCGGCAACGTCGAAGCTCTTACCGCACTCGTCTCCCACGCCGAAGAAGTCGACTGGCTGAGTGGGCGAGACGGCTACAGCCCTTTATGGTGTGCTATCAGTGCTCGCCAGATTGATGCGGCTCGTCTCCTTCTCAAACACGGCGCACGTGTGAGCCTCCGTGCCGCTTCTGGTGGTGGACTCACGCCTGTGCACCAAGCAGCAGTCACCAGCCAGAGCGCGATGGTTGAGTTACTCCTCGAGCGTGGCGCGCAAGTCGATTGCGTAGACGATGACCTCAATACACCCTTGCATTATGCCGCGGCTTCAGGCTCGGTATCTTCCGTGAACATTCTGCTACGTCACGGTGCGAATCTCGAAGCTGTGCAGGTCCATCATCTGACTGCAGTGCACTGGGCTTCGCACAAAGGCCGTGTAGCAGCGTTGAGGGTATTACTGGACAATGGTGCCCGGCTGGACCGGAAAGCAGAAGAGGGTGCGACACCATTGCACCTTGCGGCGAATCGAAACCATGTTGACGTGGTGAAATTGTTACTTGAGCGAGGCGCTAGGAAGGACGTGGGTAAGGCAGCTTGGGATGGTGTCAGTGGTACGCCTGCTGCCATGGCAAAGGCGAAGGGGCATGAACAGCTCGCTAAGCTCCTGAGGGTGTAGAAACTAGAGTTCCAGTTTACTGCACGAAGATGCATGGTTTGTTTGATGTATCGATTGATAACCCCACAGCATGCTAAGCATCAATATTCCTTTCGACTTCATTCTCAAGCACTTCTATGAGCCCGCCCACCAGATGCAGACTTCCAGTGACCAAGACTTCAGCTTGATGCCCCTCGGCAAGATCTCGTGCTCTCGCTACAGCGTCTTCGATTGTGTTGACGACATGCACAGTCGATTTCCGATCGATTGTGTCCCAGTTCTTCGCGAGCTCCTGCTGCACGCGAAGACTGCCGACATCGTCCTTATTCGTGTTGATGGACACGAGATCAGCTTTGTAGCCAGCATCTCTGTAAGTCGTGTTGGGACAGAAGATCGCGTGCTCAAAAGGATGTTCGTCATTCAAGGCTGCCGCCAGGGTGTGGTGTAGACGCCTGGTGAGGGAGGAAGCATCTCTTGTCTGCTGGTTGAAGACCAGGATGCGCTTTGCTGCTGGCTTGTCCTTACTGGGGGACGACTTCGTTGCAAACCATTGTCCGGCGACTTCTATACTTTCGAGTGTATGTCCGCCGTCGATGTACCAGTTCAGGTTTGCCAATTGAGAATCTGCTCGAAAGTCACAGCGTCCTCCTAGTCGTGTTGTCTCAAGGCCGTGCACAAACTCAGCGGGGAGAGTTGCCGATGAATCATATGGATCTGGGACACCAGTGAAGCCAAGTCGTTGCAGATGGAGGGCCGATACAGCGATAGCCAGTGACGCATTCAGCTTCTGGAAGTGACCATGCAGACCAAGCTGGATCGTAGGAACTGCCTCGTGGACGGGGACTGTGTACAGCTCCGTCTGCCGTTCTTTCGCTCGTTCAAAAAGCACCTTCATAGCATCTTCAGGCTGCGGCACTGTGAAAGCAGGCACATCTGGCTTGAAGATCCCTGCCTTATGCCAGGCGATCTCGCTGATCGTGCTGCCGAGTAGAGCTTCATGATCAATGCCTAAACTGGTGATACCCGTAGCAGAAGGCTGCACCAGTATGTTGGTCGTATCATATTCTCCTCCAATCCCGCACTCGATTACGGCCGTCCCAACATCCTCTTTCATGTAGCAATGCAAGCCCATGAGCGTCAAGAAGTGGAAGTAGACTGGCTTACCGTCGATGCTTCTTGCGTCGACTCCATCCTGAGCTGGCCGTGACGCTTCGAACCGATCCCAGACCTCCCAAAAGCAATGGGCAAACAGTTCTTCTGAGATGGGCTCATTGTTGATCTGGATCCGTTCTCGCACGAAGCGGAGATGTGGAGATGTGTAAAGGCCAACAGTGGATGGGAGCCGCTCGGCATGTATACTACGCTTCGTGGGCAAGTATTGTGCCAGGATTGAGGATATGAACGAGGACGTAGAGCCTTTGCCCTTGGTGCCCGCGATGTGGATGGGGTTCAGGCGATCGAAGTCGGAAGGCTACATTGTCGGGTCAGATGGGAGTTTCCGAACACGCACCTTGACAGTACCGCACACCTCATAGCCTATACGCCGCGCCCAATTGATCATCTGGGGTATCGACTGCGAATTTACACCTGGTCCTGCTATCCGGATTGCTTCCACTACTGAGAAGTTGCTTTGAAGAGAATTGAGCTTTGCCACCGCCGCATTATAGTCGCGAGCTGTGCTGTATAGCCTCCTATGGCCAACAGAACGCCGCAGACACGCTCGACACGACGACATAACTGTCGATGACGGCGGAGGTTGCGGTGCAAGTGGTGAGATGAGAAGCATTCACAGATTGACGGGACATCAGGGCTGCTGGGGGCGCGCGAATCGCAGGCCCATGCTTGCCGGCTGCCGAGAGCCACTTTAGCCACGCGACGCGTCCGCGACTTCCATTGAAACATCATCTCCTGTACTCTCTGCTCTTCTCATCGTCATTGTCCATAGACGCGAGACGTGTTAATTTTCCACCACAATGGCGCGCGCCACAGATTCTGCCATCAAGTCAACGCCGTCAACACAGAAGGCCGCACCCTCCAGCACGGCCAAATCAAGCTCCAAACAGCAGAGCATTGCCGGCTTCTTCACAAAGCGCCCAACACCAACGCCATCGGCATCAAGCAGCAAGCTTGTCAAGCGATCAGCTGACGATACCGGTGACAAGCCGGCGCGTAGCGGCGTCGATGCCTCCAGCAACATGGCTTCCAGCCCGCAGACAGTTCTAGGGGCGTCCCAGCAGAGCTCCATTATCGATGGCCACAATAAGGAGAATGGTATGCAATGATCTACCATCTGAGCCGAGGTGAGACTGACAGGCTGATAGAAACGCCAGGCACTGCCTATTCTAGCCCTTCGCGAAAGGCGAAGAAGCCAGTGAGCTATGCCGAGTCGGACGATGAGGAAGATGAAGGCCTCAAGCCGTCATCTGGCAACAGACGTGCTGCGAAGCGGCGAAGGATCAGTGTTAAGGATGACGATTCAGACGATGAATTCGGTCTCGATGCAGCTACTCAAGCCGCAATGTTGGAAAGTGACGAAGGTATGTTCTGGGTTTGCCACACGCCCTGTTCTACTTACCAGTTATGATTAGCTGCTCCATTCGCATTTCATTCCGATGTTT
The DNA here is from genome assembly GCA_033816765.1 of Nothopassalora personata. Classification (NCBI taxonomy): domain Eukaryota; kingdom Fungi; phylum Ascomycota; class Dothideomycetes; order Mycosphaerellales; family Mycosphaerellaceae; genus Nothopassalora; species Nothopassalora personata. The sequence continues at coordinate 2,540,011 of CM066287.1, read as the reverse complement.
GGTCAAGTTCGCGAACGCTGGCTGACAAGCGAGCTTCAGACATGGATGATTTCGTAGTTGATGATGATCTGGAGGACGATGTGAAGCCTTCCAAATCCAAGAAACGATCCAGTGCGTCCACATCGGGCAAGGCATCAAACAGAAGCTCAGTAAAGCCTTCGTCTCCGCCAGCACATATGCCGAAGGAGGAGACCGAGGAGATTCCAGCTTCGGGGACGACGACATTGCAGTGGCACTTCGATCCAGATACTCCTCCTTCGACAGAACCACGACTTGCCGCACCTCCGGCCAAGCGGTCTGGTATCAGCTCGAACGGGCCACCCAAGAAGCAGAAAGCTCATACGACTGAGCCATCTGAGCGATATCCTTGGCTAGCTTCGATACAGGATGCGGATAGGAACCCACCTGATCATCCGGACTATGACAAGCGAACCATTTTCGTTCCTCCTCTGGCTTGGAGTAACTTTTCACCATTCGAAAAACAGTATTGGGAGATCAAGCAGAAGTTCTGGGATACTATCGTGTTCTTCAAGAAGGGCAAGTTCTACGAGTTGTACGAAAATGATGCTACCATTGGCCATCAACTATTCGACCTCAAACTGACCGACAGGGTCAATATGCGAATGGTTGGTGTTCCTGAAGCCAGTCTGGACCACTGGGCGAACATGTTCGTCGCGAAAGGCTACAAGATCGCGCGTGTGGACCAGATGGAGTCAGCACTTGGCAAAGATATGCGTGAGCGTAGTATCAAGGGCAAGAAGGAAGAGAAGGTGATACGAAGAGAGCTTGCATCCGTCCTCACTAGTGGAACCCTGGTGGAAGGCAGCATGCTTCAAGACGACATGGCCACGTACTGTGCTGCGATCAAGGAATCCGAGCTGGATGGCAAACCGCACTTTGGTATCGCATTCGTGGACACAGCTACTGCACAGTTCCAGCTGACGGAAATCATTGACGATGCTGACATGACCAAGTTCGAAACATTCGTTGCTCAAACAAGACCTGGAGAACTCCTGCTTGAGAAAGGCTGCGTCTCTGCTAAAGCCTTGCGAATGTTGAAGAACAACACGCCACCAACAACGCTCTGGAACTATCTCAAGCCTGATAAAGAGTTCTTATCCGCCGACAAGACGCGCATGAAGATCGATGGCGAAGCTTATTTCGACAAGTCTGTCGAAGACAATCTCAGCGCATGGCCAGCTGTCCTGCAAGAGGCCAAGGAGAAGGAGGTTGTCTTCTCTGCTCTGGGCGGCCTTATTTGGTATCTCAGCACTCTGAAGATCGAGCGAGACCTGATCACGTTGGGCAACTTCGCATGGTACGATCCAATCCGAAAAGCGTCGAGCTTAGTACTGGATGGACAAAGCTTGATCAACCTGGAGATCTTCGCCAATACCTTTGACGGAAGCACTGAAGGCACCCTCTTCACGATGCTCAATCGTTGTGTCACGCCTTTCGGCAAGCGCATGTTGAGACAATGGGTATGTCATCCGTTAGCGGACGCCAGAAGGATCAACCAGAGATTCGATGCAGTCGAGGCTCTGAACGCAGACGGCACAATCATGGACCGATTTTGCGCGTCACTTTCCAAACTACCGGACCTCGAGCGACTGATATCTCGCGTTCACGCTGGAAGATGCAGGCCACAAGACTTCGTCAAGGTTCTCGAGGGCTTCGAGCAGATTGAATACACCATGTCGCTGCTGGGCTCGCTCGGCTCTGGCGAAGGGCTACTCGGCCAGCTCATATCATCTATGCCTGACCTTGCTGGTGCTCTGAGACACTGGAAGGACGCTTTCGACCGGACCAAAGCGAAAGAGGAAGGCCTCTTTATCCCACAGCCCGGCGTCGAAGAGGACTTTGATGAGAGTCAAGAACGTATCGACGGCATTGACAAGGAACTTCAGAAGCTTCTTCAGAAGGCACGAAAGGACCTCGGCTCCAGCGCTATTAAGTTCACAGATAACGGCAAGGAGATCTACCAGCTGGAAGTCCCTTTGAAGGTTGGAGGCAATATTCCAAAGCACTGGAAGCAAATGTCGGCCACCAAGCAAGTCAAGCGCTGGTACTTCCCAGAGCTCGAGGGACTGGTGCAAGATCTTAAGGAGGCACAGGAGATGCACGGTCAAGTAATCAAAGCTCTTGCTGGACGCTTCTTTGCACGGTTCGATGTCGACTATACCATCTGGCTGGCAGCTGCGAAAATCATCGCTCAGCTCGATTGTCTGATTTCTCTTGCCAAGGCGTCTGCTTCGATGGGATCGCCTTCATGCAGACCCGAGTTCGTGGAAGAGGACAATGCACGAAGCCTCCTCGAGTTCCAAACGCTGCGCCATCCATGCATTGAGACCACGACCAACTTCATTCCGAATGACATTGGTCTGGGCGGCGATGCAGCTTCGATCACACTGCTCACGGGAGCCAACGCGGCTGGTAAATCGACAATCCTACGCATGACCTGTGTTGCGGTGATCCTCGCCCAAATTGGCTGCTACGTGCCGTGTGAATACGCTCGTATGACACCTGTGGATCGCATCATGTCTCGTCTCGGAGCGCACGACAACATCTTCGCAGGTCAAAGTACCTTCATGGTGGAGCTCAGCGAGACGAAGAAGATTCTCGCCGAAGCAACGCCGCGCTCCCTGGTTATCCTGGACGAACTTGGCCGTGGCACGAGCAGCTATGACGGTGTTGCAGTGGCTCAAGCCGTCCTGCACCATGTTGCTACTCACGTCGGTGCTCTAGGCTACTTTGCAACGCATTACCACTCTCTCGCCGCTGAGTTCCAGCATCACCCTGAGATCGTCGCAAAGCGCATGGCCGTGCAGGTCGACGATGATCGCCGCGATGTCACGTTCTTGTACCAACTAGAGAATGGTGTCGCGGAGGGCAGTTACGGCATGCATTGTGCAGCGATGTGTGGCATTCCAAACAAGGTCATTGATCGAGCCGAAGAGGCTGCACAGAACTGGGAGCATACTGGACGAATCCACGAGAGTCTCCAGAAGGCACAGGAGAGTAGCTGGTTGCCGTTAGGTTTGCTCAGTGATATCAGCTGGGTGCTGAAAGATGGCGAGGAAGATGAGTGTATTGCAGAGAATGGGCTCGAGGTGTTGAGAAAGGCTATTGCGGCATTGTGAGTGTGGTTGACAGACCTGTTGAGGATGTAGGCAATTTTTTGCTATGGCGTTGCATTGCTCCGACCAAGAGATGACGCGGGCGTTGCTTCTGTAGCTCCAATAACTGTATAACTAGATGTAAAAGGGTGAGGTGCTTCCTAATTGTTTCGCACTCACGGCGTGAGGAAGCAAGGGACCAACTGTTCGCGCGGGAGGCTGCGCAGGCATGTGCTCGGCGATGCCGATCTTCGTGACCCACATGGACGGCTCCATGCGAGCTAGGATGTGGATCCACGTGCGTTTAGTAGCTCTCTGCCCTAACGACAGCCTGACAGGCCCAAGCTCACTCTGTTCATCATGCGACAGATATTCATCCATGCGTGGAGCCACGGAGCAGAAAGCGGAGGAAATGTTGATGTGTCAATGGTCATGATGTGGAATTCGTTGTCTTTTTCCGTGTTCTTTTCTGCAAGTAGTATCACTCCCACCGTCTCTATGTTACATCTCAAGCTGTCTTTCGTGGTATCATTCGATCATATATGTCCGTATCATGGCTGTCAGCCTGTAGTTCCCCAGACTCCACGCTAGAAATACATCTCAAACATTGTTTCGATCGTCATATCGTTCACGACTGTCTCGTCGCCATGGCAGCGGCGTGCAAGAGATCCACAAGCTCGTCCGAAGCGCCCTGGCTCTCGGCTATATCGAATGCCGTCTCGTATGCCTCGTTGCGTCGCATCGGATCAGCGCCGTATCGTAGAAGACACTGCACCATGCTTGTTGAACCAGTCATGACCGCACAGCCGAGTGGTGTGTTGCCAGCTGCTCCCGCTTGATTTGGGTCTGCTCCAGCTCGTAGAAGCAGCTTCGTGACCTTGGTGTTGCCAGGCCAGACTGACCAGTGGATCGCGGCAGCGTTAATGAAGGAAAGCTTGTGAAGGTCTGGTCGGTAGTGAAGCACTAGAGCCACTAGCTCTGGCGAGCCATACTTCGTGGCGTACATCAGTGGCGTTGTCTTATAGGCATTGCTGATATTAACATCAGCTCCGCGATCGAGGAGAAGTCTAGTCAATTCCATGTCGTTGTTCCGTACGGCCTCATGTAGTGGACTGCTTGCGCAGCGTTGGTTATCTGGGTTGAGATCTGCGCCGCGAGCCAGTAGAAGCTCTGCTGCAGCACGTTGACCATGTGAGACGGCACCCGCCAGTGGGGAGAGGTGGCCTGGCTTTGCTGGCTTGAAAGCTTCGAAAAGACCGCTTACTAGGACGGAGGAGTTGATAGCGGCCCCGTGGCTGAGGAGGATTTCGATGCCGGCCAGATCTCCTGAACATGCGGCAGCAAAGAGTTGATTCGCCAAAGCATTCTTCTCTTTTATCGTCAGGTTACGTGTTGTAGGAGTCGCGGGAGAATATCTCGGTGAGCCTGTAGGCGACCCAGAGGGCGATAAGGCTCCGGGCGACGATGGCGGCGACCATTTGGCCTTGGCTGCCTGGAAAGAAGGAGCTGTGACGGGTAACGAAGCGGGCTTGCTATGCCGTGAGATGCTTCGGCCAGGATCAGATTTTCGATGCCGAGTAGAGTCGTTGATCATGAGAAAATAGTCCTGCCGTTTCAATGTCTCCAGTGCCGAGTTATGCCTCTCGACTGGACATCGTGGTGTCGAGTACAACCCGAGATGGTGAAACGATCGCATAGTGTCGAAGCCCATGATGGCAATCTGGCCTTGCTGTCCGGTCCCAAGGTAGTAGACTGAGGAAGTAAAGTTCAGTAATTCGAAAGGATTGCGAGAGAATGCAAGAGCATACAATATATTCTCCGATGGCTTGCTCTTTTAAGCCGAAGTGGAGCAGTGCGACCACGCAGCCCTCAGCTGAGTTGTGGAAGGTCTGTGGTGATGACTCGGTGAGTAGCGTAGCGCGCATGAAGAGATCGAAGGAAGATGACCGTGAAGAGTACGACATGATGAGTATGAGAAGTAGGTAGAGGGGGCGAGATGATACCTGCCCTCACGTCTGCCACGGGCTTACTCACGCTCGTCAATGGTGGAGTGATGGGACGTGAGGTCGTCCGCCAAGCGAAAAGCTAGATTAGCCATGAACAGGGCCAGCAAAGGCATGAGGAATGGCTTGTCCGCTCTTTCGAGCTGGAATGGCGCAGAAGGCTCACATAAACTGGCGGAGGGCTTACTGAAGGAACCGGTGAGGATTCTGCGAGATGGCAGCACAGAAGTGGAGAACCGCAGCAGCTCAGCCTCCGTAAGAATTGAGCCGGCACCGCTACAAGCCACCCTACACCCAACCAGGCAGTATGTAAGCCTCCGGAGGCTACTTTCGAGGGTCGTCATTTGCAAATGATGCGACTGCGTGACCCGTAAATGAGTACAGCACCGCGTTATGCATCGCTTCCATGCAGGCACGTGTAATAGTCTTCGCTGCTGTGCCATGGAATGTGCGACGTTGCATTGACCAATCGTCGGCCGGGGCGGCGAGATTTTCACAATTCAGTTCACTGTGTAAGCCGCGGAGGTAGTGGGCAAGCGATGTGAGAGGTCTTCGCAATTGCATTGTTGAGGAATGACACTACTAGAAAAGATGTTTCGACAAGACGGCACATTCATCCAGGCACGTGCCATCGAGCAAGCATCGGCCTGCGCATGCAAGGGTCAAGGATCCCGAATCCGGCTCACTCTCCGAATGATGACCTGACCCTCACACAATGCTCCAGCCGCCGACCACAACTTCGGACGCCTGGTGCAAGGTCGGTGTCTCGATGGAGGTGTCCACTTTCAAGGCGCGTGCTTGACCGCCATACCAGCACGAAGCGATTGCGCGACCGCCTCTACACTGTCACCACATCCCCAGACTAGACACCACACCCCGACCATCGCCGCCATGCTCAAGCTGAAGCTGGGCAACAAGGTGCCCCGACCAGATGGCCAGCCGTCGCAGAATGCAGCTCCGTCCGCAGCATCACCTCCACCGCAGACTGCAAACACCGCACAACCCACGCTCCCCAAGCTGAAGCTGCACGTCTCTCAACCACCAACACCCGTCGATCACCCACCGCAAGGCGCCTTTCCGTTCGCAGCAGACGCGATCTCAGATAAGAAGAAGCGGCCGTATCAGCGCAAACAAGATGGCCCGGGCAAGGGCAAGAAGCGCGCCGCCCACGATGACACAGTACATCCTGCTGCCAAACGCATCGCTAGTGGTGCACAGCCTACGCGCAAGCTCTCTCTCAAGCCACCAGCGCCCGAGTCCAGTACATCTGGTATGACGAAGCTCAAAATCCCGTTAAACGCAGCAAAGAGGAAGTCCTCAGTCCCGAAGCTCGCTTCCCTAACCACGCGAGGCAAGCCACCACCGCGGCAAAAGGGCGTGGGCTATGATTCTGAAGACTCAGAAGTGGAAAAGGATCCGGCTGTACAGCAAGCTCTGGTTCTCCGTATGGAGGATGGGGAAGATGCCAACTACCTGCGCGATGCGATAGCGAACGGTAAGATCGGCGAGCCAGTTACCCATGGAGGAGCAGAGGTGTCAATCAAGTTTCTCGAGAAAAGTCTGAGACGTGCCTTGATCAAGATCCGCGGCAGGATGTACGGCGCGGTACTTGTGGATCTGCCTTGCATCGTGGAGTCCATGAAGAGCTTTGACAAGAAAGGCTGGTGGAAGGTGGCCGATATCGCGCAGATGCTACTGGTGTTGGGAAGATGCAACAGCGAGGAGGAGGCGAGGACGATGCAGCTGCCACGAGAAGTGAACAAGGACAACTTCCAGTATGCGCACGGTCTGACACCTCCAATGCGCTGGGCACGTAAGAGACGTTTCCGCAAGAGGATGAGCCACACTGAAGCTACGGACATCGATGAGCAAGTTGCCAAGCTGATTCAAGCCGACAGAGAGTGGGAGAGTACTACCGGAGGCACAGTGGAAATCAGCGAACGACGGGAGCACGAACAATCTGTCGAGCCGCAAGCATACGAAGATGACGAGAATGACGATGCTGAAGGCGAGGCAGTCGAGACTGTTGAGATGGACGGCCAGGAGTACGATGAGGGAGATGAAGATGACGAGGGCGATGACGACCTCGCAGCACAGCTTGGCCTAGCCCTGGACGCAGACGACGAACCCGTGTCTGAAATCATCACAGACTCACCTGCACCGATGGCGGACCAGGCTGCTTCTATGCTCATAGCCGAACAGATGACACAGGACGGCTCCGAAGCTGCGACACCTGTGGGTACGCCAGCAGAAGAAATCGCCATGACACCTCAGCAGCAGTCATCAGATGAGGAGTCGGACGAAGACGACGACGACCCAGATGAGTATGACGAAGACGCTGCGGCCCGAGCTGCAGAGCGCGCACAGCAGATGGAGGAAGTTGCCGATCTGCAACGCGAGGTGGATCGAGGACGGTCGCGCATGAACGGCATGACCAACCAGCTTCTCCGGCAACGCGAGCTGCAGAAGGTTGTTGCGCTGGAAGAAGAATTGACCGCGAAGAAGCGTGCTCTCGGTCTGGAGGAAACGGACTAAAGTTGCATTCATCACGTGCTCATCGAGTAGAGATCCACGTTAAGGTCGACAGTAGCCGAAGTACAGCCCTGCTAAGCTAAGAAAATGGAACTAGACATCAATCTTTGATGTATGAGCTTCAACACCCTCAACAGCTTCCCTCACGAATCCTCTTCCACACCGTAACCCGCGAGGTCGATTCCCGTCATCTTCGGAAATAAATTGAGAAGAGTGACAAGGACACCCCTCGCATACTCTGCAAAGTGATCATCCTTCTTGACTGGCCAGACTACGATAAGTCCCGCCGCTTGACACAGGACCAGCTTTGCGCGATCGCGTTCTTGCTCCCCCGGCACGTGATGGGGCTCGGAGGCGTCGCTATGCGCATCATTTGTCCTCTTTCTGAGCTTACGGTATTTAGTTACGAGTTCGCGGAGTTGGGTTTGAAGTTAAGATATTAGTTCTTTTGATGATTTGGAGTTGTCTGCTGGATTCACGAGGTTTTGACTTGGGCAGTTGGCATGTTTGTGAATTGGCGGTGGGACAGCAGTGGAAGCCGTCTCTAAGAAGGCGCTCTCGGACTGGGGCGGTGAAGCATAGACTCCGCCCTTCATACGCGATCGGAGAGAATGAACACGGCGCACGATTGAACCACGCAATCAGATGCACTGAAAATTGACACGGCACTTTTGGTTTGACTTCTCATGGTTTCATTACTTATTACTGGTCTTTGCCATACTAATCTGCTGGCGCATGCTTCTCCGAATCCCAAGATCATCAAATCGTAGCCTGGCACGCCAACACTTCGTTGTTGTCTGTTGAACTATGGTACATTCTGGCTCCTGCCGTTGGGGTATAGTCGTTACTCACATTATCCTCCGCGAACTCACAATCATGGGTCATGTCCTCTAGTAGTTGGTAGCAGTGCCGGTGGTTCTCGCATCGTATCCATATGGATTGACGCCAGTTCCTTGAGGTTGGGTGTAGTAGCCTGTATGAGTGCCAGCTGTGTCGTGAGCAACCTTGTCGTAGGCACCGGTGTTGCCGACAGTGCTTCCAGTCAAGCCAGTCTCGTGGCTTGGACGCATGTCTGGTCCTGGGGCAGCGAGGCCACCAGCGCCAAGCTCGGTATCGCGGGTCGTGGTGTCCTTTGGCTTTCGCTGCCAGAATTTTCTCTTACCGAAACCCGATGTGTAGTTGTTCGATGGAGATGGACCGTAGCGCTTCTCCTTCTTGTGATGGCGGACCAAGGTGACCTGAACGGCAGCAGTGATCAAGAACAAGAATATTCCGATGATTGAGACGGCAAAAGCGGCGGTGTTGAGCTTGCACGCGGTGCGCAGGCTAACGGCATACGTGAGGTTCTCGTTCTGGCCAGTGCCAAAGTTGCCGTAGCCACTGCTGTCGGTAGATGCTGGGCCGTTTCCTAGTGGAGTCTTGACATTCCCGGTGCAGCTTGATGCGCCGTGCCTTGTGAGGACCGCGATAGCGATGAAGCCACCGACAAACGCGATATCAAGAGCCTGTTTTACGGTTAGCAGTCGCGCAAACCATTTTGACGCGTCAACCCACGATAGCCAGGAAAGCGAGGAACGCGATACCGCCAAGGCAGCATGTCAGGAGCACAGCGAAGATGAGGTACAACACTGCAGCTCCCGAGATACCCTCGACGGCCTTCCATTGCGTCGCGATGCCTGTGTCGCGATCCGCCAACACAGCGAGGAAGTAGCTGTAGATTCCGAGAATGATGGCAGCGCAACAAAACGTCAAGGCGTAGAGCGCAGTTTCTGTGAGACGTAACGCGCCGCCCTTGATGATACCCATCGTGGTCGGTGCCGTGTATCGAGAATCCGTGCGAGTGCTATGCTTGGTATTGACTGGAATTCCGCTGTCGCGCGAAGGACAGGTGAGTAGGCAATGGGTTGTGCGAATGCTGTGCTCGATGTCTGCCGTGGTGACCAAGGTAATGTAGTGCAAAGGTCGGTGGAGGTGTGATGCCATTTGTATGGGCAGATGACCGCTGCCACAGCTTGTTCGACCGCTACGTCACAAAAGTCAAATTCACACCCCTGCATTGTGTCGTGCCTGCTTTATCCCAGCCTTCAGCCACCTCAGCCACAAGATCATCGCCTTCAATTTGCAGCAATCGCGGCTCATGTTGACGTATCGTGCTCTGATTGCTTCGTCTGCTGCCGTCGACGTTGCCTGTGCCTGTTTTGCCAGCGCCACGGCCGAAACTCAATTCTCACGATCGAGTGGCTCAGCCCTCGTTCGCAGACATCTGCACAGTCTGTGTGCCTCCGCGGGACTACTTTCTTGACGCAACGCCATGTCACCTGAATCGATGCTGCATTCATGACTGACCCCACGAGTGGCAGAAGCCACAACTTGTTTCTGCAAATCAGCCTATTCCTAGTCCGGTGACTAGGAGGTAGCTTTGACCATTGCTCGTGACCGACAGGAACCTGCGAGACTACTTCACCATCATAGTTCATGCTCACATGGTGTCTGACTTTTGTACCGCTCGTCCGAGCTTCAGCATACATGGCCAGGTACAACTGCTCCTCGCGCCCGGTCGTCGCTGACCATCGATCATATGCGAGCCGGGTCCGATCAGTGAAGGAAGCTTGGTGGCAGCGTCGGCTGATGCGCCGTGCACGCTCTTAGACGCTCAATTGCAGGCCGCCGCGAGATTCATAGTATGAGAACATCAATGCTATGGCCAGCAACAGTGTCCCACACAGGACGAGGCGCTGGTTTCCGAACGGGGGACGGCGACGCGGCCGCACGGAACGATTACAATTACTCTCGTCATGATCGACCTTGATGGACGATAGAGCTACATGGCAAAGGACTACATATGCCCTTGACTTCTATCTTTTGCCATGTCAACCAACCAACCCCCTTGTTATGTCACTACTTCTCACCACTGCCTCTGACGATGATCTTTACCTGATTCTCCTTGTCATTGATCAGTGTCAAAAAGCCTTCCTCTCGAACCTGGTCCAACTCTATTCTCTTTGTAATCATTTTATGCGCCATACCCAGTCGACCATCGGAGAGAGCATCGATCACTTCCTGGAAGTCGGCTTTTACGTAAGTCGCGACACCAAGGTAGCGTCTCTCTTTGAAGACGAGGTCGTTGGGCCACAGAGTACATCTGAAAGCTGTAAGTTCCCAGACCCCGACACCTCAGAATGCCGGCTTACCTGTTCTCCCAGATTGCAATGTTCACGTGTGTTCCGCGAGCCTTTAGAGCGTTCACTGCCGAGTCTAGACCAGTTTGTACTCCAGCCGCGTCAAAGGTAACATCTACCCCTTTTTTGTTGGTGAGTTCGAGACACCTCGCCACAATGTCGTCTTGGGTGGGATCTAGCACGAAATGCGCTCCGAAGTCCTTGGCGAAGTCCTTCCGCAGTTTCGACACCTCCGAAACAATGATCTGCGTGCATCCACGAGCTCGAAGTGCCTGTATTACAGACAAACCGATGGGGCCTCCACCAAGGATCAAGGCCGTGTCTGTCCGCTTGAAGGGCGAGGAATTGACGGCATGCCAGCCGACTGCCAGCGGCTCGACGAGAGCTTCTTACGTATCAGTATTGCCTTCGAGCTATGTATAATCGACTTACCAGCGACGTCCAACGGCACGTTGTCGGGGCAGTTGTACAATGTGTACTCTGGAACCACCAAATGCTCTGAAAGTCCACCACCCCAGCCTACAAATCGGTTAGACCGGGTTGGAATTCCGAACTGAGCGAGATCACTTGCCACTCAGTCCAATGAAGCCATTTTTCCAACAACAATTGACCAGACCGTCCTGGCACGCTCCACAGTCTCCATCATAGATGATCGGCGCAACAACGACCCTGCTACCCACCTTGAACCTCTCGGAAACGCCCTCTCCGACTTCTTCGACGACGCCAGCGAACTCGTGGCCGAATGTCAAAGGGACCGTCTCACCGGTGATCGGATGCGGAGTCGATTCCGGACAAAGAGATGGGCCGCTCATGTATTCGTGCAAGTCAGTGCCACACTGCAAGAGAGGGTTCAAGGTCAGCAGATGTGCAAGTCATGAGAAGTTGCCTAGCAACATCCAGTTTACTCACGATGCCTATGGAACCGGTCAGCGTGCGATCTGTTTGCCGGAGAACCAGTCCGTGGCCATACCGCACCATGCAGGCTTGACTTTAACCTGACCAGGTCCACAGACCGGCACTGGGATGTCCTCGAAGCGCAGGTCTCCCTTCCCGTGAAGTCGCACCGCTTTCATCGTACTTTGGCCAGACATCTTGAGACGGTAGACAGATGGTCAGGTATGTATGGTTGTCGGAAGTCTCAACGTTGGAAGGAAGACGACAGTGGTGTCGAAGTCGATCGTGCCCCGGAGAACGTTCCGGCGATGCGGTTTGCCTTATCTGGTCGGCCATCACGGAAGCTCGTGTGCGGCGGCTCCTTCCGTTTTCGAAATCTGGCAGGTCTGTCGAGAGCACAGATTCGCTTTGCGCCGACATGTCGACAAGAATATGGATGAGTTGCAGAGATTGAGACAGAGTTTCGGCAAGAGTATCTCGCATGATATGGAGATCACAGGCCCACGGTATTAATTAATGGTTGAGCCTCGCACAACGTACATATGGGCCATGAAGGTCCCACGCTCAACCTACCATTCTGCCTGTGCCCCATGACGATGGCGGGGTGAATTGCAGCAATCCATGCGGCTCGGCTCTGCGAACACGCGCTCGCAAGACGATCAAAGCCAACACAAAACATAAGCCTCGGGAATCAGCTCCGTGCGCGTCGACGGTCGCGTCAATTGTGTCCGCTCACTGTCACGGCACGAAGAATCCTGATGGGGAGTGCCAAAAGGCCACCACCAGGCCACGCGGAGGCCTCGAGTAGACACTGGTCACGTTAGAGATTGGCCAAGCTCTCAATGCCTGACGATGCATGATATCACTTGCCTGCTCAATGCACGCAGAATTTCCGACAACGCATGTTGCCTTATAAGCTCCCGTCAGGTGAAACACTTTCCCTTCACTTTCACATTTCGCCTCTCATTTCACACCCAACTTGACTGATCACATCAAGCACACACCGCGAAGATGGTTTACCCAGATACCGCCGAGGGCTTCATGATCGAAGATCAGCAAAAGTGGCAACAATTTAAGAAGCAGGAGTTCAAATTGAAGCCCTTTGAAGATCGCGACATTGATATCGCCATCGAATGCTGCGGAGTTTGTGGATCGGACGTGCACACAATCAACGGTATGCCACACCTGATGAGCTACAAGTGAGCAAGATTGACAGACCCAGGCGGCTGGGGCGAGAGCCCACTCCCAATCTGCGTCGGCCACGAAGTCGTTGGTAGGGCCATAAAAGTAGGCAAGGATGTCAAGACGATTAAAGTCGGAGACCGCGTCGGTGTTGGTGCTCAGATCCAGGCCGACTTGACCTGCAACAACTGCAAGGCAGACCAAGAGAACTACTGCCCCAACATGGTGGACACATACGGTGCTCCATACAAAGATGGCACCATTTCCCAAGGAGGTTACTCCTCGCACATGCGTGCGCATGAGTACTTCACTTTCAAGATTCCTGACAACATCGAGAGCGAAATCGCCGCACCTATGCTGTGCGCTGGTATCACTGTGTACAGCCCTTTGGTTCGTCTGGGAGCAGGACCTGGCAAACGCGTCGCCATCGTGGGAATGTAAGTGGCGGAAGAATTGCTGTGACCCCCAATGAAGCTTGCTAAACATTTTACAGGGGTGGTCTTGGTCACTTCGCAGTACTCTGGGCCTCTGCCCTTGGCGCTGAGGTCTACGTCCTCTCACACAGCCCCAACAAGAAGGAAGATGCGATGAAGATGGGCGCCAAGCACTTCATCTGTACCAACGATGAGGGCTGGCACAAGGACCTCGCTTATACCTTCGACTTCATCCTCAACTGCGCGGACGCCACCCACAAGTTCAATCTCAAGGACTATTTCTCCACAATGAAGGTGATGGGACGCTTCCACAATGTGAGTAAACCTGGAAGTCACAAGACATCGTCTGGTTGGAAAATGTGCACGGCGTGTCCAGCTGCTGAGACATGATCACTTGTCGTTCGAGTATCGCTAATGTTCTATTCAGGTTGGCCTCGGGGACCATCCGCTCCCGGAGATGATGGCACAGGACTTTGCAGGCAACGGGTGTTATATTGGTGCCTCCCACATCGGCAATAGGCCCGAGATGCTGGTGAGTGGATTCAACAGATGCTACATTCGACGTTCATGCTAATACCATCCAAACAGGCTATGTTCGACCTTGCCAGCAAGCAGAACATCAAGAGTTGGATTAAAAAGGTTTCGATTTCCGAAGAAGGGTGCAAGGAGGCCGTTACCGCTGTATCAGAGAACACTGTCCGGTACCGCTACGTCCTTACCGACTACGACAAGGCCTTTGGCAAGCGGGATTAAATCGTGGACTACGCTCTGTGCGTACTCTAGAAATCTAATGGAGCAACACGAAGAATAGACGTGAAATGAGACACGACCTGACTCAAGCCAGCTTCTTTTCTTTCATGTTCCATGATTTCAAACTGACAGCGATATGGCATATGGAAGTATCTAGCTCAAGTCTAGCACAACTCTGCCAATTAGTTCACCACGATCCATCTTTTCGAAAGTCTCCGTGAGCTGCTCCATCTTTGCAGTGGTGAAATGTGTCTTCACAACACCTCTCTCCGCGAACTCCAAAGTCTCGATGGCATCTTTGCGATCACCGACCGCCACTCCCTTGATTGTCTGCGCCTTCGCGACCAAGAATTGGGGATATGCTGTGGCGATGGGCTTGAGTTCGCCCTCAGGAAGACCGACACAGACACATGTACCGCCGAACTTCAGGAGACCCATGGCACTATAATAATGTCAGCAAATTCGCTAAAATAGTCGGGTGGGTGTTCTCACCTTGCATAGGCGCCATTGGCAGCTGTGAGAACCAACACGGCTTGTGCACCGAGTCCACCAGTGACTTTCTTCACTTCCTCCTCGGCTTTGCCCTGCGTATGGTCGATGAAAACCTCAGCACCGCACTCCTTAACCAGATCCTGCTTGTTGCCGGCGTCAATACCGATTACACGCATTCCCATTCCTCGAGCGGCAATCTGGACTGCCAGATGACCAAGACCACCTCCAGCTCCAAGCAGGACGACCCAATCGCCAGCTTTCGCGCCGGACTTTCGAAGCGCTGAGTAAACGGTGACACCGGCGCAAAGCATAGGGGCGGCAGCATCGCTGGGAAGGCTCTCGGGGATTGGAGTAACGTAGCTGGCTGGTCCGAGGACGTACTGTTGGAACGTTCCCTGGAAGTTAAGAGTTCATGGTCAGTAGATGTCTGAGACACAAGAAGGTGCCTATAACCCTTCAATTTACTTACTGGGGTGTAATAGCCCGAGACCTTTTGGTTAAAGCAGACACCATCGTGACCTGCGTGACATGCCGGGCAAGAGTCACAGATGGCACTGATCTGAACAAGTCAATGATTGTGTAGTCTACATGTTTCGCTCGACAATTGTGCTTACCCATTTGATGCCGACACGATCTCCGACCTTGACTGAGCTCTGCTCAGCACCAGGGCCCAACTTGACGACCTTACCAACACCCTCGTGTCCGCCCACTTGACCGGGCTGGGTAGGATATGGCAGACCCGCCCATCTGTTCGTCATAACACCGAGATCGCTGTGACATACTCCAGAGTGTGAGAGGTTGATCAGAACCTCGCCTGGACCTGGCTCAGGCGTGTCAAGCTCTACAATCTTCGTCGATACCTTGCCAGGTTCATCGTAGATGCAGGCTTTGTACTTCTTTGGGATGTCGACCATTTTGCTTTCTTGCTCGGTTCGGCTGTGCTATAGGAATTGAAACGGAAACTGATGCCGACAAGGTTACTGAATCGTTGAAAGTCTTTGGAGCTGCAGGACAGTTTGGAAGAAGAGCAGGAAATAATAGCTGAAGACGACTCGACCTCGCCTACCTACCTCGGCGTATGAGCTCACAGGAGCCTTCGTTAGTCGACGCCGCAAGTACGACTCCATCTGCGGGGTTGTTGTGGAGTTGAGGGCTGTGTCGCACCCATTCCAGACCAAATGGTACAATGTCGACCTGCCGTAGGGCGATGTAGATCCACAAGTGTCGTGCAAGGTGGATATGAAAGCGAAGATCGCCTGTCCGCGCGGACGCGACTACCTCCACGAGGGGAAAATATCTCTTGCATCAATATCAAGCGACGCTGCAACAACATCACTGTAGTCGCCCTTGCCACGGTTCCTCAGATCCACCATGACCGCCAGAGCTATCAGTGAAGCATCATCGAGCCGAACGAAGGACAGTCATCTTGAATGACTTGTTGGTGTCCAGATGGCGAGGTCGAGGTCGACATCCCGCCGTGTCGGATAAGTATGGAAATTTAAAGACTTGATGTGGAAATGCAGCACGATGGTTGATATCTAGGTCAGATATGCGCGGACATCCGAGAACCAGGTCGATTGCGCCGTTGCTCTTCGACAAGTTAATGCTGGAACGATATCGACAGGGTACGCTCGAGATGGCTAGCACGATGCTAGTTCTAATGCGCGCGGAGGCCAGTAGGCTGATATCCTGCTGGAAAGAATTGAATAAGGCTACGAAAAAAGCTTGATGAGATACTCCGCTCCAGGTTGGCATAATCAACAGGTGGTTTGCCTAGTATGCCGACTATGGTCAATCCTGTGCCTTGGCTGCTACAGTAAGGTCTATATCTTGAAACATCGTTTGTTAAAGTGCCACGACTGCCCGCGCCAACTCATTGAAAACAGCAGCACACGCCGCACATCCCCCGAACACTTAAAATATTCCGTATTGACACGTGGCCAAGCCACATATTCGACCTCCTCTATGCTACGAAGAGGAGAGAAGGGTGACATCCGTTTCTCGAACGAGGGACCGCGAACTAGCTCCGCCTCTGGAGGACAGATTCTACATCACCCTGACACTTAGTGAGTCCCTCGTGCAATTGGAACCAAGCGGCCAGAGACCGGAGCAGAGGCATGTTTCTGATGAGTGATACCGTCCCTGTACGTCTCACTATCATATCGTAGTGGAGGATCTGGTACCGCAGAGAGTGCAAGGACAGTGGCATCAATTTCTCCAGCCAATATATGCACTACGTGCCCTCGTCCTATAATCAGTAGAGAACAACGGCTTGACCGCGACTCTGCGAATATGGACTAAGAAGTTCAAGCTATACAATGTGAACCTTTTCAACTATTACAGCGAGGGCAGTCAGGTTTAGGCATTGTGTGCGCATGGTCAAGATGGCGGGTACTATGGTTGCGAGCTCGAAGAGTACCAAGATACTGTCCCAGCACAGGATGGCGCTCAGCTCAACGCTAGAAGTTGTTTTCGCGGAAAAAGGTGAGGACTCTCAACAGATGTGCATATTGTAGCGGCTTATGTATGTTCAACTCCAAAGCTACATCGAGCGCGCGACTGATTTCAGCTTCGGGAAGCGGATGCTGAGCTCGGGTACATCACCGCTTCCGGCCGTGACGATACTAACTAAGGAGTAAGGGCAGCTGGTATGTGATCAACCAGGGAACTATCAATGCCGGGGATGATGAGGATGTGCCACCGAGTGTCTACTTCGTCGGGCGTCCATGGACCCAATGCTCGTTTCGTCTTCCAGAACACCTACATTACTGAGGTCATTAAGTACACTGATTGGACAGTGTGGAGTAAGACTGCTCCTCAAAACGGAGAATGCTATATTCGCGGAGTTTGGAAACACTGGTGAGGGTAGCAAGCTCGGTGAGCGGAAACTTGATGCCACTGGGCAGGGTTGTGACGTATGCAGCACATGCAGGGGCTTAGGCAGTTAGGCAGCCCATCTCACTAGCCTATATACCTTCTTCCTTTCGCACTCGTTCATAGTATCTCAAGACATCAGTTATGCTTCATGTCGGATTGCCATGATGAATGGGCTGGGTAAGGGCCATGAGACGGCGGAGTATCTCGATGTCGCGTTCTTGTAGACCTGAAAAGCTGCAGTCAACGGCGGTCTTGCCTTGGCCAGGTGATCCGATTTTGTCCGAAGATCATGAATAGACCGCGTCGTAGGCATCCTTCACTATAGTCACGCCTGACTGAGCGCTAGATATGCACTCCGGACGCCGTACAGCTTGGTCTAATCCACCAAAGTCGCTACTGTACGTGAGGTTTCAATGGACATGTCACTGGTCTGGACGAAACTTGGGCAGCGTCTTGAATGGCCCCCACCTCGCTTGCTGAGAGCGTAAGGAAGAGAATTAGGGAGATGTTCGTCCTCCCTACGATTCCGTGTGAGGGGGCTCTCTCGCAAGTCCGCCTCGAAATACTGCAGTGCGAAATGCACCCGAAGATGGTACGTCGCAAGCGATGCCGAAAGGGTGCCCTTTGACCCGTATGAAAGGATGGCTCCCGCCGGATGGCAGCCGATGCAGCCGACGAAACTGTCTACGGGCACGTGAGACTGTTGGCGACGAATTCATGGTACTTCAACATCGTGGATGCAGCCATTGCGTTAGGCGGTCAGACGCATCTTCCATCTGCCACGACATGTGCTGTGGTAGTGAATGGCCGAGGCGTAGAAATACCACGAACTCGGCAAGCATGAGCGTGGTCCTGCAATTACGCGCAAGATGCCGGTCACATGCTCACTGTATCGGGAGTTCTCGTGTGCGTCGTGTGCGAGGGATGATTTTGGATAGAGTTAGAGGATATGACGAACGTGGTCGAATGCCCGCCGTGGGAGGTGCTCGCCCCGTGTTCCCTAGTGCTGCAAGTGGCTTTGCTGGCGCCGCTGGCCCTCAACGACAGCTAATCGCAGCAACAACAAGTGTCAGACGCCTGCAGCTCTCGTGATCGCAAAAGTAGGTGTCGAGAAGCTGTTTGTGGGTGAATGCGGAGGGACAAGGAAGCCACAGAAGCGGTCGGCGGATCGGTGAAGCTTGTGTCCAATAGAACGTGGTGATGCTGTAGTTCTACTTAGAGATGGCGATCGATGGAGGTGGTGAGTGAGTGTGGGCCTGTTCAACAAGCGAGACGGCTGCATACACACGTTTCGCTTTCTTCGTTGGAGATGCACCTCCTACATCCACCCACCGCTCTCCTGGATGGGATTGTGATATCTTTACTGCCGCGGCATTCTTGGATTTGGCTGTGTCGTATAGAGTTCTATACCCAGACACTCTCAAGTCCTGTAGCCACTGCGTCGTCGTCTTGCCCCTCCGTCAGTCACACTATCCCGCACAGGAGGACGCCGCGATTCAACCACTAGCACTTACTCCAACTCTTCCTGGATCTTGATTCCGAGCCCACAGCCGTAGGTATACATCAGGTCATCTGTCGTGCTGCTCACCTTGGGCCCCACTATCTCAACGCATTGGGAGCAGATCTAGGCTCTTTGGACACTCTTTCGTTATCCTACTATCGGCCTGGTCGGCCTCCTTAAGTTTGTGACAGAAAGGCGCATGCTTTCAAAGGCGGTATTCGACGTTTGGGCCATCTGCCCGCACAAGAATGCACTCACCTTTGTCGAGCGAGACGCCGCACGATGCAGCATCTAAACCCGAGCAGTCGAAGCCTAGGCGCTTTGTGCCTGAGCCCATAGAGACCACCACCAACTCTTCAAAGACTGCGCGCAAGTACTCTCCCGAGAAGCAGGAAGCGGGTCAACCACCCAAGATTCGACGCTTCGCTCCCGAATCTGTGGAAACGACCACGAGGTCATCCAAGTCTACCGCCGCGAAGCAAGATGCGAAACCGCCCACGCGACGATTTGCGCCTGAGCCGATTGAGACATCGCACAAGAGCAGCAAAGATAGGACCCAGGCCATACCAGGGTCTCATATCAGGTTTAAGCCGGACTTGGTAGAGACGACGTATGGAGGCAACAGAAAGTCCAGCAGAAGGGCTGGTGCGCAGTCAGGCACGCCTTCGAACGTTGCTACTAAAGAGGCTACACCAAGAAAGTTCAGACCGGAGGTCATTTCTACTGCGAGGAGGTCACGCCGAGCTGGTGATCCGAATGACGCCAATTACCAGGATTCCAGGACTGAAGAAGGCTTCATCATTCACGCTCGTGAACACCAGAAACATGCGGGTTGGAAGGCATCAGACGAAAGTCAGTCGCGGTCGCAGACAGGTGAGGGTGATCACGCTGTTTCGCCCCGAGGTCACGAGTGCCCGCCCGAACTAAGGAGGCAAATATGTCCTCTTGATGGGAGCGCACCAGCACGACCGTCTCTACTCCAACCTGAGCGACAGCACTCTTTCCGTTGTCCTGAACTCGATACAATCGAAAGCTCTGAGAGCGAGCGGGAATCGGGTCGATCCAGCGTGTCTTGCAGCCCTGGCCAAGGGTCTCCGACCACGGCTTCCGACTCGTCTTTCAACGAGTTCTACAAGCATGCTACACGTATTCGAGAAAGTGTAGACGAAAACTTCAGCCAGTATCTGCTGGACTTGGAGGCCAAGAGAGCACGCCAGAGGCTGCAGGAACAGGCACTTGCTGCATTTCCAAATTCTGGTTTCCACGAGCCTGTGCAGCACTACGTTAATGACGATCAGGACAGCCTTGATATGGAGAACGAAGATCGTCCGGTAACCTGGGAAGGCTTTGATGAGGAAGAATACAACTCGCGTCCGATTCGCCGCGAAAGTACCAAAGTGAATTGGGACCAGCTGGAGCTCCAACGCCACGCGGAGGAGCGCGAACAGGAACGCAGAGCGAATAACGCAACCGCTGCAAAGAAAGAGCAACCAAGGGAACACTCACCGTGGTGGAATCCAGCTGCTGATGCAAGTATGCATCAGCCAGACACTGAAATGCGATCGATGCGTGACCGCGCTCGTCCGCCGATGCTGGGACGTGACCTAGTGTTTCCGCGTTGCCCATCACCTGAGCCAGCTCGCTTCGATGTCACTCAGAGTTGCGAGACGCTGCGACAGCAGATGTGCTATCTGAGCGAACAATCTCAGAATGCACCCACTGCGAATATAGGTGGATTGTGGTCTTCTCCCGTAGCCAAAAAGCCAGAGAAGGAAGTGTCGCCAGCAACATCAATCACAACCGCCGAGCCTGCTATTGGACGAGGTCTTTGGGGCGGGTTCTGCATTGGAGAGAAGAACGAAACTCCAGGTCTTGCACCACCGATTGGACCGACAGGTCTGATGACCCCAGCACCACGCACCGAGAACGTCAACCCATTCGAACAGTCCTTCTCCGGCCGTGGCGACGCGACAGCTGCTCGGACCGGACTAGCAGCTTTGGCAACACCACCCACACCTCCTGAAAGCGCCCACAGGGGCGCGACCGACTTGGGACACCTCGACTCCGTGCTCGCCGCAGAACGCGAATTCGAGCAGACTTTCGAAAAAGAGTTCCCAGACTCTTTCATCACGCAGGTCTTCAACTACCTCTCCCTGGGCTATCCCACTCTCGCGCGTCCCTTCGACGACGAGCTGTCCAAGATCTCACGGATACCAGTTTCTGAGCTCAGACAGGACGATATCAAAGCCAAGCAGAGTCCCAGAGGGTATATCCGCTTGGGACCGGATTTCGAGAGTGTTGGTGGCGAGCGCTTGACTACGGAGAACTGCGTGAGGTGGCAGGCGCTGAAGCTTTATGTAAGAGAGTGGGCGAGGCAGGAGAAGAATATGGTGCAAGAGGCTCCACCTGGCGGGAACTGGGCCACGACCAATAGGAGGGGAAGTTGGGCTTTCTAGACTGGCATGGAAGAGGTTTCGCATGGAATATTTGTTTACGTTTGGATTCGCAGTAAGAGCGGGAGTTTGTGGGTATAGGAGTGTGCTTGCGAGCACCGCCCAAGAGGAAGTCAGCAATTCACTTGGCTCGCATATATCATCGTTCTGCGCGGCATTCATTCGGCATGTGTGTCGCAGAGACAGGCATCATTTGGCGAGGCGTTGGTTTCGTTTTGAGATACACGTCTAGCGACGCAGACTGGATGCAGAAGAGGAAGCGTTTTATAGTATACCAGCGCATCACATCGCTATCGAGCACGTTTTCGGCATCGTACATACTGCCTCTCTCATGCTATGCCGTGCGTCTATACAGGCTGGCGACTCGAGTATGTTCTATGCAGCCTTCTTTTTGTTCTTGAAAGCGGTACTGCGACTGGTGACTTTTGTCTTCTTCCCGCCGAAAGATTTTTTGTGTTTGCCGCCTAGTTTTAGCCCGCTCTTGCCCTGCTTGGAGCTTGCGCGATGTCCCTCAAAGATGAAGGCTTCAGGCTTCTTGATACCAGCCGCCGGCGCCGACGTTCCTGCTTTCTGCTCTCTGGGTCCTGACCGCGGCCCACCGTCAGAGCTTCGCATCTGCGCTGCGCCGGCACGACCTAGCAATTTGCTTGCTCGGCCCATCTTTGAAGCTTCTTCGCTAGTGATTTTACGCTGGTAGCCGCCTGTGTTGGTCTTCCTGGCAGCGGGTCGGTCAGATCCCGGCTTCGGGTTTCGCTTCTGCGCCTTTGCTCTGGATACGCGCAGTTTCCTTGGGAGCATGGGCGGGAACTTCTTTTCGTTGTAGAGAAGTGCTGCCTCGACGGCGTTCTCATCTTCGAATTGCACATAGGCGATTCCCTTGCCGACACGCGTCGTACTGTCTCGGATGACACGTACGCTTTCGACATTACCACACTTAGCAAAGGTTCGCCAGAGGCCTTCTTCAATATCAGCGGGCTCTTTGCCACGTTTTCGCTTCTCGCGGCCATCTTGTTCATTTGCGTCCTGGATATTGCTCTCGTCGTCCACGAAGCCGAGGTTTCCCACGAAGACGCAGCGGCGGTTGTCGACTTTGGCAGGATGTGCCACTTCGTCTACATGAATGTGTCGGTCAAGTACCATAGTGCCGTTGAGACGCTTTACTGCCTCACGCGCCAGGACAGGCGAGGAGTAGACGGCGTACGCGTTCGTGGACTTGGTGGTTGCATCCATGAGTTCCTTTTTGGCAAATGCTGCTTTCTTCGGGATTGCTGAAGCATAAGGCGTCGAGCGGAAACGGATCGACTCAACCTTGTGCTTGGCTTCGCCTGCTTTTGGAGCAGTCAGCTTTTCGAAGAAGGAACCAAGGTGCTTGAGCAGCATCTTGCGTGACGACTTCGACGAGATGGCATCGGTCGACACGTTGCTGAGAAAGACTGTCCTGTTGGCCTTGCTCAGATCGTCATCCGCTTGCTGCTGCGTCTCGCGCTTAGGCGGTGGCGACATGGCGGCCTCGTCATCTTCATCCTCGACAACAGCTCCAGCAACAGCCTCTTCGTCTTCATCGGGGTCGTCCGCGGATTCTGTTTGCGCCTCACTTCTTTGACGCTTCGCTGCCCGTTCTGCCGCCCGTCGCTGGGCCTCTTTCTCCTCCTCACGAGCCAGCTTGCCCATGTAGACATCTTCTAATTTGTCATCAGCGGCCTTCCTCTTGCGTTTGCGCTTGGACTTGGCATCTCCATCGTCAGACTGGTTTGCGACCTCCTGGACGCTGGGCTCGACTTGGACATCTGGCTCACTGTCGTCCTCTGGGCCCTCGTCGTCTTCATAACCTTCGTCAAGCTCCGACAGCTCGGCATCGTTATCTTCGTCTTCCGCTTCCGCTTCCGCTTCCGCTTCGTCCTGTTCGTCGCTTGACTCGGTGATGATTACGCGGGGTTCCTTGGATGCTGCGGGCTTCACTTTGACAGGTGGTTGCTATATATGGTCAGTATGGAACTGTGGATGTGCGGTTGCTTTCAGTACCTTGACTGCGAACAGCGACGACAATGCTGGGTCCACCGTCTTATCGTCAGCTAGCAGTGCGAATGCCGACGCTGCTGCTTTCTGTTTCTGCCCTGTGGACATGCTGCCATCTTTGCGGGACTTCTTTGACGCCTTCTCCACCTTGTTGCTCTTGTCCTTTTTCTTACCCTTCTCCGACATTGTGAGCCAAGCTGTTGTACATATGGCGTTGTAGTGTGGGATGTCGGATGGCAGGAAATTTGTTGGAGAAATCCGCGTTCGCTCGCGCGATTCGAAGGGTCTGAGCTCTCTCGGCTTCTGTTTCGACAATGACGCCCGAACTCGAACTGGCGACAAGATGCCACATCCACACAATCCTGAACCCTCCACTACATACACGTCTGCTATCACAAGACAGCGATAGCTTTCACTCACACACCACTGCTTGACCATCGTCTGCACCTAAAATCCTCGCTGCCCTGCATTGCGACACTCGGCTCAGGTGCCAACTCAGCCCACTCGCCGATCTGGCTCCAGTCCAGCAGCAGCCTCTACGCAACACTCCCCACCCCGTGCATGATCACATACTCGGTCGCATTACTGGAGTGTCGAAGAGCATTCGTACCGCAGTGGCTGCACACCACCACACACGGCCGCGGTAGCGATGGCGACGCCGGCCACTGCGCGTAGCAGCGAGCCGAACAATTCAAGCAGTGCGTCTACCCACCCCTCCCGACACTGCCACTGCCACTGCCACTGCTACTGCATTGCAACGTGCTTCACTGCCGTCGCAATGCCCTAGACATCTAACCTCTCACCGCTCCATACTGACTTCAACAGGCCTCCGGCACGAACGGGACACACCTACTTCGCCGCTCCCAAATCGCGAAGCCACCCCTCGACCATCGATATCGCCTCTGAGCGCCAAGGCCTCACCCGTCGCCATACGTGGTCCTGCAATACCACCACCGAGCACGAACCTTCTGCCCGAAGCGCACATGAGCATCGCCGCGATTGACGAGGACGACGACCGCTCAAGCAGTCTGAGCGACCCACTTGACGACGATGAGGTCGAGCAGCATCAGAACGGCGCAAGGTCGGAGCAGGAGACGGCCGCAGTACAATCGCTAGAGGTCGACTCTGAAGCAGAGACTGAGCGGTTAGATCAGACCCCACGGAAGCTGCAAAAGCACACATACACCACTGGCCGAACGCCCAGCAAGCTCATTCACGCTGCAACCGCCGACGACGATCTTTCAGATCCGCCCTCACCACTCCCAGTGGGTCCAGGTGCTGCTTCAAGTACCAGCACGAACGAGACTACTGGTAAGTTTGACCTTTTCGCAACCGCTTTTGCGACACACATGTTGAGACGAGACATTAGGTATCAAGCGCAAGCGATCAAACACCGCTGAGAGCTCGTTATCGAGTGCCGACTCGGATTTGGCCGAGTCTCCACGAAAGAGGAGCCACGGCTCCACCACAAACGACAAAGGAATGGATCGAAAAGATGTGGACGAAGCGCTGGAAGACCAGCCAGAGACCGACGAGCCAGCAGCCACAATAGAAGGCGCCGATCTACAAGCAGACGAGACAGCGTCCACCGCAGCCACGAAAGGTGTGAAGGGCAGGAAAGGCGGCAAGCTCAAAGGCAAGGCGAAGAAAGACGTCACGAAAGAGCCCGACCAAGAGCAGGTGCCCGAGACAACACAGCCGGAGGAAGAGCAGAGCGCTGAAGCGATTGCCAAATCAGCCGAGGGGACCAAGCACAAGCATGCTGCTTCCACGGCATTCGAGGACCTGGCGAAGCAATTCTCGACATACCGCGAGAAGATGAACAACGAGAAGCTCGCCGCCGTCAACGCCGAGCTCGAAATGTTGAACCAGTCCGACTGCAAGCATCCAGAGTTCTTGCGGCAAATGGCGTGTGTGGATGCTCGTCGCGACAAGCAGATAAGAGAAGCAAAGGCCTTCTACAAATTCAAGCGTCAAAGTCTGAACCGCACAACGCTCGGTGAACGCAGCCAGCTGCATAGCCAGTACTTTCAATGGGCACGCGATTGTCGTGAAGAGGTCATGTACAGCCTTGGCGAGGACTGGTACAACATCCAGAAAGAGCGACGGCAGAGTAGCAAGGAAGAGGACGAGAAGTATATCTACAAGTTCCCGGCGAAGAGGAGTGCGCAGATCAAACAGCAGGCCAAATATAACCAGGAGGTGTCGGTGCTGAGTGGTGTGGCCAAATATGTTGGCTTCCCAGCAGCGCCAGAGATTACTGGCGCAGAAGGAGCTGCGTTGGAGGATGACTTGAGGATCATGAAGGTATGCGCGTTAGACGCGTCGTTTCGCGAGCACGAAGATACTCACGAATATGCACAGATCTCGAAACGCGTACCTCAACCCACAGCACAACCGCCACCAGTCTACTTTTCGAATCGGACGGGTCTGCTGCAGGGACAAAGCGAGAGACTGGCGCACGAACAATTTATCGAACAAAACGCATGGGCGAGGCCTCAAGGACCCATTCAGCATCATGGCACACCGAATTTGACGCATACTCCAGACTGGGCTGCAGAACCTGGAGCCCATGCGAAGCATCTTGTGCGCAATGTTGGCGGTGCTATGCAGCGCACGGGTAGTCCTTTTGCGACGCCGATGCCACAACGACGAAGCGCAGTGGACCAGAACTCCAGCTCCGGGACAGTTGTAGTGAACAGCGATCAAGGGGACCCTCCTTCGAGCGTGATTGCTGCCCCGCCCACCACCGATCGAATGCAGCACGAACAGTTCAATCGAGACCAGGGCTCGCCCCTAGCGTTAGGGAAGCAGAGACAAAACGGTGGTGAACGAGAGTTGACAGGATACCGCAATATGTCGAACATCTCAGGAGCGAGCACGATCGATGCACCACCTGACTCGGCTGAACGAGCGAGGGAGGCAGCTAAAGAAGCTCTTGTTGGCATGTCCAGAGCTGCACCCGTTCCGCAGTATGCTCTCGAAGGGCCTGGATTGGAGAGGAAGAGGCCGCCGCATGAAGCATTTGCGCGTGGTTCATTCAGACCGCAAGAGGGCGCGTTTGGAACGCCCACGCCGTTATCAACGAATCATGCCTCATGACGGAATGCGGTATAGAGCGGCAACGGAGAGACAGATATCAAACAATTTGGGCGAAAGGAAGCTGGGTGACGATGGTCTTGTGGATGAGCGACGGAGCGGGAGGCGTACTGTTCAGCTCAGATACCCCGTGGTGTGGTGCAACACCAGCTACTCGACTTGACGAAATACAAGATACACTGGACAATCACATGATAGTGAGAGGGTCACATGTATTGATCCGACACAAGCATTGACTGTGGTCCGTGAAGACGGGAGGCTTAAAACGTTCAGCCGGGTGAAGACGAACACGTGAAGCGTGCGTCGCGTACCCTGAAACTCCATAATAAACCCGTACCCAGGGGCAATAGCTCCGTCCAGCGAGGGACCCGACTCGACAAGTGTTCTCGCGACACAAGAGCGTCTCTTCTTCCATCCACTGCAACACACTCTGTTCTTCGTTGACCATTCCGTTTCGTCATCCTTTTCATTGACAGCACTCTCGCGCATTTGGTGAGTCGCGGGCGGTGACGGACGATCACGAAACCCGCCAAGCATGGCATCACCGCAAGGCTCGCTGCGCAACCGCGGAGCCAAGGACAAGAAGCGATCGCTAAGTCCCAACGGCAACGGCGATGCCCTGAACGGAAAGCTTGAGGAGGCGTGGGAGGCGGTCAAGACGACGGGCAAAGAGGCGGCGCAGCAGGAATTGGACCACAAGATAACGTTTACCATCCTGACCATCCTGGCCTTCCTGACGAGGTTCTGGGGCATAAGCCACCCCAACCAGGTTGTCTTCGACGAGGTGCACTTTGGCAAGGTGAGTGCCGACGACATGTGACATGTGGGCGATTGACGCGATTGTCATGATCGAGTGCACACTGACACTTGCCGCGCGTACAGTTCGCATCCTTCTACCTCCAACGAGCCTACTTCTTCGACGTCCACCCTCCCTTCGGCAAACTCCTCTTCGCACTCGCAGGCTGGCTTGTGGGCTACGATGGCTCCTTTCTCTTCGAGAACATCGGCGACTCGTACATCACGAACCGAGTGCCCTATGTGGCCTACCGATCGATGCCTGCCCTCATGGGCGCGCTCACCGTCTCCATCGTCTACTTGATCATGTGGGAGTCGGGATACAGCCTGCCAGCATGCATTCTCGCGACAGCTCTGGTCCTCTTCGACAACGCACACGTCGGTCAGACCCGCCTGATCCTCCTAGACGCGACTTTGGTGCTCTTCATGGCCCTGAGCATTCTCTGCTACATTCGATTCTACAAGCTGCGACATGTCCCATTCACGAGAAAGTGGTGGAAGTGGCTGTTGCTTACGGGCATCAACATGAGCTGTGTCATCAGCACGAAATACGTCGGAGCTTTCACCTTCTTCTCCATCGGTGTACCGGTCCTGATCGATCTGTGGGACCTCATGGACATCAACCGCAGACAGGGCGCATTGAGCCTTCCAGACTGGGGCAAGCACTTCGGAGCGCGCCTCATCGGCCTTGTGATTGTGCCATTCTTGATGTACCTCTTCTGGTTCCAGGTCCACTTCACGATTCTGTCCCGCTCGGGTCCTGGAGACGACTTCATGACACCAGAATTCCAGGAGACGCTTTCGGACAACTTGATGGCACAGCAGGCTGTGGGTATCGACTACTTCGACAACATCTCTATTCGTCACAAGGACACCAAGGTCTACCTCCACTCTCACCCAGACAAGTACCCTCTTCGCTACGAGGACGGGCGTGTCTCGTCCCAAGGCCAGCAGGTTACTGGTTACCCACACAACGACACCAACAACCTGTGGCAGATCATTCCGTATGAACAGATGGAGGGCCGCGGCCATCGCGTGCGTAACGGCGACGTTGTCCGCCTTAGGCACTTGGGCACCGACACCTGGCTCTTGACCCACGATGTCGCGTCCCCATACTACCCAACGAACCAGGAATTCACCACCGTACCTCTCGAAGAGGCCAATGACAGCCGTTTCAACGACACCCTTTTCGAGATCAGGATTGACAACGGCAAGGTTCGTCAGGAATTCAAGACGCTCTCTTCCCACTTCAAACTCATCCACGTTCCGACCAAGGTTGCAATGTGGACACACACTACACCACTCCCAGATTGGGCTTACAGACAAGCCGAAATCAACGGCAACAAGAATGCGCTTCAGACTTCCAACACGTGGTACGTTGAGGAAATATCAGGAATAGAAGAAGGCTCGCCGCGCTTGATCAAGGAAGTCAGGCAGCCAAAGTCGATGCCCTTCCTGAAGAAGTACCTGGAGCTTCAACGCGCCATGTTCTACCACAACAATGCTCTTACCTCCTCCCACCCATACGCATCAGTCCCGATTCAGTGGCCATTCCTTCTCCGCGGTGTCAGCTTTTGGACCGAGGCAGACACCCGACGACAGATCTACTTCATGGGCAATCCAATCGGATGGTGGTTCGCTTCCGCTCTTCTGGCTGTCTTAGCTGGCATCCTGTTTGCGGACCAGATGTCGGTTCGTCGTGGTGTTGATGCGCTCGACAGACGTAAGTTCTGATGTCCATACCTCTTCATTCATAAACTAACAATGATTCAAGGCACGCGCTCCCGCCTCTACAACAGCACCGGCTTCTTCCTCCTCGTCTGGGCCGCCCACTACTTCCCCTTCTTCATCATGGGTCGTCAACTCTTCCTGCACCACTACCTTCCCGCCCACCTCGCAAGCTGTCTCGTCGCAGGCGCCATCGTCGAATTCGTCTTTAACATAGAACCGAATGAGATCGCAAACGTCTCTGCCATGAATCCCATCGTTGACGGCAAAAGGGGTAGCAAAGCCCAGCTGCAACAGCGCGGCAAGCCAATTCGCGAACGCATTGGTGGTCAAAGTCTTCTGGCCACCTGGGCCGCTACAGGTGTCATTGTCTCTGTCATTGTGTGGTCCTTCTGGTACTTTAGCCCATTGACGTACGGAAAGCCGGGACTTGAGGCTGGACAGGTTCTGGCGAGGAAGTGGTTGAATTATGATTTCCATTTCGCCAAGTGAGGGGCGCAGATGGAAAGCAGATGAGGCGGTGAAACTCGGGATTTTCTCTGTGTACGATTGGCAATAAAAGTCGCTCAGGCAGACAGATGGGATGCAGCGTCGAAGCAAGCGGGCGTCATGGCGCAAGGAGGGAAGAAGGCTGCTGAGAGATCACCGCAGCATTGATATAACCAATGATACGAGTAAGAGTTGAAAGAGATGCTAAGATTTCCCAAATTTGGTTCCTCTGCCAGGACCTTCACCCAGCTTCTACGCATGCATGTGCCCCTGCCTCTGCTACGCGTCGCATCGTCATTACAAAATCCGCGGGGAGTTGGCGCCAGTCCTCACACCAGCCGTACACCACGACTGTCGTCTCAAGGATGTGGGACAGAACTCTGACCAGATCTCGACGGGTCGCCGGCTGACCGTCTTGGGCGCAAAGGTAAGTCTCCCACTCTGCCCAGATTCGCTTTGCACACGGTCGCAGTCTGGGTGATAGGGGGTCTCGGGATTCAAGTCGGGTACCCGTTCGCCACATTGCTGAAAGCATTCGCTCGGCGTTTATACGGACTCGCGGAGTGCGAGGGGCTGCGGCTGCGGCTGCGCTGGAGGGATGGATTTGGGGAGCGGTGTTCTGTCCTCCTGTCGGTGCTACGAGGTGCGAGGGCCGGAGGTTGTGGCGACATTCAGGGCACCTGGGCGATTGGGTCAGCCAGCGTGTTATCTGTGCCAAAGTTCTCCGTCAGTGGATCCTCGCTGCCTTGAGCAGGCTTGAGAGGCCGCCTTACACATTCGAAGCAGTATACGTGCTGACATGTGGTGATTACGACGTCTTTGACGGTGTCTTGGCAAATGCTGCACTCGGTGTCGCGAGAGCGGGCGCTGTCGCCGGCTTGAAGGCCGTAGTGGTTTAGTTGTTCAGTTGATGGCATGGTAGTAGGAATCGGAAGGTGATGGTGAGCGGTAAATTGTCCAGACGGGCAGTGTCTCTGGAGAAGGCATTTGGGGGGGCTGAATCCCCTGCCATGGACGTCTTCACGAAGGTCATGGCAAGTAGGTATCCGGTGAGCAGATCGATGGTATTCACAATCGTGAAGACTGTAGCGATCGATTCTACATGTTCAGTCTTCACGTCGACGATTCGATCTGTTTGCCACGAACTCAATGCTGTTGGTGAAGGAATGTGAGGAGAAATCTGGTGCTCAAGCTTAGCAACCTCCTGCTTCTGACATGTCTGCATATGGGAATGACCTGTTGTTTGATGCCCAAAAACGTGCGCTCATGTGGAAAGCGGTGGTCGCAGTCAAGTGAATGTTCGAATTGTTCTTGTTCGTGTAGATGGGGTAAGCGTTGGAAAGAGCTGCGCATTGACAGCTCCCCTGGGGATGGACCTGCTCCATCCAGACGGACGCGACCAGGATCTTCCCCAACATCACACATATCTAAGCGCGACAGCTTCCTCGCTATTGATCCTCGGATGGCAGTACCAGCTCGAAGCAGCTAATGCCTTGGGCTGCCATTCCCTTGCTGCGTTGATGTTTGAACTTCAGCGATAGACGTCTGACCATAAGAGAGCTGCCCCTTCGAACGTCCGCAAAGATGAAGGCCTTCCTCAAAACCACGCCTGCCATTCGCTCCCACATCACAAGGACGAACCACCTCAGAATAGTCTCGAGATCTGCTGTGATGGGCATTCATACAGTCCCAGACCTGAAGGATAAGAGTCTGTTCAAGGAGCAGGCCTACGTCAATGGCAAATGGGTCAACGCAACGTCCGGCAAGACATTCGATGTCCATGACCCGTCGACGCATAAGAGGATTGGGTCAATGCCAGAGATGAACAAGGAGGACACAGACTTAGCCATACAAGCAGCGGCAGATGCACTGCCTTCGTTCAGGAAGACAACAGGCCGTCAAAGGTCAAAGATGCTGCGAAAGTGGTATGATCTTGTGGTTGAGAACAGTGAGGACATCGCCAAGTTGATCACGTGGGAGAACGGAAAGCCATTCAACGACGCGAAGGGTGAGGTTGCGTATGCGGCCAGCTTCTTCGAGTGGTTCAGTGAGGAGGCACCTAGGATGTATGGTGACACGATTCCTGCCACGGTCGCTGGCAACCGCATCTACACCATCAAAGAGCCAGTCGGCGTCTGTGGTCTCATCACACCGTAAGCTTCTCGAATATGTAGTGTTGATCAAGCTGATCAACGATGGTAGGTGGAACTTTCCCGCCGCCATGGTCGCCCGCAAGATTGGTCCAGCCCTCGCAGCAGGCTGCACAACCGTTTGCAAGTCACCCGGCGAGACCCCTTTCACAGCAGCAGCATTGGTAGAACTGGCACACCGAGCCGGCATTCCTCCCGGTGTCGTAAACGTTGTGACTGCTGACAAGAACACACCGGAAGTTGGCTCAGCCATCACCTCGTCCGACCACGTCAAGAAAGTCAGCTTCACAGGCTCCACCAACGTCGGGAAGCTCCTCATGAACCAGTCATCCGATACCTTGAAGAAGCTCTCCTTCGAACTTGGCGGCAACGCGCCCTTCATTGTCTTCGACGACGCAGACCTCGAAACAGCAGTAGCAGGAGCCATCACCTCCAAGTTCCGATCTAGCGGCCAGACCTGCGTCTGTGCGAACCGCATCTACGTCCAAAAGGGCATCTACGACGACTTCGCCAAGGCATTCACCGAGAAGGTGAACAACTTCAAGGTTGGTCCTGGATTCCAAGATGGCGTTACCCATGGTCCCCTCATCCACGATCGTGCCATTAGCAAAGTCCAACAACACGTCGACGACGCTGTGAGCCACGGCGGCAAGGTCTTGGCAGGAGGCCAGCAGCTTTCAGATCTAGGCTCGAACTTCTTCGCGCCGACGGTGATCAGAGACATGAACAAGTCGATGAAGATTAGCACAGAGGAGACCTTCGGCCCAATTGCGGGTCTGTTCGCATTCGACACTGAAGCCGAAGTCGTCAAGCTTGCGAATGACGCGGATGTTGGTCTGGCGGGCTACTTCTTCTCGAAGGATGTGCAGAGGTGTCATCGTGTTGCTGAAGCACTTGAATTTGGTATGGTTGGAATCAACACTGGTCTAATTTCTGATGCGGCATCGCCGTTTGGTGGTGTCAAGCACTCGGGCTTCGGAAGGGAGGGTTCGAAGTATGGCATTGATGAGTATCTTACGATCAAGACTGTGACTGTTGGTGGTATTGGGCCGCTTCAGGGTGCGAGTAAGCTGTAGATCAGTACGCCATCCTAAACTCAGTTCCGTGAAGAACATTAGCCTCTGCAATACGATTTCTCACGCCTCATGATTCGAAGTGCATATTTTAATGGATCACGACTTCTTGACGTGGCGTATTGCCCCTGAGCGCATCGTACATTTCGCTGAGAAAGTTGTTGCTCGAAATCGCTGGCGCGCCAGCATGGTGCATAGAGAAGTTCACATCATCGGAAGGATCAAGGCATTGACTCTGTCAATAGCTCCGCTTTCCATCTATAATGCGCATTGGCAGCCCCCGCTCCTCTTTCTACTGTCGCAATCTCGAGCATCATCAGTGTCTCATCTAAAGCTGGACATTTGGCTTGAATCTGTTCAAAGGGCAACCCTTCACGCCGATATCGATCTTGAACAGATCGCCCTGATATTTCGTGCTCCACGGATACTTCTTCGGGTCTTCCTCCTCGGCACTGGTAATAAACAGCTCGGTACCTGCGATTGCAGGGCAGCTCACACATCGGGTCGGGACCTCAATCTCGGCAACGATCTCACCGGATGTGTTGACGCGCACGACTTTTCCACTTCCGAATAATGCCACCCAGAGGTGACCCTCTTCGTCCTGGGCGTGGCCGTCTGGGACTCCACCCTCGATGGGACACTCGAAGAAGACTTTGCCGTCGGACCAGGCTATATCCCCGGTTCCGATGTTGTAAGGGTATTTCATGATCTTGCCCGTCGGGGAGTCGGTGAAGTAGCAGAATTTGTTGTCGAGCGTCCAGGAGATGCTAGAACAAGGTCAGCCTCAATTTAGTTGTCCGTTCGTCAAACAAGTCGTACCCGTTAGGTATTGTCACGCCTTCTCTAACCCGGTGCAGACTCAGATCGGAGTCAAGACGAAATAGGACGCCTTCCACAAGTCAGTCCCGCGACAGTAAATGAGGTTGCAGTGAGTCAACTTACCTTCATCTGTAAAGCCTTGTCCAACAAGCGCAGGATCATTCATGGTCCCAACAAAGTATCGCCCATAGGCGTCAACGGCACCTGGGGCTGCGTTAGCCTTCAACCCGAATGAGAATGCTGTGATCCTCGCGCTCACCATCATTACTCCTCATCCGCTCTTGCTTGTTCTTCCCAGCTTTTGGCTTACCGCCACCGTCAGGCTGCCTTTCAGCATCGGACCAATGCTGCTTAATAAGCCGATGCTCTCCAGTCCCTCGATTGAAGATGCCGTAGCCGCTTTTGCCTCCAAAGATGAAGTTCTTGTCATCGCCATCAATATCGGCAGTCGTGCCGATTGAATACTGCAGATCCCATTGCTTGTGCGAAGAAGGTCCCTTGGTGAGATCGACAGTATGAAGCTTCTCCTTCACGATGTCGACGAATCGGAGTGAATTGCGTTCCTTTTCCCAAAAAGGGCCTTCGCCCAGACCACATCCCAAGTGGAGATATGGCTCAGTGATCTTGTACTTTTTGACGTCTGGCATGGTTGTCTTTGGATGTGGTGTTGTGTTTGATGTTGATCGTGTATTCTGTGTCGAAGTACAGCTTTCCGTGGCGGGGTTCGTGAAGTTGTTGCTTCCTTCGAGCGGACCCGCGTCGGCGTCACAGGGAAGTCATGTTCTGGTCACCACTGTCATTCGATGCAGATGTCAACAATCATCGACATTCCCCACGTTAGTACCACTTCGTCTTCCGAATCAGCCGCCCGGACTTCAGCAGTATCATGCGCTGACTCGCATGCTTACGGAACGACACTTCCCAAGACGACACGTCCCGGGTGCAGAACCGAACGACCGACAATGGCGAACAATATAATGCCCTAGCCTTAGATATTAGGTCCTGTCGGTTATTGCGACACTGCGGAGGATTCTCATTTTGGTGGGCGCCGCGCCAGAGCGCCATGCTTGGTAGTGCCGCACATACCTTCGAAAAATGAAGCTGTAGAAAGGTGTAGTTACAGTCTTTCGAAATGAGGCTGTATGAAGGTGCTACTACTACAATGAGGCTGTTTGAGGTGTTGCTACTGCTGTATCTACCGCCTTAAGATTTCACTCAATCTGCTGCTTACTCTAGAGATAGAGAGGGTTACTCGGCAAGAGCTCTGGATAATCAAGGATAGGCGGAGCCATAACGACTGGATTAGATTAGATGAATAATTAGCAAGGTGGAGAGCAGAGTTCACATTGACGCGTAGAAGCAGGAAAAAACCACGAAAGCAATACGCTGACGGATCCATTTCGGTGTATCTCACTATAATACGCGTCTTGCAAGGTACCTTGAAAGGTCCTTGAAAGGTAATAGTGTGGTGGATAGCGACGGCAGCTAATACAGTATCTGAGGCTAGGGCATTATAGTGCCCGCCCCGACAATCTACTCAGCTTCGAAAATCCAGTTTTGTATGTGCGTGCTAACACCATTCCGTAGTATCATTTTCAGCGATGCACAAGAAGAGTATCCGGCAAAGTTGTGGTCAGGAGCCCACAAGGCGCTTCCACTTTCTACACAAGCCGCCACGAGCGCTTCGACTGCCATGTTGGTGTGGCTCGTCCTAGCACATCGAGATGTGGTGAAGGATATTCGGCTTTTAGACGTCTTGATGCGCGCCACGCCTCACGTAGGATGGGGAGATCCATGTATCGCTCTAGACCGTTCGCGTCTTCGAGCAACTGCTTTCTCAGTGGGTTGCACAAAGCGCTCGGGTCTTCTAGCTTTGAGATGAACGCATCTGCTTCTCAACGACGTTCACACAGTGGACTTGTAGTGTTGGGTAAGCACAACCCCAGTAAACTTAGTGGGCGTGCATCGAATATTGACCTCCGTCACCTAGGCAACAGACGAATTCTACAGTCCCCGGCAATAATCATACAACCCCTGCATTTACGCTATCCTGTCTTCTTTGAAGGTGTTGTTACCCTCATAACTTGTTAACCACCTCAGTTACTACCTAATACTATGACTTGTGGACCCGTGTTTACAAGCAATGGAGGCCATACTACGTGGTGAGCTACGCCAAGCAGTGTAACATTCTACCTAATATGGGATAGTGAGAGGACAGGGGTTGTATGAATATTGCCGGGACTGTACTATAGAGCTTCACGGGCACCATACTTCTATCACCAACGTAAGTGGCTTGCCGTGACGAAGAAGTAAGACACCAATTACCCCACAACCTATAGGTAATGTCCCAGCAGAGCCATGACCTGCACCAGCCGGGATCATGACTCCTTTTGGAACGACTTGCTTGTGCCGGGAGGTACTGGACGTCATCCGAGTCCTCTTCTCACCACATTGTCGCGATAGACGAAAGTCGCAGGTGACTTCAGTATGCAGCCACAAACGTGGAGGAGACATGCTACCGCTGTGCCGTCTGTCGAAAGTACATAGGGAATGGCGTAGACGTGCCTCAACACTCAACTGGACGACTAACGCTGCTAGCCGCAACCGTGTCATCAAAGTTCAAACAAGTTGCAAGCAGAGCCGGAGGCAGTCGTGGGGTGGGACGGACTGTACTCGGGCTGCCTCCACGTGCTATGGTCACGACATGACGCGCAGCCCCTAATATTAGTCATTGCCCGCCCGGCGACGGGCTATCCGAGGGGCGCTACGCTTGATCCCCTCTTAATAATGGCCTGTATACCACGAGACGTCTAGGCTGCCAAAAATCTGAAGAGTGCAAATTCAATAGCGTCCAATTTTGCGTAGTCTGCGCTTTTTATGTTGTTCGGACCTAACTAAGGGCAGTCACAGCGACAATTCAAAATCAACGACTTAAGAACTTTTCAAATTTGAGGCTCCAGGGTCAAAGTTGGGGGCCAAAAGACCCTCTAGGTTTTGGTGGCCGCATGATCATTCAGGTGTGGACAACTCGGCTCATTATCGTTTGGGTGTGGCCCTCAAGCGGAGTGAGACCTCGGATATGTTTCCTGTAGCCGCAGCAAACTTAGGACGGGCCTACGGTAGGACGGGACTCCGGAGGGAGGAAGGATCTCGTGGGAGGTATTCAACATTTGATGGGATTCTATTCACCATTTGATAGGGTTTGGTTGATTAGTCAGATCGGGGCTGCCCGCATGGCGGGGGCTGTTCTCAGCGGCCCCCAGATCGCTTGTGGCGGCCAAGTCAAGATGTCGTCCGATATGTGTGAAGAGCGCTGCTGCTGTGCAATTTGCAATACTGAAAGTTGCTCACCGGCTGACATGAATTGTGAACGCGTCACAGCAAGAAGATTCATCGGGACATAGATCTGTTCCGAGACGATAGAACTTCGGCAAGGAAAAAGCATTTTACTTTCGCAAACCTCGGGTTGGAGATGAAAGCTACGGCTTTCTCCTTGCAAGCTTTTGGGATGCTCCGATGGTTCTGCAGCTAAGATGTTGCGCTGGTTAAAATTGTTAGACTATCTCGCTTGCTGGTACCTAGTCTCTGTGCAGTTTTAGGTTACAGCCCGCCTGAGACAGTCCCACTCTCCACGTGCTGACTGCGGTAATCGCAAGGGTTCCTTGGGGCTTCTCGAAGGTTGGCCATGAGAGTTCTATTGGAGCGGGCAACGGGGATCTGACGATGATGTTGCTTTTGGACTCCTGAGCTGCCCGACCTCGGCAGGACAACCTGCAACTCTGCTACGATACGAAGGAAGACTAGGGTAGGCGGTGGGCGACAGTTGGCGGAGGGGTTCCGGCGCTTGCATCATGTCTGCATGCAGCGCCTACATGCAGTCGTCCAGTCCCGTCGAGGCACGTCACATATTGAGATAATCCCCAGCCAATCAGGCAAGCCGACTATTCGTTTTGTTGAAAGGGTTGCCGTGAGCTGGCGTGCCATACCAGCCTGCCACATGACCGTATCCTAATGTGGTCAGGTCTTTCGGCCGGTGGACGTGCTTCCACGCCAAAGCAGGACCCCGGCTCGCCAATTCTCACTCCCGAAACAAGGCGTCCGCGCCTTGAGAAGGAGAACCCAGGCGTCCGCCAAACCATCATGTCGGGAGCGCACAGGGACCCGGGGTTCATGGCAGATGACTTGAGTAATGATCTATCACCCGTGGAAAGCGCATCCGTTCGAGGGCTCATCTTATTATTGCGACTTCACGGGAATGTGATCTACACCGAGTAGCGGCGGACGGTAACGGCGTGTCTTTGATGCCCAACTCGGCAGGAGCCAACGGCGGAGCGCCATGCCTCGAAACCGTACGTCGCGCATCTGCAGGACAAGCGAAGAGCCACAGTATATGTGAGTGTGCTCTATTCTCCATTGATGACGGGACAGCCTTCGGTACAGCAGTACAATGCGTTGTCCTTTACAGAGAGCTACTCTGCCTAAGACAATCTGAACCAGTGTCTCGGAGGCGGATCTGTGTGGTGATTGCGCAAGACTTTCTCAGATGAGCGGTCCGCATGCCAGATGCCGTGTGTACGAGGCCGTCAGCGCGCGTCACCACTGAATCGCAAACCTCGCCCCGTGTCAGCAAAGCGATCTCTCATCGGGACAGCAGCCACGAGAAGTGTCGTGTTCATCCTTCGTATCGTCATGTCTGCAAACCATGCGATATACGGCATGCGCCGACGCGGGAGCTGCAGCGGCTGCGCGGAAAGTCTTCCTTCTTGTTTGCAGTGTGCAGACATGTGCAGGTGGCAGCACCGCACAGCCGTCGCGACATGACTGTTGGCTGCCGCTCCCTGCAGGCCGGCTCGAGGTAGGCGCAAGTGGCTCGAGCTGCGTTCTTCCGCGACGCTGGGCTCGGTGGTGCTAGACAGCCTAGCGCTCTGCACTACTGCGGCCACACTTGCGGCAAATGTGTCGTGCTTGTGAAGGGCTGCCGTACCTGGAACAGCGTGCCAGAACCGTGGAATCGGCCACGGTCGGGGGCGAGGCTGCACGCGGTCTTTGGCGGGTTGTGCCACCTGCGCCATCCACACGTCGTCGCTGTTACCAACCGACGACCATGTACGACCAAGCCTTCGACGCCGCCTCCCGGCAGACACGCAGGATCGGAGGGTGGGCGAAGGCAGGATTGCAGGCCTGTTCATCAAAAGAGAGCCCACGCTAGTGTCGCATCAAGTCGAACAGGCTTGCAACTCTCTTGCGAAAAGCTCGAGCGATGTGCCTAGCGAGCAGCATCCCGGTTGCCGCGGAAGGCAAGCTCACACTTCCCTCTGGGCCACGCTGCTGGTGCTGGCACCATCAACGGCACCTGTCGTCTGTACCCCAGCTCGCTCGGTGTCTTTCGAGTCGGTCTGTAGGCCCTGTCCTGTCTACGCGCGATGATGCATCGCAGGGCACACTAGCTGGACTCGACTGCATTGCCAGAAATGTCCCAGGAGGTCTGTCCTCTTGCTGTTGTCATCACACCGCCCGCTTCTCTGTACAGTATATCACTGATCATGTCCCTGGGCGCGCGCAGTCCACTCACGCCTGTCACATCCATTCCTTTGACCTGAGAGCCTCCGGATCATCTGAACCGCTCGTGGCGAATCAGCTCACACGTCGCAGCAACAGACCAACAGCTCATCGTCGTTCGTCGACACGCTCCCCATCCAGCCCGCCGCGGGCCTCTCGCTCAGCTGGCTGCACGTGGCTTCCGCTATGAGCATCTTTGCGCGTGCTCAGGTGTAGTAAAGGCAGCGACATCCACCAACACCGCGCCATCTGCCTCACACA
The DNA here is from genome assembly GCA_033816765.1 of Nothopassalora personata. Taxonomy (NCBI): domain Eukaryota; kingdom Fungi; phylum Ascomycota; class Dothideomycetes; order Mycosphaerellales; family Mycosphaerellaceae; genus Nothopassalora; species Nothopassalora personata. The sequence continues at coordinate 2,500,609 of CM066287.1, read as the reverse complement.
TACAGTCCACTCCGTTACTACTCACTCGGGACGTCTCGGCGTCCCACTTCATCAAGCCAACGTGGCTGCCACCGACATCCGTCGTTACAACCACTGTCACCATCGTGGACCCTTTGTGTACGACGGTATAGGGAATTTCGATCAATACCGCAGCCCAAAACCCAGGTTTGGTAGTCACGTGTGGTCTGGCCGACGAAGCAGTCCGGACCCTTCAACGGCAGAGCAACAACGCCCATGGTCCTCACAAACGGACCAGGCAGGAAACTCAGGAAAAGTTTTCATGTCAGAGCGGTCTCATGAACACCCTCCTCGGGACAGTTTGATTACAAGTAGCAACGAAGCGTCCCAGCCTGGATATCAAAGCTCACCTGCGCAGCTTGATCAATATGCAGCACGCCCACCCGCGCAGTCAAACAGTGCACCATCGTCGACGTCGTATCGGCAACCAACAGGAAATGGCCGGCCAATGGAGCTGCCGCCGTTACCAGAGGCGCTCAGTACTACGAGTGGGAGATTCGCTCTAGCCTCTAGGTCAGCTGGATTATCCTCTATGCTGAATCCAGCTGAGTCCGATGAGAGTTCTCAATCACGAAGACGGAAAGCCTCGCATTTGGACTCGCCCAGTGCTACGTCTACAAAACTTCCTCCACTGGCGACGAGCGATCCTACATCCCACTCGTCAAGAGGGACGCCCACTCCGACCTCAATGGGCTTCGCAAGTTCTTACGGCGACAGAGCTCCACGCAAGATCTTGACTCCTAGGTCGCCCTCGTTGCACCGTGCTGCAAGTCTTAACCAGCTGAATGCACCTCCTTCTGCGACCTACAGCGCACAACAAGCGCCATTCACGGCATCCCCTCGCAGCAGAGCATATGCAATTGAGCCAGGAACCTCTGGTGTGCCGCCTCTACCCACACCGCCCGCTGTAGCAAGGACGAGTTATGCTCCCTCTGCACCAACACCGCCAGTGGCAACATCTCAACGGACCAGTATCAGCGTAGCTCGTGGCCAGGGACCGGTTTCCGAAAGTACCAGCCCGATTTCGTCCTACTCCGGCCACAGTCAGCCAGGTCCGGGATCTCCCAACGCGCTCTCAGCGTCTACCTCTATGCCGACATTATCTGCCGCCTACTCTGCTAATCAAGAGTCGTCGAGCTCACGCGGGTACGAGCGACAGCGACCAGTTGGAGTTCCAATATCTTCTTCCGGAGGGCAGAACGTGTATCAAATGATGACACTGGAGACCACTTCGGGCACAGTCCAGCTTCCAGTGGATGTGCAAGCGGCCTCGCGAGTAGCGGACGAGAAGAGAAGACGCAACGCTGGTGCAAGTGCTCGATTTAGACAGAGGCGCAAGGAGAAAGAGAAGGAGGCTTCGACAATGATCTCGAGGCTTGAACAGCAAATGAAGGAGACGGCTGAAGATGCAGAATTCTACAAGCGTGAGAGAGATTATTTGGCAGGTGTTGTACTGCAATCGCCCGGTGGTGATTGCCACTTCCCACGACCTCCTTCTCCGCGCCATCGAAGAAGCTCCTCGTTGGCAGGCTACAGTACATCAGGAAGTACTGGATATGTCCCTGCACACGAACAAGGAGGTCGGAGTCCAGACGATGGCCGTAATGTACGCCGCCGGACTTCGACTGTTTCACTGCCTCCCCCGCAAGCGCAGAATCAGGCACCTGGACAGCCTTATCAGCAAAGCTATCCACCACAGAGCTATGGGCAGCCTTTGGCTCAACAACCCCAGCCGCCTTCTATGCAGCAGCCCAGCAACCTACTGCCAGCGCCGGCTAGCCGCAACACGCTGCCTCCACCGCCGCCACCACCTGGGCCACTCGTTCAGCCTGCACCACAAACGGGACCGTGGAACCCCTATGAGCAGCGAAGACCAGGGCCGCCTGGACCACCTGGACAGCATCGGGAAAGTCGATGATCATCATACAACTTGAGGCCATTGGGCAGGGGGGAAATCAGGGGATTTTGTTAGTATTCAGGAGGATGGATCAACGTCGGGGCGAAGACGAAGCAAAGCGGCTGCTGCACCACTGCCTCGAGCCGAGAGACAAACCTGCACTATCTGTACATGTTGAACTTCGCACTGATACCCTTTCCAGCGAGGCATGGCGCAAAAGATTGGACTTGTATTCATCATTCTACGCGCTGAGATACCCCGACATCTGGCATTTCTCTATAACGGCGTTTTTTTTATGTAGACTGTAGATCTCACGATCAATATATGTGCCATTAGTACCCATACCGTACCACAATCCCCGATCAGACTCAACACGCAGCCGTCTTCGCTTGCAGCAACATTCTGCCTGAAATGCCAACGCTTCTTCGTTCGAGCCTTTCGGCTACATTTTCCTATATGCACGATGCAGATACCTACCGTTCCAACCTCCATAGTTCGGAACCGCTATTCGGCGACAGTCTGAGCTCACCGGTTGTGCAGGTCTTCGCCGTTTCGATGTTGAGCAGATACGAGCGGCGCGGCGCGGCGCGCGTCTGGTCATGCTCATGCATCTATCGCGACAGATCCGGAGATGCCACTGTGCTGGTGGAACTTCTGAGAATTCCGTAGGTGCGGGGACCCAAAAGCGTAACCCCCACAGCAAAGTCTATGGTGGATGAAGATTGTTGGCATTAGCAGTCAGTCACCACAAGGCCATGCCAGGCTTGAAAGATAATGGCGACGGAGAGCTTGCTCTGTATCCACTCAGGGATGTTATTAGCGACCGATGTACCGCACCGTCAATATCACTATTAATACACCCGTTCAGTGCTGAGATCGACTCTGGCGGTTGCTTGCAAGCTCATGATACGAAATTTGTTGACCTGGTAATCACATCACGAGACATGCGATCGTCGGTCTGGTCTACAACGCAGATTTAACAGGGTTGACCTAGACTCGGCTGATCATCGTCTTTTTGCGTGACGGAAGCAAGATGATCCTGACTAGCGCCAAAACCTAAATACCCCGGGCCTGAACTTACGGGCATTTCCCATGCATCGGCGAGAACCTCATTCTCGGAAGATCGTTGAAGTAGCCTAAAATGCTCCGCGCCGCGAAAAGCCATCACGTTTGCACCCGTCGGGTCTCCTGCTTCGAATGATAACAACAGCTGAAGGCTGAAGCGCATGCCCCCACTTCGTAATGGTCCGTACAACTACCGGTGTCTGCCAAGTTCATTCTGCGTTTCGAGAAGCGTCATCAATGCCGCCCTGTCATGACTTGCTTGGCAGCCCTGTTCCCTGTCGAAGGCTTGCATCTACGGCACTCGGGTTTTGCGATGAGGATGAAAGGACTTCACGGCCGCAGAATGTAGGACGCTCGACCACGAACGCGGTTGCTGGGACTAAAGGTTAGGAATATGCGTGAGGTGAAAGGCGCGTTGCCACGTCTACTTTGACCACGACTGACATTCGAAGCGTTAAAGCAGCAGCCGACTCTGACGACGGCTCTCGTTGCTACTTGCACATCTGACCGATCTCACACCCTCATGCTCTTTGGGACGAATGATGCGATGTTCGAGAGAAGGTCATCTAAGTCCATCTCGGTCATATCGCTGTTCTTCACCTTGTCTACTCGACGCTTTGACAGCGTTCTCTTCTTCTTGGCCCCCGGCGATCGTCGGACATTCGTGTTTTCAGACAGCCAGTCGCCCTTATGAGTGTCTACCGTTGAAGCCTTGATGTTTCGAGGCTGAGGTCGCTTGTCAGGGTTCCCTGAAGATGCCACGGCGCTCGTGGCGGGTCGATCCTCCTTTCGTGCCTCGCGCTGGCCGATGGTTGCCACAGCCGTGACCGGTGCTACATCCGCAATCGTCGCAGGCTTTGCTCTCGCACGAACACTTGGTTGCTCGTCGGCAATAATCACATCCTGTTCAGGTACAGCATGCTCTGTCGCACTTCTCAAGCCTGAAGCGAGAGCCTCCGGATAGCAATCAGGCTTTGGCCGCAGACTGTCGTCACGCTCAGAGTGTTTCTCGATGGTATGGTCAACCTGCTTCACAACCCGTGCCTTGCTTGCAGCGCGCACTGGAACAGCGTCTTGGGCGTCTTGGGCGTCTCGAACCACGGCCCTTGTCTTGAGCCTGCGTCCCACATGCACAGATATTTTCTGCTGTCCTCGAGATGCCACTTTGTTACCTTCAGTGGGCTTCTCCGGCGAAGGCGTAGGCATGGCAATGCTGGTCTGTGTCGTCGACAGTGGAGTACGCTTGGTAACGCGATGACTTCGCCACGGAATAGCGTCTGGCAACTCTTCTGTCTTGTTACTCACAGAATCCGCAAGGACGATTGGTCGAGAATTAGTCCGGTTGGTCGCTATCGTCTTCGTCCCAGCCAGAATCGGTGGCTGTGGAGGCAGCTCACGAGAAGAGATGACCACAGCGTCCTCAGATGTAGTGGATGCCACATGGCCATTATCTTCCATGCTTTCGATCACAACAGTGTCGATCTGTTTGTTCGAGCCTGAAGCATCACTCAATGTTGCGGAGGGCAGAATCTTCTTTCGACCTCGCCTGGACACGGGTTCTAGATCAGGATCTCTTCGTTTCTTGTCGATGGGTGCTTCCTCCTCGATGAAGCCTTCAGATACCTTACTCATAGCAGTGGCAGCTGCCTGTCTGCGAGGCCGGCGACTTGAATCTGCAGCAACATGTTCTGGCTCCTGATGGGTCTGGCATGCCAGCCTGGGTTTCGATAATTCCTTCATTGCATCAATGGTCGCCTCTGTTCTTGCTTTCCGTGGTCTGCCTCTCTTCTTAACCAAAGGCTTAGATGGCTCTTCAGCAGTCGGTGTCTCGAATGATCCCGTCGCTCCGTCCATGTGTTGATGCGACGGAATTGCAATAGCTCTACTTTCTGACACCGTCGGCTTACTGGAGTCTGGTCTGTTGGTAACCACCTCTGCTTTTTCCGCCACCAGAGTGTTTTGAGGTCTACCTCTGTTCCTCATAGACATGGTAGGCCGTGTCGTAGCATCTTCACGTCCCATTGAGCTAGCTAGCTCGACTTGGTCGGTCTTCGACTCAATCTTCCTTGGTCGGCCTCTCTTGCTCACTGTTGGTGAATGGTTCTCGTGCACTTCCGCTGCCCTCTCCTCAACAGCCGTAGCTCGAGTTGTTGCTTGACCCTTCTTAGGACGGCCTCGCTTCGCAGCTGGGTCTTTGAGCACAAGGAAGGTATCGTTCTGGTCCGCTGGATTTCTTGAGACTACTCTTTCTGGCCTCTGGTCATCATCGGAGGCCACCTCAAACCGTCGTCGCTGCTTCCGCTTGGCTGCTTTCCGCCGAGCGGGTTGATGCTCCTTAGTCTCTGAACAATGCTCAGGTTGAGCGGTAGGTGTATCTTCAGTCTTGGTCAGATGTGAGTGTGCTGATTTCCTTCGCTTGGCTGGTCGTTCCTCGATATCCTGCTGCTCGGTAGTAGATGGCTGGAATCCAAATGAGAAGCCAAAGCTGGTCGCGAGATTACGCACACCGGCTCCTCGCTGGCGAGCTAGATGTTTCTCTATCCTGTCCTGCTTGAACGGCGACCCTTGAGACATACTGCTAGCATGCTGTGCTGTGATGCGTGGGAATGACACGTGTTTGTTCTGATGTTGTGAGTTCACTGCCTCATCGAGATATCGCTTGTCAAGCCAATCGGCTCCGCGTCGGCCTTCACTCCGTGCGTGTGGAAGTCGTGAGCTTCCCTCGATCGAGAGCATCTCCTGTAACCTCGTCACCGAGTTCAAGATGGGCTGGTTCTGGGACTCGAAACCGAACGATCCGCTCAATGACCCCTATAAGAAGCTCGATCCTGCTTTGCGCGAGTTTCTGGACAGGGAATCACCGCTGAAGTACGAAGATGTCAAAAGACGAGAATCGTCTTCAACCGCGCAATCTAGAGCATCGCCACCGCCGTCCGCAGATGCGGCACCGAATACCTATCGATCGCAACTGGGCATAAACACCTTGGGAGCTGAGCAGGCTCAAAGCACGTCACAATCACAAGAGGACCGCCCTGCAGTCCCTGCGGAATCGCTATTTCCGGATGGTCGATATGCACATTTGTGGAAGAACTATCGGCCCCAGTCAGAGATTGAAGCGGCCGCACGGTCGGATCAGGACCGGCTGGCAGATGTGGTTGAAGCATACAACCATCGCAAAGCAGAAATTGGACGGGCGGCGGTGGAGAACTGCGTTGACTTCCAGATCGCAGAAAAGGAATGCTTCTCGAACGGCTCCTGGGCGAAGAGGATGACGATGTGTCGGGAGGAGAACAGAGCTTTCAATCGATGCTACACCATGCAAGCTCGTTTTCTGAGAGCATTGGGCTACCTAGCGCAACAACGCTCCGCAGAAGAAGAGGAGCGCATACAGATGCACGCGGACAAGCTGTATCATGAGATGCTAGAACGGGAACGAGTCGCAAGGGAGGCGGAAAAGCAGGGCCTTGAAGCTCCGGAACTCCCACCTCTCATACAAGCGGAGGCGACCACCAAAGCGTTAGGTCAGGATAGTGCATGGGCGCGAGCAAGGCAGAAGGCACTGGATCTTGGGATGTCGGGGAACCTCAGCTCATACCCACCAGAAAAGCAGGAAGAGATCAAGAAGAGGATTCAAGGGCTGTCTAAGGAGCAGAAAGAGCTCGAGCTACAACTTATTGCGGCAGAAGCTAGAGCGCAGCTCGAGTATGCTGAGCAGATCAACGAAAGACTCGAAGAAGAGCGTGTGCATCGAGCTGAACGCCGAGAAAGAGGCAAAGAGACGATTGGAGATACCATCAAGAGGTTATGGGGTTGGGATAAGTGAAACGCATCCCTCGCAGGGAACCAGCGAAATCAGCTGCACAGATCATGGCGCTGGTGGAGTTCCACTGTCGCGTCACAAAGTACAATGCGGCAAGCCGTGGTCAGGCCTTTACTAGAGCTGATAAGACGTTCCTCCTGCGAGTCGACCGTTCAGGTCACACACGGCAGATGCGGTAGTGCATTGATACCTGCTCTACGTTATGCGATCGCATTCGAACAATGTGAAGCAATGTCAAGCATCAGCATTCAAGCCGTGCCATGCATGAATGGGCACAGTGATTGCGCAACAGTAGTATGACCTGCATGAGCGGGCCCGCATGGATCATTAGCGAAAGCAAGGCCTCTCCATGGCATTGATGAAACATGTCCCCAACAATCTAGATGTCGGAGAACGATGACACTGCTGACTCTACAATGCGCCAGCCTACCACTGTATCACGCGACTGATGCGCCCTCTTTGGTGATATGCGCTGGATCATTGTGGTGGCCATCAAGGTTGCAATCCGAAGTGGGTCACTTCCATTTTCTCGCCTCTTCCGCACGTGTCGTTCTTCAAGATCTCCCATAGAAAGTTCAATCATACGCGCCAACAGCACGAAAACATTACACGATGGCAGATTGCGCGACCGGCAACGGCTTCGACGGCCGAATTGGGCTGCGGATAAGCTCAATCTTCGTGATCTTTGTCGGATCCGCTCTTGGCGCGCTCTTTCCAGTATGCGCTGCCAATAGCAAGGGTGTCCATATCCCGGAGTGGACATTTTTCGTGGCCAAGTACTTCGGATCTGGTGTTATCGTCGCAACGGCTTTCATACATGTATGTGAGCCAAGTTGTACATGTCGAAACACGAACTAATTGCCAACAGCTGCTTGCACCAGCGCACGAAGCTCTTACGAACGAATGTCTGACAGGGCCGATCACTGAGTATGACTGGGTCGAGGGCATCTGTCTGATGTCCATCTTCTGCCTCTTCATCGTTGAGGTTATGGTTATGCGCTTTGCCAAGTTCGGCCACAGCCATAGCCATGAGCACGGCCTCGGTCACGATGCAGAGCATGGCAGACCTCTCGAAGCGGATCTGGCGAGCCCAATGGTATCGAAGCAGCAGGCACAGAAGTACCGGGACAATCCAAGCAAGACAGCGCTCTCGGGAAGCCCAGAGTCTTCTGTAGCAGGCACTGATCAATGCCCAGCCGGTCCGATGGTTCCAGGTGATGACCATCTCTCGCATGCACGCCAGCACAACAGGACCTTCGAACCGGACTCGTATGCTGCCCAGATGACTGCACTGTTCATCTTGGAATTTGGTATGTCTTCTAAAACAGCCACGATCTGAAAGCCGTTGAAACTAAAAGTCGGCAGGTCTTGTGTTCCATTCGATCTTCATCGGTCTCACCTTGGCGGTGGCAGGGTCAGAACTTATCACTCTGTATATCGTCCTCGTATTGTAAGTCTAAAGAGCAGAAAGCATCATCCATCTAAGACATGCCTTCGCCTCATACCCTGCTCAGCATCAGTAGCTGTGGCATTTCCATCAAGGGTTCGGGTATGGCTAACAATCCTCTCACAACAACAGTCATCAGACATTTGAAGGATTAGCATTGGGCTCTCGTCTTGGAACAATACAATGGCCACCTGCAAAGCGATGGACGCCCTACATCATGGGTCTCGGCTATGCTCTGTCAACACCCATTGCCATTGCAGTTGGCCTTGGTGTCCGCAAAAGCTTCGATCCAGAAGGCCAGACAGCGCTGATCGCGAATGGTATCTTCGACAGTCTTTCGGCGGGTATCCTGATATACACAGGTCTCGTTGAGCTTATGGCGCACGAGTTCATGTTCAGCTCGTACATGCAGAAAGCGCCAATGCGAACAGTCCTTGCTGCCATCGGATGGATGGTTCTTGGAGCGCTTCTCATGGCCATGTTAGGGAAATGGGCTTAGGGCCTACCACGATGCCTTCGTGTTACCATGCAGGGCATGTAGCCAACGCTGATTTCAAGCTCGTCGGCGTAATTTACCCTACGGCCGCAGTGACCTGTCAACAGGCCGTGATTGTGACGCACAACAAGGACAACGGTCATACATACCATGTAGATACGATAGAAATATACATCGAAATGGCGGCACACAAGCATGTCCTGGTCGCACGCGATCGGCCCCTTCCGCACTTCTTCTGCTGGCATGCTGATGACGTGCGTCCGGACCAACACATGGTATCCTAGAAAACGTTTCCTTGACGAACTCTTTGCCAGTAAGGATATCCTGCGCGGTACTCTGACAAGCATCATCCGCGTGGTCCGCTGGGATGGCATGTTCTCACCCCAACAACGGGGACGACCATAAATGACAGTACCACACTTTTCCCAATCGGTTTAGGCAAAATGATATGTCATTCGAAACTCGATTGGGTTCTCACACCCCTGGACGTAAAGAGCTTCTCTTAAGTACGCCTGCTGCCTGTACCAGTGTATTAATGTAGGGCAAAGCAGAATGGCTCACGGCATTACGCGCTTCATAGGCTTAAAGCCGGACAAGAAAGGTGTACTCCACTTTGTGCTACGGCGGCACAACCATTGAGCCGGCGGCGTTGGGGTCAGTATAAATTATCGCTAGGAGACCAACAAGGCTATCAAAACAATCGCACGTGAACAACGTGACATCGACGATATATCATCGACAACAGAAGAACTACGCTATGGCTCTGGCTTACTTGCCCAGTTTCTTCCACAGCCAATTCTTCGTGACTCCACCCGCACCAACCCAGGACTGCTCAGGCAAGACCATCATAATCACAGGTGCGAACACTGGTTTAGGGAAAGAAGCTGCACGCCACTACGTGCGACTGAACTGCGAGAAGCTCATCATCGCATGCCGGTCCGTCGAGAAAGGCGAGGCCGCCAAGCAGGACATTGAGGACACCACTGGCAGGACAGGCGTCATTGAGGTCTGGCAGCTGGATCTTCAGATCTACGACAATGTCAAGGACTTTTGCAAACGTGCAAGGACTCTCAAGCGGCTGGATATTTTGGTCGAGAATGCTGGGATTGCCACCGGGAGGTATTATAATGTTGGTGGCAATGAGAGCACGATTACCGTGAATGTCATTTCGACGTTCTTGATGGCGTTTTTGTCGTTGCCGAAGTTACAGGAGGTATGCATTCATGAATTGCACGGGGTACAGCAGATCAAGGAAAGGCGCGATCATGGCTGACCATCTCCCCTTCCCAGACCGGTCGCCAATTCAACACCATCCCAACCCTCACCATCGTTAGCTCAGAAGTTCACTTCTTCACCAGCGTAAGCGATCTTCATCTTGCCAAATGCTCTGACCCGTCAGACCACTGATGACCATCTTAGTTCCCCGAACGAAAAGCCCCCTCGATCCTGACAAAACTCAACAACGAAGCCGAGGCCGTCATGTCCGATCGCTACAACGTATCTAAGCTTCTCGAAGTTCTATCCTGTCGCGAGATTGCCCGTGAACATCCCGCCCAGGAATTGGGCGTCACGTTGAATTTCGTCAACCCTGGATGGTGCCATTCTGAGCTGATGCGGGAGGTTTCGAACCCGCTGGTGTGGCTAATTACGAAAATTATGTGCAGAACTACAGAAGGCAAGTGATACGTTGGCACAAAGGGAGGCACACTATTTACTAATAAACGCGCAGTGGGCAGTAGGACTCTAGTGCATGCAGGTCTGCAAGGAGTGGAGACTCAGTGAGTATCGGGCTTTCGTTTTACCAGGAGTTGAATGACTAACTTTCTTGTTCTAGTGGCAAGTTCATGAGCAACTCCAAGATTGCACCGTGCGCACTCCTTGTCGAGGGCCCAGAAGGACCAGAGCTACAGAAGCGCGTATGGGCTGAGATCGCAGAGCAGCTGAACCAGATTGAGCCGGGCATCACCAAGGTGCTTGATGCGCGATAGGGAGGACCCAGTCTGCGTTCTCGTCCACGACAGCTTACGATAAACAGATGTACTTGTACCAGCTTGCACTAGGCGTATGTACCCTGTCTTTACGCCAGATCATCTACCAAGGGTCTTGGATCTTTATCATCTCCTCCAGCTTCGCCCTGATATCCTTTCTTCACTGCATCTGTTGGCGGGTCGTAAGGTCTCCTCGGCACGACCTTCGCCTTTGCATTCTCCAACCCAGCGCTCTTTGCTGTAGTGATGCTCACTGCATACTTCATGTTGGCGATAAAGTTGATGCAGTATCCGTAGGTGTAAGAGAGAATAATTCTACGGATTATGGCATGCTATCTGCCATCTATCGCCCAGATATCTCCCCGGTGTGATAAAGCACGCAAGCTCCTGGACAACACCAAAGCTTACAAGGCCGGACAGGAGACACGAGCTCAGAACATGCTCGAAGCAGTAGATCGTGAAGTTCAACGGCTCGAGGACGCTATCCGAGTTGAGAAAAACGGTTAGGTGAAGCCGCTCTCGAACAGTCCGGTCGTCGTACGTTACATTGCTTTTTTGCCGTCAAGATGCTATTGTTCCTTATGCTTCCATGTGCAGGCTGCCGCAGAACTACCGCACAGACACGCTAGGAACAAGAAGAACCTAGAAGTCTGTCAAAGGAGTCTCTCTCGGATGATCACGAGTTTGATGTTACTCATATCAGGGCCAGGGGCTCGGACACCGAGACAACTGCTATGGCGAAGGAAGAGTCAGCCTTGGTTGCGGAAGAAGATGAGAAGACGGTCAAGGAAGGCAAGAAGGGTAAGTGATTAGAAGCAGATCTCCTGACGCGAGACTATCTACAAAGAGTCCTCGATCCCGATCATTTCCTCCATCTTCACCCTAATATCCTTCTTGACTGCATCCGTCGGCGGTTCGTATCTAAAAGCATAGGGCTCAAGGTCAACAGATGTCCAAGACAGGGAGGAGGGTGCCTAGAACCCTTCATATTACTTACGGTCTTCTCGGCACCAGTTTCTGCTCTGCATTCTCGATCCCAGCACTTCTCGCAGCAGTAAGACTCACTGCGAATTTTGTGTAGGCAATTCCCAATTTGCTAAAGCTCTCCGCATCAGCCGCAATGCGATGAAGCCGCAGAGCCTCGTCATGCTTCCCCTGCTTGTAGAGCTCGTATATCTTCACGATAGTCTTCGGGAAGACGTTGCAGAAAGCAGCAATGCAGCCCGCACTCCCCACCGCCAACCCTCCTATCAAGAAATCAGACTGCCCGCCGTACGTCGCAAATTCCCCAGAGTCGAAGGTCGATGCCAGACGAGTGATCTTGCCCACGGACGCGCAGGTCAACTTGGTGCCTACGATTTTGCCGGGAAATTTTTTGGCCAGATCGACCATGACGTCGCTATCCATGTCGATTCCATTGCACACTGCTGGGAAGTTGTAGATGACGATTGGCAGAGGAGACTTCTCAGCCACTTCGCTGTAGAAGGTGTTGATGACTTTTGGAGTCGTCTGCTTGCCAAAGTAGGCGCATGGCAGGACGAGGGCGTAGTTCGCTCCAGCTGCATGTGCGTCGGAGATGAATTCGAGGACTTGCTTAGTTGAATGGCCGCCTACACCGGCCTATGGAGATATGTTAACCGTGCTATTGCCTTCGATGAATGATCCGTCACCCACCATTATGGGATAATTAGGAACAACAGCTTCCCTGGCAGTCTTAAGCAACGCCGCCCTCTCATCTCTCGTGAGCATGAAAGTCTCCGCGGTCGTACCAAGAATCACGAGTCCGGTCAGATGTTGGCTCAGATACTTGTAGTATTTGGCTTGGGAAGCGAGGTCCAGTTCATCATTCTCGTAAAAGGTGACAGCGGGCGCCCAAATGCCGGATCGCGGCACTTGGCTTTGAGTATGTCCGTCCATCGTTATGAGACTGAAGTATGATACTTGAGGAAAGGTAATGTTGTTATGACAATTATGTCATTGAGAAGTGAAGAGGCATTGGATGCCGCCTTCTCGGCAGGCAATTGCCCGATCTGTGCCTGGATGCTGCTCCTTCTCGTTGGGGGTCAAACTCGCTTACCCACCCTGTGTCATGCATGGCGCGTTGGGAATCGGTAGGCATATGCCAATGCTTGAGAGATCCGCCTTGCTGGGTTGGGAAAGGAAACAAAGGTCCAAGCCGCGGACTTCGTAGCCAAAGACTCTGAAGCTCAGACGTGGCACGTGTGGTATGTTTGGTATATCCATCAGAAATTCAACATTAATCATGTACGCAGTACTACCAACCCAAGAACTCATCAGGTCATATCTGTTGTCCTGCACTCGTACAGTATTACCGCGTCGCCTTCCTAGGGTATAAAACTGATGGGAACTTTCCAAGAACTGAAGAAATCATGCTGCAACACGCTCATCCTCGCGGCCGCGAGCATCAACCGAAGCATCCTCTTCCTCGTCGTACTCGCCGGCTTGGTGCTGCTGAGCTGGGATCCAAAGGCCGGACTCACGGTCCTGGTCCTGAGCAGAGAGGTCGACGCCAGAAGCGTTGTTGCGGCGACGCTGGGACAATGTTCGTGCGCGAGTGGAGAGGCTGGGCTTGACGGCAGCGTTCTGCTCGACCCAGTTTGTGAGCGCATCTTCGCAGTCTTGGATGATGGCCTTGGAGGCCTCGTAGCCGTCATAAGCATTGCGGGTCTCGCCGGGAGTGACCGGGGTGTCGTCAACGAGCTCGAGCAAGTGCTTGCCGAAGCCTGCGATGATGGCCATCTTCTCGCTGTGCTCACGAAGGGCATCAAACTGGTAGGTGAAAGCAGCCTTCAGCTTCTCGCGGGTGATGTTGGAAAGCTGGGCTTCGGCAACGAGCGACTCCGCCTCAGCACGGACGAGCTCTTGCTCGAGCACGACAATCTTGGGGCTGTTTGGCTCCTTGTACTTGAGTTGAGCGATCTGGTCGGTAATCTTCTGCTTGCGGTCTCGGCTTGGCTGGACGGATGCCTCGATGTTGCGGATGCTCTTGATGGTGACTCTGTACTGATCGTAGCGGTCGACGAACTGGTCCTCGAGCTCACCGATCTCGTAGATGAGCACACCAAGCTTGTCTGTGACATCAGAGACGTCGTCGTCGCAGCCCTCGCCCCAGATAGACAATTGTTGCTGCGTCTTGGTTAGCGACGTGCGAACCATTGGGTGTCACGTTTGCCACGTACTGCGACCTCCATCCGCTCTCTTCCGACCAGCTCCATGGAGCGCATGACGTTCTTCTCCATCTTCACCAGCTGCGAGAGCTTCTTCGCGAGGTCTGGGCCGAAGGCACCGGGATGGACCGACTTGCGGATGGTGTGGCCTGGCACGTATCAGCATTACATCTTCGCCAACCGGATGAGCGCGGCAGACGCACCGAGGTTGGTCTTTCCGAAGATGCGGCCGCCCTTGGTCGACGACGCTGGCGGCGGTGGGTTCTGGATCTGCGATGCCGTCGGCGCACGCGACTGGCGCATAGAGTATGTGCGATGCATGCTGGGCTGGGCTGTGGGGGGTGGTGGTGAGCTGTGAGGTGTTGTTTCTGTACAGTGAGATGTTGTGTTGTTGTTTGTGCCGTGAAAGCAATGTGGGTGGGAGCAGAAGTGTGGCTGTGAGCAGTGGCAGCAGAGCGCCGATGTATATACAGCGCAGAGGAGATGCACTACTACTGATGGAACGGTTCTGGAGCGCCGTGACGTAGGCGGACAAGCCTCTTTCTGGCCTGTGCTGGTCGAAGCCCCTTGTTCATCGATCATCAAAGCATGCATGCGTGACAGTGTGACACAACTCCTGGTGCTGTTCTACCATCTACCACAACACCGGGCCAGTACTGCATCGCTCGGTCGAGCTCCTACCCTTCGCTCATCACTTGGACAGCTCTCATCTGGTGCCTCAAGCCCTCTCCATAGCGCGTGCAGCTGCACAACGCCGAATCCCCATAGCAACGACAAACACTCCGCGCCAGCGACGTCAGACTCAAAGCTTGTTCATCCGATAAGGAGCAAGGCGGCGGCGGCGGCTCGATCTCTGGAAGCAAGAAAGTGGTAGCACGATTCATCATCATCATAAGCGCTTGTTTCCTTCAACGAATAACCTACCAATCCAATTCTCCCGTACTCATCAGTCTGAGAACCTCTCATCAAGCTTGCAGGGGCCGTGCTTCTGGTCGGCTCGCAAAGTCATGACATTGAATGCTTAACAAGCGGACAGGACGCGAGTCAGGCTATTCGCACATTAACGGCCGTGGGCCGAGATCTATGGGCTAAAAGTACAGCTCAAGCAAGGTACAGAATCTAGGGAAGGGACTACTTCTTCGCCTACGAACTGTTCGCTTGCCATTCAAGAAAGGCTTTGTGACCCGACATGATGATGCATGCTCTCGCCATGGTGCTCGTCGCAGAAGACATACGAAGTGCTGACGCAAGGAACGGGCTTCTTCTAGTTATCAATCACCACAGCTCCAGGATGGGGAAAGCTGGATCGTGACATGATTCCCTGCCCATGCGGGTTACTGCCTTGAGCCAGCGCCGGAGACGCCGAGCCAGATTCATATTTCGAGTGATGTGTGTGAGCGACCTTGATAGTCTCGGGAGACGAAGTACCAGGCGCTTCGACCGGCGCTGCATTGTCGCGTGCTTGCGGTAATGGAGGTCGAGCATTGACAGCAGTGAAGCCACCGGTGATTGGTCTCGAGATCTCCACCGCAGGGGTTGCTGCCTGCAGAGTCGTCGCATGTTCCGCTGTCTTGTCATCGGGTTCGAGCTCAATCGGACTGCTAACGTCGCCTTTAAGTGCCTCTATGATATGATATTAGCAACTGCCCCAGCGGAAGAAACTGCTACCTTCTCCATAGATTTCATGAAAGTACGACTTACCCGAACCAGGTCTGTGTTGTCCGTGTGGGTCAACACCCGGTGTGTTGTTCATGGCAGGAGACATTCCTGGAACTCTAACAGGTTGTGCAGTCTGCCGTGGAGCACTCGGTGACCGCGATGCGGCCATGCCCCTAGGTGTGCCTAACGGCTGCGAGGGCACCTGCATTTGATTCATCGGTTGCTGTGCATTGTACGGCTGCTGGGCGCTTCTCTGCCGCTCGAGATCAACAGTATGCGCCTGCTGAGCCTGTGCATCCATCATCGGACGCCGCATGGCATTCTGCTCTCGCCGTCGCATCATCTCGTCTTCAGCCTTAGCATGAGCTTCCTTCCACTTCTTCACTCTCGTCTTCTGAGCACGAATCTGAGCGCCGTACGACATGCATTGCCAGTTCGTATTGTCCTTCACGCCCTGGTTGATCAGATGATCGATCTGCATGTACAGACGACGAAGAGCACGTGACAGTTCGACAGGTAGGATGCCATTTACTTGCAGACAGCCAGAGTCCAGTACCGATTGGAAGCTCTTGATCGCCATGCCCTCTGGCGTATTTGCCATGTCGAAGTGAATGATCGGTCCAAGAGTCTGTTGCTGAGCGGAGTCATCATATCGCCGAGGCCGTCCTGGGCCACGTTTCACTGGCTGCATTTGCTGTTGGTGCATCTGTTGCTGATGCTGGGCTTGGAATTGCTGAGTGACCTGGTGATTGATGCGCTGTTGGGCCCAAGACTTCAGGGCGTTCTGTATGAATTGAATGCCGAATGACAGAGGGTTATCAACCATACCGGGGAATGGGAGGATACGGTCCAGTGGGTCACGCGCCTCTTCTTCAACAGACTCCTCATCTTCTTCATCCTCGTCATCCCCATCGTCGAAGATGGAAAGGAAATTATCCACCTCATCCCCCGGAGTCTTCGAGCCTTTGTTGGACGCCACTGGCTTTTGAGCTTTGGCAGGCTTTGACACTGTAGCCACCTTAGGAGGCTGCTCGGAAGGTGGCGTATGTGGCATCGCGGGCACCCCACCAAAGTTTGTCAATGCTGAAGAGAGGTTCTCGAGCTTGCGGATCATGACTAAGATGGTGTCGGGCTGCATGGGCTTGGGGTCATGCACAATGTCGATGAAGTTGATGACTGGCTGAGGCATAGGAACTGGTCGGGGTTGTGGAGGCCGTTGATTGACTGGAGGCGCTCGAGGGTAAGGTGGTGGTATCTGAGGCCTTCCAGCTTGTTGTTGTGGCTGACTAGGCTGCGAGTGAACTTGATTCTGTGATGTTATTGGGAGCGAGTGCTGATGTGTGTGTTGCTGCACAGGGAACTGCGGAGCTTGTGGATTTACTGGCTGAGGCGCGTGATTGTTTGGTGACTCGACCGACTTTTTAACCTGTACATGCATTGTTGGAGCTTTCTTGGCAGGCTCGGCCTTTTCCTTCCGCTTTGAAGCGGATGTCGCTTCGGTAGTCTTTGTTTTTGCCACCGTGCCGCCAACAACATAGTATGACAGTAAGTCGCCATACTCTCCCTCATCGACGGGCTCAGGGTCCACAAAGGGCGACTCTGCTCTCTCTGAAGGTGGCGCGGAGGGCGGTGCCGACGACAGTGAAGACAAGCCAGATGATGGGGAAGGAGAGGGCTGACTTTGCCTGACAGAGAATGGGTCTGGCTCCTGTTGTTCGATATTATTTCCACGAGCCCGGGATTTGACGTTGCGCTGTGGTCGCGATACTGCAATTGTATCGCCTGTGATTTTATGCTGACTTTCTTTCTTTGCTCTGACATTGAGCTTTAGACGAGGCTTCTTAGCAGGCGGCGGCTGATCGTCTGGAGACGACTCCGTCGCTGCAGTTGGCGTTTGCACAGGGCTCTCGCTCATTCCGTTGAGCTGTTGAGACTTGGTTTTGTTTGGCCCGCCATTTGCAGCGGCCATCGCGCTTCCGCTTCCAGGTGCCATGCCTCGTTCTGTGGCCAGTTTGTACTTTCTTATTTTAGCAGACGATATGCGGTTGGTGAAGTGAAACACGTCAACTTGTGGCGGGCGACTCGTCATGTATTCGGTAGAAGGCAAAAATTCTGATGGACCAAGTTGGAGGTAGCAAGCACTCGCATGGACCCACTTTGGCGAATCCAGGAGGCGTGAGCCTCAAGACATGCAAGCGATGCGCATGTGTATTTGAAGAATTGCCACCAAATACGGACACAATTCTCAATGATGTCCGCGTGAGTCCGCACGCTGTCCAGCAACGAGGCAGAGCTGGACGTAAGTTGTTGTCAGGTCACAGAAGAAAGTCCGAGACCGCGACAGTCACCCCAATCGACACAACGGGTAATTCCGGACTATCGCCACGGGGTTGCAGGCAGGCACCAACATCACATCACACACATCGACGACGGACCAGAGGATATGATCATTCATGCCATTCTGCTATACTCCAATCGTACCTGGACGCTGAGCACTCAATAGGTATCGGGTAGTCTGCTAGTCGTTCCACGCGACGTCCTATATGGCTCAAAATACAACAGTGAATCCTACATATCACCCTGGAACTGACTGCAGGAACTCAGTCTGGATCAGGCACCGATATAAAGTGCCTCAGCAACGTTTTGCCACTCTTCTGTCCAGAAAGCCTACATCGTTGTGTCGCGAAGACTGCTTCTACTGCTCACACGTTGAAACGCCAAGCCTCTAGGGCGAACGTTAATCCGGCCGGCATAGCTCTGGAGCTCGTTCAGGACAACTCTGGACTTCGTCGTGACATTGATCTCTCGACCATATAGCAACTCTACTACCACCATGAGACTCTCCCATTCTCTTGGCGTCCTCGCCATTGCTTTCTCTTCTGTCGCGACTGCCGCAACCCCGTGGACCTTTGACGATGCGACATTGCAGATTGCAACCAAAGGAGCAGAGCCAGTGACGCAGAAGTACGACCTGTGCCAGTGACAAGTCTTTGGAACATGGCTGACGCATGATCGCGTAGGCTCAACGCAAACTCGCCAGTCTCCACCTCCTCGTCGATTACACTCCCTGCCGCATCGACGCTGAAGATCCTCCTGACCACGAAAGAGGGCAAGACGGGCAAGAGACCGCACCAGGCTTTCCTCACCCTGCAGGATCCCGATACTGGTCTCGAGGAGTCGTTTGCATTCGATGTGAAAGATAACGGCAAGGCAAAGGTCGACGTGGTACGTCAACAATCTCTGTCCAAACACAACGTCTTACGTATACGTTGCGCTGCAAGGGTGCCTCAGGCTAACACAAAGTACTATTTCAGTCCGCAAAAGACCTTCCTTTCCAGCTTTTGACCAGCACCAAGCCTCTGAAGGCCTCAATCACGCTCGCCTCTTTTGGCTCGTCCACCCCATATAATGGCCAAGCATTCGACCTGAAGATCGAGAAAGACGCCAGCAACCCACCTGCGATTCCGTCCCCACCAGAGCGCTACACGAGCAAGCCCGAGATTCATCACATCTTCCGCGAAGACCCTCGTCAGCCTCCTACCGTCATCAGCCTATTCTTTACCGTCGCGATCTTGGTTACATTGCCAGCATGGATTGGAGGCGTAATGTATCTGGGCGGGAACTTTGACCATGTGGGCAAGGCATTTGGTGCCAACCCAGTAGCACATGGATTGTTCTTCGGGAGCATTGTGGCCATGGAGGGCGTCTTCTTCTTATACTACTCTAGCTGGAACCTTTTCCAGACGTTGCCAGTGGCAGCAGTAGCGGGAACCGTGGCATACGTCAGTGGTAGCAGAGCCTTGACGGAGGTGCAGGAAAGACGCTTGGCTGGTGAACGATAAATGGGATATGGAGATATGTGTCCAAGTGCTCGACTTCTCGAATGTCGCATCACATGGCCAATGAGCCAGCGTTGACACACGGAGTGGTACATATGAGCAAGCAACGATCCTGATTGGCGAGCATTGATTGAGCGCGTGCATAACCATGGCTTAACTCATCTATATCATCTCCAGGATTTCTATGCCTTCAACAAGCCATTATCCTCAAGGTACTTGGTGATAATTACAACGGCCTCCTCAACACTAGTTTTCTCGGAGTGTATATGTATCTCTGGCTTCTCTGGTGCCTCATATGGTGCACTAATTCCAGTGAATTCCTTGATGTCGCCAGCTCGTGCCTTCTTGTAAAGTCCCTTTGGATCACGCTTTTCTGCCTCCTCTACTGGGACGTCCACAAACACTTCGATGAATGGGAGTGGGGAATCTGTGTTGGTCGTATCAGCGTGGAGCTTGCGGGCCAGCTCACGGTCGGCTTTGTAGGGTGAGATGAAAGATGTCAGCGCGATTGTGGTAGAGTCGGCGAAGAGCTTAGCGACCTGTGAAGCAGGGGAGGTCAGTGGAGAGGGTTGAGAGGATACAATGTGTCTTGCCATACCTCGGCGATTCGACGAATGTTCTCCTCACGGTCCTTGGGTGAGAATCCAAGGTCCTTGTTCAAGCCGAAGCGGACGTTGTCGCCGTCAAGTCGGTATGTCTGCAGACCAAGATGGAGGAGATGCTGCTCGAGAGCTGTTGCAATGGTGGATTTGCCGGAAGCAGAGAGACCGGTAAACCAGACTGTTGCTCCCTTCTGCTTGCGGAGCTCGCTGCGCTCCTTGCGCGACAGACCCTCGTGCCAAGTGATGTTGCTATAGATCGTGAGATGTGAATGTGCATTGGGAGTGCTGGTTGGAGCGCTTGTCGTGCCATTCACTTACGTTGCCATGTTTCTCTCTTTGGACCCGTTGTTGTGCTATCAGATCACGACCTTGAGTCTCAGTCTGTGTTTTGTATGCGGGAAGCGACGTCGGATATGGAACGACTTAATGGTGCAATATGTCGGATACCGAACTGGGAAAGAAAACCGCCTGCACCTGCCACGCAATGACGTGTGAGGATAAGGCTTAGATGTGCATGTACCTGGCATTAGCGCTTCCCGTCAGGGCTGTCTCGGGTAGATCTCGAGCTTATGTTTCCCAGATAGACTACCTAGGTAGTTCTATGGTACACAAGCCGATATCACATTGCTTCTGTGAAGGGATCGCGATGTCTGGCCACATGGCAGGAGGCGGATGTATCGGGAGGTATCATATGAGTGGTCCCAGCACAAAGTTCAACACTGACCGCGATGAGCAAAGGCCTTCGATCTGTTCCTCCCAAATATGTCCTGCAAAATGCTCATAGTCGATATGTGCCGGAACGACAGTGATGCCTGTCGCCACCACGTTGGTAGTCTTTCGACTGGCTGTTCCGGCGAGGCCACATCGCAGTAGAACAGCACGCTTAGACGCAATGCGCTAACAGATGCGCATCGATGCAGCAAATGTCTGAACATGGGCCATAATCGACGTGTTATGCCCCGTACGATTATACTCGAGACCGGCCAAGACTCTACTGTAGTGTTCTAGCCGTGACAGCGAACTCAACTATGATCCGACGATGTCTTTCCAAAACGTTTGAAAGTAGAATCGACATGTATAGCTGACCAGGACCAGCCAAGCGGTGTTTGCAGAGGGACAGAGCTTGGGCATCGCACTTTCCCTCATTCACTGATGTCTTCAAGAGCACATCACCTTCCAGACACCTTCCTCCAACGACACTCAAGACGTCGCAACTTCTCTTATATCCACACTGGAGCTCGCTAGACGCACGATTCACCATCTCCAAAGTGAACAGAATCAGCAGCACCGACTTCCCACTTGCCAGCCACCGACTTTTCGCCTCGTCTCTATGCACTTGCAACATTCCAACGGACATCGCACGGTACATTTTCGCAGAAGATATCCAGAAGCACACTTATCATGGCGCCGCTCGAGCATATAATCTGGGAGGCCAAGCTCAAATCAGGAACATCCAGAGACATCCGCCGAGTTTCCACCACCGTCGACGAGAGCGGCTGCATTGTCACTCGAGGCTTTCTCGTTCCGAGCAGATCTTCCTCGATCGACTCTCTGGCCAGATCCTCAATCTCATCCCTCGAGACCGTCGGGACCCCAGCATCACCTGTCGATGAGGCGCCTCCAGGGTTTCCGAAGCCGACAGCTGCTCTATACAATGCACCCGAGTTACAGGCACTCAAGGATCGCTTACCTGCGGCACTATGCCGACCCTCAAAGAGCGATGGGAATTTGACCACCTATGCCCGACGACCAGCACTCGGCGATCGCCGGCGGACATGGCAGGTCGACCGCGTGGCGAGCAGCACGAGTGACTTGCGGCGTGGATCCAGCAGTAGGTGGGAGGACGATGAGCTTGCAGACGTCACATGCCAGCCCACTCCGCCCGATGGACTCCGCACTCAATCCGGAGTACTCGAACAGGCGCATGCTCATCTTGCGGCCACGAAGCAGAACAAATGTCACGTCAAGCGGATGAAAAGTGCTCAACTCAAACTCAATCAACTTCAATTCCCAAATGTCAAGTCCAAGCGACGCCCGAAAGCTCCGACTCTCGCAGCCGACGACAAGAAAGCGAAGGCAAAGCAAGGACCGGGAGCTGAGAAGACCTCTACAACTGATACCGCAATCGCTTCAGATAGCGAAGATGACTTCTCGAGCGATGATGACGATCATGCTTCGAACGGACGACCTCCACGTCCCAACTACGCAAACTATGCAGAGCGGCGAGCCAGAGCTGATGATAAGGTGATTCAACTTGCTGGTCCGACTCCAGTGCATTACCAAACGAGCGCTCTTCCAAACATGCTCGTGGGCAGTTCATCGGAGAACGCCATCGAATCTGACGACGAGGATGATGATATCGCCGCCTGCAAGTCAGACGGGAAGATCAACGCACGTCTGAGTCTCGCGCAGGTCCACTGCACACAGAATGCCCTAGCCACAAAGATCGACCCGGTTCAGCTGCCCAAGCGTCGCAAATCGCCCCTGAGCGTTTCGATCGCGCCGGCAGCCTTGACTGAATTGAATACGGCAGAACAATCGACAGATCGTGGAAACGCAGCTGCAGAAGTCAACACCTTCGAGCCGGACGACTTTGTAGCAAATCGAGCGCTGCGACCGTCCCGGACACAGCCACGACCAGCAAAGGGAGTGCTGAAGAATACACAGACGGCAGAAACACAAGATATCAAGGGTTGAGGAAGTATCAGAACCTGGGGGAGTCCCAGCAGAAAGCGCGTGGAGCGCTACATACGGCATTGACGCCTACACTAATGCATAATCTACGATACCCGGTTGAACAGGCTTGAGCGCAGGCCTATGGATGGTCCCTCTGAAGGACCGCGGAAGAGCACTTCTTTGGGGCTAGGACACCACTCTTACGTGGTGTGATCACGAGTGCAGTAAATCGAGGTCAAACGTCGTAACGGGTGCTAATTCAGCGCTCCCTTTTAGCCTAAGCTCGTGCTCGACTGTAGTGCCCGAGAAGTCTTGGCAAAGGACGACTGAACTTGTTCACTCGTGCTAAATTCCGGGCAGCATGGTGTAACTCAGCCAATGTAAGCACCTTGCTCATCCTTGTAGTATTTTGCTTTTACAAAGGGCATCTTCGTTACGACAGCCTTGCGCTTCTTGCCCCTGACCACAACCTGAACTTCAGTTCCCGACTTGTGCATGCCATCCTTGATGTAGCCCATGGCGATGTTCTTCTTTAATGTTGGAGACGGACATCCAGAAGTGATCTTGCCAATGACATTGCCATCGCTGTCGACAATCTCCGCACCTTCTCGTGCTGGAGAGCCTTCGACCGTGAGACCTACGCGTCGTCGCGACACGCCCGCGCCTCCCTTGGACTTTGGCGTGAGTTGTGGAATGATCGTCTCTGCGCCATTGAAGCTAGCGAGCTCCCCGGACCGTCTGGACTTGCCAATAATCCAGCTGAGACCTGCCTCCACTGGTGTCGTAGTGTCGTCCAGGTCATGACCGTATAAGCACATTCCAGCCTCCAGGCGAAGGCTGTCCCTGGCGCCCAGACCGGCGAATCGTAGCTTTTCTGGAGTTCCTGTGTCCAACAGGTGCTTCGTTACCTCGACTGTTTGTGATGGGTGGATCGACAGCTCGAAGCCGTCTTCGCCGGTGTAACCACCTCTGCTGGCCACGATGGGCAGGCTTTCGCCGGATGGGAGGTCGAGGGTGATGTATTTCATGCTGCCGAAGTACCATTTGCCAACGTCGACCTTACAGGCGCCAGCTAGAGCAGATTGCAAAATCTCCGAGGACAAGGGACCTTGAATTGCTACAAGGCCGTATGGTTGGCCATCGCTTTCAACATGGCGTAGGCTTACGACCGGATTGACGGTGGTGTCCCAGTTCCCGATGGCGGAGGATAAGAATTTGTAGTCTTTCTCTCTGCAGCCGGCGTTGGTCACTACGTAGAACAGGTGCTTTGGGCCGTCCTCGAGGCGTGTGATGATGCAGTCATCAACGATACCTCCGGTGTGTGGGTGCAAGAGAGCAGACAGAGAAGAAGTGCCCGCCTTCATTTCCTTCAGACCAGCCGGGGTGATCGACTCCAGAAATGCCTCTGCACCAGGACCTTCGATGTGGTATTGCACCATGTGGCCCACATCGAAGAGAGATGAGTTCTCGCGGGTCCAGTGGTGACTCTCACCCACTGAAAGGTCCGAGTACTGCACGGGCATTTCGTAGCCGCCAAAAGGGACCATTTTGGCGCCACGTTCAAGGTGTAGATGGTATAATGCTGTTCGCCCCGGATTGGCCTCGGTGAAGAACTTTGGTGCTGGGGAGGCATTGGAGCTTTGTGCTCTCCGTTGCTCGAATGATGTGTTGAAAAAGGTCTTGGCTTGGACTTCCTTGAGACCTGCTTGTCGTACTGGCTCGGAGGAGAACGATCTTGTTGTATACGTCAGAGGTGACGCTCTGGAATATGACTGGGTGATTCTGGGACCTCGTCGCAAAGGGCGCGCAAGCCGAAGCACAGCTTTATTGCCTGACATTGTTGTGTCTCTGGCGGGGAGTCCTTGGAGCGTCCGGGTCTACCGCACTCACACTATATGATGCAGCAAGCCCATCGGTTGTGCGAGTGAATGACTTTCGTCACGTATAGAGCGAGCAGTGGCGTTTTTGAAATAGAGCGGCCCCACTTTGGTTCGAGCCAAGCAGAGGCCGGACTGTGGACAAGGACAAGGAAGCGGCGTCATTCCGATGGTGAGAGCATTGAGCATTCAGCATTGCAGGCAGCTTGCACGGGAAAGTGAAGCTCTCTTGTATGTGCCAAACAACCATCGCCACCAGTGACAAAATATTCAATTCGCATACCTCCGACCTCTCCCTCGACATATAGAGCTCCAGGCCGAAGATGCCCGCCCAGACGTTCTTCCTCGTTTCACTTCCAACATCGATATCACCGTCGGGCCAACGAGATGAAGCTCTCACAGCTCTGCGGTCCGGCGTGAATCCCAATGACGGCACTACATATCCCTTCGCCATACCCGAATTCAAGATCGGAACACTCGATGCCTTAGTCCAGCAAGCAGACGATCTGGCAAAGCTCGATCAAGGGTGCCGAGGTGTCGTGGACAAGATAGCAGACTCGCTGCGATCTCTGCTGGAAGGCGACGAAGAGAAGCTCCAGGAGCAGAAGGTGGTGAACGACAGTATGTGATCACACGCGTGCTATACGTGCAGGACCAACGGTAGGACTGACCCAACACTGCAGAGCCGGTCGAGAACTACCTGCAGTCCTTCCAGTGGAACAAGGTCAAATACCGCGCCGACAAGCCCATCGCTGAGCTCATTGACACTCTGCAAAAGGAGGTCGCTGCAGTAGACAACGATGTCAAGTCTAAGTTCAGCCAGTACAATACCACAAAGACCAACCTAGCCTCAACACGACGAGGTCAGACTGGCAATTTATCACAAAAGTCCTTGACCTCTGTCATAAATCCGGATGCATTGCTCAAGCCAGACGACTCCGAGTACCTTCAACAGCAGCTTGTGGCAGTGCCTTCGCAGCTCGTCAAGGACTTCCTCAAAACATACGAATCGATAGCACCGATGGTCGTACCTCGCTCGGCACAATTACTTGCCAAGGATGACGAGTTCAAGCTATACGTGGTGACTGTTTTCAAGAAGCATAGTGCCGAGTTTGTACACAAGTGCAGGGAACACAGATGGACGCCGCGAGATATGAAGTTCACAGATGGTGGCAGAGAAGCCGAGGAGCAAGAGCTGCGAAAGTTGGAGAAGGAGGAGAGGAGAGTCTGGGGTGAAGCCTTACGACTTGGGAGGACAGGCTACAGCGATGCGGTAATGGGCTGGATACACGTTCTCACGCTTCGGGTCTTTGTGGAAACTGTCCTGAGATACGGTCTGCCGCTTGCCTACGTGTGCGGACTGATCAAGGTAAGCTGAGATGAGCTGAAGGGAAAGCAGTCACGCTGATCAATGCTACAGACCGACCCAAAACGTGCAAAGAAGGCCAAGGCTTCTCTCGATGGCAAGTTTGCAGATTTAGGCGGCAACGCCATGAGTAAGGACAAGAAGGGCCGGCCCAAACCAGACGACTCCAGTCTGCAACAAGAGATGGCAGGAGCAGGCTTGGGAGGCGACCAGGGATTCGAGCCGTATGTATTCTACGAGTTTGAGATTATATAGAGCTCAAAGACCACACGAGCCTGATGAAGATGAGGAGATCATTGCGCAACCATACCTCTGCGCGACACGAGGCATGTCTCACTAACATGACAGTCAAGTGACACGCGAGTAGGAGTCATTCGTCTGCAGAGCACACGTGAATCAATACACCTTCCCAGGTGTGCCCAGTCTCTCGAGCCTGGCACTTCTCACCATGATTGAGATGCTCCCGAAAATGAGGTCGCTGGGTGCCACGCTGTCCGTCCATACTGCGAACGCCATTGTGGTACAAGAGCATCAGCAGCAGCAGCTTACCTGAGCGCTGGCTGTTTCAAATGGCGTCTCCAGAGGTGCAGATGGGCCATTTGGGATCAGATGCATCGCATGGCTGTAGGATTCGACGTGTGACACAGCACCAACAACGCTACCTACTAACCTCCACGGTCTGGCCGAGCTGTTCTCAGCCGCAGCCACCCTAGCGATCTGAAGGTCCTGGTGTGTCGTCTTGCGCGGAAAAGCTGTGGCAGTACATGTTGGTGCTGCGTGGGTGTTTTACTTCTGGACCAGAATAGAAGCGACGCAGCCCTCCCCACATGTGCCAAGTCGTCCTATCCATGTCCTTGGTGTTACTGCTTTCGGTAAGGCGCGGGAATGGGGCGGGGCAATCCTTCGCTTTGAATCCTTCGTTGCTTCTCTCATGCAACACCGCCGCACATCCAAAGCAAACGATCTCGACAATGCGCACGCTTCTTGGCCATGGGCGACGCGTACCGCCGTGCTATGTTCTGGCTGCGCATGACTAAGACTAGCAGGCCCGGCATGCGCTGATCAGGTACCACCACCTGCTGCTGTGGTTTGCGTGGGGAGGCGCTGCTCGCCTGATGATATGCAAGCCAGCTGAGTCCGCCGCTTTGTGTGTCATTCGTGAGCCGAGCCATGGACGAGCTAGACACCGAACGAACAAGCTCATTCGGTGCATGCAGATGGGTTGCCGCAGGAAGCATGGTATGATCGCGCATCACCCGATAGCTGGTCTAGCTCCCTGCTCTTTGACACTACCTGCACAGTCTTGTTCTGGCCCCAGCAGCTGAAAAGACAGACCCGGAATGTCGCAAGAGCCTAAAGCGCCCACCTCCCACGGTATTCGGCGAGACTGAGCTGAATAATTCCCCTCTTCCTGTGCTCTTTCTTTCTTGTTCCTCCTTCATCCCACACAAGACTCAGCGTTGCCCAAGACAAGCCGCAGCAAGACATCTCGTAATCAGGCTTCCAACTCAGACATCCTTGTCTTTCTTTGACCGGTCTCAGTCACTTGGTACCTCTCGTGTTTCCTAAGTCCGGTCCTCTTCTTCTTGTCCTCTTTTCTTGCACGATAACGTTTTGCAGAGAGCATTGACAAGATGGGGGACTACTACGGTAACGACGAGTGGGATTACTATGGCCGACCACGACGAAGACCCTCGCCGCATCATATGCGAAGCGATGCTGGGGGCTTCCTCGCTCCAGCTGGCTCCGGGCTGTACAGAAGCAGATCGCAGGGTGCTAGTCAGGCGCCGACAATAAACGTCTACAATCGCAACTTTCAAGACCAGGAGGGATCGCCTTATCCCCCTTACCAGCCCTACCCTCCATATCCGGCTGCTCCATCTTCTCGCCGCGCATCGCCTCGATCTTCGCCTGATGGTCGCATGCGAGGGCGCAGCAGACTGGGTGACAAGTTGGGCGATGAGCTCGTAGACGAGCTCGCCGAGATGGCTATGGAGCACAGGTTCAGGTCACGCTCACGAGGCCGGTCTGACGCTTCACCGTTCGATCGTCCACCAGTTCCTCCAGCTGGCCTTGCAGAGTGGCAGCTTGCGCAGAAGGAAGCTGAGTTGAAGGAGCGCTCGCGCGAACGGACATGGAAGCTGGAACAAGAACGAATCAAGAACAAGTGGAGGCTTGAGCAGTTGGAGGAAGAGATCCGAAAGGAGCGAGAAGAAGATGAGCGGAAGAGAAACGAGAAGCGTGCTGTGGAGGACTACGAGCGCAAGATTCGCGAAGCGACTGAAAAGCGAGAAGCTGATGAAAAGCGCTGGAAAGACGAGATTGAGCGTAAAGCTCGTGAGGCCAAAGACAAGCAAGCCGCCGAAGAGCAGCGAATCAAGGAGAAGCTCGAGAAAGAAGCCAAAGAAAAGAAGGACAAGGAGGCAGCAGCATACAGAGCCTTCAAAGAGAAGGAGCGACGCGACAAGGAAGAAAAGGAGCGAGAATACAACGAATTCCTCCGGGAGCAAAAGGAACGCGAAGACAAGAAGAAGCGTGAAGAGAAAGAAGCCGAAGAGAAATTCCAAAGCGAGATGCGAAAACGTCTTGCAAGCCTGGGCTACACCGAACGAACAATCGACATCATGGTCGACGAGGAGAAGGCCAAGAAATTCAAGAAGAGCGTCGAATCCCCCACCAGAACCACCACAACAACCACCACCGCCCTTGACCTCTTCCAATCACCCCGAGCGCCCGTCTACCCCAAAGTCCACCGCGACTACCTCGCAGTCGAAACGCTGAAATACTACGATCTTCCATGGGAGTACGATCGCGTAAGTCGCCACCACGTTCCCGTCCACAAAAATGCTCGGCGCTTCTATCCTCTACATTATTACCGATAGCTGACCGCGACCTTTGCACTAATAGCATAACCCCGATTACATCATCATCTTACGAGACATGGATAAGCGAGAGACCGACTTGTTGTTTGAGCACACGAGCCGTTTGCGGGCTGGGAAGTTGTTGCTTGAGCCGGCGAAGAAGGAGAAGCAGTTTGCGCTTTATAGGAGGAGGTCGAAGAGTAGGTCTGGCAGGCCGAAGGAGGTCGGGGTCATTAGGTTGGGTTAAATGCGTGGTTGTCGCCAGTTGGGATGAGTTTAAACATGTTGTGGCATGTCTGGGAGCGGCGGCTGTTCGTTCCATCTTTGGTCGCGTGCTCCGTGCCTTGCGTATATATCAGGATACCACTTCGCGACGTTGATGATAGGTTAAATGGATGTGTATCTTCGAGATCTGGAAATCCTGTCATACTGACAAACGCATGAGAGTCAATGGCAGCCGCATAGCAGCAGTCGCAACCGGAGTCGATGATACGCAATTTACAATACTGAAACCCCAAGCCCCCGAAGCATGTGAATTGGTGGCAGGGCTTCTTCTCACGCGAGGATGGAGGGACTTGACGGCAGGAAGAGACCTCGTTGACATGCATGACCAAACGGAAGTGGAGGTCAAACGAAGTTTAGTGCACGGGGCAACTAGCCCATTCTGTTTCGGTGTATTTGTCTGTTGCTACATCTGCTCTATCAAATTACCAACATCCGTGGAGTGAACCCATATATCATGCCCTTAGAATTGAATAGCTCATCCGCTTACACACCTCTAGGAAGAAGAGATATCGGAAGTGCTGTAGATGCAGGAGTTGCTTGGTCCGGAGCCGGACTGCTTGGGCTCGGCGCCGGAGTCGTTGCCATCGAACTCTTCGCAGATGTTGCTCACACCGGAGGCCTTGATAGACTTTAATGTGGCGGTGTCACCGTAATTGGCTGAAATTCCGTGTTAGCATTATGGTCGTAGCATGGAGAGTGGAAAAGTCAACGACTTACGGTTGATACCGACCAGAGACTTCCCATTAGTAGCAGTAATGTCGTCTAAAGTGACGTGACGCTGGACTTGGGTCTTGCAGTTGCCGCAGGATCTGTAGAGCTTGCCGAATTTATTGACGGTGAAGCCAGAGACGGACAGAGAGCCGCCACCGTTGTGCTGGAAGACCTTATCTTCAGCGCCAAAAGCACCGCCACCAGTGATGGTGGTAGTTGCGCTAGCGTCTTGCTGCTTGATGGTGAAAGCATCTTCGCACACAGCGGACCACCAGACGTTTTTGAGCTTGCAGGCGCCGAAGCAGTGGATACCCTCAATCTGGTTTGGACCGATGATGACGTTGGAGATGGAAGCGCCTTCCTCCAGCTGGAAGACTGCGTCCTTGTCGCCACCTTCTTTTTGGCCAGTGCAATGGACGCCGCGGTCGTAAAGGACCATGCCCCCGTCAAAGGACTGGCCGGCTGCAATAGTCTGCACAGCACTAAGAACGGAGCTGCCTGAGGAAGCTGGGAGCTTGCCACCGGAGGAACCTCCACTGCTGCCACCGAAGGCAGGCGAGCCGAGCTCGGAGGAGCTGCCTGTGACGGAGGCGGCAGCAGCGCCAAAAGATTTAGATGACTTCCCGGAAGAAGATGACTGCCCGGAAGACGATGAATTCCCGGAAGAAGATAAAGTCCCGTAAGATGCATCGGCGGAAGAAGATGATTTGGCGGAAGAAGGTGACTTGGCTGAAGAAGATGATTTCCCGGAAGAAGATGACTTCCCGGAAGAAGATGACTTCCCGGAAGAAGATGACTTCCCGGAAGAAGATGACTTGTCGTCGTCGTCGTCGTCGGAAGATGACTTGCCGGAAGAAGATGACTTGCCGGAAGAAGATGACTTGCCGGAAGAAGATGACTTGGAGGAAGATGAGTTGTCGTCGTCGGACGAGCTAGACCTCTTTACCTCACCATCGTCAGCGCGAGCCTTCACGGCACTCGAGCGGTCGCTGGTGGGGAAAGCCGGGAAGCCAGTTGGAAGGGCGACACCGCCAGTGGCGGTCGCGAAGACGATGCCAGTGCTAGGGACCGGGGCAGGAGAATCGTCATCACCGTAGCCACCCTTTGGTGGGAATTGAGGAGCGGCATGACCGAGGACAGCCAAAGCCAGGGCTGCTGCTGTGATTCACTGCATGTTTGCTGAGTTGTGTAGTTTTCGAAGGTTTGTGGGTCCTTGGAGAGCCTGCCTCAAGGAATGTAATTTGCTGGAAAAGAGTGACTAGCGACCGGTCGCTGTGAATGAAAGAATGGAAAGGCTGATGGGAATGGGAGATCGGTCGACTGAACGAGCTGATAGTGGTGATTTATACACTGCTCATGACAGGTACATGGCACCCGCGTGCAGTAGCCGCATAATATCGACCGAGGCCCACAAGGTGAGGCATGGAATATCGGTGCAGAAGCAGCTCATTTTTCCGGTCTCAAAAAGAGATGCGGACCGTCCGTTGAGACCTGACATGAGAAGTTTAGCATATGGCCAAGACACGAATGAGGTGAAGCCAAAAGAGAGATCGACGGAGCCTCGTCGTGGTGATAGTCGAAAGCGTAGCAGATCTGGCAGGGAGCTTGTTTCGACGATAGTGCGTTGACACTGTTGTCGTGAGTGATCTCGGTAGCCTCGACCAAAGAACTTCCGAGAGTCTGGTGACGTAGCTGGCAGTCGTCAAGCGCTAAGTGTGGCATAGATTGGATTATTGTGACTCCAATGCCTTGCCAGATGCCCAGTAAATTATGCCAGAAGACGACAAGGCGCTCTGACTGCTTTCGATGCGTACAGTGGATCGTTGCAGTCACCTGCCAGAGTTGCGGCACCTTATGAGTTTGTGCATCCGAGTTTCGTCTACACCAGGGACAACGGCTGATAGGTCTCGGCCGTCAAGATATGGTGGACTTCCATTAGCCATGGCTTGCAGCAGGTCGGATGCTCAGAGCTTTTGTATCGCTGGCACGGCTGGGGTGCAGTGTCACACAGCAGACCTCGCGAGCGACTGCAATGCATGAAGCTCGTGTTCTGTATTTGATGCGATCGCATGAAGCAATTGTGCTTGAGTGGGGCCATGAAGGGGATTGTTTCGAGATGGGCAAGGCGAGTGGTGTATGTAAAGCGAGCCGTGGTTGTTGAGGCCAAGACATGTCATTCCCCCGTGCCCCGACCCCGGAGTGGGATCGACGGGGAAGCTAAACGCAACCACATTAACTATACGTCGTGACCTCCCGGATGCAATGCCTCACGATGTGCCGAAGATAGCGAGCCTTAGCCAGCTCCAAGACTATAGCATTGCCATATGGGTGTGGCAGAGCCAGCCACGTTCGAGAGATAGCTTCTATGAACTATGCCAAGTGACGGGCCGAGCGTGATGTCGCCACAACTCTACAACGATAATCATAGATGGGCCAAGATTTGAGCCACATGAGCCGTCGCGAGGCACAATAAGATGCTTTCAGTTGTGCTTGCTCGAGGAGGTCCAGATTATCCGTCGAACTTCGACAATTCCGGTTCGGAATCTCCACGCGAGGTCAAGTCGGCGGCACAGCACACAGCTTGCGCGGTGTATGGTCGTTCGTTGTCCTATGAAACAAAGAGGGTCGGCTCCAAGTAGATGACGCTGCGCTCACTTGCTCCACACGGATCAAACCACCCAGTGCCAGTGTTAGCATACCATAAAGACAATACTACAGGGACGGCGCCGCAAGGATCTGTTTAGTACAGATTGTTCGCAAAGGCCAGCTCTATCGATCGGTCGAGTCGAGCTTTGCCCTGTGCCTACTACAACGTTGATGTCGCTGTAAAAAACCCGAATCCCAGAGGTTCTTTTGCGTCCTTTGATCTGTGTGGGGCGAGGGCAGAAGTTCATGTTTCGGCTAGAGAGCCTAGCTTGATCGAAATGTGCCACGGACGGGGGCACATGCTGCCGTCGGTGTTCCGAGTGAAGACGGCTGCCATAGCATTCGCAAGCTGATCCGGCGAGAACAGCAATTAGTTCTATGTGCAGGCTAGCCGATGTTGCCAGCAATCGACGTCTTCGCTCCCGATCTCACGGTCTTGGTGGACGGAAACCGATGAAGTCCAGGTCACGCTGTAAGGTTAGAAGCTGCTGTGCAGTGCAGTAAATGAGGAACGATTTGCAACAGTGGTCTTTCTTGCACCTCTGTACTGCTCAGCGGTTGGCTCGATCGCGAATTGAAATATCGATGATTGTCATGGCCGCTTTCTCTACTGGAATCAAGTGGAATGGAATGGAATCGTCTCCAGGAATAAGGTTCGGTCCTCGAGGCGACATTCGGCTGGCGGCAAGGTCATCTGAGCACGTGGACAGACGATCTGCCGTGGAGCGTGTCTTACCTCAGCAAGCTCAGTCGCTTCTTTCTCGGCTCGGCACCGTTTAGCTCCGATCATCACGGGTCAGCACGGTTCAGCACCGTTCAGCCAATCGGGTGATTCCGCAGCAGCGATCCTTGCGCGAATTGGCGCTCCTGGCCCTCTAATAGGCTGAACGGTGCAGAACCGTGCTTAACGGAGCTGAAGCGAGCTTAAGCGAGCCTAGCGCGTGCGCTAGGCGAAGCCAAAGCCAATTCCTGCGGCGAGTCTGAGTTTACTGAGGTAAAGCGTGTCGAGGTGAACAGGTAGACACCCAGTCCGACCGAGAGACATGGTCTGGAGGTGATGAGGACATGCACAGTGCATGTACAGTACAGTACTGTATGTATTCGGTCGGTAGTCGTCGTGGCAACATGACTTGCCGGCGGGGGTGAGCCGAGAGCAAGCTTCATGGCGGCGGGAGGCGACGACTACCCGCAGGTGTTGGTGCCTGAGACGTTGTGGTGGCAGAGCTGCCGTGTGTGTTCAGTGGTCTGGCTCACAGCACAGAGGAGAGTAGAGTACAAGCGTACAACGATGATGATGCACCCGTAGACGCACACCACCACCACTTCCACCACCGCCGCCCACGATGGCAGACCCTCACTTGAACCTCATCCCCGTGGGCCTCAAGGAAGCCGCCCTCGATTCGCCCACCTTTCGCGCGACCGCACTGCACTTCGCCGACAACATCGATGCCGTCGAGCGGTGGCTAGACGGATATGTCAAGGCCGCATCCAAGCTGGTCTCGGAGGTCTCGTCCTTGGAGACCGCCGTGAACTCGTTCCTCAGTCAGTCGACACCACCCACCCAGATCAGCGAAGCAGTCCTCGACCATGACTATACTCTGCTGGCAATGCGCCGCTACGGAGAGGGCGCACGGGAGTTCTGGAATACGACCTTGCGGGGCATCAAGCGCTACGATAACGCCGTGGTCGACCCAATCAAAGGCTGGCTGAACAACGATCTGAGAGTATTCAAAGAGGCGAGGCGGGCTATGGAGAGTGCGCAGAAGAACTTCGATGGCATTATCAGTCGCTACTCTGCTCAGGGCAAGACGAAGGAGTCCTCGTCCTTGCGAGAGGATGCATTCCAGCTGCACGAGGCAAGAAAGGTTTACTTGAAGTCGAGCATGGACTTCTGCGTGCAGGCACCACAGCTGAGGGCAGCGCTGGACAAGCTCATCGTGCGTATATTGGCCGATCAGTGGAAAGAGATGAAGAATGCGAGAGAGTCGGGTGCAACAACCTTCGCCCAGTGGAGCAGCGAGATGGAAAGAGTGCGAGGCTGGAGTCGCGAGATGGAGAATTCCGAGCGAGCTTTCAAGCGTGAGCTCGTCGCTGCTCGCCGTCAGATTGAGAATGAGGCAGAGCAGATGAAGCGACCCTCTCGTGAGCTCGAGGACTATTCGGCGTCAACTGTGCCTTATCTCGGCACGGGCGCAGCATTGGCAACGGGCACCACGAAGCAGGCCCAGGAGAGGCCAGAGAAGCAAGGGTGGCTGTTCTTGAGAACAGTCACGGGCAAGCCTGCTAGAACTGTGTGGTCAAGGAGATGGTTCTTCGTCAAAAACGGGATTTTTGGCTGGCTTGTTCAAGGCACACGGTCTGGTGGCGTGGAAGAGAGCGAGAAGACTGGTGTCCTGTTGTGCAGCGTGCGACCTGCATTCCAGGAAGAACGTCGCTTCTGCTTCGAGGTGAAGACCAAGGACCAAAGCGTTATTCTGCAAGCAGAGACCGAAAAAGAGCTTACTGAATGGATCAGTGCTTTTGAGGTTGCAAAGCGAAAAGCTTTGGAGGACCCGGCAAGCACAGAGTCGGTTTCGCATGCTCCAGGCGTCGATGCAGCCTTTGCCATTAGCCCACCAGTAGCGCCGGAGTTCGCCGCCAAGATTGCAGATGGCCACTTACTTACAGGCAGCGAGGAAGTGGGAATAACAGTACCTGAGCGTGCAGGCACGGACCTACCGAACAGGGCCAGCTTCGACGTGAATCCAGCTCGACGAGTTGCAAGTCTCGAACGAGATGCGGAAGGCATTCGCGAAGGGACTCGCGAACACGCCGCCCGCATCATACAGAAACTGGACCTGCACAAACGATCAAATGCATCGACTCTCCAGCCCGCGCAGGCGGCAACCTCGGGAGGAATTGCTAGCTTGATATCGGCGAGCCACACCATCCTTCCAGTCGGGCCTGGTGCACCATCCTCTAATGCTACGGACAGCATCAAGCGCAACCTCACAATGCCCTCGAGCAGCCTGGCTCCCAACACGCTGGCCAATCCCCCTGCCGCCACGAACCTTAGCCACACAGCTGTCGTAGTGAGTGGAGAGAGAGGCATAGGACTCGGCCGTGCGGACGGCTCAGGGATGCCGTCGGGAATACTTGCGAACCTGTGGGGATCTAGCAACTGGGGTTATGTGAATCGGCTTGGGGAAGATCTCAAGCCACGAAAACCTTCTTCACACCAAAACAGTCCACAGCTTCGAGCTATGTCGATCTCGCAAGATGACTCAATCGTCATGGATGGCATGCACGAGCCACCCAAGCTATTCGGTCCTCCTCTGCCAGAGCTGGGAACATCGCCAGGCCATCGCAAGAACTTGAGCGTGGGGACGGAGAGCATAGCTCCGGTGACGAAGCCAGTTGCAGGAGACGGCGCAGACGACTACCCTAACTATTACCCGCTTCCACTCAAGGCTCAGAATGCACAGTTTCGTATGTTATTCCCGACAGTGCCAAGATCCGAGAAGGTCGTCCTTGTTTTCCGAGCGACATGGAATCCGACTGAACAGCAGGAATTTCCTGGCCGCGTGTACGTCACAGAGAGGGAAATTTACTTCTTCTCAAACCATCTTGGTCTTGTTCTGATCACAGGAGTGAGCTTGAGCTCAATCAATGAGGTCACTGCAGCACCGGGTCGCGACTGCGACTTCTTATACCTTCACATGAAAGAAGGCAGTCGCCAGGACAATCCCCGTCGGATCACTGTCAAGGTCTTCTTGGAACCCCTAAAGCTTCTGCAGAGGCGACTAGACTATCTTGTGAAGAACGCCGACGCAGAAGAGCCGGATAGCCTTCGAGAGCTGTTGAAGGTATTGATCAAGATGGAGGCTGCACCACCTCAACGATCTTCGAGCGTCGAAAGCTGGGAGGATCTGGCAGATGATGCACTTGACTCGCCGACAGGCGATCAAACCACCCCGCAGCGACGGCGGGAACGGAACCTCAAAGCTAATCTGCGTATCGATGGCAACCTCTATGGTGAGGCCACGAAGACAGGACGGCATGTACAAAAGTTCAAGCTGCCTGGTCAGGCCGTGGACTACGCGCCACAAGGTATGCACGCGAGCATATCCAGGGACTTCGGTGTGAGTGCGAAGGCACTCTTCCACGTCATGTTCGGTGACAAGAGCGCGGTCTTCCGACTGCTTTACGCCCGTCGATGGGATGACAATGTTGTACAGACACCGTGGTCCAAACCAGATAGCGGGCATTGGAGTCGGAGGTTCGCTGTTCAGAATCACCGGACGCCACTGGCGGACACGCAGATCATCGACATCTACAACGATCATCTGTGCTATGTGGTTACCAATAACAGAGAGCCATGGCGGTTGCCGTACGCATCGTCAATCTCGTTGACCACCAAGTTCGTCATTACGCATTCGTCCAAATCCCGCTGTAAGCTAGCGAT
Organism: Nothopassalora personata; assembly: GCA_033816765.1. NCBI lineage: Eukaryota > Fungi > Ascomycota > Dothideomycetes > Mycosphaerellales > Mycosphaerellaceae > Nothopassalora > Nothopassalora personata. The sequence continues at coordinate 2,463,724 of CM066287.1, read as the reverse complement.
CTACCAGAACCTGGCATGGCATAAGCCAGCACCTATGGCATATATCAGAAGGCTTGTTGAGAAGCAAGCCTACAATGCATTGGAAGCTGATGCCCTGGACCTGACAAACGTGGCAATGGATCAAATGGCCAAGCTTGGCAACCACAGCAAGACGAACAAAGCCATCGAGATATTCGGCAACGTAGGACAGCACACTCAAGCCGCACAGGTTGCTAGCAAACAGGTGCCACAAGAGGTGATACCTGTCATCAGCCAGCCTCCTCCAAAACCGGTCATAGTCTTGCGCCTCGTCGCAAACGATCTCTTTGCAAAGACATTGAGCTTGACAAGCATGACCTTCGACATCATCGTTGCTTCCCTCAAGGGAATCATCGCCATCAGCACCGCTCACACTCTCCTCGTGGCAGTCCTCCTCATCTCCATCCTCTACAACAGCTGGTACGGTTACCGTGACGGTCTAGTGTGGTATCATGATCGCAACGCCGCCAAATTCATGTCCAAGATCGGCATTGTCCCGAATCCCAGCATGACAAGAGGAGTCTACCTTCATGACATCGAAGAGATGATCACAACGACTGTCGAGAATGATACACTGTCCGCCTTGAGACCAAATCATGATTACACCAAAACTTGCAGAACTACTTTTGGCGAGCAGCTTGTGTCTTCCACCTCTGTGGCTCCGTCCAATGCCGCTGCGGCACGACTTCATAGGTCGAGGGAATCGCTGGCGAGGCAGCGACATGACCTTCTCGTGGCGTTGCGCGTCGTGAACCATGTTGAGAAGGATGTCGTTCTAGCGGAGTGGGAAGAATGGATTCGTGCCGAGGGGAACAAATGTGCCAAAGTCGAAGCGATGCTGAGCAGGCGACATGAAGCTCTGCAGGAAGACGGTAAGAAAGCGACTCCAAGATCAGACGCCGATCTCGACGCTCAGCTGGACAGTGATTTCGCGGAGTACTGCCAGAGTTGCAGAGTGGAATTGGGTCAGTTGATGAACGGAACGAGTTTAATGTGATGGATACGATGGGAAAGGAGTCTTCACTTGACAGATTGTGGTTCTGATCTGAGATACCCTGATAGTATGTCTGCGTCTTATTGATCGTGCTCCTGCTTCCCTAGTCAAATGCTTCCTGGATAATCTCATGCTTTTCCGTTGCTATCCTGTCCTGCAAGCCCGTGTCCTGTGGTCCTACCGCCAGTTGCCTTGGCTGAGTGAGAGCAGTCCCTGAACACAATCGAGATCATCATCACCTGATGCCTGTCTACCACCTCGCATGAAGGATGCGACTTCCTCGTCGTTCTCAGGGTCGCCGTCCTCGCCTTGGCTGTGCTGATCACGACGGACGCGACGCTCTGTTGATACCTCGTCCGAAGTAGGCGACCAGTTCTCCTTGTCAGAATCCGTGCTCCTTAAATACGCTGATTTGGCTGAATGCTTTGACTTTTGAGGATCCCTTAGGCTCTGACCCGATCGACTCTGCTGTAATCGGCCCATCGATGTGCTGGATCGCTGCAAGGATGGTCGCTTGTGGTCTAGCTTGGATCGCTTTGCTGAGCTGGGTTGTTGCAGTGTCATTAGGGAGTTCCGTTTCGACGGTATAGAGCCCAGGACGTTTCGTCCGGACGTTGACCGGAGCAGACCTATTGCTCCGGCTGCTGAGCCACTGGCATCCTTCTCTGCTGCTGTTTCAAACGAGCTGCGGGATTCTTTGTCGCACCAGAACTCCCATGAGCGCGAGTCTCGGGATCTGCCGCTGAAGGAGCGTTGGAGGGACTTGGGTGTTGGTATTGAGGCCGTCGAACTGGCCGATGCTGAGAGATCCGTGGGCGCCGTTTGAATCGGCCGTGGAGGAGATGGGGATGAGGCGTCCTTGGTCACTATCTCGGCTTTGCCCTCTGCGTTGAGTGATAGGCGGACGACTGATGCTGACTTCTTGAGCCGGCGTGCTGGTGTGGGGTACACCGATACCGGTGAACTGATGTCTTCTGATGCTTCTCGGCGAAGAGATGTTACAGCGGATCCATTTGCCACATTTGCAGCTGTTAGAGCCTGCTCAGCCGAATGCGACGCTGACGTTTTGACTCCGGATGTGCTCAGAGATCGAACGATTGAAGCACCGGCACGGGCATCTACTTGGTGGCGAGCATCCTTGGATTGCAGGGTAGATGTTGTGCCATCCAGTGAGTAGTCCTTGGAGGCAGAGGGTGTCGAAGGTCGGACTGCATAATCGGAGGCCTCGGTCTCTCCACTGATTCTTGAGCTCGGCTGACTCTGTTCTTGCGAACTAGGTTCTGCATCATGCTGGTCCTGGCCAAAGTCGTAGGGCAGGCCAGTGGTCGAGCCTCCCGCACGAGACATCTGGAATTGTGCTACCTCATGTGGTAGAAGAGGTCGTGATTTACGTCTGGAGCTTTGCCGTCTGTTCTGAAACCAGATCTACAATGCCGTTAGCCTAGAAAGTCCAGAGTGGAATGTGATGGATGGCATACTTGGACTTCCTTCTCGCCAAGTGCTACGCTTTTGACCAGCTCCAGACGAGCTGCCTTGTCGGGCTTGGGGTCGCGTTTGTAAGCTGCTTCTAAGATAGCCTGGTCTTCGGGGCTAGGGCGAAACAGTCAGTACATGTACTTCCAGTGAATGGATTCGGATCGCACCTCGTCCTCTTGCGCTTCTGTCGTGCAGAGGGTCTCTCGTCAACATTGGGCGGGAGGTTGTTATGGAGTGTATCGGTGGAATGATTGAGAAAGGAATAATTTGCTGGCGGTGAGGAGCTACAGCGTTCAATTTGGGTGTCCATCGCCGACGTTGGGCTGTGATATGCTGGGCGAGACGGAGCTTCCTCGCAAAGGTCGATGTCTTCAGGATGTTGTCTACTCAAGATTCAAGACGCGTCCCATGGGCGAGACACGCGAAGCGCACGAGCCGAGTGGACGTCATTTCAGTCGCGACACGCCATCTTACAACATCGACATCACCTTACATCAAGGCATCGATGCAATCAGCGGCGTGCAACGTGTCATGTCATCTATCTCTCGTCAATGAAGTGCATAAAACACGATGAGCAACGATGTCAGGGACAATCGCCATCTGGGAAGGATCTGGCTCACCAGTCTGCCGCCATCGCGCTCGATACGCCTGCCCACGTGATCCACGAGAGACGTGATCTTCCACACGCAATAGCACGGCTGAAGGATGGCCGTCTATCGGCAGCGCTACTGCGAGACATGTGCTCAATGAATGCAGTAGCTCCGCCGGTCAATCTTTCGATGTGCAGTGGCATGGCCCGACACCACTTCGTGCTGAGCTGCAAGTCGCAGCACCTCGAGACGACGGAGCTCGCCAGATACGCATACGAGCGCTCATCAACACAGCGGAAGGCTGTTACGACTTCACGCAACCGAACCTGAATCAATACTTGAACGAAATGCCCACGAGCGATTTCGTGACGTGGTTCACACGCAAGTGCAGCCTGCAATCATAAGGGAAAGATCCCATGCGGGAACTTTTAGTGACCATCCATTGGGAAACAATGGCATGACGGTTCAATTATGTGCACGTACGTTGTGAAGGCACTTGGCTATCCTATCTGCTATCGCCTCTAGGTCCTACGCTCCCGTTAGCCTGGGATCGAGGTGCTTTGAGTTTCAATCTGAGAACCATATTCATCCTTCTATTGCTGCAGGCACAAGTATACGCGGCTCTCAATTCCGGTCAAGATAACCTGGGGGCACTGACACTCACGACGTACCATTCACGTCCCTGGATCGTTGACAGCAGCACGACTATTCTTTTGGGAACTGGTGATGACTCAGGCTCGCGCAGCACCCATCTCCCAACGATTATGGCTCTTTCCCTTCATGGCTGCCATCATGGGCATCACCTGTGAATGAAAGAGCAGGATCTCAACTAAACATCGCTTCAGGTCGATTCTCATCAACACTTGACGACTCTACTAACGACACGATCATCCTACAACAAACCCCCTCCCCCATCCATGTCAACGTCTAAGCACTCGTCTCCCTCAATGCATCAAACTGCCCATCATTCGTAATCTTAGTCTCTCTAGGTCCCGCCCCTCCTGCGCTAGACACATTCTTCTCCTCAAACGTCTCCAGCGCTTTCCTTCCAGGATCATTCTTTCCACCAATATCGGTATTGAAGCTCGCATTAGGAGCCGACGAGTCGAAGCCTCCCTCAGTCAAATTCTGGCCCTTGGGCTTGAAGTTGTCGCCGAGGGAAGGCGCTGGGTGGTTGACGTAGCCTGGAGCTGTGGAGCCTTGGTCTTGGCCAGAGGATACGGAGCTACCACCAAGCGTTCCGCCGCTGCTGGTGTATGTATTGCCGGACTGGGTTCCTAGACGGCCTGCGGCGTTGAGCTGGTTCTGGTCATCCCAGCCTTCTTGGGCGAGGCGGGCTTCGGCATCAGGGGCCGGCGCGAGACGTGTGGCGTTCGAGGTGTCGGTGGTGTTTGTTGTGGTGGATTTGGAGGGTTGGGACGATGGGCCGCGGGCATCTGAGTTGGCGGCGAAGCTGCCGCCTGAGTTGATGGACTCGGCGGCGAGAGAGTCGGAGAGGACTGTGCCGGGGTTTTCGTTCTTGGTTGTGCCGGTTGGGACCTGGGTGGTGGGTTAGTATGGTGTAAGAGAGAGATATTGGTTGGCGTGTCAATTGACTCACTCTTGGGTTGTCGCTGTAAGACATTCTTGGGGTGGTGATCTGGAAAGGTCGGAGAAGTGTGTGTGATGGTCTGTGTCGATCTGCGTTGGTTTGGATGGTCGGAGCAGAGTTGAAGAGAAGCAGGTACAGAGAGCAGCAAAAGCTCGAGTATATCAAGCTACCTTTGGTCTACTGATGCGCGCATGATGTCAGGACCCTTAATAGAAGAGAGAGGCACATGCATGCCACCCGATGATGAGCACTTGCAACATTGATGGTGGGGTCTCCGTTTCAGCTCGCGCCTCAGGATTGTCACCATACAAACTGGCGTTGATGCAATCGATTACATGTCTGGGCGAACATGGGCAGGCTGTATGATGTATGACTCGTGACTGAACGATAGCGCCAGTGTCTTTGCCAGGGACGCAATAGCTCGATCTGGAAAGAGGGCACGAGCGCAGTAGGATTCAAGGGTCGACTACGGTAGAGGTCAGCTTCAATGGCAGACCCTGCTGTTTTCTGCCAGAAATCAAGACGCATGTTCAGTGGCAGAGTATTTTCATCGTCGTGAGTCCTCCACTCAGTAGAGAATCTCGAGCTATCTAGTACATCTACAGGCACTCTTATCCGAGCAACACAACCAAGCCGTTACAACGGCTACTCTATGGTCGTGCGCGCGTGGTGGCACATTCTGCGTGCCGTCGTGATACAAGCGTATAGTCATGCCTCGTGCTGTCTACCATCTCTCTGTGATCTCTGGGTTCCGCGCCATCGCATCTCAAGCTTACTTGCTGGTTGGATCGTTCTTGTGTGGGTAGCCGTAGTCCTTATTAGTGGTGTCGGCCAGACCCTGCACGTGCTTCTTCTCGCGTGTGACGGCATCGTTTGGAAGACCGCCCTCGATCGTGCCGCGGCCGACGTCTGGGGAGAAGTGTTAGCTCTCATTTAACATACACGGGGGATGGTAGGTTGCAGGTGGTGAGGCTCATGCCATCGCCACGAACGTCGTGTAACCACTGAAAGCAATCCTGAGGCGTAGGACGCACCTTGGCCTTGAATGTTGCCGCCAGTGACGGATGGGTCTTCCCGCGCGGCGCTACCACCTGTTGCCGGCTCGCGGAGACCATCTGCACCCTTCGAGTCACCCTGGCCGCCTGACAGGCTGCCAGAGCCAACGTTGACAGTTCGTGCGTCGGCGCTGTTGAAGTCGGATGCCTGCGGGGGCTGCTCTGGGAGCGGGAGGTTGCGTTGACGCTCAGCAATGACCTCATCCTTGTTCTGGTTGCCCTTATCGACAATGGACTAAAGGAACATAATTAGCCAAAGCTATTGGAGGATATGATCAATGGTATATCTCACCTGAAGGCCTGCGGCATATGAGTCTGCCGGAATGTCTCCGCCAACAGCTCTAGATGTCTGCTGCTCGACCTTGCGGACGTCCTCCTTGGTTACGTGGAAAGTTTGGTCAGACATGATTGATGTTGCTGGTGTGTGTGTGTATGTGGGTGGGAGTGCTTGGGTTCGTATTTGGCGGGTGTAAGCTTAGTACAGAGTGTTTGGGAGTGTTCGTGTGAGGTAGTCAGTACCAGAGAAGAAGTAGTAGAGCTTGAAATATGTGTGGCCTCTTCACTCACAATTTCAGCCTTAGCAGTTGCGTCATGGCTGGTCATATTGGTACCTGCATCTGAACATCATTTTAGCGGGCATCCATGTCACAGATGTTGCTAGCTGATTGCCATGTGATCCATGCTTTGCAAGCCCCACCTGTCCCACCAACGGGCGACCTCTGCGTCGGGTCTTCCGCACTCTCGCTGAATCGTCCGCGATTGCCTGTAAATTAGGATACGCCGACAAGTTCTCCAAACATCCTCCATCAAGCCGAGTCATCTGTCATGGCGGAGCTGACGACCACCACCAAGCTGGAGCCCGACTCGCAGCTATTGCTCGACCAGCCACTGCTCCGACTGCCGCACGAACTGCTCCGCAAGAACCTGAAGACGGCCCAGCGCCACATCGAACAGGCGAACAAGAACATCACCAAGGATGTGCAGGCCGCAGTCAGCCAGGAGCCAGATCAAGCATTGGCGTCGCTGAATGCCACTCTCGCCAAGGCCCAGAACCTGAAGCGGAAGCTTGAGCAACTCTGCGAGGAAGAGCAGAACCTCCAACGACAACAGCGGTTGCGCATCGAGCATCTACAGCGATTACACGAGATTCCGAGTCTTGCCGATGTCAAGTACGATACCTGGGCACACACTAGGCTGGACCGACTGCTCGTCGACTATCTCCTGAGGCAGGGCTACACGGAATCCGCCAGAGAACTTGCCCACGAGAAGAACATCCAAGACCTGGTCGATGTCGATGTATTCGAAGAATGTCGGAGAATCGAGAAGAGCTTGCTGGAGGGCAGGACGAAGGAGTGTCTATCATGGTGCAACGAGAACAAGCAGCCGCTGAAGAAGATTAACAGTAACCTGGAGCTGGAACTACGGTTACAGGAGTTCATTGAGCTCGCTAGGAGCGGGGACCTGAAGAACCAGGTAGAGGCTATCGTTCATGCCAGGAAACACCTATCGAATGGACAAGATACCGAGTTCGGCTTGCGAGCTGGTGGTCTACTTGCACATCCGCCAGACACACTTGTCGAACCATATAAGGTGAGTGAGTCATCCTGTGTCTGTCGTGCATCTGGAAAGCTAACATACTTGCAGCTCATGTACAGTCCCGAGCGTTATACTCATCTCGCCCATCAATTCATCAGAACGCATCACGAACTCTTCGCTCTTCCCGCACAACCACTTCTTCACATCGCTCTTTCGGCCGGCTTGTCAGCGCTAAAGACGCCCAGTTGTCACTCACAATATGCTCTACAGGCAAATGCAAATACCGGAGCACCCGTCTGCCCCATCTGCAGCACAGAGTTGAACGACCTGGCCAGAAACGTGCCTTATGCGCATCACACCAAGAGTTACATGGAGGATGATCCTGTTGTGCTACCGAACGGCCGCGTCTTTGGAAGAGATAGACTGAAGAGGCTGAACGAGAAGCTAGGCACGCAGTCTGGAAAGATTCGTGATCCGACCGATCTTGAGAGTGAGTGGGATGAGAAAGAGCTCAAGAAGGTCTACATTTCGTAGCTCTCGAAGGCAATGCTATCTTAGCACCCTTGTGTGCTTGCCACATGGTCATGCCCAAAGCTGAGAAGTCAGAAAGACATCCTCATATCATGAAACAGCGTCGCTACGATTCCTAGACACCCGACTACTCGAAGGCATCAAAGAGCACGCCGTCGGACGCCGACACAACTCACTGCCTAAGCATTCCACCCACCAGCACCAGGCTGACCAAACTTCGTTCGGTCACCAAGACCAAGCCTCTCATACTCCTCCTTCCGCCTCTGCTTCTCGAGCTCCTTGGTCTTTGCTCTCTCGAAATCGTTCTCATCGCTAGGGAGCCTTTCGTTTCCGCTGCCGGAGATTTTCGCTCGTGCTTTGTCGACGACTTTGCTGAAGAGGGGTCTGGAGTCGGAGTCGGTCGCGCTTGAGCTTGAGGTCTGGTTGCTTGAGGTTGTGGAAGTGGAGGAGACTGTGGAGGCAGGCATGGTCGACGTGGGTGGTTTGGTAGGTTGAAGAGTGAGGACGGTGAGGACGGTGTTCTGGATTGAAAGTGGGGATGAGGAGGTATGCGGCTGCTTGTTGCGGACTTCTGAGTACTCGACTTATGTGCGGCGAGGAATCAGAGTTCACTCGAGTCGTGAGAGTCGAGTCGACCGCTATGCGAATGCGATGGTTTGCAGGTGCAAGGTCAGGGTGTAGGTGAGTCAGTTGCAGGGTAGATGAGGCTGTGATTGAGGCTGTCTTGAAGATTGGCGAGGGAGATGAATGTGAAAGATAGTTGTATGTCAAGAGGAGGCTGTGCCCTTTCTATATAGCATTGACTCAGAGACCACTCTATATCTACCATCACATCACACCGAGCGCCGGAGAAAACAACCACTCCTCAAAAAGCCAATGGCACAATGAAAGCTCTACCAAAGCAACGATCCTTCAACCGCTTGATGCTCATGAGTTACACGACCCTGTGGCGCATTCACCGCACAGCTACCACCTGGGCATTGTCTTGTGGACTAATCCATGGGCCATACACCGAGCCAGAGAAAGGTGGTGCCTAAGGAAGGAGCGGTGAATCCTGGTAGGAATGCATATAAGATGTCAGCACATTCCATGTAGGTCGTGAAAAGCGAACTCCGATGTCTAGGCATCGATATGGCGCGCGGTGTCGTGCTTGAGGAGCTGTTAGGGCTGAGGCGCTTGTGGTCCTTGCGGAGCTCGGAGCTTATAAGAGCGTCGAATGTGATTGCCTGAGTAGAGATCGGGTGATGACCAAGAGAAGGCGAGCTGCGATGTTACTTTGGTGCCTGTACAGATTGTGAGGTTGTGTTTTCCCGAAGCTTTCATGACTATGCTGATGTATGTGGTGAAATGTGAGATACATAATGAAGTTTGATGTGAAAACTGTCGAACGAGGTCGGCTGACAGACGGCATGTCTTGGCAGCGCTACGATTCCTGCTGATACAGCACGTCTATAGCTTCGATCCAGCAGACGCACGCTCAAGGTCCTTCATGTCCCTCTTGGGCTCTGTCCTCTCATGCGCGCCTCGCCACGACTGTCCTGGATCCTTCCAACCCCAAGCTCGATCTTTCTCTTCGCCGTTCCCCTGGCCGTTCAAAACGTTGACCATATACTTTCCAATGATAGGTAAGAACTTATACCCGTGGAACGACCCACCAGTGGCGAGGTATAGATTCCCAAGCTTCGGATGGGGGTGCTTCGAGAGCAGCCAGTCTTGAGTTGGAGTTCGCGCGTCCCAGCAGATCCGCCAATAGTCTGCAGGCTTTGATCTCGCAAATGATGGCATCACTTTTGACGACATGGTCGCTTCTGTCTCACGCTTCAGTGTCTCTGGCACGATGCGTTGGTCTCGTTCTGGCGGCGCAGATATCCTACGGCCTGATGGTGTTGTGACGATGTTGGTAAACGTTTTGGCGTTCGTGTACTTCAGCAGGCGGTTCTCTGCTGGCGGCGGGATGACCTCGCCATGCTCTCCGTATACTACTACAGGCATTTCTGATAGCTGCTCCATCTCCTGCTCGGACATTTTGTAGTGTGCGACGCCTACGCCTGCCGCTGTGGCTTGACGCTCGACTCTGTCTGCTTCCGCGATGTTGAGCTCATCCTCGAGTGGAGAGAGAAACAGGCTTGTCCAAGCGCCAGCGGCAAGCACAGTCTTGTCGGCACGTATGATATCGCCACCTGCAGTGCGCACGCCTGCAGCTTTGCCAGAATCCAGCAGAACGCGGTCTACACCACCAATGACATGATTGACACCACGCTCGATAGCAGCTTGCATGATGCTTCTCGTGGCAGCAGCAGCATCGCACCATCCGGCCTCAGGATTCCAGTACGCCGATTTGTAGCCTTTCGTGTCAGTGCCCTTCATGATGCCCCTCCAATGGTCACCTAGCTCGCCGAGTGGGACGTCTTTGGTAGGATCGTGGCCACGATCACGAAAGACTTTTCGAATCCTGTCGGCTAGGTCGCTGTCATCTGTGTCCAGCATGATCCAACCCGTGCGGTGGTAGTGATGCTTCAGCTCCGGCCATTCGGACCATGCTTTCATGGCCTCGTAGGCGAGCTCCGTGTAGAAAGGACTTGAGTAATCAGCACGAATGATCTTGTTGATATCTGTGCTTGCAGCTGGGTCAGGTGGTGCTGGAGCACGGTCTATGACTGTGATCTTGGATGCGTCTTTGTACTGCAGGGAGAGGTGGTAAGCTGTCGAGGCGCCGAAGACGCCGGCGCCTACGATCAGGATTGAGTGTTCTGAGGTGGTAGACATATCAAGGTAATCAATGTAGAGTGGTAGGCGCTTCGGACAAAAGACCGTCATGAAAGATACTTAGCATCACGGCCTATTGTTGACGTGATAGGCCGTCTAGGGCGATCCCGAAGAGCTGCGAGCAAGCTAGGATGTGATGCGGATAGGTGCTTTACATGGTTCCATGCCTGGACAGGGAACATGTCCACCAGAACAAGTCGCGAGGTGTGATGGTCGTTGGGCAATTCGTGGAAGAGACGGACGAGCAGGTAGTTGTAACAAAAGTACCAGTATATTGTGTAATGAATACACTTTCGACATCTTCGCTCGAAGCACGCTTGGCACGCTGCTCAATGAGCTAAGAGTGAAGGCCGGCTCGAGAGTAAAAGTCGTGGGATACGATCACATGCCTTCGCGTCGCGTAGTTTCGTCGACGCGTTCGATAGGTTCTTTCTCTCTCTCTTTTCTGATTCATCATCAACATCATCGTGGCGCGACACCCTTTCGTCGCACAATCTACTATGAAGAGAAGACGACTCGTCGGCAGTACAAGTTGGCAAAATGCCGACGAAGGTCCTGTGCGTGGCGGAAAAGCCTTCAATTGCAAAGGCAGTTGCCAATCATCTGTCTGGCAACGAGCGGGCACAACCTCGAAACATTGCAGGCAACGTGTTCATCAAAAACTACGAGTTCCAGTACACTTTCCCTCAGTGGGGACCCTGCGATGTGACCATGACCTCGGTCACGGGCCATATGATGGAGCAGGACTTCGACAACCAACATCGTGGATGGTACTCCTGCGACCCATCTGCTCTATTTGATGCGCGTATCGAGACTTCTGTGAAGGACCAAAGTAAGGCAATCGCGAAGAACATCGAGACTCGAGCACGATATGCGCAGTACCTCTACATCTGGACCGACTGTGACAGAGAAGGTGAGAACATAGGAGTCGAGATCCGAGAAGCTGCGGCCAGGATCAAACCTGATCTCAAGCAGCCTGGTCGTACAGTTCGAGCTCGATTCTCAAACATCGAGCGAGCGCATGTGATCAACGCAGCCAGGAATCCTGTGCCTTTGGATGAAGCACAAGCCAATGCTGTATTCGCAAGAATGGAGATTGATCTGCGCATCGGAGCCTGCTTCACTCGCAATTTGAGCTTCACTGTGCAGCCAGTCATCGAAAAGCGCGAGACCATCAGCTACGGCAGCTGCCAGTTCCCAACCCTTGGTTTCGTGGTCGAACGTTACCTTCGCGTCCGCAACTTCGTGCCGGAGACGTTCTGGGGTATCAAAGTGATGCATGAGAAGGAAGGCATCAGAGTCAATTTCAAATGGTCACGCAATCACCTCTTTGATCGGATGGTCGTGGTCATCCTATTCGAGAGATGCTTGACCACACGTACAGCCAGAGTGACAAAGGTTCAAACGAAGCCCACCAGCAAGTGGAAGCCATTACCTTTGACAACGGTTGAACTCCAGAAGTGCGGCAGCAGATTCTTGCGCATGGACAGCCAAACCATCATGAATGTCGCTGAAAAGCTGTATCAGTCTGGTTGGATCAGTTATCCTAGAACTGAAACAGATCAATACGATCGTGGCATGAACCTCCAAGCTCTGGTGCAGAAGCAGACACAAAGCCAGACCTGGGGTCCTTTCGCACAGGGATTGGCCAACGGCGGCTTCTCGTGGCCTCGAATGGGCCGCAACAACGACAAAGCTCATCCTCCAATCCATCCGGTCAACTTCGTGGATCCAACTGTACTCAATCAGCAGGAGCAGCGAGTGTACGAGTTTGTGGTCCGCCGCTTTCTTGCTTGTTGCAGTGAGGATGCTCGTGGATCCAAGACGGAGATCAGTATACTGTACGGCTGCGAGACGTTCAACGCTTCTGGCTTGACGGTACTTCAACGCAACTATCTCGACGTTTATCCTTACGATAAGTGGACCAGTACTCAAGAATTACCGAACTTTGAGGAAGGTGAGACTTTCGTACCTACAGAAGCCCAGATCCATGAAGGTCAGACCAGCCCCCCCGGCTATCTGACAGAACCTGAACTGATCGCCCTCATGGACACCAATGGCATCGGCACAGATGCAACGATGGCAGAGCACATTGCTAAGATCAAGGAGCGAGAGTATGTCGGCACCAGAGCTCGGACAAGACAACCTCGCAACAATGATGACGCGCCATCAGACATCGACGATGACATCGATGATCAGCCAACTGCACGTGGTCGTGGCCGTGGACGCGGAAGAGGCCGTGGTCGAGGTCGTGGAGGCGGCAACAATCGCGGAAATGGAGGAACGAATGGTGTTCAGGAGTTCATTCCAACGACTCTGGGCATTGCTCTCATAGAAGGCTTCGAGAACATGGGCTTCAATGTCAGCCTCGCGAAGCCGTTTCTCCGCAAGGAGATGGAGCTCAAGATGAAGGCCATTTGTGAAGGTCGGAAGACTCGTGCTGAGGTCGTTCATGAGACGGTCGAGCAATATCGAGCTGTGTACATGCGGACGCAGCAGAGGCTGGAAGTGCTCCGACAGGCAGTTCGAAAGTACGTCCTTGGCCAGGAAGTTGCTTGAGCTGGCTTGGAACATCAATCGTTCTCGTTGCTGGTTGCAGTCTCATCATCGGCGACCCCGTCGTGCTCAGTCGCAGTATGTGCCGTGATGGGAGTAGCTGTCTCTGAAGACACTGCACCTTTCAAAGAGGATGCCTCGAACTTCGCAAAGATATTGGAAGCATCCACCGTGTGGACGCTGACCTCTGAATGTCTAGCGATCTAGTCAATGACTCATCGAGGAGTGCGTTACCTTGCAAGAGTTCCACCACATGCGTGCACCATTTCAGCCGCATAGTACCACTCCGGCGCTTGTACCACTGAGATGCAGAGTAAAGAGGACCACCGCAAGCGAGGACTCCAGCAAACCCATGGTTGCCACTGACGGGATACGCTATGCTTTGGCCTAAAGACGCGGCACACTCGTCTACTGCAGCATCAAGAGTTGCATCTTGGTTTGAGGTTCTGTGTAAAGGGATGCGGGCTCAATCGAGCAATATCCTCGATCGACTGCCGCAGAAGGATCAGAACCGGACATAGTTGTGGCTCGTGGCGTTCAGATGTGAGGGAACCTCCAGCGACTCCGGGAGAACGTACTCCAGGGCGCCACAGTTGTCTTGAAAGTTCCGATATGTCGACGTTGCAACAAGATGATGAGGCGTAAGGCTCCCGTGCGACCACTTGTACAGATCGACAAGCCACGTATCACGACTCCTCGTTAGTAAACGAAGACACGAACCGGTGTTTGGCTCCAACTCACATCTGCAAATCCCGTTCCAGGCTGACCATCGTATCCAACAACCCCAGCAAGGACCCTGCTCCCTCACCTTTCTAGCCAGCACCATATCAGCCTCCTGCACCAACACCCCAACCTTCAGTGCCAAATTCCCATCCCTCACAGCAATCGATCCGTTCCCACTGGCAGCATCGTCAATTTCTTATTCGCGAGAAACGACGCTCGCCTCTTCAAGAAGCTCTCCATGATACTCTCCTGTCGAATGCGATGCAACAAGCCATGAGCAAACGGACTCTGTATACTGTGCGGTCCCCTCAACTCCAAAACCCACCTTCCACCTCCATTCTCCGAAATTATCGTATACACCTCGCAATGCCCCAAGGTATTCGCCACCCCCAGGATACAATCATCATGCGCAGCGTTCGATTTCTGCACTTCCTCCTGCATGCACTTCGACGCAGCGAGGTGACGAGTTCGGCCTTCGAGGACGAGTCGTTAGTCTTTGTAGCGGGTCCACAGATGTATTAGGCACAGGGTATCACGGGAGGTTTTCACAGGGTCAGAGAGGGGCGAGAGCCATTGGAAGACGTGCAGGGCCGCCTTTGAGGAGTTGAGGACGCCAGTGGACCCGTAGGTCGAGGTGGTCTTGAGCCCATCCCACTTCGATTGCAGGCTCCGAACGCCTAAGGTGGAGATGGAGGTCATTGTTGACCAGAAGGTAAGTTCATGTTGAGCGCGGAAGGACTCGTCTGGGCGTTCTTTGGTGGGTGGGCGGTAGCCAGGGCCCAGGGCAGGTCGGGATGTTGAACGGACAGTTGTGTTGCCGTGACTTGGACCGGTGAGATGCAGTGCACTGACTCGATTGTGATTGTCTGTACGGCAGGAACGCTTCGTGCTTCATTGTGAGCGCCATGTCAGCTCTCCACTCCACCATGAAGCGTTCCTATCGGAGTCAAGGTGTGCAGCATATGGAAGTATCGTTGGGAGCCGAGTTGCAGTATGCATTGGGTTGCAAAGTGGCATATTGACAACGACTGCAGCGGCAACGAAAGGTGGAAGTCATGCGGCTGTGCTCTGGTAGCGATATAAGCGAGCTGTGTAAGCAAGAGGAAGAATAGAGTCGAAGTGATCGGCAGTCTGCTTGGCACGAGCAGACGTATGTAGCTCCCTTCTGACTTTCAATAAAACTGCGATGACCGCCTATGCAGGACCCAGATAAGAGCCATACCGAAAATCCGCTCCGCCCTCTGAAGTAGCATAATCCGAGGGTCGCCGTACTACGGTCCACGAGATGCAGACTTGTACTTATCTCTGCAAACGGTGCAAACGATCAACCGGCAACCAATGCAGTCCCATGCCTTCTTCGCAGCTTCTGGTTGTTCTTTGGGTCGGTTCTTGGCTCCTGGTCTGGTTATGGGTGGGGCTGGCTGTAGCGACTTAAAGCAGCGGTTGCACTCCAGATAGGCGAAGTCTCCATGGTTAAGCCCATCTGATGGCGCTGTGAAGTCCGTCCATGTGTGTTCACACGACCATACTTGGACTGGTGGCTCTTCCGGCTCCTCGCCAAAGTCGTATCCAGCCCCTTCCCAGCGGATCGAGCCTCCGGCATCCAGATTGACGGCCTGGACGACATTGACCTGCAGAAAGTGTTAGTTCACAGTTTGGTGGGTTCTGGCACCATGAAATACTCACCGATTGTGCAGGTGGCTGCTGTGGTGGCTCATTGTTAGGCGCGTGAGGTCCTGCATTAAGCATGTGAGTGTCGCCATTGTTGCTATCCACAGCTCCATCGCCATCACTTTCCTCCTCTTCCCCGTCCTCGTCTTCATCGTCTTCCTCATCGCCAAGCTCAGCATCACCTGTTGCCGTATCAGTACATGTAGGCAAAGCAGGCGTCTGAGTAACACGATGATCGCTCGCCCTACTTACCAGGACCGCCACAGTCTCCTATGCACTCATCTAAACTTCTCAAACACCACCAGCAAAAATGAGCACCACAGTTGCATTGCATATGACTGCATCCGTACATGCGCCGTATTCCGTGCTTGCACCGTGGACACCTCTTGTAGCCAAATTGTCGTAGCATGGCGACTTCGTGGTCATCAGCAGATGTGTCGCATGGGCCCTTGTCGCGATGCTCGATTTGCTTGCAAGACGTGCATATCGCAACATGGCACGTGGGACATGCGAAGATGTCGTGTTGCACGGCCTTGCGTACTCCACTTAGCTGATCGGCGGTGGAAGAGAGCGCCTATCGCGTGTCAGCGGATGCAGTTCTGTATGGTGGTCCCTTCGCAGGGACGTTGCTCATACCTCGAGATAAGTCGCCAAGAGCTTTGTGGCTGCTTGAGACACTGGGTGTTGAGGGCCGTTGTAGCGTTTGGTATTAGCAAACAGCAGAGACATGTCTTTTGACAGATCTGCTAACGATGTGTACACATCTTCATCGATCTTCTGCTGTATGCGCTGAAGGTGGATCGGTTTTGGGACGCGCATGGTGTAGTCTGGCAGCTCGATAGTGTGCATATCGCTGCGGAAGAACCTGGCGTCTGGGCTTGTGTCGATTTTCTGAAAAATAGCTTTCATGACATGCTGCTTGGACGGCGCAGCTTCTATGATCAACCCATTTCTTGGTATCTTGCTGTGTACACGTTAGCATGCGGCATCGAAAACTGGTCCGTGAAGCCTACGTCTCGGAGATGAATGCAGAGCACGTCTTGGACGGGCAGTACACTTTCTCAACCGCCAGCCATTCTTCGAACTTGAGCCGGAATGCTTTCAGCCTCTCGAAAGGGAACCGCGGCCGCACAGTGTAAAGCTGAATGAGAGTGCAACTACAAGCGTGTGTCGTTAGTGATACACTTACTTGATTGAGAAGGCATGTGAGCATACCATTTTGGGGGAAATCTGGACTGGTCGTATAAGGAGGCATCAAACATGTCGAGCAGACATCCGCGACAGTAGTTCGCAGGACACGAGCGACAAGCCCGAATCAACGACTTGGCTGGTTCGCAGCAGATTGTGCATCTCGGCGTTGCGGTGGCGTGTGGTGCGACAGGAGGTTGAGTGGGGACAGCTGCGTATGTTGGCGGTAATAAATGGTCAGCCATGAGAGAAGGTCCGTTGGTAGCGATAGAGCGTTGCTGCGCGAAGGATGATGTTTCGTGGGCACGAAGTGCATCAGGTCTGGCTGATGCCTCAGGTCTGGCTGATGCCTCAGGTCTGGCTGATGCCTACATGTAGATGCGTGATTCACGAGCGCTTGAATCTCTGTCGAGAAGCTAAGGCCAAAGTGAGTGCATCACTCACAGATGTCTCATCTGGTCTTGCCAAAGTACAGGGCCACGATATGCAGACATCCGAAGGGAAGGCGCATCCTGCCTCGCCTTGAGTAACAACATAATATAGCCATCTAACGGCATCGACAGCAGGGGTGCAGAACACACGATAGACGTAGGAGGATACTGTCCACAGCGGTCGTTCCTCGATACTGTGGCCATGAGCAGTACAGTACATGCGACCGCCACACCAGCATGAAGCGAGGAGGAAGGTGAGATCAGATCACAACCGCACAACCCCTGTCGAGGGCTCCAGGCTAAATTCGGATCATGTTCCGAAGCCCTGTGCAGGGGTCACTGCTACAGTATCCATATGCACAATGTACTTGGGGAACTTGCGAGTCGTGCCCTCTGGGAAAGAGGCTGCGCTGCAGGTGGTAGTTGCGAGACAAGATAGCACGACGAGTCCGCATCCAGATGACTGAGCTGCAATAGCCCTCGTGACGGCTGGCTGGCTGCATGTGACCAGGCAGATATCGATTCCCAGTACAGACCCGGCCTCTGCGTGCACTCGAGCCTCATGCGCCCCATCAATAACCATGCCCTCGACCAAGTCCTGGTATGCGCGAGCATCCTCAAGCAAGGCGCGGCTGTCGAACTCCAGCCACGAGCTTCCAAGATGGCGATCGCCTTCGCCTTCTGCTTCGATCATTCCACCACCGATTGTACACAGCATTGCCCAGCTGCCTAGTAATGCCCCAGCACAGTCGATGGTCATCGAGCGACCGTCGCCCTTTGAAGAACGTCAACACGAGCTGGAGGCAGACCTGCAATTCTTGCTTGATGCGCAAGCTGAGGGATTGATCAGTGGACTAGAGGGCGGCGCTAGAGACGACCGCAGCTCGACAGGCAGCACCACCCCGACGGTGCAAAGCGTCAGGAGTTCATCAGCGAGGCGCACGCGTAAAACTCCTCATCGTCAGCCAGGCCTGCGAAGTGCACGAAAGGGCATTTACAACGCCATACAAGCTCTGTCAGCGCTGAAGGACGACGAAATACAAGATGTCGATTCCAAATTGCAAGAGCACCAGAGGACACTTGCGCAGATAGACGAGTGGGAAGCCAAACGAAAAGGGTTGAGAGAGGCATCCGACACCGTCGATTCGACCGGAGACACAGTCAGAGTACAACGGCTGAAGCAAGAAGCGGACACGCTTCAGGCAGAGATCAACGCGGTTGAGCTCCAGCTCATGGAGATGAAGTCGAGGCAGCGCAAATTGCTCAAGCAAGCTGCAGCAGTAGAGAACTCGGTCCAGGCCAGGGTGGCATCATACACATCGAGCTTGCAACTGCTGGAGGAAGAGGTGCAGAAATTCTTGAATGTCAAGCCAAACATTCGCGAAGAACGACCGGCATCGTCGGGTGGATGGCAGTCCATGTGGCAGCTTCCACCGAAGCGAAGAAATCTGGATATGGCAAAGCGACACTGGACTGAGCAGAGACAACTCACTACGGACAGACGCAATCAACATGAACGGGAGAAAGCAGCGCTGACGGAGGGAGCTCAGCTGTGGAAGGAGACGGTGACTCAGGTAACAGAGTTTGAAAGACAACTTCGAGCCGAGATGGCAAGCTTACGGCCTGTCTCGCCTGAGTCACCGTCAGCTTGGGACGATACGTCAGCTTCCAAGCCAGTCGATCAATCTCAGCAGCTGAAAGAAATAGTAGAGAAGATGCGAGCCGTAATTTCATCCGTAGAAGCCAAGCTCCAGAGAGCGGACGACAATCGATGGACGCTACTAATGGCTGCAATTGGGGCTGAGCTGGACGCATTGAAACGTGGCAAAGACATTCTTGCTGGTGTACTTGGTGTCATGGAACCTGACTTGGTGGATACCAATGGGCGAGATGCGCAGCGAGATAGCCCTGGTGAGGAGATTCGTGATCTGGACAAAAGCTTCGAGACGGCACGATTTGATGAGCAGGGAAGTGCACAGCGCCAGCAAGAGGAGGGAGATGACGACCACGACGAGCCAGACCCCGAGCTCTTGTTCTCGCGGCAAGACATAGATAATGAGTGAATCAAGACGACTTCGCGAGTATTTTCGTGCCATCCATTCCCTCGATCGTACCGGTACGTACCGTACTTACCTTCCTCCGGCAAATCTTGCGCACTGACCAGCATCGGGTCGAGCCGCGTTGCTCCGAACCTCGTTCAAAGCTCCTTCCTGTGAAGGTGGAAGGCATTGACGAACAGCACGCACACCAACCGCCACAATGAACTCCCTCCGTGTCGCCCGAAGTGCCCTCAGAGCCCGTCCATCTACCTTCAGGACCGCCCAGCCGCTGCTGAAGCGCACATACGCCGATGTCGCGCCCGACAAGATCCAGTTGACTCTGGCTCTGCCGCATCAGGTACGTCGATGGCTCCCCTGGGGAGAGCGAAGCTGCGCAGATCATTCTACGGAGAGAATCGGATAGAGATGAGGTGTATCCAGGAGTGCTGACACGTGCGCGCAGGCCATCTACAAGTCGCAGGATGTGTATGTTGCGCAACACCCACCCAGAACCGAAGAATTACCGAGCACGAACGATGTTGCGACACGAAGAGGGGAAAGAGCGCAGAGGACTGACGATATCGTAGTGTACAAGTGAACATCCCAGCCGAGTCGGGAGAGATGGGTGTTCTCGCCAGCCACGTTCCTTCCATCGAGCAGCTCAAGCCAGGTCTGGTTGAGGCCATTGAAGAGAGCGGTGGCAGCAAGCAATTCTTCTGTACGTTCACATCCATCTACTTGGGGAAGAGAGGGAAAGTGTGGAGAAGAGGTTATACGACATAGGGGAAAACCCACGTCTTGGATTCAAGCCAGGACAAAGACCTGCAACGGCTGATACATCTGCCTACAGTGTCCGGTGGTTTCGCGACCGTTCAGCCAGGCTCGATCCTGAGCATCAACGCTGTGGAGGGATACCCACTCGAGGACTTCAGCGCAGACGTAAGTACAGAGGGACATGCCAATGCTTGCGCAGGGCTGGAGACTAATGCGCGCGATCAGGCCGTGAGAAACCAGATCTCCGAGGCGCAAAAGATTGCCGCCGGCGGTGGTAGCGAGCAGGATATTGCTGAGGCCAAGATTGAGCTTGAGGTGCGTATGACAGAGCATATTGCATATGTGAGAGCTCTTGCTAACAATCATAAAGGTTCTCGAGAGTCTGCAAGCCAACCTGAAGTAGAGATTGCGCATGTACATATTGTATACCGTCAGCAGCCTTTCGAGCATCACGGTCGAGCAAGTAGCGATGCAATAGACTGAGCCGTTGCAGCTTCCGTTTCTGTTCTGGTAATGATCCGAAGACCACACTTTCCGTCCAATGGACACCGACAATCCTGCCACCATTCGGCACTCCAAGCTTGCACTTCAAATCACCGTCACATCCTGAGGCCTTCTTCAAGACAACACTGTGGGACCTGATTCCCGTTGAATATACTCAATCGCAACCCTTCGTTTAAAATATTCAATTCTCTCCATGTAACAGCACCCACCACCGCTTCTGGCGGAGTGCATGCTATATGGTTTCCTTCCCAACCGAGACCGATCGCCTTTCCCCTTCTCTGAGTTGCGGTGATGGCGATGCCGCAGTCCAAGCTCGTGAGTAGCACCATCATGGCTTCTACTTCTTCGCTGACGTACTCGTCTAGCGCCGAGTCTTATCTCGTGCAACCCTAAAGAAGTCCAAATCTATCGCGAATCCGGGTCGTTCGAAGTCGACGACAACGGCACCCAACGGTCTTGGCGATGTACAGTCGTCAGTGACCGAGAGCGACGCCACAGCGAACACGAACGAGGGCATGGACAGGGATCCCATAGCTGCTTCACTGCGTCGATCTGGAAGAGCTCGGGCAGACTCTATCAAGAAATTGTTCAAGAGCAAATCGGCAGCTTCGTTGGCGCCTTCGATACCATCCACCGTGAACAGCGAGGTGGACGACGACTTCGCAAGGCGCCGGAAGCAGGACGAGAGGTCATATGCCTCACATTCGGATGCCAAGGACTCTGTCTATCCAGAATCCAAAGGCCGCCATGCGAAGTACACTCCCCGCAAGCGACGGGACTCAAATACGTCAACAATGAAACCGCACTCCGCGGAAGAGGAGTGGGGAGCGTACCGTCGGATCACCAGAACAGAGAAAATGCATTTGCTTTGGACGGACCACAAGAGACAGCGAAGTCGCAAGAGCCAACGCAAGCAGGAACGCAAATTGGCCCGAATACAGACTCAGGAGGAAGGAAAGCGGCAAGCTCACTCTCAGTAGCAGACCGTATCCTTGGCTTCGAGCGGAAAGGCACACACAGCGAGCTGCCTAAGCCTGTCAAGCGACACCGACACTCCAAAGCTGTGTACGACGAGGATGCTGCAGAAGACTCACCCGGCAAGGAGAAGGAATCGTTGCCGATCGTATTTCCTCTCCATGTGAGGAAATTTCAGAGGAGGGACAGTAAGGCGGCAGCAATGATACAGAAACCAGGAACACCACTTTATCAATCTCAGCCGGACGACAACCCTCCCATTCACCACCCAGCCCCACAGCGCTCTATACCTGCGCTCAAGACACCTCCCGGAACGCCTCCGCCTACGGAGGCTACGGTGAGCGTGGCGAAGACGGCGCTGCAGCAGGCGAACCAACAGGCAAGTACCGCGAAACCTACGCTGGAGCAAGCAAGTGAGCAGAAAGAGCGCCCTTCTGGTATGAAGGCCGAGCCGGCAACCCTGGACAGCCAGACGTTGCAGCTGAGAGAATCCAAAAGCAATAAAGTGACTGAGCGGCAACGAGAGCTCGAAGCACTGGCGGCGAATAACGCTACCGGAGGCCCTCTGCAAAGGAGCAACACTCAGCCAAAGAGACAGGATTCCCAAGCTGCCATACCAACGTCACGAATCAATCCGTTCGTCCACTTCCATGGTACACGAGGCTACTGTGTCCGTCATGGCCGCAAAGCCGGCCAACGAAGTCCCCAGGACACTCGATCGACGAAAGACATGTTCGAACGTGGCAGAAATGGTATGTTGATACCTGTTGGGCTTCCAGCACGACGACAGATGGAAGCCACCAGTCCTTGGGTGTACACTGGAAGTTGCAGCAAGCTGACGTGCTTCATAGACGATACTCAATCAAGTGCTGATGCTTGCCCGGACTGTGTGGCGGAGCTGAATATCAAAAGGAAAGAGCTGGTAGACAGAGGAGATTTTGGAAGGGAGAGTCTGACAGCGAAGGAGTTTAGAGGATGCGGCCGTGAAACGAAGCAGGACGGAGAGCCCGCGCTGAGTGCCACGCGAAAGGAAACATCGTCACCACAGCAGCCACATCAAGGACCGGCAGATCAGCAGAGGGACGAAGCAACCAGAGCGGCTGAACATCAATCGGTAGAGGTTATTAATCATGGCAAGTCAGACATTAAGAACAGCGGAAGGATGCCCATTGAAGGGGGGCCCGCGGCTGCCAAGGGGCAACAGGAAACATCTCAGCAAACGGGTGACGCAACAAAGGCAGCCGAAAATCACTCTGCCCAGGTTGTTGATAATGGCAAGTCAGACATTAGGAACAGCAGGAAAATACTCATCCAAGGAGGACCAAAGCCTGCCAAAGGACACGAAGAATCAACTCAGCACAAGGACGAGGCATTGAAAGAAGTTGCATATGACCAGCCACAGATCATCAATCGTTGCAACTTAGGCGTCCAGCAGGTTGACAATCTGTCCATTGAGGAAGGGCCAGCGACTGCACGAGGGCACCAGGGAGAAACTCGCTATGAGGATGAGGCATCGAAAATGGCTGCACACGATCAGGCACAGATCGGTGTCCATGGTAATTCAGGCGTCAAGCAGTGTGGCAATCTTTCCATCCAGGGAAGATCACCGCCTGCTCAAGAATACCAGGAACCACCTCAACACAAGGACGATGCGCTGAGAACTGGTGAACATGAACATGTGCAGAGCATCGACTATGGCAAAACAGGCATCAGTCATGCGGGAAAGCTGTTTATCGAGGGAGCGCCTGAGCCTGCTAAAGGGCACGACTACGCCGGAAGCAGCCTTCCCACTCCAAATCCGAGCCGTCATCTCTCTTGGGGCTCGACAGAAGTGGGGCCTTCTACGTCTACCCGGCAAACTATATCTTTTGATTCACCTTCGCCCGGCAGATCTCGCACCAGCTCCCCCAGCTCAGCATACACCGCATCTGAGATCAACGTTGCTCCAACGCCAGATCGTCAGCCGAGAGCAGTCCACTTTCGAGCACTGTCCACCTCCAATGATCACGACCAGAGTCATGACGATAACGTCGTGGTGCAACGAGATCTGGGCGACGGTCTGGATGCCATGATACTGGAGCGAGGAGGCCGGCTTGAAAGGGTGGTGATAAACTCACGCAAAGGTGGACCTACAACGGAAGTTTTGGCACGCTTGGCGAGGGAGCTGTCGCAGGTATCGTCAACAATCTCTACCACCAATCCACACCGCTGTCGCGAGAAGGAGTATACTGATGGCAGCCTGGATGAGATCATTGCCAGACGAAAGTCTGTTCCGGAACTGGAGCATCTTCTGAGAGATGCTGCCGATGCGCAGGAAGTGAAGTTGCGTCCGCATTTACATCCTCAAGCCGATGGATTTGCGGAGCCAACTGGATCGAGAGACCTCATCGCCGAGAGTCCCGTCCAGGAGGAAGAGTACGACGACGACGACGACGACGACGACGACGATGACTATGACACGATCGAAGATGCCCTACAACGAACGCCCAGCCAAATCGAAAGAATGGCAATGCGCCAATCCATCGAGAACGACTACCGCGCTTTAAAGGCATACCTAGACTCCGCAGCGGCAACTGTCGACGTTGACTACAAACCACATCCTACTGGCCTTGGATATCGCTGGCCGACGCCCGAGCAGTACCGATCATTATCCCTTCCTACGTCTGCAAAAAGGCAGAACCCCAACCTAGGATCGAGGACACTTCCGATCATGGTGGAAGATGAGCGCCAACGCGGATCTGCATGTGCATCACGGGACCGAGGAATACCTGAGATCACGACCTGTCAAGCACCTTCAATTTCCCGATTACCTACGCTTCCTTCTCACATTCTGCGCGCTCAGGATATGACTAGTCCCTCGCCGGAGATGCCGCCGTCGCCACTGCTGTTCACGGCTTCCACGGTGCCATCGCTTTCGCCATCGGTGAATCATTCGGCGTCATCGAGTCCGAAGGCGTCTCCGACTGACCCGTCCGTTCTGAACACTGGTAGTGCGGTCCGCATTCCCACCCCAATGTCTCCTCCACTGGCCCCACCTCAGCCATTGGGAAGTCCCAGTCAAGTCCAGGCAGATTCGCGGGTATTACGACAAGAGATGAGGATGGAGCAGAACAAAGCCGTACAAGAGGCTGCCGCAGTTGAGCGAAGTGCTAGGCGGGCGAGGCTTGTGCAGAGGGAGGTGGAGAGAGCGGTGGAATGAAGACGGTCTTTTGCCGAAAGTTGAGCCGTTGGGCTCTGGAAGCCCCTATTCGATAAGACCTAATGCAGACGCTAAAGTTGCATCTACAATTGATATTCTGACTGGCTCTCTCCTGGAAAGATGGGATGCTTGCTTCGACGGTACATTTGTCTCGAATCATGTTCATGTCTAGGCCTCGATTTCGGAAGTATGCGCTGGTCGTTCTTGGGCGAAGGCTTCTTCGCTTTCACGCGCTGCTGTGCCGGAGATTCGGGTGACTTCATCCTCATCGTGGTCGTGTGCTTCATCTCCGGCATGGTCATCAGGTGCGTTTCCTCGTTGTTGTGCGGTTGGCTTTACTGCTGCGTCGTCGGCTACGACACCGGCGGGCATGAGAGGCGGGCCGTCTTCGTCGCTGTCGAGCTGCAGTAGGTATGTCTCCCAGAGTTCGATGAGCTATTGATGGTGTCAGCATATGTATGGTCAGAGGCAACGGATATGATGCTGACTGACCTCCTTCTGCGCCTCGATCGCGCTCTCCAAGAAAGTCTCCACTCCACTCTTGAAATCTTCCACCTTCTCCCGCTCGAAGCGGTCCAGTTCGCTGCGCATGAGTCTACCCATATCTTCAAAGAGTAGACGACTCGCGTGCACTCTCCTCTCCGCGTCTGCAACATCTGCCTGCATCTGTCCAATTCGATCCTGCTGCGTTCGACCTGCACGGAGAAGTTTATCTTGGCCCTTCTTGATCTCCTGAAGCTTCGTTTCGGACGAGTGCCAGGAGTGGTAGGCTTTTTGTCGTTGCTCAAATGCTTTCTTCACGGAACCGATCAAGCGGATGTACTCATCAATGACGATGCCAATGGTGAGGATATCCTGTAGCGCTTGTCGGTGGTAAAGCTCCTGAATGCGTAGTTGAAGATCGCCAAGCGCATCAAGAGGCCCGGACAGGCTGGGTGACAGCTCGACAGCTGCCAGGTTGTGTAGCGAGGCGCTGAACTCGCCACAAGACTCTGCCAGGCCTTTCCGTTGCGCGACAACAGTATCGGTGCTCTTTTGCAGGGCTTTAAGCTGATTCTCCAGAGCATCCAGGTAGATTCGGCGATCGTGAAACCAGTCGTCGTGCTCCACGAACTTGCCGCCAGAGCTTCCCAGTCCAATGCTGCCCATGAAACCTTTGGACTCGCTGGCGCCAAGTAGAGGGTCCTTTCCGGTCGAATGCTTGATGGCAACATTGAATGACTCACTCTCCAGAAAGGTCTTCAGGTCACCGTCCATCTGTAGTACTGGGTGTGCTGCGATCTTGTTCATCATGCGTTCCAATGCCATGCGCCGCGACTCGATGAAGTTGAGATCGAACCTTCCCATCTGTTGTTTCTCGGGTGGAGGAGGAACCACCACCCCAGGGTTGTTATCGTGTAATCGCTCGTACAGCCAGAGGAAGTCCCGGTATCGCCTGGTCACTGTCATGGAGGGGTTCATGAATGCCTTGGATGTTGTTCTCGTCATGACGCTGTATACGGTATGACTGGTCGCTGCATTGCCAACAGTGTGAGGGTCGCCCACGGTGATGTTGAAGGTCGGTTTCGCGGCTTGTTCTACGGACATGGAGGGTTGTGTCGATCGCGCTCGGCCATCGAACTGCGGTGGCTGCACAGGAGGCGGCACACGAGGCCCTCCGTTGAGAGATGCACCATCTTCGTCGTAGTCTGCACTGCGAGAGGAGACGCCTGATACTGCGGTGGACGGTCTCGAGTTGCCTGGCTGCCTTGTTTGCGATGCTATCTCTTTCACGGGCGGCGTCGGCGCGACTGGTTCGTCTGCAGGTTCTACACCCAGCGGCCCTAGTGGTCCCATGGAGTCGTCGAGCGTCTCGAGGATGGTCGATTGCGTGAGGTTGCCATGTCGTCGAGGGCCGCGAGTCTTGGAGGGAGCCGATTTGACGCCTGCCGCTATGTTCGCTGTCGACTGCGATGGCTTGGATGGTGCCTCTTGTTGTGCTGTAGCCATTCTGTGAGACATGTTCGTCCAGTTGCACCCAACACATGCCACCTACCAGCGTCCTGGACGAGTGTTTGCGCATCCTCCGCCTGCTTGCTCAAGTTCTGGTTGCTGTGTGACCGCGAGGGAACATCTGCCCGCACCATCAGCTGCGCAACACTAGTATCACATCACCCTCGGTGCATACCACTCCACGGACTGCCTTCGTCCATGGCGCTGAAGGGGTCCAGGTTTGCTATATCCATTGTGCTGATCTACTAGCTACATGTCGTCGCCTATGGGAAGGATTCGGATTTAGCTCGGCGGCCATGGGTTCAGTAGGTGCCGCATGCTGACATGCCATGCCCGTTAACAAGCACACGAGCAACGTCGAAATGATGTGACGATGCAACGGAGACCATGAGAAGCATTGATTCACAGCCTCAGCCGCAAGTAGACACCGCTGCTATTGAATCCTTCACTTGATGTTGCTAGCGTGGTGACTCACCTACATCCGTATATACCATGCCTGAGGCTGTGCAGTCGAGGTAGGTACTTCTCAATACGACGACCAGCAATATTTTGAAACATCTAGCCTTTGGCACATCCTCTGCCTCATCAAACACATCAAATAACACAGACCATAGAATATTGACGACTCACGTCAATGCCTCACGGAGACAAAAAGAAGGCCGGCAGGTGGTGGAACCAATACGCTTATCCTCATCCCGAGATTGTCGTGGTTACTACTCCTCCTGAGATCGACAAACCCGATTCAATGGCGCATCTGTCGTTGCCAGCAATCAGGTCTAAGGCTCTGAAGAAGTCCTCCAAGCAACGGGTGAACCGCGCTCATGAGAAGAGCGTTCAAGCCAGGGCATCTTCGGGGACACCAACCTTGGCAGACCGTTTCCATGCGTTGCCTGGCGAGCTCAGAAACCACATCTTCGCGCTCTTATTAGTGCAGCCCGTGAAGTGGACTCTCGAGCATGATCCAGAATGCCCACGAAGAACCTCAGATCAAGACTTGACTCCAAAGACCCCAAGCTGTCGCTGGACACAACCCATCAACTGCGCCACCGCGGCGACATCGTACTGGCGACGATGGCGTCGAGATACAGCGCACGGCATGGAACCTTGGACCTCGCCCTGGCGAAGTCAATGGGCGCCCAGGCAAAAGAACCCTTACGTCTGCTCTGTCTGCTACGATGCTCGCATCCGACCAACATATGAACCGGTCCCCAAGGCAAAGAGTCTTCTCTGTCTCTGCGCGAGGCGCGAAAACCTGCAAGTCCTCCTGGTTTGCAAGAAGTGGTACGAGGAAGCAGCCTACGTCTTCTACACGCGCAACACCTTTGCTTTCGAAGACAGCAGTACTTTCCTAGCTTTCTCATCTAATGTTCCACCGCATTGGAAGCGCTTGATAACCAAGATCAATCTTGCCGCGTGGATCCCTGGCGGCGTACCCTACGAATCGTCTGCAGACCATCTCGAGCCAAAAGCACAGCTCGCGCCTATCTGGTCTACTCTCCGAACATATCCTTCTCTTTCGACTCTCGAGCTGACAGGTATCTTCTTGAATCATAGCCCGTCTGTGCATGCAATGCTAAAGCTCGGTCTGAAGGACCTGAGGCGAATTTGCTTCTTCAGGGGACCTCCCGAGCCCACGGGAGTTACGGAACGGAAGATGGAAACACCGACGATCTGGCCTCAGCTCGCTGCGAGGAAGCTGTTGAGGGGCGGCTTTGCGGAACAGGTCGCTCGTGCGATCAAGGGCCAGAGGCAGAAGCAGCTGAAGGGTCCTATGGGCAGGTGGGCCATTACCGAAGCGATCATGGAGGCGAAGGTCTATGAGGCGAAGTTGGCGAGGAATCTGGAGACATGGTGAGCTAGCACAAATATCAGTAGTGGATATATGCAGCACTGACATGTGCCGCGAACACTAAGCTTCATGATCATGCAAGATCTTGTCTGCGTGCAATGAGACTATCGACACTTCACCTCAAGCAGAAGCAGAAGTCAATTAAACACGCCATGTCATTCTAGGAACGTCAACGAGGGTCTGTAATCGCTATGGAAAAGCGGCAAGACGTGACAATTTTGTTCCACATCACGAAGAGATGCTGCGCTAGCGATGTGATGAGCATAGGCGGTCTAGGACCACCAACAGAGAAGAAGAAAGCCACGCGTATCTCGTTGCTCCGCTACTTGCCTGTCCCCTCTTGTGCAGCTTCAAATACACACCTCTCACACATGCATTCTCCACCCAGAGCTCCCTTCGCCCACTCCCTACGCTCCTTGACCGGCAGATCAATGTCGCAATAGTGATTGAGGACCTCTTCATCCTTCTTGATCCCAGCCTTCGACTTGACAACTTTCTGCCCATCCTTCCCTGTCCATGCAATGCGCTCCTTCCTCGTCCAGAATTTGATACTCCCACCCCACTCCCAGCTGACACTCGGATCGCAGCTGTGATTTGCAAGACACCACATTGGGTGCACCGCACTGACTTCCGGCCCTCGGATTGCTCGTCCACCAAGACCAGAGAGCCGTGCTGATGCCGTGCCGCGGAACTTGGCGTACAGTGTATTGAAGACCCAAACGTCGTATTGGTGGTTGGCAAAAATGTCAATGTCCATCTTTTCGAGCATGTGAAAGGGCAGGCGGACGTTGTGCTCGAAGCTGAAGGGTAGCGTCAAGGATGCTGTGCAGGAGCTTGGGTCGTTGGGGTTCGGATAGATGATCTCCTCGATGTGTGAGATCGGCGTAAAGTCGGCCCAGATGTACTTCACTTCCTGAAGTTGGAGAGGGTGAACGCCTTGGGTCTCGGCCATGGCTAGAGAGCGCAGTAAGAGGAGGGAGTAGAGCGAATCTGCAGCCTGCGCGGGTGGGACTTCTTTGGCGATTGCTTCGACGTCCTTGTCGCAGAGCGCTGGGTGATAGCTTTCCATGGCTTCATCGTAGCACCATTGACTACAGAAGACGACCTCGCACTCAGCACACGAGATGATTCCTTCGCCTTCTTCGCTGTTCAAATCCGGGAGGTCAGCACTACAAGCATCGCACAGTGCATCTTGGAGCTTGTTGTTAGCAGTCAGTAGGCTCGTCTCATTGAGTATCTCCTCGCCTGGGGCGATGTCTGTTTTTGCGAATACACCGAGTTGCGTCGACACTTCCTCGGAACCTCTACCAAGCGCGGGCAGACTAACAGCACGAACTTCGAGCTTGCTGGAAGCACTGCTCATCAAGTCGTTAAGCTCGTCAAGCATGTTGATGCGGTCTGGCTCGTAGCCGTTCCACGGGTATTTTTCACGTCTGACATAGCCGTTGTCTGGCCACTCGTTTGGCGGCGAGTCCATGCTCAAGGCTTTTCCTTCGAGCTTAGCGCCGGCACGCAGGATTGCAATATGCACAGAGGCCAGTTCTCTGTCGCCGGGATACGTCCCGAGAGCCTGCTTTACGTAGGTCAAGGCACTCCTGAGGCAGCCGCAGAGTAGAAGGCTGCGTGTCAGAAGGCGGTATCTGGCAATTGTCAGATTGCGTCGGTACATGCAGTGTTGCTTGACTTACAGAATGAGACGATAGTGGCCTTTCAGCCACAGTACAAGCTCCACGTCAAGGGTCGGGTCAAGCTCTGTGGGACTCGCGCTCTGTAGCTCTGCATCCATGGCGCGTCTGATAGTCGAGATTCTCTCCTCCAAAGGCTGAAGCTGGATCACGCCTTTCAGCGAGTCCGACGCTTCGTCATGGTACTCCTCTGCCTCGTTATCAAGCGCATCCGAGAGCAACAAAGCCTTGTACGCAGCACCTGATGCCAGATCAGGATACCCAAGCCCAAGAAAGTCTATGGCTTGAACAAGATAGAAAGGCAGGCAGTATGGCTCGCTTGCAAGCCGAATGAACGCCTCCTCCAGTCTGCGTGCACGATATGCTGCACTGACATTCAGCTAGTACCAAAATCAGCCTACCTTCTCTGCTACATGAAGCCGTCTAATAGGACGACTTGTAGGCAGTACACACCTCTGGATATGAGTTAGTGGACCGCAGACTACGAACCAGACTTTCGGCTGGGCTCAGGTCAGGTTGAGACTTGAAATGAGCGACAGGGCTCTTCTGTTGTGAAGCAGCCGCCTTACCTGATGGTAAGACTCCATGATGAACACGTTGGCTCGTCTGTGTTGAAATGGAAGACTCTGCACGTGATCCATTTGTGCTGTTCTTTCCTGCGCTGCTGTTGGCAGAGGTTGCTTTGATCTTGTACGAGGCTATCGTTTGGTTGAGGCGGTTCAAAGCATTGTCGACACTCTCAATGGAGGCCTTGTACTGGTCCATATCGAGCATGCGTTGTGCTGCTTCATCACAATCCTGTCACCATCTACGGCGTTTCTGCGAAAAACTTTCTTCGTGGTTGAAGGTGCCAAGCCGGGGACTACCAGTATCGCCACGCCGACAAGCGACTAAGCGACTGCATCGGATCTTCAAACCCCTTCTTCGATGCCCCGATGCAGTTGCAGCTCGTGTCTTGGAGACGCACATTTTGCTGCACAACATCATACTCAGGTGCCGTACATCCAGGAGGCATCTCCGATGACATTCGAGTCACGCTGTGAGCTCGCCTGCGCCACAGTCGCGATGGACGGAATTGTGCTCCAAAACCTCGTTATGCAGGATTACAGACGCCTGCTCATCGCTCGATCCGCGGGCATGCGTACGCGCGAGCAGGATGAGGCACGTTCATCCGCGTGTCAACCCAACTTTTCTGGATCTACACCACAACCACGATGCCGGGCTGGACGGCAAGCGTCTCACACCTGCTGCCACGCACTCGACGCATCACCTTGCGCGCCGGCGGACGGAGTTCACGGGATTCAGTATTGGCTCAGATTGCCATATGGGCCACGTCTGCATAGGTTGGCACGACAATACTGCCCCGGCCCATTCCCACGTTGTCCACGCCTCGCATCTATACTTCGATAGTGGGGTCGGAAGGTCACAAGATGGGCCTCCGTGATTGCATTTATTAATCCTGGAACAGAGCTGTTCGCGAGGTCGCGTCGACACGTTGATGAGTCGATATTGTTGCCGTTCCATTCAGATTCAGTTGACCAAGATTGGCGACAATTCGTGCAGGTCGTGTCAGATTTTAAGGTTTGAGATCGTCGATAGCCGCTGAGATGGACGATGAATGTTGTTGTAACAGCGGGCCCGGGTCCGCTTTCTTCGCATTTGTAGATAGTGCAGTATTCGATCTTCAACCACGAGATGAAGAACAGTGACTGGCTAATTATGCTGAAAAATCGAGAGACCGCGATGGGTTCTTGTGATCACATCTCTCCGTACAAGCTCTATATTTACTGCAACCAAGCATCGCTAACGCGAAGAGGGGTATCTCTGAAGTTCGTCAAGTCGTTTAACACATCCCTCTCTTGGGAGACTTCCGAGATCTGGCCAACGCGTCTCTCCTACTAACATCTCCCTTTACACTTCTTCCACCAGCAAAACTCTCTTCCACTGTAACCATGAACCCAATTCCATGATCCGCCGTTCAGTCAACCAGTCAACATGACAGCGGTGGGAACTAATGATGATCCAAAGCTCCGCTGCGATGGTACTGGATGAGATGGTAGATTCCAGCAAGTCCAGGTCAGCCGAAGGTAAGGGGCACTTTGATGCCGAAGGGAATCGACGATCGTGTCCAGATTGTGTATGGCAAGTCCGCCTATGTTACCCATAGACAGCGCTTCCTTTCATTTCAGCCCTTGTTCAGACCGACAAGAGTGGCACAGCGACCACAGTACCAGAGATTGAGGCCATATGACACCATGTTGGATTTTCCCGTCTTGACATCGACACTATTTGTTCGCTGACATCTGGAACATCGGGCTGCGACTGGTGCCATTGAGCTAATGGAAGAGATTCGACTGTCGGATCCAGAAGAATCATCGCTGGACACATAAAGCACATTTTGCATTGGATGTGGTCTCGGTCGACTTTGTGAATGGCCATAAGCAGCATTTGTCTGCAACGACATAAGATTGGCAGACATCTTAGGTGTCGTTGGCTCGAGCAATGGCGTTGGAGAGTCTGAAGATGCCAATAGAGGATGCTGCGGGTAGCAGTGTATGTCGTGGTTTGTGTTGAAAGAGGGAGAACAGCACGGTGTTTCGACAGAGTAGTGCGAGTAGCTTGGTGGTACAATGGTAAAGTAGTCAGGCCGGCATTCGAGGTCGTTAGTTGTAGATAACATAGTCGTTACGCCATGTGAAATTGCCAAGGTCCTTTTTCGTCAGGCTGTCGAAACACAGGAAGATGCGTGTATGGTGGGTGTAGGATTGCGAGATTCTGCCGCCGAGACTGCCAGACATATATGAAGCGACATGGCCCCAGAACATCCTCGATGGTTTCAGGCATCGAAGATGTCGGGCTAAAAGGCAAAACGAACAACCAGACCAGCCTGCCTCGCCTGCAGATGCTGAACCGATGGTCGACCGGCGTACGCTAGGCAGCACGCTTGGGTAATATTCCGAGCTCTGCCAACTCTGCTGATGCGGCCCGACGTGAGGGTTCAGATCCCTATCGAATTCCCAGATCGCGAAGAAGCTGCATCCTTCCGGCCGGGCATCCGCATGGTGCGAGACTTTCGATGACAGGCGCAACCGTCGATGGGTCACAGCATCGCCGCCTGATCCTCTCTAGCGTGGAAGCTGTCCAACCATGTGATTGGGCACCCGAGTATCCTCGTTCTAGCAGATCTTGACTGCTGAGCCACACATTGACCCACTGGCGTCTGAATCGATCGGTGGCTCACAGATGCTCTACCTCCCACATCTCACGATGCCAGGTCGGACAACTCTCCTGATGACCACTTCATAATTCGTGCGAATTCCACCTTTCAGTCTATCCTTGTGCTATATACCTCCGAGGTAGGCGACCGCAAATACACTCCGTGCAATCACCGGGTAGTCAGCTTTCACAGATCTGCGTCGGTAATGTACGGACCACAGCGGCTACGGTGCGATGTTTACCAAACGAGCGGAAGGTCACAGGCAGATGCTTCCTGCGGCGATTTCGCAGGTAGATTACCCGCGCGCAAAGGCAAGTAAGAACTGTCGACTCAGGTGATATTCAGCTACCTGCTGTCTCATTCTTGACGAGCAGCACGACACACCTATGTACGGTCATTCCGATGAAACTGATTTCCTTAACGACAACCATCATATCCAAATAGCTGATCTTCAGCAAGGCAGCATGCCTCAACCGGTAGCAACGATACTGACCCGGTGCGGTCCGAAGCTGAGTTGGCCAACTTATGCATACCCCGGATAGTCTGGAACGATCTATTTGAGTTCACTCTTCGACAGCTGTCAGGCTAATCAAAGCAGACCGCCCGACCGAAATTTCCTCGAGCTAAGAACAGCGCGAATACAAGGTCCGTAGAGCGGTACTCAACACCACAATCTCCACCAAGCAGGCAGCACACGAGACGACTAGTATCCAGGTCTAGAACATCCTCCACCCCGACACCCACATCGCGGTTTCGATAACGTCCAGTGTAGCCACACTGCTTTCAGGCGTTGGTAAGGCATCCCAATCCGGATGTGGTACCGCCTACGGGTCAGCAGCAAAATATCTCGACCTGGCCAGTCTGGACCGAAATCCAGGCACGGCCAGTTCCAAGGCGTTGTCTTATTTCCAAATGCCCTCGAGCTTTTGTGCATTCGTACACGAAACGGCCCGAAGCAGGCCATCGTGACTTGGCCATGGAGAGTTGGATTCGCCTGACCCCTTTGTCTGGTGACACCTGCCAGACCGTGTGCATATAGCAGCCACATCCATCGATCACGCCAGTATCGGCAATTATAGCTGAGATCTTGCTTATCAGTCGTTTGTCACCCGCCGATGACCATGAGCGTCTAGATGCAAAGAACACTCTAGCGAAGTGGAACTGCGACCAGCTGCATGCTTGAAACCAGAGACACAAGCCTTTCTCAAGCTAGACCAGTCGTGGCTCATCAGAGCACCGCTGGCGCGAATGTGTTACGAGGTAACGCTCCGCCTATAGCTTGCGGGATTGAGGTATCTGTTTTAGTAGAGAGTAGACACGCTCTTGATAGTCGGTCACTTTGCTTTGCTTTGCCATGCAGACATGACAGCAGTGGAGGATGGAGGTTGCCGACGATCCTGATACTTGAGTTGTTCAAGTCGTTGCTTTCATTCCTGCCTCAATTCGTGCGGATGGGGATCATATCAGCAGCAAAGACTGTGTATGTTCGTAGGCCACTTCCACAGCAACGGCTTGTCTCGCCAGCAGAAAGCTTGATGCCTCGGCTGAGCTCTAGAATATAGCAGCTGTAGATCTTGGAGCATAGATGGAACATTTGAGGCATTGACCGGTAGCACATCGACGTTGTCCGTCTTCTGCTTCGCCTCCTACGACCGACGAGCTCATGATGTTCAGTTCAAGGCGTGATGTTGTCGATGGATGTCCACACTGCTGCATGGAAACCTTAAGCTCCTCTTCGCTGACGACATGTGGCCTGTGCCTCACGGTGATGCCACCGCGACATGCACGCTACCACACCAGCATCGTGCCATCTACACTGTAAGTCTTCCAATTCGAAGCAACAAAACAGCTTCTGATCTCCATCGATGGCATGAAATGGAACTACTGAGCCCACAGTGCCCACCGAAAGACCCTCAACCACTGCATCGCAAGCAATAAGCCACAACGTCCCGGGACCGCAATCCGCACCGAGCCCAGCACATAATCATATTGGCGCTCTCACAAACAACACAACAGAATCGTCATCATGCCGCGACTCTTTCCACGGCTCACCGCATCCAGTTTGCAAGCAACAGCTTACCTCGGCGGCATTGCACTCTTCAGCATTTCGTTCTTGGTATTCCTGAACAGTAGCATATCCTTCGTGGTTACAGAGGTCATCGGACAGAAAAAAGCAGTAGGAGATGCCGTGGGTACACTAGGGTTCGCTGATGAGTTGCTGGCATTGGTCGCGTGCCCTCTCTGGGGTATGCTAAGCGATCGCATTGGAGTCAGACCCGTGGCTGTGATCGGCTACTGTATTGTTGCCTTCAGTCTTGTTTGTCTGGTACAGAGTGCGAATGTATATCCCGATCTGCTGTTGGGCCGATTGATGTTCAGTTTGGGAGGTGCGGCATGCTCCACCATGGTCACAGCTGTGTTGCCATCGATGGTGGCTGAAAGAGCTGGGGAGGACAAGGACGAAGAGACAGCTGCTCCTGAGGGACATGCGGCAAGGCTACGAGAGGAAGAGACAGGTGGGACAAACGGCAAGGTCGGTCATGCGACGAGCCCCAGCGTGAACAGCGAGCTCACGATCACACCCGCAAGCTACGCTTCTGCATCGAGGCCTACTACTAGCGCTTCTACCAAGGACCAGACAGGACAGAAGAGTACTGTGACTCAGGAACACGATGTTGTAGCAGGAACGTCACAGCTCGCTGGCCTAGTAGGCTTCTTTACCGGCGCAGGCGCCCTTGTAGCACTTGCACTCTTCCTCCCTCTACCCGCATATCTCCAAGACTACGGACAAGCCAAAAGCGTTCAGATCAGCTACTACATTGTCGCCTCCATAGCGCTCCTAGTCAGCATTTTCATCTTTTTCGGCCTCCGTAACCTTCCAGGCGAGGAATCCAAAAGCTTCTCAGCCCTCCTCAAACCACCCTACGACGAGACGACAAGGGTCGGACCCGAGGGCCACCTCCACACCACCCTCTCGCCCGCACCTTCCTACTTCATCCTGGCGAAAGAGTCGATCAAGCTAGGCTTCACAGACTCGGCCATAGGACTAGGCTATCTCGGTGGTTTCGTTGCGCGGGCTTCATCGGTCGGGATAAGCCTCTTCATCCCTCTATTCGTCAATGCCTACTTCGTCCGTAATGGTCTTTGTACATCGAACCCAGACAACCTCACCGACATCAAGAAGAACTGCGAGCGCGCGTACAAACTCGCGGCAGCATTGACCGGAATCGGAGAACTTGCAGCACTAATCTGCGCGCCACTATTCGGGTACTTCGGAGGTCGTGCTGCGAGGGCCAACTCGGAATGGCCAATACTTCTCTCCTCCGGAGTCGGAATAGCAGGTTATGTTTCATTTGGTCTGCTGAAGAACCCCGATGCATTCCACGGCGGTGGTGGTCAGTGGGCTTTCTTATCCGTCATCTTGATCGGCATCAGTCAGATCGGTGCGATTGTCTGCTCCCTTGGCCTGTTAGGTCGCGCCGTAAACGCGAATTCGAAGGCTATCGAGAGCAGGCCTGGGACAGCGAGCACATTACGACATACAGATGATGGGCCTGTTGAAGACGAGGAGACTGCTGCGCTACTTCCGAGTACGGGCACAAGGACGAGACGTGAAAGTGTCAATGTGAAGATCGATCGCTCGAGACTGAAGGGCAGCATTGCAGGGATGTATTCGTTAGCTGGCGGTGCTGGCATTCTGCTATTGACGAAGCTGGGTGGGACATTGTTTGACTCCTGGAGCGAGGGCGCTCCATTTTACCTGATGGCTATCTTCAACGGGCTTCTGCTGATGGCTATTGTGGTCATTGGGGGAGGGGGTGCGTTGTTGGGAAAGCACACGGTACATGTCTCGCAAGTACGATCGTAGCATGTATGAAAAGGTGAAGCAAGTCTCAAGTTCGTGCGCTTCGGCTTGATATCAAACCAAAGGCTTATGCTTGAATGTTTTGAGCTGCAAGGTCGTTGCTCGGCTGGAACGCCTTGTTTGATGGCCCTCCCATCAAGCGTTGTTGAGTAATGCGTCACGCCCCGGTTGCTATGGCACTCGAAAGAAAAAAGGCTAATTCGCGCCAAAAGGTGGTGAATGTTGACACCACTCCGCCTTTTTGCAGCACGCGAAGAAGCGTTTAAAGAAACCACCGGTAGGCAAACGTGGCTCTACCGGGTGTTCACTGTATATACTCGGCGATAGAACGAGTTCCACCCTCTCGAGAACGTCCGCCGACGACAAAGAAAGTAGTAGTCCACTCGAACAAGACTAGCGATTGGTCATATGCCTGTCTTTGCCTGACAGCTACCTACCTACGTTTGTGTCGACGCTGATGACTGTGCTGGCGCCTGCGGACATACAGCGATGCCCGCGAATCGGAATCGCGATCTCGGAGGAAGCGCTTCCTATTCGCTCCGACTTGCAGTTCTAGCCTGTCTGCCGTTGCTGTTTACTCCAGGGGAGGAGCTCTTGAGGAGCGTACAGTATATGCTATTAGCATGCAATGAAAAGCCGTTCGTTCCCAGCAAAGTGTATGAATGCTTGCGATATGCAGCGGCGGAACTGTCCTCATAAGTCGAGACCCTCAGCCCTTCGCAGACAACGGCATTGAAGAGTGGTCAGCCAGTTGCCGCACCCACATGCATCTCCAAAACGTGCCGAGAGCGTGAGGCCAATCCCTGTCTGCTGGTGAGGCTCCGGCGCCAATGAGCCAATGAGCAAATGGAGTGGCCAGGTCCTTTAAACTTCAAGGTACACACGCTGCGGACCGCTACGTACCAACAACACAAGGCATCCCCGACGTCAATCTTTCTTGACTCCCGACCTACACTCATACCGAACGATCCCACAACCTCCCCTCGACCGACATTGTGAGCTGTTTGCGAGTGATTGTTCGGAGTTTTGGCGTTCTTCTGCTTCGGGTGTCTATCGGTCCAGCGAGCGAAGGGGCACTAATCAACAAAAGCCTAACAACGCCAGCCCTGAGCCTTTGTCTTACACCAGAAGCCAGGATCGAACGCAAATTATACCGCTGCTAGGGGAAACGAGTCCAACGCGACACCACAACTGCGGCGAGCGTCTATGCATCGCCTACGACGGCGGCGACCAGTAGCGAACGACACACACACCTCACACGACCGGTCGTAGCAGAGACGACGACCGAGCACATAGCACGCCCGTGACGTGCATAGCGAGCAGGGAGGATGGACTCGGAGCCACCTCCACCGCCGCCGCCTCCGCACGGGCAGAACCCGCGCCCGCCGGGAGGGGGACTGCCCGACGGCAACTACGACATCTTCATCGTCCCACCGCACTCAGCTGGCGGAGGCTTTCTTTATCTGCCGTCGCTACAACCACAGCGCAATAGCTTCCTCGCGGGCGTAGCATGCACGCTGCTGGCTGTGAGCATATGGACGCTGATAGTACCTGTGCTCAGGGCGTGGAGCTCGACCGTCATGGCAGGCGGCGGAGGACTTGGTGTAGTCGTACTGGTGATTGCAGTCGGTGTGGGCGCATGGGCCTGGGGCAAGACGCAGGCGGAGAGCAATACTGGGCGGCCTCCAGGAGGCGCAGGAGGGTCTGGCGCAAGTGGCTCGCATCACCAGAAGCAGTACTCGAACGGGCCTCCACCCAACTACCAAGCACCTCCTCCGCCTCCACAACCAGGACCAGAGCCACGAGCGCCTCCACCACCTCAACCCGAACCGCAACCGAAAGCTCGACCTAGTCCAAGTGCTGGAGCATGGGAGAAAGCTAGAGAGGAAACCCGGAAGAGGGAGGAAGAGCGTAAGCGAGCAGAAGAACTCGAGAAGAAGCGCAAGGAAGCCCAACGACTGCGCGAAGAGAAAGAGAAGGCCGAAAAGGCCGAGGCCGAGAAACTCAAATGGGAGCAAGCACGCGCACGAGAAAAGGAGGCGCGCGAACGAGAGGCACGAGAGCGAATCGCTCGGGAAAGACTCGCACGCGAGAAAGAGGCACGCGAGAAGGATGCTCGAGAGCGTGAGGCAAGGGAGAAGGCAGAAAAGATGGAACGTGAAGCCAAGGAGAAGGCGGAAAAGGACAGGGCAGAGAAGGAGCGTGCAGACCGATTGGCAGAGGCTCGAGCGAGGGTGGCTGCCACCGCCAGTGCACGATCGAGTCCGACCAAGTCGAACTACGAACAACCGTCAGCGAAGTCGGCAGACGGCGATACGGCGTACTCATACCGACCCTACGAGGACACCTCACCTAGGAAGGCGGCCACGTACAAGTCATCAGCCTCTTCGATCTCTGGTCTCAGTGAAAGCAGCTACGCACCTAGCCAGAGCACTGCTCGAACGACGCCACCTCCTTCAATGCGCGGTCCCTATTACACCAAAGACCCAGACAAGATCCAGCTCAAGGCCGTCTATCTCTTCAGCGACAGCTTTCCTAACAAGCCAATCTCGCAACTCGTCGCCAGCCAGGCGAACGTGACAGATGGACTCATCCTCCGCATCAAGACGGAAGGCCTGTTTATTGACGATGACGTCCGGGGCGTGCCTCAGCGCGAGTGGGATGTCAAAGCTTGGACACTGAAACTGGTCGAGGAGGGCGCAACGAAGACCTCTGCCGGAGCCGCTACTCATGTCTTCCGAGCCCAGACGAGAGATACCGAGAACAAAAAGTATACATTCATCCTCGATGAGTCGGAAGCTTGGAAGGTGGCGCTGGGACTTTCACGCCTTAAGAAGGGCAGTCAAGTGAGGTCTCTGAACATGAATGGTATGAAGGATGCTGAAGTCAAGAGTTTACTGATGGAACTTGGCTGGATGTGAATGAGTGTTATGGCGTGAGTGTGGAATGTGGAATGCGGGACTGATCCAATGATGATC
The DNA here is from genome assembly GCA_033816765.1 of Nothopassalora personata. NCBI lineage: Eukaryota > Fungi > Ascomycota > Dothideomycetes > Mycosphaerellales > Mycosphaerellaceae > Nothopassalora > Nothopassalora personata. Next base: position 2,423,521 of record CM066287.1, on the reverse strand, counting down.
GAACTCACGTGGGTGCTGCATGGACGATGAGATTTTGCTTTGATTGTGCATAGTCTATACCCCATAAAAGAAACGATTGAGAATGTTGATGATGTTTATACTCAGGTCCTCTGGACATTCGACTTTCGGCTGAGCGCAAGGGGAGGTTTCGCTTGAGCTTGGTCAGCGATGGAGCTGAACATCACCTCTCACACTCGGTGCCTGATAGGAAGGTAGGGCGTGCGTCGCAAGCCCTCGACCTGCCGATGCGGCATATATAGGTTGTCCAGATGCTCTAGATTGCACATGCCAACCCTTCTCGGTCCGCATCAAACATGGCAGGGATGCTTGCCTCGATCGGAAAAGACTTCTTCAGATCAATCAACGACCCGGACTTCGATGCAGCATCCACGTTCTACAAAGACCACTTCGCACCAGGATACGTGTTCACTGGACCCATCGGCTGCAAATAATAGCGGGGCACCATCGCTCTCGAGGGTCAAGTTGACGATTGGAGGCAACAGGCAAAAGTAAATCCAGCGTTCGAGGTCAGGATTTCGCATACTGAGACCGAGGTTAAGAAGAAGTTGGAATGATGTGATGACTTATGTCAATTATCAGCAGGTTAATTGTCCGCCGGGGGTGGTGAAGAAATCGTTATCGGTATTCAAAGTGGACGTTCCTGGAGGGGAGGTGGATGGTGTTGGGATGAGGAGTATGACAGGAGCTGTACTTGAACAGGGGTTTTGAGTGATGTGCTCAAGAACCTGGGGCGACTTGTGATCTGGTGGGTCGACGTCGTGAGACTCTAAAAGCGCAGCAGCGATTTTCGACATGCTGGGATCCGGCTATTGAGTGGCAGACCTGCCTCGTACGACCAAGGGGAGAAGTAGAGGCAGCTTGGTGGACTCTACACTTGGCTTCGTGGCGTGGTACATTCAGGTGGTTTAGTTCCTATGCCATAAAGCCTCGTAAGGCGTGCAGGAGGCGGGTTCAAGCTGTCGCATGCGAATCGTGGAGCCTCGAGTGCGATCTAGAGCCTGTAATCTCGAAACCAATCATAGTTTCGATTTCGTAGATGGGTCCTGCTCGCTACCTCGTAGTAGTTCCGAAAGCTCATGCCGTACATGCCGAGGAATGCCTTCAGCGGTAGGCTTGTTTGTCTTGCGCAGGACCCAGATCTGCACGAAGCCGCCGACTGCCTTGACTTGATCTTCACCTTCCTGGAATATGCCGACTTCATACCTACTAGGTGTTAACATTACCGTGGCCAAAACGCAACAGCACTTACTTACATGACACTACTCTTACCCATCTTGACTACGCGCAAGCCAACATTGAGCATACCGGGGTAATGTGCAGAGCCGAAGTAGTCGCAATAGCTGGACCCGACCAGACCAATGAACTCCGACCCAGAAGTACTATAGCCAGCTTTTTGTATCAAGTACGAGTTGATGACGGAATCGATCAGTACGCCGTATACGGGATTGTTCAGGTGATGGAACATATCGTTGTCGCTCCTGCCTTTCCATCAATCGAAGTCCTTGATCGTGAATGTCGTTTCTCACCATCTTGATCTATAGTCTTCGAGGTAGATATAGTCGCTACGCTTCCGCTTACGTTTGGATGCGAGATCAAGGCCGAGGGGTCCACTCATTGCGTTGTATTGGGAAGAAGATGTTGCTGGTGAAGGTACTGTACTGTACTCAATGGCTGGTGTTGTCATCATCCCTGCACTTCGAAATGCCGAGGTCCAGGGTGGTTGTGGCACAAAATGAACTCTTCATCCTTTGCAAAGTGCAGTCTATCATGGCATCTACACGCTACGAAAAATGCAGATCATCTGTTACTGACGCATATCAAGGTCGCGAGATTTTGCGCAATTCTTGCTCTTCCGCCTATCTGGATTCTGAGCTCCACTGCTTGACGTAGCGTCTAAAGATACATGTACATGTAGTAAAAGGGTCGCATTAATGAAGGAAGCAGCACTGTGTCGATGTTTCTTGTCTTTCAACATCCTGTGTCCTACAAGCTTGCCATCGTCCAAAGATTGATTCCCAGCATAATGACTATCATTGTCCTCCATTTACATATTTCTCAACCCGAGAGGATACTATGGCTTGTCGAAGAGCTCGTCCTCGAGTACAAGCTCGTCAAGCATGTTCGAGATCCAGTCATGGCTGCTGAATTGTTGAAGAGGGTCCCGGAAAACCACACAGCGTTATCTCGGACCTCTGGTCAGTCTTGCCGGTTACGACGACCTCCACAGATGCCTTAAGGGCTGCTCAGAGAGGCCTGCGTATCAGAAAGCGATGGAGAAAGGTGACCTAGAGATGAAGCTTACTCTTGGAGCAGGGCCACCCGAGGTCGGTGTGATGGAAAGTGGTGGTTCGCAAAGTAGTCATTGGAATAAGCAGTTCGAGATCATTTCGGCTCGCGAATACTACATCAGGTATCCTGTCGTGGTCAGATGTATCAAACTCAACGCTATGCATACTCATTATTTCTTTCCTCCTCTCGCCCTCCTGAGGCTTCCTAGGTCGAAGTCGTCGTCCTCACGGGCAGATTTGGCACCGTCATCCTGCGGAGTCTTGACCTGTGTCTTGGGCGTACGTTCAGTCTCGCCGAAAAGCGAGCCACCAGATACGTTATGATTGTGCGCACCCTTCGCAGGTGCTTCAGAGTCATTCTCTTGCCCGAGCATAAACGAGAAACAGCTCTGATCCAGTCGCGGTCGAGACTTGAGCTGCGTCGGTTTGCCCACTTTACTGTCTTCGTCACGCAAGATCCCCTCCTCGGAGCCTGGTGCTTGGTTTTTGCCGTGTTGATCAACAGGTATCGAGACTTCGGGCTTGTCTCTGACCTCGGAGAAATCTTCGAAAGTAGAAGGGTGCGCAAGGTCAGAGGCCCTTATATCATCAATGACGGTAGCTGGATTGTTACTGAAAGTCGGAGCAGGAGATATGATCGCACTGGATTCGTTGTCCACCTGAGTCATATTGATCTCCACACCATGATCTTGTTGGCGGATTGTGCTGGGCTTCGGAACATCATCCTCAGGCAGTGCCAAAGACGGTTGGTCCAGGTACACTTGCACGAATTGGACTTTGGCAATGGCTGCGCTGAGCTTCTCGATTGTTTCTTCTCGAAGCGCCTTTTCGCTGCCCTTCCCGTCCTCGGTCACTAGCCTGTGATACTCCCAAAGCTCACCGACAGCCCCCGAGAGTAGCACCGAAAGCTTCTGGTTGCGAAGTTCAATATCACGCACTCGACCTGTGGACATGCCTCTGCTCTCAGGTCGACGCCATGGAGGAGGTGGCGGAGTTTGTGCTTCCCGTATTTCCAAGGCTTTCTTATGCACTTCGTCCACGGCACTGCGAACGGCTTTCCCGATGCCAAGCTTCTCACCACGAGCGTAGATGTTCTTAGCTGTTGATTGCAGGATCGCCTCAATGTTCCGCGACTGTCCAGCAGCCCGAGACGGAGACATTGCGGGACGATGACCTGAATTTCTAATGGCGTTGACTCCACTGAATGCAGTGATATTTCTCTGAAGAGCGGGCGGCGTGCTTGGTCTTCCAGAGACCAAAGGACGGCCTGTGTACTTCAATACCAGGTAGCTGCCTCCATCCTTTGTCAGATGAGACTTCAGGTACAGAGCATCGAGTCCCAGAGTTTGCGCTGGAAACTCTTTATCCTGCACTGGATACTTGAGCAGAAGCCCTAAGGCGTTATTGTAGTCGGCATCCAGCAAGTGCCAACGTATACGTAGAAGCATGGCCAGGCAAACATAGTCGACGATCTCCAGAGTGTTGTCTTCTGCAAAGATCAAGTCCCACAGGGCAAGCACATCCTCGAATTCAAATTCTCGGCCGAACAGAAGGCGAATCCAACGGATGAGGAACACCTGAGGAACAATGTCAAGACCCTCCAGATGCTTAACCAGATCAGGATCAACCTGCGGTAGAAGGTCATTGAAGATATGGCGACTTCTGGAGGCTATCGAGGTCGGGCCTTCAGACAGATACTAAACTATCAGCTTGGCTTCGAAGTGGTCGGCATGGACAGGGACTCACGAACGTCTTTGCACTTTGCATGACTTGACCAAACAGTGCGAATGTGTCACTAGAAGCGAAGGACACAATGTCAGCAGATGTCTTAGACATGTTAAAATACCTAGCATCCTTCTCTTTACTTACTGTTCTATGTGGTCAGCATCGAAGAGAGCTTTGATAGTACTGTCTTCGCCAAGGGTCTTGCTGCTTTCTCCAATATCGACCGCGTCATTTTCGACCACCCAGAGTATAGGCGCGGCGATTTCATGCATGCCTTGCCGGTAGCTGACATCTGGATTGAGCTTACAAAACACGAAAAGTGTGTCTGTAAGCGTTCTTTGCGTTTCGGGTTGACGGAAATAGGCTGATTCGGGCATGCAACGCTCAACGTCTTGTAGAATCTCAGCTCGAAGTTCTTCATCCTTGTGGACACGGGACCATGGGGAAGTCTTTCACACCTTAGCTATCGTCAGACAGACGCTACACGCGATACGAGTGCGATCTTGACCTTACCTCTGTCTCCTGATTCAGGGGATCGCCCGTGCCGACATCATCTGGGTTATCGATGTATCGAAAGAAGTGCGATTTGAGCGAGTTGTACGCTGAGCGGGAGGCTGCAAGAGTCTTCTGCCATTCCGCCACATCAACGCTGTCGAAAAGCAGAAAAGCCTTCCAACAGGCGGAGCGTAGTCCGCTGGTCGCGAGTGAGGAGCTCGCATCTAGACGAACGGCATCTTTGAGATCACGCAGGGTAGCTTGGCGCTGTAGCTCCGGCCAGCATGCTCTGGCCTCCTCGAGACTACGCATGATGATGATGATGATGATGCTTGATGCTCGTTGGCAATCGGCGGAAAAACTGTTATTGATGGCTATCGCCTTGCATGAAGTTGGTCAGTGACACAGTTTAGCAGTTCGCTTAGAGAGCGGCTAGAACCCGCGGCCCTTGCAACCCCCTATTAGCTTCTTATACCGGAGCATGAAGTATAAGGGAGACATGACCCGAACCCTCAGCTTTGCACTTTGACATGTGCCACCAGTGCTTTGAGCTGAATCTCTATGCGGAACTCTAGTCATTCATCACATACTATCCTCCCGGGCTCAGCCCGACCCTGCGCGTCTCGAGGCACGAACTGAAATTGATGATGATGATGATGATGATGAAAACACGATTTGCATTTCATAGGACCAAGTACATTCACCCAATACCTCGTGATCAAAAGAGAAAGAAGCATAGCCCCGCATGCATTGTTCACCATGACATCTTACGCATGTCGCTGCTAGAGTCACTCCATTCATGGATGTCGGCCCCAGGATTCTTCTTCTACATTGAGTACATGAGCCGTCAAGCACATGATAGTGCAGCTCTCCCGGCGCTCACTCCGGACCCGCAATACTGTAGAATTGAACATCTCCGCCATCAGCAGGAGCATTCTCCGTCGACTTTGAGAGCAGGAACGGCCGCCACTAGGAGAGCGCCAATGCAAAGGTCATTTCCGGGCGGAGTATTGACATGCTTCCAGTATCACGAGCCAAACGATCGTGGTTGGACTAGCCTGTCGCGCCTTCACTATCACGATAATCCTATGAGGTCTTGAAGTCCGCAAGCGCTCGCCAACCCATAAGTGCTGCACGAACCTGCGCATTTCCTCCTCATTCCCACATTCACATTCCAACAAGATGGGTTCTGTGTCGGAAGTTCCGACTCGGAAGCGCACTGCACGAGCTGTACGTATTCTGCCCTGCATAGGTGAGACATGGCTGATTATCATAGTGCGACAATTGTCGACGCAGAAAGACCGTAGGCGACATCTACACAAGCACCCTGCACGTGTTGAGCTGACGACTGCATTGCTAGAAATGTGACGGTAAACAGGACTGCAACACGTGTGAGCACGTTGGGTTAGTGCCTCGACCAGATGCGCGAATCTAACGGTCTGACCCAGAGCAGTCTTGATTGTTCTTATGGCAGTCACACTCGACCACAACGAATTCTGGCCTCTGTGGATCACCAAGGAAAGAAGCTGCGCCGACTTCAGAAAGAGGCGCATCGCAAAACGGCCAACTTACAGCCGTCTCCGTGCAGGGTTGACGTTACTACACTTGCAACGCTTTCCACTCACTCCCGAGAGTCACAACTTTCATCGGGATGTTCGGGATATTCGCGAGCACATGGTGGATGGACGGCAACAAACTGTTCCCCTCATGACGGGCATCTGAATTCCGAATCGTCACCTTATGGCAGTTCATCCAAAATGGTACAGCCCGCCAGCTCGTATTACGCCTGGGACACGTTTACTGACATCGCTCTCGACCCCAACGATGTTGTTGTCCCTCCAGCTGCCGATATTCCTAGATGTACCTGGTTATGTAGCAACGCAGTTCCCTGGTCGTGGGACGGGCATCAACTATACTGGAATGATTCAAGAACATGAAAAGGAACATGCTATCGCGGGATCAGTCCGCTATGCAATCCTGCTTTCAGAGAGCAGATGGCACAATGCCGGTGCAAGCCAAGATCACATTCACATGATATCGACAGATGAGACCACCACATATACACAGCACGGCCAGGACAGAAGACAGATCCACCAGGGTGCGGACACACAAAAGCGTTCAGAGTCAACTGCACGACCGTCGTCGTTGTCGCAACCTTTTCTTCGGCTGGAGAATATTGCCATCGGCTTCACAGGTTTTGTATAACATTCTTTATAGCGGAAATGTTGCACGCACGACCACGTCCAGCACACTGCGTTTGAGATCCACATGCGATTGCGTGTTTTGATCATTATAAGCGATCAGCAAAGAGCACACTTACACTTACTTCCATGACCGGGGGCGACACTCCACGGAGTGGCTGGACAAGAACACACTCCGGCTCGTAACCGTGCCGATGTTTGAATATCTTGCTATGTCTCATGCTCAGTCCTTCAACGGTGCGATTACCGTACACGGAAGATGCTCTGCATGACCGTGAAGGACATGACACATATGGGAAAGCAAAGCCTGGCGGTCGTGTCCTGCACAAAGCACTACTCACCTGACAACAAAGGCAGGGTATTTCCTGCGCGCTGTAAATATATGTGCATTTCTCATCGATTGCAGGTAGCTCTAAGCAGTGGCGGTCTGCTGAGTCGTAGGAGCCTCCTCGACCGGACTCGCTGCAGCTTCAGCTTTCAAGGCAGACCAGCTCGTTTCTCGAAAGCCTCCACGCTCAAAGCTCTTCATTGGCACAAGCCCATACTTCTGGAACATCTCCTTGTCCGCATCCCAGCCAACAGCATCTGTCGTCAACATCTTCTCACCAGTGAAGACGGCGTTGGCACCAGCAGAGAAGCACAGAATCTGTTCTGATTCCGACATGGTCGTTCGACCTGCTGCGATTCGAATGATTGTCGCTGGCATTACTAGACGTGCCGTCGCGATGGTACGCAAAATAGCATCAAATTCGATTCTCTTCTTGTTTGAGTCGCCAAGTGGTGTGCCTTTGATTGGCACCAGTGCATTCACAGGGAAGGACTCTGGATGTGCTGGGAGTGTGGACACCGTGTATATGAGACCAACATGATCCTCTGGCTTCTCCCCAAGGCCAAGGATGCCACCGCTACAGACGTTTATTCCAGCTTGTCGAACGTTTTCTAGAGTTTGGAGTCTCTCATCGTACGAGCGAGTGGTGATGACGGAAGGGTAATGCTCTCTTGAGGTATCAACGTTGTGGTTGTACGCTGTAAGCCCGGCAGCTTTCAGCTCGTCGGCCTGGTTCTGATCGATCATGCCGAGAGTCACGCATACCTCCATGTCCATGGAGCGGATACCCTCAATCATGGCTTTGACATTCTTGAGGCTGGTCTTACGGCCTCGCATGTCTCGCCACGCTGCACCCATACAGAAGCGGGTGCTACCATTGCTCTTGGCTATCCGAGCCTTCTCGAGAACTTCGTCCACGGGCGACATCTTGGTAGCTTTGAGGCCAGTGTTGTATCGGGACGACTGGGCGCAGTAGGAGCAGTCTTCACTGCAGCCACCGGTCTTGATGTTCATGAGCGTGCACATTTGGACGGCCGAGGGAGAGTGGAAGCGACGATGGAGCACGCCCTGCGCGGGACATTCGTGTCAGAATCGCCTGCCCGTCTCAACGCTACGGCTGGGCAATACGTACTGCCTGATGGGCCAGCTCCATGAGCGGCGTGTTGTATATCTCCCGGATCTCATCTTTCGACCAGTCGTACCTGGGTGTTCGAGCATTTACTGCACTCCACAAAGCATTGCTACGTTCTGGCGGATGGGGAGGGGTTGCCGAGATGGGTGAGAAGGCATCGTGGACGGGCGTGCTGAACGATCGAGTGCATTTCGAGGGTGAAGCCTGTAGAGAGCGAATGGCTGCTCGCCTCGGCAATACAGTCAGCGCCATGGTCGTGAAAGTGTGCGCCTGCTGGTGGTTCGGAACACCAACGAAGCAAACGACCAAGTTAACCTTCACCTCTGGAGTTGTGCTCTCAAGTTGCCCCCCCACTCAAATCGCTCCCCGCACTCCCCACGCCCAACACACTTACTATTGCCATTGGGGGGGCTAAGCATCCACGCCAACAACGCAAATCCCATGCTATCAAGGCCGTCACTGCTTCGGCCATGCAAGCTCTTGTCTGGACAATCCCAAAAGTTCCTGTTCATCACTGGGCCGCTGAACCGCTCCCTCACACAATAAGCCGTTTCTCGATGTGCCCTGAATTTGGGCGTTGTCACCCCTGCCAGCGGAGCTTTCCGGTCGATATGTCGCCCAGTAGAAGCACACGAGAAGAGAATGACTTTGGTCGAGATGACCTACCCCGTGCCTGCCTGCAAACAGCAACTTGATGAAGATCCTCTAATGACTCTTGCGTCGGCGGTGCATAAATAGGATCTGGAGTGGTCCAGACTCTCGCCGGATACTCGCCAAATGGTGCGGACATATTGCCTTCAGCTATGCATATCTAAGATTTGGCTAAAGTCTCGCTCTCAGGATGGAAGATACTGGACACGAAGGGCGTAAAGTCTGTGGGCAGCTCACGATTTCGTCTAGGGGAAGCTCACATTCTGACTAAGCAATCAATTGCCATGAAATGGGGAATACCCCAAGGCCCACCCCCGGCCCTCCGCTGCACTTGGGGCCTCCCACGAGATCCTCCCTCTCTTTCAGCCCTCCTCCTACCGTGGGCCCCTCCTAAGTTCGCTTCGGCTACAGGAAACGTAGATGCTATTAGCTCTCGCCGGGCGGGCAAGCGCACTTTGGAGCGCTAGAGGGCTAATCGAACTTTGACTCATGACTAAGAATTGGAGCTGCCCCTAGGAGGGCGTCGATTCACAAGCAGCTAGCGGTCATCATCCCTGGACTAACACCTGATCCTCTAGGACTTCGAGACCACAGACAGCGCCGAGACCCAACCATGTGAGCTTACACGCCGCGTCCTATCGAGGCGTGTGCGGCTGCGGGATGATCAAACGGCGCCATGCTTCGTCCCAGCACCTGCTCCGCGGCTCCTTCAGCGGGCGCATAGCACTGTCCCTGAATCTCGACCGAAGCAGCCTGGGCACTACACTGATCGATTTCAGCATCGCAGCAGGCCCAGCGGCAGCTCATCGCGTATCACGCAAACTCAGTTGCTCATTTGCCACCACGTCGTGCGTGCAGTAAACGAAACGCTGGGTCCTTTTAAGGTGTATGAAATATTGGCGGCCAAGCATAAGTATGGTCTGAGTCGCCATCTAACATTACTAGGGTACAATATGAGCATCTCTGCTCGTGTCGTATGACCGCTTAGGCCACTGGAGGCTCCACTGCTGGAGCATCATGCTCTCGAGACTTGGCCAGAAGGTGGTGCTAAGCCTGCTTACGACGTACAGCACCAACGTGCGGAGGTCGACTATACGAAGCGTACTGGAAATAGGAAGCCAAAGAATCGAGATGCCATAACTATGCAGTGCATAGTTGCCACTCTTCTCAGGTATATATCCGGCGTGCACGCATTATCCAGGTCGCGGTGCGATCACATCTTCAGCAACGCTATGCTTGATCCGCAGTATCAAGAATGCATCCGTAGCGACGCAGACCCATCTGACGGATGTGCCTTGCTTTACCGCGGCACTGGCAAACAGTCGTTGCGAGTCACGCCGTAGAAGCGATGATCGACAAAAGCGGTTAGCCCATCGAGGCCAGACTCTGCTTATCTTGTGCAGGTTTGGTTGGTGTAACACCTGCGAGGATAACCTGTGAACCGTCAAGCTGACGAGCAGGATCCCGCACCACGGTCCGTACCTTGAAATGATCATAAATGCCACCAGGAGCATGTGCGGCGACTCTCCTGTAACCTGAATCGGTATTCCGGCCCCGTCAGTATTACCCTAGGGGGCCAAACGGGCCCAGCAACACTCCTCTAAAACCCTAGCTACTGCTCTGGTCTGCACTCGCAGCTTGACCACTGGCCCGGTCAACAACGCCGAACGCCGCACACTGGCAATATGAGCGTGCGTCGAACACGTATAGACATCCCTTTCATTGCTCGTTATCAGAGTTGATTCTAGGCGCCAGCTCCAACGGCCAATATTTGTGGCGTTTCATGGCCGACTATAGGCACGAAACACTATAGAGTATGCTGTCGATGATACGGTCCGCCGTATTCTCAACGGTAGGCTGAACCTTGAGGGGTAGGATGAAATCGCTGTCTACCAAGGGATTGTCAGACTGACAAATCCCGTAAGGAGCGTTTCATTCTCGTCGAGTCGCGCGGCCGTCATAGGCCAAATTCGAACGGCAGATAGAGAGAAGACGTTCTCAGGGCAACGATAGACTCTGTATGCGCAAGGACAACGTAGGGCACAAGCTAAAGTCTTGATAGTCTCTACACAGATCGCCACAGGACTACTGGCTGTGCACGACCTCTCCCTGTGTCGTATCGCATCTGCATGTGAGTAATTGCCTAAGAGAACCTTGGGCTCCAGTAATCTTACAGGAACCTTTCTTTCTCGTTGACACTACTCAGTGATCAGCGACCTTGAAGGTTTCTTGATTTTCCGCCTGCTGTTCACAGCGGAGGCTCATCTCAGATGCGAATCAGGGTTGTGGATGATGAGACTCCGAACGTGCGTTGTATACTCCTTTGGCTTGGAAAGTGAACGCAGACGGTATTGCACACTGTCCATCTAATGACCGGCAACCGGCGCGATGTCTTCTAAAAAGGTATAAGTATGCCTTCCACGCTCATCTCATAGTCTTGTCATCCAGCAAGAGCAACTCATAAACAGATTCCTCAATCACTAGTACTTGATCTCTCGATCACCTTCACTTCAACAACAGCTTTCTCAGCATCTCTCCACCAGCAAATATGCAGTTCACCACCGTCTTCGCCGCCGCCTTGAGCGCCTGCCTTGTCGTTGCCGTCCCCACCCAGCAGTACCTCCCAGAGCAGGGTGATGGGTCCATGGACTACATGTGTGGCAACGAGCAGAAGGCTGCTTGCTGCAACCGCGTTAACCAGGCCGGCGTCGTCGGTGGCCTCCTTGGCGGCATTCTCGGAGGCGACTGCGCCCTCTCAGTCCGTAAGTCGTTCCCGGCTCAGATCGATCAACATCATCCTGCAGAGACGATGAACTAATACTATGGTAGTCGGGGGTGTCTGCTCTCAGGGCTCCGTGGCATGCTGCGACACCACCAATGTCAACTCACAGGTTCGTGGCTCTCCCTAACCATCATCTTTCTCAATACTGATAGCTTTACAGAGCCTTGTCTCACTTGGTTCCATCTGCGCTCCAATCTCCCTCTAAATAGCCTGCTGAGCTGGTTACCTTCGAGCATTTGAGCGGGTTGAGCTGGACGATGCATAGCTGGTTCTGTTCCAGAATTTGATCCGACTTTTTACAGAAACAGTGGAGGGCGAACAGACCCGCAACGAATAGCAATAATGAGACATAGGATCGCAGTGTTTAGTAGTATAGCTTTATTAACCACGATCGCTATACGCTATCCCTCATTTAAGTTTACTTTGAAGTCGTAGCAAGAAAGAGCTGGCCGCTGCTGGTTATAGACCGATCGTCCTATCACCTTGAAGGGACTGAGAGTGATGTAGTCCTTGGGCTTTCCCCATCCTTGAGGTTCATGGGTACTGTAACGCTGACAAACATCCCGCAGCCTCCCGGGCCCCGACGGCAGATGCGGATGTACTGTACTTGGCGCGAGATCTCACTCACAACACTCTCTTCCTTCGCGCTCATCACAAAATGCACAGCGTCTCGACAAGTGGGTGATATAGATCGGTAGCCTGTGGTTCTGAAGAGGTGCGTTGATTACGGTCGGTCAATGGGGGCGCTTGCTTTGACACAATCAGGTACGACATAGGATAGGCTTGCATCTTCGCCTAGCACAGATCCAACTGGTCTTTGTCGTTAATCTTAGTGCCCTTACGACGTGTCTAATCCGGTCGAGTTCGGATCCTCACATGTCGCGTAGGTGCAGGTACCTACCACGGACATGTCTCTACGATCCCATCTTAACAAATTCTTCACAGTATTGAGCCATCAGCCTCCTTGACCAGGACATTATAGCATGCCCTCGGCCTCTGGCGTCTGAGCCTCGCCCCAATGGGAATGAAAGAGCTCTATTCGGCCAAGCCCTGCTTGATGTTGCTCTATGTGAGCCGCAGAGTCACACCAGCCGTTCGGCTACGGCCCTCGGCGTACGATGTTGTGCAACACAGCGAACTCTACAGGACATCCCGGCGAAACGAGGCGTTGTTGTTCAGGTATCACTGGCGTTCAAATTGGTCCGGCTCCCACTTCCTGCAGCCGTACCCTCTTATGCTCTTGCTTCTGGATCAATGGCTGAAATGCCAAGAAGAGATCAGTCGACTGTACCACATGGGTCGACAACGCCTTGCCAGCCACGTTCTGGCCACGAGTAAAGCTCGATTTTGATCATGACCACTGGGCCAGGTATACTGACTGATTGTGGATCATCTCGCGACCGACTTTGGAGCCGTGGTGTTTCTCGGTCGCCAACGCACGACAGTCGCGTTGAGATGCTGTGCCGTCGGAAACCACGTGGTGTAGCGAGAAATTTAGGCACGTGCTAGGATCGTGCTTGGCCTGATCGTTTCGGGACCTGCATTGTGTCACAACAAGCACCCCATCAGCAAACTGGGACTTCAGATATTGGACAATTGTGTCTCTGTAGCCCGAGTTCAGTTCTGGTCATGGAATGTCAACGACTACCCCCACCATATCAAGCTGCGTAGTTGGAAGAGAAACTAAGCCATCCTTCAGCAGCTTCCTGGGCACTGACTACAGTGGCTTCTGCAGCATATCCGCTCTGGCTCGCGGCTTGCATGCTCTTCAGCGTGGCACGGCGTATTGCCAGGGCTCTGCCTGGTTTTTGAATGACTTTGAGATATAGGACTCGTCTGGACAATTACCACCAGTGAAAGCCGCATTAATTCGAGGATGAAGCCCGATGTCGTTCCCGCCGCACAGTCCTTTGGCTGCTGAAGAAGCTCCTTGGCGACGGACTGCACCTATCAACATCGTGCCTGAAGCCAAACTTCGTGGCTGTCTGCACCTCTTCCGATGTGCCCTGCGCTTCACCTTGAATTGCAGGAAATTTATTATCTACATCGACAAGGGCCAAACAAACACTATTGGCTGGAATGCAAGCCAATGTCTTTGCAGGAGCTCCTATTTCTGCACTTCTATGTTGATGATCCACTGGCCAAATTCAGCCAGGCGTGCCATGTTGGGGTTTGCCACGACCGCAAGGCTCGTGCAGTGCGCTTCCGGAGGTGTAGTGGCTGATGGATAGCCCAACTGCTCTCGGCCAGCTTGTATAAAGGTCTTCCTACGCATCTCATGATGCCTGTCGTCTTCGGTGGGGATCCGTAGCAGCCTGCAGAATGCCCTTTTCAGCCTTCGCGTTGTGCGCATTGGCTTTCTGCTCGTCATCTTACGCAGCTACCAAGCAGTTCTCAGTCGAACTCGAATGGGCGACCACAAGTCCTGATGGATTCGAAAAGCAACAAATCTTGATCAACGGCCAATCTCCAGGTCCTGCTCTGGTGGTCGATCAGGACGACGATGTCGAGGTGCATTTGTAGCGCGCAGTGTGATATGCTAAAGCTGACGTTTTTCATAGTTCTTGGTCACGAATAAGCTGGGTGTGAAGACCGCAGTCCATTTTCACGGTATAGAACAAGTAAGGACAACGTCGTTCAGACTTCGATGCTTCTCGAGCACTCGAGCTAATCTTGCTCCAGCTTAATACTCCTTGGTCGGACGGCGTACCTGGCCTTTCTCAGAGACCCATCGAGGCTGGATGCCAATGGCTTTACAAGTGGAAGGCAACGGAATATGGCACTTACTGGTACCATGCGCATTACCAGAGCCAGATCTTCGATGGCATGTTCGGCCCTATTCACATCAAGCCAAGACCTTCGGTGCCTAAGCCATTCAGCGCGATCACCAGCGACCAGGACGCGCTCCATGCCATCACCAAAGCGGAAGAAGATCCTCAATTCGTAATGATCTCCGATCGGATGCATCTCACCTCTCAACAGCATCGACAAGTCCAGGAAAACAGCAACGTTGACATCTACTGTACCAACAGCATACTGTTCAACGGTAAGGGACGAGTTAATTGCCTAACGGAAGCAGAACAGCGAGCGGCTTTGGCACCACCCTTTCAAGACCTCTTCAACGGACCTTTGAGAGGACAGTGGCTCAGCCCGAATGGATGCCTTCCATTTGGCAATTTCAGCCAGGGCAATGCCACACTGAACCTCGATGCTATACCAAAAGACCTGGTCACAGGTTGCTCGGCCACTGATACACCTCAGCAGGAGTTTCAGGTCAATCCTAGGCTGCAATGGGCAAGCTTTAACTTCATCAGCGCGGCGGGCATCCAGGCGCCTGTTATCTCGATAGATGAGCATCCAATGTGGGTCTACGCTGTCGATGGTCGTTATGTTGAACCAGTCAAGGTCAATGGCCTGCAAATCTACAACGGCGAGAGATATTCAGTTATGGTGCAGCTTGACAAGCGCCAAGGGTCTTACACCATGCGGGCGAACAATTTCGCCTTAAACCAGCTGATCAGCGGCTTTGCTACGCTGAGCTACTCACGCGGCAGCGACGATGTCGGCAACGATGATGATAACACAGATGACAGCAGCGAGGACAACGTCTGGAATGGTGGTGACTGGCAGGGAGGACATGGCAATGGTGGAGTGTGGTACGGTGGTAAGGCAGACGGCCGGAGAGGTGGTCGTGGCAGAAACCGCAAATCTGGGATTGGCAAATCTCGTGGACACTGGAAGAGGGACTCGCAACCGTCTTACACCTTCGGAGGCTTTCCAGTCTCTCCAGACGTCGTCACCCTAGACCAAAGTCAAATCATACCCTTCTACAACATACCACCAGCACAGGAAGTCGCCCAGACACACATCCTCCGGGTGTCGAGATTTGGAAAGCCTTGGGTCTGGTCCGTCGACGGCGATGAAACGTACCCGATGTTTCCCACGGAGTATGCAGAGGACGCACCGCTACTGTACTACCCTGAGAGCATGGAAGCCGACAATCACAATCTCGTGATCAAGACTCAGAACGACACCTGGATCGATATCGTCTTCGTCGTCGTTGATTTCAACGGTCCACCGCACCCGATGCACAAACACAGCAACAAAGGCTACCTCCTGGGCCGTGGTGTAGGGCGTTGGAATTGGTCGTCTGTGGCAGAAGCTGCAGCGGCGCAACCTCAATCTTTCAACTTCAACAACCCTCCATACCGTGATGGCTTCACGACGTTGCCGTCTGCAGGTGCGCCAACGTGGCTCGCCATGAGGTATCATGTCGTCAACCCGGGGGCATTCATGTTGCACTGCCACATTCAGTCGCATCTATCGGGCGGGATGGCGCTTGCGTTGTTGGATGGCGTTGATGCGTTCCCAGCTATACCCGCGGAGTATGGCGTCAAAGGAGAGGGTAACGGGGCGCGTGGTGCTGGTCGGCGCTGGGCCCATCATGTAAATAATCGCTAACGACCAGAAGCGAGATTGGCCAGTAATGTTTATCTGCTACCCTGCGCACCAAGGGCTGATTTGAACATGAAGCTTGCGTTATGCCTGATATGGAAAGTCGGAGCACATTCGAGGAGTACGCCGGGATGACTCCAACACCCCGGCGTCGATATGCAGGAACGTTGGCATTATTATGCAATGACCGAATCCGACAGACGTCACTTTGTGACCGATCACTTCCATCGTGTGCGGGTGATCACAGAGTGATGCAGAGCACAGGAAATGTGTCGTCATGCTGACTTGTCAACAAACGCGTCCACGTGGGAAGGCTCACACATGTAGATATCACTTGCAAACAACATCGACCTCGACCACCTCAACAAGGACCGCCAACAACGACAACAATGGCATCACGCAACATCGCCATCACCGCCGTCGACGGCAACACAGGCCACAGCATCGCGGAGCTCCTCCTGACCGACACGACCTTCTCGTCCAAGATCACCTCCGTCACTGGCATCACTCTTCATCCATCCGCCGCGAAGTCCAAGGAGCTCGCCAAGCTCGGCGTCAAGATCGTCCCTCACAAGCATGGCCGTCAGCGCGACATGGTCAAGCTCCTCAAGGACTCGGGCGCTGACACCATCTGTCTGATACCGCCAACTCACGCGGAGAAGTTCGACCTGACTGTTGAGCTAATCCAGGCCGCGAAGAAGGCCGATGTGCAGAATGTCCTCTTCCTCAGCTCCGTTGGTGCTGACCTTGCCGAGCGCGAGAAGCAGCCGCGTTTGAGGGAATTCATCGACCTCGAGACGATGGTTCTCAGTTCCAAGGGCGATCCAAACACTGCTCTTGGACACTCACCATGCGTCATCCGTGCCGGTTTCTACGCCGAGAACGTTCTGCTCTACGCACCTCAGGTCAAGAAGGAGGGTATTATTCCGCTCCCTATTGGCGAGGACCACAAGTTCGCCCCAGTGGCTCTTGGAGTGAGGCACCCATCTTCTCTGCCCACCTCGCAACACAAGCTAACCACCCACCAGGACGTCGCCCAAGTTGCCGCCCACGTCCTCAGCGGCCAAGGCCAGCACGGCTTCGACGACAAGCACCGAGGCCAACTCATGGTCGTCACCGGTCCCGAGCTCTGCAGCGGCGACGAGCTCGCCACAGCGGCGACCCAGGCCCTTGGCCACTCTCTCTCCTTCGAAGCCGTCAGCGAGGCCGAAGCCAAGAAGATCTTGCACTCGCAGTCCCACAGCGACCAGTCTGAGAAGGAGTACCTGCTCGAGTACTACTCCCTTGTTCGCGAGGGCAAGACCAACTACATCTCGACGACTGCGTTCATCAACGTCACCGGCAACCATCCGACTGAGCCGACTGAGTTCTTCAAGCTGTACGCCGGTGATCCACTTCCTGAGCCGGCCAACAAGAAGCGCAAGACGGAGAATGGTGATTGAAATGATGTGATTGAAGACTCTTCGTTATGGACGTTTGAACAATGGCCAAAGGCGCCACTGGTACGCAGTTCGTCATGAGCCTAAGCGTTGGATCTCTTGCCTGGCGGATACTTGAAGGGTGACACAGGCTAGGCAAGTGTGTACATCTTGAGGAATCGCATCTTGCCACGACGGTAGATCAGATCTGGGTAGAAGTGCCCACATAGTTCCCTCACCCCCCATTCAAACGTGCACTATCACCTAGACCCATTCGTTCAGCCTCGCGATGTCTTTGTGCATTTGTCCGCTTCAAAAGCATTCATAGCCCAAACTGTCCCAGGTCCCAGCCTCCTCGCATCAATTCACCAGCGTATGCATGCCACCATGGCCATTCAGACGAAGCTGCCTCGTGAACTCTCTGCCTTTGTCTGAGGTGCAGGCGATTCCTCGACATGAAAACCCGCAAGCGGTACGGCTATCACGTGAAAAGACATGGTCTGAAGGCCATGGCGCCATGGGCATGTTGGGCCAGGCCCATTGCCAAGGAAGCTTGTAGGGATCGCTCGAGGCGAAGTATGAATCAGGAACATCCACGCGGTAGGTAAGAATCCGATGGGATGAGCCAAGTGCGTCTTCATCCCAGAGTTTCGCGTTGATTGGAGAGGTGCCTGACCAGAACGGTCGACTTGGGAGGCAGGGGGGTAGAGACTGACCGTTGCCGCAAAGGGGCCGCTAACGGACATGTTATATGTGTCCTGCGCTGTTGAATCGGTCCTCCGCGGACTGGGGAGAATTCCCTCTTGAGACCATGAAGCCATGATCGTATCTAGCGGGTCCCCCCCCCCCCCCCCTTACTACGAGACTGCGCTCCATACGATTCGAGCTCGCCTTCTGCCGCGAGATGCACAGTCGCCCACTGCTGTTACAACTTACCGAGAAGGAAGTCGTGCCTGATGCCGAACAGCGTTTTGGGTTCACGAGAGATTTGCGTGTACTCTTCAATGCCTGCTAGAAGCCATGGCTCCGGCATCACGTTGGCCCGCGCTGTACAAATCATTCCTGCATTTTCGTGTTAGCGCCACGAAGCGTGGCAAGACTTTGCCGCGGTTCATGAGTTTCTGCTGTGACGGGGGCGTCAAGGTAGGAACTACGACTCATGACATGGGCGCATTGCAGCCGATGAATACAGGACAGGTTCTCGTTGGTCACCTGGGAGAGTAGAAAGAGCTGCCCAGAACTCACCACTTCGCCTCGTTACCCTTGGGATTGTCGCTACGTTGCCAGGCCTTTGGAGTGCGAGTATGGAATGGCAGTCCGCGAGGTGAGAAGGTTCCCTTTGCGGGGAGGACTTGACAGGCAGAGTCGGCAATGTCAAATACTGGTTCTCGCCAGGCGTGAATTCGATTCCATCGTCGGGCTGCTCCAGTACATGCAGCTAAAGCCGGTGGAACGCCTTCCAGCCTTCGTCGTAGAGCAGCGGCATGTTGACATGAGATATGCCCAGGAGTCAGTATGCCACGTCTTCTTGCTTGGTGGTCTTACGATGAGCAGCCCAGCTCCTTCTCCTCGCAATCGAGGTGTTCTGGATGATATTGGGATTGCACAGTACTCGAACCCGCATTCCATTCAGTCTTCGAAGATATTAAGTGTGAAGCAGTCTCATAGTCGCAGCTGCTGGTCAGGAGTCGTGCCCTGCCCGGGCAAACTCTGTGCTTATGTGTTGAGTCTTGCTTGAGCGCTGATGGGCGAAGCCAAATCGTCTAGCACAGCGCCATTCGAGTGGGCTCAGCGTCGTGGCCAGCCCGGAGCTTTCTCACCGGAATGGTGCGTATGCCTGGACATGCATGAAGGCCGACGCGAGTCGTCGATCCGTTCAGTAAGTAGCTGATCACACACTTCAACCGTGTTGACAACCGTTAGCCTACGCCACAACTGCATTACATGCTCGTCCAGCGCGGCACCACCTCTCCTTTTGCCTGTGCAGCTCCTTCATCCGTGGAAGACACCTAAACAGCGGGACTCATTGCCTCCGTAAAGTCAGGATAAAGGGAATAGGCACGCAGGGCCTTCAATGTGGACTCGGTGCTGTGATTCAACATACTTCTACTATACTTGCTGAACAACAGGCAGCCGTCTACGGCACCTTATGCCAATCTGATGACCTTTCCCTAGCCGTTCCGAAACGCCATCGCTGAGTGGTGTACAAAGGAGAAATGCGTCTCGGCCTGCGCGTTCTTCGGTTCGACGAGCTGGATCCAAGCGCCAAAAAGCAGACTTAGGGAGAATGTGGGTATCGTGGTAGTGGTAGGAGATGTCGCGAGCGTCCTCTGTTACGCCTTGTTGTTCTTGTTATTGTCCGACTTGAACCAGCCCTGGCTGGCGCCATATGCGAGGATGATGACGATGATGATGATGATGATGGCGACTAGTGATGGTGTTAGTGTGGAGTACAACTTTCACTCTCACAATCTCAAACTTACCGCAGATACCTAGGCAGATCCACTTCTTCTTGCGTGCAGCACGAGCGCTGTCGACTGCTTTACCAACATGCACGTTGCCGGCTTCCAGATGCGTGTGCGTCTCCTCTGCCTTTTGCTCGATCGCCATGACAGGTGCCTCTTGCTGAACAACGATAGCGTCCAGATCCTGGAACAGCTGCTGCAGCTCGATCATGGTGCGCTCAATCTGCTGGATCGCCTCGTGACGCTGCTGCACATTACGCAACGTGCTCTGTGCCTGTCCTCTGCGGTCTGCGTTGAGCAGCGCCTGCTGGAAGATCTGTGTGTCTGCACCAGCTTCTGTCGCTTCCCGGATCTCCATCTCTGTGGCATCTGGGCGGACGATCAGGAACTGCCTTCTTTGCTGCTCTTGCACCTCTTTGCGGAAGGCAGACTCGGTCGTCTGGTAAGACTGGATAGCCTTGCGGATCCTGCGGTCGAGGGCCTCAACCTGTGCCTTGTTGCGTGGGCTGCTAGCATCCGGCTGTCCTTTGATGCGCTTTACACGATCTGCGAGCCCTCGATAGCCACTCATTATGTCGGCGCTGAGGGAGTCCACATCCTTGTTGTTGGCGCCGCTGCCGGAGATGAAGTTCTTCTGCAGACGCTGTAGCTCTTGCAGTCGGCCCTCGAGGTCGTCAATGGCCCGTCCGACGGCACGGCAGTCGTTGAGAATGGCATTGGGGTCGCGCTGAGGTTCGGGTGTGGCCGAGTAGGGAGCGCCGTGCTGCGTGAGGGGCTGCATCTCGACGTTGTGGCCGCCGTATGCGGGGGGTGGATTGCTGTAGGCATCGTTGGGGTTGCTCGCGTATGGGTTCGACTGGCCGTAGCCGCCGCCGCCGCCGCCGCCGCCGCCGCCGCCGTAGTTGTTGCTGTTGTACTGTGGAGCAGCCATGTCAGTGGCCGGGTTGCGTGGTGGCGGGTAGAAAGGCAATGCTTGTTCGCGGCGCTACAGTATGCTTCTGATATACACAGGGTATAGTGTCGCCTGGTGATGGTATCGTACGATGTCTGCAGGATGATGTGGTGTGAACTTACGGCCATGCTCGCTATTCTGGCGCCTGCCGTCCGTTACTGCTGCTACTGCTGCTGGTGACGAGAATTGCTGTTTCCGGCTGCGTTGACTCCTGACTCCTCACGCGTGCCTTCCTGAGACAGACTGTGGATGGACCGTGCCCTTGTTTCCTGCTTGTACTGTAGTAAACGCAACGCTCTTCCCTACTCTTCTCTTCAATCTATACGCCACGCCACGCCGCTGGATTGCAAGATATCTGTGGGAAATCTATGGCGAGAGTCGTGGCAGTCAGATGCGCGCAGCACATGTGCGAATCCCTTGTGTTTTAAGGCGCCGCCGCGCTCACACTAGAACTAGCCAACGAGGAGGGTCTTGCCAGTGTTTTATTAAGCTCAGACGGGGCGGCTGTGCATCGCGCTAACGGTTGAACCAAAATTCGATGGGCCACTCGCCACTCGCTGCGCATTCAGTGATACGAAGGTAGGGTAGCTGCGTCGCTGCATCGTCATCCCGCCACACGGCAGACCACATGTACTGCACTTCGAGACGGATGCATTGTTACTCGAGGGCTCGCCTCTTGATTACTCATTCTCTTCTACATACAAGTCGAACTCATCCAACTCAGATTGCTCCACCTCATACGCGGACGTCTTGAAATCTTCGGCTTCGTCCTCAGCGACTGCCTCAATGTGTTCAATGTGTTCATCTGGTGCATGACATGTCTCATCATCTCCTTCCCACGGCTCTTCTGCACCTGCGAGTCCACGCAATTCTTCGTCAAGAGCCTGCAGCTCCTTGTCCTCGGCCAACGTATGTCGCTCGACGGTGGGAGTCGGCAACTGCGCGAGACTCGGCTTATAGTCACCCACGAGTTCCTCAAGTCGGCCCTTCTGGTCCCAGAGCAGAGCATAGCCCTGTTCGACCTGATCCATCGTGACAGACATGGCGAGCGTGGCCTGCTTCTTCACGAACCAGGGCTCATGAGCATACTTCGGATCGTGCTCGATGTGCTTTTGCCAGAACCAGCTTATGCTTGCGGCGACAGAGGAGGCGCTGTTCTGCTTACCCGTCACCATACCCGCGAAGTAAAAGCAAGCTGCGAAGAGCACATTGCGAGTTAGGCTGGCATCCCAGTTTTCGGGTCGGATGATGTGGTCCATGACATTGAGGGCAATTGTTTCGGTGTTCTGGTCTGTGGCGAGGTGATTGTCGGCGACGAAGGCGAGATGTATCTCCACTGTCGACGTGAAAAGATCGTTGCCAACTCGTCCGACCTTGGGCTCCTCCGCTGGAGCTGTCTTCTTTGCTGTCTTGGTTGGTTTGGGTCGTGTATCCAGTCCCGGTGTTCTACCTCCTCTCTGTCGTCCTCGCAGGCTTCTGGTCTGCTTTGCTGGCGTGGCCCCTGCTGGCTGATTTCCAGTTGCTGTCTTGGCCACCAACCCGCCACGGGGTCCTTTCTGGCTACGTCCCTTACCCACGCGGCCCTCGCGAATCTTATTGGTCATCGTGGTAGCTGTGCCACTATATTGCATTCGCAGAAGCCGCGGTATGCACTTTCCAAGTACCTATACGAAGATGCAGTCACCATCTTTCCTTTGTTCTGACTTGGCTAGCCATTTGCGGTCGACAGAACTTCTGGGAAGCCAGGCGTCTCCCAATCTGAGAACAAAGGCTGTTCCAGACACCACACTAAGACAATCCGTAGAACTAGTGACAGTTCTTCTTGACGCGAGGCCGCTGCTTGATGGAGTCCTGTGAAGGTTGATTCAGCAAGCGAGGCCGCTTTCTGAAATGTCGCTGATCTGTTGCAACAGAGCAAGTTGCGGTCATATCCTTGACATTGTCTGTTGAATCACGACCCAGTGGTGAATGTAGTGTGTCACCATGTTCGATGATATCGTGCTCAGCGTTGTCTTCACAGTCTGACGGTACTCGGTGCTGGCTCTCTTTTTCAGCATCGATCTCCCCGTCGCCCTGTATCGAACCTTCGGATCCTCCTTTGATGGCTTCCATAAGCGTGGCCTCGAGGAGGTGATGAAATGAAGCGAAGCATTCTAGTTCTGCTGTCCAATGATACGTACGCAACACCACGTACTCCAGCTTCATAAGGTCCTCGACCGAGCCGTACAGATCCTTAGTCGCACGTTCTATGCGGATACGTCGTTCGAGGTCAGCTTTTCCATACGCCGTACAGAAGGCCTGCTTAGCCTTAGTGGTGAGTTCTGAGGAGATTAGCCACTGATGGCCTTCGTCACCGCCAGCTCCGATGTCGAGTGCAGCGTTGATAGCCGGCCAATCAAAGTCAATGTCCACGTCAAAACCAAGAGACTCGGCCGGGAGAAGCTCTAGGCGCCAGTCGATAGCATCGTCGAACCCTAGAGCACTAACAGGTCGGAAGATGTTATCACCCCAGTCGGTATGGTCGTGGGCGTAGATGCCGTTCGTACGTCGTAGGAATTCCTTATAGTCTTGAGGAAGACCTGAGGCGTATCCTTTTGTTTTGGCTTCGTCTTCAAACTGTTGGAGTTTGTTCTCGGAGGCGGGATCTTTGAGGAAGGTTTCGGGTAGCCTTTCGTCCAGATCCTCTGCGTTGTCCTTGAATGATCCGGTAGCACCCAGTCCACCAAGTCGCTTGTTCTCGAGACAGGTCTTGTTGAGTCTATGTACCAGATGATCCATGTCGAAATTACTAAATGGGCACCGTGGTCCCTCCATCAAACGTTGCTCCAATAACTTCAGAACATCCTCCACCCTTGAGACAATGACTTCTGCCGAGACCTGGAGCTCTCGTCTTAACCACCCATCGCATAGCAACTTCCAGAGTCGCGGCGAGTGAAGGGCAGCTAGGCTGTCAGGACGTGTCAACAGTGTGATATCGCTGAGCGGCTTGACAAGAAGCTGTCGAATCAGTCTTTCAGCAATCTCGTGCCTGTCAAGCTCTAGAGCTATTTCAATGCTGAGAGCTAACGAGGCGCTGTTCACAGCTCCTCCAGACCCCATCTTGGCTGTACCGCAAGCTTTCTCGAAATCCAAGGAAGTCCATTCTGCTGCATCTGAAGGGTCCTTCTCCAGCAAGTCGACCCATGACTTCCGGCTCAGGCCTTGAAGATGGGGTATCAACTCTGGTCCGTCAAGGCCGCCCTGCTGTTTGACGAGTTCCGCCCTCGCAGGAGGAAGGCGATCGTGCTCGAAACGGCCGATGTGAGTCGGCCAACAGCCACTCGTATTCCAGGCGTAATGCATGAATACCCGTGTATCGGCCAGATCGTATTCCAGTGCATTGTGCCTGTACATAAGCTATTCAGAGTTAGTAAGAGGATCGCGTGGAGCGTTGGCTTCCACTCACATTCAGGATCTTGTTAGCACTCTCGACGTCTCCAAACATCATCACCTAAACAGAAGAGCGTTAGCAATACTCGAACACCAGGTAGCAATGTCTCAGCAACTGCTATTCAGCTGGGAGTGCCGCACGCAGGTCTCAAAGGACCTATGCCTTCTGTCCTTTGAATTTACTCACGTCGAGCGCCGTCCGCAACGCTTTGCAGATGACATTGACAGTATAGCGCTCCTCCAGCACGTCTTCGTCCCATGACGGGAATGGAAATTCTGCTACAGCCATCACGAAGACGGCTCTCACCTATCGTTGGTTTTGCAAGATTGTTCGTCACTGCTCGAAACGCGCAGATTTCTTCCTTCGACTGTCGACTTGGCACGTGGCCTCGGCCATACTTATTACCCTCACTATCAGGCGCCACTGCTGCACTTCTGTCTTGTTGCGGGTGAAAGGTGAAAGCTTACAACGCACATGCCTGGCCTCGCCATGGCGAAGATCAGGCAGAGAGGTGCGGAGGCCGCGGCATCCAGACCTCTTGCGGTGCATAGCGATCGCCCATAAGATGATCTCGTAGTAGGGATATGCCAGTGTGCTGGTGCAGACGAAGTCCAGACAAGAAGCCGGCCGAGACCACGGAATGCCCCAGCCGCGGCCGACAAGCAGGGCAAGCAGGGGTCAACACTCCACGCGATTGGAGGGACATTGGCAGGCGCTTGCAAAGGTCAGAAACGCCTTTTGGGGGTGTCCTTGACCTCATAGACACCATCTCTCCCATTTCCACGTTATTGCGCCGCGCCACAAAGCACAGCCGACACGATGCCGAACCCGAGCGCTTTCCAGCACAAGAAGCGCAGGATCCTAGAAGACCTTGCTGCGCCGGCCGAGGATTATACCGACCTGTCGCCGAAAGGATCTGTCGACGAGGGAGTGCGAGAACTTTGCGATGAGATCAATGGGCTTGATGGGTATGTGACGACAAGCAGCTGCGCCGGACGTATTGCCGTCTATCTGGATGGATCAGGCAAGGATCTCGGCATCGAGCAAGTGGCAGAGACCACGGCGCGAGAAGCAGGCAAAGGCGGGAAGGGCGGTGGACGGTGGTTGTTCGTTTCCCATGAACCCGTCAAGACCGACAAGGTAAGTGGTCAGGGTGAACTCTTCAAGATGTTCGGCATTGAAGGAGTTTCGCCTTCTGTACCTGCAGCAGCAGTGAACTGTCGCCTGGTCTATCTCAAATTCGAGCCCATGGTAAGTCTAAGTTGAAGGATCCGAATCAAACTGTTCTCTCCTCATTCCTTTCTGTTCAGATTATGCACATCCTCACATCGTCACCTGTGAATGCCCAGCATGTTTACGCCGCAGCTTACAACTCCGGCTTTCGGGAGAGTGGCATCTGGAGCATCACTGGCGGCGAACCTACACCATACGTGGCAGTCCGAACACAAGGCCTGGCGCTCGAGAGCGTGATCGCTTACCTCGACTCGGATGGTGCCATCAACCCCATGGTCACGGAAGAGTACGTCCGGTCTATGCTTGCGGTGGCGAACCGGAGATTTGTGAGCAATTCGCAACGCAAAGAACGTTTCAGACAAGCGCTTCTAAGCCACTCAGCAACGAAGGCGTCATTAGCGGAGTGGGAGCCGACTGATATTCGAAATGCCAGGAAACGCGCAGAAGGACTGAAGAGAAAAGAACAGCTGAAGCAGCAGAAGACTGATGCTGAGACGAGTGATACTGCTGATGATTTGGCTTCTACGAACAGCGAGGAGCTGTACCCACTGGACCATTCATGAGGATCACATCCCCGCTTAGACGCATAGCTTAGTGCATCGAGATTCTATTTGGCGGCGAAGACTATGTATGAGCCATCTAGTGCCATCCTCCTGGCCAGTGTTGGTCGCCCCGTCGCAGGACATGCCGGATACAATGTTCACATCTCAGAATTCAGCCCCATTGCGACCGCTCGCAGGATGCCTACGAGGTGCACCATCGCTGCCGCCGACCATATCCGAAGTCGACACCAACACTGCCTCATCAGTACTTGAGCTGGAGCTGTCTCGAGATTCATACATCTTCGCGTTCGGCGTGGAGGTCGGCTTGTGACAACTCACGACGAAGGAGAAGACAGTGTCTTTGGGATAACTCGGCGCCTTCTCTTTCGAACAATCGCTATCGCCAGACGACTTCTTGGTATTGGCGGCATGTTTAGAGCTCGAAGCATCTGAAGCGTCCGATTGCTTCTTCTCGCTCCGTCCGAAGAGTTCGGTCCATAGCTCTGACAGGATGCCTTTCGAAGCCTCTTCAAGGTCATCCTGTTGAGGCTCGGATTCCGCCTCCTCACCGGTCAGAGTCTCAGTAAAGTCCCACATGTGTCGCAGCTCGCCTCGGATCAAGCCGGTGCCCCACAGGCTGGCCAGGACACCAGGGACCAGATAGAGAAGAGCAGGCTGGGCATGCTGGAAGACGCTCATGAAGACTAAGGTTGCGATCATGCCAACCACGTAGCCTGCCATTGTAGCATAGAAGTATGTCTTTGGGAACATGCTGGTGAGGTATGCTGGCAGGATCGAGGACGCTGCTTTTGACGTTCTCCAAGCTGTCCAGAACTTGTCGCCCCAGTGCCCTGATGCAGATATGTAAGGAGCCTTGTCGATTGCATCTGTCGGTCTTTCGTGATCATCTCCTCCTGATGCCGCTACTTTTCGGACCTTTTGTAGACGCAGATAGTGCATGTACAAGTCGAATCGTAATGCTAGAGCAATCATGAGGCCCGGTAGAACAATGTCGCCGAGTCCAAGCATGCTGTACCTTCTCACTGGTGGCTCTCCTGGCGCTGCGCCTGGCTCCTCTGGTCGTGGGAACACAAGCTTGATGGGTACATCCAAGTTCTTCGCTACGGTTACCATCAACGGAGTGAAGAATACGGCCCAGATGTCGTAGAAGAACAACCCGCCCAGTATAAGAGTACCCGTCGCGAAAGTAGTTGGCGACATAAGCTGAAGTGCGCCGTATGACACTGCAAAGCCTTGGAGGTTGGTCAACCACCATGGCTTATCATAGAAAGTATACGCGACTGCGATGAAGCCGAAAACAGTTGACAAGATGTTGTGGCGGGTCAGAACAGCACGAAAGTCGATCAAGTCTCGAAGGTAGCCTTTGACCACGAATTTCTGCTTCGTGAAATCGCGCACATTCCACAAAAGCACTCGCAGTGGGCCTGGCAGTGGTAGACGGCCAAATGGCCCAGCGAAAGGTGATGTTCTGGTCCTGGTATTGCCAATGTCTGGAGCAGGATAGATCTGAACTGCTTTGCGCTCACTGTTCAGTAGCTTGTACACATTGCCGTTGTCGCGATAGTAAGTAGGACTGACGAAGCTCTCAATAGTGGCCCACGAATCGTTGATGAGCTTGGCTACGGAGATCGTGCCCACCAAGGAGAAGTATACACCAAGTACTGTGTTGATAACGCTGGCCCCGTAGGTCTTGATCAGCCAATACAGCCCTGCCAGGACAATTCCCGCCGTGATTGGGAATATAATGGCATCCCTTGGTGTCAAGCTCTCCATGATCGGAGTCTCTGTGTCCTCCTCATCGTCACCGTCGTTGGCCTCATCTTCGGCGCTCTTCTTGCGCTTCGCCGCCGAAGACGGCTTCGACAGGGAAGCGTGCGCTCCTATGTAGATGGGGAACAGCGCGGAGAGAAGCAGGTGGCCGTACATCGGTAACAAAGGGCGATTCTTCTGACATTGATAGGCGAAAGCCTCGAGCAGCGAGTCCGTGGTATTGTTGGAAGACATGGTCACGCTTGGTGCGTAGCGAGTGATGTGTGACGGATGCAGCTATTGCTGCAGACATTATGTTTCGAATGGGCCACGTGGTGTCATGTTCACGGCGGCGATCATGGTGTGAAGAGCGTGCAAAGGCTGCATGTGGCAGACGTGAACAGCTGAAAAAGAGTATGAGCTGGCCTAAATTCGGAGGGATCATGACGTACAGAAGCAGCGCACTCAACCCCGGCGGCAGCAACGTTCCGACCTTCAACCATTCTTCTTCCCAACCCCATCCAACCAGCGGCTGATACTGGAACCATATCATAGGCGTGTCCAGTGGCAATAGAAAAAGAGACGGCCCTCATTTCGTCGTGGAAAAGCGAACATGAGACACTATAGCAAGCAAGACTTTTGCCCAGCTGGAGGTATAATGGTGAATGCCCAGGTTGCTGGAATGCAGACCATACTCCTATCCATTTAAGCAACCTCAACGGCACCTGGGTATGACAGATGAGCAATCATTTCTGGAGAATGGACCCAGGGCCAAAGGGACACGCACACTCGCGGAGACCTGCGCGTTTCAGACAGTTGCCTCCGAGTAGTTCGAAGATCGCATGCCATCAACGCTTCTGCTACACCTTGTATCTTCCGGCGAGCAGTCCTCCTCCGGAACATTACTTAGCGCTCCTCACATCCTAGCCAATGAGGCAGATAGAAACGGCATCGTTGTGCCACCAGAGCAGGCCACGGAACAGCTGGTTGCACTATCCTGGTAGCTCCTGCAGCTCACGGCCACGGTCTTCGCGGCGACGGAGCATCAGACCGTATTACCTTGCTTTTGTCGGAGTTCTTGGCACTTAAGACATATGCCGCAGAGTTTGACAGGCTCCACGGAGAACATGGTTACAGGCGAAGCCCCACATCGTTGAGCTCAGAGATGACAGCCAATGTGTAGTGATGAGTGGTGTACAATTGCTATTCTACAAGAACGCCTGCAATGCTGCTCGCTGAATTACCCTTGTCAGATCTGTACACCGAATCATTCTGAAGGTCGTCATTATGCATCAAGTCATCAACTGCTCTTCTCCACATTACTGCGGCGCCACCACATCCAAGTGCTCGCCACCTGCCTTTATCACCACCTTAGCCGTATCACCACTCTTGATCGCTCCGCGAATAATCTTATCCGCCAGACTGTTACCGACCTCCTTTGCGATCAATCTGTTCAGCGGTCTCGCACCATAACGTGGATCATAACCCCTCTCACACAACCATGCCTTGACGTCTTCACCAACGTCTAGGGTGATTCGTCGGTCGTCCAATCGGCCTTGCAGCTCGCGGAGGCGGATGTCGACGATGTCTCTGAGTGCCTCGCGCGATAGGCGTTTGAAGATGATGAACTCGTCCAGCCGGTTGAGGAATTCTGGTGGGTAGGACATCTGCACGACCTCCATCACCTGCTTCTTCACGTCCGCTGAGATTTCAGAGCCCGCGCTCTCATCTGCGACCAAAACCTCCGCTCCGAGGTTGGACGTAAGGACAATGATGGTGTTGCGGAAGTCAACTTTGTGGCCTTGCGCGTCGGTAAGGAAGCCTTCGTCCAGGACTTGAAGGAGCAGGGTGCTGATGTCGCGATGTGCCTTCTCAAACTCGTCGAAGAGAAGGACGGCATAGGGCTTGCGGCGAACGGCTTCTGTGAGTTGACCAGCGTCTTCGTAGCCCACATACCCGGCCGGTGAACCGATAAGTCTCGAAACCGTATGCTTTTCACTAAACTCGGACATGTCGAAGCGGATGACGGCGCTCTCGGTTGAGAAGAGGAAGTTTGCCATCTTCTTACAGAGTTCTGTCTTTCCGACACCTGTTGGTCCAAGGAACATGAACGATGCCAGCGGCCTGTTCTCGCCGCTGAGACCTGCTCGTTGCATACGCACCGCATTTGCCACAGCGGTCAAGGCCTCGTCTTGACCTCGTACGGATTGTCTCAAGGTGTCTTCCATATGGATGAGCTTCTCAATCTCACCACTCATTAGCTTAGTCACCGGGATACCTGTAGACTTGGCGACCACTGCAGCAATGTCGTCTGCTGTGACCGAATCGTGGATCAGCGTCTCGCGAGGCGAAGCGTTGGTCGACTCGCCTCCCTCTTCGGCTGGTAGCTTCTTCTGTAGCTCAGGAATGCGGGCATAGCGGAGCTCGCTTGCTTTGGCAAAGTTGCCCTCTCTCTGAGCCTGGTCAAGCTCAATCCTTGCCTGTTCTAGTTCCTGCTTAGCACGTTTGAGCTCCTCGATCTCTGCACGTTCGCGTTCCCACTTCTCGTTGAGAGCGCCGACTTCATCTTGCTTCAAGGTCAAGGTCTTCTCCAGCTGCTCTCGTCGTTCTTTGCTGGCGATATCGCTCTCTTTTCGCAATGATTCCAGCTCAATCTGAATAGTCATGATCTGGCGGTCCAGCTCCTGGATGGCATCGGGTTTGCTTTCTTGTTGCAAGCGCAAAGCTGAAGCCGCTTCGTCGACCAAGTCGATTGCTTTGTCGGGTAAGAAGCGATCCGTGATGTAGCGATTGCTGTATGCCGCTGCAGCTACGAGCGCTCCGTCGGTTATGCGGACACCATGGTGTACTTCATATCGATCTTTGATACCTCTCAGGATCGACACAGTGTCCTGCACAGAGGGCTCGCCAACGAGTATTGGCTGAAAGCGACGCGCCAGCGCGACATCTTTCTCGATTTGTCGGTATTCGTTGAGCGTGGTTGCGCCACAACATTGAAGTTCGCCGCGTGATAGTGCAGGCTTGAGTAGATTGCTTGCGTCGATGCTACCCTCAGCTTTGCCCAGTCCAAGTAGAGTGTGAAGCTCGTCGATGAACAATATTACTCCCCCTTTCGCATCCTCGACTTCCTTCAACACACTCTTCAATCGTTCCTCGAAGTCACCCCTGAACTTTGCTCCTGCAATAAGACTGCCCAGATCCAGACTGATGACCCGTTTATCTTTGATGCTTTCGGGTACGTCGCCTTTAACTATCCTCTGTGCCAGCCCTTCCAATATGGCAGTCTTTCCGGTACCCGCAGAGCCAATCAGAACCGGATTGTTCTTCGTTCTTCTTGATAAGATCTGAATCGTTCTGTGTATCTCACCATCGCGTCCGATTACAGGATCCAACTTGCCGTCCTTTGCTTTTGCTGTGAGGTCAATGCCAAATTGTTCTAATGCCGGCTTTTCTGGTTCGCCTCCCATGTTCATTCTGTGCGTGCCTCCAGGGGGCCGTGGGGGCCCGCTTGCATATGTTCGACATTGTGATACTGATATAGATGACGCTCTTGATATCGTGGGTAGCGTATGCGTTGCTTGGAGTCGTGCTGCTGCTTGGAGAGCTGTTCGTGGTGCTGAGTATCGGACGGAAGCTATGCGCCTCGCGGCATTACGGCCTGTTGTTTGAAGCATTTTGCGTGAATTGAGGCAGAATGAGCCTGATAGAGTTGATCCAGATGAGTATCAAGTCGTGCAAGTTGATATCTTGATGCCATCGTGTCTGGTGATACAATACTGATGCTGGAAAGCGCTGGCTCCTTCCATCTCTGTTATCGATAAACGTGCAAAGCCACAGAAGCTCCACTAATTTGCAGGGGTTCTCGCGCAACCATGATCTGTGGCTGGGCCCGAGCGCTTTGACTGTAACAAATTTGTTCAACACTACTCACATTGCTCTCCTCCTACCTTCATCATTCTCGATACAGCCACCGACACGCATTTCAATACGTCACAGACACACAGCACGAGAATAGCAAGATGGGTTTCACCGACTTCGTCTCCGACTCTGGCTTGAGCCGTACGTCTCTCGTTATCGAGGGCCGCCCCTGTGACTGGACTAAGATCAATCGCAGTGCTCGACTACTGGGTCAAGACTCGCAGCTACATCGTTGGGTATGTTATCTCTCCACGCTCTCCTCTCCCCTCTACACCTACACCTACTTGATGAGAACAATTTGGTCCGTGTTTATGAGCAGCTTAAGACCCTGCATACGATTACTTCCAACGCGCTCCGCGCAACTCTGATCCACCACCGTCCCGATATTATACCACTGGTAAACATGTGCGCGTGAGGTAGTCACTGACGGTCGAGCAGCTACGGTCCATCCCAGGCCGATGTCAAGGTCTTCCAGGGTTTCAAGGAGGCGCCAAAGGTCGAGAAGTACCCACACGCATACCGCTGGTACAAGCACATCGCCACCTTCGAGCCAGAGTTCTCCTCGCTGCCAGGTGACCCAAGCAAGGCCGCCACCGCGTACGGCCCAGAGTCTTCTGAGGTCACACTCAACCCAGCTAAGGCACCAGAAAAGGAGGAGGATGACGACGAGGTCGATCTTTTCGGCTCGGACGATGAGGAGGAGGACGCAGAGGCCGCCAAGGTCCGTGAGCAGAGATTGAAGGAATACGCAGAGAAGAAAGCCGGCAAGACCAAGCCAGCTGCCAAGTCTATTGTCACATTGGACGTCAAGCCATGGGGTGAGTCCACACATACATTCATGCTTCGTCCGTCTTGATGCTAACGTTCTTCCAGACGATGAGACCGACATGAAGGAGCTCGAAGCCTCAGTACGCGCTATCGAGAAGGAGGGTCTCGTGTGGGGTGGCTCCAAGCTAGTCGCTGTTGGTTTCGGTATCAAGAAGCTCCAGATCAACTTGGTCATTGAGGACGACAAGATTTCCCTTGACGAGCTTCAGGAGCAGATCCAGGACATCGAGGACTACGTCCAGTCTTCCGACATTGCCGCCATGCAGAAGTTGTAGAGTACCACTTCCATGTGGTTGAGGGACATGAAAAGCATGTTCAGACGCCGGCACAGATGCTGCGC
This sequence comes from Nothopassalora personata, assembly GCA_033816765.1. NCBI lineage: Eukaryota > Fungi > Ascomycota > Dothideomycetes > Mycosphaerellales > Mycosphaerellaceae > Nothopassalora > Nothopassalora personata. The sequence goes on along the minus strand of CM066287.1, from coordinate 2,390,547 downwards.
GCGAATACGCTTGACTTGATATGATAAAGGCATGGTCTTCATGGCGCGATGATTTTCATGAAGGCATAGACAGTGATACCAAAAAATGCAAAACTTCACAGCCATGCATATACTGCAAGGCGCACACCATCATACTTGATCTACTTCAATCTCGATTTATGCTTATTCTGCGTATGACGGTCTCTCGTAGGTGTTGAAAGTCATCTGGGGGTGCAAGTGGTGGTGCTAGTGGTGGTGCTCCGCGTATGGTAGCAGCGGAACCTGGAACCTTAAAACTTCAGCCTGCCGATCAACAACATTCCTGCTACACGAATCACCACTTGTTCAAGATGGGCGCCGCCGCTAATGCGCTGAACATACTAGGCCTTGTGTTCCTCTCACATGCGTAAGTGTTGCGACAGAATGCGACAACGTCAAATTTTCAGCCCAGCTAACACAAACTCTAGCGTCTACAGCTCCTACGAACACTCCCTGCTACCATCCTCCTCACAACCACCCACGCCCAGCTCAATTCTCCCTCGCCTGCTCGACCCTAAAATCAACCTACCCCTGGACGTCGCCCTCGAGACACTCTTCTCAGTCATCCTGCTCTGCGTGGGCGTGGTCATGAGCAGTCCGGAGCTTAAGCCAATTCAGTGGAACGTGTGGGCGGGAAGACTGGAGAGGAGCAAAGAGGCAAGAGAGATCAAGGCGGTAGGACTGGGCGGAGGCAATCCTTATGCGAGCTTGGAAGAGAGGCCTGGGTTCCTCGATGTGAGGCGCAAGCGGAAGGAGTTTGCAGAGTGGATCAAGAATGGGGAGGACACACTGTAAAGCGAGTGGTACGATAGAGAAACGGATGCGGTATGGCAGCCTGTGTGTGGCTCTTGTTGCAAAGTCGCGCCCGTGGGCGGTTGATCGAGCGCGTGTATATACGCAGCCAGCTGGAAGCATGGAATCTGCAAGTATCGCTGATGGCTGGCAATAACACCGAGCAGGACTCGCAACGGGTTCGAGAGCTGCGCGATCGAGACATGAACTTTACGACGCTATGATCTATCTCAACGCGAGGGCTCTCATTGTGCCTTCCCAGACTGTTGCGCTGATCTGCAGATGAGGAAGGCTCACTTGTCTGCAGCCAGCAGGCAAGAACTGCCCTTTGCACCAATGTTCACGCATCGCACAGCAACAACAGCGATCATGTACGCGCCAAAGAGGCCATACAGCAGCGAAGCCGGCCCCTCTCGCCGTGTGGTATCGAGAACAGGCACACCTGCCTCAAGGCCCCCCACAAGCAGCCTCAGGCCCCCTTCAAGTTCCCGTCAGCCAACGCCAACTGACTCTATGGCCGGACACGAGCAGCGCAGAGTGCGTCGCTATGAGTCGAATCGCTCCATGTCCTCATCTGCGTCAAGCGTCACACTGCGTGGTGATCTGCCTGGCCAGCATGGTGTGCTCTCGGCACGCGGACATGTGCCAGGACGCGAGCAAAGTGTAGCTGCCACCACTGAGCCGCCTTCAGACGACTTGGGTGGCGACGACGACGACACCGCACAAGAAGTCGTCATGGCCGTCAATGTCACCGATCGAGGTTCCGTCGGCTGTGCATATTACGTCGCGCGCGAGCACAAGCTGTACTTCATGGAAGATGCTCAGCTAGGTGGTGCTGACATTGTCGACTTGCGTAAGTGCAACCATCAGCTCACATGGCATCTACTAATCAGTCTTTAGTGAGACTGTATATCGACCCAACAACGATCTTGACCTCCACCAAATGCAACGACGAGGCTATTGATCGCCTCGATCCAGAATTCAGGAACGGGGGCGTATCTGATGGTACGAGCGATCAGACACGACTGCCTTATGTGCTTGAGTGCCGTCCCAACGCAGAGTTCAACTATGACTCTGCCAGAAACAAATTGGTCAACCTTCGCATCGGTCAAGAGGATGGCCCAGGCCTAACCTATGTCGTGCCTGGTGATGTCGTGGCAGAAGAAGACTACCATGATCTCCGCCAGGACGCTGGAGTTGCTGGCCGCCACGCACAGCTGCTCCGCCTCTCAGGCTGGGTCAATATGGAAAGTCGCCTTACCGTTGGCTGTGTCGGTGCGGTCATCTCGTACCTGCAACGCCGTCGTGCGACTGCCTACCTGCCAGGAGATCGCGACGCTGACGCCCTGTTTCGAATTGGCACAATCGAGATGTTTACCTTAAAAGATTCCATGTTTATCAACGCCGACACCTTGATGTCACTTCAGATTACGTCGACAGAGTTGCACCCGAATGCACAACAACATGGTCCGGCAGGCAACAAGAACAGCTCAGGAGGCTCGAAGGAAGGGCTATCGGTATACGGACTGTTCCACCAGCTAGCCAAGACTTCACAAGGCAGACTTCTACTACGGCAGTACTTTCTACGGCCCAGTCTCAACATGGACGTGATCGAGGAGCGCCACGAGACTATTGCCGTCTTTCTCGACCCCGAAAACGCCGTCTGTTTTGAGCGCCTAATCAAAGAATTGGCAGACGTGAAGAACATGCGCATCGCCACTACCAACTTGCGGAAGGGCATCAACACTGGAACCACGAAGTCAGGCAGAGGCGGTATTGCCACCTCTGTTTGGGTCAGTCTGCATCGGTTCATGTTCTCGGCTCTCGAAATTTCGGATTTGCTCGCGGGTATGAAAGACGCTGGTCACCTTGCTATCTCTTCGAAAATTGCAGAGAGGTTTGACAGACAGCAGTATGCTGCGATTGGTCAGCTTCTCGCTGACACGATCGACTTCGATGAGTCGAAATCGTCACGCCGATCAGTAGTCAAGCATGGAATTGATGCAGAACTTGACGAAGCTCGGCATACATACGCCGGCATCGAAGATATGCTTTCTCAGATCGCCACTCACGTCGCTCGAGGTGTGCCACCAGATGTGAAGCGGGACATCAATGTCTTGTTCTTTCCCCAGATTGGCTTTCTCATCAGCTTGGACAAGGAAGAAGACACTGTCGCCACCTATTGCGGTCCGCCAGATGAGCCATGGGAGAAGATGTTCTCATCATTGAATGCAGCCTACTTCAAGAACCCGGACATGATGGAGCTCGATGAGCGATTCGGTGACATCTACGGGCATATTCTAGATATGGAGCTGGAGATCGTTCAAAATCTGGCCCAGCGCGTCCTTGAATCTGAGCATCTTCTCAACACAACTTCCGACATATGCGGAGAGCTCGACAGCTTGGTCGCTCTCGCTCGTGGTGCGACGCTGTACAATCTCGTTCGGCCGAAGATGACACACGACAATGTCATCAAGATCAAGCAAGGCAGACACGTCTTGCAAGAGCTCACCGTACCTGGCTTCATTGCCAACGATACACTATTGGTCGGCGGTCAGAGCAACGACGAAGAGGAGAGACGCCAACGCATGATTCCCTATCAAGCCCAAATCGACGGAGCCCAGATCCTGCCCGACCGCTCACGAACAGGACCCAGCATGCTCTTACTGACCGGACCCAATTACTCCGGCAAGAGCGTCTACCTCAAGCAAGTCGCCGTAATCGCCTACATGGCCCACATCGGCAGCTTCGTGCCAGCGACAGACGCTAAAATCGGCCTGACAGACAAGATCCTAACCAGAATCTCCACAAAAGAAAGCGTCTCCCGCATCCAAAGCTCCTTCATGATCGACCTCCAGCAAGCTTCTGTAGCCGTCGCACACGCAACGCGCCACAGTCTCGTCCTAATCGACGAGTTCGGCAAAGGTACCGAGTCCTACGACGGCGCCGGCCTCGCAGCAGGTGTCTTCGAGCATTTCCTACAGCGTGGTGACGAATGCCCCAAAGTTCTCGGCGCGACTCACTTTCACGAGACTTTCGAGGCGGGGTTCCTAGCGCCGCGGCCAAGTCTTGCATTCGCGCATATGCAAGTGCAGGTCGATACTGATGCTGAAGACGTTGAGAGTCAGGTGACGTTTCTGTATAATCTTTGCTTGGAGCGGAGCACGTCGAGCTTTGGCACGTCTTGTGCTGCGATGAATGGGATTGATCAGAGGGTTGTGAATCGGGCGGAAGAGCTTATTCTTCTCGCCGCGCGTGGTGAAGATTTGGTGGAGGCGTGTTCGAATCTGCCGGATGCTGAGATGCAGGATTTGGCCGTGGCGGTAAGTCGTGCTTGTCCACTATACAGGGCGCAGTACAGCTGACAATTTATGCAGGAAGTGACCGCTCGCGACTTCCTTGCTTGCGACGACTTCGACGACCCTCGCGAGATCCTGGCGGCGTTGGAGGGCGAGAGCGAAGCGGCAACTCCTCAAGTCCAGTGAGGTGCTCATTCGCTGATGCATTTTTCTGTCTGTTACTACTGGCCGGTGACTGCTATGATTTGGCTCTTCAGCTGTATGCTCGAAGCAATCGTGCTCCTCTATAGCTTCACGAAAGCATATGAGTTTCTTACCTCGTTTTTATTTTCGTGCATGCGCCGTACTCAGATTCTCTGTATATGTCGACACAATCATATCATGTCATCTTACATACCGACTCCACCCTCCGGGTATCTTCCCCAGCCATTCCCACAAAGAGGTCTCATACAGTCCATCGAGATTCCGTTCTCCAAAACGTCCAAACAGCTCAGTAACACATCGATCATCGTCATCGAAATTCAATCGCTTGTGAGGTCCTTTGGGCAGAGTGATCACTGCCGTGCGGAGCAGCCACCGCAGTGTATGACACCTGCTCAATCTCCTGCGTCATCAGGATCTCTAACGTAGGTTGCCGCCGCGGACTTCCACGACGTCGATTGGACCATTTTCGTATTATGCTGGTTCTGGACTCAATATCCCGCTCGCTCTGTGGAACATGCACCGCGGTTGGGCCCTTTTCTAGCCCGTCCCGATCTAGACGTAGCATGCCGTGTTCTTCATCGCCGTCCCAGACTGAGTCGCCACGACTTCTTTTCGCGAACGGCGGGCGCAACATTGACTTTGTGGATCGGGTACTGGTCGAGACGTCCTTCGGGTCTTCGGCGCTGCTCCTAGAGTCTTCAGCGAGCTGAGTATCGATGTGACCAGACTTGATGCTTGGAACAATGGTTTGTGGAGTAGAGGCTTGAGCGCGGGAGCACAGGCGCATATCTGTCCACTTAAGTCAGTCCCGCGTCTTAGATGTTTGCGGCCAAGACTTACCACGCCGACATCGATTTCGATAGCAGCGCATATCCATAGAGGATAACTGAACCATGTCCCGTCCCAACTGTTAATCAACGATTGCCAGATGTAATACGTGCGCACAATGCCCGCCACTGTTACGAGGACGCCAAGGCATAGCAGCATGCATACTCCTAGCCGTTGGCGAACCGGCATTTTCAGCCGAACCACGAGCGGTATTGGCAGTACAGTAGTCAGGAGGTCAGCGACACAATTGAAGATGCCAACGATGAGGGTCGCCGTGCCTTCGTCCAAGCATTTGTGACCAGCTATTGGTGGGAAGACCCAGTATGCCTGCACAGGACTGCTCAATGGGTTAGCTTCACTGATCTTCAAGGACGAGCGCGAGAACTTACGCGCATAGGAAGATGCCCAACAAGGTGAACGCGATGCTGAGACCCACCACGAAGAACATGCTGGCGTGCAGTACCCACACAAACCACTCGACGCCACTATCCCTGACCAGTCGGTAATAGAAGAATATAAGCGACATGCGCGTGCAAGTCGCCGCTTCCACAAACAAGAGCTTCGCCGTGAAGGCTACGATGCTCGCGTTCTGATACAGAGTCGGTCTCACGTCCCACAAATGCCTGTCCCATCCGTATTTGCGATTCGCGAGAATAACAGTGGCATTCATACCAATAGTAAAGATCTACTATCATATCAGCTCCGAATCTGTGCGGTGCGATACGCGCCAATGCCCACCAACGCCAGCGTGATCATGGCATCGTCCCAGCCGAGCCATTTCTTGATTACGATGCGCGAGTAGTATCGCCCGACTACCGCCAAGAACACCAGTATAGAAAAGATGATTAGAAGCGCCAGTAAAGCATCTCCCCTCTTCGGCGGATCATCGTAACTCGGAGTCGGCCATGACAGGATCACGTCCAGCGGAGGTAATTCCATTTCTCTGCTTTACCAATGCTGAAGCCTCTTCATTCGTCGTCCTCGTGGCAGCGCACTAGTCATTGCCAGGCGATGTGCTCATGCATCCAGAACGTCGTCAGGGCCTGAACAGTATCGTATTGGTCGAGATTCAGTCTGAAGCGGGTGAGACTCGAAGTTCTGGTAGTCAGTAGTAGGGTGTGTGAAAGGATGAGCGGGCGAGGGAGGTCCTTAGATGGTACTGCGGCTTCGAGCAGCAAGGCGATTAGAGCCTTTCTGCACTGCTGGGATAATGCTGGACATACGAGTCAAGAATCTCAAGGGAAGCACGAAGACTACGGTTACGAGAACACCACGCATGGAAATGGACCCGCCCACGAGCTGTTCTCGCGCGAGATAGCTGGATAGGTAGTGAGTGGTGGCTGGCTGCTGCTGTGCTGTGTTACACGGCACTCGATGAGCAAGGAGTGGCTCTCGCGTGGTGGAACGAGAGACGTGGCCCGCAGCAGTCTTTCACGATGACAGCTGCTAGTCATCAAGCACACGCAGTTCGTAGCTCCGTCGTCTGGCGCTGTTTTTAGTGGTATGATGAGGTTCTTCGATCTGCACTGGGATACACTCGGTCTGTTGGTCCAGGGATCGACATCAGGTGGACTAGCGATGAGATGCAGCAGCGGCGCGCTTACATCTCGCATCTGGACGTACCCACTGAAGGCTCCATGGTTGGATCCGTCGCACGACGTGCTGCGATGAATGAGGTTACGTTGAACCATTTCGACTCGCTGAAACGGTCATGCGGCAACCACGTGGAACGAGGGCCTGACAATCCGTCAGGCCCATCAGTTTGGTTCTGCCGAATCTCGTGGTACATGAGTCATCGTAATTCATGTCTTCGTTGTCGTTGTTGTGCGGACTCTGAAATATCATCGCCATCTCCCGCTTCAAGCAAACTAAAGTCCTTATAATTACGCTCCTGATTCGTATATCTTATATACTCCATTTAACATAAACATTAAAGTGGACCTTATCCATGAATCTTACTATCTAATAGGAAGGATAAATAAGATATAGCTATACACTATAAAGCTACTCTCTTTATTAATATAAGTGTAATCTAACGCGTTCTTTACTATCTACCATATGGCGATCTAAGTATATATAAAGGCTATAGTATAATGAATCCTAAGGTAGTGGCTACTAAGAATTAAGTAACCTTATATAGTTCCCTATAGTCTTTTTATTTATAGTATCTTTGATTCTAGATAGATATATACATAATATAGTCTCCTTTTAAATTCCCCTTTAATATGCCTTATATTTATACTAACTAACCTATAATATAATAGTACCTACTCTAGATTAGAATAATCTTATAGTAAGTTCTAGCTTTCTGTATCTAGTAAGTAATAAATACTATAGTACGTTATTACTAAAATGAAAAGATACTATAATAAGCTATTTAATAAAATAAAAAGGGTCTATTTTAGACGTGTATTAAACAAGTTATAATAGATAAGAAAGATAGGGTCTCTCTAACAACATCCTAACTAGCTTCATCCTGAGTTCGTAGATACTAAAGGCTGTCCCGATCTCGATAACCGCACCCAAACATCAGATTCAGCACCCAGTACTTCACGGTCCACGGCAGGACAGACCCCAGAAACCTTGCTGCCGATGACTTCCAGTCCTCCAGGGATCAGTATCTTGCCTTGTAAGTGAGGAACCTCCCTGCGTCCACGAGGATGAGGGTAGTGCCATCCGATATCTTAAGGCTCGACGGAAGAAAAAATGAACGTTGAAAGTTCTGATGATTAGTTATACAAAAGACTCTCTGCGACCCACTCCACCACGCATGTGCGGATGGCAGTTGCGACTATCGCTTCCAGTCCGAGATATCTACAGTACATGGTCGTGGGCACTCTTCCAGCGCACTACGACAAGCCTTCCGTTGAGGCCAGAGTAATGGACTGTTCCGTCCAGCAACTCGTGCAGTGATGCTGCGGCGATAATACCGTGGCTACCCATCATCTGGATCGTCATTCCAGGCATCCCATAGTCCTGGAAGAAATGTTGTATACCTACCACGACGAGGCTATTCGGCCGTGGTATCGTCTTCATCCACCTCGAACTCATCCGGAACGGGCGCCTCCTCGCCGTCTTCATCTTCATCAACGGCTGTCAGCACGCCAGCTGCTGCTGCGGCGCCACCAAGGGATGCGGCTGCGGCATCGGTCATTGCCGTATCGTTTGAGGGTGGCTGTGCGCCGGGTGCCGCTGCGGCCGATGTCGTCTTCTTGCGAGCCTTGAGCTCAATCAGGTTCTTCTCTTCGCCAGCTTGTTCGTCGTGAAGCAGGATGACGCCGCCAGTAGGCTAAAAACAGTTAGCGAATGCTGAACCTAAGGTAACAGAATGAAGACTTGCCTTCTTCACCGGTTGGTATCGTCCGTCCGGCGCGAAGCTGATGTACTTGATCTGTGCAGGCAGGACACGGCTCATGTTCTCGAGCTCATAGCCAACCTTCTCCTTCTCGAGCTTCTTCTTACTGCTCTCCTTCTCACCGTCTTTGTCCTCGCCGATCTTACTCGTGTCAATGACATTGTCGTCCATCTTGTCTGTGTCGGCGGAATCGGGCTTGGGAGTGGTGGGCGTTGGATCAATGTCCATGCTCTCACGTCGGTTCTGCCTGTCCTTGGCCAGCCTCCTCCGCTTCGCCTGAGCGGTGGTTGACAGCACTGCGGTCTTGACCTTCTCCGGCGCTTCCTCCGTCTTGACTTCGACCTCGGGTGGGTAGTCGAACATGCTTGGTCTCGTGTTACTGTGGAAGGTGAAGCTTGGGATCTCGAGATCTGAGTCGACACCGATAATTGAAGTCGGCGAGAAGGAAAGCGCGAGGAAGTGAGTCAGCGGGAACCAGTACCAGTACTGCAGGAACACAGACATGCCGACGATCGCGGCCATATTGAGGTTGCCAGTCTGTGTTTGAAGGCTGATTGTGCAGTTTCGGCCGCCCGCATCGATGATTCCGAGAGCGAGAGCACAACCAAACTTGGCCATGGCATCTTCGTGTCGATCGCCGACCGCCTTTTGGAGCTGCTTCCGCAGGGCGCTCACTTTCGGGTTCATGGCGTCGTTCTGTTGCACCATGATCATGGCCATGGAGATGAAGGCTCCTTGTCTAACAAAGTCAACAGAGTCCTTCATCATTGGTTCAAGCAAGTCGATGGCCTCATCGAGCCCAGTGCCTGCACATGCAATGCCCAGCGCCATCGTGGCACCGTATCGCACATGAGGATTGTAGCTTTCGGCCAAGAGTTCGACCATTCTGGGCACACTGCCAGGCTTTCTGAAGAGGACGAAGCCCAAGCTCATGACCGCCGATCTTCTCACGTCGTCACTGGTATCGGAGACAGCCAGATGCAGCAGCCGCCTTACGGCCTTGTTGTTGCCGCTGCCAGCATATGCCAATGCTACGGTCATGACACCACCGTATCGGAGAGCTGGATCGGCGTCTTCCAGAAGACCACCAATGAGCTCATCGGCGCTCTCCTGCCGGTTGTAGTTGATGAGCGCCATACCCATGGCCAGACCGCGGACAATCTTCTCGTGTTGGGTGTCGTGGGCGTACTGTATCATGTCATCAATGGCGCGGTTGTTGCCAGTCCCGAGCATGACAAGACCCATGGCAAGACCAACTGCTTCGCCATTAATGGCAGAATCAGCATAAAGCACGTTCTTCAACTCTTCGTAGATCTCGTCGGAGCCAGTAGCCATGCCAGCGACGCCCAATCCGAGGGCACCGCCGTGCTGCACGACCTCTTCTTGCGTGGCCTTGAACTGTCGTCTGAGATAGTCCAATACGTGTGTACCGTGGTTTGTGTAGATCAGACCCAGGGCGAAGAGTGAGCCGCCTTGGCTGTATGTGCTGCCAGCGCTGGCATTTGCATTCTCCTTCGGCAAGTAAGGCTCGAGAAGCTTTTGGCCGTTATTGAGGTTACCACGATGAATCACACCGAGGGCTGCGGTTGCGGTGAACTTGCTCCAGTTCACTGCCTTACCCAGCCACTCAAGGTTATCTCGGAAAAAGCTGTCGACTGTAGTGCCTGCATTCATGAACGCATTGGCGAAAGTGACAGAGGTGTGGAAGATACTGTTCCGTGCCTCCAATGAGTCTCGGATCTTGTTGAGAATGGCTCGGTCGGTGTGTGCTGCGCGATACAGGAATTCGAGATTCAGCTCGATGCTCTTTGTCCCTCGCAAGATCTCCCGTATCGACGTGAAAGCCTTCTTTTGAGCTTCAGTCTCGGGCTTCGGCTTCGTTCGAGAGGTGACGACAGTGGATGTCTGGGGCGCTCCGGCAGAATCGTTGAGCTCAGACAGGAGCTGGTCTGACTCGGCTGCGTTCTCGCTCTGATTGGGGTGTGGTGTTGCTGGACGAACAGCATCACCGTTCATCCGCGACTCCTCTGCTTTCTCCACCTCTTCGTCCTCGGGTAGCTCATCCATGACTTTCTGCAGGAACTCTTGCGTGCCGTTCTCATAAAGATCGAAAGAGAGCTGATACGCGATGGCCAAGGACTTTCCGTCGCCCTTCTGTACCAATTGGCGAAGCATATCCGAGGCCATCGATTGCTGATTGAGGTACACGACACATTTAGCAATCGCGAAGTAGTCCGGGCTTGGGATGTCGTTCAGCAAGTCTAGAATGAGCTTCAAAATCTCATTTCGAAGGCCACGCTCCTGCACCACGTTCATGCAGATATCCAGAACGTACTCCATAAGGTCCTCAGTCTGGCCTGCAGACACATTTGCAGCTTTCTGGCCCTTGCTCTTCTCGTCCTGACTTGATCGCAGAATGGCCTCCTTCAGGACCTCCATGTTCCGCGCCTCCACTGCGATACCGACAACCTGCTTGTATGCACCAACCTCGTAGCAGCTCTCGAAGATGCTCCTGATGACCGCCTGCAGATTCTTCTTGACTGGATTGGGCAAAGTCAGAGGGTGCGGATGTGCTCCTGGAACGCCTGCGTTGCCGCCACCCGGCGCCGAAGTGTCCCATGTCTTTTCGTCCTCACGAGATAGCAGCGACTTCGAGGGGATAGCCGACTGCGAGAAGGGTGTTGTGGGCGAACCACCCGCGGCGGCAGCGTTGTCGAGGTCTTGCGAAGCGTGTCGGCCGAGCGCAGAGGCGGGTGTTGGTGGATTGTGTAGAGCGCAGAGCGAGATGTAGGTGTCGACGCATTTCGCAACGATGGTCTCCTCGTACTCGCCAGCGTGTTCCGACTTGAACAGCTTGCCAGCGCCGAGGGCGAAGACCATCGACTCGTCGTATTCCTGCAGTTGGTAGTAGACTTTGGATAGTACAAGAGCGGCCAGCTCGCGGTGGGAGAAGGTTTCATCTTCATAGAGTGCTTCTCTGTAGCAGTGTTGTCAGCATATCTGTAGCACAAACAGCCACATCGCGCGCGTCACATGTTTATCGAGAACAGCACGACGGTGGTGCTTCCCATCGAGGATGTATGTCCACTCACATTTGTCCAATGGAGCCCGAAACCTCTGTCCATACGGCGTCGATCTGCGTGTTGAGTCGCTCGAGGGCAAACGCCTGCAACGCCGGGTCTGGCTCGGACAAGAAGCCCACCAGACCGGCTGCAGACGTGAGTCCGACCATTGTGCTGTGCCCCTCCGTCTACTTTCTGTCCTCTCGTGCAGTGCACAGTGATGGCGTTGATGGCGGGTGTCGTCGTGTCGACACAGTCGTTGATTGCGAAAGTGCCAGGAACTTCGAGTCGCCGCGGCGGACTTGATGGACTGGCGTGGAAGTGTTTCTCGTGCTGTGAAGTGGCAAGGCGGCCAGAAGAGGATGGCGGGTCAGTGCTATGCTAATACAGGGCCGCGTAGAATATATGCGGGGTGGAGGGCTGATGGGTGGTGGTGGTGATGGTGGTGGTGGACTCGTGATCAGTAGTAGTGAACAACAGAGCGCAGCTTCGCGCAGGCAAGCACGACACGCATCATCGGGCAGCCTCCAGCTCCAGCCGGCGAAACCTTCCTCCTTCGCCGGTGCTTGGTGCTAGAAAACTACTACGTCGCGCGAACTGCTCTCTGCTCGTGAAGACCTCGCTGTCGTGTTTGGCCACTCACATAGCGTGTGGTGGTCCCAACTACTCGTACATAGATTCCATTCACCTGCGCGCGACGACTGCATACTCTGCCGCCCTGTCCCATCAGACCTATATCTCAGCAGCTGCCATAGCCAGAAAGTAGATCTACCCGATCTCCACCAAAGCCACGTTCGCCAAGCGTCTGTCTGCTCTTTGAGGCATCGCGTCTTTCTTCATGACTTGTAATATCATCGCGCACTCCTCTGCCAGCTGACTGTGCCCATGTAAACTGCCCGCTTTTTGGATTGAATACCGCGAGCGCGCAACGACAGGCTCGACCTGCGGCTGGATCCCTTGACGAACGCCTCGATCCAAGGAGCGCCCACGAGAAGACGATTTCTAGACGAGCATCACACATGGCGTGAGCGCCGGCGCAATCAGCGACAGCGTGCGCGACGTAATAAGGCGACATTGGATGGGAAAGTGTCAGGCAGGCAGGTCCGGCGATAGTCACAGCAAGAGCAGATACACGAGTGGGGCACAGCAGCCGGCGAGCCCAGAGTCACGATGGATCTGTCAGCGATGCTCAACGATGGGGATGGACTAACCCCGCCTAAGAAGTCATCGACCGGCTCACAGAGCTCTCCGCCCGCGTCCAGCAGAGGGAGCGCATCGCAAGTGACTCCCGGCCCGGCGCAGAACGGCGCAAATCCTGGCGGTGGTGGTGGAGGAGGAGGAGGAGGAGGAGGAGGAGGGGGCTATGAACCACAATCACGACCAGGCCTGGCGACACCACTATTATACGGTCCACCTTCAGCGTCGATCGCTCCACCAGGGCAGCCGCAGGGTCGAGGTCTGACGCCTCTGCAGACTCCATCGCATGCGCCTGGTGGTGGGCAGTATCCCTTCCCACCACAGCAACAGCCCGCACAGAGTCCGATATCAGCGCAGCCTGCCCATCCTCCGCAACAGCCATACAGACCATACGATGGATTCTCGGCGACGACGCCAGGTGCGCCGCCGCCGAGCCATGGCTTTGCCCAGCCGTCTCCCTCTGTCGGCCAATTCTCTCGGCCTCACAATGCGCATCAATCTCTGTCCCCAACGCCATCCTCGCATCATAGCCAAACGCCACATTCAATGCGCCAGAGTCCTATGGCGACTATGGGCCATCCTCCTCCCCAGCAGCCACCGCCGACACACTACTATCACTCCTCGCAACCGTCGACCCCACTGGGCCCACCTCAATTACCCCAGAGACATTCCAACAGTCAGATCGATATCACGAGTCCCTACCACGCTCGGACGTTTTCTGGTACTTCGAATGGCATGATCACGACCTCGCCGGCACACCATCAATCTATAGGTCAAACGATTGCATCGCCTGCAGCGTACGGTCAGCCATCTCCACAGCAGCAGAGGACAAGTGATCACTATCGCACTTCGCAGGATCAGACGCGCGAGAAGAGCGAGTCCGTCAGTCCGAAGAGCCATCCGCGGCCACCATCCCTTGGTTCCCGGCAAAGCAGCCAGCAGGAGGTGTACAGTGCACGAAGCTCATTACAGCCTGGTGTGAGTGTGGCGCCGCAGCAATCAGTGACACCTGCTCACGGGCAACAACCCATACCGGGCTACGCACAGCCACAACAACCGTACCCGACTAGTGAGGTCTCACAAGCGTCCTCGCAAACATCTGGCTCATGGCCCGCGCAACCTGTGAATGGAAATCCTTTGTGTCAGCCGGAAAATAACATCCCGCTTCAGCACCAACACCAAAAGATGCCAATGGCTCACTTGCTGACACCGACTTCGCACGCACAACAACAATATCATGCGACGCAGGAAGGCGGTCTGTCTCAAGCTGTGCACTCGACACAAGACACAGCGCAATCACAGCAGTACTCACGGCCGTCACCAGCGCCATCGGCAGTCTCTTCACGATCGCACAAGCTGTCGCAAAGTAACATCAAGCAGGAACAACCACTCACACCCGCTTCATCAATACACTACCACTCACAGTCGCAATCTGACGGAATGCCTGAACACCGTTTATCGCACCCGCGCTCAAGCGATGTGTCTGCGCCCGAAGTCGCCGATTCGAGACCTCTAAAGCGCCCCGCAGACCCCCAGTCTTTTGTCGAGCCTCCTGCAAAGCGCGGCCGGAGTCGCAAATATCGAGAACGTCCCATCTGGGCACACTTGCACCCAAGCAATCCCCGATCGCGAGAGCCTGGCATTGCGCTTAACAGCAGAGAGGCCTCGGCTCCGCGACAACACCAAGATCCTGCGCGAAGCCTCGCACAGCCCCCGGAAGACGATGCACAAATCCGCCATCAGACGAACGGGCAGCCTCCGCCTGTACCTCCACCTCAATCGAATGGCTCTAGCGATAAGGCTGGGCATCAGGATTCTCACCTGGACGAAGACCTCATCCTAGCTCGACAAGCCCTCGGAATACCGTGGGAGAGGTCAATCCAAGGTCACAAGCCACTCTCTCAGATGAACAAGTTGGTCGCCGACTGGCTCTATCACAACTTTCAAAAGAATCCCGATATTGGCCGCGATCCTCGAAAAGGAACCATCGAGATTGAGGCAAAAGTTGGCACGCTCACAGATGCGAACGATAGACGTCTCTGGCTTCCTGTTCAGAACGCGTGCGTTTTGTTCCAAGACTACCAAGTGAGCTTCGAATCCCGGATGAACCAAGATGAGCACAAACACATGAACCTCTTCTTGAACGAAGAGACCCAGAGGGCATCGAAAGATCCGAGTCGGCAGAAGATCCATTACAAGCACACCCACGAGACCGATCACTTCCTTCCCTTGAGCAAGGCCGGCTATGACATGCTGCCTGAAGCAGCTCACCGAAACGCTGGCAGACCTCGCGGACGCGAACTCAGTCTGCGTACAACGACGGAGAACAAAAGTGGTCGGGTAGTCGCTCGTCTCGTGAAGATTAAGATAGCGTGAGTTTTTGCCGAAGCTGCTCCAAGACCAAACACTAACCTGCAGCAGTGACGACTTGCACATTTACGGCGCCAACGGTCACTACGATATCCGGATTTCCATGAACCTTGAAGTCAATTTCATGGGCGAAGACATTGATCCCGATGCGCTCACCCACGAGCCACGCCCGGAAAAGAGAAGGCCTGGCCGTAACAAGGACAGAGTTTCGTACAAGCACTTGAACAACACTTTTGCGATCGACTTGACGCGTGTGGACACTGCAAATATGGATCCCACCTACGAGCTGGAATTGGAGCTGGATGCCAATGTGGCACGTGACCAGGCTAACCTTTTGGCAGCAGGACGGCCGAATGCGTTCATGCCTGTTGTCGAGGGTTTCGTGGACAACTTGACGCTGCTTATGAAGCAGGCTAGAGGAGCTGCTCCGCTGTAGGGAGTGTCATCTAAGATCACAAGTTCGAGGACAGAGAACTGGGTGGCATCGTCCCTCTGGGACTTTGGGATTCACGTTAGGATGGGTGGGCTTTACAGAACTGTCCAAGAAAGACGGATTCACTTCTATGAGATACCAGAGCGCCGTGTTGTGACAATATAATAACTTTTAGCCCTCTTCTGCACTCTTCGTCTCGGATCGCCTCACTTTTCTTCATACTCTACGGCATGACTCAATGGGACGCGGCGATAGCGCCTTGACTGGGATGGTGTTCCTTCGTACGTCGAGCACGAGCTCATTGCGCATTCCTATTCTCCCGCCAGCGGCAAGCTGCAGTGCGATCTTAGTGCTTACTACGATATCATAACATTACCATGTCTGTATGAAAGAATATTGGCTGCACTACGGTACTGGGGTCAGTGTTGACAATGAGTATACAGCGCGGGCAGTGGCTCAAGACAAAGACATAATAATAATTCTGCATCAGGCTTCAGACCCAGCTAGAAAATACTACAAAAGCCAGCAGCGCCTCGCTCAAACGCTGCACCAAAAGACAAAAAGCTGCCTAATCACCAAGGTATACAGGTATACCGTACACCACTGGCGCGGCACCATTCAGATACCTCAAATAACACGCTTCACGACTCCTCGCCACAGCCTCTACCAGACTCATCTTCTTCTGACCTCTCTCCCGCGACGCACCACCACTCCTGACAGGAGTCTTGGGAGGCACAGGCGTCTTCTTGACCTTGGGCGTCTTGGGCGTCTTGCACGTCTTCTCCGGCGTGGAAGGCGCAATTACTTTCTCCTTCTTTCGTGGCGTCTTGGCAGGGGGTTTGGTAGAGGTCTGTTGAGCCTTCCAGAGACCCCAGTCCTCGCCCACAGCGAGGGAGAAGCGGTCGATGTCTTTGTCGGTGACGTCCCAGAGCGTTGCTAGGACGGACATGCACTTTCCAGTCACTTGGGTAGACTCATCTTCCGGCGATTCGTGGGACTGACCTGCTAGCATGTACATTAGAGGCACGGCGAATGGTTCCAGCTTCCCGTATTCGGTGACTGCGCCAGATGAGCAACCCATCAACCATACCACTTCGCTGCACTTATCAAGCCGCCTGATGGCTCTTGGACGAATGTACTGAGATCCGGCGCCGTGGCCGAAATACAGCAGTGTGGAGGAGGACGACAAGGCCGCCTTGAAGTCAACCTCGCTTGGAGCTTGTCGAACGATCGACTTCCAGTCGGCGGCCTCTGCACTGGCAAGTTGTGATAGTTCTGGTACTAGGGTACTTTCAGTATACTCGAGATCGCCGCCAGGGTTCAGAATGTAAGTCCCAGAAGAACGGGTAACGAGGTAGCGATCTTCTTTAGTTGCCTTCGATGCCTGTACTTGTTGCCGCATGGCCATGATACGTTCCCGCAAAGAGTGCATGCTGTCCATCCTGCTGACACTGACATGCTCCAAACATGGCAGATTTTCCCACGGGAAAGCTTGCAGGCGGCGGTCAAGGACCAGGATGAGATGCGCTTCCTCATCCTTCTCCTCAATCGAGTCGTGGTAGCTTCTTATCGCATCAAGTACATCGACTACCATTCGATCAATGTCGACCTCGTCGTATGCGTTACGCTCCCCATTGAATTGGAGGATGTCAACGACAAAGAAGAGTAACTCTCCAAGCAGTTCGTCAAGCTCCAGCTCGCCATCTTGGTCGCTTCCAAGACCAATGAAGAGTTCCAGAATCTGATCGTCGAGCACGAGCTTGTTCGTCGCTCGTTTTGAGCCTCGCCGTGAAGGCAAATGCCGGTCCAGCATTGCCTCGAACGCCCTCCTGAAGCGATCGAGCTGATCCTGATCCCGGCGATGTTGCGAGAAAATGCCTCGGAAGCCACCAAGCCACAGATTCTCCATATTGATGAGAAGCTCATGCATCCTCCTGTCGAGTGCCTCGCGCTCAGCCCACCAATTTGTCTTCGCACCTTTGGCGCTGACGTCAAGACTACTGTGGCAGGTGAAGTTCGAGAGCCGGATGATTTCCTCCAGCTCAGTCTTTCCATCTCCATAGAGAAATCGTTCCTCCTCAGCTTCATCAGACTTTTGGCGCGAGAACGGTATACGTAGGACCAATGGAGTCTGCGAGCCTCGGTACCTGGCAATATACAGCTCTTCGCACGATTCGCTAAGGCACATCGATACTGCTGTCCAGCTTCGAGGCAGGACGTCAACATACTCGCTTCGGAAGGAAGCCGATGCTGCAGGTCGGGGCGAGATCGAGACTTGCTCATCTGGCCATGCGAGGGAGTTGCATATTCTATGGGAATCACGCTCGAGGCAGGCCACTGTCATCATGCTTTGTGAAGCATGAATGCGGCCCCTGTCTATAGATGACAATGCTTGCATAAGATCTGTATTGTTCCGAGAGCTTGACGTGGACGTCGCGGACGTGATCATGCACGCCGCTGACAGCAGATCATGACGCTTGTGTGCCTCTGTTGTCGATGTGACGCCGTCGGAGTCGCCATCCAGAACGGATTTGGTCAAAGATGGCAGAAGATCGCCGGACGTCGGCGCTTTGTGGACCATCTTCTTGATGCCTGCAGTAGACTTCGAGTGCTTGGCCGGTGGCTTCATCGCAGCTGGTGATGTCGTCGATACTTCAATAGAAACGATCAGCTGAAGCGCCGGATAGGACAAGACAGATTCTGTCAAGACACTAAGCGAAAAGTCTGCCTCGAGAGCCTTAATGTTCTTGCTTAGGAGCACATCTTGTTCCAATGACCGCCACTGACGGCCGCGACACAGTCCAGCGTAGGCCTCTTGCAGTTCATGCAGATCTTTGCTGCTCTTGCCACCGTATTTGATGTCGATCGCGGCCTCATAGAAGGCAAGTTCAGCTTGGACTTTTTGCAACACATAAGCAGTAGCCACAACCTTGTCTCCTCTCCCTGTGGCTTTTGAGACAGCAGTAGAACTTCCCATCGACTTTGTAGTGGCAGTTCGAGCCTTCGTTGGTTTGTTGGTGGTGGTGCGAGATGGCGCTCTGACCCTAGACGCTGATACCACTGGTCGAGTGGTCCCAGACTTTGCCCCCGATGGTCCATCCTCAACGTGAAGCTGTCCATTGGTGACTGTCGGCCGGTCATACCGAGATAGCAGCGTCTTGATAACCTCAGCAGCTTCTTTGAGATGAGCCACTGCCACATTTGGTTCACCTCGCTGTGCACCAGCAAGTGCCTTAGCTTTCGATCGCTCGATGCTCGAGAATGATGGCGATTCCTCTTCTGACGGGTCGTCCTGTTCCACACAAAGCTCGGAGTCTTCAAATCGACCCGCGTATGCCAGGAATAGACCACGATGAGCCCTGATGTCTGACAACAGTCCCCGAGCCCCCACCGCATCAGCAATCTTGAGTGCTTGCTCTGATGCGTGATTTGCTTCATTGTAGATACCATGATGCGTGTACATGTCTGCTAGATGTAAGGATGATTGACATAGAAGTCTCACGACAGGCCAAAAAGTGGCTCCTCGTAGCTCGGTCTTCTTGCTGGACGGTCCTTGGCCTGCGGGTTTAAGATTCAGCTTGCTGACTTTGGCAGTTAGAGCATCCACAGGAGGGTCCTTTGGCTCTGGTCCATGCTCAGTGACTTGGGATGCCGCAGATTGATCGTTGCGCTCCAGCCCAGCCCAGATACTGTTCAAGACTTTCGATGCGTGCTTGGCAGCGCGCAGTGCATCGCGCGGCAGCCCCGTTGCCATCAGAAAGCGCGATTGCAACAACCATGCTCTACCGTGAATAATCTTGTATCTTTGTGAATGTACCGACCTGACGGCGTGAGGAGGTATCTTTTGACGCGCTTGGTGTGCAGCCATTAAGGCGTCGCGGCATTCGTTCACCTCATCCAGCAGAAGCGTACACTCGGCTTTGGCTAAGTGGCAGTCGATGAGCTCTATAGCTAGCGCATTCCCATCGTTTTGAAGCTGCTCCGTGGGCGTACGTAGTGCGTCTCGCGCAGTCTCGCCATAGCCAAGCGCCATGTTTGCTCGTGCGACCTTGATCCCGCTGTTACAATGTTCTATGACAGTACCCGATAGTTTGGTGTACCGATGAAGTGCAGTACTCACTGTAAGACGTGAGACATCATCACCCAGCATCCCAAAGTACTCCTCTAGAGACGTCAACTGGGCTATGAGCACGACCGGACTATCTATCACAGCACGAATGTCTGCCGAGCTTTCAGCCGTTTCGAGGAGGGTGTTCCAAACGTCCAAACATGGTCGTATCTGTCGAAACGAAGGGCAGCCATCGTGGAAGGCTCGTGACAGGTTCAGAGTGGCTTGCAGGTCTGGTAGGTAGCCTTTGAGACCTTCGTCTTTGGCCAAGTCCACCAAACACTCGAGTGTCGATGTGCCGAAGGCGGCCGTCGAGTGCGGCGGCAAGAGCTCAGGATACTCCTCTTGGACACGTAGGACAAATACTGACAGTCTGGCTCTACGTAGTGGATAGACGACCGCATCATACGTCTTCGACAGTCGCCATAGAAGCTCCTGCATGAGCTTCGAGAGAGCTTGCCTGTACTTTGGCTTGTGGGCAAAATCCACCGAGCACTTCAGTTGCCACTCGAGGAGGACGCCACGTTCTGCTGTTTCCAGATCATCGTCATCCACAATATAGCTTGCACTCTTCTCCGATCCAGCAGTGACTGCCTTCGTGACCAAGATCTTGACGATCCTGCCACACGCTATAGCGGTGCCAGAAGAGCTGCAGACCGTTTCCAGAGAAGAAGAAGCCGCCTTGTCTGCAAGCCTGCGAAGAGCGCCGGACTTGATCATAACTGACGCAGTATCTCGTGTGACCCAAGAGGTCATATCTTGACTTGAACCGCAGCCCGACAGCGCCCGATGGACGATCTCCTGCGAGATGGCTGCATTCTTTGCTGAACACACACGTACGTAACTCGAGGCGAAAGCTGCTGCGGCGCAGAGTACGCGCTTGTGTGTCTCAAGCTCGGTGCAGTCATGTAGCGGGAGTCGGACTAGTTGCGACAGCTCTAGTAGCAGGGTCTCATAGTCGGACGAAGTACCAGATAGATTCTTCTGCAATGTCTCCGCGACAGCATCTAGATCCCATTCAGCAGACTTGGGCTTCGAAGGTTCTCCTGAAGCCGCCAAAGCACATGCTCGTCGCGACAAAGCAGCAATGTAACGTGCATGGGACTTTTCGAGCTTGTGACATTGCTTGAGCGCCATCTCTGCGTATTGCTTCGCTTGGTCCTGCAACCCGGCCATTTGAGCTATTCTTGATAGTGTGATCAGTATTGTGAAATAGGCGCTGGTGCACCCGGTGGTGTCTTCTGTTTGTATGTCCAAAGCTTGGTAACTTGCTGTACACGCCTCCAGCAGCTTGGGCGCATCGCTTCGCGAGCTTGTTCGGCGCAAAAGGGTGGACAAGCATCTTGAGAATGGCTCGACGATATCTTTCTCGATGTCATCGGCTCGCTTCATCAGTTTCCGGCTTTGCTGCTGTAGACACAAGGAAGCAACCTGAAGTCGGAAGACAGATAGAGGGGATGCATAGAGGCTTCTGTCCTTGGCCTGTTCGTCTGCCGTTGCTGACACGCTAGGACATAGTTGCAGCATCGATCGAGATAGAGCCTCGAGTTGCTTTCCAGCTTTATTCGGGTCTGCTCCGTTTTCGAGATGTCGCAGGATCGCGCCAGAGGGCGATTCCAGCTTCCCTGTACACAAGAAGTCGACCGCTTTGTCGATATTACTTCCGTCACTAATGAGAACCAGCAGTTGCATTACGTGTAGCTGATAAGATATGACTGTTGGGAGTGCCGATGGCGAAGCGTGGACATCTTGGTGCAGCAGCAGAAGAGTCCAATGGTGTGCATCCTGAGCAGGCTTCGAAGAGGTTGCATTGTCCGGTCTACAATCTGGTGTTGTCCGTGCCGTGGTCTCCAGACTGTGTTTGACCGCTCGGAGCTGCTTCGCAGCGAGGGAACGGAAGCCCAGGTTCAACAGTTTGCCACAGAGTGAAAGCATGCCATTCTCCAGCTGCCATGACGGCAGCTGGCGAAGACCCAATTCACCCACATCCGTAGACCGCAAGCAAGCAAATCCGAGTCTGGCACATTCTGCAACGCATTCTAGATGGCTTGGACCCGCCAACTTGCTCGTCACCGAGCTTTGAGACGGCCGTCTTTGCGCTCGTGGGTTCTTGCCTGCTGGCGAAGGTGCTGGTGTGGCGTTGGCGCTCCTGAGCTGGAGCGCTTTACTTGAATTTCGCTGTGGAGTCACATGTTCCTGCAAGGAAGACCGTCTTCGACGATGTTTTGGTCCCGATTTCGCAGCATCGCCGAGTACCTTCAGGGTGGTGTTGACGATGTCCGTAGCGAGAGCATATCGTGCTTTCAATGGCAAAGTGGTTCGTACATCCTCCAAGACCTGAACGTCAGGCTGTTTGCGTCCTCTCGCCGCCTGTGGGCACCTTACTGACTGAACAGGTGCTCGTGTCGCAGTACCACGTTGGGCTGTAGAAGCTGATGCAGGTCCAGTCTTGGCTGAAGTCGGCCGTGGCGGTACTTCGCAGAGTAAAGTTTGCAGTGTTGTTATGGTGGATGTTGAAGCGCTGCCACTCGTGATCGCCGCTTTTACGTCCTCTGCTGCGGCCGCTGTCGCCATATGATCGTCTCGATGTCCTCTACTAGACATGGATATGGATTTCATACAGACAGACGCGTGGTGATGATGGACACGAGATTCGGTTGTTGGAGATGCACCGATGCACCAGCGGGTGTTGCCATGGACACGCCCGGTGATCGCGATGCTGCTAGCCCAGGATAGAAAAGCTTTCTCGGGTCAAGATCTGGAACATTTGGACCCCCGAGAACGACTTCTTCACGATGACATACACCATGGCCCCTTCGGGTGCACTGCTGGCACCTCGCCATGTGTGCGCAAGCTGCACAAGGACGCTCAATCTCCGCAGCCAGCACAGCGGAACGACAAGGCTGCGCTATGCAGAAGGGTCACGATTGCCACGAGTCGCAAATCCCTCCTTCTGGTCGTCTTTGATCCCATCCTTCCTGCGGAGGCCTGCAAATGAAGCCGAAGCTGTACGAAGGGCAGACATCAGAGATGCTGGAGCCGAAGAGCGACGTACCGGCCTTATCTTCCTGTTTCTCGGCATATTCGTTGGCTCAAACGCGATCAACATCCTCAGCATTCGAAGAGAAATGCTGAACTTTACCCGGCAGACAGACGCTAGGCTGGAACTGCTGCGTGAAGTCGTGCAGAAAGTGAAGAATGGCGAGGATGTCGATGTGAAGAAAGCGCTCGGCACTGGTGATCCAGAGCAGGAGAAGGAGTGGGAGCAAGTCATGCAGGAGCTCGAGAGCACGGATATGTTGTGGGAAGGAAGGAAGAAGAGAGACGCCAAGCGCGCAGCCAAGGCCGAGGAGACTAAGCTGAAAGTTGAAGAAAAGACCCGGGCGATGGGCTCGGTTCAGGACGCCTCAGCGGACGGCAAGGAGCCAGCCGCCAATACGTCGAGGCCCAAGTTCTTGATGTGAACGTGAGATGGTACAGATTACATTATGCTCGGATGCCTGCCTCGACATGTCACTTATCCTACACGCTACTATTCCTCTGGGACAGCATTGCGTCAGCTATGCCACCACAGCACCCCATCCATATTCTTCGTCACCCTGCAGCCACCTTCCCAGAAGCATCTCGAGTCTGGGAACTGTCTTTTGGCCTTCTGGTTGGCCCATTGTCGATTAATGATGTCGGCTCGCATCTGGCTGCGGATTTCCATCCTGAGCTTGAATGGCATTGGCTTCGCGGCTAGCAGAGATACGTAGCATCATGGGAGAAACGGAGCAACATCCTCCTGTAGTGTTTGACCTCCACTCATCACGTTGTTCGTATGACAAGCAACCTCCAATATTCGGAAAGGCTACATATTCAATGGCTCGAAGGGTCACTGGCGACCTGAACATTGCTGGGCCCTGCAGTCTAAACACTATTGCGATTGCACCATGCCTATTATGAGCTCAACGTGTGGCTGCTAGCAAAGACATCGGCGATACTTCTTGATACACATTCGAGGGTGCCAACAACCGGGAATCGAATATCGAGACCTGGTGCAAGTGCATTCGGAAAGAGCCAATTGCGCAGGTACGAACCCGAACTGCCGGGTCATAGCTGGGAGAGTGTAACATGGCTCCGAGGTACGAGTGCGAAGCTCAAAGACTTCATGTTACAGAGCTTCGCGCCGGATACCCCTGACTCTGTTTTGCAGGAGCCATAGGTGGCTAGCGCACAGTTATATGAAGGATGCTATGAAATACAGTCGGCGCACGACTCGTAGAACGAACGCTTTTCTCGACATGTTACTTGTGTCCAAACAGTCTGGTTCAGCTCCCATAGTGGCATGTTGCCCTGCAGCAGAGTCCGACTGCTGCGCTCAAATATTAGCAATACTTGACCGCAGGCAGGGCAAAGGTCTCCTTCAAAGAGTTCTGCGTGATGCCCTCAACAGGACCACGAGCAGCTCTGGTGATCTTACGGACATCTGACCACCATCACGGCACGCGAGCTTTTGATTGGGACCGATCGACCATCAGTGTGCAGAACTCCTGCATATCACTCGCAGTATGAACCCTTCCAACAATGTACGCATTCGTCACCTTGGTGGTGCAGCTGGACCAGCGCCTCGAAGGTTGTCAATCGATAAGCTTAATGTAGGTGCCAAGATGTTTGCTCAAATATCATCGACAATAGAGATGAGCCGCTGGGCCCGCGGCTGTGCAAAACAAGGTGAAGCCAAGATAGACAGCTCAGACTCACCATATATGGCTGACAAATTTCAAGATGAACGAAGAGTCGTCGCGTCGGTAAAGTTGATATGCTGATTCAGGTGACGTGGCGCCATCATCCTGATTGAATCGTCAAGGCAGCATATCCCTGGCCACATATACATTCCAGAGGAGAAGTCTTGGGTTGGTCATCTGCAATCTGTATGTGTACGTACGTGCTCGGGTAGCACGAGTCTTCTACGTTACGATCATGCATCGGAGATCCCGACCGGCGTGGCAGGATGCGTTTCGCCGAAATATTAGACCATTTGTTGCTACGGGTGTGTGATCAGTAACAGTATACATGTACTCTGCAAGAAGTGTATGTCAAATGGTAGTAGATGTTGCAGTCAAGCCAAGCGAGATCGGCTTCTCTCTCCACTTTTGCCGTGCATCCGAGGTCAACTGGATCGACTTCACTGACATTAACAGACATCATCAAATCATAATGTAGGGACAGTAACGAATTCGCAGACGCTCAACAGCTTTTTCACACTGGCTCAAAATGTCAAAGTCCATCATCAACGAGCCGGATCTGGCTCTGGACCAGTATGCCAACATCTTCGTTCTTACGATGCGAAAGGCCCCAGAAAACAGAATCAACAGCGCCTATGCCCAGAAACTGATCGCAGCATACAACAAAGTCCACCGAATTCTCGGAGACGACGCAGAGGGTGCCGTCATCACGAGAGGAAACGATGCCAAATTCTGGTGCACCGTAAGTCATGGTCATGCTAAAAGCCATCGCTTTCCCACAGTCCACGACATCGAGCATACGTTTTTCCCCTGACATGTCCCAGGGCCTCGAACTAGACGAAGCCGACACCAACCCCTACGCCAACTCCGAAGGCTTCTATCCCCTGCTGGCCACACTGGTCGACTTCCCCTTCCCCACTATAGCCCTCATCACCGGCCACACCTTCGGCGGGGCAGGACCCTTCGCCCTCTCCCATGACTACCGCATCATGAACGCCAAACGTGGCTTCATCTCCATGCCACCGGTCAATCTAGGTCTCCACTTCCCTGGCATCGGCGCATTGCCGCGACTGAAATTGCAGCCACAGGTAGCACGCAAGATGCTTCTGGAAGCGCACCGCTGGACGGGCGAGCAGGCCTTGAAGGATGGAATCGTAGATGAAATTGCTGAGCCGGAACGGATGTTTGATGTGGCGATGGAGAAGGCGAAGCGGGTTGCGCCCAAGGCGAAGATGGGGGTGTGGAGTCTGTTGAGGAACGAACTGTACGGCGAGGCTGGGAGGCATTTCAGAGAGATTAGTTATATCCACGGGAGGAGAGTAGGCACTGCTGCCAAGGCGAAGATATAGCAAGTGTAAGTTGTCTACCGGTGCACGGCTACGCTACAACTTCGCTAGTATATCCTTTATACCTGGTCCACCACCCTTCACGATCTCCTCATCCGTGTAGTACGGATTGAAGGTGATCTCGTTAAGCGGGTTCAACCTATGAGCCCGGTTGAACAGATCCTCATAAACCTTTCCATCCGATCTTCCCAGAGCACTGTCTAGCAAGAAGTCTGGTATACTCCACGCATCAACCAATCTTACAGCGTGAGGTCTGATCTGTGCCATGAGATCTTGGATTCTCGCAGGGAGCTCATCCAGATGGTCATCGGAGACAGCGTTAGCCTTGGCAAAGTCGCGGGCCTCGTTGTCCATGGTAAAGTATGCAAAGAGACGGAACTGGAGCTGGAGGTGCGATCTTAATGTGGACGAGAGGTTCGAGCGCGACATTGCTTCGTGGAAGTTGGTCACCAGGATCGACTGGGATTCGGCGACGCTGACCTTTCTAAGCAACAAGAGCATTTGGTTCCAGCTGCGCTTCTTCTCGAATCGATCTACATATGCGCGATATGTGATATCGCGTGACCTCCGATGGAAAGCGTTGACGAGCTGCTCGTCGCTATCAAAGATTTGGTACGGTGCTGGCTTTTGACATTTTTCATTCTTCAGCCAATCCCGGCAGATCTGCTCAAAGTCGTCCTGTGCCTTGCCCTTGGCCGCAACAGCTGCCTGCATATGCTTGATCAGGTAACGTGCAGTCTGCTGCGTGATCATCCAGTTGTCTCCTTCGACGGTAGGTTTGGACAAGTAGTCGTTGTTGAGCTGTATGAAGCCACTTGATGCCATAAAGCCGTGGCCGCCCATTGCTCTACGGCATGTCTCGATGCTGTTAGCTGCCAGCTCGGTGCATAAACTCTTCAGTCCGGATGACTGAGCGTGCAGTATTGCCAACTTGCTGAAGTCTCCTTTATCGATCTCAGCTCTCGTGCTGGAGTACAGATTGTGCATGGCTTCGCCTGTGTAATGTAGTGCATATGCTGTCGCCAGCAGTGGCAAGATTCGAATCTGGACTGTTGGGTAGTCTAGCACAGACATTTCTGGTGCAGAGTTGTCGCTGCTGTCACGGTCCTGAAATTGTTTCCTGATCGTGGCATATCGAACAGCGATGGTAACAGCCCTTGCGATGATCAGTCTTGCGTGCATGATTATGGAAGCCCGGACAGCAGTCAAGCTGCCATACACAACAGCAGGATTGGCAGGCTTCGTGTAAGTGCAATTGTTTGGGTCCACCCTGGAGTAATTCGAGAGCATAGCTGAGTGCGGCACGCGAAAGTTGTCAAACAGCATGTAACCATTGTCCATCGGAGCATATCCATACTTCGGACCAATATCTCCCACAATAATTCCTTCGAGAGGTTGATGTGTCTTCATGTCTCGAATTTGTACGATGAAAGGATGCGGTCCGTGGTTGACGAGCTCCGTTGAATCCCTCGATTTGGGTACATGGAGCTGCGCGACAACGATGGCATGATTCGCAGTGCGGCCCATGCTACCATTCCACCATTTGCTGGCGGTCAGAGTTGGACTGTGGATGATGAACTCCCCAGCCTTGGGATCCCACGTCGCTCGACACTCCAGACCTTTGACGTTGCTGCCGTGACCCAGCTCCGTCTGCGCGTAGCATCCTACCACCTCCCATCGCTCGATCCGAGGTAGCCAGTACTTTCTTTGCTGCTCATCACCCTGTTCTCTTATGGTGGTCGGAAACATCTGCTCGTGGACCATAAACGGACTCACGTCGTCACAAAGGTACTCCATCATCTTGAAATCTTCCTCGTCAAGTTTATGTTGATCCATGTTCCGTCTAAGCTTTTTGGCTCGTGCCAGTCCTAGTTGGTAACGTTCCGGTCTCGAAAGATTCAGCTGCTTTGCCTTATTGAACAGTGGGTCCTGTTCCAGAATTGGGAGTACTCGTCTTTGTCGAGAGAGGAAGTCATTCCTGGAAAGAAGGTGTTGCGAAAGCTCGTCAACAGGTACGTCCGACTGTCCTCTTTCCTTCGATAGTATCTCAGGTCCTGTTGGCGAGGCCGGCTTGAGATTGTTGGCAAAGTCCGGCATGATTACTCCACTCCAATGCTCCAGATCGCTTGAGAGTCTTGCGTCCGAAAAGTCCAAATTGCTGACCAATGCGATATATATCTCGCTGACTCGTTGTCAAGGTCGACTGCATACCCACGTCTACGACTTCGATACCCTCGGCAATGTAGTTCTACCCAAGCCGTCCGAGCGTTTAAGCGTGGCGGGATCTTCGTTGACCACATCTCACTCCATGCGGGGTGCATCGGCTACAACGGCAGCTCTCCTGCTGCATTCCATGATCGGTGTAGAATATCTCGTGGGCGGCTCCGGCATCAATGCTGGGGAAATACACCTTCAGGGACTAATGAAAACGGTCAGCACTGCAACTTTCTGATCCTTCTGCACCAGCAGCACGAAGCATATGGCACCAACATTCCCAAGCATAGGCGCCATATTTCGTCAACTCGAGGGGAATACAGTCAACTCATCCTCGACTTACACCCCAGACGCGAGCACCGCACACAGCGATTGGGACTCCAAAAACATCTCCTCGCAAGATGTATTACCACTCTCAAACATCATGACCTCGCCATCGAACAAGTTCGACGCTGGCGATCGGACTCATCATGTCCCACCACACACAGGCGACCATATCTTCCCTTGCCATCCACTCTTCAGCCGCCTCGTCCGCTTCGCAAGCGCAGATCCACCGCGTCTCTGCATCCGAGATGTCAACACAGGCGTCCAAGCCACACATCTCCAACTTCTGACGGATGTCCTCGCCTTCCGGTCTCGAGTCTGGTCGAACCTGAGCACATCCGTCAAAGAAGCTCTGACCAACCGCGAGGAAGTCTACATCGCGATCCTGGCACCTGGAGGCTATGCCTTCGCCGTTGCGATTCTCGCAGCTCTAGCCCTGGGAGCAGCAGTAGTCCCTATGACCACCGTCCTCCCAGCCCAGGAGGCGCTATACTTCGCGCAGAAGTCCCGCGCAGCAGCAGTCCTAGTATCCTTGGACGCACTCCGACTCGGCCTCTCCCTTGAGAAGCTAGTCAAAGACGACGACCCGAGCTCGCCCTTCGTCTGCATCCCCGTAGCCCCATCCTTACAAATGCCACCCCTCCGACCATCCCAGCTCATCGTTTCCTCAGACCAATACCTCGACGATAACGCGCCGGGCGTGGTCATCTTCACCTCAGGCACGACCGGCCCACCAAAGGGAGCCGTAATGCGACGCGCCTTTGTCCACGACGAAGCAATGAGCGTGGTCGATCACTACGAGATCACACCCAACGATGTGTGCCTTCACCTCCTGCCCGTGCATCACGCGACTGGGATCGGCATGATGTTTTTCCCGTGGTTGATTTCAGGTGCATTAATGGAATTCCGCAGCGGTAGCTTCGATCCAGAGTGGACTTGGGAGCGATGGCGGAAGGGAGGCGTGACGTTCTTCTCGGGAGTGCCGACAATCTATATGCGGATGATGCGATATTACCAGCAGCACGTTTCCTCGAGGTCTGATGCGCGAAGTTATGTGGAAGGGGCCCGAAGTTTGAGGGCCTGTATTTGTGGTACGTCGGCTCTGCCGAAGCCCATTGCGGATTTTTGGCTTGAGCTTCTGGGCAGGAACATTCTTCTCCGGTACGGGATGACGGAGACCGGAGCTGTCTTCAGAGTGCGGATAGGAGATCAGAACGTGCCGGATGGATCGGTGGGCCATTTGTTGGCTGGTTCTGAAGTCCGACTTTCAGAGGGAGATCAGGGAGAAGTGCTTGCGAAGTCTCCCGGGATGTTCTCGAAGTTTTTGTTTGATCCTGAAGCAACGGCGGCTTCTCATACTGATGATGGATTCTACAAGTGAGTCTCTAATCCATTCATGGTTCCATGATCGCAGCGCTGACAGAAACGCAGGACCGGTGACATAGCTCGAAGAGAAGGTGAGTACTACTTCATAATGGGTCGAGCTAGCGTCGACATCATCAAGTCGGGTGGCTACAAGATTAGCGCTCTCGACATCGAGCGTGAGATCCTCGCATTGCCTTACGTTGCCGAAGTGATGGTCGTTGGTGTGCCTGATGACGAGTACGGCCAGCGAGTAGCTGCGGCCATTTGCCTGAAGCATGAAGGCGATCTGCCTGCAGCTGGGAAGCAGCATGCACTGGAAGGTCTCAGCATCCAAAAGCTACGGCAAGACCTCCGCGACCGGTTAGCAGGCTATAAGATGCCAACGATCTTGCGAATCATACCAGAGGAATTGCCAAAGTCCGGAACGGGCAAAGTTGTAAAGAAGACCTTGGGACCGCAGTTCTTCCCGCCGGACCATTACAGGGACGTGGCTGACGTTCAGATTTGGGAGCGATCCACGGCCAAGCTCTGAACGTGTTCGCGCATTGGGTCAGCTATCCGCGTGGAGGAGGTGACGAATTTGCGTGCATTGAACGATCTTGTCCGCAAGCGTGGAAAGGGTATGCCGATGGCAAGTTACATTCATAAACGCTCCTAGAGCAGCACAGCTGCGTGTTATAGGTAGGCCAAGCCAAGCTCTGCTGGCGGCATAGAAGCTGTCCGGTCAGGCTTGAGGGAGGTTGCCAGCTCAATTCGCGATGTCCTAAGAGGCGAACTTGGCCTTGCGGCGTTCAGCAGCCTGCATAAAGCGTCAGCCACGAATCTAGCACCTGATGTCTCGAGCCCATTCGTCCCGTCACAGATAGTTCCCGCACAGTACTCACCTCACGATCTTTGTCGGTCATCCAGCTCGGATAGCCGCCGTTGCTCTTCTCCTTGCTCTCCTTCTTCGGCTTGGCCTCAACAGCTCCACCGCCTCCCTTCTTACCAGGCCGCACCCTGCTCCTCTTGCGGATGCCACCATCGTTCTCCGCACCTTCCCGTCCACGCTTACCGTACGGCTTTTCTGTCGATAGTGCCTGGTTGAGCATTCCAAGACCCGACTCACCCTCAACGCCGAACTTCTTCGCACGCTCCATCTTCTTGATGTTCTCGAGCATCTCAGGCGGGTTCCCGAACTTCTCCGCCCGCTTCTTCAGCTTCTCGAGCTCCTCGTCGACTGTGCGATCTGGCATTGTGCTTGTAGGCCTCGCCTCTGCCGAGCCTTCCGGAGGCGCAACGCTCAGATCATTTGTCTTGGCAGGATCGATGGCGGCTGCCTGGTTGGGAACTGCTTTCGGATTTGACACCTCACCAACACCTCCTGCTGCTATTGCGTTTGCGGCGGGCTCTGTGGTGGCTGCTTTGGCTTCCTCTGTTGCTGACTCTTCGTCCCAGTCGATCTCGTCTTCTGCTTTTGTGGGTGCTGCTGCTGTGTCACTGCGGGCTTTTGTGTCATAGTCTTCAAGTCGCTTCACAAGATCAGCCTTCTTGCCTGTGTGAGGCAGACTGCGCTCCTTGCATAGTGCTGCGAGCTCGTCGTTCTTCTTCTTGGAGTAGTCGACCATCTCCACCAGCTGTATGCGAGACTGAGCGTCGGGTATTTATGTGAGGTGAAGCGGCGCGTGTGAGCAAGTCGGGCGAGGTGGTGAAGGTATTGGATGCTGTGATGTTGATGTCGGCGCAACTACGAGAGCCGCGTTGGAATGCGACCTCGCGCATTGACACTGCATGCACTAATATTTACTGGGATATTGAGGGTGAACCCTTGCAACCGCGTCCTTTGTGCCTGTTCCTCCTCACTCCCACGCGACTTTCCTTGAAAGTCAATTGATCGGCTGCTCACTCAACGTAAAGCTTTGTTTGAAGACACTCGGCACTGGCGCATTCCAGTCCTTTTCCCTGTATCGAGTGTCTGCCTTCAGTACACCTCATACAGTCTGTAGTCACCCGAAGACTTGACCACGACCGCAAGACTTCGACGCCGACTACACAACGAGCATCTTGATCAACACTCTCCTCCGCGAAGCATCTTACCATGTTCAACCTCCGCAACTCGCAACAGCGCCCACTTGGGATGCAAGTTCATGCTGTGCCCGAGGCAGAGCGCTACATCGACAGCACAGGCCGGAAACTGCCGTGGAGCTATGACATGTCCAATACGAATGCAGATAATGAGCCTGCACCCGTGGAAAAAGGTCCCTTTGGGCGGAGCATGAGGCGTACTCGAAGTGGCGCTTCGCGATCGAGATCAAAGACGGCGGAGCCACGACGGGAAGAGGATCGACTCAAGGCAGAGAACACGGCAGCAGAAGATCTCGTCTTTGGTTCATTACGCAGAGCTGGCACCAAGGACGAGTCGAAAAGAGATGCACTCGGCGAAGTAGATCCGAACTCGCAAGCAGCGGCAGGCCGAGGCTCGGGCGACGGCGACGAGCCTACAGAAGTGCTGCTCTATGGGTTTGGGGAGGATTTGCAGTGGTCTGCTATCGACTTCTATGAGCGCGTATCGAATGGAGTGATCCTCGAAGATTATGAGCGCGCGCCCCCGGGGTCGAGGTACGACATCTCACGGACGCTGGGACGAGCTGCAGCCCAAAAGAGCATATCGCGAGCCGCACTCAGGAAGAAGAACAAATTCGCTGGCGGCGAACACTGGATCAAGGTGACCTTTGACACGAGACGATCGGCCGAGCTGGCAATCGCGAGAGCACCGCACACTATCCAAGGCTATATGGTCTTCGCCGAGTTCTTCGTCGGTCACGGGCCACCGAAAGACGAGCCAGTCCTGGCGACACAAGCTGGTGCGCAAATCACCTCCGAGGCGCTACCGCCCACGTTCTCCACTCTGCCACAGGATGTGGGCACCCCCGAGGGCTCTTCAGCAACAGCATCGTCCGCGACCGCAACAGCCCCCGACGGCAGCAGCAAAGGGCGCATACCGCCTCCTCCCTGGAACGTGCCACTCGGAAGAGCCACACAAGACTCTCCCACTGCCAGCACATCAACGATCAACGGCACAGCACCACCACGACCAGCGACAACCAGCTTCCAAGCGCAATCGCCATCACAAACTGCCCTACAACCTCGACGAGGCAGAATAGAAGGCGCCACTCGAATCGAACCTCTCCCAGCAGAACTCGCTTTAGCACCCAAGCAGCCAAAAGCATCGTGGACTTCCTGGATCGGCGCAAGCGAAGTCATAGGGTCGGCGGTCCCTAGGAAGCAAGACAATACTTTCGACTGGGAAGTGGCGAGCTTCTACTGGAAACTCTTCTATCTGCTAGACCAGCTTCTTGGTACAGACTTTTGTGGGCTGCGGCTGGATGATTGAGACGAATCATGAGGCTCTACCGCGCAATATAGAGCGTAGACGCTGTATAAGATAGTTTAATTGTACTATGCGGGGATGATTCAACTTTGTACCACTAGCATCGCCCAGGAATATAACCACGCAGGCAGAATGTGAGCCTGCAACCGTTCATCGTACTTGTCTCATTTGTGTTGTCACTCGATCAGCGAAGCAATCTGCCAGCAGCTACGCTTCTTGTGGCTACATCGCGAAGCGGAGAAGGGGGTCATTCAATACGCTCAAAGACTCCAACAAGACTTGCGCACGCCCGATCCCTCAAGGTGTCAGAACTCGTCGTTCGACGTACATCATCATAACTCTAAAACTACAAACGCTAGAACAATACAGGGTATCTGCGCCTCATCATAACCACACTCCATTGTAGTGCTGTATTCTGTCAACAGCAACAAAGCAAACACTCGGTCGACTCAGCGTCATCAGTCTCGGTGCGTCTCTACCACGACGAGCCTTGACCCTTGTAAGCTCCAGAGTCCAATGCCGGAATACTGATACCGTAGCCCTCGGTGTCACCCTCGGGGCGACCAGGCTGGATCTCAACCTTGATCGAGACGTCAAGACCATAGAGACCTCCCAACCCGGTCTTCTGCACACCGCCCGCTGCCGGGTGCTGGGTACCAGCTTTCTCTTCGCCTTTGTGGAGTGGCTCGCGTGGGTTCTTTGGTGTGGTGAAGTTGGTGTTGTCAGGTACGCCAGGAGCCACTTCACCGTTGACAACCCCATTGATGCCATTGGCACCGTTCACGGCGGGAACGCCATTGGCCTGGTTGCCAGCATGAGAGTGTGACTCCGTGATAATGGCGTAGTTGCGACTTGGCATCGTTGCATGGTTGTTGCTCGCTGTCTTTGGCTTAACGCCCTCAAGACCTTCTCCTGGATTCTTGTCGAACATCTCCAGTAGAGTTTCATCTGTCTCGTGGTCAAGATGGTGAATCTTGTTCCTTCGTGCGAGCAGGTTAGCAACGGCTTGTGGTGGCGGCTTGTTGGTGATGGCCGAGCTAACAATGTTGGGCATGTATCGATGGTCGCGTTCCGCTGGGATGTTGAGCTCAGGCTTGCTGTAGAATCGTCCTAGAGCAGCAAGATGGACATCACCTCCGAGAATGGTGATACGGATGCTGTGCTGCTTGGACAGTTCCTGAAGTCGGAGGATGAGTGCCTTGCGCTCCTTTTTGTGTTGATGAGCCGTGTAATGGTCGTCAAGGTCATCAAGAAGATCGACACCACCGTCAAACTTGTTGAAAACGCCTCCCGCGACACCGAAACGCTTGTTCAGGAACTTGATGGGACCAATGATAGGACCTGCTCAGCTGTTAGTACATACAATGAGTCACAGTCTTCAACCGCTTACTCGAAAGAATGTTCTCCAACCACTGCAGTCTAGGGTACGCAATGGGCACACCCAAGAGCAAGATCAGATGCTTGATGGTGCCATTCGACTTGGCCAATTCCTCGCCTGCTCGTCTGAAGATCAGGTCGTACGTCTCCGGGTAATTGATCTGATGCCTAGTCCTCTCTGTACGTGCATCAATACCCAAGAATGCTATGCGCTTGCCAAGCTGACAATAGATGTTGCGACTTCGCTCCTCAACATATGGGCCTGGTCGGGCACCGATGATGAAGCTTGGGTCCTCCTGCTTAGGCAGCATTACGAATGTGTCTCGCAGCTGCACGGAGTCTGCAGCAGTCGTAGTTCCAGTAGTCTTGGTGGTCTGCGGCGCGTCCGTGGTGTAGGTAGATGGTGGCGGAGGAATGTGGTGCTGGAACAGCAGATAATACTTGTGCGCAACACCTCCGATACCACGGAACACCGAGCACTTCATGAAATGGTCGGTGTAGGAGCCAAAGCCGTCAATAATGTCATGGTCATCCCAGATGTTGAGCTGGGCGATCTGCGAGTTGGCTGTGGCAAATGGCTCAGTGCCATACCATCGAACGTAGTTGTCGAAGTAGTAATTGTCGCATTTAGCTCGCATCTCCTCATTGAATGGAAACTCGCGTCTCTTCCGCGGGTTGCCAATGGCAGTCCACGGCGCCAACGGCCCATCGACACGCACTCCGTCGTTGTAGATCTGGTCCCCTCCACCGATCATGATATGGAATGGCTGCTGCTCGTGGACACGCAGGACGTCGTTCCAAAGCACGGGTCCTGTCCACTGGTCCATGTCCGTGCCAACACTGAAGCCATTGCAGGAGTGGAACATGATACGCATGCTCTCGTGCTTTGACGGAACCACGAATGTCCTCACATTGTCCAGTGGTTTCTTCTCCTTCGCTGTGATCAATCTAGGGATGATGTACTCCCAAGCCGTCTCTTGCGCCTCGAAGGGCACATCGATCTCATACCGCCAGAAGCCTTTCCGCGGATCCTCAAAGAGTTTCTCAGGAGCATACTTGCGCGCGCCAGACGTGGCACCAGCTCCAGCTGCGCCTCCAATGGGTCCTCGGGATCGGATGGTAAGCTCTTCGGGAACGTTGCCAGGCTTCGCGACCAGCAGAATGCTGCCGTGCCATTGTGGGCGATCGGTATGGGCATTGCTCATGCGCTTGTCTGGGCTACGTCAGCATCGCGCGTGCAACGTCATTGATATTTCTCAACCTACAGTTCAGCAGAGGTCCGCAGATGATCTCGACCTGGTCAGAAGTGCTGATGAGCTCTGGGCCCTTTCCAAGACCATCCGCATTCTTCGAGATCGGCTGGCGCGTGGCTGCTGGGTCGACAGCGCGGTGCTGGTCAGAATCCGGGATGTGGTCAAGGCCGGCGACTGCCTTTGTCTTTTCTGCGAACTGCTCCGAGGTGGTAAGGCGCGTGCTGCCATCCACATTGTTCGACATTATGCGCGCAATCTATATGGGTTATTCCTGCTCAAACACGTGGGGGGTGCTTAGTGTTCTGGCGCGTGGCAGAGGCGAGGCTGAGATAAAGAGCGGAGGGCGAGGGAAGGAGTAGGACTATAGTAAGAAGGAGTGACACGCAAAGGCGCGATGGTCGTGCAAGTGGCGCAGGGAAGGCAGGACGCAGACAGCTGATGATATGCAAGATGGGATGCCCGCGTAATAGACTGGGACCCGGCGCTCGACAAGCAGCAACCAGCGCGTGAAACAGGCTGGCTAGCAGAATACCAAGCCGGATGCTGTTCTTGGCACATATTGACTTTGGTCGTGCTGCTGCACATTTTTGACAGCTCTGAGATGGCTGGTGAGTGCGTGCAGCTGGAGAGAGAACAGATGAGAACAGATGTGGCCATTGGATGCATCTGAGGTACATATAGGCCTTTGCTAGAGGTGTAGTCGTCTTCACAACATCATCATGACCCTAGACGCGCCACAAAACAAGCAACGTCAAGCTCTCATTGAGTCAGCCAATCGCAACGCGGCTTAAGTAATATCCTTGCTCGAACCACAACGTCAAGCATGTGTGGTTCTAGTCGTATCTCACATACTCATCGACATTGATGCTGCTGGTGTCGGCTTTCAGCCACAGCTTCTGCTTGATGAGTTTCTCGGCTTCTTGGTCGCCAACTTCTTGGAAGCTCTCGTCTTTGGGCATACTCGCGGCCCTGCTTCCCTTACCACCACGGCTGGCGGTTCTGGCGTCGCTTGCCTTCTGAACCATCTCCCGTCGACTCTTTGCACTCGACATCGAGAACGGGTCGTTCGCTGCGTTAGCGTTCGTGTCCTTCTTTGAGACGATCGGATGACGAACTGAACCTTTCGGGGTCGACATTTCTCGTGCAGCTGCCTTCACGTTTCCCGCTCCATAACGAAGAGCAGCCTTCCTCTCGCGAGCGTATTCGGCAATCTCCCGACTGATCAGCCGTCGAGTCTTTGGCCGCTCAATCTTGGCACCGCTGCTCTTGCGCTTTTGCCGCGATCGAGCATTCTTGGAGAACCTCTCATTTCTCTTGCCACGAGCACCCATACTTTTCGAACCAAGTTCTCCACCCTCCGATACAGCGTCCTCTTCATCTTTAGACTCAACATCGGACACTACGCCAGCGTCGAGTGGATCAAAGGCGGCAAACATGTCAAACTTCTTAGGAACGAGCGTCTTCGATGGGACGACTGGGACGGAACTCTTCGCGTTGATGTGTGGAGCGATCTTGTACTGCGTCTCCTGTTGGTCGGGATCTGTGGGTCTTACAACTTCGCCTGTCAGCTGGACCTGAAGAAAAGCATCTATGATGCTGCCCCTCACCTTCATGTGTGATAGTCTGTTGCTGGCTCTGCGTGTGGTCAGATGCCTTCGAAGACCGGAAGAGTCCCCTGCCTTCTTGTTGGATCGCTTCCTCGTTCTCGCTGTCTGAATCCGATTCGCAGAGATCAGGTACATCAAGCTCTTTATCAGGGTTTGGAGTGCCATAGAGGTCCTCGTAGTAGACTTGGCGCGTATACGGCCTGAAGAGACCTGCTGTCTTCTTCACAGAAGGTGGCGGAGTCAGAAGTGTCATTTTGTTGGTGTGATCGAGGTGCTTCATCTGATGGTTGGATGGTAGGTGATTTGGTCGTGATTGACAGTGATAATATCAGAGAAGATGGCGGGCAAGAAGAAACAGGCGTGTTGGGCTCATACGAAGGTCGTTATTGCCCCTCGACATGCTTCAATTCACTCACTTTGAAACATGTTGTCGGGCATGTGCTTTTTAGTCACAAGGCGGAAGCGTCGCCGTCATACCGCACCTTCAATAGTGACTGCAAGCACTCCCGCGAGCTCCAAAATATGAATTCAGCATAGCATTGAATAAATGTCCTCTATGCAGCACATCTGTCGATATCATTTCACCTCATATCTTTGGCTTCCCACTGCTTTTGGTAGGCCCTCGTGCACCGCGATCATCATCTGTGGGCTCAGTGTTGGATGTCTCCGCCTTTAGACTGACCGGGTCACCCAGCTGGGTCGGGTTCGTTTTAATTTTGTCCTCTGCAATTTGCTTCAACGACTTTCCATCATTCTTCGCTCCTCGATCTTGGTCGGTTGGCTCCTTGAGTGGTGTGAGTTCCTTGTGTGGAATTGTGTTGCAGTGCTGTCAAACATACAGTGTTCGATGTTTCGGCTTTCAGTGACACGGGGTCACCGAGCTGAGTTGGGTTACTGCTTTGAGCGACCTCCTTCAAGCTCTTTTTGTCCTGTCGATGTTCTAGTTAGAATGTGGCTGCCCCGGTTCCCGCGCCTACTCTTACTGAGGGTGCCATTTTGAGTACTATTTCTGGGTAATGTTAACGAATGACCAAACTATGTTGGCTATGCTCTGCTTCTCGTCCTTGACATGTCTAATTGTAGGTCCAAGAGATGTGCAGTGAGCTGCATGCCCAGTGACGATGTCGTCAACGATCATGCCGCATTGACACAACGATCGGCGAACTCCACAGATCTTGGCTAGATTCGCTTTTCATGTGCCGGGCGATGCCAGATCAGCTCAGGCCGAGGCACGCACCGCACGTTCCATGCCGCGGCCAGATTTCATCGAGTCTTCGAGCAGGAATGCCTGTACGCCTGAACAGCAGCTTCGTTCTGATGTAGATTCTGCTGATGAGACCTAGTGTTCCTCCTCTTTTCTCAGGTGGTCGTCCTGCGCGACGATCACGAAAACTGTTCAAGAATCTTCCTTCGAGACGTGAGAGGCATGAGGTTCCATTTAGGTCGTCCAGATTTGCTGCCACGACAAGACGTCCAAGATGGACGTCCAAAGTTCTACACCTCAGGCTCAAAATGCCAAGAATTTTCCTCTCCATGAACTTCAGCCACCCGACGTGTCTCGACGTCCGATCGTAACCCGCTTTGATCCTTGACAAGGCCCAAAGCAGGCAAAGGGAAGACAGAAACACCGTAAAAGCCGCTCTATAACCTGGCCAAGCGTGGTTACATAGAATAACCTACTATCGATGCTAGTCATGCTTCTCGCTCGACCTTGCAAAAGCAGTCGAATCGGTGGGCTACAATCGGAAGTGGGAAGAGATTTTACCTCGTCAACATACTTCTGTTGCGTGTTTTCATATGTACACGATCTCGTTGGCGACGATTCGAAGTCACCTCGCATCGATAGCATACTACAGACGGCTTGCTGTGGAAGCGCAAATGCATGAGCCAGATCAGTCCAGAGATCGGCAGGAATGCCTCCTCACGAAGGAAACCCGGTGGTATGTGTTACAATTGCTCGCCATCTTCCCTTTGGAGTGCACCTCGCCTTGTCAGCGATATTCGCTCCAGCTGTTCATAGAACCTCAAGGCTGCCAGCGACCTAAGTCACTGGCAGTGCTCTGCCCCATCTCACAGCCAGAAGCACCATGGATCCACTATCGGGTCTCTCGATCGCTGGCCAAGCTTGTTCGACCGCTACTGGCGCTTTCGAGGTCGCCTCGACTGTCTATACCTTTTTGCAGCACGCGAAGAAGCTTGACAAGACCGCGGAAGCATTCACTGAGGACATCAAAGCCCTCAGTGCCGCCTATGAAGTGGTTAGCAATCGCTTGACTGTCACTGTCGAGGGCCATGAAGCAAGTGTTAGTCCGGCGAGCACACAACCGATGGTATGAACCAGTCAGCTTGGAGCATGCCTTCAAAGCCAGGCCAAGACCTGTCAAGCCACGATCTCGGATCTCCACGAAGCTACATCGCCAGCTGAGGGCGTTAGCAAAGACGCAAAGTTCTTCAGCGAGGCAGTCAAGCAGCTGAAACTTAATATGAGAAGGGACGATATCACAGAGGCAAGTGAGCGTATCAAGTCGCACACTACTGGCCTGCAGACTGTCCTGCTTAGCAGCATCAAAGTCTCTGATCTGCCTCCCTAACGAGCCGACCACCAGCTACAGAATCAACTGGCAGACCTTGCTGAGAAGAACAGAGGGCTTAGTACGCTGCTCGCAAAAGGCATTGCCGCGACCACAAACGAGGCAGCTCTCCTGCAAGCGAGCAATCAAATCATGTCGAGCGGTCAGACACTGTACAATGTTAGCGTCGCGGGAGGTTATGATGGTGGGCGGAATTGATCCAGCAGCAGCGTCGATTCGTGACTGGCTTCGGCACGCAAACACGATCAACAGCCATCAGTCATATGCCTTTACAGATGTTACATTCGACGACGGCTCTATACTTTCATCATCAACAAACGCACCAGATGGCGAGGATTCCAAGCCAAAGGAGAAGTCGACAGGGTTTGGTTACTAAACTGGCCGAGGGATATGGCGTGCATCTAACCAGTAGCTTCGTTATAACGAAAGTTGTTGCTACTAGAACCCTTCTTTTCTCCTCTTCCTGGGCGGTCGTCCCCCATGAGGACCACGAACAATCTGACTAGCGATAGCGTCTCGTCCCTGGCTCTGACTTTGACTTTCTGGTTGGCTACTCTTGGATACTTTCATCCGCTGACTGCCAATTTCAGGCAAACTGTGCTGGCTTGTGCTGATGATGTCCACTGCCTGACTGCTCGCCATCTGAGAAGCCTGGCTTGCTGCAGTTTCCTTGCGCTGACGCCTCAGATGTCGTTCTGCTTGACGTTGAGCACGCTGACGTTCTTTCTCGGTTAAGCCCTGGATTTCGTCATCGTCGACCTGCGAAATGTGACGTGACTTAGACATCCAATCGTACTCATTCAGATCACTGCCAACTTCCCAATGAGACAGCACATTGCTGAGCGAACGCGGAAGCACAAATGGCGTGGGCTTGGAGAACGATGTGAAGGCTGCTAGGCGATCGAGCTGTGGCGCAGCTGTCGACATACGGCTCGATGCTGTAGTAATTGTTGGAGTTCCAGTCGGAGAAGGCGTCGGTAAAGATGAGGGCTGAGTAGGCGTCCTCGGGATCGAAGAGCTCGGCGGTAATGATTGTAATCCAGTCCTTGTGGCTCTCACGGGCAGATCCCACGTTTCCACGGGGTCGTGACTCTCCTTCTCTGAAAGTTGAGATCCTCGACTTTCCAGCTCAACAGCAGGTCGCAGCATACGGCTGGCCAACACTAGTTGAAATGCAACGCGGCATGCTCTCGCGCGCTTCGCCAAACGTATTCGTCCCGCGACTTGACTTGGCAAGGTACTTATGTATCTCGACACGACCCATTCGTAAGCAGTCGAAAGGGTGGCGAGTTCATGGTCGTGGCTAAGGTTCGTAGAGGCCGGTAACTTAACAATATCAAGTCGTAGACCCGAAGCTGAGTCGCTGATGTCAGTCTCACTGATGCGAACGAGCCCAGAGAATAGCTCCTCTAACCCGGTAGAGGCTCGCTCCACTTCATCCATGACGAGCTCAGAGTCGAAAAGCCTGTCGAGTGTCTGAGTGGTAATTTGGCTGTCTGGCGCGGTCTGTGAGTCTAGCAATTTGATCTTGGTCACAACATCTTCCACGGTTTGGTCAGTATAAGTCGACTGGTTCAAAGCATCTGCCAAAGCTTTCAAGTCAAGAAAGTCATGTTGCATCAGCTTGCCTCTTCTTCGCTGTCTTGCACGTGCGGCAATTGGCTCAGCGCGTTGCTCTCGACTGCCACCTTGCTGCAAAGCAGAGTTATCGACCATAACGTCCATGAAGCTTAGCTTGGCGGGCCTTAGTGCAGGCTTCGAAGACCATGACGGAGCTATCGGTATCTGGACCAGATGTGACCCGGAATCAGTGTGGATATACCACAGGCTTTCCTCGACGATGCCGTTGCTTCGGATAACGGTCAGCGTGTGGTATTGCACGTCATCAGGTGACTGTTTTGTATCGAGGCTTGCTTTCGTGTCGTGCTTTCGACAAAGGCGTAGAGGTCTAACAAACAGATCACGAATAGGCTCAGCCGAGGAAGTACGAGTGACACCAGAGGGCACTGTAAAGTGGTAAGGATCGCCGCTGGCAATACGGCCTGTAGGACTTCGGAAAAGCCGGTGCATAATCAATGTGCTGTGTGAATTTGAGTAGATGCCGAGATGTGTTCCTTCACGAAAATCAGTCGAAGAACATCATGGTCGTGCCCTGTCTGTAACCATACCTTTAGCGTTTGAATATGACGTGACGCGCAAGCTGAGATCTTGAGTGTTCTGGTGGTGGTGTATCTTGAGCTCTGGAGTGGCGTGAACTCCTTCAGACTCAGTACGAGTGATACTGTACAGTAACATATGAGTGCTCGTCAAGATAATGAGTCTCTGCAGGTCACTGGGCATTCTCATAAGTCCGAGTACCCACGGCACAGCACCTGCCAGTTGCAGGGGCACTTCCCGGTCCACCGAAGGTTCGGCACTGCGGATGCTGTACACTGCACATCGCTGCCTCGTACATGTAACGATCGTAGTCATGTCCGAGATCCAGGCAATGCGCGCCCAGCCATCACTAATCATAGCACTTTCATCCCTAGCTTTGGAAGTACCCTCGCAGATCAAGGACCATTGTCGCGTATTCCTAGACGATACCTCGAGGACCTGCCATCCGCCAACACTGTCAATGACAGCTATTTGTTGTGAGAACCACGGATTGAAAGCAACGTCCGTGTAGGAGCGGCCTAGAGGAAGTTTGTCATGGGATTCAAAGACCGTCTCCAGCCTGAGACCGGCAGGGGTATCAGCCTTAGCAGATCCTTTGCCAATAGAAACTCTGAAGACGATGATCTTGCTTCTCAGCCTGACGGCTAGCAGCGAGTCCTTACGATCGGTCTCCTCTGCAAAAACGAGCTGGTGGATGGAGCCAGCTGAAGAACTCCAAATCGTCTGGTCGCCACCGATGACAGGCACCTCAAGCCAGGTATTCTTGTCTTTCGCCCAACCGCGTTGTTGCATCTCAAGTTGCGCAATGCGCAAGGTACATCCAGTAGTGCCTGTTCTTGTGGCCATGACCGGTACTGATCGATGGCTGACCTGGGATCTAATGCTGGCGAAAGCGACGATCCCGCCGGCTAATGGATCATGATAGCTCTGAGCATACTCTGCCGCTTCTGAAACATCAATCAGGTGCGGCAGTAGATCTGCTGCTGGCTCGAACTCTGGAAAGGCCTCGACCAAGGCTTTGATCTGCCTCGAATGCCGCTCGCCCTTGGCCCCGCCATCACCAGGTCTCTTGACGATATGACGTGCATGGGGTGGATCTTCTATGACCTTCGGACCGTCCAGAAGAGATGCGACTGTCGGCAACTGGATGTGACGTCCAAAGAAGAGAGTTTTATTGTCTGGAAGATATTCGATGCGTCCATACTGGCCATATGGCAGGTCGCATTTTGACCTGTCAGCCATTCGGCTTCGCGCGTCGATGTCGATGATGGTCCAGATGCGCGAGCCAAATCATGTTCTCTCGCAATAGCGGTGGGCAAGGCGTCCAGGGGTCGTGCTGCCAGTGTCGATGATAAGAGAGGAGCATTCTTGAAGAGCTGCAAGTGTTTTGCAAGAGAAATGGCGGCGGGATTAGCCGGCCTAGCAACAACCGGCATTATAGCGCGTGGTCTGATTGTTTTCAGCCAAGATTCCTCCCAACGCGACTTTTCTCTTCACTTCGCAACGCGCGCAACAACGAACACCCACAATCGGCTACAGACGATATTCTGCTCCCGGGATCGACGGCACTCCGTTCTACGCATCACAACATGGCCGCCGGAACCTTGACACCAAGCCGCTTTAGCGCATCTCACACTGGCAACTACACTGCAGTGGGTCCCTCGATGGCAGACACATTACCCTCGATCGATTTCAACTTTGGCGACTTGCGCGAACGTATGGCACAGTTCACCGCGCGTTTCGACGACTTCATTGAGCGAGGGCGCAAGAGGGTACTCGAAGAGCGCAACGCCTTCCGCATGAACTTGGCAGATGCAGAGGGTAGGTCGTACTCTGTGCAGTGAGGCTCTGATGATTGACTGACGATGATCCAGATCAACAGCGACAACGCAAGCAAGCGATACACGAGCTAGAATCCAAGACCTCCAGCCATGCGCAAATCCTTGCACGTGAGGCCCAGGAAGCGCAGGAGATGCACGAGGCCATTCAAGGCTTGACCTTACAGAAGGAGGAGCACAATCGCCAGCGTGATCATATCAAGGCGGAGATTGAGTCTACTCAGAAAGCAACACGACAGAAACGAGAAGCGCAAGCCGCCCATCAGCGCTCGCTAGACTCGCAAGCGCGCCACAATCTGCCGGAGCTACAATTTTGGGAGAATTGCTTGGGTATGCATTTGGAGGGAACAGGCGTGGAAGATCGCCTGAGGTTTGTGTTCGACAGCAGTGGGGAGCAGGAGGCTATGCCAGAATGTTGGTTCGAGTTGCAAGTCGGTCGGGAGCAGAAAGTTGTGAAGACGAAGCCACGTTTGGAGCGGGAAGACATCGAGGGGGCGCAGGAGTCACTGCAAGAGACGAAGCAGTTGGGTTTATTCATCAAGACTATGCGGACGCACCTGCTGAAGGCGCTGAAGCAATAAATGTAGATGCACGAAGAGTGCTTCACGACCTCTTACTCAATGGCAGTCTTGATTGTCTGTATCAATGCCACCGTGATGCTGCACAATGCAG
Source organism: Nothopassalora personata (assembly GCA_033816765.1). Lineage (NCBI taxonomy): Eukaryota > Fungi > Ascomycota > Dothideomycetes > Mycosphaerellales > Mycosphaerellaceae > Nothopassalora > Nothopassalora personata. The sequence continues at coordinate 2,346,040 of CM066287.1, read as the reverse complement.
ATGAAGTGGACGATTTTTGCTTGACACTTGCGAGTTTTATTCGGTTCAGGACCCGGCGTTATCCGCTTTCGTGAAACCATCTGTCAGCATACAGAAGTTACTTCCGTTGACCTACCACTTCATCTGTTCCTCACTCCCATACATTCGTCCCTACATATCGTCCACGACCAATACCTCGACTCCCTTGGCCGACGTCGCTTTCCCAGGCTTGCGCAGCGTGCACATTAGCGTCTGGCATCCTGACGAAGCTCACTGTTCAGCGATGTCTTTTCCACAATTGATATGGCCCGATCACAAGCATTCTCCCTTTGCACCACACAACACCTTTCCTTGAACAACGAAGACGAAGTTATCACTTGCGTTGAGCCATTCTGAGCTCGGACGAAATTCGTATCATCAAGAGGCCATCGCTTCAAAATTATGGAGGCATGTGGCAAGTCAAGGTATCGCCATTGACTGCTGCCATGACAGCTCGCTCGGAGTCCATGAGCGGCTCGCGGAAGACGAGAGATGAAATCAAGGTTCATCAAGTCTTTGATATTGGGTACAAACACCTTCGGCTTGAAGCCTGCCACGACCCCGAGTCCACGGCACCAGGTGTCAATACCCGTATGCCGAGAGGCGGCGCGCATGTAATCGTGTGGTCAATCCTTACGCGACTCTCCTCGCAAAAGTGGGACCAGTATCCAACCAGGATTCAATTCCGCAGTGGCGTTGGGTAGGTATGCAAGTCGTCGGATAGGTACAGAAGTGTGCTTCAGACAGGTGAGTCGAAACTGACGTCTCTATTCTCGCTCTCCCGCTTCCCCAACCTCTTCTTTCCTGTCTTCACCATACCGGGGCGCTCGGAGCATCACGGGAGCACATCCCCTCGAGACCTACGGAGAAGCCATATAGATCTGGGAAGGTACAGGATGTGAGGGTGTACCTGGACGCCGATGGATATGTCGACTTCGCTCTGAGCGACATTGAGAATCCTAAGAACTGGAGTACGACAAGGCGGCGGTATATCACTTTCGTGTCCGTCTGTCCGGTGATAAGCGCTACCTTCGTGTCGTCCGCACCATTAGGGACATTACCGTCCATCTCAGAGGGACTTCACGTATCGACGACAGCATTGAATCTGGTCACGACTCTGTTCCTCCTTGGTTACTGCTTTGGACCACTGTTCGGGTCGCCACTTAGCCAGTTCTATGGAAGGCTGGTGATCTCTCTCGATACGGTATCGAAGCTGTTCTGATAACCAATGCAAGGCCGTACATATTTTCTACATTACGTTCATCGCCTCCTTCGCATTCAACTTCCCATGCGCCTTCATGCCGAACTTCGCTGGACTACCGGCGGGCCGCTTCCTAACCGGGATGCTCGCACTAGCAGCTCTCAGCAATGCCCCTGGAGTGCTAGCCGACCTGTAGGGCCCATCAAACGAGGCAATGCGATGGCCGTATTCTCTAACGCTCAAGATCTCTTTCTTGATGCCGATGGCTTAGAACAGGCAGAACGTCAGATCGACAGTATCATGACAATCCAGCGGGCGCACTTACCGTTACTGGGTCTCCATAACCGTGGTCATTTTCCCAACTTGTCGTGTGCTGCAAGTCTTGGGTGGCCCGTCAGCTTTTGTGATGCGAGATGTGTCTGCAGAGACTACTCTCTAGACTGCCTGGGTCCAGGTCGACGTGTATCATCAACATCAGCATCCGGCCCATCAGGGAGGCGCCTCGGCTGGTGATTCGTGCGTCTTGAGCTCTGCTTCAGCTTTATCGATGCGCTTAAGCAGGAACGAGATAGTCGCATCTCTTGCCTTATCGAGAGCTCTCAGCCGCTCAATCGGCATTGTGGTATAGTCTAACAAGGGCTTGTCGGCAGCACTTGAAGGAGGTGGCTGACTCTGCTCTTTTGTGTCTCCCTGCTGCTCTTGCGCCCGCTTCACTTCATGCTCCTTTTTAGCTGCCAGGTCGCGAAGGACATCTATGCTCTGGTCTCTTTCTGCCAGGGACTTGCAGAGCCTCGCGTGCTCAGCCTCTTCCTCTTCGACCTTTCGCTTCTTCATCTTGGCTTCAGCCTCATGCTCCTGCCATGCTCGGATAGATTCTTTTGCGACCGTCTCGATGTGGCTGAATCTGACGGGACCAAGCATGACGCCGCCGTACCACCGAGCGACGACACATGTTCCAACGACTTGCATAGCATCGAGGACCTTCTCCACCTTCTTACCGGCATACTTTTCTCCGTCATCGTCGTTGCCAAGCACGTACTGTTTGGCCTTGGTGATGCTCTGCTGATTGCTCTCTCTGCGCCAGCCAATGACTTTGTGACTCGCGCTTTCGTACTCTGCGAGGTTCTGAAGCTCCTTCGGCTTCTTTGTCGTGGCTGGAAAGAAGTAGCCTATGAACGTGGATTGTCGGTCCTCGATGGGCGCTGAGCGGAAGATTGTCGGAGCTGTCGCATCCTCATCGTGGGAGTGCTTGCGCTTCAATGACATGTTGCGACGGTGCCCCGAGTCGCGCAGGCCTGAGCAGCAATGCGCTATATCTGCACATCACTTGAACACGTTCCGTACACGTGAAACTATAGAAAGCCGTTGCTCGAACTTGTCGTAAGAAAGATGTCCCTAGCGCAGCGCCCAACCACGGCGTGCCTGCCGATCAGGTCCGCTCCTTCGCCGACCTCCACTGGACCTCTACTTTTCCTCTGCGAGCAACGCCTTCGGCCCTTCACGGAAAGAAGGTGATACTGACGATTTCACTAGAAGCTGCATGTGGCAAGTTAAATTCTCCGTTGTCTTCCTTCCTTCGATCTATCTCGAGACGACACACTCACACCAGACATCATGGCGGAACACAAAGTGGCACAAATCATCGTTGAAAGTCTTGTCAATGCCAACGCGAAGGTGGTCTTTGGTATCCCTGGAGCCAAAGTTGACGCCGTCTTCGATACTTTATCAGACCATCCAGAGATACATCTGGTGGTCTGCCGACACGAGCAGAATGCAGCTTTTATGGCAGCCGCTGTTGGACGGATCACCGGCGTACCGGGAGTCTGCATTGCAACATCTGGACCGGGAGCGGGCAACTTGACCACAGGTCTGGTCACCGCCACAACGGAAGGCGACCCTGTAGTTGCCATCGTTGGCTCAGTGCCACGCCTGCTCAACACGAAGCACACGCATCAAGCTTTGAAAGCGATTGATATCCTGCGACCGACTGCTAAATCCGCCACCAACATTGATGTGGAAGACCAGGCGGCAGAGGTCATCCTCGCGGCTTTCCGCACAGCCAATGGCAATCCGAAAGGCAGCGCTGTTGTGTCTTTGCCCATGGATGTGGCTGCTGGAAAGTCGAAGATCACGGCATTTCCTGGGTCAGCATTTAAGGCACCACTCTATGGCACAGCACCTTACACAGATGTGAAGAAGGTCGCCAAGATGATCGATGAAGCCAAACTGCCAGTCCTCTTCCTTGGTATGAGGGCTTCCAGTACGGTCGTCGTCAGTGCTGTCAGAGAGTTCCTCAAGAAGCACCCAATAGCCGTTGTCGAGACATTCCAGGCCGCTGGTTCTGTGCCAGAGAATCTGGCTGATCAGATCTTCTTTGGACGAGTTGGAATATTCCGCAATCAGATCGGTGACCGCATACTGGCAAAATCGGATCTCATCATCACCTTGGGCTACGACCCGACAGAATACGACGCTAACTCGTGGAATCCACACGGTGACCTCAGGCTGGTTCATGTGGACTACACCTCTTGTGACTACGGCGCATACTACCATCCGGAGGTGGAGCTGCTTGGATCGATACGGGAGAACATTCTCGCCCTGAGTGAGGAGGTCAAGCATGTCACGAACCCGGCCGAGGATAAATTCTGCCAAGGCTTGACCAAGGAGCTGCGTGTCTGGCAGAAAGGATTTGAAGAACAGAAGGATCAGCACACTGGCCTCGTGCAACCTTTGCGCTTCATTTTCGCTCTACAGAAACGCGTATCGAAAGATACAACCGTCACTGTCGACGTTGGCACGGTCTATATCTACATGATGCGATACTTCTACGCATACGAGCCTCGCAAGCTACTGTGTTCCAACGGCCAGCAGACTTTGGGAGTCGGTATGCCATGGGCAATTGCAGCTTCACTAACGCAAGATCCACCGTGCTCTCAGAAGGTGGTGTCGCTGAGCGGTGACGGCGGATTTATGTTCTCCTCACAAGAACTCTCGACTGCAGTACAGCAAGGCTGCAACATCACACACTTCATCTGGAATGATGAAGCCTACAACATGGTTGAGTTCCAGGAGGAGATGAAGTATGGCCGCAGCAGCGGCATCAAGCTGGGTGGTGTCGACTTTGTCAAATATGCCGAGAGCTTTGGCGGCAAAGGATTCAGGTATGTATCATACTTGGCTACATACGGAGCCATTGCAACTTATTCTGTCTGTCGAATCATCGACAATGACTACTTTGGGCCCGTCGAGACACAAGAGCTAACACTCGATAGAATCAACAACACATCCGAGATAGAAACTGTCATGGACGAGGCTCTGGCACACAAAGGCCTCTCGCTAGTCGATGTTCGAATCGACTACTCGCATGCAAAGGACCTTTCGGCCAATCTCGTCCAAGACAGTGTTGGCTGAGTGGGGAGGAAACCGGCTCAGAGCTGGTCTGTGACTGCTACATAGTGTTGACACAATGTATAGAGGACTCTCCGCGCAGTCGGGGGTCATACTCTTACGATAAGAACCTCATATCGTCAAATTGGTGACTCTCCATCTCCTTGCCAATTGAGTCCTTTCGTAGCAGCCAGTACGTAGGCGCATTCTCAATCATGATATCTGTGTATGACGTTGCCGTGGCACGATTTGTGAGCATGTCGGTCGTTCTCGGAACGATATATATATATATATATATATATATATATATATATATATATATATATATGTATTATCGTGCTTGCCCATTCGTTGCATCTCAAAAGCGCTCTTCGACATTCCCACGCCATCAACAACTGGATTAGTTCAACAACAGCCAACATGGAGGACAACCACATATACCAGTGAGCTTCAAAGCCACATCACAGCGCCTTATTCAACAACCACATCAATACTAATACCTTTTCCAGATTCTCGCTTCTGAACGCCCTCATGGACGGCGTCTGCGAAACCGGCATCACAGTCTCCAAATTCGCCAGCAAAGGCAATCAAGGCCTTGGCACCTTCGCCCGCATGAACGGTGAACTCATGTTCCTCGACGGTCACGTCTACCAACTGCAAGCACAAGGGAACGTCCGCGAAGCAGACGCTTCAGAGCAAATCCCGTTCGCCGTCAGCACGCAATTCGTTCCTCAGAAGACCTCCCAGGTAGAGCTGAAAGATAAGAATGACGTCGACAAGGCCCTCGACGGCTTTAACGACCATGCAAAGAATCTGTTCATGACGTACCGCATCAATGGAAAGTTTGAGTATCTGAAGTGTAGAACTGTAAGGGGACAGGAGTATAAAGGGCAGCCACTGTCGGAGCTGAGTCAGAAGCAGAGTGTGGAGGAGTATAGGAATGTCGAGGGGACGATTATTGGGTTCAGGACTCCGAGGAATTGGCAGGGTTTCGGGGTGGCTGGGGAGCACCTGCATTTCATTAAGAGTGACCGGACGGCGGGTGGGCATGTTTTGGCGGTGAGAACGAGGAGTGTGGAGATTCAGATGGCCGTGGCGAGTAATGTGCATGTTGAGTTGCCGACGAGTGATGATTTCAATGCGGCGGAGTTGGTTACTGATGATGAGGGGGTTAAGAAGGCGGAGGGGTGAGGAAAATCTGGGTAGGTGACTGAGGATGATTATTCTGCGAAGCTGAGGTTCCAGGTGGCGGTGTTGTGGCGTAGTGCAGCGATTGCGAGCCATAGAAGCGATCATTTGCATTTCATGAGGGCAACGACTGCCGCTTGCTTTGATCGGCCTGTTGAAACGTGTTTGGAGATATTGTTGTTACTGTTCCGTCCCTGCCGCATCGAGTAATGCCGTTACTGCTTCGTGGCAATGCTGCTGCATGTCCTGCGGTTCGGGTTTTTTGACCGTTGTGAGTTCTCATATCCTGGTAAAGCTTCATTGAAATCTGATAGAGCATTAATGCAGCCAGCGCCTGTAAGCACCTCACAGACCAGCTGCTCTATACTGCTGTCTCGGCTGGGTATGTACATCGCCTGAGCGATCCGCCGAGAACCTCAAGCACAGCCTGACCCCTCGCTCTACGACTCTCGCTCTTCGCTGTCATGACTTCCATCGCTTCATTTCCTTTTATCCGGGTCCTCCAAAATGCCTTCTGCTTCCAGCCGTCTCCGCGCCTCCTCCAGAGCCCAAGTTTGTATGCTTCAGAAGGTCAGCTTCATACCAATTGCATTTGTTCGGCACGACTTCACGGCGGCTTACCTTGTGTCAGGCTTATAGCAGTATCCGACTACGCCGAACAGCAAGCTTCCGAAGAAGCCATAGTACCACACATTCTCCCAGCCTTCGGCCTCAGGCTTCTCTCCTGGCTTAATGCCCCAAAGCCAGCCACCTGGAGCGTCGTAGTGGTCTTCGTGGGCGTGGTCGCCTGCGCTTCTGACTGCTGTGGAGGAGAGTTGTCTTTGTTGCGGTCGAGCGGCAATGTTGGGGATGACCTGGAGGCTGGTTCGGGAAGTGCTGATCAGTCGAGTGGCTCGTAGAAGCGACATGGTCGTGTTGGTGAATGCGTTTCCGGCGCGAGGATGTGACAAGGGAGAAGGTGTTGGGGTGGTGAGTGTCACTGTGAACGACCACCGCGGTCGGATCGAGGTGCTTGCAAGGTGCACGTGACACACGGCACGAGCCGGCTCTTCCAAGTTTCTGTTTAAAGCGCTTTTCGCCTCGCGACTTCCAGTTTGTCTCGTTCCATCTCTCACTCACACAACACCCTCCAAAAGCGCTTCGAATGTGTACTTCTGACATGGCGGCTGTTTCCCAATCGCCATGCTCATAATTCACACCACTTGCGCGTGCCCCATTCGGGCTGTGTAGAGACTCGTCGAGGCGTCCGCTTCGTGCAGTGATTCTTTATTAGCAACGTCGCCTGTTACTGCAGTGACTCGTGCCTGAGCAGCAGGAAATTCGAGGGTTACCGCACATTTGGAGACACTTCCACGCCCTTTGCGTACGAGCGTTCGCTTCTGTCAGCCAGACCAAATGTTGGCCACTTGCCTGGACTGGGACTGCTTTGTCTAGAACGCATTTTTCTGCATTACCAGCCACTGCTTCCCCCTGTCGACGTGACAGCAATAGAGGCTTTTGAGAGATTCAGGACGTTTTTTCCTTTTTGTACTAACACAGCTTCTGCTCGACTGTCCATATCATGACGGCCACAACGAATGGCGCCACCTCGCGCGCGGCCAGCATTCGACCTGGCAGCGTTGCTCGCACAATCGCAAAACGACGCGATAAACCGTACAAGACGGAGCAGAACCGAGTTTTCGCAAGGAAGAAGAAACTCGACCTACACGTTTGTTGCCGGAATGCCGCATAATCCGGGAGAACACACTGACAGTGCGAACATAGACAACATACTCTGCTGCAGCAACACCGGCAGGATTCACATTGCTGCATGTCGGAACACCAGAGCTCGCAGAACGCTGCAAAGAGCTGTCAAGACAACGAGGACTACCAGTCTATGTCGTCAACGTCAGTATAGGGCGAAGACAATCGGCCACGCGATCGACCGCGGTTAGGTTATGCTAACAGAATGCAGGCAAAACCAGTAAGCAAACATGCTATTGATCCCGAGAAAGTCTCGCATCATTTACATCGTGTGGGTTATCATTTTCGCTCAGAGGTCGTCGACGATGCCTGCCAGGAGCTGGGCTACGTCTATCACAAGGACCAATTCGTCAAGGAAACTGATCTCGCCGCCCGCGAGGAACATACCAAAATGGCACGGGCCATGGCGAAGTATGGTCTCCATCTGGATCAGGCCGAGCAACAGCAGGAAACGGACGACCAAGTTCGTGCTGCCATCAAGGAATTGTTCCCACGTATACCTGAAGCAGATCTTCAAGCCATCCTCAAGCATGCTTGGGAAAAAGGCACAGGACGCGTAGGTAACAATGCCGAGCTGACTCTGCCACGTCGTGTCCAGCTTGCGACAATTGCTCGTATCCGTCATGAGTACACAGATTATGATAAATTGCTTCGCGCCTTCGAGTGGAAAGAGGCTCGCGCAGAGGTAGAACCAGTCTGTCTGCAGAAGCTCATCGAGTGGCGAGGCGAGACTGAAGACAACAATGACAACGAGCTCGAAGAGATCGTTCGCGAGACCATCGTTATTGACGATGACGACGATGAAACCGCTGCAGATGGCAGTGAAGTTGATGACGAAGATTCTGTTGTAGCCATGGAAACAGGTTACAACAGTGACACGAGCATCGAGATCAGCCACAAACTGGCAGGTGACGAAGACCTTGGGGCAGAAAGCCACGATGAGCGCTCGCGACAGTTCCTGCAGCGCTGGCAACCGCCGCCTCGCAATGACCAGCAGCGTCGGCTTGACGTTCGTCAAAAGATTGGTGCAGTGCGACAGCAGATGCGGGACGGTGTTGCACCAACTACTCAACAGTACGTCGCCTTCGACCTGCTAAGTGTATGGACTAATCAAGCTACCAGAGTCATACGCGTCAACGTACCAGAGCACGGAGGAAACATCATTGAAATCAACGGACAAAGATTCCTTCGTGTGAGTCGTGCTCCAGCATCGCATGTCCATCCGCATACTGAACATTTCGAGGCTCCCGCGCCGTCCGCATCCCGGCGTCCATCGCCTCAGCAGTTCGCAGCAGCCCCGGCACCGCCACGCAGTCCATATGCCGTACAACATGAGCAGCCCGGCCGGCCGATTAGTCTCCATCACTACCAGCGACACACTGACACAGCAGGTTGCTATACATTGCAAGACCGGCCAGTCGCATCCATCGAGCCGCAGGATGACCTCCGGCGAGCAGCCATCGCTTCTCATTCACGTCAGAACGGCAGCCGCTCTCGTCCGGTGACACCAAACAGTGATCGCTCGGACAAACGCCGGCGCATGGATTATCCTACTCCGCCAACCATGACTGAAGGTAATCGTGTGCAGCGCTTTTCTCCATCAAACCCCGTGGCCGCGCAGTCATTTGATCAATACGCCAAACCGCGGACTTCCATTGAAGGGGGATCACAAAGCGTGCCACAATGCACTAGCCAGAGCGTTCGTGCGGGAGAGTCACACGCTCAACCTGCTTACCCTAGCAGGCCTCAAGAGTCGTACCATCAGAAGACTGCGCTGTACCACGAGCCACCTCGGAGACCACAACCTCCTGATTTGGAGCCCTATGATCCATCGCGGCCATTGCTCCGGGCAGACGAGCAACGCGACTACTATGCTGGACGTGGCTACCGACAGGACCAACGACCCAAGCCTACCATAATGGATGCACAAGTGGCACCGGTCCAGTATGTTCCACATCCACAGAAAAATCGAGGCCAGCCACAGTATGCACCGCGTCCAGTTGTGTACGATACACGGAGAGCAGACCCAAGGTACCAAAGTCAGCAGCCGCAGGTGGTCTATATCCAGGCGCCATCCCCGATCCACGGAACCCCAGCGGCGATCCAGCAGGTTCCGCGGGATCATGGGCAAGCTAATGGATATCCCCCGATCTATCAGGTGCCTGCTACGGTTGCGCATCAACCACCGCCAATAGGACGACCGGCACAGACTCCATATCAATATCCAAGATGACAGGACCATGGAGTGTGAGTTATCGCACTTGTGCCGGTATCATTTCAAACATGTCAGGACCATCTGTATGTAGCCTGTGACCCACGTCAGGGAGCGAGCTGCCAGTTCCTATCCGCTTTACAAACTGAAGGTCGACGGATATAACTTCCGTATCTTGGAAAGTTTTGGTACGTGACGTGATTCCGGATCGAAATCTTCCTTTGCTGAACGTAGATTAGGCGACTCAGATAGTGCTGGTGGCGACTAGGTGTGAAGGGAATGGAGGCCAAGTCTTCGGTTGTGTTGGCAGGCCATCGCCGCAGCGCGTGTAGAGCCAATCGACGGGCACTCGCTGCGAGGCGTCATTGCGAAGGAGAAGGTGAGGAGGAGAACAGGCGGATCCGCTTGAGCACTTTGCAGACTACGATTGTCTGTTGGCCAGAATGTCAATCGGAGATCAGAGCCCTAGCGAAGGCACTGAAGCGAAGCAGAGCAGTTAGGAAAAGTCGTCTAACATTCAGCATGGCTACAGACAAACGCTCAAAACATTAACACAAGATAACAATAATGACAAGCCGAGTCTTTCGGCCCGATCTATTCGGCCGTTCATCCACAATCTTCCTTCTCCGTCCGTCCGTCCGTCCTGAACGACACATCTTTACAATTTGTTCGTCCTTCCTCAATGTCCGTATGTGACATATGCTCACAAGAAGTACATGTCGTTCCAAAAACATGCAGATCTTGCTTCTCTATACTTTCACTCTTCCTCTCATTCTTTCTTGGCGTGCAGATAGGTTTGCAGGCATGCTTTCTGTAGTAAAGATGGTATGCGGTCAGTGGCTCATCAGAGCTGCAGGGTAGGTGGACTATGCCGAGCTTTCGCCCAGGCAAGTCGATGTCGTTGTTATGAGGGGTGGTGCAGGTACAGACACTTGTGTGGTACTGTTGTACAACCGCACGATCGAAATCTTGCGCCTCTTGCTCACAAAGCATATGGGTTGAGGGACCTGATGGTCAAGCACCTGTGCAAAGGTCAGCAGTTGTCAAAAGAATCTTCAATGTCATTACTTACGGTGGGCTCTTAGTAAGGTCAGTTCTGAGCAGCACAGGCACTCTGGTCATCTCCTTGACGTCTTGGATGTAGTCTCCGTTCTGCTCACGGAGGCTGAACAGGCCAAGGTACTTATCCTTATTCGTCAACTTGGCTTCCGGTGCGGAGCTGTTGGCGAGCAGCCGAGAGTCGGACTTTGAGCGTTGTGGTGCCAGCCCGTTCCTGGTCGGTGATGGTGGGCCGCTCTGGGTGGCACGGTCGCCGTTTAAGGCGACACCTGCAGTGTTGTCGGTAACTTCGGAAGCATTGTCGTCATCATCGTCGAAAAGAGCGTCGACATCCTGGGCGTCAATCGAGCCAGTGTTCATGGCTTTGCGCTCAGCCTCTTGGACCTCCTTCTGCTTGGCAGCTGCTTCGCTAGCAACAGCGCTGTGAGTAGGACGGTGACCCTTCGCTGATTGACGCTCATCTTCAGGGACAAATGTCGACGAGGGTACGCCTTTCTCCCAGTAGAGCTCCAGAAGGCGAGTGTTCTTGTCGAACTCTGCCTTCTTGAGTGGCAGCTGGTCGCAATGCACTCGTTTCTCGAAGCCATACTCCGGGATTAGAACGTCAAAGGCGGACTCATACACGCAGACAACAATGCCGACAGAGATCAGATCGCCGCCTTGCTCTTCGCTCAGCTTGTTCATCCTGCGGCAGGACTCAATGTGCACACTCTGCTCTTGAGCGGCATGAGCAGAATCCTTCTTGGTGTTGCAAGTCTCGGCAGTCTTGTTCAGAGACTCTAAGTCCTCTGCAAACTCCACGGCGCCCTCAGAGAGCACGGACTCCAGCTGGCGGTGTACAGTGATGTCAGCATAGCGGCGCGATGGGTTGGTGAAGTGTGTGTACACTGGCAGATTGAGAGCGTAGTGGCCCAAGTCTGAGTCGGCTGCTCTGCCTGGCACAACATACTTGGCACGACCCATGGCTTTAACGATGAGTGTCTCCATACCCTTCCTGATCTCTGCATCGTCGATGCGGAAGAGACTGTTCTGGAGAGCAGCCGACGTCGAGATGTCGATCTCGTAGCCAATGTTCGCCATGCGTTCGGCAAAGGTGCGAAGACGCCTTGGGTTAGGCGAGGCTTGTCGGCGGAGAAGTGCTCGGTCACCAAGAGATTCATGGATCTTCTGGGCTACCAAAGCGTTTGTCTTGTGGCTCAACTCCTCAATCATCTCGTGAGATGGGCTGGAATCGAAGATGTTGTGCTCAACTGGGACATTCTCATCGTCAAGCTGATACAACAGACGGAGCGGAGGAATGCTGCTCTCGTCGCTGCCGTATCGTGCTTGTCGGAGCTTCTGTGCAATGGAGTGCAGCTGGAGAATGTGCTTCGTGCGTTCATCGCCGACGGATGATGGCTTCTCGCCGTTGATAACAGCATCCACGTCGTCGTATGATAGCTTGCCGGAGCTCTTGATGACAGACTTGCCAATCCAAGTGTCTTCATCGACGACACGGCCAGTGGCATCGACTTTGAGAACGACCGAGACGGTGTAGCGGTCTTGGTCGGGCTGGAGGCAGCACACATCTTGCGAAAGCTTGGGTGGAAGCATGTTGACGCTCCTATTGATCAAGTAGACTCCAGTGCCTCGTTTCTTGGCCTCACGATCCACAAGAGAGTTGGCCTTGACGAAATGGGCGACATCTGCTACATGCACACCAATCTCAACGAATCCCTCGCTCAATTCTTTGAAGTGAATGGCATCGTCAAGCTCTTTGCTGCCATTCGGATCGATGGTGAAAGTCTGCTCCTCGCGGAAGTCGCGGCGTCCCTGGAGAGCATTCTCGCCGTCGTTCTCGACAGACCAGTCCTCATAGCCGACGTTCTTAATGACGGCGTCGGAGAAGTCGTCGGGGCCGAAGTTATTGTCGCGAAGCAATGCATCGGTTTCCACCTTAAGGTCACCTGCATCGCCAAGTTGTTCAACGAGCGTTCCGAAAGGATGCAGACTGGTGATGGGCCAGCGCTTGATGCATGCAACGAAGATCTTGCCGGCATATTCTTGGTGGCGGTCCACGAAGTCCTTTGGTGCTTGCTCTGTCGGAATAGCGATCAGTGGCACACGTTTGTCAGTTGGCTTGAACCACACGATCTTCGGACGCTCCTGTTGACGCTCTGGACGGCCATGGCCACCTTCACGCGCCTGGCGCTCAGCCTCCTGCTTCTCCTTGGTCGCTTGGCTGCTTGGTCGAAGAAGACCGAGTGACCCGGAGAACATCTGGCCTGCAACGCGCTCGATGACAGCAACAATGTGTCCAGCATAAAGCGGCTTCTGCTCGTCGTTGATCTCGTCCTCTTCCATGAGGAGCAGACTTTGACCTTCAACCTCGACATCGTCATTCTTCTTCTGCGTTGGGCGTTGTTTCAAGCTGCCTCGTCGACGGAGGCCGCCATCTGTAGAGCTCTCGGGCTGAGTAGTCGCGTCATTGACTGCGGTGACGCTGCCACTACGCTGGTCAGTCACGTCTTTGCGCTTCTTCTTCTCTTCCTTTTCACGCTTTTGACCCCAAACTTCGTCCACGTCGAGCAACTCAACGGCGACAAGATCTCCCTCGAGTGCTCGGTTGCGGTCCTTGCTACCACAAATGAAGATGTCCGCATCGAGATCAGTGGTAGTTACATAGGCGTCGCTGCGATTCTTCTTGTTGACACGAAGGATACCAGCCACAAGCTGGCCATCAGCAAGCAATGCTGGGAGAGTTGCCTGAGGTAGGTATGGGGTGAACAGAGTCTTTCTCTGCTGTTGCTGGCCACCTGCCATGCCAGGGCCCATCTGTGGCATGTTGTGTGCACCAGTGAGCTGGGCGAGACTTGGAGCAGGAATACCTGCTTGTTGGTAGGCCTGAAGCTGAGCAATTTGCAGAGCGTTCAACTGCTGTCCACCGAACATGCCTGGCTGTTGAACAAGAACCTGACCTTGTGGCAGCTGCATGAGCTGTGGTTGAGGCTGGTATTGGAAGCCCTGGATAGAGCTGATGGATTGGGTATTGACAGATGCGCGCTGGCGATGACCTGGCTGGAATGGCTGAGCGCTCGCATGCTGGTTCATGTGGAAGTTACCCATGTTGCTGTTCTGCGATTCGCTGACGGAATGATTGCTGTTGGGGTTGCGCCAGTTGCCCTCAAAGTTCCTGGATCCTGTTCGTCCATGGCTTTGACTGCCACGTCGGCCAAGCTCAGATGTGTTCGCACCACCGTCATTGGTGGCCTGCGGTGGTGGGAACTGAAAGCCTTGAGGACCTCCACGGCTGCTTTGACCCATACCGCGACCATTTCCAACGGCCATGCTCTGGCTTCGACCGTGACTGCGTCCAGCCATGCCGCTTCGAGACGCACTTGATGGAGTGGTTTGCGTGGCATCACCAGCTGCAGGGCTGGCAGCACGATCCTTCGCTGTTGGAGAGTCGTTGCCAGCGCCTGTCAGTGGAAACTGGAAACCACTAGTCTTCCGTTTCGCCTCTGCAAGCTCAGCGGCCTTCTTGGCCTCGGGCAGGGCAAGTGAGTGTCTCCGTGCGTGCCCGCCGCCTGCTGCACCACCGCCTCTTCCTCGATTGGGCGCTGCGTTCTCGTTTCTTGGTTGACTGGCTCCGAAGTTTCCAAAGTCACCAAAACCAGCTCCGGAGGCGCCGGACGAGGGCGCGGGAGGTGGACCCATGCCCATATTGGGCATCGCGGTTTGGTTGCGACGATGTGCGGAGGCCGGACCCATTGGAACGCCTAAGTGTTGCTGGCCCATCTGCTGACCCTGTGGGAACTGGAAAGCGCCGGGTTGAGGTGATACGTTGAGGTTCTGCATCTGGCCCTGCAGTTGCTGGAACTGATGGGGGAGTTGTTGTTGCTGAGGGATCATGCCCATGTTGACGTACTGCTGGTGGGTAGCAGCGATCTGCTGTTGCTGTTGCTGCAGCATCTCGATCTGCTGGGCAAGAGCTAGCTGTTCCACTGTCAAAGGGTGTCAGCATTGAGCAAGGACGATGGCGTGCGAATTGCCGACAAGCACAAGGCGTCGGCTGTGGTCGACTCACTCATCAATGGGGTCATCTCTGACGGGTTGCGGCGATGGGCGATGTGCAGTCGTCGGCCGGTGGGGCCCTGTGGACCGTTCTGACCGGGCTGCTGCTGTTGCTGATCCATGACGACTCACGGGTCGAGGGTGCTATGCTGTGTATGTTATGTTTTGTGTATGGTGCAGGCGGCGTTGCCGTTATCGTCGTTGCTGACTGACTGCTAGCACCGATGCAGGGCAATGGGCGAGTCAGGGGAGCGAGGCTCGAGTGTTGGATGCTGCTGTGACGTATGCTTAATCAAGCGAGCCAAAATCGTTGCTTTGTGCGCAGAGAGGCACGGGGTCAAGCTGCTGTGGTAGCAGAGGGCGGCGAGGTGTATGGGTGCGGGTGCGGGTGCGGGTGCGGGTGCAGATGCGTGCGGTGTGTGATGTTGTTGGTGGTTGATGTCGGGCGTCGCGCAGGACTGGAGTGTTTCGATGGGTAATGATCGATGCACTGGCAGGCGGGAGCCAGCGTGGGCTGCGGCGAGCTGGATGAAGGAGCGGCGCTCGGCGGCGTGTGGACGAGGACGAGGACGAGCTTGCCTCAACGGGTGATGCGCCTCATAGGGACAGTGAGGGTGCGGAAGGGGCAGGCGGCGTCGGCGCTGCGTAGTTCTACAAGGGAGAGCGGTGGACAGAGGGAGAGTGAGATGGAAGGCAGGGAAGCCGGTGGTGGTGGAGCAGGTGCAGGTAATACTGCTCGCTCGCTACTCTACTAGCAGAAGCTCTACCCGGCCACTGTGGAGACGTGCGTGCGTGCGCAGCGAACCTTGAACCGAAAACGGCTCAAAGAACAATTTAACTGGACACAACAATACAAGGGCGACGTCAGTGCAAGCGATCGAGTACGCCGTCAGTGGCTCACCGACGATGCGGCCGGTTCATATGTACAGTACTGTACGCTCTTACCACTGTCGCAGAAGCTCCATAGAGGCGATATGATATACAGCTGCAAATTGTCGAGACCCCTGTCGCTACCTCCCTTCGCTGTCAGCATTATCTCGCCAACGCTGTGGGATACATGTGTTCTGTTTCTATCATTGACATCATCCTCTCCAGGCTTGCCTTCTCACTGTAGCCGCCTCACTTAAGAGACGCAGTGTCCATAGATTCAAGACCGGGGGAAGCGCCATGGTGGTCGTCTCGGCCTTCTACCAGTACGCCGACGATTCTGATATCAAATAGTAAATACGAGGTCTTGGACTGCCATCTGACCACAATATGAATGATCCATTGCAATCAGCTCATCAAAACCCATGCGCCTTCAGGTACTCTCTATGCAACAGATCTGTCAATGCCCCACCCATGACAATGTCGATAGGTGCCCAATACCGAGCGCCAAACTTGAAGGCCATCCTGAGAGCATGAATACCGCAGCCAATGTACATGCCGACATCCACATGCTTCCTGACCTCCTCCTCGTCACGTCTGAGCTCCCTCTCGTGGGCGAAGCGGGGGATAAAGTCTCGATACTGGAAACCAATCGCTTGGCAAACGAGGACCAAAGGCATCATATAGAGCGTCGTGCGATGCATGGCCGTCATCGTCTTGACATTACGAAAGACACTCGCCGGTGCTGTAAACCCGAAAGAATGGATCTGGGAGACGTGCGCCAGGCCTCCGGCGCCTGCAATGAATGGTGCTACGTCGACTACTGTGGCTGCAAGGTCTGTCCGCTTCAGGAAGATTGGAAGGTTGTCGATGTACTTGTTCGGATTGCCACCTGGTTCTGGACGCCACTTGTTGCTATCAGATTCCTTGAAGTTCCAAAAAAAGAGATGTTGCAGGAAGGCCATGGTGAGCTCTTGCTGTCGCGGCACCAAGAAAGGTCGTGATGCTTCATGTCATGACATTCCAAGCCGTCCCTCCTCGGTCCAAAATGGATTCGTGCTATGAGTGACAGCGTCCAGGTGCCTCTATTGACCCAGGGAAATGCCTCTTAGAATCGTTTGTTCACATTCATGAATATCAGCACGAAAAAGGTACCCGAGGATTACCTCCAGAGCACAAATGACGGGGTACAACCACAAAAGCGGTATAGCGTATAACACCCGCACTTATGCCGTTGTGTTAGCCTTGCTCGATCAACGACAAGACATCGCATCTGGCCGTTGACTGCGAGATCAGGGGACTCCCCAATAGTTGAATCTTTCAGAGAGCCGGTAGGTCATGAATTATTACCCAGGCCTTGGGACTAAGAATCACTAGCATTGTCATGTCTCCCCCCAAGCTGGCCTTTCGGACACATACCAAGTCTTCTCGTTGGAGAAGCCAGAAGAGAACACGGCCTTCACACTATTGCCTTCGACGATCAGCTTTCATTTGAACGACCTGGGGTGTCTTGTCGGCGCCCTGTCTGTTTACTTCCTCTGGACTTTGGCGAGCTAATCCTCACCGTCGCGAGACGACGAAGCCCTCTAATCCTACACATGAAGAAAGAATAAGCTGACTCAAGCTGAGCGAGCACATGGACTAGAGCGATTTCTGTGTGTGCACGTGGAATGGATGCCAATGCACAAGTGAGCAATAAACGCTCACGTGCAAGAGGCCTGGGGGATAGGCTTGTGCGTGGCTTTTAAGCATTTCTCTCCTCTATAGCCAATCCCTTCTCCCTAACATCAACACCAAATAGTCAATTGAGCACTTTATCCCAAACTATAGGCCCGGTGGGTATTATTCACAGCGAAGAAGGCGAAGAAGACCAAGTCTCTCTCAGAACCCTCGTTGGTTTTCAGCGGAGTAAACGGATGTAGTCTGTCGACACTCTGCGACTGGCTCTCCGTTACCATATCTTCCGAACCGGAACCCGGACAAGGGACTGCGGATACCTGCAGCTAGTCAAGCAGATTCCTGTAGCACTACCATCGTCTTGGGATTCTACATTGACAACAGTAGTGAAATTGAGTCAGAGGCGTCGACTAGGCGCATCGGCCGTGTGTCTGCACGGACTACTTCTAAGGTGGCTGCTCCTCGCAACACTGACATCAAGCCAATCCCTCCACGAAAAGTCCCTCAACACTACGATCATTACGACAATGGCTCGGACGCTTGGGCCCATCAGCCTACTACTGGCACTGGCAATAGTGCCGACAGTTCACTCGCAAGATGACTGCCCGGCCACCACAACCATCACCCAGTACCGAACACTGAGCAGTGGTGCTGCCTCCAGTAGCTCTGAACCTTTGACCACAATCTACACCACTTTCAAGGAGACAACGACTGTGACAAAGACTGAGCCGTATATCTCGACTGCGAACGGAACCCAGGTTAACCTCACGTCTACACAAGTGCAGAAGATCGTCAGAGACCCTTGGGGCGATGTGACTTATATTACAGATGTCTATCTCAAACAACGGACACCGTCAAAGCACAATATACGGCAAGCAGGGCCCTGTTCTCCACCTGTGACTGTGACGGCAATATTACCGCCTCCAAGTGCAACGGCTTTGACCTCGTCGAGTTCGAGCTCTACGTCTACGAGCTCTGCAACCTCCAGCTCGTCATCAATTCAGTCCTCTAAGACGACCACATCGTCAATGGTGTCATCATTACCGTCGGGGATCACGACTTCGAGCACACCGCCATCCACAACGGCATTTCCAGGCAGTGTCGTGACCTCTGACCAGCCAGCCAGCACGTCTATACGGCCGCCCACTTTGAGCAGTAGCAGCCTTGGAACTGATAGTGCTTCTTTAAGCCTCAGCAGCTCTACCGGCTCATCGAGTCTACCAAGCTTGAGCAATTTTGAGGGTTCCTTGGGTTTGCCCAGCTTGAGCAGCGACCCCAGCCTGCCAAGTTTGAGCACGCCTAGAAACTCGCTCAATGTGCCCAGCTTGAGTAGCTCTATCACCGTCGGGACACTTGTTTCGAAGCTGTGGGAGTCTCCAACGCCGACAATCAGATGCGCTCCGCCCTGCCAACTCAGCCTACCATGCAAGCCCTTGGCAACGCCTTTCACCATCACTCACCCTCCGTACACCACGACGTTATGTACGCCACATTGCGGCTTGCACTTCACCAGTCGTACGACAATCCAGCTCCCTCCTATCATCGCAACCGAGATGTGTTTCTACCCACTGGATGGTTCTGATCCCGGGTCGATCACAGCGGTACAAAGCTACATGCCCTTGCCAACCAGTATTGAGGCCCCCGGAGGCTACACGACCTGCACACCTTACCATCTCAACTTTGACGATGCCGGAAATTGTGGCCCAGACAACCATTACCGCTGCCCAAAGAAGAAATGCTGCGGAAAGAATGGTAAATGCGGTACCGGTGAGGACTACTGTGGTGCTGGCTGTCAGCTAGGCTGGTCAGACTGTTGGAACAGCTCTACCACGTGCAAAGCCTTGAATCAAGAGAAGGATAAAGACAAGGATGACGACGATCATCATCTGATCCCGGTCTTCCCTCTCTGGCACGACCGACCAACTCCGCCAGGACCGCCACCAATCGTCAACATCGAATTTGGGGACTGGGAGTTTCCCAAGCCACCTACGATTGACTGGACCCGCATCATTGGGACCGACTTCGATTGCGGATGGCTCGGCTGTGATGGTATCACAGGCTGGTTCTTGAAGTTGATACCCATCAAGATCAAGCCTTGCAACCCAGTCACCAAGATGCTGTGTAAACTGCTCAGGATGAACTGCTGTCCAAAGAATTCAGGTAAAGATGACGGTGGCAACAAAGACTGCGATCATTGCAATCCACCTCCATCAATCACAGGCCTCCTGGGGGACTCCAAAGTTTGCGATGAACCCATGGAGAAGTGCGATGATCTGGAGACTGAGAAAGATGATGATAAAGACAAAGATTGTACCACCACTTCTACAGCGGTCGACAAGACCGTGTACTGTGAGTTGAAGACGGCCATGAACAGGCAATCTTCCCAGACATGTACCTCGACCGCTACGGAGATCCGCTCAGGCTGCACTCTTGCTCCAGCTAGAACGACCACAGTCAATTCATCAACCTGCGAGACTATCACGGCCAGCCAAATCTCCAAGTACTGCACTGTTGTCACAGCAGGTAGCTCGACCGTGACAACAGCATGCCCCAGCACAATCACCAACGAGGTGACAGGATGCGACGTCACGCCAACGATCACCTCGATCATGAGCACAACCTGCCAGGAGACAGTCGTCAACCACGTCTCAGCTACTTGCAGCGTCGCCACAGGAGCTAACATGACAACGACACGTTGTCCAGAGACCCAAACGTCGCGAGAGACGGTTTGCGACTTGACGGCTATAATGACATCCGTATTCTCGACAGACTGTCACTCCTACACGACAGTGACAGATGCGACAGAAAGCTGCTTCTCCATGGCCCAGACAGTCGTCCGCGGCAGTACAATCACCCCTTCCATCACCTGCACTAAGACAGCCACCACGGTGTACTCAGGCTGCGACATCACTGGTTCAACAAGTACGGCAGTCTCGACCTCCTTCGTAGGTTGCCAGGGTACAATGGGTCTGACCATCGAGGCAATGCCCACGATGGCAGCCAACTCCACCTCATCGGGCACATCCAACTGTGGTCCGCCTACCTCAACACAATTCGGCCCATGTACGAAAATTATAGCTCCCGGACAAGATATCATCACGGAAGCGATGGGCGCGGATGCAACTGTCACTGCAATTGTTCGACGAGATGAGACTGCTACTACGGGCACCTTGTCCTGCTGGTGTGGAAATACAGTGACTGAAGCTGTCTGGCCAGTCACCATCTGCGGCAACGTGACTTGGTGCGCGAATGAAGCTACCACGGCAGTGGAAGTTCAAGGTGATCCCGCTCCGCTCACAATCACCGCGTAGGTGACGTAGGAGTGTGCTACACCGACTTCCGCAGACCTTGCCGCAGTATGCCAAGATCGGTGCCGCCGGACTAGTCATTACGGAGGCTTCTGGACTCAGGGAGACTGGGACTGCTGTAGTGGAAAGCAAAAGACGCTGCGCAGGCTGAATTGACTGGTTAGGGAGGTGCTTGCTATGACGTTCGCAGGAGCAGTATGACCCTTGAGGTTTGGCCTGTGAATTGTGGAAGCCAAGACGTGGTGTCTGAAGGAGGCGAGCAGTGCTGATGAATTTGGTCGAACAGTGGTATCAGCGTCTTTGGCTGCATCTCCATCGGAGTTGAGCTGGACATTTCGCAGCCGTTAATGCCTGAATGTCTCACTGTCATCTATCTCCATGCGTTGAGCTCATTGAGATCATAAAAGCTGTTCGATGTGTGGTATTTTCGGCTTTGGCAGACTTTTATGGTCTATACAGTAGCTAGATCCCTATCATGCATCATTCCAGTCATAACTTCTCTGCGAGTGTCATGCCATACACCAGCATGGCTCCGAGCCCAACGACGTTTGCGAGCGAAGACATGCCGTGCAGCTTAGCAAACGAAGAGTTCAAGCGTTGCATCTCTGGTGTCTTTGGACCGGGATCATAGTATTTCTTCCCATCTCTTGTTTCTAGCATCATGATTAGCCAAGCTCATGCTCTGCTTTGTCATATGACCTACCCTGATGCTTCCGCTCCTTCATGACCTTCGTCGTCGCCGGACCCAGTACCAGCAGATTGGCCAGACTAGTGAAGAACATGGTCGCGATGGGCACGAACGCAATCCATCGATTCTGCTCCTCCAGCAATCCTACCCATCCCGCGTTGTTCCTGGCTTCTAAACCTCCCGCCTTGACAATCTTCTCACCAGGCCAAGTCAATGCAAGTACGAGAGGGAGCGCAGTCTGGAAGCCAAAGTACGGTGGGAAGATGGCCTGTTGAAGGGTGCTGAACTGCGCGCGAGGCAGAGCTTTGAAGGCGAGAGGACCGGCGAGGAAGGTCTGGAAGAGGTTGCTGCCCAGAAGCGTGCCGTAGGTGAGGATGTGGTAGGCTTTGGGATCGGAGAGGGAGGAGAGAGAAGGCATTGTGCAGTGTAATTCTGGTCAATGACGACCTACATAGACAGAGCGGTTAAGGAACCATATCAATTCACTTTCATATCAGCACATGACGAGACATCTCATGAGGTCATTCATCATCCCAAGCTTCAGATCTCGCGAAGTAGCGCGTGTTTCATCCCAGTCAGAGCGCGTGTCTGCCTTAGTTATATTCTATAGCTTCACGCGACGCTAAAGCCATCGAGCTTTATCATCCAAATGTAGTCAACACAATACTTCATCATGGCGAGCAAAGAAGCCACAGTCTACATCGTCGATGTCGGCGCGACGATGGGTGAGAAACGCTATGGCCGGGACAAAACAGACCTCGACTGGGCTTTGGAATACGTTTGGGACAAAATCACAGCGACTGTTCAAACTGCCAGGAAGACGGCAATGGCCGCTGTAGTTGCCCTGCGGAGTGATGAGACTGAGAACAGTATGGACACCGAGGAGTCGTATCAAAACATCAAAGTTCTCCAAGGGCTTTCTCAAATCCTGATGCCGGACGTGCGAAGGCTTCGTAATGAGCTTGTTGTCAGCAACACAGATGCTGGAGATGCCATCTCATCTCTCGTGGTCGCAGTCCAGATGATTGCAGAGACCTGCAAGAAGTTGAAGTATGAGCGGAAGATTGTGCTGGTGACCGATGCTCGTGCTCCGATGGATATAGACGACCTTCCGGTGATCAAGAAGAAGATCCAGGAAGATGGCATTGATCTCGTCATTCTGGGTGTCGACTTCGATGACCCAGAGTACGGGGTCAAAGAGGAGTCCAAGGATCAGCTCAAGATGGACAATGAAGATATCTTCCGGCAGCTTTGCGAGGACTGTAATGGCACTTTCGGAACCATGGCTCAAGCTGTCGAGGAGATGCAAGCACCGAGAACCAAATCGACCAGGCCAGTACCAAGCTACAAAGGTTTCCTGACACTTGGCAACCCAGAGCTATTCGAAGATGCACTCACTATAGATGTGGAGCGCTATCCAAAGACTATGGTCGCGAAAGCTCCGACAGCCAGCAAGTTCGTGGTCAAGCACGGAGTCTCAGAAGCGACACAGAGTACAGCCACGTTGCCGAATGGCGAGGATGCCTCAGCTGACGAAGGGAATGGGCTATCCGGCGTCGCGACCGCAAGAACCTATCAAGTCGACGACGAGAATGCTCCGGGTGGCAAGAAAGACGTTGAGCGCGATGACCTCTCAAAGGGTTACGAGTATGGCAGGACCGCCGTTCATATCTCCGAGAGTGATCAGAACGTCACGGCCTTCGAATCGAAACAAGGACTCGACATCATTGGCTTCGTGTCCAAAGCGCAGTATCAACGATATCTTGACATGTCAAGAGCGAACATGATCGTCTCGCAAAAGCACAACGACAAGGCTTCCATGGCGCTGTCATCTTTCATACACGCGCTTTATGAATTGGACTCTTTCGCTGTCGCACGCCTTGTGCCGAAAGACATGAAGGATCCCAAGGTCATCATTCTGGCGCCGAACATTGAGCCTGATTTCGAATGTGTGTACGACATCGAATTACCTTTTGCAGAAGACTTGCGAAGCTATAAGTTCCCGCCGCTAGACCGCGTGGTCACTGTAAGCGGCAAAGTGTTGAAGGTCCATCGCAACCTTCCCAACGATGAGCTTCAAGATGCGATGAGTGACTATGTGGACAGCATGGACCTATCGACTTTCAGCAAGGATGACGAAGGCCAGGATGCTGAATACGCCCCTTTCGATGAGACGTTCAGCCCGATGCTCCATCGCCTGAACCAGGTCATCAAACACCGTGCCGTCTATCCAGAAGCTGAGATCCCAGACCCTTACGATATCCTGATCAAGTATTCTCACCCTCCGGAAGACCTCGTGGAGAAGGCAAAGCCTTCCCTCGAGAGAGTGATCAAAGCGGGCGAAGTGAAGAAAGTGCCACCAAAGGCACGCGGAAAGCGGTACAGCAGGAAGGAGGCACCGAAACCGCTTTCAGACCTCGATGTGACTGCGTTGCTCGCGCAAGATACCAACCGCAAGAACAAGCGCATTGATCCCAAGAACGCCGTGCCAGAGTTCAAGCAGATCCTGGAAAGCGCCGATGACGAGGAACAACTGAAAGATGCTTGCAGGCAGCTCAAGAACATCATCTACGACTGGATCAAGCACTCCGTGGGCGATTCAAACTATGGCCGAGCGGTTGAAGCTATTCGAGTGATGCGTGAGGGCATGATCGAGCTCGAATTCCCTGCACCATACAACGAATTTTTAAAGGAGCTGAAGGAGAAGACTCTCGGTGATGAATTGGGTGGGGAGCGAAGGGAGATGTGGTATCGTGTAAGAGTGAACGGGATGAAGCCGATTCTGAACAGTGAATGTGAAGGGAGCGAGGTCACGGAGGAAGACGCAAAGAAGTGGATGTCGATGCAAATGGTTTCATGATAGATCCGCCAATGATGAGAAACGATGGAGTATGCGGTGTTTCCGGGGTAGTGCAGCGGTCCTACAGTACTAGATGATACCCTCTCTTGACAGGTCATGTTCGTGGTGCACTTTCCCCTTCGTGATACATCCCTACATGTGGTTATTGCGATGCCTCTTGTCAGTCCCGGATACCCGCGTGGTGGGGCTCAAGCCGCCGGAGCTCATCCTGGCAAATGTGCGGCGACCATCCCGGGCCCTGGGCCCCTGTCACTACCGAGCGCCCGGGGTCAGCCGGTCAGGAACCACAGGACAGCAGGAAAGGGATGAGGCTCATCCAGTACAACTTCATGACTTCTGTCCCAGAGTGCTTTAAGCATGTGAAGAATTGAGTTTGGAGCGAGCTGTGCATTCGGGTGCAACGTGCACCAAATGCTGGTTCCAGCGGATCGTGCTGACAGCCGAGTCGTTCCCAGCGCCATCGCTTGCTCGACCTCCTGAAACGCACACTGCGTTTGGCGCTGGGGTCTCGTCGCGCACCCATGTCGATAGACCCTCGTCGAACCAAAGTCGTGAAGGCGCTATCAGCTGTCTTTTCGTGCTCTGAAGGACCCCCTTCCAACTGCTGACCACCATCGCTTTCTAAAAAACACGACATTATCGGGCAGTCAGCATCGCGCTGCCATCTCCGCAACCTACTCCCATGTCATGCTTTTGACGCAAATTGGTCGAGGCCCCAGGCTGGCCGTCATATGTGCGCTGGCGTTCGTGTTTGTGACACTCCTGCAAAAGTCTACCTACGCTCCGCTTCCGCAGTGGCAACTCTCGCGGCTACAGCAAGCGAGCCAAGAGCTGTTGCATGAGGCTCCGCCGGGAACCTCACAGCCTGGTGCGCCCGCACCTCACGTTGATGGCGGGCAGAATGCCACCAAAGAATCTGGCCTGCCATGCAAGTCACTTCCCGGTGGCGAGGATGTTCTGGTCATCATGCGGACAGGAGCGACCGAGATCAAGGACAAACTACCCGCTCAGCTATACACCAACTTCAATTGTTTCCAACATCACATCATCTTTTCCGACTATGAAGAGGACTTCCTTGGATTCAAGGTGCACGATGTTTTGAAAGATATGCCCGAGGATATCAAGTCCACCAATGAGGATTTCAAGCACTACCTTCACATCCAGGATGTTGGCCGGACCGGACTGGTTGCGCAAGAACTTTCCGGCAATGTCAGCGAAGAAAGCGGTCCTGTTGGGAAGAATGATAATGCCGGCTGGCGCCTCGATAAATGGAAGTTCCTGCCCATGATGAACCAGACGCTGAATTTGCATCCTGACTTCAAGTGGTATGTCTTCTTGGAGCCAGATACGTACTTTGTGTGGTCGAACTTCCTGCAGTGGATTCCTCGATTGGACGCTTCGAAACCGCTTTACTATGGTAGCGAAGTACAGATTGGCGACGATCTGTTCGCTCACGGTGGTTCGGCGTTCGTCGTGAGCAGACCTGCTATGGAGAAGGGCGTAGCGCTATACAACGCGAAAGTCGACGAGTGGCATACCTGGACAGCTGGGCATTGGGCGGGGGATTGCGTCCTAGGAAGGGTCTTGCACGATGCCGGTGTCGACCTCAGCTGGGGTTGGCCCATGTTTCAAGGTGGCGAGCCAGCATTCGATGGACGATGGCTGGAGAAGAAGTTAGGCAAGAGCATGTGGTGCGCGCCTGCGCTTACATATCACCACATGGTACCAAGTCAGATCCATGACTTCTGGCACTTTGAGCAGAAGTGGATCAGAGAGCATCCACCCAAAGAAGAAGAACAAAATGCGGGATGGCACAAGGACAACAGCAGGCTCCTGCATCACAGAGATACTTTCAAATCCTATGTTCTGCCTAACATCACCACAGAAAGGCACGACTGGGACAGTAAACCGGAGACGCAACACGGCAACACGATCGGTATCTCGATGGAAGGTTGCAAGGCGATATGTGCCAAGACTGCTACCTGCTTGCATTATGCTGTCGGGCCGCTTGGCTGTTCGACTGGCGTCGAGCTCAAGATGGGCCGCGAAGGGAAAGGCGTCACTTCTGGCTGGATGCTCGATCGAGTGAACGTGTGGATGAAGAAGCTGGATAAGTGCAGCGGAAAGGACGGATGGACTATTACATCAACGACACCTGCTCGGCCTGTTTTGGAACATCGTTCGAGTGATTGAGTAGTGGCGATGATGAAATGACGCTCGACGAGTCGAGCGCATCCGCTGATCGATCATCGCATTCCCCAACGAGAGAGTTCAGATTCTGGCTAGACTCTCTCACGCTCGACTGATTCGCAACTGGAAGACATCGAGTCCAACCAGCACTGTGGTATCATCGAGAGCTGCGATGGCTAATGTTCGACATTTGCTCGGGCGTGTCAAAGGACTCGCTGCCGACGAGTGTAACGCCAGCTTCAGTGAGCGAGCAGCACATATGGTGACCCTATACAGTATAGACTAGAAGATACGGGATCCTTAACAAGGCGCCCAAGCGGATTGGAGCTAAGTGTAACGATTATCCACACATTTGGCAACCACGCGAGGAGCTTGTCGACAACTTCACTGCACTTCCATGTCTTATTCAAGATATACGATCTTCCTTCGATTATCACGCGACCAACAACTCAGCTTGTTGACCCTACTGCGATTATGCCATTCCTCTTCCACTGGAACGATCTCTGCTCCGTATTGAACCACCAGGCAATGAACAAGCCCTCCTCGCAACTTTTACCAGCTGACAGTGGAAACGGTATACTACTCGCTCGTCGCCGAGCTCACTACACGCAGCCTTCCATCAAGAAGATCGTCCTTGAAAGAAGCCTCTTCATCATCGCTAGTATCGTCTGCTCGGTCTTTACACCGTGCATCCTCAATCCCACTGTTTGCGGTCCGAGGATTTCCGCGGGCTGCGTAAGGTGTGATTTCTCGTCCTTCAATTTAATATCATGCTAATGTCATGTTTAGTCCTGCGCCGGTAGTTCGTTGCTGTGCTGTGCACGGATTTGCGGCTATCGAAGCCTAAGGAACGGACGCTTGCGGACATCAACTTGCTCTTCGAACGCCATGTCAGCACGAGGGACTTTGTGCAGACACAATTTTACGCCTATGATGCATGCTTGGCGGAGGCGTCATGGCTCTGCGCAAGAAACCTCAAGGCCGTCCAGTGGTGTGGCAGAATAACCAATCTACAAGGAATTATACCCTGTTCTTGAGTTATGCTGTCGAGAGCACGGGATTTGACGGATGGTCTTCATGTCGGCTTCTCATATTTCCCATCCCTCGTCCATGTCGTCGGAATCGTCTAAACCGCAGTATCCTGGCGCCGGACAGTAAGCCGTCGGAGCCACGTGTATCTGCCAGTACTTCTCAACGACGGGGTTGATGGACCTTACTGGCTCGTCGTCGTATTCTGGGTGTGTGACCTCTTCTCTCAAAATACTTTGCCTGTGCTCCGATTCGAGGAAATGCATGAACTGTCTCGAGATCTTCACGTACTGGAGCACGCCCTGTCTTGCATCAATTGTCGAGCCGGTCGTCCAGGCAAGAAGTAACGGCTCAATCAACGGCGCGTCCGTGACTGATGGATGTGTTGTGCCTTTGGCTGTTACAAACCAGGCAAACTCTTTTTTCTCCTCGATGACCTTCCTCACTAGGTCTTTGACAACCGAAAAATGCGGCCTTCCGTGAAATATCGTATGGCGTGCCGACCAACTCTGCGAGTGGACAACCAACAGTGGCACGTGAATGTCATCGTTGAGTGGGCCACTCTGCTTGCCAGGATCGAGAACGATAGCACCCACGAAAGGTAGCTTCGCGGAGGGACCGCCCTTGAGTGTCTGAAGAGCGAGTGTTGCGCCATAAGAGTGACCTCCCATAACCATGCGATCCATCATGAGCCTGCCTTTGAACTCTGCCAGATCTTGACCTTCCATTCTCGGATTGCTCTTGAACACCTCCATTCCTTGGCCGTCATTGATGGCTCGTAGTATCCGCACCGTCTCTTCCACTTCGGCCTGTCGCATAGCCAGCTGCATGGTCTTGAAGTCGGCAATCTCCGGCATTGGATCGAGCATCTCGGGGCCCATGTGGAAGAGCGTCCGCGTCTCTGTCTGGTTCATGATGACAGTGCCTGGACCTGATCCGTCTCTATGCTCAATGGCAGCCACGATGTAACCCCTTGAGGCCAATTCACCGCAATATTGTGTGTAGCTGTTGCGGCTGGATGCCATGCCGTGGGAGAAGACAATGACTGGAAACTTGGGCAAGCCATAGTCGTCGAGCGGGTGCTCGTAGTCAAAGTCAAGATAAGGTGCTTGGTAGGCATGGTAAGGCTTTGCAGTGCCGTGCAGGGGCACGTCCACGTTGGCTGGAATGGTGGTGCTTCCGGCTAGCATCCACAGGCCGAAGGTGAAGACATTGTTTGTGACGAAGTTGTTGATCTTGGCGAACCTTGCGTAGCCTTCGCCCGTCAGGCCGAGAGGTTTCGAGACCCACGGGTGGTGAGTCACTGTCGAAGCAGCATCCTTGACAGCAGGATAGTACAGTGAGAACAAAACCGTCTCGAGCTCGAATGCCGGCGCTCCAGTGTCCTTCAGCACGGCATCTGCTATGCGTCGCACCTGACACGGGGCCTCGATGTCGATGACACCGACGTCAAAGTGGCCCGCGTACTGGGGAAGATCGGAGCTCAGCAGAGGCATGTCGAGGAGAAAGCAGTAAACGACGTACAAGGCCACGACGGAGCATGCGGCATACTTGAGCCTGCCTGTGAGGCTCCGCGGGCGAGCGTTGCAGCGGCCAGCCATTGATGAAACTGGCAGTCAGTGGGAAAGCGTGACTTTCTCCTGCCATCACGCACACGCGCGTATCCGAAGCCCCGAGCGCGGTGAGACATCCTGGGCGAACTTCCGATGCCAAAAATGGGAACCGCGACCGGGGCTCGCACTAGACTCCGTACAGACCGCGCCAATCATGCTCGTGTCGCTCGTGTTCCTGCTGCTGTTCTACCGCGCGATCGCCGCTTTCGCCGCTTCTCGCATACGTTGTTGGCCTATGTCAGTACACGTTGTCATTGGGAACGGGTGTCGTTTCGCTGGGGTGATTCAGAGGTGACCTGGAGCGTTGTGGCTGTGAAAGAGCCGCGCAAGCATCCGTTCGAGACGCTCGCTGGCGATTCGCTGGGCATTAAGGCGGCATCTCGCCTGAACATTTACCCAAATGCCTTCACTACCGCCCTTCGCTCCGACAACCTCGACCAACACCTCTCAAGGCTTATTAGCCGCAGATTGCTGACCTCCGTTCCTTCCTGCGATGACGATGGCGTTCGGGACATCACATAAGCACGCGTCTTCGTCACTATGCATTGCGCTCCGTTGTGCTGGCTTTTCGCATGGCGATAGCGACATTAGAACAGGATCAAGTACAATACCACCAAAGGCAACAAGTTGTGACACTGCCACTGATGATGACGATGCATATTTCATTCACCTATGTACCTTCACTCTCCCTCTGCAAACCACGAGGCACACTAGGTCACGCGGACCATCTTCAGTCCAGCTCGCAGCCATGAATTGGCCTCAAGTGCCATGTTTTCTGCTTCGATTCTCCCCGGGCCAACTTAGTCTCGAGCCACGCTCCCGCCCAGGACTTTCTTCGTGGCTGTCTTGTACGCGGCTGCGATTCGACTGTGGTTTCACCAAGATGTTGCGTCCTCGTTGCGTCGATCGACAGAACGAGATCCACCACTCCTTCCAAGCCTGCTGACTTCCACCGAAGCACGTCGTGTTTCTTTATGGCTTCTGCCCTGGATCTCGTATAGGCCTCGTATGACGGTCACGGCTTGATGCCTGCTGGTATTGCTCCATGATCGATGATTGCACATGATCGGAAGCTCGTCGAGCCGCACCCTTTGGCTCTGGCCACCCTGATATCCAATTGTCCAAGATCATCGTGTGCCCTCTCACTTCTCAATCTTCACTACCTCTGCGAGCTCCTTCTTCACAACTGCAGCGGCGTCCTTTGCTGCTTCTCGCGGGATCGTCAAGTCTGCGGCGCCTCCGACACCATTGACACCATTGCTCTTGATCTCATCCTCCGGGCCCTGAAGCGCTATGCGATCGCTGACCTTCTTCAGTGCTTGATCGTAGGTGGTGACTTCGCCGCTCCTGAACAAGTTCTCGACGTATGTGCGCAGAGCCTGAGTCCAGCCAGTCTCGTCGAGTCGTTCTTGAAATGCGCGCTGTATGCGTACGACGCCGCCGTTCTGAAGTAGTGCCATGGTGATGCTGTCTTGAGTGGTCGGATTGTATGCGGCTGCAGTGCCGTTGACGGTAACCTTCTTCGCGTCGTTGCCGGCCATGTCGCTTTAGGTTCGTGCGAAGTTCACACGGTTGCGGGCAAGTAGTTGGGGCGCATGAAGCGTCCTCCCGAGACTCGAGTACTGAAGGTGGTCACACTGGGCTCAATCATATATCTGGGGACGATCTTGTCGTGCAAGAGAACGACTGGAGAAGCCAGGACGGGACGCTAATTCAGGTACCGCCTTCGGCAAGTGAGAAGTCATGGGATCCTTGCAAGTGCCTCCCCACCTGTTCCAGCCATCATCCACTATTCTCCGCTCTCACAATAACAACATAGAGAGAAGCAGCTTCACATCTCCCGCGTGGTCGCCATGTCTACGCGCGAGTGTATTCGAAACAGTTGACAACAAGTGGTAAGGTGGTCAGGCAATGAGGCTAGTGCCATAATCGTAGGATCCTCATCATTCTGTTGAGCGGAAGAAACTTTCACTATTTACCTTTCTCCCAGCTCGCATTTGGCTACGAATCTTCGAACAACATCGCTGTTGGGGTTTGATCTTGGGACATCTTCTTGCCCTCCTGCCGACCCAATCACTCTCCTACCCAATCTCACGAACAAAACGAAGTCTTTCACTACCGACTGAACTACACCTTCTCTCAGACCGCCCTGAATCATCACATTGGCCACAAACAATGGTACGCCAACAATGGTCATCGTCCCGGAAGCATGGCACAAATAGATCCATGTTCGATCATTCATGAAATCGTTGAAAGCACGGCGTCATAAGGCTCGATGCGTTCAGCTGGCAACCGTGAACACGAATTGGCCACGTTCAACCTGGGACGATGAAGTTATTTGGACCATATCTCAAGTACAAGACGAACTGAGAGCGGGCAACGACTCTACCCTATCTCTCCATAGCTCCGCTGGTCTTTCCGGCCATGAAGCTGTCAATCGCCTGGTGCAAGGAGGTGCTCTTGAGGCAACTACGGATCAACGTGGTCTACGAAGTTTGATATTCTTCGCTGCTTATCACTTTCCCAAAGGCTTGTAGTCGATATGGAGAATTTTATTGAGCCTGCCAATCCCAGCTTCAGGATAGGTGAGAAAACCAACAATGTCTTTTCAAACCACACCATATAAGGAGTTCGTCAGACATCGCAAGCAGAGAGGAAGTACAGCCTTATATTAACGAGACCAAGCCAATGTACTATATCTCCGGAGGCCGCTCTATCGCTACCGACGATTGGTTGCAAGTGCCAATAATTGCCACGAAGACGGACGAAGCGATTGTTGCGGAGTTCCAGAAGCAGCTCTGGGCTGGCTTTGAAGATGGATCGATATGGATTGGTGCGGGTCATGCGCCTTTCATGGGGATGCCAGATTATATCGGCGACACGGTAATCTCTGGACTGCAGAACAACATCCGTTAAGGAAGTAAGATATATAGCTAGAGGTAGAGAGTGTTGGTAGGTCGCATACCACGATCTGCGCGACTTCCACTTCATCCGTTGGCACCGAATTGACGAACATTAGCAACGTATCTACACTATGTCAAGAAAAGGCGAAGATTGAGCCTCAAATCGCACCCTGTTGACTCAATATGAAGTAAATAATGCTTGTTGGCTTGTTGAAAGACTGACGGCGGAGCTTCTCTTCGCACCTGCCTCTTTCGAACACCATCTGCCGAGTCTCCAGTGTTCTCTTACACTTCCGACATACTGCAACAGGATGTCAACAACCTCACAACTCTACAGACAAGACGCATTTCACTGCTGACATGATCCATGCACCCTTGCAACTGCTCCACGTGAACTAACGAATCTCACTTCTGCGCGTTGCCACCGCACAACCACAGCCGCCACTGGCATCGCACCACGTGAAACCATCGAGCGATACATCCGCCACCATCATCAACACGGCAATCACGGGCGTCATGGAGACGGCTGCGTTGCTCGAGCTGCCGGCCGAACTCATACTACACATACTGTCCCTTCTTGGGGCTATAGATGTCACAAACACTGCCAGAACCTGTCGCCATCTATACAGACAATGTTACGACGATCAAGTGTGGCAGCCCATTGTGGGCGCGGAAATACCTGGCAAGACGATAATGAATCCTGGGCCTGTCTCTTCGTTCAGAGACCTCTACATAGCCCATCACACGCACTGGTTCTTAACCAGGAACAAGATATGGTTCTCAGACTCTGAGCCCCACGGTAAACTCTTGATCACACGCTACGATGAACAAAGGGGAGCAATCGAAGCCTTCGCCGCAACAGCCAGCAGAGGCTTTTCTGAATTATCATTCTGGGAGAAGGATCGCGAGGTCATCATTCACAGCTTCCAACCCAGAATCTCGCTGGACCTGCATCAGCCCGTCGTGAGGCTCAACGTTGACAGTCCGAAAGCGAGTCCGCCTAACGACTACCCGAGCGATCGAGCATACGGTCCAGAGTCAATCTACAGCAAGGAAATACTCATGGAGACCTTCTCTGAAGCAGGTCTCTTTGGATCTTTCATGCTGTGTCGAGGTCTTCTGGAGAGTGCCATCACGGAGCAGACACAAGTCTGGCCGCCTTTGAGGTTTCCTGCAACAAACCGAGCGAGGAACGATAGTCAGAGCAATTATAACTCTTCTGGACATCGACCGACGAGAGCCAGCGAAGTCAGCCACAACAACTTCCGCCTCCGCAAATGGGTCGAATACTCTGGACGACGTTCCAGTCCCAACATGATCTCTTTCACCTCTGGTATTCCCGCCGCGCTTGGAGTTGGCATGCCTTACTTTGCCTCTGCATTCGGTGGCGGAATGAGCATTCGTATGCCGGAGGACATAACAACCTATGCGAGCTTGCCGGAATCATGCTACACTCCCACTGCACAGAAGCCATGGCAAGGTATCTGGTGTGGCGACTACAGTGGTCATGGTTGTGAATTCATCGCCATCATTCAGCCAGACCACAAAGATGAGAAGCCTCTTCCGAGAGGTACAGGTTGGCTGCAAGAGTGGTTCAAGGGCGGTCGCAGGGGAAGTTCGAGCAGTGATGCTAGCTTCGTCAGTGCTCGAGAAGAAATGGACCACACGAATGTCGTCGAGAGCGAAGACTGGAACCAGAACGTCGAGGCCGGCCCAAGTAACCATGCTGTGCTCGAGGTAGAGAGATCGCCACCAGTGGCCAAAGACAAGTCCGATACAGATAGCAGTGGCGCACCACTCAATGACGTGCCAAGAGGTCGTATTGAGGCCATCAAGCTCACGGGAGATCCTAACATACCTCGTGGCCACTACACTTTCATCGCTCCGGATATTGGTCATGGCGGCTTCGTACGCATAGCGGACGAGCCAACCTTCAGAGGAGCGAGAGTCGTTCGAAGTGCTGGTCACATCGCCGGGAGAGGCTTCACATCAGGTAAGCAGCGAAGACTGACGACGGTATAAGCCCTCGCTGATGAAATTACAGATCAATATACTCCATCACAGCTCATATTGATCTCCCACAACACACTGGCGCAGTTCTGGCAAGGGTTCGGCCACATCTCCTACTACCAAAGAGTCGACCTAGACGCTCTGATGAACTACAGTGAACGGTCCACGTCTTTCGAAGCACCAGAACAGAGTCATTTCAGCGCCGTGCTCGGTCACTTTTGAAAAACGTTCTCATTTGATCAAGTAGCTCGCCAAACCAGTGGCATTACTCTACAAAGTCTTCGTGTACCACCTACCACCACATCTCACTTTGCAGGAACAAACTTTCATACCTATCTAAGCAAACAACATCCACTCCTAGATCGCAATCGATGTTTCTGCACGCTGCTGGAATAGCATGCCCAGGAAATGCCCTCTCTGTCCTTTGACCGTGGTCGCTCAGTCGCAAGCGATGAAGACTCAAACAACCGCCCCTATGTAAACCACAGCACCCATTCAATCCTTTTGAACTGAAAAATCTTTACTCTATACATCCATTCCCCGGCCAACGCCATGGCCATACCGCCCCGTGGACATGTTATTCGGTGTGTCGTCGTGACCGGCCATGCTCGTCGCGGCGTTTTGCGACATTAGTAAGAACAATCAGACATTAAGAAGCAGGAGCGACGGCAGTCGTGGCACTCTATCATGATGCAGCCGGGCTTTCGGTCTTCGCATCGCTCGAGGGGTTTGTAGGCGAAGACCGTGCAGCATCGCCATGTTCGTCGATGCTTTCCAGTTTTCGCTTCATCTCCTCATTCTCTTGCTTGAGCTGCTGCATCATTGCAATTTCCTTTTGCAATTTGCGAATGTACTCGTTAGCGGACTCGACGGTGGCGGCTTTACTGTTGTTGCTCTTCGCAGTAGCGTCTTCCTTTGATTCTTTGCTATCGCCGTTGGTCTGAGCCTCGGGGCTGCCGTCGCTGTTGCTATTGTCTTTGCCAATTTTTGGCGCGGCAGATTTGGGCAAGAGAGATTGCATTTCTTTCAGCGCCTCGTTGATTCGGTTGCGGCGGCCTTGTTCCGCCACTTTGTGTGATGTTCGTTTTGAAGTCAGACCAGTCGACAAATGTTCGGGATATGACACGCCGGGGAGTCGATTGCCTTCGACAAGGTTTTGGTAATTCGATTTGGAAGCAAGCATAAGCGTGTGTTGGGGCGAATGTAGTGCAGCTGTAATTGAGGTCAGTGAAAAACGTGTTAATCGTGCCGAAGGAACCACTTACCACCTTCGGGAAGCAATGGCTTGATGCTTGGGCTGATCCTGGGCCGCAGGGCAGGAGAGACCATGCTCGAGTTGCTGGCACTGAAACTTCCTCGCTTCTTGTTGCCTCTGCCTCCTTTCGCGTCTGCACCTTTCCTGTCTTTGAGAAGTGCGCCTGGAGTGGAAGCAGTCATGGGAGAGCCCATGATTGAGGGACTCGCCGTAGCAGAAGGTGGCCTGGCAGATGCCGGAGTTTGGCTCGCACCAAACTTGGGTGTCTTCCTTGCCGATAGCCGTGGGGTGTCTTCAGTTGAATGACTCGTAGACAGGCGCGTATCTAGCTGCAGCAAAGAACGCCTTGGACCAGCATCCGGCGCAGCAGCAGCTGGCAGCTGGAGGTCTTCAAGGTCCATCCTCTCATCCACAATGTTTGGCTGCTGCAAAGGAGTGCCTGATCCTGACTGTCGATTCCTCCGCATCGAAAGAATGGTCTTCGGGGTTGCTGCCTTCCCTGCAGATCCACGTGCTCCTTCTTGTCGTTGAGCAGCAAGAGCGGGTGATTGTGTCATACTTGAGCCTGGTCGGGGAGGAGGGGCCATCAGTGCCTCACTAAGTGGTTCTGGGCTAATGCTTCCATCTTGCGAGCTGTCGGTGCACGGCATCTGTAAGCCAGCGGATTGAGGTTTGGCGCTTGCAGAACGTGGAGCCTCGCCGTTTGATTCTCGTGGCGGAGCAAGTGGAGTGAGCATAGTGCCAGATTTGCGTTTCATGGCCTTCTGAATTGGACTTTGCTTTACTCTGCCCATGGGTCCAGCGCTCCTTGGGGTAATGGCTTTCCGGCGGCTGGATTTCCTCGCGCTAGCTTTCGCTGCCTCGTTGAGCGACACTTCGATACCCTCCATGTCTTCAGGAGCATGCGGATCCAATGGAGAAGTGGCGTTTGAGCTGGGGCCGGTGCTGGGGTTGGTGTAATAGCCGTGCTGATGTTGTTGGCCACTCTGCGCATATTGAGCGTGCAGCATCGGTGATGTGAGTGGCGAGAAACATGCTCCAGGTATGGAATATTCTGACTGTACACTGTACTGCGGCGTGCCGGCGGGAGACGCCATTGGCGTGAAGGCAATCTGATGGGAAGTCAGCCAATACTTCGGAGTAGACGATTGTAACCTAGCACGAACAGCATCCTCCTTCGTCAGCTGATATCTCTGCTTCAACAGCGCACGCTGCTGTGGGTCCATCTGCTGTTGAAGAGACCTGCCCACCTCTCCGTGCATCTCGAGGCTGTTTGGCGTAAGTGGAATGTGCTGGTTCGAAGGGTAGTCTTGCATGCCGGGATACTGAAACTGCTGTTGATACTGCTGATGCATCGCGGGCTGGTACATGGAGTCGGTAGGACATGGGGGGTTTGTCTGCGCCTGTGCAGCGAACTCGTGTTGCTGTTGTGCATGGTCAAGCGTCTGCGACATGGCATACTGTCCGTGTGTGCCAAAGTCCTGCATCACAGTCCCCGCTATTGCTTGCGCCTCACTGATCTCGTCGAACGGCGTGCCGAGGTGGGTGCCCTGCTGCTGCATGTGGTCGCCATACTGTGCTGCATCGGCGCTGGTGATGTTGAGGTCGATGTCGCCAAATTCGAACAGGTTCTCGAGATCGTCGAGGTCGTTGCTGATTTGCGCCATTGGATCGAGGCTATCAGGCCGAGACCATGCCTGCTGGGCGGATGCATTCATAGCACGCGGTCAAGGAGCGGCCAGCGCAGTGGAAAGACGGTCCTCGCCTTGTAGACTCCTCCTCCTCCTCGTTGTCGTCGTTGCCGCGAGCGGTGGTGTTGTCGCGGTATTGGAAAGCGAGGGTCCTTGAGTCGGCGCCGATTGTTGTTCCGGGCGTGGGGGTCGTCCTCCACTGCTACCAGCTTTGCCAGCCTGCGCCCCGTCTGTCAACGTTGCGCAGGATGTCTTTACAGCAGCGTTGTTCGCGCATCTGGCATGCCATTTGTGCAGGGTATGAAGTGGGATTGAGCAATCTCAGCAGTGCTGGACGGCCATTCACACGGTGACAGAACCGAATCAGTCGTGCACGACCACACCCACCAACGAACACTACCTCGAGCCGGTGCTATCTCCAAGGGTAGCAGTTCTAAAAACTCTTCGCCTGCGGTCTGCCAAAGTGAGCACGCGGCAAGCTCATCACGACAGGAATGTGCAGGACCCGGACTTCACACCTTTCTGAACACCCCCAGGCGCAGCGAAGCACAATGTATGGCGCACGGCGTGGGATGCGGCTCAGATTCTTGCATGGAACAGTCAAGCCCCCTCACTCTCGCCGCAGCATGATTGGTCGGGGTTGGAAGGTTTGTATAAAGTTGGCCGCCATTTCCGTGCACTTACACATAAGAGCAGTCGACTTGATACCGGAATATGCCACCTCGACCTGCTACATTCAAGCTGCAGCTTCCATCGTAATCCACTCTATTCCTTGTTGTAGCCAACCGGAGCTTTGAAGAAGCCGGACAGGCGTGCGCGCTATCAAACCCTATAACACCGTGGTCTGCAATTCATATTGTGGTCAAAGAGGCGAATCAGACTCTGAAAATCCGGTGGATTACGATCAGGCCCAGGGTGGCGTGTGTACCCAAGCGATGCAGCTGTATCGCCAGACTTTGCTCCAAGGGCCCGATGGCGTCTCGATCTCGTGGCAGCCAAAACCTAACTTGCTCAACGACGTGGTTCCATTACGGACTCACACGAGCAATAGGCATTGACGACGCTGCGACACCCTCTAGGCGAAAGTAGCACTACGACACAGTCATCTACTCTTCAGCGCAGAAAAATGTGCGGGCGGTTTGAAGTGATCTCTGTCGCTTTGGCGTAAGTACATTAAGAATTAAAGTCTTCCATCTGCTGCGCGGTCCCACCTGACATCACACTTTCACTAAACCTAGGTAGTGCTCATCCAGGCTTTACTTGGGTCACCTGGACAACAGTTGGGTTTGATATAGTCTGTCTTCACGTCCGCCTGTTACCCACCAGATTTCACTCCTCTGATTCGCTGCTTTGGCTCCAATATTGATTGCTACAGTGTGCCAAGGTTTAATATTGAGCGATTCTGCAACTCCAAGGGCTTCAAACACAGTCAATAGTACAGAGTTGACAGGCTTCGTTGGTTCTCCGGTTGGTCGGACCAGGATTGTGGTGGGTAACAAATGGGACGTGAGAAGAGATGTGCGCCAGATGACTGTGCGCCAGATGACTGTGCGCCAGATGACTACGCCAGATTTGTCGCTCGGCTCACGGCGGCGTGTCTCCGACGTGTCTTACGAAGCATCGATACCTTCATGCCGATTCCAGGCAAAGCCCCATAATAGGATACATGTGCACACTGCCAACACCAGTGCTGTTCGTTTGCCTGGGAAACATGATTATCGCAGTGCGTCCTTGAGATGAATAGCTGCGAGCGATGTATCAATTGCGTCTTGATGCCAGACTGGAACACTGCGACTATGCAGCTGCAGCAGCCTTTCGGTGGTCTCGTGTAGATTTGGCATGAGAAACGGATTGTTAGCTCAACTGTATAGAATCATGGCTCCGGTATGTGCCTGCGTCTTTAGCTTGTCCTGCGTATGTCTAGTAGAGCTGTGCAAGAGCGCCCATTGGTAGCGAAAGCAAACACAAACATAGCTGTTACCTTTGTGTCTTGGAATGGGTCGTATTTGATGAGATTGGAGCCGTCGTTGCGGTTCGGTAATGGTACAGCATCTACATCTCCTTCCGTGCAAAAGAGTCCCAATGTACTTTTCTCGATAATGGAAGCCCAGAACTGTAATGTCCCCACAGACCAGCCAAAATATGGCGAGATCAGGGTATAGCGCTTGTTGCGCGACCCATTCCACACCCGACTCGCTTTGAACGCCGATGCTATAGACAAGCAGGGAAAAGATTTGCCCGGGAAAGCTCGCTACATTACGGAGCAACAGCCATTCGATTGTTGAGGTGCATATGGATCCTCGCGTTTGTCGATGGTGCCCCAGCGGCTTGGTACCATGAAGTCCTGTGTGTGAAGTGTCAGTAAACGCGCGAATTCTCGGGACAAGGCTCTCTCCATGGAGTGGTACCTTTGGCTCTTTGTCCGTAAATGCTATCAGGCTGCGGACGAAGTTAGCAAACATCTTCTTGCGGCACAGCACTGCGCAGGGGGGCACGTACTCCATGGCAGCCTCGGAAACGGGTATTCTTCTGCGGTTCAGATCCTCCTGCAGCCTCTGGTTCAGCTCCGTCAACCGTCTCAGCTTGAGTTCGGCCATTGACTGCTTCTTAGTCTTGCCATTATCGTTGGTGCGGATTTCATATGGCGTCGACATTATGATCTCGCGACGAAATGGTGTCTCGGGCGAATGCTCAAGGGTGA
Source organism: Nothopassalora personata (assembly GCA_033816765.1). Classification (NCBI taxonomy): domain Eukaryota; kingdom Fungi; phylum Ascomycota; class Dothideomycetes; order Mycosphaerellales; family Mycosphaerellaceae; genus Nothopassalora; species Nothopassalora personata. The sequence continues at coordinate 2,306,387 of CM066287.1, read as the reverse complement.
TATGTATGCGAGGGTGTTCTCGCGGTGGTGTGATCAGCGCAATTTTGGTAGTCGATGTTCGTCGCTGAGAGTATGTGGGCGAGCGCGCGCAGAGGGAGGTTATTATTCGCCGCGGGCGGCGGTCGTGTCGGGTGAGCTATGTATGGGTATCGGTATGTTTGATGCGATGCGCTGGCAATCGCAGCTGGCGGTCAAGGCGATTAAGGCTCGTTCGGGAGTGGTGATGCGGGACGAGTCAATCGTATGCGACAGTCTGCGCGCAATCAGCACGCATTCTCGTGGATCAATTGTGGTTCGTGCAACGTGCCTGCGTGCCTTGGGTGTTTCACGGCCGCCCTCCCTGCAGAGCTGTCTATCGCGCTTCCCTAGCTGCGACGCGGCAGTGGAGACGGCGAAACAGTGGTGAAGGAGAGGACAATAGAGGTTTGGCGGTTGGTGATAAGGAGCGAATGGCCGGACGGGCACGTAAGCAGCCCGCAGAGGTGGAGGATGCTGTCGCGGCGGTGGTCAGTGAGATGAGCAGCAAGATGGATATTGGAGCGCAATCTGCCGTCCTCTGCACCGATACGGCCGAAGGCGGGTAGTTGAGGCTCGCGCTTCGCTCAAGGACGAACAAGTGAATGCTCATCAATAATTGGGCGGAGAGGCTATGGGAAGGCCCCGTTTTCGACTCGGGGCAGCCCCCAATCTTAGTCATCACTCAAAATTTGTTTAGCCTTCTAGCACTCCAAAATGCGCTTGCCCGCCCGGGGAAGGCTAATAGCATCTATCTTTCCCGTAGCTGCAGCAAACTTGGGAGATGCCCAGGGTAGGAGGGGCCCTGAGGGAGGGAGGATCTCGTGAGAGGACCCAAGCGTAGCGGAGGGCTAGGGGGTGGGTATTCACCGTTTGATGAAATTTAATTGATTAGTCAAATTGGTGGCTGCCCGTAGTCAAAATGGAGGCTGCCCATATATTCTCCGTGAATGGGCTGCATTCGCTCCAATAATTTCGCTGCGACGGACCTCGTCACCACACTCACGGATTCTATCGAGACAGTTTTGAACGTGGCACGCGTGGCTAAGTGTTTCTGTACGACTGACAAAGCCCCGTGTCTGTGGAGCAAGCAGCAAGCATGTGGCGGCACTTCCGCTTATGCCAAGAGTCGTTCTCCAAAATCACACGCCGTGACGTCCAACCAAACGACATCGACGACGACACCACCGCGCGCTCCACCACCACCGCTCTCATCACCAATTTCTTCACCTGACCGCAGACTCTGCGATCAGCATCGAGGAGGCACCCCAGCATGCCTCCTCCACCGCACACGCGCCCTGAGAATGTTCTCAAGCGCGCGCAGGAACTCATCGGCGTAGGCCAGCAGCAGGCGGCCTTGTCCATCCTCCACGAGCATGTCACTTCCAAGAGGACGCGGAACAGCACCATCGCGGCCCTCGAGCCGGTGATGCTGCTGTTCGTCGAGTTATGCGTGGACCTACGGAAAGGCAAGTCTGCCAAGGACGGCCTCTACAACTACAAGAATACCAGCCAGAACACCAACGTCGCCACCATCGAGCTGGTCTTTCGCCGCTTCATCGAGCTCGCCGAGCACAAGGTCACAGAGGCACAGACAAAAGCAGACGAGATTTCCGCCCAGGGCGCTACCACCGAGACTACCGATGCCTCTCTGGCAAATGTCACCGATCTGGAGGCCATGGAGACCCCAGAGTCTATCCTCCTCTCCACAGTCTCCGGCGAGCAGTCGAAAGACAGAACAGACCGAGCAATTGTCACACCATGGTTGAAGTTCCTGTGGGAAACATACCGCACCGTGTTGGATATCTTCAAGAACAATGCACGACTTGAGGTCATGTACCAGACTACTGCCCACCAGGCCTTCCATTTCTGCCAGAAATACACTCGCAAGACCGAGTTCCGCCGTCTTTGTGAGCTGCTCCGCAACCACCTGCAGAACGCCGCCAAGTACTCTCAGCAGGTCCATGCCATCAACCTTAGTGATCCGGACACACTTCAGCGTCATCTCGACACGAGATTCCTGCAGCTGAATGTTGCCGTTGAACTTGAGTTGTGGCAAGAGGCGTTCAAGAGTGTCGAAGACATCCACACTCTCCTGAGCTTGTCGAAGAGAGCGCCAAAGAATTCCATGATGGCCAACTACTACGAAAAGTTGACTCGTATCTTCCTTGTGAGCGAGAACTACCTCTTCCATGCTGCTGCGTGGAGCCGATACTACAACCTGCTCAACTTGTCAGCCCGTCAGGTTGGTGCCGGTGCCTCCAAGAAGGACAACCCAACCAACATTGGCGACGCCGACCTCTCCAAGGCGGCTTCTTACGTTCTTCTCTCGGCTCTGTCCATTCCAGTAATTAGCACATCCCGTTCGCGAGGTGCGCTCATCGATGTCGATGCCGCTCGCAGCAACAAGAACGCTCGCTTGACTAACCTCCTTGGCATGGCAACTCCTCCATCTCGCGCCATCCTCTTCAAGGACCTCCTCAACAAGGACATTCTTCGCCGCGCCAAGCCAGAAATTCGCGGTCTCTACAACATCCTCGAGACAGATTTCCACCCCAAATCTATCTGCGAGAAAGTGTCGCCTATTCTTTCACAGATTGGTGCAGACGAGGAGATGCAGAAGTACGTTCTGCCACTTCAGCAGGTCATCCTCACTCGTCTCTTCCAGCAGCTGTCGCAGGTGTACACTGATGTGAAATTGGAAGATGTACTGGCCCTTGCACAATTCCCAGATCCATTCCAGGTCACTGCAGCCACCATTGAGAAGTTCATCATGAACGGTTGCAAGAAGGGTGACTTGTCAATTCGCATAGATCATTCTACCGGTATCTTGACCTTCGACTCGGATGTCTTTTCAGCAGCGAAGGCCATGCATCCGGGATCTGGAGCTGGTTCTGCCGAAGCTGATGTCTCTTCTGTCCAACGTCTGCAGAGCACGCCTGCTGAGATTGTCCGCTCCCAACTGTCGAGGCTATCAAAGGCCTTGTACATTGCTGCGCAGTACGTTGATCCCAGCTTCAACAAGGACCGACAGAACGCCCGCACCGCTGCCTTGAAGCGCGCCGAGGCAGGCTTCGAGCAGGAACACGCTGAACTTGTTGCTCGTCGTGAAGCCATCCAGAGAAAGAAGGAGAGTGCCGCAAGTGCACAGCTCGCGCGTCAACGTGAGGAGGAGCAGAGGCGCAAGGCTCGGCAACAAGAGCTTCAAGCCGCCGAGTCCGAGCGACTGGCTCAGGAGACCAAAGACCGAGAGGAACGTCGTCTGGCTGCCGAGAGGAAGAAGGTACAACGTGAGGAGGCCGAGAAGCAGCTCAACGAGCTGAAGAAGGGCGTCAAGGGAGTCGATATTTCGGGCATCGACATTGACGATCTTGATTCCGGTCGGATTCGCATGCTGAAGCTACAAGCCTTGGAACGCGAGAAGAACGAAATCGGCGAGAAGCTACGCATTGCAGGCAAGCGTATCGACCATCTGGAACGTGCATACCGCAAGGAGGAAATTAAACATCTCGGTGAGGATTACGACGCTCAACGCGAACGTGATCTGAAGGCATACGAGGACTCAAAAGCAGAGACACTGTCTACCGCCGAGCAGAAGCACAAGGAAGAGGTCGCCCTGAAGCATCGTCTCAGCCGACTGGTAGGACATTACGAGACCTTCAAGCGTGACATCACACAGCAACGCCATGCCGACTTTGAGAAGCGCCGTAAGGCTGCGGAGCGCGAGCTCCACGCGAAGATGGAGCAACGACGTCGCGAAGTGCGGGAGAAGAGGGCGGCAGAGAAGCGTCGTGCTGCAGAAGAGGAGCGCGCTCGACGCGAGGAGGAAGAGCGCGCACAAGCTGAAGCGGAGGAAGCCGCTCGTGCTGCTGAGGAGAAGAGAATCAAGGACGCGGAGGCCAAAGCAGAGGCAGAGAAGCGCAGGCAAGAGCGTGCAGAAGCAGCACGAAAGCAGATGGAGCGTGAGGAAGAAGCCGAGCGCCGTCGTCTGGAGCGCAAGCAGGGTGGTGCCACAGCAGCACCACCAACTCGATCCTTCGAGCGTGCACCAGAGCCATCAGCTGGTGGACCACCACGCCTCGCCCTGGCTGGCAGCAAGCCAACTTGGCGTGAGCGCGAGGCCGCCAAGGCCGCTCAGCAAGCAGCTGGCGGTAGCGACAACGTTGCTCCTGTCCCTGCTGCTGCCCCAGCCGCCGACCCTGCTGCGGCTCAAGACGATCAGCCCAAGCGATCCGGCTACATCCCACCCGCGCTCAGAGGCAAGCAGCCTGGCGCAGATTCAGCACCTCCACCGCCAGCAGAGCGCAGCGAGCGAACTGAGCGGTGGGCACCCCGTCCACGTCAGGGTGAGGGTGAGCGTCCTCCACCAGAGGGCGACAAAGGCGACCGATGGGGATCTCGCCGAGCACCAGCTGATGGAGACCGGCCTTCGGGCGATACACCTCCGCCTCGCACTGGGGGCTACAAGCCTCCTGCCGCTCGTACTGGCGGCGCTGGCGGTGGTGCGTACAAGCCACCAGGTGCTCGTTGACATCGGAGAGAGGCACCGTGTTTTCGGCGTTAATTCAGGCTTCAGACAGTTGGCTTCAGCTAAATAGTACAGCATGTATACTGTTGGGCGGCGTTGCGCGACCAGTTCACAGTGTATGCAATGAAGGTAGGGCCATTCGGAGCATATTTAGCGTGGTCCTGTCATCCCTCGTTGTCCATCATGTTGCAAACGAATGATCATCCACGGTCATGCGTTGAGCTATCACATGCCCGCCATGGTGTCACCGCTGCTGCCGCGGCCGCAGATCCACTCTCTGCTGTAAGCTTGCTACAAGGGTCTGGCGTACCCCTCGATGCGATGCTTTTGCAACCTTCTGTGCTACTATCGAGCACTCTGAGAGATCAAATCAACACCTTCCTCTCGACAACATTGGACCAGGCGAAGCATACTGCATATACTGGTCCTGGACTGACCCACGACCACGACAAAGCGGGAACGGAAGCGAGTGCCACGTGAGGCAACAAAGGAAGGAGGAACCCCGCCACGCATCTGGCAGTCGGCCGATAAGACAAGATCACACTCGCTCTGACCAGACAGCGCACACCGAACCGACCGATCGCAAGCTGCCGGCCGTGCAACAGTGTATACCGCGACTGCAAGCACGCACAGCCATCACGGAGCCTACATCAGGCGGACCTGCTGTCAGACACACTGTACATAGTCGAGGCAGCCCCGGCTGATCACGCCGCTTCGGACGCTTGCTGTGACTCTCGTTCCTGCGCTGCCAAACACGCGCGCATACGCATCCGCATCCGCAGACGTATCCGCATACCTACGAACTGCCAACATCCTGCCTCCCGATAACACCGAACTCCTACGGTCCGTCGATCAGACTGGATGCCCTCCGCCAGCGACTTTGATCCCGCATTCGACAACTTCGACGAGCAGCCACCAGTCGTCGCGGCCCAGCCAGCCGCCGAAGCACCAGATCCGTGGGCAGTTAGCAAGTCGCCGCCGAAGTGCACCAGCAAGAAGAGGAAGGTAAAGAAGCATGCGGCTGCCAGGCAAAAGATCATCGAGGATGGGGAGGACTCGTCGCCATATCCCAAGTCAATAACACCTTCTCCACCAAACACCGACCATGGCGTGAAGCTGCAACCTGCACCAGCGCCAGAACCGGTCACGTCACCACAAGAGCCACTTGTTGCGCCTGTAGTTGAGGAGCTACCGCTTGTGGACCTGGATGACGATCCGCCTGAGGTACAGGAGGTCCCGGTGATACCAGAAACCCGAGCACCTCCCAAACCACCCCCCTCGGTGTCGTCTGTACCACGATCCCCACGACCGGTCCCGGCTAGGCCAGCGCCTTCAGAAACACCTCCCAGTCGGCCAGTGAGTCTGCATGGCGCTGTCCAGCGGGATCGCAAAAACAGCTTGGCCAGTTATCGATCGCCTGTGATCTCGGCGCAGCAAACTCAAACTCGACGTGAGTCGTTTGCTGCCCAACGACCGCGCTTCGTGGACCCTCCTCCGCCTCATATGCCCCAAGCACACTTCTTTGGTCTCCCGGATCTAGGCATAATGAACTTTGGGCAGAAACAGGAGTCTGGCAAAGCTGCTGGGTCCGATCGCCACTGCTGTCAGCTCGACACATTAGCGGACGCTGGTGATGAACTCTCGGCGCGGAAAGCCAGAGATGCGATCTTGGTGGGATGTGAAGGTGGTGTGGATGTCTTTCGGATCCTGACCAACAAGCTAGAGATCGTTGGGCGCCTAGAAGGTTTGCGAGGCGCTGTTATTGGTGCTAAGATCCTACCTCATACAGACCGAGTGGACGGCATTCAGATACTGCGACCATTGATTGCTGTAGTAATCCACGGACCTATGCTTGACGACCGCCGAGACTCTGGTCCTGAAGGCGAAGAAGGCGAAGTCAATGAGACCAATGCGCCGACCCACTTCCAGACCACAGTGGATGTATACTCGCTGCAAACACAATGCTACGTCGCTACTCTATACAGTAGTCCTCCAGTGGCAATTGAGAAGCCTGTGGTCGGGCAGGTCTCTTCGCTGCCAGATGCAGTTGGCGATCTTGAGGTTGACGCCAAGGGACATTTCATCACAGTCAGCTCTGGTAAAAGCGGCGAAGTGTTCGTCTACACACAAGGTGCGGTGAACGGACTCGATGATACACGCTTTCGATGCATCGGCAAATTCTGGACTTCGATTCAGAAGACAATGAGCACAAATCCTGCTCGCCAAGCCAGTACCGAAGCCAGCGCCTCTATTGAAGTGAAGGAAGAACCTCGCAAGCCGCTATACAGCCTGAGTAGGCGATGGCTGGCGATCGTGCCACCATCGTCCACTTCCAGCATCTCGATACAAGGCACCTATACAACCTCACAGGTCAATCCTCATCCACCGGGCATCAACACACACGCTGCGCCGCCGCCACCATTGGTCAGCTGTGAAGTTGTTGGGACCGATGTAGAAGGGACGTGGAGCCGCCTTGGCCGCCAGGCAGCTCAGGGACTGGTCAAATACTCTCAGAGGGGTCTCGAAATGGGACTACAAGGCTGGAAGGAGCTCACGCAGCCATCTCCACCTGGCGGGCGACAGACTCATGATCGCTTGTCGAGCAAGGACGATATATTTCCTCCAACGAAGGCACCCATAGATGATCCGACACGGCTCGCGAAAGAGCCTGCCGTGGTGTCGATGATCGATCTGGAGAGCCTACTGCTATACGAGGAGCACAGGCCTAAGCATATACCGCCGCCAATGGCCACTTTTGCATTGGTAGAGGGCTGTAACTATCTCTCGCTCTCATCATCTGGCACTCGGCTGTTGACGGCCAGTCGAAAAGGTGAGATCTCGACTATATGGGACCTTGTGCAGATTGCGCATGGTATTCCATCGAACGTCGATGCTCCTGATGGCGAGTTCAGCACGAGCCCGTGTGTGAAGCAATTGCTCCGCATTGCGCGCAACAGTCCTTCTACAATCCTGGACTGCGCGTGGTCCATGGACGACGAAGCCTTAGCTGTGCTCACGGCACACGGAACGATTCATCTTCACGAAGTTCCTCGCCGACCTCTTCGGAAGCGCAAGCGCACTAGTGCTCCAGTCGTAGAGAAAGCGAATGCCACTGTCAGCGTGTCAGCGGGTATGTCGCCGCCTAGTGCAAACCAAGGCTTTCTGGGTAGTATCAAGTCGAGTTGGCAGACGGTCAGTACTCAAGTGAACTCCATCAGGACGAGCAAACCACCTTCAACATTTGGTTTACCCACCACGTTCGCTGGTTTCCGCGAGACTGCAGCGGCAGGAGGAAGTGCCGCGTCTCGTGCGGTAGCCAGAAGCCTCAGTCAAGGCTACACTGCCGCTAAGAGTGGCGCCAGTGATTACTGGCATGCTGATGACAACAAGATACGACACACCAAAGAGCTACAGGAGCCATTCTCGGCTAAATCGCTTCGATGGATCAGACGGAATAATACGACATCTGTGGCTGTCGCCTGCGGTGGCAGCGTGCATGTACATCCGGTGCAACATGTCACAAGGCGCAAAGGTGATGCCATTGTCAGCGGCTTGAAGCACGAAAGGTATGCTCACAAGGCTTTCCCCCTCCCATGCATTACAACAAGATCGGAGGCTGGAGGCCTCCAGAGCCTCAAAGTCAACTCCTGCACTGACCAAGGCCCGCATGGGTTCTGGAGTCTGCGAGCATCCATATCTCCACCACCCGTCGGACGGAGGTCGAGCCTGCAGACTGGGCAGGTTCTGCGTGGCAAGGCAAACGACGTCGAGACCAACCCACCGTACTGTCCCTTCCACATCGACTCCCGAGTAAGCATATTCGCTTTTGGCGAACATGGTAGCACCAGTCAGTACGGACCGTCGGAGTTTTTGGATGACTTTCTGGAAAGAGGATACGGGGCGTCTGATAGTGATGCATGGACCTTCGGTGGTACTCTACCAACGAGCACGAAGATCAATGAGCGTATACCTGATGATGTTCAACACGTGAGTCCATACGATGACGATGACAATGAGGAAGACGATGAGGAAGTGGCGAGCCAGATGGAGAGTAAGCTTACGATCCAGCCTGCGCGAAAGAGTCAAGGCGGTGAGCAGATACGGATCAACACTCGTCGACGAAGCAAAGGCAAGGGAAGGGGTAAAGAGCATCCTGCCGTGATGGCTGATGGCGATTTTGAGTTGCTCGAAGATGATGACGGAGTCTTTTGAACTGCATCTGCACGTTGGCAGGTTCATTGTAGTAGATAGCTGCTTCATCCTGGCCATAGCTTGGAGGATCGTGTGCCATCGCTGACCTCGATAATGAAGACATGTTGTCCCGATGATAAGTCTATCTTTTGATGACTTTCTCCACTTTTGCCGAAGTAAGCAACCCTTGGTGCGAGGGAAGATGCCAACTCTCTCAGCCGGGGACAAGCTGGATACTTCGAGGTCGTGCCTCTTACTGATTGTGTCAATGAGACGATATGCTTCAGATCCTTGAATGAATGCAGCTCCACCATCCTCCACAGCCCAGGCGGGGACTGCTAGACTACTCGTCACTTATCGCGGACACCCCGCCGCGATGACATCAAAAAGGAATGTGCTCCTACTGCCGCGAAAGTAGTACAAAGTACATTGGACACGAGGAAGCGGAGACTTGTTCCTCTTATCGTCATCCTCGCTTGATCTCGATGGGCAGATCTCAACACAGCGCACTACCCGCCATTGAACCCGCCTTCAGTCACTGACACCCACGACACACGAGACACGATGACCGCCTGGAAGAAAGCAGGCAAGGACAAGGCCGACTCGGTCTTCAACCTGATCCCGCAAGAATGGCGTCTCCCTAATATCCCTTCCATTGAAGAGCAGCGAGACGTGACGGGGACGTACATCCAGCAATACCTGGACAAGAAAGAGATCGAGGTCACCGAAACGGAAGCCGTGGGCATTGTCCAGAAGACTACCACAGGCGCATGGACAGCTGTCGAGGTAGTCAAAGCTTTCTGCCACCGTGCTGCTGTTGCACACCAGCTGCTCAATTGCTTGCATGAGATCTTCTTCGACCAAGCGATTGCAGAGGCCGAGAAGCTGGACCGATACTACCAACAGCATAAGAAGCCGGTTGGAGTGCTACATGGGCTTCCTGTGTCCCTGAAAGATCAGTTCCACGTGAAAGGCGTGGAGACTACGATGGGCTATGTCGGGTGGATTGGGACTTTCCAGGGGAGGAAAGGCACAGGCAAGGAAAAGGTCTTCGAGTCTGAGATGGTGAGGGAGCTGAGGAGTTTGGGTGCCACCTTGTACTGCAAGACCAGTGTGCCCCACACGCTAATGTGCGGCGAAACGGTCAATAACATCGTTGGCTACACCGAGAACCCCAAGAACCGTAATCTGTCCAGCGGTGGCTCCTCCGGCGGAGAAGGCGCGCTCATCGGCGCAAGAGGCAGTGTGGTAGGCTTCGGCACAGACATCGGCGGTTCCATCCGCTTCCCAGCCGCCTTCAATGGTCTTTATGGCATCCGTCCTTCCTCCGGTCGCCTGCCGTACGAAGGCATGGCAAACAGCATGGACGGTCAAGGCTCCATCCTCAGCGTCGTAGGTCCCCTCGCAACAACACCAGACGCCTTAAAGCTAGTAATGCAAGCCCTCCTAAGCACCTCACCCTGGCTCCACGATCCCCTCGTTCACGAAATCCCCTGGCGCCCAGAAGCAGAACTCGCAATCTCAGACCCTGTCCAGCGCCTCTCCAACCCTCTCTCTTTTGCCGTGATCCGCCATGACGGAGTGTGCACACCCATGCCACCCGTTTCCCGCGCCATCGAAATCGCAGTCAAAGCCTTGTCAGCTCTTGGCGAGGTCATAGAGTGGACACCCACGGTCCCTCATTCGGACCTGAGCGACATCTGCGGGAAATGCTGGGATTTCGATGGCGGCGCCGATTGCCGCAAAGACCTCGAACTTTCCGGTGAAGAGGCTGCTCCGCAAGCTTTGGTTGCTGAGTCGCCGCAGGCGAATGCATCGGATATCATGGCTGTCAACATTACGAAGCGTGAAGCGCAGAAGAAGTACATGGAGTACTGGAACAGCACGGCCGAGGTGACGAGGACAGGCAGGCCTGTGGATGCGATCATAAGTCCGCTGGCACCGTTTCCGAGCCCGAGGAGGGGGCGATTCAGGTATTACGGGTATAGTGTTTGGGTCAATGTGCTGGATTACACCAGTGTAGTTGTCCCCATTACAAAGGTCGATAAGAACGTCGACAAGAAACTGGCGGACTTTAGGAATGTGAGTGAGGTGGATCAGCAGGTCTACGATGACTGTAAGTTGAGCCACTGAGAAAGTTGGTAAAGGAAGGGCGAAGCTAATAGTGCATTGACAGATGATCCGGAGATCTATGATGGTGCTCATGTCTCGATTCAGCTCGTGGGACGCAGGTTGCAGGAGGAGAAGATGATTGCTCTGGCTAAGTATCTCGGCGAAGCGGTGCATGGGAAGGCCTAGGTGACGATGACGATGGAAGGAGCGAGGTATGATTGTGCTCGAGATAGCTTGTGCTAGGTCATCGCTGCGTTATGACTTTGCTGCTTCACAGCTCGTCAAAGCAGGACGGGTAAGTCCTGCATACATGTACTCGACGCAGCTCAACGCGTACGGTGATTGTGTTTTCCGGTGTTAGTTGTCACTGGGCGATAACGACTCGCGAGAATTGTAGGTCCGCCTGGGTGGAACATAGACCTAGCGTGGGTGGAGCAGGGGACCATCAAAGACCACTGCTAAAAGCGTGATCAGCATATGAGGCAGCAATGAAGTAGCACGCAGCGACGCAGTACGAGAACTACTGCATGTTAAAGTGGAGAGCTACACCAAAGCCCTCGCCTTGTGCAACCAGCTATTCCGGCTCGCCACAAATGACTCCGAAAGAACGGCATACCCTATCCATTCCTCCCGAATCTGATGACTCCAGGTCCCTTCCCCCCAATCGACAGCTGAGAAGCATGGCTTGACCACAGTGTGGTATGGAAAAGAAAAGATCCAACAAGAAATGGTGCATCAGTCTCTCACTCGCTGCCATCTGCACCGCAGCCCTTCTGCTCTTGTTGCTCTCCCCGAAATTCCACTTCGCACGAACCTGGGCTGCTGATGTCCTATATGCTGGCGCGGAGCCAGAGATCACCGTCGATGCTGGACACGGCCCTGTGGCGCGGCCGGATGCACAGGCGCCTGATGATCTGAGTGTGCGGCTTCATCCCGAAAGGCATATACGGCGTGCTGCCCAGACGATTGAGCTTGAGTGGAAAGTTACCAAGGGCTGGAGATGGCCTGATGGGGTGGGGAAGGAGGTGTATTTGATCAATGGAGAATTTCCGGGGCCGACGGTCGAGGTGCGGGCTGGAGATGAGCTGTTGGTGACGGTCGAGAATCAGCTCGCTGGGGAGGGTGTCTGGATCCATTGGCATGGTGTGCGTTTGGAGAATGATGCTGGAGGAGTACTTGGGTCGACGAGGTGTGCCATTGCTGCCAATGAGAGCTATACGTATCGGTTGCGATTGCCTGCGGACGTACATGGCACTTTTTGGTATTATTCGGAAGTAGGGACGCAGCGTGTTGATGGACTATTCGGGTCAGTTGTCGTTCACGAACCTCTCGATGAACACGATGGTGGTCCAGGGGCTCGTTTGGAACGAGACTTCCAGGAGGAGCAGCTGCTGATGATCAATGATTGGTATCATAAGCCTGCCGTGGAGATCATGGCCTCGTATCAGAACGGAGAGTATTTCGATGCAGCGCCGGCGCCCGACTCTATCTTACTGAACGGGCGAGGATACTTCGATTGCTCGAAGGCCTACGACGACCCATCGGTCGACTGTGAGCCCATAGTGGTGTCGCACCTGACATTGCCCGATCGAGCGAAGATGCGAATCGTGAACGCTGGATCGCTCGTGGGCTTCACGATCTCAATTGTTGGCTACGCTATGACATTGCTGGCTGTTGATGGGAGCCATTCGGTTGAGCCAGGAACGACGGGGAAAGTGGGTATCCTCTACCCTGGCCAGCGGATGGATATGCTGTTCGAACGGATCAGCGATGGTCAGGGCGATTCTGCCTGGATCACGATTGCATTAGATCGGGAGAGCATGCAGTACCCCAACCTTGCCTTGACGGATACGCAGCAGTTCCACATTGCCGCGAGCCTGGTTGCTGTCAAGGACGCATTGGAGCGAGGAGGGCCACAGGCGGGCAAGGAAATGACCGATGTTCCATTCCTGAATTTGTCGAATGCGAGAGGAACAGGGCGCTCGACTGTCAGCCTTGAGCGGAAAGCAGACAGAGTGATTGCACTGAGCATGTCGACGAGCCATGAGGGAGAGTCTCTCGGCCTCTTGAATGACAGCTCGTGGACGCCTGTATCGTGGCCAAGGCACACTCGCACAGAAGGTGAGAAGTCATCGCCTCCCTTGGTAGCCCAGGTAGCAGACGGAGCTTTGGTCGACGTCATTATCGACAACCTGGACAGCATCGGCCATGTACTGCACCTTCAAGGTCACGACTTGTACATCATGGATGCAGCGAAGGGCAACTGGCTCGACGCCGACACGTCTTCTAGCGAGGACAGAAGCAGTACAGAGGTACCAGCTCCTCTGCTGAGAGACACCGTCTTTGTATCAGGGAACAGCCACGCTGTGTTGAGACTACGAGCAGACCGTGGAGGATTGTGGTTGCTGCGATCCACTGTTCCTTTCTACGAGGCGATCGGAATGAACATGATCATACAGGTCAAGACGAAGGACGACATGGCGCTCGATCTGGGGGCAGAACCACCATTGATTTGTGATGGCTGAGTGTGCTCTGCTCCACTCGTTCGTTCCCGCCACGTGAATCGGCTTGCCTGGAAGTCCAGGGAGGGGAGTATCGCCATGATGTCAAGTGTAATAAGCGACACAGTACAAGGCTCCAGTCCACCAGTATGTGTAAGTAGTGTTCGGTGTGCGATGATGGTCGGCATATGGATGCCACCGGAATTGAGAAACCGGCAAGCCGATAGGTGGAGTAGAACCTAGAGCACAGTCGATAGGCGAGAATTGCTCGATCAGGCGGAGATATGACCATCCATGTGCAATATTACCACCCACTTCGTCTTTATCAAGAACACAGATCAGCCTTCTCTGTTGGCCTGCATTACCGCTCTACCTCGTGGAATCCTTCAACGCGTTTGCGACGCGATACTCTTGACCTTCTGACTGTTGTCGTCTCGTACTTTCTCCACTTCCTGTACCTGCATCTCGGGCACGATTGCCCCAGTGCACCCATTTATCCGCCTGGTCGGCATTTGAAGAGCATTATCGTACAGTATATGGACGCATTGCGGTAAGAGGTAGGCATTACATTCCTTTCGTTCTCTCTCTCCCTCTCACGTTTGCTGGAAACGTTGCAAGAGAAGAGAACAAGAGCCAGATTCCCCGACATGGCACCTCTCAATGTCTGCATGGTCGGTACCGGCGAGTACACGACAGGCTTCGTGGGAGGAGGAGCATCTGGCAGCGACAAGAAGGTCGGCGTCGTAGGCCTGACGCTCTTTGACTTGCGAAGAAGAGGCAAGGTCGGGGCCTTGAGCATGGTGGGCACATCTGGGTCCAAATTCCCAGCAATCCGCGAGCACCTTCAAAAGAACATCGCCCAAGCCTACAACGGCCTCGACACCTCCTTCGACTCCTTCCCACCCAACGACAAACGCGACCCGGAAGCCTACAAGACCGCAATCGACGCCCTCAGTCCCGGCGACGCCATCACCATCTTCACGCCAGACCCCACTCACTACCCCATCGCCCTCTACGCGATCCAGCAGGGCATCCACGTGATGATCACGAAGCCCGCCGTCAAGACCTTGCAAGAGCACCAGCATCTCCTCGAAGAAAGCAGAAAACGCAACGTCTTCGTCTACATCGAGCACCACAAACGCTTCGACCCCGCCTACGCCGATGCCCGCAACCGCGCAACCAAAGGCAGCCTGGGCGAGTTCAACTACTTCTACTCCTACATGTCGCAGCCCAAATCCCAGCTCGAGACCTTCAAAGCCTGGGCTGGCAAGGACTCGGACATCTCCTACTACCTCAACTCCCACCACATAGACGTCTGCGAGTCCATGGTCCCCACCTACCGCCCCGTCCGCGTAACAGGCTCTGCCTCGACGGGAATCGCCACGGATCTCGGCTGTGTCCCCGAGACAGAGGATACCATCACCCTCCTCGTCGACTGGGAGAAGAAGGACGGAAGCGGGCGTCGCGCGACGGGAGTCTACACTGCGTCCTGGACGGCTCCACAAAAGGCCGGCGTGCACAGCAACCAGTACTTCCATTACATGGCGTCCAAGGGAGAGGTGCGAGTCAACCAGGCGAAGCGAGGGTACGATGTTACCGAGGATGAGGGGGGGTTGACGTGGTATAATCCTTTCTACATGAAGTATGCGCCAGATGAGGAGGGCAACTTTGCGGGTCAGGGAGGGTACGGTTACGTCTCGTTTGAGAAGTTTGTTGATGCATGTCAAGCGTTGAAGGAGGGTAGAGTGACGCTCGACGACCTCGACAAGCGTGGACTGCCAACTCTCAAGAACACCGTTGCCACAGGTGCGATTCTGGAAGCGGGCAGGGTCAGCTTGGATCAGAAGAGGCCGGTGGAGATTGTTGAGAAAGATGGTCAATGGAGTTTGCAATAGTTGAAATAGCCTTCTTTCCACTCTCGAGACATCTTGCTTCTTCGCCTCCTTCTTGGTACGACAATTACAAAACGACGACGACGACGCTGTGGTATCTAGCTGTGAATATCAACAAAGATGCTAATGACCAGCATACGCGCTAAACGAATGAATATATCCTCTGCTTCCTCCCATTTGATGTGATGATTCGCTTTGATCGGAGTCAGCGTCCATGGCCATATCACTCGATTGGCCACTTGTAAGGCCTAAGGCCCCCCATAGCAGTAGTAGTCGAAGTGTCTCAGAAAGTCTCTGGACGGGAGCCTCTATCGGATAGGATCGGTACTGCTCAAAGCCGCTGGTGTATCCTCGAGAGTGGCAGTGTCTTCTTTATATCCGTTCGTCTGCGCATTTGGCGTCTCGCTGCCTGTGGTCTCAGGAGCCAATGCACTCTCCGTGCTGCTCGCCGTGTCAGGTTTCGTAACGCCATCTGTCACCGGCTGAACACCCGTCTTCGGCTCTGCGCTAGCGACCGACTCGTCCTCCAATACAGACTCTTCGGGAGCCCCTGCGCCTGTCGTCTCGTCGGTGGTAGACGATGCTGCCAATTCCGTCGTCTTTGGGCCTCTTGGGTGACCGTTCGCCTTCTGCCGTACCGGCAATTGCTTCGACCTAGGCGGACTCCTCACCTCCGTCTTCTCGGTCTTCTCGTGGGCCTTGTTTGACGATGCTGCTGTTGGACGTGTCATGCGCTCCAAGAAGCTGCCATCTACAGGTGCGGTGGTCTTGCGTGTGTTGTTTTGCGAGGACCTCGACTCGGGGCGGGTTATTGACGTTCTAGGTGTAGGCCGTGTTGATGCAGTGCTGGGTTTTGGACGGCTGGCTGCGGCCGGCTTTGGCTTGCTCTCCGCTGCAGTGGCAGACTCCAGCCTGGCACGGAAAGCTGCAGTAGGTGCAGTAAGTCGAGACGAGACTTCGAGTGGCTTGGTAACCTCCCTGGGTTTAGGCTTTGGTGGTGCAGTGTGACTTGACGCGCTCTTGTCGGCTGCTGCTGTACGAGCCACTGATGCTGCTGTCGGCGCAGTCAAAGAGGTTCTACTAGCCTTCTTCGTGAGCCCATGGTGCGGTGGTGGAGAGAGCGGCGAAATCGCAGTGCTTCCTGGCGATTTGACTGCGCCAACTGGCTTGGTTGTGCCCTTGGTGGAAATAGCTGCAGGCTTCCCAGAATGAGGACGTGCTCCGTTGGGCTTGGCTGCTGTCCCCTTTTTCTCGTTGGAGATCGTCTTCCGGAGATCTTCTGCCCCTGAAGGCAATGCCTTCCCACCACTGACGGCCTTTGCGCTGGTTGGGTCTGCCGGCTTCATGGTACCTGGCTCCTCCTCTGCCCCAGTCACAGGCTTGTCAGGATTCTCGGCCTCCTTGTCTGTCTTCTGAGTGGGTATTTTGGGCGGCAGAGCCGTCGAGTCTTGCAATTGCTTGTTCACCTCCACCAATGGAGTCGGTACAGCTGATTCGACTGCGGTCTCTGGGATGGTGTGGGCGACTGATGACTCCTTGTTGCGCCTCTCTGCCTCCCCCGCGACGCTGTCCTGGACGACGGCCAACGCGTCGCCGCTGTGTCCCTCACTCATGCTGCCTCGGCGCAGACCAGCGCTGCTTTCTCGCTTCGTGCGTTCGGCGTCGGTCGCGGGGATGTGGTCAGTGTTGTTCTGCTGCTCTCGTGCCAATGCTTCCATCGTCGGTTCCACGGCGAAGAAACTGGCTCGGATTTTGGATCGTGGGCGTAGTTCAAGATCGGGGCTGACGCCGGGTGCTGGTGATCGGCCACGTATGGGTGAGCGGTCGGAAGCTTTGTTCTCGAAGATGTTACGAAGGTTGCGGACGGCGGAATTGGATCGTAGTTCGGAGGACATTTCTTGGTGAAGATCGCATTAGCAGACGACCTTTTGCTGATATCATAGACGTGGAGGGATTGCGCTGCTGCTTCAATTGGTGGAAGCTTGGTGAAATGACATTGCTGTCTCGCTGATGTGATGCCAGGATGGCCTAGAAGAATACGGTAATAGATCAAGGTGAAACTGCCACGACGACATGGTCAGGGGAGTCTCGCCGTCGACGTGGAGCCAGTGTCAGGTGAAGCGGATTCGGGCAGCAACGGCATCGGTATAATGAAATGTGCATATGTGTGTACTCACAACAACCAGCGGCCCTTCACATGTCATTCATCGTCCCGGCAAACAACAGACGTGACAGCGACCGCCAAGGTGACGAGTAATGCCACGATGCAGGCACAAACAAGTTGGTTATTTACGGGAGAAACGAGAAGCAGCTGTGCAGACGGACTGAACTGCCCCTTAGACCAACTAAGATTCTAACTCTGCGCTACCCAGTACGTCACGCTCATTTTACCGAAGCCTCAACCAGCATGGCCATACATACTGTACATATACAGTACGCATCCAAGTATGTTGCGGAGTGTGCACAGTCGCATCCAGTGCACAGCCCAATGAAATCTAACTGTTATTTAGCCGACATCATCAATATTTGACCGGTCAGACCTAAGTTTCGTGGACTGTGCCAACGCGTCCACAGAAACATGTTTCGACGCGACTGTAAGACCATGCGGGGATAGATCTACCGCATCCTCCCGCCTGCGAGTGCCGCTAGGTCATGAGCTACGCGGTACTGTAGCTACCACTCATTCAATCCCTCCTTGTTCTACTTTGACAGGGAACGAAGATTGCTGCACGGCGTAGCGTGATTATCAAACGCTGTGTACTTTTATTTCCATAGAGACGGTACCTGCTGCTCATCCCCTCGTTAGTTCTATGCAGGGACGATGTGTGCGTATGTACTACTGCCTGCAGCTGGTTTGTCCATCAGCATGACCGCGTACCACTGCTGGGCCTCCGCATGCTGTCTCAGCTGAAGACTGCCATTGATCCTTCAAACTGTTGCCGATGAGCCTCAGTAGCATCTCACATCAGGAGACACCGCCATGTATATTCTTATCCCCACCGTGCTGGTTCTGATCGTCGCCGGCATTGTCTACACCATCTTGTTTGTAGGACGCCGTGAGCAGAATCTCCCACCAGGACCGCCTACCGTCCCTGTCCTTGGCAATCTGTTGCAGATACCTCTCAAAGGAGCACACTTTCACTTCACAAAATGGGCAGAGCAGTAAGCCTCCTGAGCGTTCGGGCAGATGCGAATATGCTATCTTGCCGTGGCGGAACAGCATGCAAAGATGTTTGAAAAAGTGTGTGTTCGTCCTGCTCATACTGACCATCACTCCCCAGATATGGTGGTATCTACACGCTCAAGCTCGGGACTGGCACCGCAGCAGTCATAACAGATCGTCGCCTTGTCAAAGAGCTGATTGACAAGAAGAGCGCAAAGTACTCAGAGCGGCCGAAGTCGTACGTTGCCAAGCTCATCAGTGGCGGTGATCACATCCTGCTCAGTGAGTAAGGTCAAGTACAGTGGCCGTGATGCGACATCCGAGACACATGCGCCGTGGCGATAGGGCACAGTAATCATTGTCAATGCCTGGGGCCTGCATAACGATACGAAAAGGTCAGTGGCCTTCGAACTCAAACAGCCGAACGGCAACGCCATGATCTAACTTGATACCGCTGTAGGTTTCCGAACCCGGAACGCTTCGATCCAGACCACTTCAAAGATGTGACAACACCAGCACCGGAGCTCGCTAACGGCCGCTACGAAAGTCGAGATCACTACGGCTATGGCACTGGTCGACGCTTCTGTCCTGGTGCTCATCTCGCGGGTAACGTCTCACTTCACATGCACGCGAGGCCACCATACTGACTTCTGCCCCGCAGAGCGCAACCTCTTTCTTGCCATGAGCAAGCTATTGTGGGCTTTCCAGATAGGCCCAGGTAAGAACGGTCCGCCTGATACGGACCCTGTAACAGGTTACAGTGAGGGCTTCCTAGTCTGTGCCAACGACTTCGATGCTAGCTTTCAAATTCGTGAAGAGAGAGCAGAGACGATTCGTAAAGAGTTCGAGGAGGCGAAAGGGCAGTTTGAGAAGTATCAACCGACGGGAGAGGAAACCGCCTAGAAGAAGAGATATAGGAAAGCTCAAGGTTCCATGTGTGTTCAAACCATTATTAGTTTACCATGATTTCGAGATCGGACCCGACGCCAGAGCACCATGCTCACCCCGAACCCAACGCTCAAATAGCATCAACGGCTCTTGCATCCAGCACAAGCCTTTAAACCGAATTCCTACTCGCGATTCTCACGACTCTGGAGCACAGCAACTTGCTCACGCTTCTCCCTGCTCTCACTCTCGTAGAACAGCCTCTCGACCTCCGTGTCCGCCGACTCAACCGGTGAGCTGTGCTCCATAGTCGACGGCGCAGGCGAAGGTGTCTTCCGAGCTCGAAGCTGTGAGTTAAGACGTCGTGCTGCTTCCAAGGCGCCTTGTCGACAGCTGACCTCAAGGGCCTGATCGTAGGCCTCGTAACTTGCTTGGTCTTCGAGCCGAGTTTGGACGCCGCGGGACTGTGCGGGCTGCTTGTCAGTGGATGTGGGTGGGGGAGTGAGGTAGTGGTGGCGGAAGCTTACGTTTGCCTCGGAGCTGTGGAAGGAGGGTTCTTGCTGGGACGTGTTGGTGCTGGTGGTGGATTGGGCAGTGTCAGCTTTGGGGTTGATCTCTTGAGCTGCCTTCTTGACTTCATTGGCCCTGGTCGGCACGAAGTGGTGGCGGAAACCGCTTACCGACATGCTTGGGGATGCTACTGTGTTGGTTCGATGGTCAAGTTTTGTTGGCGGGATAATGTTGCAGTAGTGAATGCTGGAAGACGATCGAAGTAGTGTGATGCTTCTGAAGAGACTGTTTGCTCGATTGTGGAACGGAATAGTGGATACCATTGCAAGGAAGGCTAGGCATTTATGCTGAAAGACCAGAACGACGACGCGCCTGACAACACAGCGTTCAGGTAATACAATGCTATTGTCGTTGTGAGGTCAGAGAACACGACAAAGAAGTATTGCGAAACAAAGCACTCGGACTGCTGGGTAACGGTTCGAACGGTTCTCTCATGAAAGACTACATTGCCGGGATGTTGTGGTGCGGGTGCGATTGTGGTGAAGTCTAAGTGCACCACTTGTTTACTGCTATCGGTACACGTGATCGTCGATTGACCATCTCTCTGGTTTTTCTGAGCGTGATTTGCAAAAGAGCCAGGCCGCTTGAATTGTGTCCCGTTATCGCCTGAGTGTTCAATGTAGCAGGGCATGTCGTGACAGGATTGACGTTCCCATTGCGCTGCTCAGTGAATGCCCGACTCCGGCATGTTTTGCAGGTGTATGCGAGCAAGTGGGAAGCCATCAACCATATGCGCACTATCGTCTTGGACATATCTTATAGCTTTCTCCCGATAAGAACCTCTTCTGCATTATCGTCGGGATCGTCGTTATCTCAGAAATCTTGAAACTGGTCGTAATTCTCGTTCGAGGTGGCCGTGTGATGCGACTCCTGTGTGGCCGGCCTGCCTTCTCGCTTCAGATAGTCAGCATACAGCTTGCTGGATGTATATTGGTGGGCACCGCCTCGCGATCCAGCAGCACCGATGCTGCTGGTGGTATTTTGACGATTCAACGATCCGGTTACAGACTCGTTCTCGACCATTACGACCATCCACACGCCTACTCTTTCGTCACTTCCCAACATTGGAGTGCAATGGATCCAGCGCGTTCGTCCAGTATCTGAGTTATTCGACAGCCATGTCACCTTCGCAGTAACGCCTGTACCCTTGCGAAGCGCATCCTCCAGACCCTCTCTCATGGTAGGTGATCCACCAATCCTATCCAGTAGCTTGGTTTGGAGAAGTCCCGGTATACGAAGAGCAGGAGAAGTAAATGTGATGCGCAACGAAGGATACGGCCGGACAAGCAAGTAGCTCTGGTAGACACCAGGCAACCTGCCCGAATGTCCCAGGCTAGCACTTGGCCACAACTGTGCGTCGTTCGCTGGCTCATCCATGCCGAGAACGACGCGCTTCGACTTGCCTCCGCCAGGTCTAGAGCTGGTCGTAGAATTCACCGATCCCGGGCTTTGTGAGACCATGCTACCAGGCCTACCGACGCGGTTCTTCACGATATCGGCTTCCTCCTCAGTGAGGAGCTGCCCAAGGTCGCCGAGGACTTGCTTTGGACCACGATCTGGGTTATCACCAAACCTCCTGCGAGACCGGTCTTGAGCCAGCAGCTGTGCGAAAGATTCCAGGCCGCGTCCTCCCTGCAGAAGTTGCGATACGTCGATTTGACACCCGAGGAAGTATCTGACCGTTCCTTTATTATCGTACATGGGCGCCAGCATCAATAGGTTCATGAATGGAGATCCGTCTCTTCGATAGTTCAGAATTGTCTCGCAGGACTCTTCACCCTTGGAGAGACATTCTATCAACCGTCGGACGGCAGCTGTCGAAGTCTGAGGTCCTTGTAAGAACCGACAATTGCGCCCTATCACATACTCCTGGCCGTACTGGGTTGTATTGTAGAACTCTTCAGAAGCATAGACGATGGGGTTGTCAGGTAGGGATGGATCCGTTATACAGTACACCTCTGCCAGACTGGGAATGAGTTCCGTCAAAAGAGGCGCGCTGTTCCCAGTGATCTCTTTTACGAGCGTATCGGTGACAAGTGAAACCAGCCGATGCGTCAGATACGCCGGTAGTGCCTCTTCGACCAGGTCTTGCACTATCTTCTTGGATTTCAACTCAAAATGCTCGTCCAGCTTCGCTGCAGAGAGAGGAGCCACCTTATCCTGCGGCTTCACCTGCCTTGCAATGGCATTCGCGTACTCAACAGCCGCAATGGCCTTTCTGAATTCCGTGTACTGCTTGAGAGTTTCTGCGTGCTGAGGACGGTACTGCTCCAAGAATCGTGCAAAGCGGGAGGCAAGCGAGTAGTCCCGCAGGATTGAGTCTAGATGGTCCACGGAAAAGAAGCGCAGAGCCAGTGCTTCGACGTTGTCCTGTGAAGTAGTCGGCGGTGGAGGCTTTAGGTTGTACGAATCTGTTTCGTCCTCGACGGCCTTGGAGTTCACTGCAAAGTCCTGTTCGTCTGGGTTAGACTCTAAGGCCGTCGTTGGCTTCGTGCTCCCTTCGTCCTGTTCTGGGATGTCGAAGACACTGGGTGGAGCAGGCGATGCGATAGGGGACAACGGGCGTCCAAGGAACGATCCAACAGGAGCCGTGCTGCTAGACTCTCCCCGTCTTACAGAAGATTGAGTCTGAGGCGAAGGCTCGACTTCATCGCGACCTGATGTGTTCACCACCCGCAAGTTAGACATGACCGAAGCTGTCTTGTGACGAAGCGAAGGAGTGCGCTGGTCCAAGTGATGTGTGGAAGCTCCTTCGAAACCTGCATCAGCCATGACCATGTCAAGACGCCCTCAATAGGCGTGATCATTAAAGTGCCGCTGGAGACATGGCTCCAGCACGTCCGGCTACCAAGTTTCGAGATCTGCGAGCCATGTCATGATGCACACCATGTGAAGTGTAACCAACGCCCAGATCTGCATGTTCCCCAGATCTACGCACCTCAGGAAGATCGATTAGCACCAGTCTAGAGCCTGACAGTGCCCAGTTTTATCATGAAGGACCATGATACATGATGAAAGCTTTGAGATTGGAGTGCTGACTGTATCGTCAGATGATGTCATTGACCCAAGCGTGAGTCCTTCGCTTCTCGTATGCAGCATCCGGGGGTCCGTGGGATGCTCACACGATCTTCATCGCAGACAGAGTTGAAGACCTAATGATGTGAGCTGGGGAAGTAGTTATCCGTGAAGGCATACGTAGAGGCCGGTAGATAAGCCGTGATGCAACGTGCGTATCTGAAAGGTCATCAAGAGCAAGTTGCTGTGTGGCGGATCATGTCCTTGACTCGTCCTCAAAGTTCCAGTAGTAATGCCGGTTGTTCTTCTCAGGCGACTGACCAGTCGGCCACATTGGGTGCCCCGAGCAGTGATGAATAAGGTCGAGGACAAGTATCGTCCGCAGTGCTTCAGATACGGCGAGTGAAAACCGCGTGTGAGGAAGCGGCAGCGGAGCTAGATGGGACCCGAGCTACCGATGTACTGTAGTCTGGAGTGATCAGTCATCCTCCGTCAGGTCTACTGCATCTGTTCCTGCACAACGATTGAACGACAGCCCGTCAACCCTTGTTGATTCATGTCCTCCCTCGCGTGCTACTGTACGGTGCTACCTCCTAGCTTGCATTGCATGACCCACCCATTTTCCGGTGTGGCGGAGTGTAAGCCTCAGGCGCCTGTCGTAACATCGGTCGTGGGGAGGGGAAAACGAACAAGCAGTGAATAAATGGCCGTCGGAAGGAGGACGCTCGCAGAGGATGCATACGAACCATTCAGCATCACGGCAGAAGTCGGTGTGAATGTGCAAAGCGGCGTCGGTGATGGATATATAATAATAATAATCGAGATAGCGAGCGTGGGGCGGCACTGGCGGGCTGTGCCACTGTGCCACAGCAGACTAGCCAGGCGGCAGCAGGCAACAGTCGAGCTCGCGTACTACGACGGGACGTTTCTGCGCAGCCGCAACCATTAACTCGCCAAACTCACCCTCAGGTTTCCACTCGTCGCAATCGCCCAATCCGCGAATACACCACCACAGCACAGCCAGCGCCGTTCGACACCGTCGTCTACCCTCCGCGACCTCACCTCCTCCCTCGACCTCGTCTCGTTATCGCAGCCCGCTCCCGAAACACGATCAGGTCAGCGCGGGTCATCTCGACACCTGCACGCCGCAACGTGACCAGAAGGCCGCCAGCATCTCCATAAGTTCCAGAAGGTCAATCTGTACGGCACACACTCCACTGCACGGAAACACTGGCGCACAAACACGCACCGCAGTGCATGAGCAGTTGATCGCGGGCCACCACCTCTTCGGCGGGCACTGCTATTGGCTTTACCCGTGAGTCACCTTTCAATAGCCTGCATTGCATGCCTGCATATTTGCTAACTCTGCCCAGGCACCGCCCTTCCCGGTCCTTCTTTCAATCGGGACATCGCCTCAGTCCCTCTCCGCCAACATGTCCTCGGCCGCCTCCAACCCGCGCCGTCGCCCTGCCAGGCCCGATAAACCTGATATGACTTCCTCGCTCATCCACTCCTTCCAGAACATGTCCCTCCGCAAAGGTGACACCTTTCACCCCAATTCAAACACCAACAAGACCAGCTTCTGGGACCCGCTCGAGTCAACATCCAAGTCACCATCCATGCCCGCGCGCTCCACTACCTCTCCCCAATCGCTGGAGGACCTTCTGATTGGTGCGGGAGAGCGTCGTGTTGCCCAGCTGCTGAACAAGGTGGACAAGGCCATTGCTACCAAGTCTACGGTCGCTCTTGGAAATGTGTTAAGCGAGCCTGAGGTACTCCCGGTGCCCACCTTCATGGTCGACCACGCGACTGTGCGTGGTCATTCCCAGAGGACTCGCACCCGTCATCACAGCCATTCCTCGGATAGTGGCATTGGAACGTCAGTCGCCGACTCCGCAGAATCTGCATCCGACTCAACCGCCAAGGGTTCAGTCCGTACCGGTGAGCATATCCCCGCGCCCTCTTTGGGTTGTACTAACGCTGCATTAGTCTGTTCAGCGCCCTCTGCAGTCAACCATCAGTCATTCTCCGGCATCTCTGATGCTGCAGACGAAGAGCGTGGCCTGAGCAAGTATGCTGCCGACCAAATCCACAAGCACATTATCAAGCCTATCCTGCATGAGGACTCTCTCCGGGAGTTTCACGACCTCATCAAGAGTGTTCCTTCTCGCATTGGCGACAAGGAAATCACAAACCTTCGTGACCTTGAGAAGACACTGATCTTCCTCGCACCGGTAAGTCCTCGCATCCGTACGGGTTCGGATTGCGCATTTACTCATGGATGTTCTGGCGTTCAGGACTATTCGCGTTCTCCTCGAAAGTACCTTCATTTCTGCGAACGAACGATCCGCGTCCTCCATACTACGGTTACGAAACTTCACGAGTCCGACCAGCGAGCGCCGACAGATCGACCGTATACGCAAGGCTACTTCTTTGATTTGGTTGAGCAGGTTCGTCTTGGGTTACTGCCGCCTGAGGGCGCCGCAGCGGTTATTAACATTGCTCTACAGATCCGCCGATACGCGATGATCCTGGCTGCTACGAGGGAGAAGCAAGCCAAGGGCGAAAGCACCGACGCGATGGATGTCACAAAGTAAGTACACTGTTCCCTTGCCAAGCCCTATTGTGGCCGTACTTGCACCCTCTGGTATTGTGAGCGCCAATGGCACGAGTCACTGGATGTGCATCGCCACAACATTCGACAATAGCGCTACTGCTATTGTTGAGCGTCGTGCATGTCTCAGCTGGCAATTCAAACTTTGTCGAGTGCTTGCTCAAACTTCTATTGCGAGCATTCACACCAAGCAAAGCAAGATCAACCAATATGGCAACGGCCAACTCGCATGCCAGAGACATGCGTCACAATTTGCGTTGTACCAATCTATCACGTGCTAACAATTCCAGGGACGAGCATGTCTCACTCCATGGGGGCGTGACTCACAACGGGAAGCCAGCTGAGCTTGTTCGTCATATGCCGGACGGAAAGATTATATCAGTCGCCACTGGCGAGCCCATCTCGGAGAAGGAACTTGCATGTTCTGACATGAATGGCAAGCGTCCTGCCACCGATGCCGACGATGAAGAGGTCGTGCGGTCGATGGCCCGCCGCAAGAAGAACGCGAAGCCAGAAGTTCATACCTGCGAGATCTGCACAAAGGAGTTTAAGCGTCCTTGCGATTTGACAAAGCATATCAAGACCCATGAGCGACCATGGAAGTGCTCGGAACTGGACTGCAAGTATCACGAGTATGGCTGGCCCACTGAGAAGGAGCGCGACCGTCACGTCAATGACAAGCACTCCTCGACACCATCACTATACCACTGCTTGTTCACACCTTGCCCATACACTAGCAAGCGTGAGAGTAATTGCAAGCAACACATGGAGAAGGCGCATGGGTGGAACTACATCCGATCGAAGAGCAACGGCAAGGGTCGGGCATCGAATGTCGTTCGCTTACACCAAGGCTCCGTACCCCCTTCGCCATCCTCAACAATGCTCACGCCTTTGACGCCCATCGCACCTTCTCCGTCGAATCAGACGTGGTCCGAGTCATCGCGTCAAGGCTCCATGGCGCCACCGCCGATCGCTGGTCCAAGCAACTACGGTACGCCGGCTTATGGCACTCCGTGCTTGAGCGCTCCATCACCGGACTTCGCTGGACACTTTAACATGAACATGAACTTCGACTTCAACGATATGCAGAACTTCCCCACCTCGGCGTTCCCTATCACGCCGGCCATGAGCGAAGAGCGCCGCGCCTCCGCCTCGTTGTCATCCCATTCTGCCATGTTCGACGGCAGTGCATTTGATGACAACTCGCCGTTCGAGTACGCGATGGGCGATTATGACTTCAGCGACTTTACATTTCCACCATTCACGCCAAATTCCAACGCAGGCGGCGTAAGCACAGGTGCTTCGATGCCGCATGTGTCGCCGGGTGCACAGATGGATCAGACTTTCACCAACGATGCCATGAACCTTGATGAAGGCTATGGTTACAGTGGCTCCAGTGGACCGTCTGCCGATTTCACCCTGTTCGGTCACACCGCACCGGCAGCCACCAGCGGCGACATGTTCCCGTCACTGCCAACCGAACCCAGCTGGGGCAACATAGACGCCATGGGCAACAACTTTGGGTCTCATTTGGATGTGAACGGAGCTCCAGCCCTGACGACGGGCGACAGCACACTCGAGGAGCTGTTCCCAGAGCTGAAGAAAGCTCATTAAACAGGAGTCAGCCACAACGCCAAGCTCAACACAAAAAGCTGGCCTACCAGATTCCACCATTTCCAGCTTTGTCATCTCGACAAGCTGATGCACGATTTCAGAACTACAACAGAACGGATGAGATGCGATTCGATGATCGAGATCCCCGGTCTACCTCCAAGAATGCTGTCCTGCTTGACCTATCTTCACTGGCGAGTGGTGCTTCAGGTGCTGGTGTTGGACATGATTGCGGTATGACACGACTCCTTTATAAGAGATTGAGAGATGAACTGTAAACTAGATAGCTTTGAGAGTGTACCACTTGTACCTCCGATGAATGATACCAAGGATATGGAGGATGACCAAACTTGCTTTCCCAATTACCTGGTCACTGCTTTTATCTCGCCTGCCAGCCTGTTACTCGCCATGTGATTGTAAGAACATGGCCATGGACTCGGGTCGCTTTGACGCAATGATATGCTATTGCTACCAACTGTCCGCTCCCCGCTCCCCGCTCTCGCGAGAGTCCGGAGCATCATAGCGGAGTGCAATGCTGCCCACTGTCACCGCTACTCCAGTCGTACCACTGCTCCCTTCTTCCCTCCAGGTCGCTGCTTCCTCTACGCAGGGGGTTGCGATCGTGGCCATGTATCACCCTACATCTCCCTCGCAGCACGATGTCGACTACGACCACCATCGTCGACATCGTCTGCCGTGCTCGATCGCTGGGGCAGCAGGACAGGTTCCAATCATGGTCGAGTCCCGCATCGGCGCCGATGAGGCGCTGAGTGTGCGGCCGGCTTCGTGGTCTACGGGCCCTATGGCGCAGAGGGCGAGTTCGGTGGTGTACAGAGAGAGTGTGGTGGTGTCCGATTCGACGGATCGATTGGTGGAGCGTGATGGAGCTGAGGGGGGGCATAGAGGAAGGAAGGTTTCTGAGCTTTTCGGGCTTGGGTTTGGGTTTGGAGTGCGGAAGCGGTCTGGGGCGGAGAGGAGGAAGGAGCGGGGGGTTGGTGATTTGGCGGGTGAGAGGGAGGGGCAGAAGGATCATCAGGTGAAGAAGAGGAAGGCTTCGAGGAGGTTGAGTGAGATGGTGGGGTTTGGTGGTGGTGGTGGTGTTGCTGTTGATGCTAACGGTGCCGGCGGTGCTTCTGAAAAAGGTGGGTGGTTGAGGCGGTTGAGCTCTCTGACATGGAAGAAGGCAAAGTCGCCGACTAGGAAAGATTCGGTGTGGCCGACGACGACTTTCGATGATGAGAAAGATAAGGAGGTCGACTATATCGTGCCTCAGAATACGGCTACAGAAGAGGCATCTACTGAACCGTACCCAAGCCAGGCGGATTGGTACGTCCCTTGGCGACGTTCGCAGGATTCAGAGACTGTGAGTGGCCATTGGACACCAACTCACTCTGCCGCTCACTCGGAGACAAATCTGCTCTTCAATCAGGAGAACGATGCTCAGGAGCTGCTGGAGTACTTGCCACAGCTGGAGCAATGTTCGACACGATCCCAGTGGCAAGAGATCCAGCGAGCTTCCTCAAATCTGACTCTCGCACACAAGGCGATAACACCTCCACACACCATCTCTCCCGCGGCTGAGCTGACCAGGATGCATCAAAGAGCTGCAAAATTTCTTGAACGCGTCCAGCGAGCCTACGAAGAAGGGCGCTTTAGCCATGATAATATTGCCAAGACCTTCGACGATGATAGAAAGAGTTCGCCGGAAGCCGAAGCGAAAGCAAGAGATGATTACCTCCGAGCTGTCGCAGCCAGAGATGCTGGGATGATGAATAGCAGCACATTCGCGCAGACTGCGCAGCGGCAGGCCAAAGAAGATGAAGATCGTGATTTCCGCTGCAACTGTTACAGACGAAGAAAGAAGTCTTCTCTCCCAGACCGAAGTGTTCGCGAAGCCAGCGGCGAAGAGCATGGCAGGGGCAGTGTAGGCAGCGAAATGGCGCAGCTTGCTGGCGTTATAGGGAGTTCCATGCAGCAAGCTCATCCGTTCATGTAGTGAGAGCCGAGAGTGCTTCCTTGTTCTGCAAGTCTGGAATCTGCGGCAAAAGAACAGGTGCCCCTGAGGATGTCTATTCAAGGCCCAAATCAGCATTGGTGAACCTGCGGAGGAGCGAAACGTTCCACGCCTGAAACTTGCGAGCACTCTCAGGCAGTAGCATAGAGCTTTTAACAAGCAGGTCCCGTAGCAGATTCATCTCCGTCTCATGTAACTCCAACTCTCCTTCCGAAAGCGTTTGTCGAGTCAAGGCGCTGGTCAGGTCGGTGGATGCTGTGCAGTCAAGCCACAGCAGCTTCAGCGCTCGAAGAGGTCGATGATCCGGAGCTGCTGAAGATGACACATTGAAATCGGGTGTGAACACCCAGACTTTCAGTGCTGGCTCTGTGTGTCGGATCGATTGTATGACGAACTTGCGCACGCCTTGGCTTTCTATTGAAGACAACAAATGACAGGCGAGCCACTTTTCAGGGTCGTACGATACGAATGGTGCTTCTGATGATGTAGAAACCGATAAGTAGCCTTTCCTCAGCTTGTACCCGCCTGTCGAAGAGTGTACGTGGCCAACGTAGGTGGTGCAGGTAATGCACGTCAGATACTCATCTGCGGATTGACTAGGAGAAAGCGAGGCCTGCCCAAAGGTTCATCAGCATTGATTGTACAAGGTGTGTTGCAAGTATGTATCAAGCTTAAATCCCGTCAAGCCCATGAGCTCCAAGGCGCAACGGTGAAACGCAAGACGGCGAGGAGTGCTCTGCGTGACTAACCACACGGGCTGATTCATGCTTTGCGACATCTTCTGTTTGATTTTGGACAGTTGTATCCCGAAACTTTCCCTGATGCGAGACCTTTCGGCCAGGAAGACCGGTTCTTTTTGCCCGTAGTGGTGGCCAGTTTGAATGCAACATACTGAAAGACTAGGATCGGGACCTACCTCCACGTTGCTGCAGTCTTCAGGCATCAGAACAAAGTCTGTCGGGTCGACCATGCCCACACCCGACTTGACTGCAAGTTTGCTATCCGCACTGTACCCCTTAAGGGGTGTTTTGTGGTCATGATGATGAGGTACATCCGGCCTGTGACAATGCCAAAAGTCCATCATCTCCGCCCAGTTCTCAGAGGGCAGATCTTTCCAGACTCTGACTTGACCTCGACTCACAAGCTCTGCGTTGCAGGCTTTACAGGCAATGGCAGTGTCGGCGGTCATGGCGGGAGCAGACCACGGCACTACGTCGCCCTGTTCAGGGCTTGCATCGCCCAGAAGGCCGTTGCTGGACGACTTGTCCTGTAGCGAGACACGAAAACTCAAGTCCTTAGTCGGCGCAGCTGGTATGGTGAGAGTAGCATCATCGTGGCCGCCGGGTACATGTACTTTGATGGGTAGATGTATGGCCGCGACTTCGCCTTCATGAGCCAAGGTCAGAGCACTTCCATCCGCGGAAAGGGTGGCTCTTGTGGCCTTGTTGGAGACGGTAGAGAGCGCAGCCTGTATTGACAGCGCGCGGATGTTGACCAAATGTTCCGCGTACAGGTGGATGGTCATTGTTGAGCGGGGACGTGGTTGGTTCTGTGGCGGGTGCAGGATAATATAACTAAGATAATTCTACAGGGATTCGCTAGCCTCACTTGCAAAGAACTGATCTTTGTCGAGACCATTGTATCTGTCGCAGCATTGCGCATCGATGGTGGGGAGGGTACGATCATGTACTGTCAAACGTGCTGATCGAACAAGCCTTGCAACAACTCGTCACCACAGCAATTCCACACCATCCTCGACGACTCGACGACAGTCATGGCCGATAAGTTCGACGAGAAGCAGATTAGGAGTCTGGGAAACGTTCTGGTCACGGGAGGCTCAGGTTTCCTGGGCAATCATATCGTCACGCTGTTGGCGTCAAGGAAGGCATGCTCGCAGCTGACTGTTCTCGACCTGAAGGCGCCGCTGGAGCCAGTGCCCGGCGTCAACTATGAGCAAGGCGATCTGACCGACTACGACGCGATGCTGACCTTCTTCGCCAAGCACAAGTTCGACGGTGTCATCCACACGGCGAGCCCCGTCATGACGGCCAGCAAGAACAGGGATCTGACGTACAAGGTCAACGTGGAAGGCACCAAGACGATGGTCCGCGCCGCACAAGAGACAGGCGTCAAGGCATTCGTGTACACCAGCTCAGCCAGTGTCATCCACGACACGCAGAGCGATCTGATCAACGCCAATGAGACGTACCCTCTGATCATGGGCAAGGAGCAACCAGAGTACTACACCACCACCAAGGCACTGGCCGAGCTCCACGTCCTGGCCGCCAACCGCGCACCCTCCCACCCCAACTTTCTCACAGCCGCGCTCCGACCCTCCGCAATGTTCGGCACCGGCGACGTCCAGCTCATCCCACCAGGTCTCAGCGCCTACTACCGAGGCCAGACCAAGATCCAAATCGGCCAAAACGAGAACCTCTTCGACTTCACCGAGATCACCAACGTCGCCCACGCCCACCACCTGGCTCTCGCCGCCCTCATGGCCACCCACGACCGCGACGCCAGCGGCAAGGCCGCGCCCCTCGACCACGAGAAAGTCGACGGCGAAGCCTTCTTCATCACCAACGATGCCCCCGTCTACTTCTTCGACTTCGCGCGCATGTGCTGGGCAGCAGCAGGAGACCGGACCACACCCGCTCAGGTCTGGACTTTGAGCAAAGACGTGGGACTTTTCCTGGCTACGCTCATGGAGTGGATATTCTTCATCTTCAGGCTGGGCAAGCCGAACTTGACGAGGCAGCAGGTGCGGTATACGTGCATGACGAGGTACTACAACATCGACAAGGCCAAGCAGCGGCTCGGGTATAGGCCGTTGGTGAAGCTGGATGAGGGTATACGGAAAGGCGTGGCAGATGCGTTGTATAGAGGTGTCGTGGTAGGACAACCGCCCGAGCTCAAGGGCAAGAAGATACAGTAATGAGGACGTCATGTTAACACATCACAATTCCTGTTCGTCCATGCCGAGCACAGCCATCAAACCTGGACTCATATTTCAAAGACAGGTCCAACGTCCCTCCCAGCACCGAGGCCATTCCTCCTCATGTCGGCAATATCCATCCTCCATCCCTTCCACTGATCTAACCCTCTCTTCACCTCCTTGATCCTCTCAATTCTCCTTTTCGCTTCCTCCTCCTGCGCCAGTCGAAAAGCCTCCTCATCAAATCCATCATCGTCACTCATCAGCCCGATGCTCTCAGCCCGATCCCTCAACGCCACAGCCTCTCTCGCCCGTCCAGTAAAAGCACTTATGCCCGACGTAATCACATCCTGGAAAGTACTCGTCTGTCGCGGCAGACCGCCTCTATGGTCGCCTCCGGAACTGTATGCACCGTTCAGGTCGACGTCTTCGTAATTAGCACTGCCTGGATCCTCCATCCCAGGCTGGAGCTCGGCACGACGATCTCGCCAGACGCCGCGACGGAGGTCGAAATTCTCGGCTTCGAGGGCGCGGATGCGGGCTGCGAGAGCACCGGTTTCGGTTTCTTCTTCGCCGAGCTCGAAGTCGGAGGTATCGTGGACGTGGGAGGGGCGGGAGCGGTGTTTTAGTTGGGAGCGGAGGTCGATCAGTTCCTAGAGTACTGTTAATCGCTGGGAACGGGTATGGCGACACAGCTGCAATTTATGTTCCCTTGCTCTGGTCGAGGGCCAGTTTACTTTCTCATCGACCTTACCTTGTCTTTACCCTGTGACGCTGCAGTCGCTTCTTTGTGCAACTTCGTCAGGGCTTCAATCTTCTGCTCCAGGCTTGAGGCCCGCTGAGCTGCAGCTTCCAAGTTCGAGTTGGCCGACCTTAAATCTGATTCCAGCACTGTGATACGCTTCGTGAGAGCCTCCGGATCTTCGTTCGCAGCCTTGGTCTCATCGCTGGGGAAGGCAATGGAGACCTTGAGAGCGTCGAGCTCCTTCTTCGCCGACGCAGTTGCAGCGTCAGATGCCTCCACACGATCCCCAAGCTCTTTGATTGAAGCGTCGCGCTCCGAGACGGCTGTTTCCAAGTTGGTGATTTGGTTGCGCAGGTTGCTGATGTCCAGCTCCAGGGACTCAATGGTGGCTGTCTTGCTCGCGAGCTGTTCTGTGATATCCGGCGTTGCTCCTGACTGCCGTCTAGCTGGACCTTTGGCAACGTGCTGTGCTTGCGACAGTTGCCTCTGCACTGCAGCCAGTTCCGTCTTCAGGCTGTCTGCCTCCTTGGCTTTGCTGCGCAGTTCGGCCAGCTCACTGTTACCCTCTCGCAGACTGTCCAGCTCTTCCTCGGCCTTGGCGAGTCGCGATGATTCCTGCTCGTGCTGCTCCTTCAGCGCCCTGTTCTCCCTCTCTAGCTCTTCAATGCGCGCAGTCTGCGATGTGGCCTGTCGAAAGGACTCAGAGCGTTGTTTCGACTGTGCCGACTCGGATACATCCGGTGCGGTTTCGGTTTCTGCTTGACCATTGTTGTCATCCTCGTTCCCTTTGGCATTGGTACCGGCTGCCTCTTCGGTCGCATCGTCCGCAGCGTCTTCAGCGTTGGTCTCGTCGGCCTTATCAGCCTTCTTTTTGCTCCCTTTCTTGCCCTTCTTCGCTTGCTCCTTCTTCAATTGCTCGAACTGCACCGCATGTCAGTTGACGGCCGCTAATGGGGCTAACCACTGAACCTGGATATCATACTCGTTTCTTTGCAGCTGCTAGCTTCTCTGCCTTTTCCTTGTCTTCGTCGGCCATGATTGCGAAATATCTTATCGGTAGCAAAAACTAAGATGAGATCAATCGCTGTAAAGGACAATCGTGTTGGACACGTTCCCCACATCATCACCACAACACGAAACTTACACGACATCTTCGAGAGGGACATGAAACACTGTTTTGTCGTGGAACAGGTCGCACGTCTATGCGCCACTGCGACGATGATGTTGTAGTGCATCAAATCGTAATATTTGGTTCATCTATTTACCTGCCTGGAGTGCACAATCAACTCTTACTCCGCGCCGCTAATGTGAGGCCAACATTAGGCAAATCTCTCATGGGCGTACGCTCTAGATGAGCTGCTGGAAGGCACGGTTGAGTGGCGAGCGCAGTGGCTTGACCTCCTTGTAGAAGTCCACTGTTGCGACTGCGCGCTTGGCCACACCAGCTGGAGTGAACTCGAACTTCTCGTATACCTTGGTGTATGGCCCAGAAGCACCGAATCTGTTGAGACCGAACTGTTCGTGCGAGTACTTCTCCCATCCGAGAGTGCTCATGACCTCGACGCTAAGTGCTGGGATACCGTCGGGGATGACCGAGAGCTTGTAGTCCTTTGGCTGTGCGTCAAACACCTCGACGCAAGGCATCGAGACGACACGAGCAACGGTGTTGTGGTTGTCCTTGAGGTACTTGACGGCCTCCAAACAGAGCGACACCTCCGAACCTGTCGAGACAAGTGTGATCTGTGCGTTCGAGTCCTCGAGTGCAACGTAGCCACCTTTGATGGCCTTCTCGATAGTCGAGCCTTCGAGCTGTGGCAGGTTCTGGCGTGTAAGTGCCAGGATCGATGGCGTGCTCTGAGATGTAAGGGCGACGTAGTAAGCTGCGGAGGTCTCGTTCCCGTCAGCAGGACGCCAGACCATCATGTTCGGCAGAGCACGGAAGTGTGCAAGAGTCTCGATTGGCTGATGTGTTGGGCCGTCCTCACCGAGACCAATGGAGTCGTGGGTGGCGATGTAGATGACTCGCTGGTGAGAGAGCGAAGACAGGCGTACAGCACCAGCGGCATAAGAGACGAAGTTCAGGAAAGTACCACCGGCTGGGATGATTGTGCCGTATGCGGAGAGACCGTTCATGATACCGGCCATGGCGTGCTCACGCACACCGTAGCGCAGGTAACGACCACTCCACTCGCCAATGCCGAGACTGGGTGGCTGGAAGTCAACAGCAGCCTTCCAGCGGGTGTTGTTAGAGCCAGTCAAATCGGCGGAACCGGAAACGAGCTCTGGAACAGCCTCGTAGATCGCCTCGAGGACAGACTCGGACAGCTTACGGGAAGCGACGGCCTTGTCGGATGGCTTGTAGACTGGAAGCTTTGTCTGCCAGTTCTCTGGGAGCTTGCCAGTCAAACGACGCTTGAGATCAGCGCCGAGCTCCTTGTGCTCCTCGCTGTACTTCTCAAGAAGCTTGTTCCACTCTTGCTCAGCTGCTGCACCCTCAGCTGCGTGCTTGTG
The DNA here is from genome assembly GCA_033816765.1 of Nothopassalora personata. Taxonomy (NCBI): domain Eukaryota; kingdom Fungi; phylum Ascomycota; class Dothideomycetes; order Mycosphaerellales; family Mycosphaerellaceae; genus Nothopassalora; species Nothopassalora personata. The sequence goes on along the minus strand of CM066287.1, from coordinate 2,271,085 downwards.
GTACAAGTCGTAGACCTCTTGTGGAACGACGAAGCTCTTCTCAGGGTCGAAACCGAACTTCTCCTTGACCTGCTTGCAGTCGTCCTCCTTCAGGGGGTTGCCGTGCACGCCGCCCGTACCCTGAAGCTTCGAGCCGAAACCAATGGTGGTGGTCAGCCTGATCATGGATGGCTTGTCCTTGACCTCCTTAGCCTTCTTTATAGCGGCCTCGATGCCCTCGAGATCGTTGTCACCGTCCTTGACCCACTCGACGTGCCAGCCGTATGCCTCGAAGCGCTTGGTGACATCTTCAGTGAAGGCGCACTTGGTGTCACCGTCTGGAGAACGATTAGCCTACACTGTAGCAAGGATCCACTGAGTTACTGACCGATGGAGATGTGGTTGTCGTCGTAGATGGCGATTAGGTTGCCGAGCTGCAAGTGACCGGCAGTGGAAGCAGCCTCGCTGGCAACACCCTCCATGGCACAGCCATCACCAAAGAATGTGTACGTGTAGTTATTCACCAGCTCGTAGCCAGGCTTGTTGAAGACACCAGCAGTGTGTGCCTGAGCAATGGCAAGACCGACTGCGTTGGTGAAGCCCTGACCAAGAGGACCAGTAGTGACCTCAATGCCGGGAGTGTCGTGGCTCTCTGGGTGACCTGGCGTGATGCTGTCGACCTGGCGGAAGTTCTTCAGGTCATCGATGCTGACGTCGTAGCCGAACAGGTGCAGCAGCGCGTATTGCAGCATGCAGCCGTGGCCGTTGGAGAGCACGAATCGGTCGCGGTTCAGCCACTTGGGGTTCTTCGGGTTGAAAGTCATGAACTTGTTGAACAAGACGTGGGCCACTGGAGCCATGCCCATAGGCGCGCCCGGGTGGCCAGAGTTGGCCTTGAACGTGGCATCGACCTGCAAGAAGCCAAGGCCATGTCAGCTGCCGTGTCTGTGTTGAAATGGTGCTGTGACTGTTGTGTCCAGGCTTGCGGTGAAGCATTGGGACAGCTCGGCAGCACAGATTGGGTCAAAAGACGGGCATCACTTACGGCCAGCGTCCGGATGGTGTTGATGGCCAATTCGTCAGTCTTGCTGTAACCCATCGTTGCTGTGCGGCGTGAGGTGGTGTCAAAGAAGAAGGGTTGATAAAAATCTACAGATGACGTTCGCGTTGAGCAGCTGCTGGTGGAGTCCCCAACTTCTGCCGCCAAAGAGTCGGTCGGCCTTTGCTATGACAACGACCAGTTGCCGATTCTCCTGTATCTTGGCGATAGAGCGACGTGGTCAAAATGGGCTATCCGGGATGTAGAAGATTGTTTCGTTTCGTGCACAGAGACAGTGGTCATATATCGTACACCTCTGGTGAGGCTCACCTTGGAAATGACCAATCGCTGAATCAGATGTTGCGGCGAACTCATCAAGTCCGTCCACACAAGGGCCCACGCGGGAGACGGATTGGCGCGGACTCTGTAGCGAATTCCACCATATCACTAACTGGTAATACCCTTTTCCACAATCTGCACGTGCAATCAGAGGACGTGAAATGCAGGGACAAGTGGACCCCGGATTGCCTTTGGTCTCGTTCGCTGTGAACCATTTGCCGAACAGCGAGGCCGTTCAGCATCTAAGCTGTGATGATGTACAATGTATTTATCTTACAACCATTACACATGGTATGCTGTTCTCTGCAAGACTCCCGCTTGAACGCTACATTCTAAACACCTCAATCGATGGTACCCCTCGTAAAAAGTATGTGCATAGTCGAAATGACCCTCAAAGAAGTCTTCTTCTTCTCAACGCCGGAAATGAGCATCCATTGGTGTGGCGATGGAAACACTGAGATACAAGTCGTCGCCTTCACGCCGTGGCGTCAACTTCGGCTCCCATAGTGGACTTCGTAAAGGAGGAGACCTCACTTGCATGGTGTTCGGTAGTGGCCAGGCTGAATCCCGTTGCACCACGTTCGTAACACGGCCATATCCTTTGACCAGAGTTTCTTGTCTGTTGGGACTGCGGACCTTCTGCGAGGCACTATTCGAATGCTGGCTAGTTTTCCGCGAGTGAGAAGTGTAGGCTGAGTCGTTAATCTTGAGTCCTAGCTCCAAATCCTGCTGAGCAGTATTTCCTCGTCGCTTCGCAGCTAATCTCGAGCCACTAGGTGAGGGCGAACATCTGGACGATGCTTGACCATCATGCACTTGATACCGGTGCCCAGCCCATTCCATAGATTTTGGCGATCGCTGATGGTTTGGTGATCTGGGCACTGATTGAGCGCTGCTTCGGGGCACCTTAGGGTATCTTATGGCTGCAATTGGAGACTCTGCAACAGGTGTCAGCCTCTTATCTTCCTCATCCGGCGGAGTTGGCTCGTCTGGATCAGTGCTCTCGAAGGACGTTCTGCGTGACGCGTCCGATGCCGTTGATGTTCGCACTGCACGAGGAGGGTGCACAGGTTGCGTAACAGTAATAGCTGCAGGTGGTGGCCGACGGTCCTGCGTCTGCTCTTCTATAGGCGTCGCAGAATAAAAGTCATCAGGCGACCCACTGTCAACCCCCGCGTAGTACTTAAGCAGGCTGTGGCTGCTGGAGCGATGGCCTGAGTCGGCACTAGCACATCGGTCATTTGGCGTCGATGTCATAGCTGGGGATGGTGAAAGTAGGACAAAGTCGGTTGAGCCCACTGCTTCTCTGACAGTGTAAGGTTTACCAGGTACCGTCAGTGACGGGGCGGGTACCTCCGCCCGCTCGAGAGACCGGCCATACTGGTTAGCAAATTGAGGTTGCTGAGTCTTGAAAGCTGCAGGGTGGGCAGGCAATCCAGGGTACAGTGCTCCCGGCATTGCAGGGCTCCTCTCCTTTTCAAATACTGGTACTGGCGTGTGCTCGCTTGATAGTCGTGGGGACTTCAACGGAGGCTGTGGTGGTTGACTTCCAGGTCTCTCGGGAAGCAGTTGAGATATCGTTCTCATGCTGCAATCGCTCCTGGGACTCTCCAGGCTTATCGACCTTGCTGTTCGATCACTCCAATCTTGCCTCGCTCGGAACTGCTTTTTGTGCGGGCGACTGGTATGGACGGCGGACCATGCTGTCTGGTACTTTTCAGATGGAAGCTCGCAATGTCGTGTGGAAAAATCATGTGTTCCATGTGGACTGCCAAAGCCATGCTTGAATGGCGAGAACCTTAGCGGCGCATCATCAACAAAGTCGTACGAGTGCCGCTGATCTTTTTGCCTGCTGATCTTACGTCTGCGAAGATATGCTGATAGGTAAAAGCCGATTATGGCAATTATGACCACTCCTAATGCAGCGATCGAGATACCGACAGCTTGAGAAGTAGATAGTGTCGTCGAGCCGCCAGACTTTTGTTCAGACAGACTCGATGCCGGCTGCGTAGTCGACGGAGATGAGTTTTCTGCTGCGGCGCTAGTATGGGTGGATGTTGTGGCAGTGGCGGGGGCCGCTTCGCTTGCAGTAAGGTTTGATACAGAGGTTGATGTGATTTCAGGCAAGCTCAATAGCACAGTGTGCGTAGGCACAGCTGCGGTAGCTTGGCCGACACAAAGATTATAGGCATCGCCCCTGCAAACAGCACATCGTCAGCTATACTCGAGAAGCACGTGGCAGCGTCCTCGACAAGGGGTTTGTTGGTGAAGCGAATCGCGTCGTACAGTACCCGTGTCAAACAGTCCATCGCCGGTCGTGGCACTGCTCGATGCCTGATACCCTTCATGTACGTACCGTTGGCTGTCTGATGGGTTTGAACATTGCTGTTCCAAGCAGATGAGAGCGGTCTCGCCCAGGGTGTATCCTTCTTTGCTGTATGTCGAACACAGACACGAAAGATCCTTGGCGTCGCAACTGAATCCTTCATCGATGTAAATTAGTGCGCAAGCCTGAGCACAGGTTGGTAGGTTTGTTAAGTCGAACAACGTAGTAGATCCTGACGTGGTAGATCTGGGTGTTGCTGCTGTGCTAGGGTCAATAGACATGGTTTAGAGAGTCTCGCGCAGAATCGAGCACATTATTAAGTACGAATACAAGAAAGCTGACCAGCAGCGAAATGAATTGAACGCGAGAAAGAAAGAAGCACCCAAGGAAACTCGTGCAGTCGTTTCGGCGGGCGTGTCGTAACGTGGTGAGACGAAGCAAGTCGAGAAGCGACCTCGAGGACATTCATTCAATACCACCGGTCTCGAGCGTCATTACCGCTGTCATCCTGGCCATGACGGCGCGTGTGGCTCGCCGTTCGCTGTTCGTTGTGTACGCGCCTACGGCGCCTGCAGCAAGCAATGCAGCGGTGGTGTCGTGTCTGAGTGGTGAGTTTGTCTGCGAGGGAAGTTTTGGGCGCTTCGACGCCGCCGGACCCAAACCCGTAGCCAATTGTAGTTGAGTTGTCGATGCAACCAGACCTGCCGACAAAAGACGTGATCGCTCCGCTCCCGCCAGATTTCGACATCCTCTTGATGGGCCAACTCAGCGACAGGACGGTGCAGCAACTGTTCGAGAAATAGAAGCGCGGTACGCACTCTACTTCAACAATGCCTAGGCATTCAAAGGCACAAAGAGCACTTCAGTAATAATGATATTGCTGTTTAGCTATGCAGCCAGCTCTTTTGTGAAGAGCCCTTGCTGCCAGTCGGAGGATGCATTCGATATTGAAAGATCAGAACCCCGTCCATGTAAAACATCCTGCGGGCCTCCGACGAGGTTTGTATACATCGGACCTGCAATCCATCGCTTGCAGACATCCAGAAGTACGAAGAACAAGCAAGCACCAACGCCAGAATGCCAGTCACGAAAGAAATGCTCGCACGGAGCTGATGAAACGCCAACACAGCGGCACAGACTAGTCCTGTACGCCGCCGAAATGCTCTGAGAACATCGAACCGATGCAAGCCAGGACGGAAAGAAAGCAATGCTGGACACCGCTGTCAGGCCGTGACGCTGAACGGCGCAGAGTCTTGCAGATCCGCTACAAGCTCGCTCACATTGCTAAGGTACTGGCCCAGCAGCTGCTGCTTCTCGTCCTGTGTCCGCATGTCCGTGTCCTCGAAATCGATATCCATGATGTCTCCCGAATGTGTTCTCGCATGGCCAGCAAAGAGAGAGACTTGCTTGTTGAGGTCTCTATGCAGGATCGCCGTGTTCGGTGCGCTTGCACTTGTCACCGGTGACACACCAATCTCTGGCATGAGATAAAAGTATAGAAACTCCAAAGACCGCATCTTCACTTCCTTCGTTGTCGACCTGCTCTTGAACAAGCTCGTTACGGTGAGCAATCCATCGATGGCTTCGAAAGTCCTCGTGTTGCGCGGACAGTCCAATAGTGCGGCCACCAGTACCAAAAGAGCCTGCGATTGCATTCGCGGTGGGTTGGCGGAGTCCAAGAGGTCTAGAAGGAGGTTCATATGTGTCTCGCGGCTGAAGAGGCATTTCGAGGGTGGATGTAGCAGGAGCACGCCCTGTAGCAGTTCTAGGGCGGCGAGTATGAGCAGGTCGGTCTCGGATGGATTTCCCATCCCCATAAGACATTCAAGTGTCGACATTATCCGCGATGCCACTATCCTCCGTTAGCAGATGCCTACCCAAGGAGTCGTCGATGTTTGTACCATTCCACTGGAAGCCCTCTTGTAGCCGGAAAAACTCTCGAAAAGCTGGATCTTGCTTGAGCTCACTCAGTGCCTTCACTTGTCCCTGCTGTTTCCCTCCGCCATCTAGTGCCGAGCTCTTTCGTTTATGCGGTGATCGCGAGCTGGCCTTGGAAAGGCATATTTGCGCTAGAAGTCCCTCGATCTGCCGTATGCCTTTGCGGATCTTCGCACTGTCGCGGGACGATATGTTGTCGAACGAGGGTGAAAGGAGCGACTCCATCTTGTGGCCAGACAAGGACACTGAATCAGCCGATGCGCGTTATAGTGACTGGTGGACGTGAAGACATCGTGGGAGATATTCGCGGGTGTTTGGGGATCGACACGGCTCATCTTCAGCAGGGGAGCCTCAAACCAAAGAAGAACGGCTGGTTGGCAAGACAACTATCTGCTCCACTTGCCGAGAGCCGAGCACGAGGTTCTACCGACTCCATTCACCTCACCACGTCCTCTTCCTCGTTACCGCTGATGCATGCACCGACGGTAGTGTTGGGTACCACTGGTTGCAAGATAATGGGCATCAGCATGTCTTTGCTGTGGCGTTGTCCCGCTCGATAGCCAGTCGCCGCCTCAGCCTTAGCTCTCATGCCCTGACCTCATGCCCTGTGGCTTATGTTACCTTCCCAGAGGCTGCGGCATTGTAAGTCGATCGTAAGTATAGGGTGGAACGAGGGAGGCATCACCTATCCTGGCGCGATATTATCCGTACGGGGATTCAGCGTCGTCTCTCGACGTTTCCTGTAGCACCACGACTGCGCAGAAGTGTCTGTCCCAGATGGTCTGGCCATACGCTTTGCCCAGAAATCCCGGCTGACTGGGCATGGATTATTGAATGTTCGTTTCGCCACTATGAACCATCGTCACGGGCGCGCAGAGGCAATGTCGAGAGTGGCTGCAAGCGACCGGAAAGAAGTATGTGAGAGGCTATATCTATTGCTACGACGTGAGATATTCATCTTTCCTTGCCGTCTGACGCCGGAGGTCAAGTATTGGTATTCTCTCGTGACGACTGCATCGCAGGATATTCCGCTCACGATGGTCTTCTCTGGGCGCCCAAGTCCAGGCTGCGAGAGCTGCCAGTAAAGAGACCAGGTACATAATCTTACAAGTGCTATCCCGCGAAATTCATCTTAGAATTGCAAAGAAGCGGTGCGATTAAAAACTGCCATTCTGCGAACGTTGCGTTCGACTGGGGAAGATATGTGGCGCACACCGCAATGTCAGCGAGCTGCTCTTTCGAGACGAAAGCCATAAGTTTGCCGAACAAGAAATCGACAAAGACAAGGCCAGCTCTAGCGCCAATGAGTGATCAAATACCTCATACTAGCCTAGCAAGGCTTTCCGGGAGGATATCCGCAAGGCGTTCTTCGATCTGTTCGTGGTTGAGGGGCACTTGCAGTATCTTGAGAAGTACCCGTTCGACGACGTCCTCATTCGATGCGGCTCGCCAATACCACGTTGAAGCCATGGCGGACATCAACACAGCGTTCCGTCAAAGTACGTTGACGAATAGAGACAGCGCGATTTTGTCAATGTATCTCCTGAGCATGCTGCGTCGATCCTATCATTGATCCTTTCCGGAACGAAATCCGGCGGCAGTATCGCCAATGGTCTGGTATTAGTGGGGCCATTGGCTGTTGCGGCGAGCTGTATGCTCGAGACACTTGCAGAGGTCACGACTACTGCAGGCGGTAGTCTAGTGATCGCAACGGCTAGAGCCTACCATCTGCACGGATGAAACAACGAAGAAGCGGCTTTGCTAGCTAAGATCCTCGAGCTGCTCGAATCTACTGCGTCCCGCATTGGTATACGCCGGGCTGTGACTTTGAGTAGACTGCTGAGGGTGAAATCTGGACCGCTTTAAGGCATAGAACGCCTGCGAGCCAATGAGGCTCAGGCTATAAAAAGCACAGTGAAAGCCATTCGAGGCTGACCTTAGATCACAGGAGGGAGACTGGTGCCCGCTGACAACGTGTACAATCTATGATAAGAGAGACATTGTGGAAGCTGAAGTACGCCGGCTTGACTATTATCATCCCAACTTGTCAGCAATGACAAGGGCAAGAGAGAACCATTCGTCATATTCGAACTGGAATAAGGGAAGAGACAGTATTCCGACGCTGACAGATGCTGCGTGCGTACGATCTCAGATCAAGTCGGCATTCCAGCACTGTATCGAAATGTGTCTTGGAACGAATTTCAAAACTGATTTTGACGAACTGGCAGGACAAGATAGATTAGTGACGTCGAGAATATCCTCGTGAGTTGATCAGCATGTTACAATGTGCAGACTGCTTGCTGACACAAAGCCTTTAGATATAGTATCAGAGTAAACGATCGTCCTGATGAGGGTGGTTTGGCTACTCTTTCGAGCCGCGCATACCGTACTTGATTCGAGAGCCTTCACACGAGACTTGCATGTGGCTTTCGCGTGACTCAGGAAGTCTATGCAGACACGTTCTGCTTGTAGTCGAAGCGTGCTTGCTTTTCGCGGCTACAGGCGGTGGCATTTGGCACGATGACAACGGATATCGGAATGGGTTGCGCCTCGCCTATTTGGCGCGCACAATACCCGTCTAGCAGATTTCGTTGCACGCATCTTGTGGAGGATGACATGCTTATAAGATCGGCTCCGTATTGTGCGACGTGAGAGAATCCCTTTGTAGACAGCGATTTCGTCCTACCCCTCAAGGTTCAGCCTAAGGTTAAGAATACGGCGCTCCATATCATCAACAGCATCCTCCATAATGTTTCGTGCCTATAGTCCGCCGTGAAACGCCAAAGATATTGGCCGTTGGAGCTAGCGCCCAGAATCAACTCTAATAGTGAGCAATGAAGGAATGCGCGCAGATCGGGCCTTGCCCTAGCTTGTATCAGAACCACGGTCAGAGCCACATTGTGTCTGATTGCACCGGTTGTTTGAAATTATCGCATCGCTCGTTGTTTATCACTGCTGTGGTTCGTGCTTCACGGGGATATGACATTAGCTGGAGGCTTCGGATCGGGCGAACACGAGCCTGTGATGTACAGGCCTGAGATCTTGGACAGTGGGAAACTTTGCTGTAGTAAGAATAAGCTGAACACATGGTCTATGTATCGTTGCGACACGCATGCGTATAGAAAATGTCGGTCCCAAAATTGTCCGCCAAAAGACCCGTGGCTCGAATGCATCATGTCAATCAGATATTGAACCGAGCCACGAGCTGTAGCAAAGCCCCTATACTGCCAAGGGGACGGCTTTCTCTGAGAATGCAGCTCGGTCTGCTTGATCCTGAGCATCTGTAGCTTTCCAGTTCTGTACAATTTCTGCTGCACGGCCGGCGCTGCGTGGCTCGAAGGCCATCTCGAAAGGGTCCGGCTTGATGATCAGGAGCGAGTTCGACTTGTCCAAAGGTGGCGTAATGGGCTGCCCGTTCTTATCCAGTTTCTTGCCCAGGTTGAAGCCCCACAAGAGACCGCCACACGCCACTACTGTCTCGTCTCTTGTCACGGACTGTCCGAGGCAAGCTCTTTGACCCCAACCAAACGATGTCATGCCCATGATCGTAGGGAACTGAGTCAAGGGCTCTTGGAAAGTGGGCCAACCGGCCTCAAGCCAGCGCTCTGGACGAAAGTTCTCCGGATCTGGATACTTGGCTGGGTTGCGCATGAATGCACTAAAAGATTGTGTTAGCAAGAGCGACAACAGCATAGCGAAAAGTACACTTACATGTCGAGAGGCAGAATCCGAGATCCTTTAGGTATCATGTAGCCCTCGTAGAAACCGTCAGCCTCCGCTTCGTGTGCAACTCCTGTAGGAACGTTCGGCTTCCATCGCATAGTCTCCTTGATGCATGCGCGTAGGATTGGCAAGTTGGGCATGTCGGTGAGCTCAGGCATGCGACCACAGCATGCTTCGTCGATCTCTGCCTGGCATTTCTTCTGCCAATCTGGATGATGTACCATAGCCAGTAGGAAGTAGTAGAGTGGACCAGCCACGGTGAATACTCCCACGAGCGCCATCATGCCCAACGCGGAGGATGCTTCGTAGTCGCCTGATAGCCCGCCAGTCCTGGTGCCTTCGAGGTAAGTGCTTGTCCAGGAAGTTCGAGCTTGTCCTTTAGCTCTGGCATTTCGCACTTGTTGAAGGCGATCCATCCACCATGCTTGCTGTGTATCATGACGCTTCCTCTCGGCGATTTTCCAAGGGTTGATCGGCTCTGGCAGATAGTCCCAAAGTGGAGTGATGACATTGGTGATGGGACCAGCAGGTGACATCTGTGTAAGCAGACCCCAAGCACTCGGTGTCATGTATTCGCTGTGGCTAGGGTCGTCCCAAGTGAGGTGACACATAACCTTGGAAGCCATGTCTTCCAGGGAGAAAGCGAAGTCGTCTGGGTTCTCGAGAAGACGCATGAGCCATCGCTTGGTCTCGTGGTACATCACGCCATAGTAACGAGCGTTAGTGGCCTCGGTAAGGTATGCATGAGCAAACTTCCGCTGACGCGCCCAGTATTCTGTCTGATAATCAGCAAATGCCATAGCACGTGTTGACGCCAAACATACGGTTCTTGCCCATCAGAGGGAGATACTCCATAGTTCCAGTGGAGCTCTTGGAGTCGAACAGCGACTTCATCTCCGGGCGGTCGGAGAATATTCTGGCTTGCTTTACCAGAATGTCTTCGGCCACCTTCTCGTCTGAAATGATGATAAAATTGGCACCCAACATCTTTGTGCGGTATATAGGGCCATATATGTTAGCCCATTCGTGGAACTTGGTCCACATCTTCTCGATGGGGATATCGTGAATTCTGCCCACCTATCGATGTCCATGATTAGCAGCAAGCCTCACGGGGAATGTTAAATGTGTAGACATACCCATGGTATGAGAGTCGGCCCTGGAGGTTCAGTAGACTTATTCTTCCACGCATGAGTCGACCGGGCAGCATTCAGCAAAGTGAGGAGACCAAAGCCCAGGAGCGCAATAACAGCAACTATAAGCGTAAGAGTCTGCATTATGGGCAGCAGGCAATGCGCCAACCAAGCTCGCTCCGTTGAAAAGGGCTACAGCGGCCAGGGAGTCGTACTCAAGAAACGAACAAAAAAAGGTCTGATTTGACAGTGAAACAGGTCGAAAGGGACGATCAAGACTCAAAAAATGTCGCCGAGGTACTTCGCAAGTACTTCAAGGTCAAATGGACCGCGCTTGCATGCGAGCGGAGGCAAGTAGCGAAGGCAAGTCTTGGTCACCAGGCTGTCACCGTCTAACAACGGGGCTGTGGCGGTCCTGCAAATGCTAGTGCATGATGCCGCAACCTTCTGGGGTCATTCGCATGAACATGCGCTGCCGTGCGGTGCCCGTAGAGAGATCCACTATGAGATCGATCCGGGATCGTTCAGTGTGGATCCCACACTCATTCCCAAGATTTGTGCAGCAGATGGCCGTTCGTCGCGAGCTTGTTTTGCTTTGTGATCATATGAGATTCATCTCCTGCAGCCCGGACCTGGCGACGGACACGTTGGAGACCCGGTACGCAGATCCAAAATGGACGTTATGCTGCAGATCAGAACCCCCAGAGAATAGCGATAGCTCAGACATGCAGCCTACCGCACTGCCGGTTAGTATGGTTACAGATGCGTCGCCCACAGCGGGCAGAAAATTCCATCTGAGAGCCAGTGTGTTATACAGTGTTGTCTATCTGCAACACGAATACCGCCGCATGAAGTCGGAGGAAGAATCGTGGTTGAAGCAGGATTCCCAGGTATGCGAAAGCCTATCTGTAGCGGCTGAAGACGGGAGCAACCTAAGAGTGAGCATTCGATATCGAGCACAGGGCGTCGCAAGATACACTGACAGGATCGACAGTGCGATCCACAAAAGTGCTTGCACTCTCCCGTTGCTTCTAACACCTTGCAACGGCGACGGCAGACTGCGAAACTTGGATAATCAAACGCGCTATGCAATGCGCGTTGGCTAAGTCCTGTTTCGTCGCAATCCGTGCTCGCAGAGAGGATATACAGCTTTGCAAAATTGCCGGGTGTTGTGCCGGACTGTCAGAGGATCTTGCGACCACTTGTGCAGTTTCGTCTTGGTCTTGCAGCATAGTGTTCACAGCGCTCCAAGATGCTACAGACCATCGTAGGCTGCACTGCAGCGGCAGCTGAGGTGGCTGTGCGATGCATATACAGCTCCCTCAGCTCGAGGCTCTCGGCAAGGTGGTGACCTGCAAGTCATCGCTTTGCAGTACCAACGCGCAGAGATCTCCGGCTAGGAAACCCATTCCCGACAGACTGGTATGGGAAAGAACTTAGTTCTGGCCAGGAGGAATTGAAACTCCCAGGGACAGCTCGGCACGGAGCACGTTTCGCTGTCGTGTTTGGAACTTTCTGTGATACCATCAAGCAACACATGAAAACCTGCAGTATGTGTTACTATTGCGATATCGCGGTCCTTCCGGAGCGTCTCCTGCGAACTCCGTCGTCCATGACGGCCTGACTTGAGGTGCCTATAGCCGAGCTGCTGGATCTATGCATGGTCGTTGGTTTGGGAGGTGGTGGAGCCATATGGTCACTGAGTACGATCCGTGGTCTCACAGCGGCGGTGGCTGTTGAGTGCGAGCTTGGGCTTGACGCTTGAGGAGTGTTGAGGTCATCAACCGCTCGAAGTGATGTTGGTGATGGTGAGAACAAGGTTAAAAGAATGCCTGTTTGTACAGTAGCGTGGCTTCGGCCCCACCGGCAGCGAGATCTGGCGATGGTTCCTGCGCGTTCGCGGTGTCCCATGAGCCCACTCCTATTCCTGGTTCTCTTAGCAATTTGCATCCATCATATTGCAGTAGCGACGGCATTCGGCTTGCTCGGTGCCTCTCACGCTCCCGAGGGCGTGGGTAGAGTGTCCCGGGCGCCGCAACACACTAACTTACTGAACGTTGCCGACAGGAGCACTACTATTCTCCGAAGGCCCTTGGGTCTAGTCTTGTGCTCATCGGTGGTTGTCGAGCCGATCTGCGAGCAGCGTAATGTCTTTATGGGAACGGTCTGCACTGCAGACACCAATTGTTCTCCACTGTAGCTCTCTGCTTTGCCAAACGCGACATCCCTCCCACCCACTCAATCGCACTACACCAAAACGATATGGCAGTCGATGGCGTGGATCCTAAGCCACTGGGCTCATACCCTCCAAGCGGCATAGATGTGCTTGTCGTCGGTACTGGATTGGCTGGATTGACTGCAGCCGTCGAGTGTATTAGGAAAGGCCATCAAGTACGCGTTCTTGAACGATATGCGACAATCAACACCCAAGGAGACATGTACTTTATGGGTCTAAGTGCCACTCGGTTTTTCAAGCATTGGCCTGAGATGAAGGCAGAGTACGACTCCATTGGACTTCACAATGCCTGGATCGAGACCTTCAAGCACAGCGGCGAGCAGATGGTACCTCCTCTTTCTGTTGCAGAACGTCTACGAGATGCTGGTCTGGACCCAAACACGCCTCCCGGTACTTTCCAGATGCGACCTTTGATCTATCAGATGTTCGTTAGGCAAGTCGAGAAGCTGGGCGTTGACATTGAGTTTAACCGACGAGTGGTGGACTACTTTGAGGACGAAGCGACTGGTAAAGGCGGCTGTATTACCGACGATGGCAAGCATTACGAGGCAGATGTCGTGATCGCCGCCGATGGAGTTGGTTCAAAGTCGCAGAAGCTCGTGGGTGGACAGGTTCGTGCTAGATCGTCAGGCCGCGCAATGTGGCGAGCTGCATTTCCAATCGAGCATCTCGACAAAGATCCAGAAGTGAAGGAGTTCTTCAAGATGGTGGGACCTAATGGCGACAACCCAGTCGTGCGAACATTCCTTGGTCCTGGTACCTATGCTCTCACCTTAACACGCGCCGAGACACAAATCTGGATCATGAACCACAATGCCACCAAGTCATCAGCCGAAAACTGGAACAACAAGATCGAGTCTCAAGAAGTCCTCGATCAAATGGACGAAGGGGTTGGCTCAAAGCCATGGGCACCAATTTTCAAGAAACTCGTCAAGACCACACCACCAAACACAATCGTCAACTTCGAGCTCCTGTGGCGCGACCCTCAGCCAAGCTGGACCTCACCCAACGCTCGCGTGATCCAGATCGGCGACGCAGCACACTCCTACCTCCCAGCATCAAGCAACGGCGCCACTCAAGCCATCGAGGACGCCGTATCCCTAGCATCCTGCCTCCAGATCGCGGGCAAGGACAACGTCGCCGAAGCCGTACGCTCGCACATTCGTTTCAGATTCATCCGAACCTCGTGCGCACAGAAGCTGGGTTTCTCCAACGCGGAGCTCCTTCAAGAGACCGACTGGGACAAGGTGAAGCTTGATCCTCGTCGTGCTCAGCCCAAGCTTCCAAAGTGGGTGTGGTGCCACGATCCCGAGAAGTACACCTACGAGAACTACCACAAGAATGTCGAGAACATGAAGGCGGGTATCAAGTTCGATGAGTCCGACGTGCCACCGAACTTCCCACCTGGATACAAGTACGAGCCTTGGACGATTGACTGGATCATGGACTGTATGTACAAAGGCGTGCCAGTAGATCTCGGCCCAGGTCAATGGGAGTAAGCAGTACTAAGTAAGTAGGTTTTGCGCGGTGTAGCGAACGGTGGACTGGTGTGGTGGGTGTGGACTGGGGGCAAGCATTCGTGCACATCCAATAATTAGGGTTGTGTGTGGTGTTCAAGCAGTATGGCGATTATGAGAACAGCTTAGCAGACAGTTCAAACCATGACATTGTCATTAAACATGATCGATCGATCATTCATTGCTTGGCCATTGTGTGTGTGTGGGTGATGCACCTACGGTAGAACAACAACAACAGTCCAACCAAGCACGAATGCACTCCATCCGTCCCCGTCCAAAGCAGAGAAGAAGCTCTCTCTCTGCGTGACCCACCCATACGAAAATCCCATGATACCAATTCCAGCCACCAACGCCTCGCCATGAGCATACATACCCTCTAAAAACATCAACATAGGCATGACTCGCGCATCATACTGTGAACAAAGAGTTGTCACGAACTCTTGTGCGCCCGGACGCCCTGGGTGCCAACGCTGCCAACCCGGCCACTGGTCTTGCGTACGCTCGTTTTGCCCTCGGTGCTGCGACGGACTGGCGACGATCGCTTGCCGACGCTAAGAGCACCCATGCCATTTCCGCTTTTCGCGCTTGGGGTCCGCGGTGGTCGAGTCGGGCTCGCCATGCGATCGTTGTTGACTGGCACCTCCATTTCGTCTACTGTCTCTGGTCGATTCTCCGAGTCGCTTCCATCCGTGGGCACGTCCCACTTTGTGGTGGTGGTAGTGGTGGTGGTGCAAGAGACTGCCCTCCTCTTGCCACTGCGGCTCACCGGAGACTGGCTTGCCTTGCGCCCAAGCATCCGCAGAGCGCGCTCCTCGTCGCTCTCTGTTCGCTGCGCACTCACAACTTCAGCCTCGACTTTGGCCGCGAAAGGCTGGTTCTCAGTCATGATTCTCCGACCTCCAAAGACTTTGTTCGTCTTTCTGGGTTGGCCGGGAGTTGGTGCAGGCAAATTTTCATCAGCGACTCCCAAGCTGCCTTTCATGTCCTCAGAGTAAGAATTCGATGTGGGCGCTCCTTCGTTGTTGGTAATTTCACCCAGTGCTCGCCGAGGACTGACAGCGTGGCGGTCGCCATTCGGTGGGGTGAAAGTTTGGCCATTGCTGGCCAGTCGCCGACTGCTGGACTGTTGCAACCTAGTTGGTGTTGCGGGCTGCATCGTGGCCATGATCTTCTCTCGCATAGTGTCCTCGAACCACCACTCTCGGAAAGTGCCCTGGTTCAAGTGCAGCCAGTGCTGCTGAGGTCCCACGACCATTCCTGGTCTCATGAAACGCATGAAAGCGATCACTTCGTTTGCTGTGAAGCCGTATCGGTAGATGAGGTAAGCACCAATGAGGCATCCAGTGCGGCCTAGACCGGCCTTGCAGTGTACTGCAATCCCCTTGTGCTTGTCGTTGATTGTCGAGTGCGCCAGGTTCACAAACTTCTTGACGAGGTTGAGGGGTGGACAAGTGCCGTCATCGAAGATCATGTCCAAGTGTTTGATGCCCAGCGCAGTGAAGTAGGTGGGCGAGTAAAGCTCCGAGTTGAGTCGCACTACCAGGCCGATATTGCGTTCGGCGAAGTGCACAAGAACGTTCTTGAACGGTGTGGGGAGGCTCTTGTCGCGCTGCACGGCCGAGATCGACCTTGGGAGCTGGGCATATGCTGGATCACTTGGCGGGATGATGTGCGTGGGCTGGTGTTGCGGCGACGCGAACGCCAGAAAGTCTGGTGATACCCAGTTGAAATCCCCCATATCCACGCGCTCATACTTCTCGTACTCTTCCAAGCTGAACTCCTTAAGTCCTACCAAACCCTCCTCTTTCGCCTTCCATACACCGTAGACAACATCCTGGATGGTCAGAGAATAGTCTGCTTGACTGTAACCAGCGTCGCGGAAAGGCATGCAGGGTGGATCCATCTGTGCGATTGGCGCAAGTGCAAGATGCGGTGGCCAGTTCTGGATGAGAACCATATAAGTGGCAAGGATGCAAGCAGCATTGGCTCGGCCTGAGAGGCGTCAGTATTGCGCAACAGGGTAGAAACCCATCGTAGGACCCACTCCTGGAGTCCGCGCTGCTCCAAAACACTACTGCCCTATTCTCGTTGTCCGGATGACCAAGCACTTCGTGAAGTTGTACTGCGAACCTGTACAGGTGGCCGATGTGCAGCGGACCAAAGTCGGCGTGGAAAGCGTTGTAGAGCAGGCTGCGGTCGATGGAGAAGTAGAAGGGTGGTGCCGATGGGGTCGTCTGGACACCCTGTGGTCCGGCTTGCGCTCGTGATGATCGCTTATTCGGCGAGCGGCTGCTCTGCTTCGCTGGATACGGGAACGGCGTGTTCTCGTCCGGGGCGTGCGTGTAAGAGGCGAGGTACAGACGGTCTGTGTAGTGTAAGATATACATAGTAGAGATGTTCGTATGAGCGGCACGATGCACCGAAGCAATGGCTGCGCTATCGCTGCGAAGCATCAACCAACATATGTCAACATACCTTGAATGTACTCAATCACCTGCCCGAAGCTGGTCACGGAAGGCACCTCCGCCTGAGTGGAGCGGGCATGATGAGGCATGTCAGCCTCTGGTAGTGCCTTCCTTGGTTAATGTAATGCTCGATATGTAGCTGCTATAGTCCAGTGCAATGCGTGCAATGCGTGCAATGGATAGATGGGCCTCCAAGTCGTCGCGTGCCGCTGTTGATAAGGATGCTGCTGTTGAAATGAGGCGGGATGACAGTCCAGTCCGGACAACCAAATGCTGTTCGAACACAACACGATGCTACAGTGGCAAGTGCATGTAAACTATGAGGTATTCCGACAATGATAGCGGAGAAGATGCCTTCAGATTTGTTGTTGGTCGCTGTTGTTTTGCCGCTGCCGATCCTGTCCTAGGCTCAACCTGTCGTCAGGGTAAACAAGAGCAGAGCACAGGCTTCACGCTAGAGCTAATCACGAAATCACGAGACAGCGCAACTCACTTTTCTCGACTTCCAACCCTTCCAGCTTTCTTATCGTGCAACATTCCAGAGCACGGATCATGCTCATCAAGCGCGGCAAAGCTGAGGGATGGCTTCATCTCGACATCGACGGCGTTAAGACATGGGCCACAGCCAGCGGCATCCACTTCACAAATGCATCACCCAAGCTCATACCTGGCAGAGGCATCGGCCTGGTCGCCGACCGTCATCTGGAGTGTGCAAATTCTGGCAAACCACTGGAAATCCTCAACATTTCCAAGGAACTCGTACTGTCAGTCGAAGCAGTGAAAACGCAGGCGCACTTCGACAAGGACTTTCGAGAAGTCCTGGAAAGCCTTGCAGACTTTGGACAAACTCCACGAGGGGCAATACTTACCTTCCTGCTCTTCAATGCGTCCATATCCTGTCCATATCTCTCCGATCGCGTCGGTGTGCACACGCCGTTCACAGAGTAAGTGACGGATCCTTCTGCCAGTCACCAGTGGACTTGCGGATAGCGCACTTCACTTTTCGTACGTTTCACTAGACTTACCTGAGTTGACACAGGTACGTATGGAGGGTAGTAAGTATGAAGTCAAAGCCCAGAGACGTGGGCGATTACTGGAGACATGCACTGCACCATGCGCTTGACTCTACTTCTTCATTACTTCTGAGGCATGGCCACGGGTTGTTTGAAGTACAGCTAACCTTTCTCTTTCGCAGCTACGTAAAGACATTGCCATGTGAGCTATTGCCAACATTCTGGGCCCAACCGGAATTGCAGCTACTTGTCGGCACATCTTTGGCCCCAGCAGTAGCATCCAAGTTAAAGAGCCTTGAGCGAGAATATGACCAACTCTGCGCGTCGGCGGCCAAGACTCGCTGGTATAGACTTGTCCAGGAACACATTGATCTAGACGATTGGATGCAAGTGGATGCCATGTTCAGATCGAGAGCGCTCGACTTCTATGGTTCTTGCATGATACCTGGGATGGACCTCGCGAGTCACGGTGCAGGCGATAGAACGAACGCTTTCTACGATCGAGCAGATGGGTGAGATCGACGCTCTCGTAACACCGAGCGGGACTGCACTAACAAAATCGGCTCTCGCAGCAAATACTACCTGTGGCTGCTGGAGAACAAGCAGCTTCCGTTGGGTCAGGAGGTAAATATAACCTACGGTGACGAGAAAGGTGCCTGTGAGATGCTGTTCTCCTACGGATTCCTCGAAGAAGAGATGGAAACCGCAGAGACCCTTTTTCTTAGCCTGAGTATCCCGGACGACGATGTGGCGAAAGCTGCAAAGATGAAGGTGTGTGTTATGCCTGTTCTCGACCTGAACAGCCCGTGCAGCGCACGAGTGAGTGCCTTTGAATGAAGCTCGAAAGGAGCCGCCCTATTATGCTTCGCCGGATGGAAGCCAGCCAAGCTACTACGTTGGCTTCGTCTCGAACAAGAGACGGTCGAGCCGTCGTGAAGGCGGTCGTCTCTCCCGTCCACAGCCCTCGAAGCCTCTTCGTATACTTGCAAGTTTTGCTCTGCTAACTTGAAGATGCAGTTTGCTGGTTGCGCTCCCGGATTCAAGATTATCGATCTTTCTAGCAGCGATGAGCCAGAAGGTCTGGGTGGGATCGATGGAGCTAACTCCAGACGATCCAACAGCAGAGAATCGCCTAGAGGGGCAATCGATTGGCAGGGCGACTTTATCTGGCTTCTCTGTGTGAGCCAAGACGATGGGCTGCGCTTTGAGCTTGCAAGGACTATCACTGGGGAGGAAGAATTGCGAGCAGTCTACCACGATCATGAGCTGACCGGAGCTGACGATCTGCACCGTGTGCTGGCTGAGAGTGAATTGTGGCCAGTATATAGACTTCGTGCGATCGTGATCTTGCAACAGCGAACATTTGATCAGCTGCAGGTCTTATACAGCACTCAGGAAAATATCGAAGCTGCGCTGCATGGTGAGGCAACCGACGTCAGGGAAACTCCATACCAACAGGCCATGAAACTCAGGCGGCTTGAGTTCGAGCTCCTGGAGAAGGCATACGAGGATTTCGAACGACAGGTGAGTGCGGTTGAACGACCCTACTGCTCGGAGCTGGTCATGTCCATGATGTGAATCAAGCTGCGCGGTGCGTGGATGCCATGCGCAAGGATGGTCATGTTACCGATGGCCCGGGGGTGAACGCTGGACCTTGATGGTACATTTCGGGCTGACCTTTCGTATCCAGAAGGTCGAACTCGCCGAATCTGCTGTCGTCCGGCGATACCTGACCTCGATGACTACGGGCCAGTCTGTGCAAGATGATGACTTTTCGTGACCATTGCTGCGAGGCAAACTCCCGCGGAAATCTGCTCAACCCGGCCGTCGAGCTTCCCACGAGGTTCTGCGATGCTGTTTAAGAGCAACTACTGACCACATCGAGATCTCTGATTGAATGGCTGCGCGTGCGCACACCCCGCAACGGGACCACACTAACCTAACAAAGCCAATATATTGATCGAAACCCGCAACCCGGATGCACTACCGGTCGGTCGATCATGAAGTGCAAGCAGCTGCTGCGCCAGACAGGATGGCTTTCCCATCCGAGATTTGCACAACCTCCCTGCTGCACATCCATGCCGGGTTCAAGTACGAGAGCTGTCTGTCCCGCGCTGGCTTGAAGCACACTTGTGTGTGCCACGAAGTCACGCTGCACTGCTCACAGAAGCTATTCAGTCCGTGTAGACGAGTCAGAGGCTTTTCACCACAAGGGTACCTACCGTTTGGCCAGCAGCTGCCCCACCAACACTTTAGCTTTTGGGTGACGACCGCCCAGGCTCCCCCAGATTATCTCAGCCCTCACCTGGCGACCGTCTTTATATGCAGAAGACTGGTGTCGTTGTGCCTGTCGCGGTGCTCCATACCACCGCTGGTCCCCACCGCGCGCAGGAACACACGCGTGCACTCATTGGACTCTGCGGCCCCGAGCAGAGTTGTCATGCTGCCGCTCACGCGAGCACCAAGCGACCGGAACTTTCGGTGGACGGGAGAGTTTGGAACAGGTGATTGGTGCTTGGACCAGACGAGCAGCCAGCTCTCCAGGTCAGGTCAACGTCGACAAACTCTAAGCCGAGGTCGGCGAATCATCGGAGCGGAATCTGCAGCTAGAGCCTTCGCAGCAGGGTTTCCACTGCAGTCGTGTGGGGTCGCGCCGCCAAAGCAATCCTTAGTGCAGGCAGCTCCCCCGGATTCTTCCTGTCGGCATCGTCGTGCGCTCGTGGCCCTGGTCAAGCCTTCCTCCATTGAAGAAACAAGAAACATCGACCGCACAGACTTCAATAGACTCAATCTCGAACAGCGTGGTCGCATGACGACTCAAGAACCACGATCCCCACTTCTTCCCCAGACCTCCTGTGCTTGTTTTTGTGCTGCTTATACTCACGCCAGCACGCTGTGCTCCGTCCTCCCATCATGCCTGGCATTCTTCCGATGAAGGTCATCAAGGTGGGTGTGAATGCGCAGACGAGGATTGCGCAGGCTTGTGACAGGTGCGTGCGTGACGAGACGGAACGGTCTTCCTACCAAGCCTAATGCTCCTCCAGGTGTCGGAGTAAGAAGATACGCTGTGATGGCATCCGACCATGCTGCTCCCAATGTTCCAATGTCGGCTTCGAATGCAAGACAAGCGATAAGCTCAGCAGGCGAGCGTTTCCTAGAGGATATACCGAGTCATTGGAGGAACGAGTACGCAGTTTGGAGTCGGAGGTTCGAGAGTTGAAAGAGCTGCTCGACGAGAAGGACGAGAAGATTGACGTTCTTTCCCGCATACATTCTCAGTCGTCGCACCCAATACAACTACCATCACCTCGAAGGCCATCGACCGTCTCAATCGAATCGACGGAACGCAAGACGGAATCGCAGCCGAAGGATGATATCTTCAAAGTACAGCAATCCCCATATCTGCTCGACGAGGAGGGTTCCGATTCGTACTTCGCTGGTACCTCATCCGGCCGTACCTTTATAGAAGCGTTTAAACATCGCGTACAGGAGACCGGGCGGTCGACAGCAGACATAGATACTGCATCATTGCTTGCGAGTAGCCACAGACGGATGTCCGTCACACCGGGCGCGGTCACCCCGAGATCGCCTATCGTCTTCACAGCACCGCCCCGCTTGGTGTCTGATCAACTGGTCAATATATTCTTTCAGGAATGGGCGCCACTATTTCCTGTCCTCCACAAACCCACGTTTTTGACCTTGTATGCCCGCTACGTCGAGGACCATGAAGCTGTTACCGACAAAGCCGAGATCGCTCAGTTGAACCTGGTATTCGGTATCGCGGCTCTGTCCAGTGGCACAAGATGCTCGGCAGAGCTAGACAGCTTCGAGAGCCAATGGAAAGCTGCTGTTGACACCATTATCACGGAGAAATCGATGTCCACTCTTCAGGTTTTGGTGCTGGCACAAATATACTGCCTCGTGCGTGGCGATCTCACCAGGCTGCAGACCTATAAGGGTCTCTCGACTTCCCTGTCTGCGAGACTTGGCCTTCATCAATCACAGAAGCGATTCGCCCTCGGTACACTCACCGCTGAGACAAGGAAGAAGGTTTTCTGGACCTTCTACACCGTCGACAGTTTCAGCGCCGTGGTTCTGGGTCTGCCCAAACATATCAAAGACGACGATATTTATTGCGAGCTACCCGTCGACGCCGACGATGAGTATGTGACAGAGCGAGGGTTTCAGCCCACCTTGCCTGGCGAGTCAACAAAATTGTCGAGCGCACTGGCTCTCTTCCGGCTATCCCAGGTATTGTCAAAAGTCCTGGAGGACGTCTTCCCAGCGAAGAGTACCTACGAACTGTCCTTGAAAAAGCTCAGTGAGCTTTCAGATGAGCTGGACGCCTGGAGCAAATCCCTAGCGCCTCACCTACGTTTGCAGTTCGCTCAGGTATGCATACTCGGCCACCTCCCAATCGTGCCTGAACAGATTTATGCTAATATGCTACAGGACAAACCAAGCACCGGTACCATCAGCAGTCGATCGCCGCTACTGTCCTTGACATACCACTACGTCCGTGCATTAATTCACCGACCAGCGATATGTGCATCCCTCGGGGCCCGCTCTTCATCGTCGATGATGGCCATGGCAAGCTCATGTAAACACATGATCCAGATTGTTGAACTCCTGGATGAGAGAAGTCTCAGCTTCTCGTTCTGTCTCAATCGCGACGAAGTCCTCGTGCTGGCTGGATTCGGGTTGCTCTTCCAAGGCCTCGGTCTGGAGTCCGGCTCCAAGATCTTAAAGGATAACAGCAAAATGATTAATGCAGTGACGACTATCTTGAAGAAGACCGAAGCACCATGTGCAGCAGAGTTTGAGCGTGTCGCCAAGTCATTCATCCCAGTTCAGACAAGCCCTCCGGTATCAGCGAAGGCGAGGATTCCGCCGGTCTCAAGACATAACTCTGAAGGCTCTCAATCGATGGCAAGCATACAGTCCTCGACCAAGAAGCAGCTTAAAGCAATTGCGTCACGATTGACAGCAGCTGCTAATGGCAAGACCCCAAAGCTAGACGTCTCAGACGCAGGTCGAAGGCAGACGGTACCCAACATCAGCTTGCACCCGTACAGCATGCATGCGCAGAGTCAACCTTCTCTGCAGCCATCATCTTCAACGACGTACGACCCATCATCTGTCTCTCGGTCAGAGCCGGCTCGGAGCCCTGTCAACATGCACTCGCGGCCTCGCTCCACGTCTACCGCCCGGCCTTCGGCGCAAAATCGGCCTAAAGCGAAGCCGGCAACGAAGAAGCTTCCTAATCTTGACTATCTGTCTTTTGGCAACGAGCGCGAACCACAAGCAGCCGCTACGAGTCGCACTACCCAGCCCATCAAGACTGAGCCAGGACCAACGGACTGGGAGAAGCTTTTGGGTTCACTGGACAACGGCGAAACGAACATATATGACGCATGTTACGGCGGGCCTGCCGTAGATGCGCTTCTGGATGCACCATCTCTCGGCCTCCACAATAACCACTCAACGCCGGTACTCACTGATGGGTCCCTTGTCTGGAGTGCCGATTTGTGGACCTCATGTCAGACTGAAACCAACGCGAGTTCCTCGCCTGGCTTGACACCGAGTGCTGGACATGCGGCCAGCGTCCTCTCTTTCACGACTGACGACGGACTGAGCAGCACGGAGGAGTTCAACGCGGAGTGGGCGAGTGCAAGCAGCGTACAAAGTGAGACCTATAGGGGCATTGTATTGCCTCACAGCGACGACACAGCTTTTAGCAGCACCTGGTAATCTGGATTGACCAACATTTAATGAGCGCTCTGGGCGAGAATCTTTCAAAAGATTGCTTCGCTTTATACCACGATCGCATTGAGGTCTTGGAATTGGAATTATATTTTGCCTGCAACGTAGCGGGTTGTATATCACGTTACGAGAAGTCTTGGATTCAAGCAATTGCAAGATCGGTATCATCTTTTGCCAGCAGTATCGTATCAGCCATGGCACGACGACTTTGCGCAAAGTGTACCTTCTTCTCGGAGGTCGTGATCTGAGAGAAGATCTAGACCTCGAAGCTGGCTGGCGCGACGCCCGATCGTGCACTTGACACTGGTGTCACGCCATATTGTAGTGGTCTGGCGAAGAGTGTGCCGCGAAGAAGTGCTCGGCCAACCTGGAGACAATCGGGCATGCTTTGTCGCGCATTCCACCGTCCATCACGTGGACTCCTTTCAGGCGTGTATATCATGCTTTCAGCAGGTGCGATGACGTACCGTAGCTTGCTCCTTTGTGATTGTGACCCCACCATCCCGCCATGTCACAAGCCAACCCTTCGCGTGTCCACAAAAGACATACTCTGCGTCACATATTGACAAGACGTTCCTAAGCAAAGCACTTCGGACCACTACTCACGATTCTGACCAACAAACCTTCATCCGCGATCTCCGATCCCTAAACCATCCACCATGTCTGACAAGGAAACCTCCACTCTCCAATCTTACATTGACGTGGGCATCCTCTTTCGAACGCTATAAGGCGGAGAACCCTGTCGCTGACTCTCTATGCAGCAAGCCAGCGGGGCCGCTCAGAGCGTCCTCGGATCCATCACCGGTTCCCAGCCCGATAAGAGGCAGGGCGAGGGTACGTAGATTTGCCTAGCATAAGAAGCCTCCCCAAAACCGCTTGTAACAGCTTGACAGAGAAGCAAAACATCGGCCAAGCTAGAAAAGATGCCTCCGACGCTGGCACAACCATCGGCGGCGTCTCTGTCTCAAGCTCAGGTGTTGCCGCAAACGACCCAGACAGGCAAGCTGGCAGCTGGAACCAGACAATCGGCAGCGGCAAGGAGTTCGTCGGCGGCGCTCTCGGCTTGGACGGTCTGAAGAGAGAAGGTCAGCAGCAGAACGCCGAGGGCAAGGGTCAAGAGAGCAAGGGACAGCTCCACGATCTGGGCTCTGGCGTTGCGGACCGCGTCCAAGGTACTGTTGGTGGAGCCGTTGCAGGCGTGACTGGTAAGTGTCGACTTCGTCTGCATGCTGTGCATGGTGTGTATATTCGCTAACACAATATCCGTGGCAGGCAACCGCGCGGAGCAAGCCAGGTACCAGCAGCAGCACGACCAAGGCAAGACACTGCAGCGAGGTGTTGAGAGCGAGCTCAACAAGTAGACAAGAGCATAGGAGAGCTCGGTTGCCTGGAGAAGAACAGCAGTATGAAAACGGCAGTATGACACGGGATACGGACCATTGAGATTCAGCATTCTAGCAGAAGAGAGTGTGAGGTGTTTAGACATAGCTAATTGAACCTCTTTCCCGCGATGCCACCAGGCTTCACATTGTGGACGGTGGCTTGAATGATGTTTTCGACGATACTGAATTGCAGTCATGCCGCCAGTCTCTCGTTCGAGTCGCGGCGGCAGTGATGTACTGAGGCGCAGCATTGTTATCAACGTCTCGTGATCGTTCCATCCTCGGACGGCTTGTGTTCTCATGGCCGCGAGTCTCGCCAAAGGAGTGATGAATGTGCTGTGCTGCGGCCGTCGTGGCTTCCCTCGTGATGTTACATGGCAACGTATTCTCTGCCGCATGGAGACGTCGCCGCTGACGAAGGCCATTGCGGAGGCTCAGAGGCTAAGAAGCCGCTGGAAGACCACTCATGAGCAGTAATGATAGGCGTGTACCGCGCGTGCAGAAGACTTCTACCGGGGCTGTGTTACCTTGGCGCAACGGCTTCTAGCCAGGAAGCGCCGGTTGCCGCTAAGGGCAGTGCCTCAGATGATGGAAACAAAAGGACATGCGCCGCCGCCCCTCTGTGTCCTGGAGCAACAGCCCACGCCCTACTGGACAAACAACACAGCACTACAATCTTCACCACCGCTACTGGACAGTATCAACATATGGCAACCGTCGTCACGCAAATGTCGCCGGCCCCGTCGCCAACCTCACCCCAGAAACGCCGCTCTCCAAACCTCTCCATCGACCTCTCGGACGTGCCCCAGCTCTCGCAACCCTCGCCACCCTCCAATACCCTCCTCATCACCAACCTCGACGCGCCCGAAATCTTCACAGCCGCCAACCTCGAGAGCATAAAACAAGCAATCAACCAACATGCAAAGGTTCATACATTCTCGCCACTCAAGTCCATGCGGAGGGTAATCGTCAGCTTCTGGACAACCGAGGACGCAATAGCAATTCGGCAAGTCCTGGACGGCGAGACAGTTCTAGGGAGCCGGGTGCGGGTCTACTTCGGCCAGCCGACCAAGATCGAGCAGGGAGACCAGCATCTACCGCTCCCACAAAGCCAGAAGCTCTTCTTCATCTCGCCTCCGCCGAGCCCGCCTGTCGGATGGGAGATGCGCAACGAAGAGCCTCCGAACAAGGAAGTGCACGCAGATGACCTGGCAGATGCACTTGCGAAGCTACATGCCCGACCGGGAGCGGACGAGGCGTTGAAAGAGGATATGGAGGTGGATCGACCTGCCAGGCTGACCATTAACACGCGGCAACGATCTGGCACTGGTACAATTGTGTATGATCCGCAAGAGCATGGACACTCGCCTGATCTGCCGGCCATTGCTGTGGAAGATACAACTGAGTCTCCGCAATCGCTGAGTCCGATGGAGGGTGTGGAGAAGAAGTTTGTCCACACGGCGAGACCGCCGGTTGAGCTGATGGAGCGATGAGGTTGCGGCAGGATCGCATTTGTATAAATAACATTCGCACAACAGCATAGCGAAGGCGTTTACTACATTGAATGGGAAAGCGAGATATGGGATCATGAGCCCTGGCGTCCTCTCAAAGCATCGAAGCTCTAGGAAGCTCGGAAGTATTATCAGAATACAATTCTTGGGAACGCTCAAACAACCCGTCTCTTGTCTCCCAAGTCCCAATCATCTCGACACTCTTAAAATTGCCAACAGTGCCCCCCCCCCCCCCACACCATTCCATAGCCTCACGAGAAGTTCGTCCTAAGCGCAATCCGCATCGTTCAAGCCTCCACCCTCCATCCCGCCCTCTTCACCCCTACACCGCAACCGCCACAACCAAGAACGTAGCCCCCCTCGCGACGGATCCAAACCGTGTATAATCCAGCGCAGAAGCACTACTACTCGCAGCGCCGCTGGTGCCACCACTGCTCCCACCACCCGCATCACCAGAGCCAGAAAATCCAATCAGCGGTGAGGTCTTTGTCGCCGAGGCGCCGGAAGACGTGCTGCTCGAGCTCATGGATGTGGACATGGTGGTGGAGGACGGGAGAGGCCGAGACGTGTTCTCACCGCCCGGGTCTTGAGCCTACGGGTGAGAGGGAGTTTAGATTGAGGGGAACAAGTAGATGGAGGAGGAGGAGGATGTGGTGAGATACCTGGACTATGTAGCTTGTCGCGAAGAGGACACCGAGGAGGCGCGGGAGGGAGAGCATTTTTTGGTGGACTTCATGTGGCATAGAACGATAGACTCTTGGCCAATTGAAACACGGCGTCTCGAACGTGCCTTTTGTGAACCAATTTTGGTGATCATAGATGTGCTCTGCAGGAGCAGACTCCGTGAGCTGCGTAATGATGGAAAATCTGGCAGGAACGATCAACATGCGGCTGCAGCCCGAGCAGGTCCCATTTGTGATCACAAGCTGTCGAACTAGCCGAACAGCTTGAAATGCCAGCGAGTGCTCATCTGCTTGCATGTGTTTGCTGTATCACACCAAGGCTGTGCTTGCTCGCACTAATACGAAGTAGGAGCAGCACACTTTCCTCTTCATTACCATTAGCTTCTCCACACGTCGGAAGGATCTGCGCAAGATGGTACTCCAGCGCGCGCGACACGATGATTGATGTTCGAATGGGCTGCGCCAGCTCGACGGCGAATTGCCAGTCGTCAGAGTGGAGATTTTGGACAGCCGTGCTGGTGATCACGGCAGTAGACTTCATGTGCATCTCAGCCTGTCGCTGCTGCTGCTGCCTTTGGTTCTTCTGGAGCGTCAGAGACATCCTCAATCCGCTGCTGTGTCGTCGTCTTCTCCTTCGAAGCCCTTGCCTCCTGCATCAACCTCCACAGCCCCTTGACCATACTCTCCCTCTCAGCAGGCTCCGCCTCAGCACTGCCAGCCCAGCGGATCCTACATTCCTGATCGACCAGATAGACATAACCGACTTTGTCGTTCAACATCCCAATCGCCTCCTTCATCACATCACTCACGCCTCTCCGCACCATGAAGTATTTTGCCTGCTCTTCCTTCGTCTTCCCGGCCCTCAAATTGTACCGAAATATCTGCAGCAACCACCACTTCAAAAAGTTGTCCTCGTAGTTGATCTCCACTCTCTGCGCCAGATCCGCATTCGCCTTGATCGCCTCGTGCAGTGCCGGATTCTGCTCTTTAGAACAGAAAGTATCGACCTGCTGCTTCGCCCACATGCTCGACACAATGCTCACAGCCGAAACTTTGCCCTGCATTGCTTCGCACGTGTCCCTTCCCAGGCCCTTATACCCGTCACCTCTCCACAGATCTCGTGGCTGATCGTCCTTCCGTAATGTCTTTCCATAGAAGTTCGGAAACCATAAGCTCACGTCCCCTCTGAACAGCCTCTCATTGCTCTTGAACACTTTGCCCTTGTGGAAGCGAAGATTACTCCAGTCACGGAAGTAAGGCTTGGAAATCTGCTTCGTCATCTTGGACCTTCGCTCGAGGTGCTTGTCGTAGTTCACGAAGTCGTCTCGTCGTTGGCTTAACGTGCGTTCGTCGAGGCCCATGTTCTCGCCCGGTCGAGGAGGGTCAGGCATGCCGATGGGTCGGCTGAGGGGTTGCGGTTCGAACTCTTCATCGTCGTCGGATTTCTTGCGTTTGCGAAAGCCTGGTTGCGCGTCGGCATGGCGTTTGAAAGATAGTGGTGCACTGGTTGGAGTGGCCCGGGGAACTGGTGGAGGTGGTCGCTCCGGGAGTGAAGCGTAGCATCTTCGTGAGACTGCGTGCTGCAAAGTCGACTCCGGACAGGCGAGCGAGCGGAGCACACGCAGGCATAAAGGCGATGGAGGTTTCATGGTGGTGGTGTGCAGAAGCCAGACATAGGTCAAATGTCGGAAGTTGAAGATGGCCCGCGGACTTTGGCGGTGGCCTGAACATTCATGACCGACACTACCCGTGGAAGTGTAATGTACAGATCCGTGCTTTCCACAATTCTATAATAGTGTATAGCTAGCGAGGCCCCTCGTCACCCTTAGAGTAAGGCCGCAGAGCTCTAGTGGGCGGGTATGTGTTCGTCCAGTATACAGTCCAATGCAAGAATTTCGCAACCCCTGTATTCACGCTTTACCCTATCAGGCTATAACTTGTTTATTCTCAAGGTGTTGCTGTCCCTCTAACCTGTTAACCACCTTATCAACCACCTCTCTATATGGCTCGTAGGCGCGACTTTACTAAGTTCAAGAAGGGCCAGATATTGGCACTATACAAATACGCTCACTGGCCATTAAAGCGCATTGCGGACGCCCTCCAGATGATAGCCTGATATAGTAAAGCGTGAATACAGGGGTTGCAAGATTCTTGCATTGGACTATATGTAGCGAGAGGCAATTGTGCTAGAAAACGGCCGAGGTAGAGTGCTGCAGGGTCAGGTTGCGCTGAGAGTCGCCAATATGACCTGTAGCAAGTTAGCGATGCATTTACATTTGGTCCGCCGCGACATGGGTGAAGTCTACGCGATGCCGCAGAAAGTCATCTGCGGTTCCACCGAAGCTACGCACATATATGTAGCACTATCTCCAACGACTGCATTGTACGCTTCGGAAGCGCCAGCATTCACTTTGTACTGCGCACACTTTTGCTGTCAGTGCCGCGAAAGCTATGCCCAGATACTATCCACTCCTCAGTCAAAGGGTTGCGGTTGAAAGTTTGGTGTTTGGCATTCTCCTAGGACGCTGTACCAACCTCCATCTGCCAGTCCTCGAGCTCTGCCACAATCTCCGGCAGCATACCCTCGACGTCTTCTTCCCGCACATCGAGCGCGCCAGTGATCAGCCGCTTGTACTCGTGCTGCTTCTCGTCGATACCAGCATTTGACAGATTCTGCACTATCGTCTTGAAGAGGTCTTTGCGTTGCTGAACGAGGTCATGAAGCTCCTGGACAAGCTCCATTCTGTGCTCGAGAGAGTCCTCCTCGGTGCCAATCAGCGAGTCATCGGTCTGCATGCTCTCCTCTGCTTCTGCTTCTTCCTGAAGGATGAGTTCTTTCAGCACGGTGTCTTGTTCTTCGGCAGTGAGACCTTCGCACTCTTGCATTAGCTTCTCAAGCTCTGTCAGTAAAACATCGTCGCCGTCAAAGACTCCCGCGCCGACCTGCTCTTCCTCAGCGCGGAGCTCTTCTGCCTGTCGCTTGAGGAGCTCTATCTCTTGCCGGCGTGCAGCAGCAACGCGTTCGGCTTCAACTAGTTCTGCCTCCTTCTCAGCGACTTCCGTGTCGATACTATTCGCCAGGGTCCTCGCCTGGTTGAAAATGGTAGGCATTACGGATGATGTTAGTGCAAGGGCGTCATCAGACCTGTACGACTCCGATGGGTCTATCTTCTGAGAGCCAGCACCCACGGAGTGCTGTGATACAAGCAGAGGATCGATAGGTATGTTGCCGTCAAGGCCATTCATGAGCGATCGCGAAGCTCCGACCGCAATCGTGCTTTGGCTGGTATCGAACTGATACGGAGAAGAAGAAGACATGTGGCGGTTGCTCTGACGCTCTTGCCTGCGTTGATTGAGCTGCACAATGAGCTGGTCTG
Source organism: Nothopassalora personata (assembly GCA_033816765.1). Lineage (NCBI taxonomy): Eukaryota > Fungi > Ascomycota > Dothideomycetes > Mycosphaerellales > Mycosphaerellaceae > Nothopassalora > Nothopassalora personata. The sequence goes on along the minus strand of CM066287.1, from coordinate 2,240,664 downwards.
CCGTTTCGCCATACTGATTCGGTATCTCGGTCGAAGCACCTCGGCTGATGAGGCTACGGACACATTTTCGTGCTCCGTTACGTGCAGCGATGGTGATGGCAGTATCGCCGTTTTGATCCGGTGTGTCGAGAATGCGCACAATCCCGTCGGGTGAGAGGATATCGGCCATGCGGTTGAGGATACTGTCCATGTAGTACCTAGCGCATCCGTACTTGCTCTTTCGTTGTGTGCTTTGTGCGATGTGATGGAAGACTGTCTCACCGTACCAGTTCTGCATGTTGACAGTACGCATCAAAAGGCCAGCGAGTCTGTCCATATTCTGCCGATCGTAGTTGTTCGTGAAGATGGCAGCGCGCATCAGTGGAGTCTCACCGTCCTTTGCCTGGACGTCGATGTTGGCTCCTCTACGTAGCAAGTCTTTCACGACTTCGATATCGCCCATTGCCGAAGCCCAGTGTAGCGCAGTATAGCCTTTGTCGTCTATGGATCGGTCCAAATCGGCCGAGGCAGGCGGGAGCGGCGCTTGAGGCAGCGAATCCATTGGGTTGTCCTGTAGCATGAAGTAGTCCAGAAGCTCCTCCGCCCAAAGCTGATGCTCTCTATCCGCCTGGCTCATGCTCTCTTCGAGCCTTCTCCTCTTTCGCGATCCTGTAAAGTGGGAGTTCTCGAAGTCATCGAATGACTCGGAGACGATGGTGACATTGTCTGGGGTCTCGCCGTCGTGGACACTGACGTCCATCTGGTCGTAGTCGGGCTGCGCAGTGACTTTGCTCCTCTTAGCCGGGGTGTCTGCTGGAGAATCACGAACTCTCTTACCGGGTTGACGCTTGGGTTGGGCGGGAGCACGTGGCTGTCTCGGCTTGGACGATGTTGCAGTGGCATGTTTGGGTGCTGGCGGAGGACTCCTGTCGCCAGGCACGAAGTCGAACATTGGGCGTAGCTTTTCGAGCACGCCATTCTTCGCGGCCAGCTCCCGGCCGCTGTCGAGTGGGATCCATGTGCCTATGGGAGCGCCATATCAGCAGCAAGCCAAGTCTACTTATGGCGCATAGACTGACCTTGGTATTTGCCGTAACCTCCTTGCACCTTCTCATGTACGCCTTTCTGGACTTCTCGTTCGAGGATGCGGGTGCGGGCGGGCTTGTCGTAGTCGGCTACCTTGAGGATGTGTGTCGCATTGATCCAGTCGTCGCTGCGACGGCGCATGACATGGTTGCCGTCGACATTGAACTCATATACACTGCATTGTCAGTACGGCGCACAGCAGCGACGAGGTGGGAGGTCACTCACGGCACATTGGAATAGGTCGCGCTGTAGATGAGGTTGCTCCGAGACATGGTGTGGTGCAGATCGCGGAAGAAGGGACGCGCCTATGACATGTGCGGAGCCTCAGTAGCACCACGATGCTGGTCTTGGTGTGCGTGGATGCGCGATGGTGGTCCGTGACGTGCTCAAGGTGAATATGAAGAAGACGCGGACGCGTCGTGTCGATGGCTTGCTGCGCCTTCAGACCCCAAAGCACACTAGTCCTTTGTAGACACCAAAACCTGAACCGTTTGTGACCCCAAATAACACTTTTGAACAGTGACATCAACCATAGAGCCAGCCTCACACGAACCAAAGGATGCCGGGAATCGATCTGATCGACCATTCGCCACAGCATCCGCAACCAGCTGCGAGGATACCAACAGCATCGAATGTCGTCCTCATCGACAATTATGACTCCTTCACGTGGAACGTATACCAGTATCTCGTGCTCGAAGGTGCAGAGGTCACGGTGTACCGGAACGACCAGATTGCACTCGACGACCTCATAGCGGCGAAGCCGACGCAACTGGTGATCAGTCCTGGACCTGGACATCCAGAGTCGGACTCGGGAATTAGCAAAGATGCTATCAACCATTTTAGGTGAGTGGCAGAACTTGTGTAGGATCGAAGTAGAATGCAAAGCTAGTAAATATGACCTGGCACGTGTGAAAATCGCCGAAAGAAAGAGGCATCAATCAGTGAAAGCGCCGAGTCCGTTGAAGGGCAATTATTGTAACATCACTAACAGATCCGCAGCGGCAAGATTCCTGTGCTTGGCGTATGTATGGGCGAGCAGTGCATCTACTCGGTCTTCGGAGGAACAGTAGAGCAGACTGGAGAGATATTGCACGGCAAGACATCGCCACTCCGCCACGATTCGAAGGGCGTATACTCTGGCGTTGACCAAGACCTTCCTGTAACGAGATATCATTCGCTTGCCGGTACTCATCCAACGCTACCAGAATGCCTCGAAGTCTCGTCCTGGATCGCAACAGGACCAGATGGTGGCAAAGGGGTGATCATGGGTGTCAGACACAAGGAGCTTCTGGTGGAAGGTGTACAATTCCACCCTGAGAGTATACTTACCAAGGACGGCCGAACGATGTTCCAGAACTTCTTGAAAATGCAGGGTGGTACCTGGGCAGAAAACGAACGTCTGCAAAAGCAAGTGCAAAAGCAAGGCACCACTGCTGCACCAAAGGCCGTCAAGTCTCAGGCCAACGGCAACAAGAAGCCGTCGATATTGGAACGAATCTACGACGACCGCAGGGTCAAGGTGGCCGCACAGAAGCAGATCCCATCGCAGAGACCTGAAGACCTGCGAGCCGCTTACGACCTCAACCTATCACCTCCCAACATTTCCTTCCCAGAAAGGCTTAGGAAATCGCCGTTCAAGCTGTCATTGATGGCCGAGATTAAGCGAGCATCGCCATCGAAGGGCATCATATCACTTTCGACTTGTGCACCAGCCCAGGCGCGAATATATGCATTGGCCGGAGCCAGTGTCATTTCAGTCCTTACCGAACCTGAATGGTTTAAGGGCAGTATTGAAGATCTCCGTAGTGTGCGGCAAGCGCTCGAAGGGATGGCAAATCGACCAGCTCTCTTGCGGAAGGAGTTTGTTTTTGAGGAGTATCAGATTCTCGAGGCACGCTTGGCGGGTGCAGACACCGTCTTGCTCATCGTGAAAATGCTTGACACAGAGACGCTCACGAGGTTATACAAGTACTCTCAATCGCTTGGCATGGAGCCTCTAGTGGAAGTGAACACGGTAGAGGAGATGGAAATTGCAGTAAAGCTCGGATCACAAGTCATCGGTGTCAACAACCGGAACTTGACCAGCTTTGAAGTCGACATGGAGACTACGACTCGCTTGATGGCGACCGTTCCCAAAGAGACGATTCTCTGTGCTCTCAGCGGTATTGCAGGTCCGAATGACGTCGTGCCATACCAGCAGAACGGAGTTGGCGCTGCGCTGGTCGGAGAAGCACTCATGCGGGCCAAGGACACCGCGAACTTCATCTCCGAGCTTCTTGGTGGCGACTCGAAAGCCATCAAGGCTATGCCTCAGCGGAAGCTCTTGGTCAAGATTTGCGGTACGAGGAGTGCAGAAGCAGCCAGAGCTGCCATCGAGGCCGGCGCAGATCTCATCGGCATGATACTGGTTAAGGGTCGCAAACGATGTGTGTCCAATGAATCTGCTCTTCAGATCTCGCAAGTCGTACACAATAGCGAGAAAACCGCTACACAGGACACAGACACTTTGGCAAAGGCCGGGAGTAAAGCCAGCAGCTTCTTCGCGCACCGAGCGGCGCACCACATACAACATCCAAAGCGCGCTTTGCTGGTCGGAGTATTCCTGGACCAGCCTTTGGGATATATACTCGAGCAAGTGAAGTTGCTGAAGCTCGACATTGTGCAGCTGCACGGGTCGGAGCCACTGGAATGGGCCTCGCTGATACCGGTGCCCGTCATTAAGGCGTTCAAGCCTGGTAACTCCGGGATTGCGACTCGCGGCTTTCACTCGATGCCATTGCTAGATCCAGGTTCAGGCAGTGGCGAGAAGCTCAATCTCTCGAGCGTGCAAAGCTTGCTGCATGCCGACGATGGCTTGCGGGTCATTCTGGCTGGCGGCTTGACTCCAGATATCGTGGCAAGGACTGTCGCGTCTTTGGGTGAGGCGAAGTCGCAGCTCACGGGCGTGGATGTCAGTAGCGGCGTAGAGGTAGATGGTGCCCAAGACCTCGCGAAGATTCGAGCTTTTGTGAAGGCGGCCAAGGAGATCGAGCTGTAGCTTCCGCGCGGTCACACCTTGCGTAGGCGTGCCCTAATGCTATGATGTGGATCATATGTTGGCGCTGCACGAATCAGACTGTATCTGCATAGCTTCGCTACATGTATATGGCCAACGGCTGGTGCATGTCTACTCTGTCCACCTCAGTGCTCCAAGCGCATGGCAACAACAAGGCTTACATGTGATACCGCCGCCAGCTCACTTCATCGGTTGCAGTCACTTTCTGCGGCGCAGCAACCCTGTTCAACAGCACACATATCGTGAGCTCCTGTATTTACAAAAGCTTCCAAGTCCTTCATCTTGACAAACAACACCAACACCAAATACTTCAGTCTTGTCTCTGGCAATACCACCACCTCACTCACCACAACGGCCACCGAGCGCACTCACAGCACTTTCCGCCAACACTACTGTCATCACTCAAACATCACCATGCCGCATAGCGCACTGAAGAAGTGTCACATAGTGGCGTTGGGGCAGTGGAAGCCCGAGTGGCCGCCGGCGAAGGTGAAGGCTTGGGTCGAAGAAGCCGGTGGCAAAGTCACCTTTCAGCCGAAACTCACAGATGAGATCACACACGTTGTCATGCTCGAGAGGACCTGGAAAGAGCAAGGTGATTTCGTGAAGAAAGTCCTTACTGCCAAGGAGGAAGATGGCCGGGATATCCACATCGTCAGCTACGACTGGCTCGAAGAAAGTCTCGAACACAAGTCGAAGAGACACGAGGGCAAGTTTTCGTTCGAGCAGATGCGGAAGGATCTCGAGAAGGCTGCTCGGAAGGAGGAAAAGATGAAAGCCAAGATCGAGAAGGCTCGGGAGCCACGAAGCGCAGCTGGGCTCATGGCTCAGGTGTACACCGAGAGCACCGACCCATTCGTGTCTGAGATGCAGAAAGCTCGAGACCAAAGGCAAAGAGATGAGGCATTACGAGTCCAGGAAGAGAATAAAATCGAGCAGAAGATGATTAACAGCAAGCTTCAGGAACGCCACCATATCAAACAGATTGCAGGCATCTTCAGACGAGGCGTCAGCAAGGCCAGGAACGAACTCCTGTCCGGTCAGTGGCAAATATGCTGGCGTGTCCTCAAGAAGCTCCGACTGACCTTGCCACAGAGAACCACCACGTCTACATGGACCAAAGCGCGTTCCACTACGACGTCCTGCTCACTAAAATCTCCTTCAAGAACAACAAGAATCAGCGTCACGCTCTCACTGTAAGTCATGAAGCAAACCCTGAGTCAATCGCGCGTTCAGCAAGAAAGTCTCCTCCATAACAGAACTGACAACTCACACCAGTTGCAGATCTACGAATCCAACACACTGCCCCATACCTACGCCTTCAACTGCCAGTACTCCGGCACCAACATCGCGGCACAGAACAATATCATCGCCACCCTCGGCAGCAACTGGAAGACAACCCTCCGAGCCTTCAGAAAGACCTATAAGGAGCTGACAAAGGTGGAGTGGGGGGATCGCGTCAAGGACGCTCACGCACGATTCGAGCGTGAGAAGCGTGGAGTCGATGATGGACGGGCTTCAGATGACAGTGACTTCGACAAAGCTCCATTCATCTACCATCCGCCGCTGTATGGACCCCGAGGCGCGGACTTGGAGGTTCCGCCGCTGAGCACAAGTCCTTCTGCGAAACCTCGATCGATGCAGTGGGTCCCGATCCCGACTCCAGATTCACGGTCGCCTAGCCCAGTAAAGGACGACAATGGGGCGTGGATGAGTGGAGCCAACGGCGACGGCACTGCAACATCGCCACATGTGGCTACATCACGCGAAAACACAACCGAGCAGTCAGCGTCTGCAGATCCAACTCATGAGATCGCCGACGATGACGCTTTCCAGCAGCTCATCGCTGACACCGAGAACATGCCGACTGAACACCTCGACTTCCTCGGAGACACAGCCTTCACAGACCCATTCGACTTCGGTGATAAGAACTTTGACGAGGAGATGCCAACCAGAGTTGAGTCGGGTCACGACTTCATCAACGACACGCAGATGCAGCCGAGCTCGCAGTTGCCAGGCACACAGGACCTTCGCGACTCGATGGAGACACAGGAGTTTGGCCAGACGCAGCAGGATTCTCAGATGCCAAAGACCCAGAGCTTCGGCCATAGACAAGCAGCTGAGCAGGCCCGAGCGGATCTCATGGACTTCGCTGACGAGGCGCGGGTCAAGGAGCAGCGACCATCCAGTACTGAACGCGGCCTCTTCGGCGAAGGTGAACCAGAAGCGCGTACTTTTCCGCCTGCGGCTCTGGAAGCGGCTAACGAGAGATTCGAGCTTGATAGTTCAGTGCTAGGCAAGCGCAAGAGCAGCTCAGATGTCGCGGCGCAAGGAGAAGGAGCGTCACCCAAGAAGGTTGCAATTGGTCAGTCTGGTGGCAACGAGAAGAGTAAAGATGCCTCTCACATCGGCGAAAAGTATCCGTTAAGTCCCAAGCCGTCGGCTGGACCGACTCAGGCCCGGATACCCTTGGAAGGCGAGGACGAGTCTCAGAGCCAGGTCGATCAAGTTCCAGGATCGGGAGTTGTCGACTTCGGTCGCGATGGTGCCCCGGCAACCGAGAAGGCTTAAAAGTGCTGCAGGAGGAGTGATGAATAACCGGTACTAGGACATCTCGAACGCGGCCTGGAACTTGTACTCAGAGCACCTGATCAAGTCAGCCATATCTACAACAGAGGCCCACCACGGAGGACATAATTGGTCCCAGGCCAAGCATCTTCCTGAATGTCCCTTTGCGATATATGTACAACAGCAGCAAGACAGACGTAGCTTATCTCAGTCTACTCTGCCTTGAAAGATGACAGCTAGCTCACAAGGCAACATTGCCATGGGAGAGCACATCCAGCTCTTGGATAATGGTATTCGTGTAATTCATTCTCTCCTGATATTTAGTTGCTCCTCTCACCATTCTTCTCCGCTCGAATCTCATCCATCTTCTTCACTCTTAGCTTGAACTCCTCGTATTGGCACTTTTCGTATGAATGTCTCTCATCCTGTTTCGAAGTATCAGCACATTGCTGTCGCCCGTCCCTCTTCTCTGGGCTATCTTACCATGCACCTCCACGGCAAGTAGTAGTTATCGACCCGGCACTTGTTCAGCGGGATGAGAAGGCTGGCGCACGAGTCTCGGTATGGTAGAGGAACTTTGTGGGCGGACATCTCTTCGCGTGTGGCTTCTGCAGAAGGGTTCAGTACGTGTATATCAATCCCTTCTTATATGCATTGGGTGCCATTGGCTAGGTGGAGGGGATGGTCGCATACGTCTTGGTGGGTGGGCATCGTGGCCGTGGTCGTGTCCGAGGCCGACAGCATCCTGCACGCTATGTGCGGCATCCTTTACTGTCTCGGCGACGGTCATTTTGGGTGATGTGTGAGTGAATGGCAGGGTGTTAGGACAAGAGGTGGTTGTCGATGCTGCAGCTCATCTGCCAACAGCGGAGTGGTGATTGGTCCGGACAGCAGTCCGCTCAGAAACTCCAGCGCGTAGATTGTTTGGTACGGAGCTACGCGCTTCTGCATCAGAAAGTGAATGCTCTGCCACCACGCAGTGTCTTGACTTCAACTTTGATCTCTCGACCTCCGACTTTCTCACAGAATGGTCGCATACTTGACGTCTGGCACCAGCTCGCTGCTTGGCTTATAAGAAACCCCCCCTTGCGCGGCGGGAGATCATCAGCAGCAGGAAACCGAAATATGGCGCCAGTGGTGGAGTCCAGCTATCTTCCGTCACTCGACAGATGCGTCGCTGGCGATGTTCGTCTGATATCATGGCGCACGGCGTACCGAGCACTCGCCGACGAGGAGGCTGCAATCGAGAACAACCACCTCGAAGACTTCTTCCAAGACACAGACACAATAGCCATCTTGAGCAGGCCGCTCGAACCCTTTCCAGCGCCTTCAGGATACAGCGCGAAACGATTTGATACGCTCACGGCACCCATCAATGTATCACAGAACAGTGGCGACGACTACAATCTGGACGAGATCAAGGCGGATGCGAAATGGCTCTCAAAAGAGGTGGAGATCGAGGAGCCGGCTGCGCTGCGTATGGCCATTGTCGAGTGGCAGGAGAGGCCTCACGATCAGTTGCTGAATACTGCGCGGAATGGGCCAGGCACAATATCAAGGGCCGCCGATCTCACCAATTCAGTCTTGACGAAGAGCACCTTCAGCTTCTCGGCCTCGACAACAGGCCTCTCGCGACCGGCACTGGACTTTGCACAAGAAGACGTCCGGCGCACACGCCTGTTGCAGGTGTTCTTGAGCGAGAGGAACCATGTCGTGAGGCTTGCTGCTGACTTGGTCGGGCGAAGCGCTGTCAGTCAGAATGGTGCACTAGCATCCCATGAGGTAGCTTTGCGGGAGCACAGCCAAAGCAATTGGCTCGATCGTGTCGCGGGACAAATCACTGTCACATTATGGCCGAGTACCGACAGCAACGGTATCGAGCAATTTTGTATGCAGTGCATTGACAGCGTCAAGGTGAGCCTCAAGCAGACTCTCAACCAAGAATCTTGGCCCAAGGTATACATCAACGATGCGGAGAAGGAACAAAGCTATTTGGAGTCGCGCTATTTGCAGCTCGTCAACACATTGCGACTGCTGCTCTCGAGCTTATATGCGCTTCAAGGCATCCCAGCAGCATCAACCGTGCAAGCATGGTTCGAAGCCATGCAAGACTGCGCCTTTCTGCAGGAAGAAAGGTTGTTTTTCGAGACGATCGATACGGCGCGCTTACTGGTATCTGTGATATCTGTCGAGATCCTCAAGCTGCAACTCGTCGTTAGGGAGATCATGGCCGGGGCTGGGATGGAGGCTCCTGCCTTGCGAGGGAAGTCGTACATCAAGGATGAAGCCCACGTCAGAGTCCTTGGCCGTATCTTGCACGCAGCTGCAAGCAATGGTCACTTCGTTGCTGCACCCGCAATATATGCTTGGAGTATCATTGCATCTGTGATCAAAGACATCGCTGATGTTCACCTGGAAATGCGGCTGGCTCAGGACGACATGCATGACGGTGCTTCCCGACGAGGCTCCCTGGACACCGGTGTTCGAACAGAATTCGAGACATTCTACACGAACTCAATTCGGATGGAAGAGTTCGAAACGCAGAACCGCGCCACTCCTGCTCGATTTGCCGAGGCCGCTGTGGACCACATGAACGTCTTTACAATCATAACGCAATCTGCGGACCTAGCTAGCGATGTGTACAAGTCCCGAGCTGAATCGGTTACAGCCTTCATATGCAAGGAGACACTTCTTGATCTCATAAGACATGGTCTGCCAATCGTACAGTACGATGCGATGGTGCTCGAAGCTATCCTCACCATACTCACGCCAGTAGAAGACAGCATTTCCTCGAAGCAGCAAACTAGCGTCCTAGCAGGCAAGGTCCTACTTGACGAAGATCAGTTCCGGCCTGCTATCGTGGACCAAGCTTTGGTGCGATATCCATACGAACTATCGCCTGTTCTTCGACTGTTCCAGGTCCTCGCTAGTGCTCGTGTGTCTGGCTCAGCTGGGCTGCCGCAAGCCGCGCAGATACTCGAGAGTCTTTCGAGCTTTACACAGCTCATGTCGTCGCGCTTCAACGAATACCAGCTTGAAGACGAGACGAGGAACACGAATGACATTATACTGACAGCCGACATTTCCATCTTCGAGGCACGCAACGACATATCTCAGACAAGATCCAGCAACCGCCAGCTACCAGGCAGATTTGGCATTGGAGAGATCGAGCAGAATTCTCTGATGATTGCTGCAGGCACCCAAGGTGTGATTCTAACCGACAATCGGCCTTTCGTCTTGAGACTGGACCACGCGCACTCTGCTCTCGAATATTTGGGCCTTCTCTTGCACACTTTCACCAGCAGTAGCCAGCTGACACCATCGAGCTCGCAAGCACAGCTTGACCGATTTTCGGCCACCGAGGTGATACTGTTATTCAATGCTTTGCTCTCGGCAACAATACAACAAGATGCAAACCCCGATGACGCCCTCTTCATTCTTGGCCGCCTGAGCTTCACCCTACCCTCGCAGTCAGACATAGTCTCTGTGGTTGCGGAGATCTTCGAAACGGAGCTGTTGGCACATCTCAACCAGGAGGCTCAAGCAGGCTCTGTTGGACTTGCAACGGCCTGCGCGGAATTCATCAACGTGTTGGTAAGGATTTCGTCAGAGCGGGTATGGTCAATCCTGGCCCGCAGCAGCTTGTTAGGTGTTACGGATGGCGCAATCTCGCTGGTCCAAGTCGTTCTTTCGGAAACTCAGTCGCAACGATATAGATTCCTCAAAGCATGTGTTGAGCTGCACTCGTTGCTGCTCGACGATGCCATCGCTGGCTCTATCAAGCGGAAAAGCCACGCCGCCCGCCCAGCTAATCGTTTCGCCTCTCAGCAAGACTCGCAGGACTCCACGTCGGAGCGGACGATGAGCGAGGTTCTCAATGCATACCAAAAGATTCTGTTTGAGGTCGTGCGGGAACAACAGGGCTGGCGATTTCAAGTCCAGCAAGAACGATCGACAATCGCGACGGGCATTCTAGATTCCTTCTCCAAGCTCTTGAAGAGTACACAAGGCGTCGACCTGTCGAAGGAACCCAGCAAGCGCCTGACTTGCGTGCTAGCACCTGCCTCACAGTCTTTGTTGGGTTATTGTGTATCTGGCAGCGGCACCAGTGTGATGGCAGAGGTCTTCACAAGTATGCTGCCAGCTGCGCTCCCTGTTGCTGAAGATGCATTTCCAATGCAACTCCGCGAGTCTCTCATCAGCCAAACGAGGTCGCTGTTTCGTTTCGTGACGATTCTCACTCGCGTCATGAAGAATGGACTCGCGCTGTCGGGAGACACGCCACAGGACGCTCAAGGTGATCGTCCGTCTTCCGTCGAGAAGCGCCGAGATATCACAAACGCACAGACCAGGGCTTTCTCACTCCAACTCCTGCAGAACATACCTATACTGGCTACCCTGCTCGCGAGCGACCATGCTTTCAAGCATGACTTGTTTCCAATGCTCACTGAGCTCGTGCAGGCTGCAACTCTGGGAGGCGACGATCGACCATCGATCCTTGCGCTGCTGGATGAAGATGCTCAGAAGTCCTTCTTAGCGGTCCTCACGCAGCTAGACCGGCCGTTGTGTGACGTGCAGGTCGAGCGACAAGTCTGGGATTTTCTCTCGGCTATCATGGACAGTAAACAGGACTATTTCGCATTCTATCTTTTGACAGGACAGTTGCCGAAGAAGGAACCACAGCAAGGCACATTTGACCAAGTCAAAGGGAAACCAATACTCCTTTACGCTCTTGACAAGCTGTCCACAATCTCTATCCTAGCACCCGAACGTGCTCTGGGAATGCTGCGATTCGTGGCCACTGCACAACGCTCTTGGGCACAAGCGACCACAGAGGTGCGAAACCACTCCGAATTCTTCAAGTACACGCTTGCTTGGACTGAAACACTCGGGATCACAGTGCGAGACCCTTCCCCAGGTGCTGCGATCATAGCCGCAAGAGAATGCCAAATGGCGTCCTATTTGTGTGACATTTTGGCCATCGCTCTTCACGCAGAGTTCATCACAGGCGACAAGATGTTGCTCAAGAGCTTGCTGCCCAAGTTGGCAACATTACGAGATCATGGCTTGATAGTCAACGCGTACAACAGATCCCTTCACAGCAATCTAGCGAAGAATTTCAACGTCAAGTTTACCGCAGGTGAGCTCATGGACTTCAAGCGAACAGCAGTGAATCCTGCTATATACGGACCCGACTACTTCTACGACAGAGGACTAGCAGCCAGTGTCTTACAACACGATCCGTCTTGGCGTGGTAAGATACGTGGTCCCAACCAGGGCTTCTCTGACGAGTTCTCCCGCGCAAATGCCAACTTGAGCTTGCTTGATGCTCAAACGAAGTTACTGAGCAGCTGGAAGACGCTGGCAACAGCTCTCTGCGAGTGTACCAACCAGGAAACAGACCTGCAGCTTGAGCTTGCCAAAATCGCAGAACGATGCTTGCAAGCAAACGCCAGCCCCCCACTCGATCAACCTGGAATCGCTGATGTCTTGGACGACCGGATCGAGCTCGCTTTCGTCCTCATGTCGAAGCTGGTATCGCTCAAGGTCGATGTCAGTGCGATGCAAGATCTCTTGCCAGCAGCCTGGACTCTGGTGAGGACCTCGCCAGTGGACTTCGACATTGCAAGTGCCGCAGATGATTTGATGTACTGCCGCAAGCTCTTGCAAGTGCTGTATCTGGCGATACAACCGCAGATCTACAGCAAGAGAGGGACTGAGCCTCGTTCTGGAAACGACAGCCAACTCATGTTCCTGAACCCAGCTGTCGCCTCAAACCTGGTAGACATTGTTGGCAAAGTCATTGCTCCTGGGTTCCGTGCTCTTTGCGCGAACTTGCACAACGACGTGGAGCTGGCCTTGCCTGCTGACTTCGCCTTACTGACGGCATTGCTGGAAGCTCTATTGGCTGTTCCAGAGGTCAACTCTGTCCATACACTGCTGTCCGATATCGTGGCAGGTTCTTCAGTTATCCGCGGCGCTCTTAGCTTGTATTCTTGGTCAGATCGACTTGCAGAAGCGACGGCGCACGATCCAATCTATGGCGAGGTAGCTGTCACATTCCTGCTCGCACTGTCGACTGTTCGACCGATCGCGGAGCAGATGGCTTTGGAAGGCGTGCTAAGCCAATTGGCATCAGCCAACCTTTCGAACTACTTCAGAAAAGCTGGTGGCAAGGGCCCGTTCGATGAGCCTAGCCGCATGTTTGTCATTTGGACCGAAGGACTTCTACCATTGTGTCTGAATCTACTTGATGCTGTTGGCGCACCATTAGCGGCAGAAGTTGCAGCGTTTTTGAACTCGTTTCCAGAGCAGCTTGGGAGGGCGGGAACAGCACTACGGAACCAAGCTCCCAACCCTCGCGAACCAAAGGCCGGCACCGTCACACTCAGCCTGGTGTCCGAAGCGCACAGTCTAACGATGCTTGCGCTCATCTTGAAGTCGGACATTGCTCTTGGTGCGGCGGAAGGCGTGAATGCTGCTGACATACCAACTCTCAACTACGATCTGGAGGGTGTCAAAGAGCAAGCGGCATCTCTCATTCGAAGCAGGAGAATTCTCGCTGACAGGCTTCAGCCGACTAGCATGATGGAGGAGAGGTGGCTGAAGACAAGTACTCCTTCGGATCCAGATAACTTACTGCTGGGCAAAGTGATCAAGGAAATCAACAGCATATTGGCGAGCTTTGGAGATTCCGATACATGAGCGAAGCGGATGAGGGCGTTGGCGTGCGATGATACACGCGGGGTGCATTGTGGTCTTCAGCGAGGCGTTCAGGAAGCCAGGATCTAGTGGAAGATTATGCATTGTCGAAGCTACGTTGTAGCATGGCGCTTGAGATACCACACGAATGGTGCAAGATTAGTCTGTGATTGAAATCGAAAGCGAGCCGCGAGCTCTAGCTCGTCCTCATTCTTGATGTTCCAGGCATTCGATTATGTTCAGTGATTTCTAGCTCCCCCGTGCCGGTTATATGTTTGGTGACGCTCTTCACAAGATCCCTGCCCAGACCCATATCGAGCATCCCGTCCCCGCGCTTCACCCTCCACGCTTGATCGCCGTTACTGGATCACGCAATGGGCACGTCCACCGCGCGGTGGTAGGAGCACCCAGTTGTTGAAACGCTGCGATGCGCCTCCTCGACCAACACTTTCGGCATCGCCTCAGGCAGACGCTCGACCAGATAGATATAACCAGAGCCCGAACCAGCGGATAAGCTTTCCTAGCTCTTGGCCCGGGCCTCGACGATAAAATGGCACCGCTCCCTTGCAGTCCCGTGAGCAATTCCACCGCCTCGGAATCCCAATCATTATCGACCTCAGACGACTCGGACGATAGCCTGATCACTCCACGGGCCGGACCTTCAGACCCCAGCCAGAGAACGCCGGCGAAGCTGAGCAAGCCGACTCTACCGCCGTCCGCGACATCGCCTGAGTCGTCGCGAGCCGTAGAGAGACCATCATCGTTCAAGAGAGATTCGCAACCCGACGGCCATCCACGAATCCCGTACACATATACTGGCGCGTCCAGCTCCGGTAGAGTAGCCGACGCAGATGGCCGAGAGCGACAGCGCTCAGTGACCTTCACATCTCAGACAGCCTCCCCCAAAGGATCGCGTCCCTGCAGCTATATCCAGGCCATGGCGTTGAGCGGATCGCCAATGGCCAATGGTCGCAATGCGTTGAGGAGCCGGCCAGGCAGAGATTCGGATGATATTGCGGAGAGCAGCGCGGACGAGAATACAGCGATCATGCGAAAGACCGCTGTGGGAAGGTCGAACTATGGAGCTGCGAATGGGCACAGTGACGAGGACGATATTTGTTTGGCGACTGGGCAGAGTGAGAGTCCGAGGAGGAGGAAAAGCGATTCTGTTAGGTCGTCGAAGGGGAGTGGTCGGAACGCGAGTGTACCAGCTCGAGGGCAGCAGGAGCCTGCGCAAGAGGTATGAAGGACAGCACGGTCGAGTGGAGAGAGTGCGCGCTGACAGTGGCAGGAACCTGAGAATGAGGGCTGGCTTAGGTCACTGGTTGACAAGTACGGGTCTGTTGAGCTTGAGAACAAGGGCAGTGTGGTATGTTGCTGACACGATATCGATTTATCTTCGCAATACTGATGATTAGGCAGGCTCGAGATCACCTGGCGCTTGGTAAGAACAGCACATCGTAGCTTCTGACGGCCACTGATAATCCTTAGAACGGACTTTCCTGGCGTGGCTGCGGACCTCGCTTTCCTTTGCCAGCATAGGGATCGCGGTTACCCAACTCTTCAGATTGAACACATCGATAGCCTCTTCAGATCCAAACGGAGTGCAATCTATCGCAGCATCAACAAAGTTACGTTCCGTGGGCAAGCCTCTAGGCGCGACATTTTTAGGCATATGTGAGTGGCAGACTCCATCCTGCCAGGTCTTGCGCTAACATGAACTCTGTAGCGATCTTAATCCTCCTCCTGGGGTTTCATCGCTACTTCGAAAGCCAACACTACGTGATTCGCGGCAAATTCCCAGCATCACGAGGAACCATCATCATTGTCTCAGCAGTGGCAACCGCCCTTATCATCGCTAGCCTGGTCGTGGTCGTTGCAGTCGCTCCGGAAGCATTCGAAAAACGGTAGAAAAGCACTATCGGAAGGATGCCGGACATACCGCGGATGAGGGCGTTCTTGGATGAGATGACAAACTACCTCACATTGTCACAGGGGGACCTCCAAGCTCTGGACATGGACGTGCGACTCGCTGATCTGATAGAGCGCCTTGGAGATCATGTTGCGACTCTTGCGCAACCGCAGATTCCTTGGTCGATGTCTCCTCGAGAACCCAGCAGAGCGCGACGATCGGCACGCAATATGGACTTAAGATTGACCATCCCGCCAAGCGAATCGGTTCCAATTGTGTCAGATCCAACGTCCGAGATTGAGTATCTGAATCATCGGATTGAAACACTGGCTACACAAATGGAGGTCTTGAATATATACACTCAGTCCCAGGAAATGCGAAGGCCAAGGGCTGTCAGCCTTCCGCCCGAGCTGGTACAGAGACCATCGGAGCCTTCGCCACCAGCTATACCTCGACGATTGTCAGCCATAGGTCGGCTGGATGAGCCATCACATGTTGTGAACGATAGGTTCGCTGCAGCACTACAAGCTCGGGTCCGACAAATGTCGGCAGAGGCTGATCAGGCAATGCGTGTCCAGAACGCTGTGATTGAGGAGATGAACACCTTCCAAACAATCATTGCCAATCCCGTCGCTCTTCCTCCGAACACGCCGCCAAGCATGAATAGAGTACAGTACTCTAACGATCAATTGCGCTCAATGCAGGATGCTCAGACCCATTTGACGCATGCACAATTAGCTTCTGCGGCCGCGGCGAGATACCAAGACGTTTTTGCACCATTTGATCATCACCACGTCCAGGTACAAGACTTCGCAATCCCGTCAAGGATGCCTGACCCCTTTGTCGCAACGCCCAGGACTGGTCGCTCCCGACGGAGGCCAAGAATACTGCGAGAGGTACAGCCTCACAACCCCAACGTGTGCGAGTACGTCTGCCGTTGGCCCGACGGCACAGGAGTAAAGCTGGCTGTCTTCGACTGGAGCTGCATGATATACCACCGCAGACTGCACTCAGTCGAAGACATCGGTCAAGCCCTGAGGGGTATCATGAGGATATATGTGGAAGCCTCTGCTCTCATTGGACCCTCTGGTCTCGAAAGGCTCGTGGAAGATGAGCTGCAAAGGGCTTGCGATGAATGGATTCTCTCTAACGGAGAGGCGCGTGAGTTCTGGTCCGCGTAGTGGGGGACTAGAGAGGAGCACATGCACTATACCCTGCCAGATAGTCCGGTCGACGTCTGTCGCTGTGGTTTTTACCATTGATGGTGGAAAGCGTCTTGGAGAGAGGCGAATGATGAAGAATCATCGCAATCTTTCACGATGCAGAATGCATGAACTCTTTCGTTAGCTCTGAAATGCATCATTCAGATAGTCTATGAAGAGATCTCTCACTCGACTCTTACTCAGAGTATGCTGTCGATTCAACCCAATGAACTGTCGTCTCAACCTCTGAAGCTGCGGTAGACTTGGTGCCGTGGTAGGTAGACTAAGGACCTGCTCCGAATCCGCCACCTTCAACACCCCGCCACCCTCTCCAGAGTGATCTTGCTGCCACGCCGTAATCAGCCCAACCACATCCGACGTCGTCCTATCCAACTCATACAAATAATTCTGCTCCGCCGCCGGCTTCACCACAGTTGCCGCATTCGGCCTCACGACTTTCGCCTTCCCATCACTCCCCACCAACGCCTCCCAAATCGCATCACAAGGCGGCTCCGCATCCTCCAACGGAATCGCAAAAAGCGGTGCATCCCAACGACTCATCCCATTAGGTTCCTCATACCGGAAGACCAAGTTCTCAAAAACTTCAGAGTCATACCGATCACTTTCGGCAGCCTCGTCGTTGAATTTCCGACATTGCTCCGGCTGCGTTCCTACATGCACTACGCAATTCGTTGTTTGGACTGCTTTCGCTTCGCAGTAGAGTTGATATCGGAAGCCTTTGATGTAGTTCATGCCGTCGGCGATGACGAGCGTGTCGCGGTCCAGGGCGCGTTTTATGGCGGAGGAGAAAGTTGCGCGGGCGTCCTTTTCGGGCCGGGCTGTGGCGTAGACATCGCGGGGGAGGCCTAGAGATGTGTCGTCGATGTGGATGATCTTGAGGCGTTTGATGCGTGGTTCCGAGGAGGTTGAGATTTTTGATGTGAAGGAGGTGGTTAGTTGGTGCGACCTGTAGGTCTTGCCGCTTTTGGGGTAGCCGGATATGAGGATGAGCTGGATGGGGCAGGTGTTAGCTGTGGTTTGTGGTAGATAGGGAATAGAGGTATGGTTGTACGCACAGGCATAGTGGTAGAGGGGTGTGTGTGGTCGGGAAGGCGTTGCACGTGCTTCCGCTGATATCGCACGAAAGTGCAATCTTACATCATCGAGCTCGGACGCTTCTCGAATAGCTAATGCAATGCAACCAATCGGACTGTGGTCCACTCGTAGTGAGCCTTGGCGCGCAAATTGAGCCTCGCCCCACAATATTCCTCTCTAGGCAATCAATTCCAGCAGCGAGTCTGAGCGCGCTGAGGTAAGTGAAATCAATTTCTGCTGCGTGGATGTAACAGGTAGGAGCACGCCTTTGGTGCGGAACAACACAAGAAAGCCGTCTCGTGCCGCCACACCCCTTTGCTACTTATTTATAGCAATTGATGCGCGAGATATTTAGTATCAAAGAGTCGCAACTGTCGTGGTCTTCTCCCGTTTCCGGCTAGCGCGTTTGCAGTATAGTTCTACTCCATCTGCAAAGGGCTGTGCCGCGGTCAAGTACGAACGCACGGAAGGATTTGCAGAGATTCTTCATGAAGTGCCCTCCGAGATTTTGTCGCGTCATGGGCTGTTTCCCGAGAACTTCCATCGCATCGCCATTCGTCGTCTATAACTTCGATACTTGGCGCGAAAGTTTGGGGCTGGCTTCATTCGTCCTCTGCAAGCTCCTAACCTGAAATTCTACCTTCGATATGCTACGGGGAAGTGTGGAGAGAGAGAGACCTAGTTCTGCGTGCTGGTTCGGCAGTTGCCTCTGCAATTCCGCGCAGCCAGTCCAATATATAGAAGAGAATAATGCTTGCAAGGCAAGCCGCGGCGCAGTAGAAGAAAGCGCCAGGGTTCCCTATCACGTACTACCATAGCACGTAGCAGTTACGTCTTGCCTTTCTGCTGGTACTTCTTGCATCGCTGCCAAACCCTCGATTCTCTATCTCCTTTATTAGACAACGACAACTCCTGGCCAACACAAGCTGCTATAAGTCTTGGGCTCTGTTATCACCCTCGACACACTACCAGGTCACTTGACTCGGATCCTGTCATCAAAGGCGGCGGCTACAGATCTGCCCTCGGGACTGTCTGCGGAGCCAAACCCAACTGCCATCCTCGGCACGGCGACTCAGCAATCTCAAAGCACGGCTTCGCCAGGATCATCCAAGCTTCAACTATTGTATACCGCGTTGTGCCTTCTGAACGTTGCAAGGAATGGATTCAAAGCAACCACGACAGGCACTCTCCAAACGGCCGCCATACCCTCAAGTCCAAGCTGCATCATCTTCGGCTTCGTCGTCCGTCTTTCAAAGCACAAGTTCACTGGCATCGTTATCGTCGCTGCACGCAACCAACATGCCGGCTCAATCGGCACCTTTACCGTCGCCGTCGGTACGCCAACCGGCAAACTACTTTGGTTCGATAGCAGCGCCCACTTCACACCCAGGCCAGCAACAACGAATACCTCAACAGCAGCAGCAAATGCTATCGCCATACGTTGGACAGAGAAACGGCGGTGGCGCTCCGGAAACAGCACCTCTCCTTCAGGACTTCAGCCTTATTGCCGAGGCAGCGAAGCGTGCTCAGATAGCGACGCTATCAAGAGATCTCGGCGACATCGGACTATAGTCGGCGACTCTCGATGAACTCCAGGAGATGAAGAAACAGATTGAGCGGAAGGGCAACCTACTGTTGTTGGTCAAGGATGAGTCGGTTTCGCGGCCTCGATACATTGAGACCACATTTATGGCTTCATGATGGCACATTGAAGCGGTTTAGTTCCACAGCATGGCCTTCTCGGTAGGACAAGATGGGTCGAGTTGATAACCTGCACGGCAACCCAGGCAGATTCTGCGCAAAAGAGGTGCGTAAGCATGGTGCATGAGCCAGAGTGTTCGGTCGCAGAGTAGAGCATGCGACATGTTCGCAGGAACAGCTTCGATATCAGCAAACAATCTACCCTCTATCCGTGACCACATCTATTTGCATTCCCCCTGCCCGATCTGGCTTGCCACGAGCTGTGCAAGACCAAGTATCTCGTGAATCCCCAAGGTCGCTGAGGGTGTAGTCGACAGACTGTCCGTCCGCATGGTCCTGCAAACCACGTCCTCGCAAGCAGAGCAGGTGCCGTTGTTACCTGTGGACTTTTACAGGGAGCCGGCATGAAAGCACGTGGAGAGGTGGAGCCAATGGATATGGGCCAAGCGGTCTTCTGTGGATCTTGTATTCATAGCATACCTTCAAACACGCGGCACAAGGCCCCGTGGAAGAGTGCTCGGGCGAGGAGTGGTATGATGAGTATGATCCTGGGAGTAGCGGAGTCGATGAGAAGCACGTTGCCGAAGATATGCGAGCTACGACAGGCATTAGCTAATAGCAATTTCCCTCCAGCTGAAGCTCGGGAAGAGCTGGCTAAGGCGGAGTCGATGTCGACAACTCTCTCATTACAGATTATCATACGCATTGTACTGTAGCACACAGCAGCGTTCACATGGACAGTCAGTGCTGATAACACCCGGTGCAGCAGGTGGCTTGATCATCATCATCTTCATCATCAGCGCAGCGCAGCGCATAAGACCTAGTTCAGTAAGCGCCAGTGCACCAGCCTCTCTAGTGCTCCGCCCGCGACCATAATTACTACCTTCGCCTCTGACCTCACCACGACGGCCTACTCGGCGACCTGCAATTCAGCCACCACCCATCGCCTCTTGCGCGCGCCCACGGCTTTGCTACACCCGCCGCCAGTGCACCATGTCGCAATACAACCAATACAGCGGCTATGGAGGCAACCCCTACGAGCAGCAGGGCGGCGCCGGAGCCGGTGGTTACGGATCGAATAACCCGTACTCGAACGACACCTACGACACACGACCAGTAAGACAAGACCGACACGTACATGATGCGCGCCCCGTTTCCTAACCCACACACAGCAAGGCGGACTCTCCGCGCCCAGCCAAGTGACACACCAGGACTCTACATACACGCAAGAGTCGAGCCACAGCCAAGCGCCTGCGCCAGCGATACCCGGTGAAGCAGTGCAGCCTGGTCAGAACGTCCAATACGTCTCCGCCGGCTCAACAGTCTTGTCCAATTCCGATTTCCTCTCGCGCGTCGAAGCAGTGAAAGCCGATATTCGCACACTTACCACTCATGTCGGACAAATCGCCTCGGCGCATCAGCGCACACTATCTTCGCCCGACAGCGGCTCCTCCGGCCAATTGGAATCTATGATCACGCAGACTCAAGTCCTCAACACCTCGATAAAAGATCAGATCAAGTTCCTCGAGACAGATGCCGCGAGAAGTAAGGACAACCAGGTCAAGAACACACAGGTCGGGCAGCTCAAGACCAGCTTCACCAAGCAGCTGCAGGAATACAGGCAAGAAGAGGCAAATTATGAGCGACGCTACCGGGAGCAGATTGCGCGACAATATAGGATCGTGAATCCGGAGGCTACTGATAGCGAAGTACAAGAGGCTGCGAACGCAGATTGGGGCAACGAGGGCGTGTTCCAGACTGCGGTAAGTTCTAAAAATATTGCCAAGAATTTGTGGCTACAGTTCTGACAATCATTGCAGCTCAAAACGAACCGATCCGCAACCGCAAACTCGGTCCTCGGCGCGGTGCGTGCACGACACCATGACATCCAGAAGATCGAGCGCACAATGATGGAGCTGCAGCAGCTCATGGAAGACCTTGCAACAGCCGTTGTGCTGCAGGACGAGCCTGTGCAGCAGATTGAGCAGCACACCGAGAACGTCAAGAAAGATACCGAAGCAGGCAATGTTCAGCTCGACAAGGGCATCAAGTCGGCGCGGAACGCACGAAAGCTCAAGTGGTGGTGCTTCTTCATCTGTCTGGCAATCGTCATCATCCTCGCTCTGGTCCTGGGTCTATACTTTGGCCTGAACAACTAGTCTTGGAGACCGCGCAGATGGATACGTACAGCATTGGAAACACTTTCTTCCTGACCCAACAGCAGCACTCGCCTGCTGTTCGGAATCGCCCGGAAACCGGAAAGAAGCACAAACTTGTACAGCACGTCTTTCCGGCGAACGAGAGATAATTTTTTTTGTGCGAGCGTGGGATGCAGAAGACCCGCAAAAAGAGATTCATCACTACTAGCTTTCTCCGTACCGCTTACGGGATGGGAAATTTTCGCCATGTGATTGGATCTGATCGAACCTTGTAATTTTGATAGCGAGGCGAGAGGAAGCGGAAAGCGTATATGCTTCTCTCTAACAATGAGTTAATGTCGAAAGGCTCGTCTAATTACACTTTCTTCCCGTATTCCGGGGTTTCTCGCATCATGGCATTTCGTCGTGAGCTATTCGTTGAGACCTTTTTTGGCGGGTCTCTATGCAAAATGTCCTCCCGGATTCTATCGTCTGAGAGGTGAAGTCAAGCGGAGTTGACAGGAAACCTGCCGATCATAAGGTGTAGGGGCAAGACGCTCTGCTGTAGCGCCCCGTTGCTTTATGAGCCTGGCTCATCTATCGCCATCCCTTGCTGGGTTGTGGATCACTCGTGTTATGCGGCACCCATGCCAGCCTTTTCGGACTGACATTCGTGGCAAGAGTCACGGTCACTCCTTCCAGCTTCGTGATCATCGTTGTCAGGAGCCGCTACAACAACAGCCGCCGGACCGGTCTTGGTCTCCATCTCCTTCTCCTTCTCCCTTGGCCTTGCCATCAACATCCTTCTCCTCGGTGCCAGCGTGATTGTTGTTGTCATGGTTGGCGTTGAACTCTGACGTATTCAGGAAATCGTTGAACTCCAGCTCCGGTATATGAAAATCGTGGTCCAATCCGTTAGGTCCCTCTTGTAAACGGAAGGGGTCCAGTTCAAGAGGGAGCTCAGGTGGAGTCGGCTCCATCTCGTTGTAGTCGTTGATGAAGTGGTTGCCGTTCAGAGGGAAGGTCTCCTGTTGAGGGAAGGAATCTGTCTGGTAAGGCTGAGGTAATTCTGGTTGCAAATCCACGCGTTGGCTAGCGGAGTAGTTTTCTGTTCGCGCCACTTTGGAGGGTGCCGGCGAAGGCTGCGGATCTCGAGCGTGCTTACGCCCACAGCATTGTGCCCAGCTGGTGTTGCTGAAGTTCTGAAATACTGGCGGACAATTCCTACAAGTACATCCGTTCAGACCACAGTTCTGACATATCGCCGAGGGAAATTGATATCTGAAGTAATCGCTTTCGAAGTGATTGTAGTCGAAGGCAAGTAGTGGTGGGGAAGTCACTTGTGACAAAGTAACATTCGCAGGCACTGCGTTGAAGTTCTGGCCTAGCGACATCTCGTGAAGATTGTGTTGTTGTGTATACGTGCCATCGAGCTCGGAAGGTGGCGAACGCGCGCTCTGGATGACAGGCTCGCCTGCCTGGCAGCAGGATCCACTCTCCGGTTGCGCTTCACTGTAGTCTGGCTGCTGGTTGTACTCACGCGGCGCTACGGGAGCTTGTCCTTGCCAGGACAGTACATCCATCGATATGTCGCGTGCGCTGCCCATAGGTGCTCCTATTCCCATCATACCAAATCGAGGCAT
This sequence comes from Nothopassalora personata, assembly GCA_033816765.1. Lineage (NCBI taxonomy): Eukaryota > Fungi > Ascomycota > Dothideomycetes > Mycosphaerellales > Mycosphaerellaceae > Nothopassalora > Nothopassalora personata. Next base: position 2,217,583 of record CM066287.1, on the reverse strand, counting down.
CAAGGTGCTTATCGGGGTGGTAGGTTGGAGAGCATTGCTGCTGTAATTGTTTGGCATGATGTGTACATGCTGTATTGGTGCCGGAGTGCTCGGGATGCTATGCGCTGCAGGAGGCGGACTGCTGACCATAGAACATGCTGGCGTTTGAGGAACAGAGCCATTCATAGATGCCGCCAGTTTGGCGTCCAGTTGCTCTCTAGTCTGCGAGAACTCCACCGTCGGCTTCTGCAGCGACAATAGTTGATCCCAATGAGGCGGCTCGAGTAGACAGCAATACCGTCCCTGTTCGTCGCACCGACACTCGCCCGACCGCTTCTCGCCCTTTTTGGATTTATGCGGACATGCTGATCTCGCCACCACGCATTTGCAGCCCCCCGTTGCGCCATATCGACAGGTGCACGAATTGGAGGGTCGTCCCGGTCGTTTCACAGTCCAGAAGACTTTGGCACGACATATGGGGATGCCACATGAGGTTGTACGGTGACCACGGATACATGACATACACGCCACTTTGCATACTTGATTCGTCCGGGAGTCGATCACTTCAATAGTCTTGAAGGGCTTTTCTTGGTCCATTCTGCCGGGCTGGCCGCGCCTGAGGAGACAGACGTCAATAGGGCCTGGTAGCGCTGGTCAGTGACTGCTCTAGAGCTGCTGAGCCGTAAGTGTAGTGTCCGTGGGCCCCCTCGTGCTGCGACTGAGCAAGTATTACCTAAGCTTCCGGTCCTCAATGAAGGCTTGAGGCTCAACAAAGGACGTGTAGCAAGTTCGCAAGGCCGCAAGGCGCATGAATCGCTGAGTATCGCATGACCTGAACCAGCAGAGAAGATTCACAGTATGTGGGCGTGGCAGCCGAACAGGCCGCGGGATGGGAGAGTTTCGAGCAAGGGTGTCGATCAAGTGAAGTAACGGGCTCGGCACCCGGCATTTCGCGAAGACAGACTTAGTCAGCGCTTGGAAAATGCGACGTCTTCATGTTCTTTGTCATTGATGTTCTGAACAAACGCATACACCACAACACGTTGGTGCGCAACTGCTACAGCTTGGTCTGTGTCTCACCGCTTGCTGCAGAGCTCGTGGTGAAGACGGCTTGAGGTTGTGCAGCAGGCCGGACGATCTGACAAAGCACCCTTGATGGCAGAGTCTGATGAGGAGGCATTCGACCTCTTCCAGGAGCCTGACGACTACTACCAAAAGGAGAAGCCGCCTACACAGGTTCGACATCAGACACTGAACGGTGAGACTCTTACATTGCGCTTAGTCGGTCAGAATCCGCTTTGGGTAGGTGAAGGCATCCAATCTTATACTATACTCTCTTATCTGTTTCGGCACGACTCGGGACCAGCGGCCTCATAGCGCTCGAGTGCACGGGTAGAACGTTGAGGGCAGAAGCGCTGATTAGCAGCGCATAGGGACATCTGCTATGGCAAGCAGGCCGCACAATTGCCAATTACCTAGAAGAAAACAAATTTGAACTTGTCCACAACAAGACTGTGCTGGAGCTGGGAGCGGGCGCGGGCCTCCCTAGTCTGATCTGTGGTATCAATGGCGCTAGAGCAGTGGTGGTGACCGACTATCCCGATCCAGAACTTATTGAAAACCTCGCGCTGAATATCGAGAGATGTGAATCATTGCGAGTGGCGTCGAAAGTCAATGCTGCCGGATATCTCTGGGGTGCAGATACAGCTGAGCTGCGGAAGCTTGCGCCAGAGACTGAACAAGAGGGTGGCTTTGACCTTCTCATCCTCGCAGACCTGCTCTTCAACCACTCCGAGCACACCAGACTTCTGCAGAGCATACAGCGGACGCTGAAGAAGACTTCGGAAGCGCAGGCGTTAGTGTTCTTCACGCCATACCGGCCTTGGTTGCTGGAGAAAGATCTAGCGTTCTTCGACCTGGCCAAGGAGGGTGGTCTCGTGGTGGAGAAGATCCTTGAGCATGTGATGGAAAAAGTTATGTTTGACGAGGATCCAGGGGTGCGTTGCCTAAACTTTCAAGGTTGACAAGCGCTAATTATTGTTTCAGGACGAGCTTCTGCGAAGGACAGTATTCGGGTATCGTCTGAGGTGGCAATGAACGGGAGAAATGCCATTCGGAACTTGTTGTACAGCTTCTTCTATGCCGCGTCGATATCTACAAAGGAGGCTAATGGTATCAAATGCATGTCATTTCAGTTCCTAGGCCTCGTCACCGAACTCTGCACGGCCAGCCTTTGAGTTCAAGTACTCGTTCCTGTGCAGTCGTTAGCATGCTTTCTGCAGACGACCTCCACGCATGCTCCTCCATAGCAATGCCACGCTACCAATATGGAGCCACTCTTCTCTGAACTCACCTCTCTATCGCCCACTGCATGGCCTGGTATGCGATGAGGAGTGGGACGCCCCAGTATAGGATCTGGCCACGAGTTCGGCGGAAGGTGTTGAAGACTGCAGCGGAAGCAGTGCCTGCAAGTGGGTTCTGTCTGTTCTGTGCGAGGCCGTAGTGTACAATTCCCTTTTGTGGCATTGAGCCTGCAGTATCATAGTCAGCCACTCAGTCCGTATGATTCCATATTGTCGTGCTCGATATCGGTTCGGCATTCGGTGGTGATCGGGAACAGGTCGTGGATTGGAAGATGTCTAGACCCTCATTCGAGAATAGTCAACATACCTAGAGCACCCCATGGGCCCAAATATCTTCATTGGCTGATCAGCTTTCGCTCTCCATCTGTATCTGCCCTTCACCGGACGGCGGATGTCCTGCTCAAGGGTGTGACCGAGTGTACTCACTGTCCTGGTCTCTTCTCACCGCCGCCGGCGCGGAGAATCTGTGATGCGCGCATTACACCGTTCGAGTGACGACAGAAGTATGCGTGTCTGGGCGAGGCACAATGGTAGCTTGGAGCTGAAAGTAGTAGTAGGCGAAGTTCGTGATGTGATGCGCGCGGCAGAAGTCGCTTCAAGCGTTGTGAAGGTCAGCAAGTATTGAATGGACCCGAAGTTTTGCCGGCAGTACTTCGGGTCCAATCTCACGATGTGGAGCTCCAGCAACATCGTTGACGAGCACGAACATCGAACAACCTCTCGCCATCCAGTCTCTCAGCAACACGCAAGATGGCAAACGCGCTCAACAACATATATCGCTGGGCGATCCCCACCGCGGCTGCTTTATCGCTGGCGTCCGCGTCCATCTACGACGTGAAGGGTGGCACTCGAGCTGTCATCTTCGATCGACTACGAGGTGTTTCTGACCAGGTCGTCAACGAAGGCACACACTTCCTGATCCCATGGCTACAGAAGGCTGTCACATTCGATGTGCGTACCAAGCCCCGGAACATCAGCACAACGACAGGAAGCAAGGACTTGCAGATGGTTAGCTTGACACTGCGTGTGCTGCATCGCCCTGAAGTGCAACAATTACCCAAGATCTACCAGGTAAGAATGTGGTGAACCGAGTATAGATGAGATGTCAATGCTGATAACGTGGACAGAATCTCGGACCAGACTACGATGAGCGTGTGCTGCCCTCGATTGGAAACGAAGTCCTGAAGGCTATCGTAGCGCAGTTCGATGCTGCCGAACTCATCACGCAGCGTGAGGCAGTCTCGAACCGCATCCGAGCCGATCTATTGAAGCGAGCCAACGAGTTCAACATCGCCCTCGAGGATGTCAGCATCACGCACATGACCTTCGGCCGCGAGTTCACCAAGGCCGTTGAGGACAAGCAGATTGCGCAGCAAGACGCAGAGCGAGCACGATTCATCGTTGAGAAGGCAGAGCAGGAGCGACAAGCAAGCGTCATCCGTGCAGAGGGAGAATCAGAGGCAGCCGAAGTCATTTCCAAGGCTGTGGCCAAGAGTGGTGACGGCCTTATCCAGATCCGAAGAATCGAGACACAGAAGGAGGTTGCACAGATGCTGTCGAACAACCCGAACGTGACATATCTCCCAAGTGGCGGCAGCGATGGTGGCAACGGCAGTAAGGGCAGCTTTCTCCTCGGTTTGAGGTCGTAGTCTTGGGGAAGAAAGGGAACACCGACATGACTTCACAGGGCCTGTAAATATATCTTATGGCTGTTGCCCCTCTGGACGCATTGCTCTGTACGTATGATACTCTTCTCCATGGACCGGAAGTGATAGGGCTGAAGACGTCGCGTGGTGCTTCGCAGGTGACTACTGGAGAGGACAAGGATATGACCAGCTCAAACGAATGCTTCAACGGTTTCAGTAACGGCTTTGCTAACAAAAACATTCGGATGTGTCATGATTGCGCGAGACCAACAAAACTCAATTCACCGACGTCTGACTTCACTACATGCATACAGTCACGCGCGCCAGTGCCATTGATGCTTCTGCCTAACATGTGCTTCTGAATGACATGCCTATCTGAAGCCCTCTATTGACCTTGTCTGCAGATAACTCTCTCCGCCAGACCACCATCGCACTTCAAGCAGACCAACACCAACCGCACATTCTCTACTACAACCATAAACAATAAGCATCTACCACACACTTTCCATCATGGGTAGGTACAGACCGACTACATGATTTAGTGGTCGACCAGCCGACACGGCGCAGATCCAGGTATCAGCATGTTCGCCATCGTGGCGGGCAGCACCCAGCTCCCAAAGGAGTCCACCAAGAAGTGCACCTGTCGCCCAGGACCTATCAAATTCTGCCCACCGACCCACGACTTCTCTACCAACATGAACTCTGCACCAGAAACTGTCACCAAGAAGGACTCCAAGTCTCTCACCAACATCTTCTCCAGCTTCAACGTGGGCAACACCAAGAAGCACGAGAGGAAGAAGGCAAAGTCTAGGGCGTGGGTAAGATGTCACTGTAACATGCAAATCACCTTTTATTATACGCTAATGATCGTGCAGCGCGAGAGCATCCGCATTCCCTAGCAAGCACGCGCCGAGAAGAAGCCAGCGCGCCAGCAGAAGAATGGAGATCGGGCCGCGAAGCGTCAGGAGAAGCTCAAGCTGAAGCATGGCGATGCGTACGTTGAGCCATCGGAGGTGCAGCGAAAGGGCAGCATTGTGGCATCATCGATGGCCGTGGACAAGAAGCTACACTTTGAGGAGGATGGCAAGAAGGCCGATTCTGTCACCCAGGACGGCAAGAAGGGTGCGGCGCATATGGTGGCTGGTTGACGGTGACCAACAAATTACGAGATTGCAGTACTCGCTCAGAGACTTGATCACTCCACGGCACGGCTCTTGGACACTACCAACCAGCAGCATCAAGGAGATCCAATAGATACACTAAGCACGACGACACGTCAGTCTCCAGCAGCAATGCCTACTCTGGAAGTTTTACAACAAGATCGCTCACACGTCCTTCTGCTTTTGAGCGTCGCGGCTATATATAGCATGACACGACATCACGACTGATCCTCGTAGATTGGTAGCTGCATCATTCTTTACGACCTCCACGCAGACCCCTTGAAACCTTTTGGACACTGGTGACCTCGAGTTCTCGGGACAGATACTGCAATTACGGGAATAAACTAAGCAGATGCTAACGCCACTAACCCCAGGTCTTCATCGCAGCCTCAACACCCTCGACAATTATTCACCATCCGAGGCCTTCTCCTTGGTCCAGTCCTGACTTATCAACCCATCATGCACACCACCTTCAGTGACCATGAAGTTCCGCGACTTCAGTAACCGGTCCATCCAACTCGGCACTCTCCGACCGAACACCGCACCGAAACCCTGTAATCTGCCAACAGGCACGACCTGTGTCTCCGCCGGTCCTGCTTTGTATATCCTGTCTGGACCTGATGGCTTCGCATTGACATTGACATGAGCTGCGAGTAGATCGCGTTGAAGATTCGTTTCGAGGAGTGGAACACTCTCCATGATGTCGATTATGCTGTTGCGGGAGTAGGTGCTATTATCTCCGGCGGCGTAGACTCTAGGACCAGCTGCGTCGACCCGTAGTGTCTGTTCGTTGGTCTCAACGTAGCCTTTGGGATCGAGGAGATACTTGGGTACATATCCGGACATTGGACTCAGGCCCATCGCTGGAATGTAGATGTCTGCAACAACCTCTTCGCCGTCGTGGAGGATGACGCTCGTTTGGCCATCCACCAGTCTCTGGACTGGTGCAATCTTCGTGTTGTACTGCACATCCACACCGACCTGATTGAAAGATATATCTCGGCCTGCTTACCAATACTTGGTCTGAGGACTGGCAGGAGTCTGTCAGAATTGGTGTAGAGTGTAATCTGGGCTTGAGGGTTAGATGGCCTTGAAGAAACCCACCCAGCTCTGTCGTTGAGCAGTTCTCCGAGCTCGCCTACCGACTCAACACCCGTGGGACTGCCAGCCGCGATCACGATACTTTTTGCAGTGGCGAGCTTGCCACGTATCGCACGAAGAGCAGCCTCAGGTATCTGCATGGGCCGTGCCCTGCAGAGAGTGTAGTGGGCTTGTCGTCTTTGTGCCGGTGGCCAAAATGAGAGCGTGGTAGAACAGAACTTCCTCCTTGCCGTTGGCTCTCCTAATGGTAACACCCCGCGACTCTGTATCCCACGAGATTGCGCTTCCTTGGCCGAATGTTACAGCATCTCCATACTGCTTGAAGCCATCTGCACTGGGGAGGAAGATATCCTTGTTGGGCATGAGTTCTTCAATCGCTAATGCTCGAGGCGATGCGTGACGAAGGTACCACTTTTCGGCAGGGTCCACCAGGATGACTCGATAGGTGATGTCCTTGTCAATTGGCACTGTTGGACGTATGTGCTTGAGGCAGTAATGTGCGGCTCCCTGGCCAGCATAGCTGGCTCCTAGAACCACGATGTTGCGTGTCTCTCGGGAATTGTCTGTCGATGTTGAAGGCGACTTTCTTGATCTGGTCTCGGTCTTCTGTGGGGTCAATGTCTTTATATATGTGGTAGTTGGTGGCATGGTATTTGGATCATTGTTGCTGAGAAGATGCAATGTGAAATGGCATCTACCTACTCGCAGACCTCGTGGTCTTACAGTATACTCGCCATATTATCGGCATTTGGCAGGACGCAGGTCCATTGCACCGAGCGTGGCTCGCGTGTCTACACTGTAGCGGCCGCTTACATGAAATTGGCTGGGCCTGGGACGAGCGCACCGAGTCGTCCCTGCCTGGAGGCTGCAGCCTCTTCCTTTCACTACACAACGATTTCGCCGACTCCTGCTCGGTCATCTCCAATCACCAAACACGTCATGGAAATGCTCACATTTAGATCAAGATTACAAGCAGTCTCTTGCGCTTCCACGGCACTGCCTAAGCTACGCCAAACATCTCAGACCTCGCGCTTGGAAACGACTGCTTCATTGCTGCTGACAATCTCTCGGCTCAGTGGCAACGCGGTCGATAAGCTGTCCCTCCTATCTCTCGGCATAATCAGGTTTAGCAAAACAGCCACAAACATGGTCAAGATGAAAGGAGTCTCGACGATGAGGTTGACGCCTTCCAGAAAACCCATGAGCTGTACGTTTGGTCCGCTGTACGCTAGCACTTGGCCGAACCACTCAGGTGTGACGATATCCAACAAGCCCAATCCAAAAGAAGCGGACAGGATGAACCTGTTTCTGCGGGTCCAGGGAATGCCGGCTAGTATGCGCATACCTGAGATCGCAATGGTGGCGTAAAGGAATGTCTGCATGCCACCGAGAACCACCGTAGGCATGGCTGCGAAGACGCCTCCAAACTTGCCGAAAACTCCCATCAGGATGATGATCACGCTCGCACAGTAGCCAGCACGTCGACTCTACACGATCGTTAGCATTGATCTGCTTGTCTGCAGAACGCACGACTTACTGCATTACTGGTGACTACGATGACTCCATTGTTACCAGCGTGGCTGACCATTGGGATAGTAAAGCCAAGTCCTGCGATCAAGCTGCCTGTGGCGTCGCACAAAATGCCACCTTGGATGCGGGTGTTCGCTTTGATACTCTCTGTGTCCACGCCTGATGCCTCGGACGTTGCAGCAATCGATGGCATGCATACCATTGCTTCGCAGATGAACAGTATCATCAGTGGCAAGACCAGTGCTCCGTCGACTCCGAGCTTGAAGGTCGATGTCCATAGGAACGTCACAGCAGGAGCCTGATTTATCGTGCTAACAGACCAGTATCCAAGAGCCCCTGAGATTGCGCTTCCCACCGCCAGGCCGAAGATGATACTGGCGGACTTCATCAATGGTGAACCGACAATCTCGACCAAGATGACGGTCGCAAAGACTGAGAAACCAATACCGATGAATCTTGGATCACCCCATTGCAGCGGCTTCGGAGCATTGACATTCGGGCATAATCTGTAGATTCCGGTTCCGTCCAGGCAGCTCGCACCGCCGCCCCATGACTCGCCTGCTGTAGTGACAAGATAGATACCCAGAACCAGCAAAAGATTGCCAGTCACCATTGGCGGGAAGATTTTCTTGAGTGTCTTCGCGGGAATGAACGAGACCAGGAATTGCATCCAGACGCAGGCCAGGATTGTGCCAATAAGCTTTCCATAAGCATCTGGGCAAGGCAGCTTCGTCCCACTTTCGCTCGATGGACACACGCCGGAAGCATACAGCGGAGCAGTGTACTTGATGGTGATCGGGATGATGTCGAATGTCGGCCCAATGACGCTGAGGATCCCAGCACCGATGTAGAAAGGCGTACCTCTAATTCTCGTGCGTGTGATCTGGATGAGGGTCCCTATGCCACTACTGATGAAAGCTGCCGAAACCATGTACTCGACGGTCTGAGTGTCGAGGTAGAACGCGCTTCTTGCTATCGCGAGTACGGGCGTCACGATGCCGGAAATCATTGTCAGAGCATGCTGGATGCCGAGGATCAAAATGAGCAAGAGCGGGATCTTGTCATCCGGGTAGAAGAACGGCGGAACGTGGTCCTTGTACCTTCGGTTCAGAGGCCATATGTTGGGTGTGAAGAGGTAGGCGTAATCGTAGTCGCCAATGAGTCCGTCTCGAGTGGTGCAGGTATGTTTGAACTCTTCCCACACGGTGCTCCATGTTCCTCGATATGTCTTGGCTTTTTCTGGTCGTGTGTATCCTGATGAGACCGGCGCGGTCTGCGCTGTAGTCACATCGTCATTCCTAAGCCACATTCTAGCCCTGTCCTCGGCCGCGTCTACGCGCGAAGATCAACGCACCAGTCTCTTGCCATTCACTTAGCTACAGCAACTGAAGTCATCTACCCATTCACAAGGCCTGACGCCAAGCTCTCAAGCGCTTGCCGTTCACTTTCACAGTCTAAAAGCATCAGAGCTACAGACATGGAGGCACTTCGTTTTCTGGTCCCTTGCCTCTGCTGCAGGTGTATGCACATGTCGTTCGTCGAAAGCTCCGTGACGTTGCCATTAATGTTGGACGAAGTTGCATGGCGCCAGGGACCTGCTGTGATCCACCATTGCTTCGAGCGGTGCAAGCAAGCAAGCAAGCAAGCAAGCAAGCGGGTGGAGCTGCCGTGTCACTACGTGGTCGAATAAGGATGAAGCTCAACGACTGCGAGCTACTCGATGCAGTATATCACCGCTGCATCTGGTCTCTCGGCACTTCTTCCACCTGCACGGAAATGGTACAGGTACATCAGTTACAACGCCATGGATCTTAGCTACCGATACCAGGGAAGTGGAGAGAAGAGAGGTACAAGCACAGGTACAGACGACAATTGTACTTCAATACCGCTTTTGTTTGTTGGCATTACTACTACTGTATTACAAACTAGCATTACGGTCTATGCAGCAAAGCACGATGCGCCATTCCCGATCTTTCCTGTGTCCACCAAGCGCTTTCCATGCCCGTCACTCAAGAAGCAGTCAAGCATGAAGTTGTAGTGAATGCGGTGGGTTTGTGCGATGCAAGATCCGCTGTCCAACAAAGTGCGTGTCCAGGGTGTAAAACACCGTATCCAGAACAAAGTCCGACCAAAGTGAGCCTGCTGGCTCCAATCATGCATGTAGAATGTTTCCTTGTCCAAAGTGGTGGAACCTTTTCTTAGTCCGCAACAACTTCGCAGAGAGCCCTCCATTTCTCCTCGTCCTCTACGAGCCAGCCACGTGCTCGCATGACTCCGTCGGCGACTTCGATGACCTTGCGGAAGCCACTCACGGCTCCCTTGACCTGGACGAACCGCGCGATAGTCAAGCCTACCTTTCGCCCGTGCTCGAGCACGACGAATAGCTCGATGCGGAACGTTACCGGCTTGATCTCGAGCGTGTTGGTCCTGTCAACCCTGGCACTGATCGTGTTTGCTCCACGAGGGTATTCTAGATCTCGTATGCCGTGCTGTCGCCACTCCTTGAGTAGTAGTACAAGCTCCTGTCTGGCCTTGCCACGAGGAAGAGTGAAGCACAGAACATGAACTGCGGGTTTGATGTGGAAGAAACGTGCGAACCAGGACCGCTCTGGTCCAGCTTGAGGTGGGTTGTCGTTGCTCGATGATGACGGAGACAAGGATGAGAATAGTGAGTCGAGCGAGTTGGGGGACATCATGGTTGTGTCTGCAAGGAGTCAGTAAATCATGCTTCAGTGTGCCACCTCGCTCTCTCAAACACTTACCGGCTTCGGTTGTCGTCGTGTCAACACCCTTTTCTCGTACCATGCGTCCGATCCACTTTGAGAATCCCTTCTTGCCTCCCCCGAGGCGAGGCTTTCTGATCGGGAATTCGCTAGACTGGGCAGAGCCGGGAGGCTCGACGAGTGATTTCTGTGCTGGTGAGTTTTGTGCTTGTGATTGACTCTGCTGTGCTTCGAGATCCTTCTTGTTTCTGCCAAACCACCCGGAACGCTTTTTGCGAATTACCGTCGTGTTCATTAAGGTCGTATCTTCGTCGATCGATGCAAGACCTGACACGTCGACATTCGGCTTGCTCTTCAAAGTCTCCTTCGAAGGCTTGGTTGTCGGATACCCCACGGGTTCGACACTGCTGGTCTGACTGCCGTTGCTTCGCTTGCGAACATTCAGTGGAGCGACAGTACTCGAGGAAGATGGCGGTACCATGCGGACAGTCCTATCATGGACCATCTTGCCTTTGTTCACAGGGTCGGTAATGCTGCGATGCCAATTAGCACCATCTTTGCTGCTTCGTTCAGCGCTCTCCTCGGAGATAATAGGCAGCCATCCAGCTTGGTCTGAAGCCTTCTCAGGCGCGGTCCTAACACGTCTGTCTTCCATGGCGGCGGAGCCAGGCTTGATGTTTTCCAGCATCTTCATCACCTCATCAAATTTGGCGCTATACTCTTCGCCACCACCTTTGTAGGCTTCAAGCTTCTTCCGGGTTTCCTCGAGGGTCCTGGTCAAGTACGTTTGAGGAGTGTCTTTCTTTGGAAGCTCCGGAAGTGCTCGTGGAGGAAGTGGAGGTTTTCCGGCCATGTGAGCTGCCTCAGGAGTAACAGCAGAGACAGACGATGGAGGAGTGTCATATGGGGATGGCCGGTCAGTCACGGAGGTACGAGCAGTCACGCCGGAACCGAAGGAGTCGCGGAAGAATGCCTCTTCGCAAGCCTTTTCGAGCTCAGCACTGTGCTTGCGAATCTCGCTGCGCATGTGTTGATGTGGTGTGTCTGATTTACGAGGCTTGATGCGATTATCGAGCTTTGCTCCTCGCTCTTTTCGAGATTTGACAGGCTGATCCATGTGTGCCAGAGGACTGGAATTGGAGGTGTCCTTGTGCTCTGCCTGAGCTTTGAGTTGACGATGTCGAAGATGACCAGGCATACTGGGGGTCGCTGGAGTGGATGCTTTGGAGGAGTCTTGTCCCGTCAGGGCACTCGTTGTTGAGATGCGGCGTATGTGCCCGAAACTCACACCTCGCTTGTGCAGATCTGATGGACGCATGCTAGCGATGACAGGAGGACTGCTAGGCAAGAGGGAGCTTGTCATCGAGTGACGAGACATCGACGAGCGAGGCAGAGATGGTCTGCTTCTTCCAGAGCGCGGCAAGCTTGTCGTTGATTGTGCTGACGAGCGGCGATTGTTCTGCTGTAGCATCTCCAGCCTGGTCGTGTGCGGATGCCGCAGTCTGTGGCCTTGGGTCGTACGACGTGTACTTGTCGTTCCATTGCGATGCACGTGCACGTTGAGGTACTCTCCTCTGGCATCCAATATAGGGTCTCGTGAAGCTCGATAGGGATCGTAGCTGCTCATCGACGGGGGCGAACCGACGAAGCTTTGACTCTGACGAAGGTGCTCATCGTTCATGATTGAGTACTGTGATTGCGAGCGCGGTGCCTTGACCGGCATCGGTGGTGCATCATCGACCAGCGGCATTCGACTGTGATGGTAGTCACTTGCCGAATAACTGATGTCGTCGGCTTCTCCAGAGTAGTTCTCGAGGTTCTCTTCCCGGTGCTTGATGAGTGCGGCGTAGAACAGCTTCTCTTGGTTGTAGTCGTTGTTCAACAGCTTGTTGACAAGACTCTGTTCAGGCTCGCTGTGCCAAAGCGTACGCATGTTGCCCAATATCTCTCTGTCGATGTCCTGTATACTCTTGACCTTCCACTGATCAAGCTTGGGCATCACTCCGACAGCAGCTTCCTTGGTGCCGTGAACACCGACAAGGCCGAGTTGTTCATCGTACTTGTGCAGGAAAGGATGATCCCACACGCCGTCCATTGTAATGCGTTTTTCGGGATCAGGGACGAAGATCTTCTTGATAAGGTCTCTGGCCTCCAAACTCAAGGCCGGAGGCATATAGTACTTCGCGCGGGCGATGTCCTTGAACAGCATTCGTATGTCGCCTTCCTCGCCGTAATTGTACGGCGTGGTGCCGGTCAACATGACATAGAGAATGACGCCACAGCTCCAGACATCGGCCTGTTTCCCGTCGTATGGCTTGCTGCTCACGACCTCGGGCGCAGCATAGTGTGGGCTGCCGCAAGGCGTGCTCAACTTCCTGCCCTCTGGCTGGAGCGCTGCCATGCCGAAGTCGATGAGCTTGACGCTTAGGTCCTCTTGGTTGAGGAGAATGTTCTCAGGTTTGAGATCGCGGTGGCAAATAAGCAGTCGGTGGCAGTACAGCAGAGCCGACACAATCTGCCTGAAGATGTAAACAGCCTCCTCCTCGCTCAGTCCTTTCCGTTCGTCCACGAAGTGAAATAGTTCGCCACCCTCGACATACTCCATGATCAAGTAGCTGTGCTGTCATTAGCAACAAGAGGAGGTATCTTGTGGTGCATACTCACAGTTCGTTGCGGTTCTCCCAGACATCGAATAGTCTGACAATATTCGGGTGCTCCAACAGCTTCATGACTGCAATCTCTCTTTCTAGCCCAAATGGTATCGGTTTATATCTTGCTGTCGTTGGTGCGGCCGCGCCGCGGGTACTCTCAATCAGGTTTGCGAGACTCTGAGCGCGCGTGCTCTCTGCAACTGACCTCGTGATGATCTTGACAGCGCCATATTGGTCTCTATATCTGTGGCGGACGACGCGTACCCGAGAACAACCGCCTCTGCCGATGGTCTTTCCAAGCTGCCAGTGACCAATGAAAGTCTTTCTCCTCCGTCCAGATGCAGTAGATGTTGTTGAAATGGCGGAATTCCGCTTCGAGTCGCGTTCATCCCTCGATATTTGCGAGACGCGTTTGTGGGCTGGTGATTCTGGGTTCTCGCTGCTGCGGACTGCAAGGGTGCCATTGGGCTCGAGAGACTCGTTGTGTGGCAAGCTTGGATGGGATGAAGAGTTCGCCTTGCGGTGTTTGATTGTCTTCGCGTGCCGCTGGGACATCGGCGGCGTGTTGATCTTGCTGGGAACATCGATAAGGGGCTGTCTCTTCTTCGCTGCTGCCACCGGTTGGTGGCGGCGGTTTCGGTCGGCCATGTTCAGATGAGATGGAGCAGAAGCATAAGCGCGGAGCTATGTCCGGATATGCTGTGACTGCTGCGATGTATGTCTTGGCCGCACCTGTTTGTGAATGGGTCTGATATGTTCGCGTTGTATCCAACTCCCGCGAGATTCTTCGGTCTTGGCGCCTGTCGAGCAAGTGGTGACCGAGTGTCTCGTCAATGAATAGAGATGCTACCAGAAGTGGCGATGACAAGCATCGGCGGCGCGGGTGCTGGAAACGAAGGGACGGCGTGCAGGAGGCTGCAGACGACGCCTTTTGTTGTGAGCTGGCGAATGCTCTGGGAACCGGGTGCGCAAGTGTAATGCTGCCAGGAGCGAGATGCTGCAGATGAGTCTATGTCGAACGAGAAGGAAAAGCCGGCCGCTGCCCATTCACGCCTGCACTGGCATCTCGTGCAAGTTGCGTTGCCCGTGAAGCCGAGTTCAAGCGTGAAGGAAGCTGATGAACGGGCAGCTGCGAAGAGAGCCCAATGCTTTCTCACCGCAGGCACGAGACCGACGCTCGAGTGTGCTGTGGAATGAGATCGGCCGCTGGAGAAGGGGCTTTTTCGCTGTTTGTTGTTTTGATGTTTGTTCAACGTGGCGGGATGGAATGCAGACACCTCTTCATGCGAATTGTCGGCGACTCGTCGCCACAACGATTCCAACATACACAGAAACGTACTCAACTTGAACTGCTGCCCGCAATGCTCACGATGATTCGGATCTCAACTTGTGCAAGGCGTCACCGTCTCTTCACCTCCACTGCCGTAATCATTTTCTCGTGGTCGTCTAGCTCACCCTACACCTGGAGACGCGACACTTGCCACTCACAGCCCCGTCACGTCCATGTTCTCGCGGTGTCTTATCTGGTCGTCGCTGCGGAGCAGCATCTGCAGAAAGACATCAGTCCCATCGACGTGACACTAGACGTAGGACGAAGTGATGTGCTCGCACAGAACTCAACACCAACCAAGCAAGTCCCCGGCGCCACGACGCCATGACCTCAATGACCCTGCTCTCCACGGAAAGCTGCAGCCCTCGCAGCCGGACTCGCCCGTCGCTGGGACAGGACACAACAAACAGCCTACAGGCACAAACGCCACGCTGTCCCGAAGCTCTGGTCGGTGCATCTCGTTTCGCAGCGATGATCCCGCATCGATGCGCAAGCGCCACCAGGCTCTATATGCACTTCGCACCATAGCAGGCTACTGTACTGTACCTCCAACATGCCCAACCCACAGGGATGCATACGGCGCCTGCCTCCTTGGTCCAGCTGGATTGCCTGCATTGAGCTGTCGTCCGAGATGAAAAGACTTCAATTCGAAACACGAGCTGAGAGGTGATCCGCGTCAGGGGAACGACTGATCCTCGCTGCAGATCACGCGTGATCATGGTGTGCTGTTCGGCCTTGCTCGGCCGCAGCACTGACATATTTGCATCGTTCGCGCGCTCGCACAGGAGAGCGAGGCAAAACGAGGCGTGACAAGGCGTTGGGAAACGGTGGCTCATCTTCGGGAAGCACAAGATCGAGATGATAGTCATGATAGTCATGTTGATCACATTCAGTACACAATAGCGTATTCGACTTGTGAAGCTATTGCTGGAAACATGTTCATCCGCTAAGTAATGCAGCGTGCTTGCGTGGCGAACCAGGAGACACTGTAGCCACCACATCCATGCCGGGTCTTTGGCTTCCTGTACCTGATACCTGCGCAGCGTGCTGTGCCTCGCCGTCACTGCCTACTCGTGAGTAGGTATCATCGTTCTTCAAACCCTCACAATCGTGACCTTCTGCGGTCTGTCGTTCCTCCCAAAACGCCCCGCTTGCTCCGTGCGGTGTCGACCGTTTTCCTGTCCGCTTACCATTCGCAAGGTAATGGGGGCCTCGTACTAAACTATACAATGCAATAGAAGGGTATCTTCATAAAATACCAGTAGACGTCACGCGTCCAATCGCGTCTCATTGACGGTGAGGACTGTGTCCTGTGCTTTCGCTCTTAGGTTCAGGAGACTGGCTGGGGTCAATGTCCTTCACCTCTGCGTTTGCTAATTTGTTGCCGCACCCCTTTACGAGTACATGTCTCTTTGAGATGGGTTAGTCGATGGTCCTTCAAAACAGACTGCAGAGGGAGCACGAACCTTGAGGGCGTCTTTGCGCGAGAAGCTCTTGTCGCAGTGACCGCAGGGGAAAGGCTTGACGGCCAAGTGTATCCGTTTGTGTCGCTTCAAATCATGATTCCTGTTGAAGCTCTGAGGGCACTGATCGCATCGGAAAGGTCTGTCGTTCTGTGCATTTGTTTGCTGTGGGTGGTGGCCGTATAGTTGGTGCATCTGGGCTGCGTGGCCACTGTTGAAGCCTGGCATCATGGCGTGTGGCATACCGCCTCCGACCAAGGCAAGCTGTCCGTTCGGATTTGCAACGTTGGAGAGTACTGGCTGGTTCATCGGGTAGCTGTAGGGCCGGTGTTGGGTGTATTGCTGTGTCGGCTGTGACTGGACAGATGGGACTGACCCATGTTGATTCACAGGTGACATCTTGAGCGGATGGTTGTTCATCGGACTTTGCTGGACAGGGGAAGGCCCAGAATATGAATAGGCCCCCTGAGAGGAAGTGGAAGATTGTTGTGTGTAGTAGGTCGGCGTTGGTGGAGGGCGGGCGAATGCATCCTGCGCGCTAGCTGGAGAAGCTTGAGTTACAGGTGCTGACACAGGTGTGTGCTGGCCATTCACACCAGGATTGTATCCTTGAGGTTGGCTGTAAGAAGTCGGGGCAGACATCGGCATGGACTGCGAGTATTGGGGAATTTCGTATGGTGGCGGCGGTAGACTTTCGCCGGCAGTTGGCGATCTGCTTTCGCCAAGAATGGAGTTCAGCGACGGTGAGAAGATTCCACGACCAGATGGGAACGACACTGGTGTGCCAGAGGACTGGTAGCCGTATGGTGTAGAACCAGTGGTCGACGGAGGTGGCCACATGCCACCTGCGCCGTGGCTCGAGAGAGGTGCGTTGCTCGAGATTCCTGGACTTGGACTGATACCGTCAGCTGAGCTGTTGCTTGGAGGTGTCAACAAGTTGCCGACGCTGGTCAACGTGGTGGATGGTTGGTAGGCAGGCTTGTGATAAGAATTCATGTGATGGAACTGCGGTGGTGGAAGTTGGACTGCCGGCAGATCAGGAGCATTTGGTCGGCGAGAGAAGACGGCTGTAGGACCCATGGGGTCGGAACCAGGTCCCATTGAAGGAGGGAACGCTACTGCTGCAGCCACGTTTGCGAGTTGACGGTCAGATGCGCCGAATGGCTGGTATTCCGCAGGGGGAGTAGGCAGCGGCTGAACGAACGATTGCTGGTGTGAAGCTGCGAAGAATTTATCGCCGTTCCAGGAGTCACCTGGTGGAGAGCGAGTGGAAGCCACGAAGGGCGTCTGAAGCTGCGGTTTGCTGATCGAGTGCGTGCTCGAACAAGGAGATGTCTCTGGACGATCAGAGTCGATTGCTGCGTCGAATGTCGTAGAATCCGGAGGACTGGATACAACCAGACTTTGTACTCAAGCCAGACACCGATGTAATGGAATCGAAAGCCCACGGCTTCAAGGAAGGCTGCTCGAGCTGGGATAGGAGCGTGCCGATTCGGTCGCTGTGACGCGAGCGTCTGCAGGTGTGTCCCAAGAGGTCTAGAGGCAGTCAGTGGGACCGTTCGTACGATGATGGGCGCTACCAGGTCCAAGACCTGGGAGATTGGGCTCACAATGGTATATCGCGCAATCGGAGCGCCTCGTCGCCCACGAACCGGACAGTCGAGATCTGAGGGACCCGGAATTGTGGTCGTGCAGATGTTCCGTTACACCCTGGTGTTACGAAGGTGGAGTGCGACTGGTAGTATTCGGTTTCTTTGCCGAAGGGGGTTTGCCCGAGGACTCCCAGCGACGCGATCCTGGAAAGCGCGCCGACAGACGATCAGATCGGGACAAATTGTTTGCGGCTGGTGGTAGACAATGGTCGATGGACGTCGACGACAACAATGGACGATTGTATTATCGAGGACCCAGTAAGCGGCTGCAGGATAGACGAGTGGAGTGAGCCACGAGGTGGAGCAGCGGCGAAAGAAGATGCCACGAGGTGAGGTTGCGTTCACGTTCGGCGGACCTTTGATGTGGGAGTGGCGATCCTTTGTTAAGCTTAGGTGCCTGGCGTGCGGATGGCGGTCGAGGGGCTGGACACGGTCCACGCATCAGGTCTGCAGGCGTCCCACGTATATGTACAGAGGCAGCTAGTGGGGACTCTAAGGAGAGAGAGCGCGCACTGGAGCCCCTTGGTGTGGCTGACTGGCCACTAAGGAGCGTGAGCATCGGCGTTGGAGAATCTGGATCTGCCCTGCGCTGCCGGGGTCGACGCTCAAAGCAGTGACCACTCCAGACTCATTCAAGGCCGCTCCCGTTGGGCCAGCGCACCGATGCGGAAAAACAGGCGAGTCGTTCTTCTCAGACAAGCCAGATCGAAGCCAGATGCTTCCATTGCACGCGCGCTGCATCGTCGTTGTGCCTGGGCTGGGTCAGCGTTTTTCGACCGCGCGAGACAGGGCAGACGGAGACCGGGAGGGCGTCGACGACCTAGCTGTGTGCGACGTGTGTCTGTCTGCGCCGCTCTGCCTCGTTCTGTCGGCTCTGCTCGCCTAACCGTCGTACATCATTTGTTGACGAAGCTTGCCGTGCCCGTCACGGCCAATGACTGACATACCGCGCAGCACAGCACCGCACCATTCAGTATTTGGAAACCCCTCTGCGATCTCTGCTCCGATTCAGGAAATGAGGCCAACACGGGCAACAAAGCGGCCTCATGCACGCGAGGTGTCTTTGTTCACACCTGTCTGTGCCGAGCAAAACAAAGTGCAGTATATCCCTGTCGCTGGCCGCCTAGCGATTGGCTTTGGCGTTAGTGGATCGTTCTGAGCAGCCCTCATCCTTGCCAGCTGTCCCGAGCTTCTGGGTCTCGCACCTGAAGGCTGGAGCGCGACATGGGTTCAGCGGGCGGCACCCTACGCCCTAACTCCATCGGTTCAAAACCACTGTCCAGCCAGGGTGCATCCTGCGACGACATGCGTGCTTGCGCGATCCAGTCCAACGTGCATGCAACTGAGACAGCGATCGCCTTTGAGGTCACTGTACGTGTACGTTCCGCCATCATCGCATCACGCGCGCGACAAAGGCTAACTGCTTAGCAAGGCTCGTGACACTGTATCCATCCACCAGCAGCTGCGGCAGCAGCTTGCGTGTTCGGAGCCTGTCTCATCTCGCGTGCAAGGCATTACGATCACGGTAGCAGTACCAAATCATGTTACGGATGTTTCTTCGCGGCGAGCAGGGAACGTATCGCGGGGACCAAAGCCGGATCACACGCTGCATAACAAAGATAGCTCTCTTCTAAACCCTCGGTTCTCCAATCGGATCGGCATAGCTAGCATTTGGACGCTGCAGCTTTGGTCGAAGTCTGTTGGGGGCTTCCACGTGCAAGATGCAGCAACAAAAGCGCTTTCCGCGTTCCAAAGCGCTTCCAGATTAGCCTACCTTGTGCTGCTCATGTCGTACCACTGATCAGATCACCTTCAGCGCGCCCTTCGATCATCACATCATCGAGCGCACTGGCGTCTATGTTGAGACTGGGTGGGAGTACATCATTGACTGTTACAAAGAAAACGAGTCTCGCAGGGACTGGCCTCGAAGTACAAGCGGTATGCTGCTTCCCAACCAGCCGAGTCAGCTGTTGCCGCAAGCGAACATTTCATGTATTGCGGCCCAGGATGTTTTCTGCAGGTATCCCACTGCGTCCTGGAGATCATGAGCGTCTCGAGACATGCAGTATGGCACTACCCGTGCGCACACATCGCGGAAGTGGCTTCTAGCTCCCGTTCCCGGGACGATTATACGTCGCCATGGCTTGCCGCTACGTTGGTTCTGTTTCACGAGCACTGTCAACACTGTTGTACTCTGCTGTCAAACACGGCCTTGGGAATGACTGATCACAGCATCCCGTTCCCAATGATTGATTCTCGCGCGTCCGTGTCAGAATGGAGACTCCCCTCGCCCGATATTTGAAGGATTCCGTGGCTCACCAACTCAGCAGAAGCGCATCCGTCAAGCCAATGGCATGCTCATATAAGCGAAGCTAGCCACCCGCAGAAACTCTGCTCGTCTGGCGCACGACTCGGTCCGAGCAGCGCAAGCTCCTTGAAAGTGGGTTCAGCTACTTTGTTTGACGCCATACCCGCTCCGGCGTCGTTTGGCTTCGAACTTCTTGGTCCGCGCGGAGTAAGATCTCAACTGCCAGAATGTTCTCGCCCCAAGCGCCGCGTCGGCGGCCATGTGGGAAAGTGGCTTGATCGAAAGTGGGCACGCAAACATTAGACACCACCGGGGCGCCCGAATACTGGAGGTAGAGACTCTGGAAGACCTTATCGTGGCAAGTGAGGTAAACCAATGTAGGCGAACTCGACTTTCGACCATACCTATCGAGACCAGCACCTTACTGCTCTGATGAAGCAAGCTTTATTACGCATGTCCTCTGCCTACCTCCTATCGCTCGATTGCGCTATTCCACCAAAATGGCCACTCTTCCCCACAGCCTGGCTGCTGGGCGGGTCCGGGATGTAGACCGGTCGGTCACTGGTCTAGCCAGAACTCAATTTGTCGTCGGTGGTACGGACATTGAACACAGAATCTGAGACGACCCGCGCCAAAGTCCAAGAAAGCATGACTCTCTTCTTTGCAGTAGTGACGTTTATTATCATGATTGTATGATCGTCCATGCCGACTGACTGTCTGTTCAACGTTATCCACATTCTCGTTTCGGAATTGTTGAAATTCGACTGTATTGCACAGGCAAGGGTCATTCCTTGGAACCACGCTTTTCATGTCGATGGCTGTGTTATCGTCTTGCAGCAGAAATGTCGCATGAGAGACTTCCTTCCGCTCATGGCTGCCTGAATGAAATAGAACTTCTATAGTAATAATTGCCTGGGAACCGCTAGGCGATGATTGCTTTACAGGCATCACGCAGCGTGTCGTGACAGAGGTTTATCCTTGACTCTTGGTCGGTTGGCCTTACGCTAGCATCGCATCACCTGCAGCTATATGACTGTCGCGTGGCAGCCTCCTTCTTCTCACAATACGTAATAGGAACAAAGAGTTGCTTTTCACGAAGCTTAAGACTGTACGCTTCGTGTGTTGTCTACCCCCATGCTTCGAAATCTTAGTATCACGCCACGGCTTTGGCCAAGGCGTACCACATCCCGCGAACCGAGCTGTGTAGCTTTCTAGCAGCCGAAGACGTAAGAATGCTTTCGCCGATGAGGCTCTGCAACGGAAGTCCCTGACGAGAGACCGCCACCAGTTACTCAGTCACGGGTTCCGAACATCTTCTCCGGACAGTTTGCTACGCTTTGAAACCTGTTAAGCCACGACTCTGCAATTTATGGTCTCGCCATGCGCTTCTCACGTGTCTACAAGATCTTGCTTCCATATACCATATGCACCTCTGGCGATGCTCGCCATGAATTCTGCTCTCGGGAACTGTCCCCGCTCTCGGTGCCGAAATCCGGTCCTATTCACGCTTAGTCGAACCTTCTTCACCTGAAAGGTCGTCGTACGTGCTCTAGCTGGACTCGCCAGACAAGCACATCCATATGCGCATGCGCATTACCCGAAAAGCACGTCTTGCCTGACGTCTGGATCGGGCACGCATCGCGCTCCGATGCAGTAAACGCTCACGAAGCTCAAGCAGCCCTCAGCGCACCTCTGAGTGTTCTTTCGGCACTTGCCTTAGCCACGATCTCGTGAACATGAGGGCTGAAACCGCCATGCTCAAGCCAGATGCCTCCTTCGCCAAAGAGTCCTAACTCAAACGCTCACTGAGGTGCGGGCGCCCGTAAGCCTCTGCGTTGGCTTGCAATTCTTCCGCCTGGAAGCCTATATCTATGATGACCATGCTGCAGGATTTGGGGAGAGCTTTCTCCATCACGTTAAGTAGACTTCAAGTCGCTTCCGGGAACGTGCAACAAGTACTGAGAGACGATGCCCGCTGCGACGGCGACGAAGAAAGGAGTGATGTTATCCCGATTGTAACACTTGCCATGACGACGGGAACCTACGATGATACCAGCCAGGATAGGCCGTATAGTCGATGTCCGAGGTGAGTGTACTGCTGCCTCGGCCAACAGAAGTCATTCCGAAGAAGCCCTTGTGTTTATTGCTTCCAGCATGACAAAGGTGCCGAAGATAGATCTTGAACGAGCGCATCCATGCGGAGACCGTGGAATGAGAGGGTACGAGGCGGACTGTCTTCAAGTTTTTCAAGACTCTATATACCTCAACGCAACCTTTAGGTCGACCGCGAACGGTTGACCGCATGCAGAAGAGCCAAGATCCTTTATACTCCTGAGGTATATTTGGGATCTTAGACCTTCGATGTAGCTATCTCTTCTTAACTCATATATGACTACCATCCAAGACATGTGAGGACCAAACCTCCGAGCGAGCTGCTCCAATCTCGTCAGATGGGAGCTTGTGATCCAGAACATGCATTTCTCGATCGAGTGGTGGTAATGAGCCGCGGAGAAAGGGCGGCTGGCATGTTCCCAATCTGTGCACACAAGACGAACCGAGGCAATCTCGCGGTCGCAGAGCTCGCGAGAGATGGCAAGCCTGAAGTTCGAGTTGTAACCTCGAGAGGCCATACGGCGAGCACACTCCTTGACGCCTCTAGAGAAAGACGAAGCGATCGAAATTCTGCTTCGATGTATGCCGGCGACTTCGATACCAGTCTGTTCCCAGGCGGGCTTCAAGTGACTCGTCGTACCTAGAAGTATTGTGCGAGCGGCGCGATGCAAAGAACCATAGGAAGTTATGGTATCGCATGCAGCTTGGGACAACTTGTGCCGCGCGACATAAGCGATGAGGACTGTGCTGATTTGAGAATGGATTGTCCTTACCTGCTAGGATCATCCAGAGTTGCATCCACAGCCTCTACAGCGGAGCATGGCGTATAGTTATAGTGCACTGCCATGTGGTAGAAGGAAGAAGATCTCCACCAGGCCTTGTTGGACCCTGATAAGTGATCTCCACGACTTCCACTGGCGAATGCGTCTAGAAACATAAACATCGTCACAACCCACTCTCCTTTCGCCATGCTGGTCTCCCTGACTGTCGGCAAAGTCGATGCCGGCGTCGCCGTCTTGCTCACAGAAGACAAGCGACTGGTATGTTCATTCACCCATGACATGCTAGATAGAAGCCAGCTGTTGACTAGCCTCCTCCTGTAGATCGAGTTTCCATCCATCCTCCTACCTCCAGATATCCACTCCGGCAGCATCGTCGACATCAACGTAGCACGGAACCAACACGCCGAGCTGGTCGCCGACCAAAAGTTCGACTCTCTACAGACAGAAATCTTTGATACGTTCGGCACCAAGTCGCCCTCTCCGCCAGTCCTAAGATGCAGGAACGCTACGCAGACGAGCGTGGTGCTGGAATGGGACCCAATCGAGCTCGCGACCGCTGAGATGCGCAGCTTGAGCCTATACAGGAATGGCACAAAGGCAGGAAACATCCCAAGAGACAAGCTTAGCACCAAGATCAGCGGCCTGGCATTGGACACCGAGTACACCTTCCATCTCGTACTGCGCACGACCGCTGGACAGTACTCGTCGGAGAAGCTCACAGTCAAGACACACAAGATGACAGACCTTAGTGGCATTACTATCACACCTGGCGTCATGAACAACCAGCTCAAGGACAGCCTGGCGGAGACTGTCAATCGGATTGGCGCGAAGATCATCGACTCGGTCCGGATAGACACTACGCACTTTGTTTGCACCGAGGCGCGAGGACAGGCGTGGGAGAAGGCCGTAGAGATGAACGTCCCAGTCGTGGTACCAGACTGGATCAAGGGCTGCGAAAGAGAGGGCAAGATTGTCGGCGTCAGGGGTTACTATTTGGACGCAGACCCTAAACTCAGGCAGATGGGCCCTAGCACACATCAACAGCGCGCGAGTGTGTCGAGTGCGCCGCACCGCGATAGTCCGCGAATCGAGCATACTCCGCCAACACCCGAACGCCCAACACAGGGTAACAGAGAGCAGGAAGCGCCTTCTTCTCCAGCCGAGCCACCAAAACCACCTCCGAAGACTGTGGAGCAGCGTCTGGCAGAGGAATCGGCGGAGCACGATGGGCAGTCCTTTGGTGGTAGTACATTGAACGAGAAATCAGTAGCAGCAGATGATTCAGACGGTGAATCAGACGGAACCGAAACGCTGTCGAGGAATGTCGAGAAGGCAAAAATATCTGATGATGACGACGAGGATGAGGACGATGAGCCAGCGTCGTCGAAAGGCAAGTCTCCAGCAGAACCTACGACTCCTGGACAGAAGGACGATGAGTTCAGTGAAGTCCAGCTGTAGCGGGACGATATGCGAAGGCGTAGATTCTATACTTACCGATAATGTGGCAGGAGCACCTGCGATCCGTGCTTACCCTTTCAAGATTCGCAACACAGTCTTCGATGCAAGAGCGGAAAGTGCCAAGCCATCAGTTGGGGACGGAGCAGCGCATGCGGCGCCATTCAAAGTGCGTTCGAGTGTGGTAATGGCCCAAGCCCCTGTGACTCAGCATCATGATGAGCAGTCGGGTCGTTTCGACGAGGTCAAGTTGTGAGGCTAGTAGACTGTTAGCTGTCGGACCAGGTCACGTTTGAGTAAAACTGCCCAAACGCCTTCTAATCGGCTACCACAGCCACTGCCTTCTCGCTGCTTGTGATATGGCGCTGCCGGATTTGAGGTGATCGTCACGCATGCCGGTTGCTTCAACTTCACGCCTTACTGTACCGCTGTCGTGGTGATTCACTTCGTATCGCTGGCTGCTTCGACCATGTCGGCTAGGCTTTTTGAGCTATACCACCACGTATCTATCCTGCCCATTTGGTCGCAGCCAGAGAGTTATATGTTCTAAGCTTAGGGTGAGGTAGCTTGCAAGATAAACCACTGGGACTTTTTTCCGGCGGCGAGGCGGATGTTTCCACGTGCCCCGCGCATATGGAATTATTGGGTGGCTCGTTGATAGGATGTATGCGGTATGCGGTCCAGCCACTGGGAACGACCAGGGGATGCAGTGAAGTGAAGTGACCTGGATGTCATCAAACATCAATAACTTGACCTGCGTTGGGACAACATCGAATTGACGTTGGCCAAACGCATATTGACGAACGTGATCCAGGAGATTGAATCACACATTCTGACGAAATGACATCGCAGTACTCAGCCTTGACATACACCACGAGAAACTAGTGGACGCAGGAGAGCAAGACCACTAGGCATGCACACACGCGGACAGACAGCATATAGCATTTGCCCAACGACATAACAACCATGGTAAGATGGTTTACATGTTCTGACAATAACCTCATAACAATCGAAAGGCACTGCCGTATATCATTACCTTTCCGGGAGCAAAAGTCCACGGCAAGGTCGACAGGTTCACTCGCCGGCGCGAGGTTGATAAAGTTCGTGTCGTGCATGAACAGGAACCGCTCGGAGATGGGCATACAGCCACCGGTGATGAGGTGCCAAGAGGAGGAGACAGTACGTAGCACTCTGGAAACCCCGGTGTGCAGCAGCAGCCAATGTAGCGTAGCGCATTCATCATGTACATAAGAGTCAAGAATGCCTCCCTGCCCTCCTTTTGTGCTTTGCGTCGTTGTCGTAGTTCTTCATTACCTTTTCCATCCACCTCTATCCAGTGGTCCAGATCCGCCATCCTTTCTGCAAAAGACGTGTACTCCCAAGCGCCATACTCGCTATACGCTGAAATGTCAGATCTCTATCTACAAGACGAGCGCTTGATGTGCATGCAAAACCACAACCCTATGTCCGGAAAACGACCTTGGAAATCGCCGAGACCGTTCAATCATGATACCACATAGCCGGAGAATGCACACAACCGTGTATGCCCATGAACTCCGCCTTCAATCTATTCAGCCAAGGAAAACTGCAGTCGGATGTTAGAGAAAAATTCACATCAGAGGAGCACTGGGATCTGTTAGAGGATGCAGCTGCTGTGGTCGCTGTTTGACGGGACTTACCCTCCCAGCCCCAATCCCACATTACACCAACCCAGTGGCAAGGGCCACGAACGGTGTAAGCGGGATCCGTCTTCACCAGGTCTTGCACATCCCTCCTCCGGAGTCTGGCGTTGTCGAGTCCGCTCATGTCGCGAAGGTTCTGGCCCTTGGGCTCGCTTTCGGAGTCGATGAAGCTGAAAACGACACCTGTCCGACCGGGATTGATTTCCCGCGAATCAAAAGGTCGGCGCTGGCTGGGAGGTATCTTAGGTTCCAGTATGGACCTCCTCTGTCTCGCAGCGTTCAGATCTCGGGTGCTGACCAGCTTGCGCTGATTGAGTGGCCTGGCTTCGTAGTCGTCCTTTCGGCGCCACACTTCCTCGGTCACAGACATGCACTTGTCGATGACTCCGATGCGCATCCGCTGCTTCATGACCATCCAGCGCTCGCGTATCCATTGCCGATCTTCTGCCTCAACGGCTTCACATCCGGCGGCCATGAGTGGATACAGTTGCACGATGATCATCCTGCTATCTACTGGTACAGTAGCGATGCTGGCCATACATTTCTGAGACAGCTCAGTCGCAGTAAGCGATGGAAGTTCTGGCACAGCTTGATGTAAGTGCAGAAGAGTCGCCCATCGATACGCCTCAGCTGTTTCGATCGCGTGCTGAATGCCTGTGGTCGGATCCTCTGGATCTTCGATTTCTTCAGGTGGATCCCAATTTTCAATGATCATCTTCAAGTCTCGGCCATGGCTGACTATGCCTGGAGAGTTGTGTGAAGATCTGCAAACCTTCCTTACAAGGTTCGCTACTCTGCCAATGTAGGGGAAGAGTGTGCCGGCACAGCCCATGAGCGGATCCAGCCGTGCGTCTATATCCATTCCGAAGTCGATACCGAATCCACGATTACGATCATGACCTCGTCCCATCACGAATCTCGATGGATCATTTGAGAAGAGGAACGTGTTGTCGAAATCGTTCGATTCGTCACTGTCGACAGAAGTCAACCTCGCAATCACGTCCATGTACACCCAAGCATTGCAGAGAAATTTGAGTCGTCGCAAGTCGTCGCCCATTCGTGGGTTCATCTGATGTTCCTCGAGGACACGCTTGACAAGAGCCTGGGCGCCTTTGATGTGCGTGTTGCCAGTTGAGGTGAGATCTTCCCATGATTCCGAGAATCCCAGTGCCAGAGCAGTCGCTATGGCGGTCATATCGTCCATACTTGCGTCCCTAATGCCCTCTTGAATGTAGCGAATACTGTTCATCTTGTGCTGATGACCCACAATGCGAAGTGAAGGTTCGTCGACGTGCGAGTGGAAAGCTGTCATGGCCATGACTGCTTCATATAAAGCTGGAGATTGATGGGCCATTGGCCATATGATGCTCCGCCATGGATTCTCGTTCGGACCATCTGCGATGGACAGTATGCCGCAAGTCAACTTGTCGAAGCGGTGTATCAAAGCCGCTTCACTGTCGACCGGAAAGTTGAGCTCCGCGTAGAGGGAAGGAATCGGTGCACCCCAAAGAGCTGCCAAAGACGGATCGATCGATATCTGTCTCTGCCGTCTGACAGGCGTGTTATTTCGAGACGGCCATCTCGAGGGCCACACAAAGGAGGGCTCTTCCAACGACCCGAACCTGTTCAGGAAGTCGAGGTCCTCATCACCATGGGCATCCTCGAACATGCCAGAATCGTTACTCCCGGCAGTCATCAGAGGCAGGTGCAGATCGTCGGGCATTGAGAACGAAACGAAGTCCTGAGAGCCGGAGACGCCATCTGGCGGGGAGGGATGACCCAGAAGTTCGGTCAGCGTGGGCGAAGCGAGCCTGGTATGATGTGGCGACAAGGAACGTGACCGGTAGGCGAATGCAGATTGCGGATCGAAGTGCACGCTGGCGAACTCATCAGAATGGCCAAAGTCTCGAGCATCATCATCGGGTGGAGGAGGGCCCGAGTCTGGTGAGTCTTCCAGCGGTATCGCAAACACGCTGTCCCTAGGCTTCGGACCACCATCCCCGGGCGATGTGCTCCGAGATTTGCGTTGCTTTGTAGCGACGGTTTCGCCAGTCTGCCTCTGCTCCTTGGTGGTCTTTTTGTTAGTGGCGTCGACGTGGAATATAGGGGCGCCGGGAATGTTCGGTGGATTCTCGCTCGCTGGCGTGTTCGTCTTTGACGACTCAGCAGAGGCACGCGCAGGCGACGTTGACGAAGCTGGAGGAGAAGTCAGATGCGAGTCAACCATAGACGGATCAAATGCCACACATGTCTTGGGTCGCTCGGGCTGCGGCTGGACAAAGTTGAATTGGTTAATGTTCGCCTTGGCACCAGTCTGGTTGAAGTCGCGCCATTGAAAAGTCTTCTTGTATCCGCCGCATTGGAGGCCTTTCCGCGTACCTGCGATGCCTCAGTCTCCTGTGTCAATACGTGGGCATATGCATCTTGGCATACAATTTGCGCAATTGGGCTTCTCTTCGCCGCACTTTAATCGTTTCGCTTTGCAGGTGGCACATCCTGCCAGAAATCTCTCATCAGCACGCTTGTCACGCCATCATCACCAGGCTTCAAGCGCAAAGCTCGAAGGGGGTGCCTCGGGTCTGCGTGACAATGTATATATATATGTACCATTGCGACTCTTGGTTTGCTTCGGCTTGGCCACGCTCGCATCCTTGACTTCAACAGCGGCAGCCTTGCGGGGCGCGGCCTCCTTCTTCTTCGATTCTCTGCTCGGGCGGCGGGCGTGTTTCGTGTCCTTCCTGCTGTCGCCGGGGCGTTTGCCCGGTGATGGATCCAGCGCTGGGGGCGCAGGAGCGTCATCTCCCAGGAGTTCTGACGGCGAAGGGAATCGGAGCGGACTCCCGTCAGCCATATGGCTGTGGCTGTGTGCGGGCGGGACGATGTGAGGGTATGGGGAGAGATTGAGCGATGGCACAATTCAGTACTTTCCACGCTCGTGCACTCTTTCCTGCCTGTAGCGACCGAATTAAGGCATGCAAGCCAGCGACAGGACACGAAGGAAGGGTTCCCAGGATCGCAGCGTGATGACTGCCCTGCACAAGCACAACAGTGTCCCGGAGCAGGACCCCTCCACGCAGAGGCAGCCTATCGCAGACGTGCTAGTGCTCGGCTATCACTGGCTATCGGAGGGTGCACTGTGCATTGTACCGTTGCAAACTCGGGCGAGCAGCCAAAGGTTACTGCTGGCTGGTGTCATGACAGCGTGGAGTGGTCAGTGGCGCCAATGCACTGCCGGCCCAGCCGCGACAAAGCCCGTCTTACGCCTGCAAGATACCGCCGGCGGTACACCTGGCGAAGTGTCATCGTGACACCGCTGTGCCGGGGCCAGCAGATCATGCGCTCCGCATTCGGTTACCCTGACACGCCTGGGCACCACTCCGCTGCCATGGCGGTCAGGAGTATGGTACCAGCGGTGATGATCAGCGCAATTATCGTTCGTCTGTGCCGCATAGCTTCGAGCTCCCAGCTCGCCAGCACCGAGCACGCGTACTGGACCCCACTTCTCCAGAGTATGCACCATCGTATTGCCATGTATCTCTACACATCACGATGATGACGATAATGATGATGATGATGATGATGTTGCCCGGAACGTCTCCGCATGAGCCTATCTTGGTAGGCGCTCGCGAAGATTCCGTGAAGACTCGTCCTCTTGGCTGAGCAATTGCACACGACGACAGCAGCCAACTGGCGATCTTCAACTGCGTACGGCCACGGCAGACGTGTTCCTGGCTGAGCCGCGACCGCGTGCGAAGCTAGATGCTTGCACCTGCTAGCGATCTAGACTCTGGAGCCATGTTCTGACGTCTACTACAGGGAACGGACCGATCATGCCAGCAGATTCGAGGATTGCAGCGAATCAGTCGGAGGCCACGAAGTGGAAGCTACGGGCACTTGTGATTCCAACCAACGCACGAAGACGCTGTATAGCCGAGCTGGTATACCCCGTCGATAACAAAATTCATCAAGAAGTTCACACCGCCCATCGAGATTAGCCAATCGAGCTTGTTCACACTACGGCCATCTGGAGCGATTACAATCGTGCTTGGTATGGAAAGCTTCGGCATTTAATGAGGGACGAGCCACCTTCCCTGTCAAACGTGTTGTCCAGAGCCTCGCTGGTCATACAGGGGCCGCTCTTCTCTGCTAGGATCTGGATGACCCAACCATCGACGAGCTCACGGAACCTCACCTTGTGCTTGCTGACACGATCTCGATGACGGGTGAGCAATGATTGACGCAGCTAATCGTACATAATGGCGTGGTTTGTGCTGTTCATCTACTACTCAACATCACCTCATCACTCAATCAGGCAGCTAGCCGATTTCGCCCCTTCCAATTGCTGCCGTGACTGACGAAGCGAGTCGGTCTTTGCTATCTGCTTACTCAGCAGGTCGCAATGCGTGGGGCTAGCCACCATCGTCCGGCAGATAAGGAAGCATAGGTATATCGATACGCGAGGCTCGAGGAAGAACCGACCGCCTGTTCCTTGAATCGCCATTGGCCATGTGATGGCGGTAGGTGTGGCGGCGTACTTCAGTGCGGCAAATCGGCACACCTTCGAATCTATGACCGTTTGTGCTACTTGAGCTCAACATCTAGGACGAGACGGGGAATGCTTGTGCTACCTGGCGGCATCGAATAGGTGAAGTTCCACAGATCGAAGTCGCTATGCGCTGTCAGCTTGAAATTCCGCGCCGCATCCGAGGCAGGTAGGGTGTGGATTTACTTGACCGGATCGCAGTCACCACCATTGATGCCGCAGAACGAGACGCTAGGTTTTGGGTCGACAGTCCCAGACGCCCGAACTCGGATACCCTCAACGTCCGACCATGATCGCACGTTCTTTGGACCGACGAGGCCGTTCGCACTCACATGCAGCGTGAAGGTGCTCGTGGAGTTACCCTCAGGATACCAAAGAGCTACTCTATGCTCTGATACTTCGACTTGCAAAGCCTGGACTTCGGGCCTCAGTGAAAGGAAGCCGACTGTGCCATCTTTGCGCAGCCACTGCACAACGGCTGGGTTGAACTGCTGTGGGTTGATGCTCGGGCCGCCAACAAAATTTTCGTCAAAACTCTCAGCGCCGATCGTCAAGTTAGCCGCCAACCATGCTGTTATATTTCTAGGCAAAATGTCGTATGGCGGTGAGTATGCAGAGGTGTGTACGAATCGCGGCTCGTGGAATCGAGTGAGCGATCTCATGACCTACTAACTTGTTAGCCACGGTACATGGGAGACAACAAACCTAAGGTTTTTGACTCAAAGGACAGCTGACCTCTTCGCTGACAAATTGCTTATGGTAGTCTGCAAGGATAGCGACCAGCGGTCCAATCCGGAAATCGTCCACGTGCGCGACTGCCCATGGCTTGTTGTACAAAGGGGCTTGGTCAAGGCCAACCAGAGTCCATATCCATAACGCCATGATTGACAGATAGCGGTTCATGTCGTAGCCGTAGCTTCTGTCCCACGGAGGAGCGATATTCTTGAGGTTGGCGTTGTATAGCTCTCCTGTCAAGTCCCAGATCTCTCGGATCATGCGACCTCCGTTCGCTCCAAGAACAGCATCTTCCTCTGGTAGGTACTTGGCACAGAGTGTCAGTGCAAAGAGACTGACTCCCACGTAGGTCGGTCCGTTGAACTCGGACAAAGTGCCATTGCGATCAAACAGCTCAACGATATCTCGACCCCAACTTTCCCCTTCGGCGGTCAAGTTTGCATCTCCAGCACGCCGACCGACATAGCTTGAGACGACAGCATGCATAATCGCCGCATTACTGTATGCCGGGTAAAGGTTGTCATCATCAACGCCGCCGACTCGATACGTGTCACCAATAGCACTGAGATGCAAACTTTTGATCATCTGCTCCTCAACCTCTGATGGCAACAAATGTCCATACTCCTCCAGGATAACGATGAAGGCAGTACCAATGAAGCCTCTCCAATTCGGATCCCAGGTATTGTAGATCTTGGCTGGATATGCTTCCGTGCCAGGAGATGGCTGCTCGGGGTAAGTCTGATAATCTCCATACCACTGCTCACTAGCGTTCTGGAACTGACCAGAGATGATGTTGTTGATGATCTGAACTGCTTCCCGCACATTATCGCCTTCATTGCGAGCAAGTAGCCCAGCAGCATACCAAGAAGAAGATCGAGTCTCGTGAAGCAAGGCACTCCCTAGATTGAACTGGTAGCCGGCGGCTTCGTCATAATTCCTGTCCATGAAGTCCATGGATTGCTTCAGAAGGTCTTCAGCATGATCGCTGGATCCAATAGCTGCACCCCTCGTGGCGAGCCAGTATATGGCCAACACGAGGAGCTGCTGAGCCAGGTAAAGTTGAGACAGCATTTTCCAGCAGTTCAGCACTGGCAAGCTTCAACTTGAGTGTCTTACAAATGTGCAAGAGGTCACGCTTCATGAAGCCGGGCAAGCTCGCTCTCGCCTGAGCCCCACTTACACCTCCACCATGGAACAATTTGGCAGGTGGACATGCTGGGAACCAAGCTCTTGGTTTTGCGATACGGCATACAAGCGCAGGCGGCGTGGATGTGCATAGGCGAGGGACAGAAGCGCCGGCTAAAGAGGTGGAATTGCACACGGTGTTCAATGTGCCGAACCTCGAAGTATAGTGCGCTTGTGCCGAGGCCCGGTAATACTCACGCATAATTCCAATTGTTGTGGTAGAGCCTCCCACAATATCTCAAGCCGCGCATCATAGCCATTACGATCTCATCTGGTGGAGTAATTGAGTACAAGGCTCAACGTAGATAGTTGAGTTGGAATGGCTGGGCCCTGGGCACCACCTATTCGAGACAATCGTGGCTCATCATGCTCAGATAAGCCACACCTGAGCGCTGCCTTCAGCTGGCAGCCCAGCCAGGCTCCTATGGTGGATGGAGAGCCACTCGCCATGTATCAGTCGATATACAACGATTGATACGCTTGGTCGAAAGACCCCCGGTGGTGCGTTCCACGACTCTGTGTTCATATACAGTTCGGCAAAGTCCGCCTTGTCGTTGATCGTAGTGTGGATGTCGACAACACGAATGCTGAAGCCAGGATATTCTTCGCATAAGCGCTGTATGGACCGTACATGTTCGTCCAGATTGATAGCCGTCAAATCCATCCATCCTTGTGCCGTCCAGTTGGCAGACTTGCCTTTGTATAAAGCCGAAGTAGCTGATGAGAAGTCGCGCCTGTTGACAGCGTCGCAGTTGGCCTTCGCTCTTTGCTCCAGCTCATCGACGATGGCTTGGGTCTCTGGCCTCATTTTTTGCGCCATGATTGTGTTCCGATGGCGATTTTATGATGTAGGTGCGGGTGTGCAAGTAAGGATGGTCGAAACGCGATTGCCGAGGTCTCCCGTCTCACCAACAACATCATCGCATGCATTCATGCCTGCCATTACATTCACACAGCACATCAGCGCTAGAGACGAGCCTGGGCTGTCAGGAGCACAATACAGTGTCATGAAGTCACCATGTCTGCCATGCAACAAGTCTTCGCCACCACAGAACTATTTGACCACATTTTGTCTCACCTGCTTGACGCCATCCACTCCATCACCGATCAAGAAAACCCCCGATCAGTCAAGACACACCACAATGCCCGAGTTCTTCAGAACTTAGTGAGAAGCTCACGAGTCAACCAGCAATGGCATAATCACATCCTCGGCAGCACCTTCATGAAACGAGCTCTATTCTATACGTTGGATCACACTACTCCGCGTACCTGGGAACAGGCACAGGTGCATCCGACCTCAGACACGGTAACCCCATATCGTCCGCCAGCTGCATACGCACCTGTGCTCAATCCAGTCATCCAAACGACTTTCCCGAGTTACAACTTCCGTTTCTGCTGGAACTATAGCGTAGGCAGGGACAACCAGACCACCCCTAGACATTGTGCATTTCTGATCATCACCAAAAGAGATCTACCCAACCTGCAGGCACGAGACGCCACAGCTCAAGGCCGATGGATTTCCGAGATGCTTCTTTCTCAACCTCCATGTACTGCTCTCGAGGCTGCGATCTACGAGGAGATCGATGACATGAAGGAATACCTTGGCCGGACCTCAAGCCTTAAAGATCCTATCATTCGCTGTGAACAAGGACTCACACTGGGCATGGTACATAACAGAGTATGGGAGATGTTTGAGCAGCATCCCGATGTTGTGGCGATCAACTTGACCACTATCTAGCGATACGAGACAATATGCGAGCCTGGTAGTAGAAATGATACCCGCGCTCTCTGTTGCATGACACCAAGCGAAGGCAAGTTGCCACGAGCGACTTTCTTGACGGCATCCGCTATACATCTTGTATGCTTTGCAGCATGGCCTTCGCCAGGCTCACGGCTCCCACAAGAGACGTGAAACGCCTTATCCACATAAAGCACATCGGGACCATGAGGCTGGCCACACGGAACGACGACATGGAGCAAGAGCGAAGCGGCTAGAGCGGTGCAAGCCGTTGCTTCTGCTCACACAGCAAGCCTATACCACAACTCGAAATCAGAGGCAGCTGGAAAAGATGGAATACCGCATGCAAGAGCTACCGACCTCTCTGAGCGACATAGACGTGATACAACCATATTCGACCAGTATCACGGCTAGGTTGCTGATACTCGGGAGGTCTCTTTTAGATTGGACAAAGCACACCCTAGAAAAAAGTGGGTCACGCCGTCAGCATCAATCACTCTGCATCTAACAGTGACAGCATCATGAGCTTCGAGCATTCCGATAGGCTGAGCCTGATCCATATTCTCGCATTGGCATATGCTAAAGAACTTGCAGCGAAGTTGTGCGAAGATGTTTGCAAAAGGAGTGTATCGTCCTTCCTTGCTCGCTGTCTGCGAGAGTGCGTTGAAGCAAATGCTTCATTACAAATGCGCGGCACAAGGAGAGATGGCATATACTACCACCATCGTCACTCTTCATCCTCTCCTTTCGAGGTAGGACGTGTCTCCTTACGACAACGAACGCTTGGTGGATGAAGCACTTCGTGCTTGCACAGAGATCCTGAGCACTGCTGGGGTCGATATCATGGCCCATAGGAAGCTGGAAGCCGCCACTGCTTCCCAGCTCACCTACTGCCATACAGCCACTAGAATCCAAGGCACAACCTATGATGCGTGCCCAAGAAGCTGGCATTTCTGGTATGAGCAGCGAGGCGACCATTTCGCGGGGATGTTCTGGGAAATCGTAGAGCAGCCCGAGCTCGCGATGCAGGGTTTGTGGGTTGACGAAGAAGATTGTGACTTTGATGATGTTTGGACGTTCTCCCGTGGACGACACGACACAGATGTGGGTGCTCATCATGAAGGTATTACCAAGAAAATTCGAGGTATTTCAGATGATCGACCAAGCGGAACTAAGTTGACTGCCGCAGGACGATCATTGATATATGTTCTGGCGTTTAACAGCTACTGATCTCCAGCTTGATTGCTCACTTATCTCTACCTTCTGCTGCATCGAACAGATCTTTCAGATTCACATCACCACTGCCTCTCTCGAGCGGCTTGGGCTGATTAGCACCCTCTTTCCACCCAATCATATATATCGTCCTAAATGTGGCCGGAATCGTCACCGTCCCATCCTCTTGCTTCTCGCCATACATCTCCCTGTATATGGCTTCTGTAGCCAACAGCACGTCTTTGCTGATGCCGCCCGGCTCTCGCCTCAACGCAGCGTTTGCCTCTCCCATAGCTTGCAAATCTGACATCAGAGCAAACATGTTCGGGTAGTCGACAATGATGTCGTCCACATCCACAGTAAGCAGCTTGAAGCCAGCCCGTGTGAGTAAATTTCCCACATCCCTCACATCCGCCAGAGGGGAAATGTGAGTGCCGATACCTCCCAGCCTCTCCTGCTCTGCCAATTGCAATGATCCCCGTAGCTCGAACAAGCTATCGCCACCACTCATCGCAGCCACGAACGGCGCGTCTGGCTTGAGGCAGTTGTTGATCTGCATCAAGACGCTTGGCAGATCGTTGATCCAATGCATCGACATGGAGCTCAGCACCAGGTCAAACGTCTCCGCATCGTATGGCAAGTACTCTGGAGTCTTCAGCACTTCCCGCTCAATCTCGATGTCCTTATTGAACGGCTCGTCCTGATCCCTGTACAGCAGACTCGGGCTCGTGTCTGTGCAAGTAATGCTCCCAATCTTCTTCGCAATCGGCTCTACCGACGGCTTCGCCGAGTCGGGGTCTGGATCAGGTCGCGTGAGAATGCGTGCAATGTTGCAGGAGTTTGCGCCGAAGTCTAGGACCCGTGGGAAAGGCCGGTTGATGTCGAGGATTCGATCGCAGAGGCGTGCGGCGACTTCATCGCGGAGGTAATCTACTTGTCGCGACTGGGTGACGTTTCTGGCGGCGCGTTCTTTGTGCAGCCATTTGGTGCGGGCGTCGAAGACTTCGACGGTGGGTGCGCCTGGAGCTTGCACGGCGTAGGATCGAAGAGGAGCTGCTGCTATGGGACGGCAGGTGATGGGGCTAGCTGTTGGGCATGGTGCTGGTCGGTGCAGGGCCCGCAGCAGTGACACGCGCATGCTCGAGGACTGGATGCATGTGCGTCAAGCATTGTGAAGGGTAGGGGGTGTAGAATGGTCGTGATCGATATTGAATGATTACCCTTGTGCTGGTCATGGCTCGGTGACGTCGACGAATGAGTCCCGTGAAGGTAAACATTGATCCGCGTAATTGTGCTCCTGAGGGTACTACAACATTCTCTCCCAAGGATGCCGGCGATCGTTTCAGACGCGCTGGCGCTGCCAGTCGTCACGACGTTGGTAGAGTGTGCCGACTACAGCAAGACATTCGAGCAGTTCCTTCCCCAGCTCTACAATCTACACAACCAGGTGTTTGCACACATCACGGATACCGAAGCTCTCAAGCAAATCTACATCACCACAAACCCAGCCATTTCTGGCCTCGCATTTGCCTTGGCGACATTCCCAATCTTCCTCGTAGTCTCTGAGATAAACCGGAACTGGAGTCAGGTCGATAGAGTCTGGAGCATCCTGCCGACGATTTTCAACATCCATTACGCGTTATGGGCTCGGCTGGCTGGTCTGCCTACTACGAGAGTGGACAACGTGCTGGCTTTCAGCGTCTTGTGGTCCATACGTCTGACATTCAATTACTGGAGAAGAGGTGGTTACCAAATCGGCAGCGAGGACTATAGATGGGCTTTGATCAAGAAGCAAATCGGACAACCCGGTTTCTTCTTGCTGAACGTTCTCTTCATCTCGTCGATTCAACCGGTAGGTGAAGGCACTGTACGGTATTCTCGGTGCGCTGCTAACATTTGCAGGTCCTGCTTTGGGCGGTCACCCTCCCCACGTATGTCCTGCTCAACACCTCACGCCTAAAGCCAGACATGGCCGCATCCGACATGATCTTTGGACGCGCGTTGATTGCGTTGGTGGTCTTTGAGTACTTTGCCGATGGACAACAGTGGAACTACCACCAGGCTAAGCACGAATATCAGAAGACGGCTAAGGTGCCACAAGGTTGGACCAGAGCACAGATGGACCGTGGTTTCAACACGACTGGCCTTTGGAAGTACAGCCGACACCCCAACTTCGCTGCAGAGCAGTCGATCTGGATTCTCCTTTACGCCTGGGGTTGCTTCGAGTCCAACACGGCTTTCAACTGGACACTGGGCGGCGTCATTGGCTATATCTTGGTATTCGCTGGGAGTACACCCCTTACTGAGAAGATCAGTAGTGGTAAGTATTCGGAGTACAAGCTGTACCAGGAGCGCGTGGGCATGTTCGTGCCGAAGCCTTTTGGCAAAGGCTGGAACGAGAAAGAGATTGCGAGCCTCGGTGCACAGGGCGTGGCTCAACTAGAGAAAACGCAAAAGGTCGAAGCCAAGAAGAAGTGATGCTCACGTGCCCAAAGATAAGCTCCAGAAGAGAGTCGTCATCAACTTGCGCAGAATGTCAAGGCAGTGTCGTATGCTGCCAAGCTTCAACGAGATTGACTTGTTGTTTGTTTTGAGTGCGTCCGCCTTTAGCCTATTGCTACCAAGGGACATTCGAGGTAGCATCGTATCTGACCACCTGCAACCAAAACGTTGAACAAGCGATAATGGCGTTCAGCTTCGGTAATCCTGCCGGGGTCCCTGCGTTGCTCACTTCAGATAGTGTGATACAGTAGTATCCTGCGTGCTTCGCGAAAGGCGGAGAAGTCCAGTCGACTGTCACGGAAGAAGTGTCACAGAACAATCGTGTGAGGGCTACTGGGCGATCACCTCGTGGCCGCATGAAACGTGGCGGAAGATCTTTGTGGCTGAACGGAGCAACCCCCACCCGCCACCTTGATGCTCCGGGCCGTGTCCCTGTACTGGAGGTCCACCTGGCCAAGCAAACCGCCTATCTTCAAACTCTAGTCTACAGTAGTTCACGGCGGGCTAACTATATGGGTGCGTCATCCTTGGGCAACGCTGCGAGGGCAGAGAAAGCTGGAGGGCTGGAGGAGGGATGACGAGAGCTTCCCTGCATGCAACGCGACCACCCCCGACAGGTCTCGCGTGCTTCTCCTCCATCTCACACTTCTCACTCCCGACTTTCTGATCTGTTTCTGTTGTCGTACCAACAAAGCCGAAGCACAACGCCGCAGAATTGCGTCGCGACTTCCCCACAATCGCGATAAGACGAGCAGACGATAAGAGCCATTGGCTTCATACGAAACTCACGAGACCACTGCAGCGAACGTGTCGAAGAGGAGAGTACTCTGCTATCCCTGAGAGAGTGTTTCGGCACGCGACATCTATCACTTGCACTGTAAGTCATGCTGCAATGTTTGTCGATGACCCATGGTCGGCTGACATGTTCGCAAGGGCCTCACCCCGCTGTTGCCATCCCGCTGTCTGCGCGCCGATCATCTCGAGCTCTTTATCCACCACCTGAGCCAGCGTGCTTGCTTGTCTGGATTTTGCTCACACTACGCTAAGGCCGGGCGGCCACTGGTTGACAATAACCCCGTCTAGTCCTCCGCAGAACCTGGCTAGCAGCGGAAGACAGAACGCCGCGATACCCGTCCGTCGGCGACATGGCAACTTCGTCGTCTGAATCCTTTCCGAACGTGGAAGAAGCGCATACACCCATTGGATCACCACAAAGCCCAACGATAACCGCGCCTCCATTCCAAGAGCAACCTCTCAAACTCAAGGGCAGGCAGAGGCTGCTGGCAGGCTTGCATCGCATATCGTCTTCGCCTTCCATTGCACGACTGAACTCACGAGACCGGGCACGAACGTACGATGGCACAGGAAAGGCATCCATCTCATGCATGTCGCTCAATTCTGCATCGTCGAATGGGCTGTCCTTTGGATCATCGTTAACAAGAGAGTACTCGGCCGGATATGGCACGCCTCCAACCTCTGGAGTGTCTACGCCCGGCATCCAGATTCCAGCATTCGACGAGAAGGCCCGACTGCGCTATGTATCAGGATCGAACAGCAAGCAGTCTGTCGGGCTGCCTACAGACGTCAGGTCCACTCCCAGGCTCGGAGTAACACCGAGGATATCTGAAGAGGGCCAGGAAGACTACTTCTCGCGCCCTGCGACTCAGGTCAAGCCGAAGCCTGCACGACCAGACTTCAACTTCTGGCGCGACCTGCCCTTCGAGCTGAGGATGGAGATTCTTTCATACATGCAGCCACGCGAAGTGATCCGTTGCTCAATCATCTCAACAGCATGGCACAAGATGTGTTTCGATGGGCAGTTGTGGGCTAATTTGGACACTTCGGACTTCTACCAAGATATACCAGGCCCAATGCTGGTCAGGATCATCTGTTCGGCTGGCAACTTCGTTCGCGATCTCAACTTGCGCGGCTGTGTTCAGCTTCGAGAGTACTGGAACACCAAAGACGGCTTAACCGACGCCTGTAAGAACCTGGAGAATTTCTCCCTTGAAGGGTGCCGCATCGATCGGAATTCGATACACAACTTCTTGCACAATGGAAGCAGGCTTGTGCACATCAACCTATCGGGTCTGGCAGGGGCCTCTGATGCTGGTATGAAGATCATGGCTGAGAGGTGTCCACAGCTCGAGGTACTCAACGTCTCCTGGTGCAACAATGTCACGACCAAGGGCCTTAAGAAGGTTATCAAGGGTTGCCTCAAGCTGAAGGACCTGCGCGCCGGAGAGGTTCGTGGATGGGACGACCTGGACGTTATGCATGAGATGTTCAAGCAGAACAATCTTGAACGCTTGGTGCTGATGAACTGCGACACCTTGACTGACGAATCTCTGGCTGTGCTCATCGAGGGTATTGACAACGAGATCGACTACGTCACTGGCAGGCCCATCGTTCCCCCAAGGAGATTCAAGCATCTTGACCTCACCAGATGCCGCAATATTTCGGACCAGGGATTGCGCACCTTGGTAAACAACATACCAGCAACTGAAGGTCTGCAGTTGTCGAAGCTGACCGGTGTTCTGGATGCGACCTTGACAGATCTCTTGCCAACCACGCCCATGCTGACACACCTGGATCTGGAAGAGCTAGCAGATCTTAGCAACACCGTACTGCAAGCTCTCGCCAACTCTCCATGTGCCAAGCGCTTGCGCCACCTGAGCGTGTCGTACTGCGAGAATTTGGGAGACGCAGGGATGCTTCCA
Source organism: Nothopassalora personata (assembly GCA_033816765.1). Lineage (NCBI taxonomy): Eukaryota > Fungi > Ascomycota > Dothideomycetes > Mycosphaerellales > Mycosphaerellaceae > Nothopassalora > Nothopassalora personata. The sequence goes on along the minus strand of CM066287.1, from coordinate 2,177,011 downwards.
GTCCTGCGGACGTGCACGAATCTTCGTTCACTTGAGATGGACAACACCCGTATAGGGGACCTTGTCCTAGCTGAAGCCACTGCCATGGTGCGACAGCGTACGCCTCGTGCCACCTTCCCTGACGTCTCTATGCAGCCAGAGAAGCCTCTCTTCAAGCCGGCCGTCGGACTGAAGCTGGTCGCATACGACTGCCAGAACGTGACCTGGACTGGTGTACGGGAAGTCTTGTCTCGAAACTCTGAGGTGATGATCTCTCGGCACACGCACGCTCTACCTGTATTGGACGTTTCCACAAGCTCTTCAGCGAATTCCTCGGTCGAAAACTTGGCGGTGAAACCACGGATACATGTCAGCAAGACCTCATCGTTCCCAAGTGAAATCATACATCTCAAGTGCTTCTACACGTTCCAGCCAACGGTGGAAGAGCACACGAAGCGTGTGTTGCGAGGAGACTTTGCCTCTGCCAAGAGACTGGAGCGCAAATGGGCTTCGTACATGATCGCCCAGGAGGAAGCCCGCCCAGAGGGCGCAGGCCAGCGACGCCGACGAAGGAGAGCCCGAGATGCGCAGCTGCAGCACGCCGACGAAGAGGACGATGGTAACCCAGCAGGCACAGGGATCGGAGCTACGCGTCGCAGACGAGCCAGGAGTGGTGGTTGTGTTGTGATGTGAGACTTTCCCTACGATGATGTTAGCAACGTACTCAAACAACTTATGAGCATATGGAGAAGTCCTGGTTTGGCGTACGGATGGTTAGGGTACAGCATGGGAAACGACCTCAGACGCATGGGCAGGCAACAGGAGTCATTGGGGCATCGACAGCGCCTTTCTTGAGACATTTTCTACAGCAAGAGACCAAGTATAGCCACATATTCATACACAGCTTTCTACATGTGACGATGAGAGATGTTGTGAGCCGGTGCCTGTACCTCTATGTGATAACGATAAGATGGCAGGAAGATTGCGGTCCCTTGGTTAGCGCAAAAGCTTAGAGGGCACTGCCGCTCAAATCGCCTTTGACACGAGAACAACAAGCAGCCCGCAGGCCTCAACTTGTTTCTGCCTGCAAACACCCACGTAAACAAACACGAAATCGCGCGCCTCATCTCATAATCTGTATGTTCCGTGGTGGGGCGGCGTCGACTCGGACGCAGGCAGGCGATCAGGAGAGAGTGGTCGTCGTTTAGAAGTATATTATTAGCGTAGAGGGTGCCGCCGCGCCCCAGGATTCGACATCTTGAGCTTTTGCGCCCGAAGCCTCAGCACTCAGCACATAGCACTCAGCACTCATCACTACTCCCTACTCGCTACTCACACTGCTGCTCTCGCGGGACTCGCATGGACCGGCGTTTCCTCTGGCAGACCCGGAATGCATGGTAGCAATTCGCCAGACCCGCTCGCCGCCGAGGCCGCACACTCTGTTTGGGATGAGATCGCTGTGGCGAGGCCCAATCGCGTGCGCAGCCCGGACAGCAGCGCCCATGTCGCCGCGAAGAGACTCAAGTCGTCGCCTCCCAGACCAGCGTCGAATGGGAGAGGCGCGTCTCCTCGCGTGAAAGATGCATCGCCCAAGGACCACCGGCCGGCAGCGAACGACGACGACGGTGATGCCGCTGGAGAGTCCGAGGCCGAAACACTCATCGACAGTCCGGTCAAGAAGAAGCAGGAGGCAGAGAAACAGAACAACGCGCCCAAGGCCGACCGCCCACCCAAGCATCGCATCGGAAGCCTGCCTGTGCCGAGCGGCAACGACGACGACGACGACTCTGCGAACGTCTCGCCTGCGCCCAGCACGGCGACGAGCATCGAGAAGACGGCGTCGACTGAAGAGGCCAAGGACGAGGACATGAAGGACGACAGCGATAAAGATGCAGACGGCGAAAGCGATACGGGATCCTTGAGCGACCCAGATTCCGAGGCGTCGAACGCGCCGTCCCAGAGATCTCTGACCTCGCGTGCAGCCTCTGAACGACCGGACTATCACCGTCACGATGCCTCCTCTCCCAATCCACGGAAACGCAAACATCGTGCTTCGTCTGTGAGCCTCCCCAACAAGCGACCCAGCCTCGATGCACCCAAGCGCAGGCTTCGGGGGCTGCATTCGGAGGAGGGAGGTAGAGATGAGCAGTCGTTGTCACCTAAGCTGCGTAGCCACCGGCGAGCAGGCTCCACGCAGTCGGCGTTCATGGACGGTGCCATCGAAGGAGGCGCAAATCGGAAGCGACGAGCTGTCACCCAAGGACCGGTCAAGGAGTCGAAACCGATGAAAGGATGGGAGGAAGACTCAGTATCCTCAGAAACAACCTCTCATGGACACGATCCGCAGCGACCACGCCGTGGAATTGGGAGATCAACCTCTACGCCTGGCAGGCCGGCTGGTCGCAAGCCTAAGCCTCATGTGAACAAGTACGGGTTTACCAGGTTGGCAGAGGCGTGCGAGGCCAATGACCTTGATCTTGTGAAAGAATGGAGAGAAAGGGACCCGGATCAATTGGAGCTTGCCGAGTTTGCAGGCAACAAGCCTTTGCAGATAGCGGCCCTGAATGGCAACGTTGAGGTGGTCGACTATCTCATCGATCAGGGCTGCCAGATCGACTGTGCGAATGTGGACAAGGACACTCCTCTCATTGACGCTGCAGAGAACGGACATCTCGACGTGGTCAACAGTCTCCTGGCAGCAGGAGTCGATCCTCTACGGCAGAACCTGAAAGGCCAGCAAGCGCTCGATGTGGTAACGGATGATACTGACGATGCCGACGAAATCCGATCTGCTTTGCGACAAGCTATCGACAAGTGGAATAGCACCGGAGCGAAGCAGAAGCGCGAGGAAGAAGAGGAGATGCGGCATCGAGCTGGACCTTCGAAAGAATTGCACTTCATGGCGAGGACATACGAAAATCTGCTGAGGCTGGTGCAGATTAACGATCGCACTGGCGTAAGGGAGTTCCTGGATGCTCGGGTAATGGTCGATAACAACGTGGTGGCCGCAGCCGCTAAGACTGGAGACACCTATCTGGTCAACATGCTTCTGGCTGAGATGACGGAGAAGAAAGCTTTGCAGAAACCCGAGAAACCGCTGTTGAGCGTTTTAGGCACGTCGCACACGGAGATGGTGAGATCGCTAACAGAGCTGGACAATTTCAATCCTCTTTGGCGCAACAGACAGGGCAAGACATGGCCAGAGATTGCAGAAGAGAGGCATGGGCCAAATTGGAGAGAGGAGAAAGAATTACTGGAGCGCCTTTACGAACAACGCGCCGCTACAAAAGAACGACGCAGCTCGAGTCCTGTCACTAAGAGAGACGGTGCTAAGCGTCGTTTCGCTCATCGTGCTCCCGATGAAGAGGAAGATAGCGATCAACCGGAGCAGGCGCCTAGGCGCAAGAATGGCCGGAAGCTCATGTCGAAGAAGGATCTACGTGCTGCGCGAGGTCAAGCAGCCTCCGACGAATCATCTTACGAATCAAGTTCGGAAGTACCCACACCTGCGGAACCTGTCGAGGAAATATCTATGAAGCCTCCTGAAAGTCCAGCTACTAAGCGCACCCCCACGCGTTCAAGGACGAGAAGCTTTTCAGCACAACCCGCTGAATTACCATCGCGAAGGACACGGAGACGATCTTCGTCATTACGCGGCATGACTGAGCAGCCTATGTCAACAGTGGAGGAGAGTATGGAGGACGAGGAGGCCGCCGAAAAGCAACGGCAGGAGGAGGAAAAGCGTGCAGTGAAAATAGAGGAGGAAGTGCTGGAGGCAAAGAGAAGGCAAGAAGAGGCCGCTGAAGCTGAAGCTGAAGCCGCTACCAAACGAGCTGCCGAGGAGGAAGCACGCAAAGCAGAGGCAGAGCGTAAGGCAGAAGAAGCACGCCGAGAAGAGGAGTTGCGCAAAGCTGAGGAAGTTAGAATCGCCGATGAAGAGCGCACTCGACAACTCGCGGAGCAACAGCGGAAAGACGAAGCTAAACGCAAGCATCGTGCTGACATACTTGCCTGCTTACCAAGACCGATTTCATATGTGCTCGACCCAGAGTCCGACTTTGACATCGAGAGTACATGGGGTAAGGGTCACATATTCCGCCACTTCACGCAGATACAAGTACTCAGCGAAGAGCGACAAAATTGCACCGCGGAGTACTCGGAGACCAATGAGGCGACTTATTGGGTTCCAAATGTGCTGGTAGCTCCGTTACTTGGGCCACCCGGGGTAGAACTATTCATTCAGAACGATCACGAATCTTTCGGCGACAGCTTAGCAGCAAAATGGCCTACTAAGGAGTTCCCGACGACGAGATTGCCTCTCCTCCAGACGTTTATGGACAGCCTGCCTCCCCCTGGGTTAGAGAATCCGCTCCCAATGGACGAAAATGGACGATCTCTACTCAGTACAGGAGAACAGGCGCAGCGGTTACTGCGACTGCACGCAGGGATCGCGGCGGCGAGTAGGGCGTTGACGAATGGCAAGGCGACGTTGAGATTTGTGCGCTTGGAGGACATTCTGACCCACACTCATCCCTCTCTGAACGGTCTCGCCATCGACATCCGGTTTGACCACCTCCTGAGACCAGTCAGACCCGAGCCACGCAAGAGGAGCTTCTTCAGCAATAGCTCTGAAGGGGCGGACAGTTTCGCTCGGCCAAGAACGTTTGTTGCTGGCAGTACGCCGGACGTCAGCGAATTTTTGCGTAGCAGGAAGCGTGATTCTGCCCACATGATAGATGTGAGGGTGGTCCATGAGAAGTAGCAACCATCACGATGTAGACGAAACGATCGGTTGTAGTACCGACAGATTATGCTGACGATCATGGCCGATGCTTGGGACTTGAAGGCCTGCGCCATGAATCGAAGACGCTGTTATGGATCGAAGAAACAGCAGTAGGCCATGACAGTAGATATGCCATCTGCCGGCACAAGATTGCAGGATTCGTCTAGCAGCATGTACCGTTGTCGTGATGTGTGGCCAATCGGCGGTGCGGTAGACCGTCGCGTCCATCCTACATGCAAGATGTGTCCGGGATGGGTCGAGGGACGTGGTCGAAGGGATCTAGTCGTTGTCTCAATCGATTCATCCAAGACAACGTGTTCACGTGCCATCCATCACTGCCGTCGTCGTTGTCGCGTGCGTGAAGCGTACAGACGGCGCGAAGTGTCTCAAGGCGTCTGTCGGACGATTGTGAATAATAATGCATGTGCTTCATTCAAGTGGGTCTCGATCTGGACGATGCCTGCAGGTCCCTGCTAGATGGGAGGCGTTGTTCTGGTGGAGCTGTGGAAGCGCCTGACGTGACTTTGCGGGTGGAGCGAGTGACCTGCACATCCGACTACTGGTGGTACTTGCGGCTGCTTATTATCACTTGTTGTCCAGTCTGCCTTCGAGCACCGTGATTTCCCTGTCGCCGGACACATTAAGCAGAGTTCAGCTAGTGGGTGCGGGATCAGCAACAAAAGAGAGCCGGGCGGAGCACTGGGCTAGGCTGGGCTGGGCTGGGCTGCACATCATCTTCGGTCTACAGACTTGTATAACTATATCCGGGTTGCGAGGCAGACGAATACACGACTATAGATCTGGAAGCACGCTTGAAGCCTCGAGGCACAGCAGATGCAGATGCAGCCGTGAGGAGGACGTGCACCTGTCGCTATCCGACGTCCGCGGCGTCACCGAACCAGTCTATTCTTGCTCCCCGCCGCACTGCAGCGTCCGGGCATATCCTTGCAGCGCTGGTACAGTACTGTATCACCTTCGACCCTTATTAAGCACGTGAAAGTGCCTAACAGCTCCCGTGCACCAGGCAGAAACCGCGTTGCTTTGCCTCTTCCACCCCTCGCCGCCGGCAACGCTGAGAGGACGGCCACCCCACTGGCGAGGCGATGACTTCGCCGTCCGCCGTCCACGATGGTACGCCTACCGCCCTACGCGCCTCCCCGACCAAACAACCAGCACGTCCGCACGCCTCGCCCAGGCAATCTCGATCCTGAGTCGTGATGCCAGTGTTTAGACTTCTGCCTTGAGACGAACCCTTCGCTGACGAGCCAATGCTTGCTTCAGACACCCCCAACGCTCTCCACCGGCAGCAGCAGCAGCAGCAGCAACAGCAGCAACAGCAGCCTCACGTCGTCGAGCACCCGCCACCTGCCTCGAGCAACGCCGATCCCCGCCAGCAGCTTCCGACGGCGCTGCACATACCGAAGAACCGATCGGCGAGCAATCTGACCAGTCTGAACTCGAGCACTGCGAGTCTGAGGGCCGACGGAGACCCGGGGAGTGGAAGACTGACTGTCGACACGGGGAGCGACTATGACAATCTGACAAGGTGCGTCAAGAACATGGAATACGATAGTATGGTTATTTGGATCTGGCACACGAGTGAAGGCTGAAGTCACAGCATGGCAGCACGCGGCAGTGTGGACTGGCTGAGCATGTGAAAGAGGGCACGTGAGACATCGATCGAGTCACTGACACATTCGACTCACAGGTCACCCATCCTCACTGCAGAACGCGACACCGGCCTCAGACGAATCCGGCAGAATCCACAGCCATCGCTAAGTCGAAACCCATCCTCGCCGAACCTACAAACCATCTCACCAGCACCTTCGAGTCCCGTATCGCAAAAGTCATCCTTCGCTCATACGTTAGCTTCTCCTACCATACCATTCAGCGAGGACTTGATTCGCTTTCCCTCCGAGTCGCTGCACTCATTCTCCTTCGCTCACCAGAGCAGCGACTCTCTCCACAATCGTCAAAATGTATTGAAGCGAAGCATTGAGTTTATGAAAGACCGCTTGAACTTTGCGGCCTCGTCGCCGCGAATAGCAAGTGCACAGGCGAGGCTGGCCGGCGACGAAGAAGTTCTCAGCATGATGGAGCTACTACAGAAGGCAAATGTCATGAGTCCTCAAAGTTTAAATGCAGCTGGCTTGGGCTTGGACCGCGATTTCGGCCCGCTTACCGGTCCTGCGCACATGGCCAACGAGAATGTCTTTGAGCAGAGCTTTCTTCCACCCGGTCAGGAAAGTGCAAGCCCCACTGATATGAGCCGTCCCAGTGCAGGTGCCAGTAGCGACGTTACAAAGTTGTCAAGCAGTGAACGTGGATTGGACAGAGATCTTCGAAGCGAAAAGCTATCACCAGTGAACTCGCATTGTTCAATGCAGATTCCAGAGACGGTGATAGAGAATGATTCCTCTTCAGAGCCTGAAAAGCTGGATCTCGCGCAGTCTGTGACCCTGGAGAGGAACGATCGCAACTCCATGCCCGGACTGCCCACGCAACGTCCTCACCGATCTTTATTGAAAAGAACCTACACCGACGTGGCTGGCTACTCTCTGCAGCACAAGCTGACCGAAGCTCTTGCTCAGCCGTATCGTGCCGACCAGCCAACTGCTTCCCCGATGGCCCCACAACAGCCTGCACGTTTGAACACGACCGTCGCTGAACGTGAGAGAGCACCGCATGGACACCGGAATCAACAAGCACAAGCCATCTTCACCACCGAAGCCCAAGCCCCTTGGACTATAACTGCTGCCAACGACCTCGCATGTTTAGTGTTTGGAGTGACTCGTGCTGAGGTACGAAAGCTAGGCATCATGGAAGTCATCCAGCAGTATCGGAGAAGCTGGCTAGAAGAAAAGTTGAAGAATCCAGAGAGTGGAAGTGCACCGAGGCAGTCGAGGTTGCAGCCTCCGCCTCCGCCTGGTAAGCCTACCTCGAGTACTCTCGCGAGCATGGGCAACGGCGTGACAGCCAAGTTACTTTCCAAGCCGCCGGCTAGGCAGACTTATCAAAGTCGGCGTAGCAAGACCGAAGATGGCACCAGGACGCCCGAAAAGCCGAAGAGCTCGAATCATCCTGGCCACAAGAGTCGAGGCGTGCTGCTATGCGGCGATGTTGTGCCCATTCGAAAAATGAACGGCGCTTCCGGCAGTGCTTCACTCTGGGTCAAGGAGAAGGGCAGCAACCTGATCTGGGTGCTCGAGGAAATCGCCGAGGACGTCGCTATGCTTACCGTGGATGAGATTGGTCTACTGGAACGAGGCAGTGGCGACATCGAAACCATCTTTGGCATCGACCGCGTCCGCAATGGCATGGACGTGCAAAGACTGATTCCCGCCTGGCCGAAGTTAGCCGGCACGAACACTGGAGCTATCGACTACGACGCGATACGAAAGCTCAAACGTTTTACAGCACGGACGAGTAATTCGATCAGCATTCCGATCACGGTCGAGCAGGTCAACGACTCAAACATCTTCAGAATCTCCAGCTTTCCGCACGTGGCAGGTATCCTGGTCGTCAATCCTTCAACGATGAGAGTGAGTAGCTCTAACAACGCCTTCGCTGGAGCTCTGTTCGGCCACGACAGACCTGCTGGACTGCCGATCACGGAACTTATCCCAGGATTCGACAAAGTGTTGCGGGTCATGACGGACGAAGATAGGATCGCATTGGTAGATGGGATCGTGATTCCTGAGCACAGTTTTCGCCGAGCTCGTGCTCTGCTAGCATTGCGGGAAGGCTCCGCTGATGCCGCGGCCGTCTTTCTGCGACCCAGTGGACTACCTGCAAAGCACCGAGATGGAGCGGAGATCATGATCGATGTACAAATGCGTGTTGTGCGATCTGACAGAGACCCGATCTATAACGAAACGATCATCGACGAGGACTGGCCGCTCCCTTCCAACGGCGGCGAGGTTGTCTACGCACTCTGGATCACATACAGCCGGCAGATGCATGCGGTCAACCACGGCATTGGACCTGTCACTCCTCACCTCAGCAGACCCAGTACGCCGCCGCAGACCAAACCGGCACTGTCAGCTGATAGCAGTGATGTGCCAAGTCCTGTGGTGGCTGGTGAGTCAGAAACCACAAATGACGAAGAAGCCTCTCGCATCGATCTGCTTGATCAACGACTCAACAAGGCCAAGTCAAATGCGCAAATGGCAGGTACGCCAGGAGAGGGTGAGTTGTTTGAGCATCCGGCGCCAGATATGATTGAGGCAGGCGTCAAAGTCATCAACAAGAAGCGTATAGACGACTTCACCATCCTTGAAGAAATGGGTCAGGGTGCCTACGGGCAGGTGAAGCTTGCGAGATACAAAAAGGCCGCTGCCACGAAGATGGTCATCAAGTACGTCACGAAGCGTCGCATCTTGGTTGACACCTGGCATCGCGATCGACGCCTCGGGACTGTGCCGTTGGAGATTCACGTCTTGGACTACCTTAGGAGGGACGGTCTACAGCACCCGAATATTGTCGAGATGGCTGACTTCTTCGAGGACGACGTCAACTACTATATTGAGATGAAACCACATGGTCTTCCTGGCATGGATCTGTTCGACTATATCGAGCTCCGAGTCACCATGGATGAGCGAGAGTGCAGGAAGATTTTCAAGCAAGTTGCTGAAGCTTTGCATCATCTGCACATCACTGCCAAGGTCGTGCACCGCGATATCAAGGATGAAAATGTCGTTCTCGACGGCGAGGGACGCGTCAAGCTCGTCGATTTCGGTAGTGCGGCGTACATCAAATCTGGTCCCTTTGATGTCTTTGTCGGAACGATAGGTCAGTCCCATCTTTTTTCGACATTTCTAAATGTTCTCACTGACCATTCTCACAGACTACGCCGCCCCTGAAGTCCTCCGCGGACTCCCCTACCGCGGCAAAGAACAAGACGTCTGGGCCCTCGGCATCCTCCTCTACACCATCGTCTACAAAGAAAACCCCTTCTACTCCATCGACGAAATCATGGACCATGATCTACGAGTGCCCTACGTCATGAGCGAGGAAAACCTAGATCTCATTCGCAAAATGCTGGATCGCGATGTGGAGAGAAGGATCGGGATTCAGGCTGTGCTGGAGCATCCTTGGACTGTCATGGTGGATGATGAGGATGTTGTGCCGGAGACGAAGGCGGTGCCGCCTGTGCCGCAGAGTGTCGCGGTTGCTGCGTAGAGAAAGTGGAGACGGTGGGAGGATGGAGGGTTCTGAGTGATTATTGATAGATTGTTTGCATGCATGGCGGCCATTCGGTGGAGCGTGGCATAGAGCGTACACGTCCTTTCAGGGACTGAGGAGAGATGAGGCGGGAGCGGAGGGGAAAGTTTTGAAGAGGTCGGTCCTTTCCACTCGTGATTGAAGATACCCCGTGAGATCAAATGTGGCATATAAAAACTGGATGGATGGATGAAGAGTTTAGATGGGAGTAGTATGCATCATGATGATTCGGTCTCTACAGAGGAGGAGGAGGAGGAGGAGGAGGAGAATAAAGCTCAATTGAAAGCTGTAGTAGTGTGTGTGCATAGCAGGAGCCGAAGACATGTCAATCTCAAATGAGAAGTCGATTTGCATGGTGAGAGTCTATCATTTTCGCATTTCTATCGTCTTGTCGGTCTATGGCGTATCGTCGTCTCGTGCCCATCGCCCAACCCCACTATCGCCTCCCTGCACCCAGTTCTCCCCCCGACAGCACCACTCCATCCACCTACACTCTCGCCTGTATCTGCTGCGGCTGCGCCTGCTGCTGTAGCTGACCACGTTCACGCTCATGTTCAGGGTCCCTCGACACCGTCCTCTTCGAATTCACATCTTCCTCCTTGCTCAAGTCCTTGTTCGTCTCCTCCGCCTGCTTCCGGCGCGACCTCGACTCGGGCGTTTCGATCAGGTGCGCTTCTTCCGGCTGGTGAGGGGAGAAGGTGTAGGATCTGTACTCGGTGTTGTTCCAGCCGGTGCCGACGAAGCGGGAATTGTCGGACCAGTCTTCGGTGAAGTAGTGCAGGAAGCCGCCTGCGAGGGAGTACGAGTTAGTGAGGGCGAGGGTACATGGGAGAGGGGATGAGGATGGGGATGGGGATGGGGATTGCGACTTACCGTGCGTAATGACCACAATATCTTTCTCCGGCCGCTTCGTGAGCCAGACTCTTGCCTCTCGTGCTCGGTTCTGGATTGCGGTAGCGGTAGGAGCCCAGCGGCCACGTTTACTGTTCCAGCCTTCGTGCACGAGGTCCAAGTCTACGGGACTTCCGTCGAATTCCTTCTCCAGCTCGGCTCGATCGCTGCCGGTGTCGCAGGCGAGGTCGCTCGTCTCTTGCACTTCCGGTAATGCTACGACTCTCAAGCCTTTCTTCCTGATGATCTCTTCGAACGATTCGAGGGCTGTGTAGAGGGTGCGTTTGATCGGGGAGGCGACGATGAGGTCGATGTTGGACGAGTAGGGGAAGTCGTGGGACAGAGTCTTGCACTGTTCGTGTCCTAGGTCGGTGAGGAGCGGGTCGTGTAGGTTGTGGTTGGCGGCGGAGAGGTTGTGGAAGCCTTGGGCGTGGCGGATGCAGTGGATTGTTGGTGGCATGGTTCTGGGTCTGGTGTGGGAGAGGTAGGGGAAGGGGTGGCAGATGTAGGGAAGAATGCTCTTAGGTGAGTAGATCGTTTTCTTCGCTGTGGGTTTGGTGGTGGTGGGAGCTAGCTTGGGTAGTGGTGGTGGTGGTGGTGGTGTTGGTGGTGGTGGTGAGGAGCTGATGTCTGTGCGACAAGATAGGGGAGAACAAAGGAAAGGACATGTGTGCTTTGTGGGTGTGACTGCTACTTGTGAGTCTTTCCTACCTGCCGTGAATAACGAGCATGTGTGCGGCTGGCTAGACAAGATCGGTCGTGTTGCTAGTAAACGAGGCGTCCTCTCGCCGAAGAGGGATCATGGCTGCAACATGTGCTACGAGTAGGCCTAATGACGGGTCAAGATTCGATAAGTATGCGCGAGAGTGGATCGCGTCGTCATTCTATCGCGGCTGACAGGAGTACGGCGGCCACGATGTGACGTTCTGCTCGCTGTTTGGAGCGAGCGGGACGTGCCGGCCGACTTGCACATGGCAACCGACATATCTGCTGACGACAGACAACGACGATGAGATTCAGTGAGTAACTGTCGCGACTCTCTACTATCAGTGTGAAATATGCGAACAATATATATGTATGCCATTGGGTATCTTGCGCTACCGCAAACAACGCCTCGCTATGCGCTCGCTAGACTATGCTGTAACACTCATGCCTGCAATGCTAAATCATATCATTCCTCCCCGTCAGTAACGACGTGCAATGGACTTCCGAGTCGTGCATCAGTCTTGGCTCGCAACGCTGCCGTTCGTGTCTTCGTACCATTGGTCGTCGCGGTTGCCGTGTTGGTCGATGGGCGTGCTGGAGGCGAAGACGGTGGTGAAGGTGTGCCGGCAGCATACTTGGCTCGAACCGCATTCTTGTGGCCTTCACTGATATCAGGTGTCGATGTTCTAGAGGGTGTCTGGAGGTATGGAGCCCGCTGAGGAGGTGAAGAGGGTAACCGAGATCCTGGCCGCTCAATAGAAGGTCTAGCCGTGAAGTCCAGCTGTGGCATTGGATGTCCGTCGAGACTATCGTCGTACATTGAACGCAACCCAGGAGAGCCTCTGGGAGATGCTCCTTCGCCAGCATTCCGAATGTAATCCTCGCCACGTCTCTTGACAGGGGACTCATCGTACGGATCGAAGCCGACCCTCCTCGCAGCTGTCTGTCGAAGTTGCTGGCGGTACTGCTTGTCCGCGCCAGCGCCCGCAGTCGCGCTGTCCTCGAGGAAGAAGTTTAGCAGTTCATCTTCAATGGCCAGATGAGATTCCTGCCTGAATTGCTGAAGAGCAGCTAGCTTCATGAGCATCTCGAGCAAAGAAAGGCTACTCTTAATAGCCGGACCTGCTCGTCTGCCAGGTGAAAGCTGCAGCAATTGCGACTTGTTGGGTGCGAGGTGGTCGTCAGACGCGGAGCCGCTTGAGCGCATGTTCAATTTGGACAACGTTTCAGTCAACCCGGGTTCCAAAGACTCAGCTCGATTCAGATGCGGACGCTCACGCTCAGGGGGAGTGTCGATGTCGCTCTCACTCTCTGGATCTTCTGTGTATACCTCTAACGCCATCCACTCCGGATCGAGATCGGCGGGCAGACGCCAAGCATGAGCCTCTTTGTGTGCGCTGGCGCTGTCTCGTAGAGGCGTTGGTGGTGCGGACTCGCGCTCAAACTGGGCATCGATCTCGGTTTGATCGTCCTGGTCGTCGTTTGAACCGGTCTCGTCGGCAGCGTCGTCGTGAACGTTGACGCGCGAATGGGATCGTTGAAGCATACGACGCGGCGGCTCGGCATGAACGTCCCGCTTCAGCAAGAGAACTGGACTATACGTGTCGCCATCGCCACCAATGTTGAGGATCTTTCCAGTGTCGGCATAGAAGATCTTCGAGATCTCGTGTATTGGTATCACATCGCGGATGCCAGCTTCTGCTACATCGTCGACGGGCACAGGGGAATGGCCTCCATCTTCTGGGTTGTGGAACCTGCCGTCATCCAGATCCTCAATGATGGAAAGTTGGTATGCAAACTCGGAGGTCTTGGTGTCGCCAGGAATAGTGTTAGCAGTATCGTAGCCATCCGCTTGGGTGTGTTCGCCGGGCAAAGCGTAGAGCTGCTCCAATGGAACACGCCATAACTTGACCCGAGCCTTGTGCATCACCTCCTTCCAGGTCGTCTCTCGGACACCATGCTCGTCCACAGGACGCGAAGCGTGACCAGCAAACAGCATGTACAGCGTCAGCACATATGTCGAACCCACCTGTTGACGCGTCGAGGCGTTTGCGGAGTACTGAGAGTCTGCCGATGTCAGAAAGGTCGAGGCCTGCAACAAACGACTGGGACTGATGGTGCCCGAGAGCTTGGTCGACAGATTCACGCCTGACGTGGTGATTGCAAGGTTGATCAGAGGGACAGCATCCTCAATGCGAGCCAACAAGAGCTTGATGTGGTCAATGCAGCCTTTCAGCTCTTGGTCGGTGTCTTGGCGTGACTTAGCTTTCTTGCTTCCGTGGCGCAGAAGTTCTTCGGCGTTGGCAGCGTCTTGCAGTCGTTTGCCAAGCTTTTGCATCTCGTAGCGGATGTCTTTGGTGAGAGAGACGGCAGACTCGAGTGACGTGTTCCCGCGGGCGGCGATGAGCTCGATCATGTCAATAGATGGCGAGATGACGCGGATCTTGCTCTCGAGGCGCTGTTGAAGGCGCATCAGCTCTTCGCCGTCTCTGCTCTTGGGCGCCTGCTTGTACAGGCGCGTGCACTCTTTGATGGCATAGCCCGTCGTGATCGAGATGCCCGACCTGATGGCATATTGCATAGCCTGTTGCGTCACGCGTTGCAGAAGGAGATCCATGTTGTCTGATGCGTTGACGACCTGTCACGATGTACTGGGCTGCCGTGAGTCAAACATTGACCACTCAGGCAGCAGAAGGAATGCTCAAAAGTGGCTGGTGAGATGAACCTGGGCAGGATGCATCTTTGGGGGGGTCACAGGCGGCGACGCGAAGTATTTATTAAGCTGCCTGGGTCAGTGAATCAATCAATCTCTTGTGCAGTGAGTCTCGTACATGAGAAACACGCCAAGTTGAGACAGCAACGTGTGTGTAATCGGCTCCTTCGCGGAAGCACGTGCAGGTTCATACCCCGCCAAATCATCATCCTCCTGCCCAAGTGCAAAAGTCGAGTAATTGGGAAGACCTTGTGCTGGTTGATCTTCCTTCCGCGTCTTCCACACCCATATTCACCTCCCTCTACCACCACACCAATTGACTCGACACTATGGCTGGACAGCAGCCCGACTCGTGGGAAGATGCCGCCGACGAGGATCTCGCCAACCAGACACAGCAGCGCCTAAACTTCCAGCAGCAGCCGACCACCTTTACGCCAGGTGCGAACAGCTTCACGCCCGGCGCGCAGTCGTTCCAGCCGGGACAGCACTACCAGCAGTACGGCTACGGCCAGCAACAATACAATGGCTACCAGCAATACGGCCAGCAGGGCTACGGTGGCTACCAGCAACAGCAATATGGCTACGGCCAGCAAGGCGGCTACCCTCAATATGGCCAAGGCCAGCAGCAAGGATACGGTCAGCAATACCAGCAATACCAGCAGCCTCAACAGCAGCAGCAGCAAACATATGTACCTCCGGGCGCACGGCAGCAGCAACAAACACCCACGATCGCAAAGCGCGGAGAGGATGTTCCAACACAGCAGTCGGGCGCTCAGGCAGCAAAGCCAGCGGCAGCCAACGGCACGGCACCAGTCAAGACTCTGTCCCTGAGTGCCAGCGACACAGGAGCTGCAGCACCCAAGGTGGAGAAGACTGCCGGTACTAAGGTCCTTTCACTTGGCACACCTGCTGCGGCTCCTGCAGCAGCGGAAAAGCCAGCCAAGGAAGCCGTCAGCAAGGATGAGCCAGCTGCAGGTACCAAGGTCGCTGCTGCTCAAGCGATTGAGAAAACCGGCGAGCCTACCGCAGCAGTCAGCGGCAGAACCACTCCTGATCTTTCTGGCTCTGGACGATCCTCGCCCTCTCGCGCCGAGCAGCGAGCAGAAGCACGAAGAGCCGACCTGGTCGCTCAAGAGCAAGCAGCAGAAGTGGACGATGAGGCACTCAAGGACATGTATGGCAAGGAGCACGTGAACGTCATTTTCTTGGGTCACGTTGACGCTGGAAAGAGCACGCTGGGCGGCAGCATTCTGTTTGCAACTGGCATGGTCGACGAGCGGACGATGGACAAGTACAAGAGGGATGCGAAGGAAATGGGTCGAGAGTCATGGTACCTATCATGGGCGCTGGATTTGAACAAGGAAGAACGAGCAAAGGGCAAGACGGTCGAGGTGGGCAGAGGCTTTTTCGAAACCGAAACACGAAGATACTCGATTCTGGACGCTCCTGGGCACAAGACATATGTTCCAAACATGGTGTCTGGTGCTTCACAGGCCGATGTCGGTGTTCTCGTCATCTCAGCACGAAAGGGAGAATACGAAACCGGATTCGAGAAGGGTGGTCAAACTCGAGAGCACGCTGTTTTGGCCAAGACACAGGGCATCAACAAGCTCATCGTTGCAGTGAACAAAATGGACGACCCCACCGTCATGTGGTCAAAGGAGCGATTTGATGAATGCATCACCAAGTTGACGGCATTTTTGAAGGGCCTTGGTTACAACCCCAAAACTGACCTTGCTTTCCTCCCCATCTCTGCGCAGACCACAGTCGGCATCAAGACCCGAGTACCGAAAGAGATTGCACCTTGGAACGACGCGCCTGGTCTTCTGGAGTACCTCGATAGCATGAAGACGCTGGAACGCAAACTCAACGCGCCATTTATGATGCCTGTAGCCGCCAAGTACAAAGATATGGGTACCATGATTGAGGGCAAGATCGAAGCTGGCTACATCAAGAAGGAGAACAAGTACCTGCTCATGCCTAGCAAAGCCGAGATTCAGATCAGCGCGCTCTATGGAGAGACTGAAGATGAAATTCCACATGCGACCTGCGGTGAACAAATACGAATGCGGATCAAGGGTGCTGAGGAAGAAGACATCCTACCGGGTTTCGTGCTGTGTTCACCGAAGCGACCCGTTCACAACGTCAGCGCGTTTGAAGCTCAAATCCGGTTGCTGGAACTCAAGTCCATTCTATCTGCTGGTTTCAATTGTGTGCTGCATGTTCACTCAGCCACTGAGGAGGTCACTTTTGGTGCTCTCCTACACAAGTTGGAGCCCAAGACGAACCGCAAATCGAAGAAGCCTCCAGGCTTTGCCAAGCAAGGCATGAACATCATCGCCCGCCTGGAGGTCATTGGAGGTGCTGGCAGTGTTTGTGTGGAGCGCTTCGAGGACTATCCGCAACTTGGCAGATTTACTCTGAGAGATCAGGGTCAGACCATCGCCATTGGCAAGATCACGAAGCTGATTACAGACACAACCCCAGCGGCTTAGATTATTAGTCGCATGAAAACTAGAACTGGAGACCACACCTTCCGAAAACGCATGCCTGGCTAGATCCGGCGCAAAGAGACCTTGATGACGACATAGCGATCCTTCGAGATCTGACGAAGGATATGAAGGAGAGCGTACTAGAGCGTAGGTAGTGAAAATCGGACCTGAGCTTAGCTGCTAGCCGAACACCAGTTTAATCAGCCAAGGATGGTCTCTTACTTGCGCATGCCTGCATACAGGATATCCTTACGCTCGCCGTCGCATTGCGTAACAGTGACCCTTAGCCACAACCCCCGACCCCAGTTACGAACGTGGTATAAGCTTGGAGAACCCATGATGATCTTAACGCCAAGACTACAATTAACAGGTCAAGAGATGAGCTCCTTGGAACGCTGTGCACCCGACGTCTCAGAACAAAGCCAAAAATGTGCTTACCTCAGCAAGCTCAGTCGCTTCTTACGAAGCGTCTAAGATCGAATGAGGGCACGTTTTGGTGTAACTTATTTCCAGCAGCCTCGACAACGCGAGTCTAAATCGCTATAGCGACATAACAATACGTACGTAGTCATTATAGATTCAAATATAAGTATAAATATAGTTTATACGCGTATTACCTATTATTTGTATATCGTATATCCTTCTTTTATACTATCTCCGGCATAATCCCTAGTGCCCGCTCTCGCACTGTATGTTATCGATTCCAGGCTTCCAGCAGCGAGTTTCAGCCTGCTGAGGTAAAAATGTGCGTGGCATCGCAACCATGTTTGTGTGTGTGTGTGTGTGTGTGTGTGTGTGTGTGGGTATTGCAACGCGCTCCATGGAAAATATCCGTTCGCTATCGCAGTACCTTGGCTGAAGGACAGCCGACATGATGGTTGTTGTGCTTTTCCTGTCCATATCGCTCTTTACAGCATCGACGATAGCGCAGTCCGTCAAGAAGTTAGGTGATGTTGGTGGTACTGGGTCAAGGGGCGGATACGGCGACGTGGACAAGCCAGTTCTAGAGGCGCAATCCTACGTGTCAGTGACAACGTCGTAGTCGATATAGACCTATCGATCCGAGACTGACCGCAGGAGGTAGAACCGACGCGCTCATACCACTGCGAGCGAACACGACTCGACAACTCACCAAGGACAAACCGCCAACGCTATCGACTGATGGTTTCAATGCCACGGCCACGTGCCCCAAACCTCGAGAGGTCGAAGTTGACTCGCTCCATGGCGCCAGACAGGAGATGGTCGGCTTTGGCTTCTCGTGGACAGATTCCACAGTGCATAACTTCAATCGCCTTGAGCCGGACGTACTGGATACGGTGATGGAAGAGTTGTTCGGGCCACACCCTCATGGCAACAACATGGGCATGATGCGCCATACCATTGGCTCTTCCGACATGAGCGGGACCCAATACTCGTTCGACGATAACGGTCCAAGTTTCAATGAGGGCCAGCCCGATCTTGACCTGGCCAACTTTGGACTCACTGTAGATGGAGAGGCAATGGTGAAGCTCCTCGCGAAGATGGGTAGCCATAAGTCTGATGTCCTGCTGATTGGCGCGCCATGGTCATTTCCTGGGTGGATGAAGCATAACGGACTCTTTGTCGCCCCGAGACTCAGCACTAGCACTTCATACAACATCTTGAACAACTCCTTCGACGTGCAGTACATTCCGCAGATCATCGATTACTTCACCAAGTACATCGACGAGTATGCAAAATATGGAGTTGCCGTCAACGGACTGTCGCTGATGAACGAGCCGCTCAACTACCAAGGTGGATACCCTTGTATGTTCCTCGACGCATCGGACGCCGCAGCGATTCTCAATCGAGGTCTTGGAGCTGCTCTGGCTGAGAGAAACGTCGCGCTGATGGCCTACGACCACAACACAGACCAAGCAGTCTACCCATCCCAGGTAATCCAACGCGCTCCCGGACTGGTCCAAGCCGCAGCATGGCATTGCTACGCTTACCTCGCAAACTACACCGTCATGTCAGACTTCCGTCAAGCATACCCCGAGACGCCACAGTTCATGACAGAGTGCTCGACGTACCTCCCCACCACTCTCGGTCTGAACTGGAACGTCGCCAACGCCTTCATGCCCTCTGTTCAAAACGGCGGCTCCGGCGCTACAATGTGGGTGATGGCTACGGACCCAGACTTCGGCCCTCACGCGCCGTGGGGAGGATGCGCAGGCTGCCAAGGTGCCATCATCGTCAACTCGTCCACCGCGTACTTGAAGACCAATGACTATTACATGGTCGGCCAATTCAGCCGCTTCATTCGCCGCGGCGGCAGGGCCTACCAAGTCACCAAGGGAAACGAAGGCGATAATCTCTCCCCCAACCAATTCAACGCCATCGCCGTCCAGAACCCGGATAAGTCCTGGGCCGTCGTCTTCGTCAATAACATGAACCGCGCAGAAAACGTTCGCCTCTCTTTCACAAGCAGCGGGCACGTCTGGGAAGGCGTCGTGCCGAACTCGACAGTGACGACCTGGCTCATTCCTGCAGATGAGAGGATCTCGGAGAACAATACGCACGCAGCGACGGCGTATCCCTTCGCTCATGCAAATCGAACGAATAGCACTGGTCACGGAGCGAAGCAGGAGGAGACCTGTGTTCTACCTCCTGTGACGACCGCGTCGCGCGCGCCGACTTCTTCGACTAGTACTGTACCTGTGCCGCACGCTGAACATTTCGTGCAGCAGAATTTACTGAGTGAGCGGAGTGGGAGGGATGAGTGTGAGAATGGTCGGAATGTGCTGGTGAGGGATATGATGCAGAGTCATCGGGTAAGGCATGGGAAGCATCGTTGAGAGTGTGGTCGTGGAGAGTGGTATTCAAATCATGCACGCCGTAGAGCTCTCAAATTTTCAGGCACGCTTTTGCAGCAGGCTTTAGAAGCACGCTGGTTTCTGGTAGAGACTGGCAATCGTGATTTGCCGAGCAAGCTCTCCCAGGGTGGTACGCTGCACGCAGACGCTCAGTTGCCTCAGAGCTCTTGTCAAGAGAAGGTATAGAGCATATTCGGCACCTCATTGAAGAACGCCATCTTCTCGTTTACCCCATTATTCGAGTTCCAGACCTTAATGTCCCGAATCGTCCTGGTGTCGCCGAAAATGTCCTTGTGCTGAACGAGCAAGTATCCCACGCCTCTGCCGTTGGGGAATCCAATAGCAGCACGAGCCTCGTCAGAATCTGGCATACCCGGCACTGTGACCGCGTGGTCGTAGGATCCCAGCTCATCTAGGCCGTGACCGATGACGTCTGGTAGAATATCTCCGGCCACATCGCCGGCGACGTTGATTCGCATAATGTACCTAAGAGTGTTGGGATTCTGCGAGTGAAGTTGACACATGTCCTGCCAGGTCAAGGCTGTGATGTCGGACCACTGACCAAGAGGAACGAGCTGGTCTCGTGGAACATGGGGACTCATTTTCGCCGGGCTCTTTGTGTTGGCTGCGATTATTATGCCGAAGCCGGGATTGTAGTAATTGATGATGTATGCTTGCGTGGCCTGGGAGGAATGTTAGTGTCGCGGTTGGTAGATTTGGTCGGCAAGCACTTACTGGGTAGGAGCGGCCATTGACCGTGACCGAACGACTGTGTATCCATGCCACTTTCTGCCAGCCACCCGAAGCATCGTTGGGTTGGGAGGGTATGCGTGGGATCCCTAGGGCGTCCAGTGCTGAGTTGATGGAGTCTTTCTGTTCGTCCGCGTTCGGGTGCGCTCCAAGATCACCTGTCGGGTCTTGGTCCGAGTACTCCCAGCCATAGTGCGCTAGCTGATTATAATCGTGCCACGGCGTCTTTTGGTCTGCTTCAAGCTCCTCGTCAGGGGTTTCCATCATTTCCACGAGCTGACAACCACGAGCGACTTGCTTGGACCAGGTCTCGTTTGGATCCGCGCCGTCATTGCTGCCTTGATCTTCGTCCCGGTTACCATCGCTGTTATTGTCATCTGAATCCAAATCTGCGTCGCTTTGGGGACTTCTTTGTGCCAGTAGCGCCTTCAGCTCTGGGTCTGGGAAGCTGAGTGCGTTGCTCTCGGCAGGGGATTTAGTGTCCTCCACCAGCGGGAGTGCATGTTCTGCACGAGCAAAATCAGATCGCTGCACAGCCTCATTGTGCTTGCGAGCTGCTGATAGTGCCCACAGAGAGAACACAACAACGTACACTATGGTCACCAGAGCACGCCGTCTTCTGGGAGGGTCTAGTGTGACTGAAGGCATCTTGGGGAGCCGAGCACGACGGCTGTGGTATTTTCGCTGGTCTTGTCTGGCCTATGCTCGTGGAATGGATGTAGCTTGGTGTCTCGAGAAGGGAGGTAGTGTTGAAGCGTGTCTTCAGTCCGACCAAAACAGCGTATCAAAGTTCTACGCCGATTTCGTGCGCATGTGCTACAGACCATGTGATACAGCACGAGCATGTGCAGTCAAATATGCTCACCAACGCGGCATTTGAGCCTTGCGCAACCGAGAGACATATATTCCAGCTCCAGCATCTGCCTCATATGCTAGGTATGTCTCCATGTTGGACAAGTGACCAAAGTATGGAGGTCTTCTCGATCTCAAAATCGTGAAGTCTTACCAAAAAATTTGCGTGGCCCTTGGAGCGGAACGTTTGCATTGCTCGACCAGATATGGCTAGCGATGTATGGCAAGTCCAGCATCAGCTATAGCTGGCGTAGGCTTCCGATGTATACAGCCAGTCTTGTTTTGCGGATACTGCTTCCCGATACAGTACCGCAGATCGACCGAGATCGGACTATGGACCTTGGAGTGTAGCGTGCGCCGGAGCGGAGCAAACTAAAGAGATGGCTTCTTCAAGCACAGCATTGTGTGCGCACAGGCCACACGATCGCAGGCTCAAGGCCGCATGAACATTTTGTACGTCTCATTGTTCGTCTCCTCGGTGTAGCCATAGCCCAACTCGCGCAGGAACTGTTCGAGGCCTGACTCTTCACCTGGTGGGCACTGAATACCAGCAAGGACCTTGCCAATATCACCGCCGTAGTTCCTGTAGTGGAAGAGGCTGATATTGTAGCCAGGCTGTAGGGTCGTCAGGAACTTGTAGAGCGCGCCGCCTCTTTCTGGGAACTCGAAGGCAAAGAGTCTCTCGTGCTCGGCATTGCTTCGTCCACCGACGAGATAGCGGATGTGGCCCTTGGCTAATTCGTCTGCGCTAATGTCTCGGGCGGTCATGCCCTCCTTCTCGAGACGTCGGATCAGATCTAGAACGTCGCGGGTCCTAGTTGTGGCGGAGCATTGGATACCAATGAGAACATTGGCAGCGAACTCGCTAGCATATCGATAGCAGAACTCAGTCACTACCATTGGGCTCACAGTCTCAACCAGCGTGGCAAATGCGCCGGGACGTTCTGGAATGGTGACTGAGAGTAGTGCTTCTTTCTTCTCACCAATAGCTGCACGCTCAGCGACGAAGCGGAGACGATCGAAGTTCATGTTGGCTCCACTGGCGACTGCTACGAGCTGACGTCGGGTGTCCTGCGAAGGGCTGGCTGCGACATACTTCTTGAGGCCTGCCAAAGATAGTGCTCCGGCTGGCTCCAGGATAGATCGTGTGTCTTCGAAAACGTCCTTGATGGCGGCGCAGATATCGTCGGTGTCAACTTGAATGACCTCATC
Organism: Nothopassalora personata; assembly: GCA_033816765.1. Lineage (NCBI taxonomy): Eukaryota > Fungi > Ascomycota > Dothideomycetes > Mycosphaerellales > Mycosphaerellaceae > Nothopassalora > Nothopassalora personata. The sequence continues at coordinate 2,154,577 of CM066287.1, read as the reverse complement.
GACGACATCCATGCAGATGCGGAAGGTTTCCTCGCCAACAGTCTTGACAGCAGCGCCGTCAGCGAAAAGTCCCACCTCGGGCAGCGTGACGCGCTTGCCAAGCTTGAGCGACTGCACTAGAGCGTTCGCATCGTATGTCTCAACGCCGATAATCTTGACGTGTGGCGCAAAGCGCTTGATGTAAACACCTGTTCCCGCAATGAGGCCTCCGCCACCAACACAGCAGAAGATGGCTTCCAGTTTGTCCAGATCTGCTTGACGAAGGATCTCCGCACCAATAGTTCCCTGACCGGCAATGACATATGGCTCGTCGAATGGAGGGATGATCGTCAAGCCATTAGCTACTGCTCTTCGGTTGCATTCGGCCTTTGCCTCGTCGAAGTCAGCTCCATGGAGGACAACGTTACCACCTAGTCGGGACACGTTTTGGTGCTTGATTGCCGGGGTGCCCAAAGGCATGATAATGGTGGCGGGAATCTTCAGCTTTCGTGCTGAGAATGCAACGCCTTGAGCATGATTGCCGGCAGAGCATGCAATGACACCCTTCCAGCGTTCATCTTGGCTGAGATGAGCCATCTTGTTATAAGCACCTCGGAGCTTGAAGGAGAAGACTGGAAGCAGATCCTCACGCTTCAGCATGACTGTAGTCTCCAGTCGGTTGCTGAGATTGACGGCGTGGGAGAGTTGGGTCTGCTCGACAACATCGTATACTTTTGCTGTGGTGATCAAACGGATATACTGTGATGCGGTCAGTGAGATGTTCGGATGGCTGAAAGGACATGAGACTGATTATGTATATGCCGAAGGGACCAAGCTTGCTTGAGATCATTATGGAGTAACACATATCTTACATCAGGATGGCCATTCGGCAGTAGGAGATGCTCGGGAACGCCTGTATAGCTGGGCCTCTCACTCGGCGTCTTTGGTGGAGGTGATGGGTTGGCGGAATACTCGGTCAACGCCAGTGCCGTGTGTTTCGGCTTAGGTGTTGCCGGAGTGTGTGGTGTGCCGCCGTTGGTCTCGGGTGTGACGGTGCAATTGAACATCTCGCTGTCCTGTTCAGTCATGATGCCTTGATGATGATGATGGCCGACTAGAACACGATAAGATATTGAATTATGAAGGTCAATATCACCGTCAATGGCAATATCTCGGAGCGTTCATTAGCGTGCACAGACCCTGCATAAGTTGTGCATTCGTTTATATTGGATCAGAACGACATCATTGACTTCTGCAGCTCCAAGGCCTCCACCGTCACCGTTACCATACGCCGCCGACTCAGTACTCAACCACACCCTCGGAAGACAGTGTTACAATCTTGCTACACATGCCCGAGGGCCAACAGATCAGGACATAGTCAGGAAACACCAAAGCATCCCATCGGACCAGAGTCCATACCAACTACCTACACATCCATCGAGCCGAGCACGCGACCACCCCAACCATGTCCGTCCCCGGCAACATCAACACCGCTCCACCCCCCAGCTCCTTCGACGAAGACACTGCCTTCTACGAAGAGTCCCGCTGGGGAAAACTCCAACGCCGCCTCAAAGAAGAACCCTTGATCCCCCTCGGCTGCGCCCTAACATGCTGGGCCCTCTACGAAGCAACACGAAGCATAAAATCCGGCGACAAATACCGCACAAACCGCATGTTCCGGCGACGTATCTATGCTCAGGGTTTTACGATATTGGCGATGCTTGGCGGCTCGGCGTATTGGGAGGGTGATCGGAGCAAGAGGAGGGAGCATGACGGGCTGGTGGAGGAGAAGAAAAAGAAGGAGAAGCATGAGGCGTGGTTGAGGGAGTTGGAGGTTAGGGATCAGGAGGAGCAGGAGTTGAGGGCGATCCGGAGGAGGCTTATGAGTGGGAGGGTGGCGGAGAAGCAGCAGTTTTCCGAGGGGGAGAAGAGGACGATTGAGGAGCTGCAGAAGAAGAAGCAGGCGGGTCAGCCTGAGGGTGGACTTGGTGAGGTGAGGAGTGCATTGGAAGAGAGTGAGAGGAGGCGGTCTCATGGGATATTAGAGGCGGTGGCAGAACTGTGGGAGAGGAGGAGATGACCATAATCCCGGTGTGTGTGTATTTCGTGGCGTTGTACATGTGGAAGGCTTGCGCAGCTTCGCAGGATCCGGCCTGTACAGACTGGCTTTGTATCCATCTACAACCAGGTGGCGGTCCATGATCCCCACATCCAGTACGATGCATATGTTTACTGCATATACTTCTTCAGCCCACGAAGTCGCTCCTTCGCCTGCTCAAGCACATCATCATTCTTACAGACGGCAAATCTTAGCCAGTCCTCCGCGATATGTGCATTGGCATCTGTGAAGAATTCCGTGGGAGGAATAGCGGCCACACCAAGCTCCTTGATCAAGAACCACGAGAGCTTGAAGTCGCGCGGCCGACTCGCAACATGAGGTGGGAAGTCATAGTCTTCCGGTAGCTTCACCTTGGCGAGGTTGACAAGAACGAAGTACCCACCTTCAGGATCTGAGTAGGGAAGGCCTAGCTCGTCCCAGATCTTGTTGAACCTGTCTATCTTCGCTTTCATCTCCGTCTTGCTCTGCTCCCAGAAGTTGTGTGCGTCGGCCTGCTCGAATGCGACTGCCGTTGCTTCTTGCAGCGGACTGACGCTGCTGAAGCATATCCGGGTATGTGCGGCGGAGACGTACTTGATGAGATGCTCTGGTCCGATGAGGTAGCCTACCCGCCAGCCGGTTGCGTAGAAGTTCTTGCCAGCTGAGCCGACAGTGATGGTAAGCTTTGCAATCTCTGGAGAGAGCGTGGCCATGCGCGTGAAGGGCACGTAGTATAATCGGTCGTAGACCTCATCTGAGAGGATTAGGATATTGTGCTTCACGCAGATGTCTCCAATGGCCTTCAACTCTTCCTTACTGAACACCTTGCCGATGGGATTGTGTGGACTGTTGAGAACGACCATCCGTGTCTTATCTGTGATCGCTGCTTCAAACTCTTTTATGTCCAATGTCCATTCGCTCGCGCTGGTGGTCTTCTTGTTGCCGTCCTTGGGCGGATGCATTGGGACGTAGACGACCTTGCCGCCTGGCATTTCAATGTTGGAGATATACTGGTCGAAATACGGCTCGAAGACGATAACCTCATCGCCTTGCTCGAGGAAGCCCATGAAGGCTGATAGCATGCCCTCATTTGCGCCAGTGGTGATGGTCACTTCGGTGTCGGGGTTCAGATTTCGGCCAAAGAATGGTGAGTAGGCCTCTGCGATCGCCTTCTTCAACCGCGGTCGTCCCTGTCATCGAAGTGAGCCTTGTGCCAATCTTCAAGGCCTAAGTGAGGTATAGGTACCTTGGTTGGAGAGTATTGGTTGCATTCCACTTTGTCCAATGCCTCTTTTGCAGCGTCTAGCACGAATTGGGGAGGATTGTAGCCGAAGAAGCCTTGGCCCATGTTGACCATTGGCTGTACTGAAGATGCTTGAGCTGCCTCATTGACAATGCTCCATACATCCTGTCGCTGTCCTGCCACGCGCCGCGCAGGTTTGAATGGGTCGCCTTTGACCATGGCGGTAGCTGTGAAGGATCTGATGCGTTGTGAGGTGGTCAGGTTACCAATGGATGTATTTTGGTATGCACGTTGTCCTATCAGCCTCAATGCCTTCATTGCAGAAAGTAACGAGTGTATCGAGTCGGCATTGAATTATTGTTGCTGTACAGTAGTATGCAGCTCCGACGATCGGCCACCGTCAGCACGTCACCACACCCTTCGGCTTTTCGGTTGACTACAGTGACCTTTAGCTGCCTCAGAAGCTGATCGAAACCGCGGACGGCTCATGTGTCGGGCATCACATCTGATGCCCGAGGCTGCTGATCCAATTGGCGTACGGACGTAGCCGCTGTGTGACTCGCGCTCGCTGTAACAGAGAAGGATTTACGAGTGGACATCCGGCAAGGGGCTTGAAAAGTGGTCCAATATCGACTCAAAGCCCGACGATATTCACTTGATGCTGGCTGGCTGTGTCCCAGCAGTTCTTTGGATGCCAAGCCACTAGCGCGCTTTCTTGCACTTTCTTATAGCTAGCTGTTCTTCGCATTCTCGTAGATCCTTCTCAATACATCAATCTACTCACATTATCTGGTTATGACGCCCTCGCGCTTATCAACTGCGCGCATACCTCCGAAAGACACTTGATAGTGTGTATGTGATCCTGCTGATCGCGTGTATGTCGACAGCGCCTGGTTGGTGATTGCGACAAAACGCGACTGCAGCAAATAGCAAACGACAAAGTCGCGACCCAGTGGGCAACGCGGCAAGTATCGCAGTGACACCTAGTTGGTGCTCTGCAGTGTATGGATACTGACGGTAACAACACTGACCTCACTGGACTCGAAATACCGCTGGCGCAGCAGTCTGTCGCCACTCCGAGCCAGCAACAACAGCAGACCGAGTCGGCTGCTACCCGAAAGACCAAGAAGCCTGCTGTATCAACTCGCGGCTTTAGCAACATGGTCGGCCGTAACAACAACGGCACCCCTGGTGTCTCCAAACTTCAAGGCAAGGACGACTACTCGAGATGGGCTGATATGTTACAGTCAGTCCTGCGAGGTGACCTGCTATGGGGGTTTGTCGACAAGACTGCCCTCAAGCCGAAGCCCACGAAGCGCAAGAATGAGGAAGACTATGAACTCGAAGAGCGTATCGAGGCATGGGAGGCAAAGAAGTATCAAGCCCGCGCCCTCATTATTGCTAACTGCAGTCAGTCTATTGCAGACAACTGCAAAGCCTACCAACAACCGGAAGACCTATGGGACCATCTGAAGTCCACATACGGTCAAACTGGCAAGTCCGAAGAGTACTCGTTGTACCTGGACTTCGAGTCACACACATATGGTGGCTCCAACCTTGACAAGTTCTGCCAGCAATATCAGTCGAAGCTGGCCAACCTCAAGAACACCGAGTTAGCCATATCAAAGGCTCAAGCTCTCTTCCGCTTCCTGTATCAGATCTCACCATACTTCCCAACATTCGCGTCCTCAAAGCGTGAACAGATGAGGCAGCTTACTGGAAAGATCGAGGACAGTACCACTATCACACTCGACAAGGTGATCAGTGATCTGCTTGATGAGGCGACTGCGCAACAGTCCGAGTCAGCCAATCTCGCAGTGAAGCAACAAAACAACGCCAACCCTGCCAACCCACAGGGCAACGGCAACACCCCTCGCGGCGGCGGCGCACCACGTGGTAACGGACGCGGCGGACGAGGAGGTCGTGGAGGCCGCGGCAACGGCAACGGCGCTCGTGGTGGTAATCAGAATGGTGGTGGCAACAACAACCAACAGCAGAAGCCTCAATACGACCCCTGCAGTGGTTGTGGCATGACCACTCACCAACCAGCTGGTTGCTGGAACCTACACCCTGAGCTTGCACCTGCTACCTGGAAGAAGAAGCAGCAGGGCAATCAACAACAGCGTCAGCAAGTCAACAACACCACTGACGCACAGCACACTGAGACCGCACAGTTTGCGGCTCACGGCGCTACCAACTTCGAGGACTTGATGACTCCATTCAACGGCTCTCACAGCATGTATATGACTGTGGGCCAGGACGACATCATTCAAGACACCTCAGCGCTGCTTGCAGCGAAGAGCAACACCGACTGGGTTGTGGACTCTGGCTGCACTTCTCACATGACAAACAAGCTGAGCAATATGATGGACTACCGGCCCTGCACTGTTCTTATCAAGACAGGCAGTGGCACCATCACTGCTACAGCTTGTGGCATCGTCCAACTGGATCTGTATGGATGCGGCATCACTGGCTTCTCACAGGTGTTGTACGTACCAGGCCTTGCAGCCAATCTGATTTCGACAGAGGCTCTTCGCCGCAAGGGTGTCTATTATCGCAACGACGAGAAGATCCTATTCACAAAGGGGACTGCTGCGCGTACGGTGGCACACTGCTACACCCACAATGGACTGCCATTCTTGAAGATGAAGGACTCAGCGACAGCCCTCACTTCGTCCAAGGTCGAGCCATCGACAGCTGCTACAGGAGACCTGTGGCACCGCCGACTTGGACACATCCACAGCCGCAAGTTGCTGCAGCTTCACAACGACAAGCGCATCACCATTGTTGGCAACAGTGATAGCGACCTCAGCAAGCACCCACGCGAGTGCATCCCCTGTCGTAAGGGGATGGGTCACAAGGTCTACAACCGCATTCCGATGGTGCGGCCAACAACACCATACTATATTGTTGCTGTGGATGTTGTCACGGTCCGCAACCTTGGCATTGGCAAGGAGCGTTACTTCACGCTATTCACCTGCCTGGCCAGCCTACAACGCACAGTATTCGCTTCCGCACAGAAGGACGGTGCTGCGCAGCATATTCGAGTGGTCCACCGTCATGTGAAGACACAATATGGCACAGCAATTGTGATCTTCCGCATAGATGGGGGTGGCGAATATGGAGGACACTCACTCACGCAGCTCTCACGCGATGAGGGCTTCGCTCTTCAAGTCACAGCACCTCATTCTTCAGAGCAGAATGGTGGTGCGGAAGTCAGCAACCACATCGTTTGTGTCATGGCACGTAAGCTGCTCATCGACGCTGGCCTTCCACCTAGCCTATGGCCAGAAGCAGTGAAAGCTTCGGTCTATCTTCTTAACTTGACACCAAGTGCAGCAATCAAGGGCCTGTCACCACTAGAAGTTATCAACGCTTGGCAGGGCACTCAACCAGTGAAGCCTTCCCTGTCACACCTCAAAGCATACGGCTGCCGCGCCTTCGTGTACGACCATAACGTCGGTCGCGGTGAGAAGTTTGACGCCCGCTCGTTGCAGGGCAAGCTTGTTGGATACGAAAGCCGCACCATCTACCGTGCCTATGTTGCTAAGGCGCATAGAGTGTTCAGAACCAAGGACGTTCAATTCATCGAGGGCAACGACCCTATGGCAGCCCAAGACGGTGACTCTGAGACTGAGCAAGATCAAGACGACGAGCTCATCACTCGAGAAGACATCTTTCCAGTGGAGCGCAACCGCAAGACAGGACTACGGCGAGCAGGTGCTGAGCGCGGTGTGACTCCTGGGGGTGGTGATTCTGGGGGTGTTACAGCACCGAAGAACATCACCGTCATCGACCGTCCAGCGGACTCACCACTCGAGCAGTCGGATGAGGACCTTTCACAGGAAGTAGTGGACTCCTATCAAGATGAGACGCCTGACGACTTTCCGGAAGTGCAACCAACAACACCTCCGAGACCTTCTGTTGAGGATGACGATGAAGACGACTTCACGACACCTCCGGCACAGCCAGCTCGGCAACCTGTGCCACCTACGCCATCAGGTCGGCCACAGCGCAATCGTCGCCCTCCTGCGGAAGTTCGAGACCCATTGAACGGCTATCAATATGAAGCCAACCGCAAGCAGCGTAGGGCCCTGTGTCACTCACTCAGCAAGACGACCCGCAAGCAACTTGCTGAGATGCCACATGCGACTGTGACTGCTTTCATGGCAGCAACCGACTGGCCAGATCCAGCAACGGTGCTCATACCGAAGAGCCACAAGGCCGCAATGGCAACACCACAACACGCCGAGTGGCGTGCAGCCGAAGAAGCTGAATTCGCCAGTCTCGAGCAATACGAGACATGGCTGTACAAGGACAAGACAACACTGCCAACTGGCACACGTGTGCTGCGTGGCAGATGGGTCTATGCTATCAAGCTTGATGCCAATGGCAAGATCAGCCGCTTCAAGGCACGCTGGGTAGTCCGTGGTGACACACAACGTGAAGGTGACTACGACGACACGTATGCAGCAGTGGTGAAGCCATCCACTCTGCGTATGCTATACACCTGTTTCAAGCACCTAGAGCCTCGGCATGGGGGTGACTTGATGCTGGCTGGCTGTGTCCCAGCAGTTCTTTGGATGCCAAGCCACTAGCGCGCTTTCTTGCACTTTCTTATAGCTAGCTGTTCTTCGCATTCTCGTAGATCCTTCTCAATACATCAATCTACTCACATTATCTTATTCACCTTGTAGCTGAGATCCCACCTCTCGGATACTGATAGTCCGAGTAAGTACGCAGGGGGGCTTGTTGGAAGGCAGCTCAAAGTCATATATGAGGACGTGGAGAGGCCTACGGCGACCACCAGACAGCCTTAGCCGTGCTTGTCCTGCATACCACAACCACCTTCTCACAACCTCAATTCGGGCAGGTTTTCGTCATCAACGGTAGCCACCGTGAGTCTGGCTTGGCTGTGTGTGGGCCTTCGCTACGGACATTGAGAGGCTGAAGGTGACCCGCCGTCCGAGTCGAGGAGACCCACCTTCTGCATTTTGGGGCTCTACTCTGTAGGGCAGCGGCCCGTCCCAATCGAGGTTGTGTTGTTGGCTGTACTATGCAGGACAGAAACGGGTAAAGCTATCTACTGGAGTCGAATAATGCCCAGACCGTAATGTCCGCCTCCGGCATCCAGCCAAACTGCATAGGCATCGCTCAGCGGAACCTCCCCCAAGCATCGGACATGTCGACTGCGACTAAGCCTCGGGGCTCTCAAAGACCTGAAGCCAGGTATACTTCCTGAATAGGCTAGACCTACTGTGCTTCACGGCCCACAAAGCGGATCGGAGGGATTCTTCCACATACTATTCAGGTTCTTCCTTCGAGGCAGTTCAGCTAATATCTCTCGAGACTCAACGTCATGACGACGGCGTTGCATGCCAGGTCCATGGCACAGTGGGACTCTTACAGGAGCCACTCAGAGCATCACGTTCCTCGACGATATAGATTAACGTTCTGCAACCATGCATGACCTTGAAGTTGGAACCTATCCAACCTTCCATGGCACCTAACATGATCAGATTTCTGCCTCTCTGCACATTGACAGCTCTGGCATCAGCGACAAGTCTTGTATCGTATTGCAAACCCCGGCCTGGAGACTCAGCATGGCCCGCTGCCGATGCTTGGAAATCACTGAACAGCTCGATCAACGGCAATCTCCTTGCACCAACGCCTCCTGGTGCAGTTTGCCACGTCGACTGGCCTCAATTCAACAATCAGAGTTGCTCGTTGGTCTACGCACAATGGAGCAACACGAGCTTCCAGGCAATGAGTCCGGTAGGGGTTGACTATAATGACGAGACCTGCCCGCCAACTAGCATTTCATCGTGCTCCACGATAGGCTATCCGGAGTACGTTGTCGTTGCTCGAACTGCACAAGATGTTCAAGAAGGTGTAAACTTTGCTAGTGAGAGTGGTGTTCGCCTGACCAGTAAGTATATCGAAGAGTTCTAGGCGCCTTCCTCCTTGTCTGGGACATCTACTGACCCGTAACCCTTTGGTTTTAGTTAAAGGCACAGGACATGATTTTCCTGGCAGGTAAGTATAGCCCTCACTTGGTCTGTGGAAATTATATAGCTGACAGCGTCGACCAGATCCTCAGGAGGCGAATCTCTGTCCATCTGGACGCATAACCTGCGAGGTCTCGAAGTTTTGCACGGCGACGCTCGAGCTTTGAAGTATGGTGGTTCCGCTGCGATCAAGATCTCTGCCGGCGAACAGCTGGGTAATGTTTACAAGTTCGCGGCAAAGAACAATGTCACAGTAATTGGCGGCGCCGATGCCAACGTCGGTATCGGTGGTTGGACTTCAGGCGGTGGTCATGGACCCCTAACCGCGAGATACGGCCTTGGGGTTGATCAGGTGCTCGAGATGGAAGTCGTCACTGCAGATGGATGTCTCAGAACCATCAATGCTGAGACTGACCCCGATCTTTTCTGGGCAATGCGAGGAGTAATTGTGCAGCCGTATCACACTGCTGACATAACAGCTGACGTATGAACAGGGTGGAGCTGGCACTTTCGCTGTGCTAATCTCGGTCACCATGAAGGCATATCCACCGAACACTGCCTCGAACATGATTTTCTCCTACAACACTACCTGCGACAGCGACACTTTCTGGAATCTAGCAACATACTTTCATACCCAGCTACCATATCTGTCAGAGTCAGGGGTCTATGGATACTACTTTGTCACGCCGATGGTTATGAACGAGAAGAACGCTTCGATGGCAGGGAAGATCACTGGTCAGTTCATTGCACCCAACTTGACTGCTGCGGCAGCGAGGAAGATTGTCGACCCTGTGGAAAATTACATGCGTAATGCAAACTGGTCCGATCGAGTCTATCCTGGCTCGGATATCGGGGAAGTTGGAGATTTCATGACATTTTGGAGCAATCACGGAGCCGAAGCGGCTGGCTTGTACGCTCGTCTTGGGAGCAGACTTTTGGGTAACGAGTCTCTCCTGGGAGACCAGGAGCAGCTCAAGAGCGCACTAAGGACAAGTACGCCAGCCGCCTGGGCGATGCTGGGCCACCTTGTCGGTCCAGCACCGCACACAGAACGTCCCATCGGCAGGATCCCTGGTGGTAGCAACTCCGTCCTGCCAGCTTGGAGAAAAGCATACACGCATGTGATCTTGCCAAGAACCTGGCAATTGCTCAACAAGACCCAGAAAACGGCAGAAACTACCGACTTGAGGGATGTCAGGGTTCAGGCTCTTCGTGATCTGGAGCCGAACTCTGGTGCGTATATGAGCGAGTCGGATCCGACAGAGCCCAACTGGCAGAGAACGAAGTTTGGGAAGAATTATAAACGTCTGCTTCACATCAAGCAAGCGTGGGACCCAAGCGGAGTCTTCTGGTGTAAGCAGTGCGTTGGAAGCGAGCTTTGGGAGACGAAGGGTGAGTTTGCTATCGAGAATGGCGTCGGGCAGAACAAGGTGCAGCTGTGCAGAGCCGAGAAGGTCGAGAACCATTGGACAGCTTGATACTAGACTTACTTAAGGCCTGACCCACGCGATTGCACACCATAGACATAGACGCAAATGCCATCACGAAGCACACTCTTACAAGGTATTATCTTTCTATTCACCAGCCTCGAGTTCCGCTCCGCTAAATGCCAGGTCACAGGAGTGAATCGATTCACATAGCGCAACTTAATTGTCATCGAAGAAGCGTATGAATAGGAGATGGTGAATGGAGTCCCAGATTCACATGTGCGAGTGTCGGAAGGTTTCAGATTTCTGCTAGCGCGCCCCACATACACAACGCTTTTCCGTTTGTCCCGACTTCAACTTCTATTCTCACCAACAACAATAAGAGAGCCACCTCCAACATCATCAACACTGTCAAACATTTTCAGCAACCCCCTCGACTGCTTGGCTTCCTACCTTGCCGTGTCGCGCGGCACACCCGCGATCATGGCGGACAACAGCCCGGCCACCTACGTCTTGGTGGGCTTGGGCTGTGCTGTTGGCCTGGGCGCTCTCATTTACGCCGCACACAAGCACTCACAAGACCTCGATGAGGCATGGAAAGCATACCTCGACAGCAGAAAACTCGACCTCTCTACCCACGAGTCGCACTCCCTGATACCACAGGAGCCACTGGCAAGCGCTGTACCAGAGAGCGCCAACTTTACATTCTTGAGCGCCGCGCCACATTCGACAACCTCAACCGCGCTACCAATACTGGCGCAAGACCACGGCCTCCCAACAGGCAACGGCACGAGTCACGGCAAGGGAGGCGTGCGCTTCGACATCATCATCCTTGATCAAGGCGTACCCACCTTCGCTGCAATTACTGTTGCCGTGAGCTTCATCGCGGCATTGCTCTTCAGCCTCTTGATGTGGGCAGCTGCTGAGCGTAGGGCACAGCAGGCAGAGGATCGAGTCCAGAATATGGAGAGTCGAGTCGACGAGACCGGGCAAAAATACGAGCTGGTTCTCGACTACATCATCCGACTGGAAAAAAAGAATGGAAGCATGCACCCATCATGGACTGATGATCTCCTCGCTATGGCGGAGATCTCAGCACCCAGCGAAGAAGCTGGTTCGAGTATCAGAGAGGTCGCCCAGAAAGACATACCCGCCAACGACGAGCAGCTACCCGCGCCGCGCGAAGAAAAGCAGACCAATCTCTCGGCTACTGTGAACATCGACGTGGTTGACGAAGAAACCAGTCCAAAGCCATCAAACACCCCGTCAGACTACATCCATCCGTGTGTCGATGAAGTGGACGATATCGATCTGCGATCGACTGACAAGTCAGCTACTTTTCGACCACAGGACGAGCCCGAGGGCCTCGATGCGACACTAGCCGAGGCCGAGGAGGCGGACGAGGAGGCGCCGCGTGAAGACCTGGACGAGGGCCTGAATGAAGATACAATCGAGCCCGAGGCCGACTTCGAGGACATTGAGGCTTCGGTGATGGAAGGGGACGAATACATCAAGAAGAATGATTACGTGGGCTTCCGCGACACCAAGCAACGGACGGCTGAAGAGGAGTCTAAGTTCAACTCCGCCGCATTACGTTTCTTCGGCAGGTCGGGCAAGTCAGAGCACCAAATCCAGGAGCCACAGGAGGGGGATGACGTTGACGATAGCGAGAAGGAGCAGAGTGAAGATGAAAGCTCAGAAGAGGAGCAGAGTGAGAACGAGGAGAGCGAGGACGGCGAAAACGACAAGGAGGAGAATGAAGAGGAGGAAAGCGAGAGTGAAGACGACGACGAGACGCCCGATGATCAAACTGATCAACGCGATCGAGATGGCGCTGACATGTCTGGCAGCCGCTCTGGTGATTCTGGCGAGGGCGACTCAGATGACAGCAGGTCCGAGGCTAGCGATGAGGACGCCGATGGATACGAAGATGATTTTTACGGCGTTGGTGGTGGTGCAAGACAAGCCGCACTGACCGCTGAATCCCCAACGAAGGTCCGACCAGTCGAAGATGCGAACCTGACTTCAGCGGCTGAGGTTAAGGTTGACGCAGTACTTAATGTACCAACGAACACCAATGGCACATCAGCAGACATCGCCGCCGCCCCGGCTAATGCGCCTCGTCAAACTTGTTCTCTGGACACCGGCAGCGAGACCCAGTCGAAGCCACTGAGCACCACGACCACCATTGAGCCCACACCAGCACCGACACCAACTGTGCCGCAGCCTGCCCTCCCAGCTTGCCGCAATGGTATACCTACTCTATCACCGTCCAGAAGTGCGGACTTGTCGCCAGTTGCACCATCTTTCACACCACGACCAAACGCGCAACCCCCTCAGCCTTGGTCCGTACCGAACGGCACGAGGATCCCCACACCCATCGCAGGTGGCATCAACAATACAGCGAGGCGTCAAGCAGCGAAGCCAGAGCCGCAACAGAACAGAGCTCCTCAACCAATTCAGCATGGAGCCTCGACATCGACAGCTGGTCCTGATGCCTCACACTGGGCATCGCCGAGCACCCCGGACTCGAGTCGCCGTTTTAAAGTCGCTCGTGGCCCGATACATCACAACAGCTCTCGCCAAAACGACCAACAGCAAAGCCCAGCATCCGGCGGTAAGAAGAGACGAGGCAAGCCATCTCAATGGAGGAGAAAAGAGTGGTACGACAAGGACGGAGAGATGACACCTTGCTGGAGGCACGATGACGGTGTTCTCTGCTGGGACATGCCGCGCTGCATTACCCACGACAACAACAAAAAGTCGACCAGACCCCAGTGCAGCCCACCCGAGGGATTCGACAACAACTTCCTCAGGCGTCGCCTTTAATTGAAGATTTTGTCACCCAGAGATTGGATCATTTCATGCGAAGACTTTGAGCTCTACCCAAGGTAGAGTTCGGTCAAGCGTGTGTTGACTTTGATCTCCTGGAGGGGAGATCAGTCTGAAGCACTGGGGCTGATATGGCGTCGTTGCTGGAGCCGTTTGATTCGGGAAGGTGCTGGAAGAGGTCGTACGGTTGGAAAGACCTGAGCTCTCTTCAGAGAGTTCGGTCGATGTAAGAGGAGCTAGGAGCGAGGAAGATATGTCAGGAGGATACTGTTTCTGGAGAGGTTGATGTTCTGACTTGTGTCTCCCAGACTTCGTGGTCGCTGCGTTATCAGAAGAGGCTAGGATGCCGGGTTATGTCGACCTGGAGCACCGTCTCGACTGAAGACCTGTGCACTGGTATATGGCGGAGCAGTTTGAAGACATAGTATGGCAGCATCCATAGTAGATAAAGCTTCTGGCGCGCGTTGACCACTTCTGTGCCCATTGATATTGTCCAAGCGGTGTTGATCTCGTGAGGTTCAGGAGACAGAAATGATCCTGGCATATCGTTGCCGCCACCCCTGTTGTCGCCTGGGGTTTGCAACTTGGAACGGAGGAGACAGTCGGCATGTGATGCGCGCTATGTGGTCGCGATCTCGTTTGCCGGATCTCATGTGTCCCATTCGCATAACAACAAGTCGCTTCGTCAAAACGTACATGTGACTATCAGGAATACGGACTACCTCCAGCGGACTATCGAGTCCAGATGAATCTGATGCAACAATAGCCGCTCCCAGTGGCTGGATAATCCGGGAGATCTGAGCGGGGGAGGCCAATCTTCCCAGCGCTGGAACCGACGCCACCGATAAAGAAGAACCACTGCACGACAATAGTCGAAACAGGCCGGAAAAGGCTTTCGAGCAAGTAGTTGCAAAGCCTGGAGTAATTGAGTCTCGAGCAACGAAGCATCAAAGTTTCATCGTCATCTCCAGCTCCGATCACGATGAGTCTGCTATTACAAAAATCGAGAACATGAAGAACGGTCGAGCCACCATTCGTGGTCATTGTGGCCGATTCTCAATGGCGAGCATTACCAGGCCAAACCCCAACTCAGAGCATCAGCAAGTTCGGCCAAGGACGAAAGGCATCGAGCCGTACAAGATGTCAAAACTAGACTCTGATCGCATAATATGACTCAGGCCTTCTAGGTCCCTGATACGCAGTTATACTTCGCTTGCCGGAGGATTCATGAAGGACGACTCATCGAGAAGCCCGGATCCAGTTGGCACAGCGGCGACGTCTACCCTAGAGATGTAGTAGTTGCACACCAGCATCAGGAATCGCAGAACCAGCCAAGCGAAATCTCCATTATCCGTAAATCTGAAATCGCGAAACGCTCTGGCCAAAGAAGGGCCGTGCTTCATCCGCCGTGCTCACATTCCTGAATCCTCCTGGACGGAGCAGAACTTCGATGAATGTCACGGAGACGGCATATCGAATCGATTCAGGTCGCAGTGCCATTCGGAGTCGCACTGGACCCCGAAGAACCTCGATGCTTTCTGGAGAGCTGTCGTCATCGTTGATCTTCCAGAACAGGTCGTGGCCTGGTGGTAGAGGTCCAAATACGTGGCGGTAGACCAGAATCGTGTCTTCGGCGACCTGTGAGAAGAATTTTTCACTCGCCCATCCAGATTGCAATACCCTAAACTGGCAGCTGGAGCAGTATGGCTTCTACGAGCTCGTACACTTCCGCAACAGTGCGTCCGGCATTGCGACTGTTTGGATCTCGAAAGGCTGCCAGCGGATGTAGGACCTGCGCCGTCATTTCCCTTGTGCCGCTTCGATGGCTGACAGCACCGATGTTTGTACGTGCCACTGCGGGTCGAGAGGACCTCTTCGATCTTTCTCTTTAGGCTCATGATTTCTAATGGAGTGTCGTTAGCAATCTGAGCTGCGCAACGAAGAACACATCTCCGTGCTCTTGGCGCCCGGCGGCTTTAAGGCCTTGCGTAGAAAAGATGCAAGACCTCCAACTGTCTCAGACCAGAGTGACACCGAGACAGACTTGAATCGACATCGGCAATGCACTGCGGTCCCGGGCATCTTCAACAGGGACTCATGGTGCTAACGACACCGGAAATAGGATGACGAGAACAATTCACGAAGCGCTTCAAGAAAAAGCTGCCATTGAACTGAAGCTGGATATGGTGTCGTCAATCAACCAATTTCTGAGCTGCTTTTTGCGAAGCTCAACATGACTACCTGTTGTCCCCCTTTTCCGATGCGCCGCATTACCGCCATGACACAAGTCCAGTCGTCCATCGCTTGTTGAGCAATCGTTCGACTCGCTCGAAAAAGTGTGGTGTGTGTCTGCCGCCGGCTACCGCCGTGCTCGAGTGCTCGAAAGGGTTACTCTGATGGAGCGTCTAGATCTCATGAGCGGTCTGTGGGAACTCAAAGTTGACACCCTTGCCAGTCAGGCGCTTGTAGACCTCCGAGTAGGTGTCGAGGCGGTAGTCGACACCACCACGCTCCTTCTCGTCGAGGACGACCTTGAGGATCTTGGCGCCGTCCTCCTTGGTGCGCAGACGCTTGCCGACAATCTCGACTGGGTAGACGAGATCTGCGAGGATGGCGTCGTGGACAGCGGTGAGAGTTCGGCTGCGTGGACGCTTCTGGGTCTGCGAGGTGCGGCTGCGGTTGCTGCGCTTTGGGCGTGGCAGGATGCGGCGGGAGGCGACGATGAGCACGTGGCGGTCGGAGAACTTCTTCTCGAGCTCACGGGTCAAGCTGAGGATGATGTTAGGAGCTGCAAGTGTTGGATGAGGTGATGTATGTACTCACCGCTGCTGGGAACGGTGCCAGCCCTGAAGGAGCGGAACTGGGACGAAGATGACAATGGCCTTGCGACCGTGGCCGACCTCGATCTGTAAGAATCCTGGTGTCAGCGCAAAGCTGCCCAGTGCCCACCGCCTCTTCGTTTCGTGTGTATCGAGGTATATTGACCATATGTTCTCACGTTCCATCTCTTGTGCATCCAATGGCGGTGCCGATTGTGCCACAGCTTTCTCGACGCTTGCTACTTCCATTCGGCTACAACCATCAGCTTACCTCGCGGGCAGACACGAACTGCAGTGGCCTGAGGGCGGCCTTCATGTCTGGAATGTTGGTCTCGAGCTCGTACAGAGCCGTCGCAATGTTGGTCTCGATCTCATTTGGCTTGGCTCGCGATGGCGAGTTGGGCGCAATCTTGTTGAGTGCTTGCTGAGACATGCTGGGCGGATTTGTCCTGGACTTTGACGTGGACGGCGGGAGAGTTGAAGTGCAGCGTTGCCTGTTCAGAGCAAGAGATTGTTCTTCCTCGACCCAAAAAGTTCGTCGTGGCCGCCAAGCACGACGGTGCGCGCACTAGCGAATCGGCTGTAAGAGTTTCGGGGCAGGCACGCGAATCCAAATCCACTATCGTCCAGCGAGCAGTCGTCAATATTTGATGCGGCTGCCCTAAACTTAATGACGGCGTGCGCAGGACTTCCTTCCACGCCTCCATGACAGTCACCAGAACACATCGCCGCGCACATCATCATATTGTCATTCATCATACTACATGGTCTCACTCGCTCCACCACTCCCAACTCATGCCCACTCTTACTCGCTCTTCTGCCACTTCTCGCCTCGAGATCAACACCCGGCTATGCTGATTTCACAACCCTCACAACTTGGAGCGCTTTGAGCGCTGAAGCTGCAGTCTCGTTAGCATCCGACCATCCATCAGAAAGTGGACTCAACGTACCATTCAGGCCCAGTCAATGAGTCACAGTCAATCACACATGCCTGCCAGAGAGGTATACAGAGGTCCGGCTGACACTGGTCTTCCACCTGGCGTACTTGGATGCCTGCTTCGAGGACAAAAGGAAGTGACGGGATATTCACTTCAATATGCTCTTTCTTGTGGCTGGGCAGCGCTGCGGGAGCTGCCAGGACCGTAGCTAACAAAGACAGTACTGCTAACGTGGGGTGCATGGTGGGTGGGTATGTTGGTGGCTGCTCGTGATGGATGCGTGGTGATGAGGTAATTGGGAAGAGCTTGGGTAAATCGAGATCCGACTTGCGATTGAGTCTGGTCTTATGTTGGCTTTCTGGTCAGTCCAGAGATGACGATGGTTGCATCGGGGACCACTCACTGAGCAGGTCTCTACACTTCTGACCTCAGTACACCCAGAGATCTTGCTTCAGGCTCTGGCTGATGTTTTGCAAGTATTGTTTGCTTCGACCTGGTGTCTCTGAAGCCAGCGGACTGTACACTGTTGCATCAATGAACAATAATGATTGGTAAATGTCGCGATTGCCTTGGATAGGTATCGAAAGATAATCATCTGCGCATGACACGCAGTTCTCTATATCAAGTGCCCTACTGACAACAGTCGGCAAGTGACCTGTGTGAACGGCGTCGTCGCAGCAACAGCACTTCGACTTACGTGCCGTCGTGGATTGTTCTTCTCTGGCATAGTCCAGTAGCACGATCACGCAGGAGGTCGACACGTGGTTGTACGAAACGATCCGCTCTACATGGTTTGGTCGGACAAGCCACTTCGGGGTGCATAAGTACGACGCCAGGGACGGTCAGGTGCAGCGCCCTCGTTTTGACATCTGCAACACGCAGTCGTCCGTCAACACGAGGACTGTGTACCAAATCACAACAAGAACTTGTTGCGGTCGTCATGCAAGGTGCCGATCAACGTGACAATGGTTACATTGTGCACAAATCACAACAGGCTGCCGAGCTGGTGCCCACTTCGGCTGCCGATGCAAAGGGTAGCAACAACCCTTCCACAGACTACGATCCTAAGAAGGCGCCAATAGCCTTCATCAGCTCCTCAGTCTCCTCGAGCATGACGAAGTGACTGGAGATCTTGAGGTGTACATGCTGCACCTTGTATTGCGGCTCCGTGTGCCATCACTCATGGATCTCCCTCGAGGCTAGATCGAACTCGGCAGTCACACACAACCAGCAACCCTCTGGGACATGTCCTTTTTGTGATCTCACAGATCAGGGTCTCCAGGTCAGGCACTCTAGTGATCGAGCCTTTCCTGCAGACCTGCCAGTCACACTCAAGCACGAGTTCGGACACACTCACATGGTAAAGGCCGAGCTCCCAGCCATTGTTTCGTACACGGTCTTGTCCCCCGCCAAGCCTAACGAACAGGCCATCAATTCTTTCGGCCAAGGCGTGACCCGACAGCCATGCAGCGTGTACGCATACTGCATTGCGGCTTGTCCTGCCGGACATTAGAAGCTGTCCGCGGCCTCACATTGGTCCATGACATCCTGAACCTCCTTCAGCATCCCCTTTCGCATTCTGGCAGAGATCGGGTCCATGAGCTTTGGGCTTGGAGGCGAGTTGCAGATGATCAGTTTGCGCAGGCCTCAAGGCTGCTTCCGAGCGGCGAAGTTCCCAGAGAGAAAAGCCGCCCAAAGAGTGGCCCAATAAGTCAAACTGATCTGCCTGGAGGTGCTTGATCACAGCTACGAGCTCTTTCATGAAGAGCTCCACAGTCCAAAGGCTCTCGTTCCCGGCTTGGTCCTTGAACCGTGATCACTGACGACAGCCAATCTGGTCGTACATGACGACCGGAGTGCCAGAGTCCTCAGCGATCAATGCGAAGGGCAGCATGTAGTCGGGGACCATGCCTGGGCCGCCATGGGTGACCAGCAGTGGTGACTTTGCGCTGCAAGATCTTCCCGGACAAAGTACGCTGTCTCGCCACTCAATGATGAAGTAGGTCCAGAGCTTTTGTATGAGAATGGCAGGCGGCCAGTCTTGGTAGGTTCTGGATGTGGAGTCTCGTTACTTTCAGACTGCTCTTTAAAATGAACGTTTCGTATGGTGGAATTCCTATGCTGGGAATGGTAATTCGAAGGCCCGGTCGTGCAACAAGATTATCACAAATGCTTCACAATATTCAGCAGAGGCATCGTTAGAGGCATCATCAAGGACATCATCGCAGGCATCCCGCCAAGGTTTATCCCCAGCTCTTACAATCCTGCGCATCCTTCTCGGGCTCACACTTCGGCTTCCCTCTCGGGGCAACCACGACGATCACAAGCAGACCACTTTGGAAAGCAACAAGATCGGAAGACAGCAAGCATGGATGACCAACCTTTTGTGCGTTGTAGTGCATAGCTATCCTTCTGCGGAACCAGGCATGCTAGGCTCAACCGTGTGCCGTGCCTTGCCGCGCTGCAGCTCTCATGTACGTTCCATCCTTCCATTACTCAAGGAGCATTCGCTGATTTAATCTCATGTGTCGCGCTTGTCTCGATGGCGTGTCGTTGGTTCATCTCGACCTCGTGCGGTGGGTAGGAGTAGCCTGTCGCAATTTTACTGCAATCCGCTCTGCAGACAGTGGACATGCTTGCCACTAGCCGACTTCACGTCCTCCTCATCCGCGTGCTTCTTCTCCACGAATTCCCAATCCTCATCCTCGTCGGTGCTGTCCTGTTTCATTTCATTAGCCTTACTCCTCATCCTCTGAAAAAGAACACTCGAGATTCTCAAAACTCACCTTAATGTACATGACTCCGAAATTTCCCTTCGAGCCCGCAGACTTCGGGTACAGACCCTTCTTCCAGGCATCCGCGGCCGACTGGTGGAAGGCCTGGAGGGCGGCTGGCGCGATGGCGTTGGTTTGGTGGCAGGTCACGAGGGTCCAGTAGCGGCCTTCCTGGACTTGCTTGCCCGTCTTGGGGACCTCGCAGTTTGCTCGAATGTGCATTTCGAGTTCGGTGTTGGAGGATACGGCGGAGTGCGAGGGGTCGGCGCAGGGGACGGCGTTGATGTTGATGTTTGGGGCGGACATTTTTGCGGTTCGTGCGGTGGTGCTGTGGTGGTTGGAGGTGTATGTATGTGTCGTGGTGGTGGTAGTGAAGGTGTGAGGGAGATTCGCGGTGGTTTTGTTTGAGAGTGAGGTGTGTGTGTCGGAAGTATTTATGAGGTGGGAAATCGAGGGCGTATGTGAGTATGTGATTGGAGGCAATAAGCGTTGGAAATGAGCACGTGAATACGAGGAGATGGATGACCGTGTGCTAGCGGTTCACTCGGTGGGTCCACAACAGAGAAGAAGGGTTCGAGGAAGTGAATATGGGGAGCGCGTCTCGCAACCGAGCGACTCGACGTATACATGGCGCTCATGATGTTCCGGCTATACCGTGGACGACGCGGCTACGCTGCAGAGGTTAGTATGCGTTGGACAGTGGCCGAATCCTCTGGAAGAGGACATCACGCGAGCATTGCTATGAACACCGAGACGAAGACGAACGATTTCGATGCGTTGTTTGCCATATCTTGATCGGCAGGCACGTACCTCCGCAAACAGCTGGTCACTCACTTGGTTGCGCTATTGCACACGACCTCAGCAAAACATTGAGGACCAGTGATGGCTCGGAAGCTCAATCAGAGTTGGTGAGAAGCATGCATCGTATCATCTCGGTCCATGGAACTAGTCTATTGGCTGCGCGAGCAGCTATTTGTGGCTGCCACAGGGTTCTCAAGTCAGAGCTTCACAGCTTTCCGTCTTGAGCCATGTTATGGTCGTGGTTTCTTCCGAGCCTTAGACGCAGCGAAGAGTGCGCAGAGCCTTGGTGACGAGACCAGCGTTCCGGCGCATCTCCTCGGCTGGTCCTCCACTTTCGACAATTTCGAAGTCGCTGTCGAGGACAACGTCGTTCTCAGTTATCAAGGTATCGTTGACTCTATTCTCTTCGCCATCGTCCTTGCGCACGGTCTCGGTCTCGTCAGTGGCCTGGGACCTGTTAGCTTGTGGAAAGCGATGTTGGGTTTGGGGCGCACAGGTGGTTCTGTCAGTGTCGGCGAAGTCCTTGGAAGTCGTCTCATCCTTCATGATCGTCTCTTCGCCCCAATTCCCGCCAGTAGCGGTATTTTCCTCGACATCCTTCCCTGTAGCAAGGTCCTCGTGAGTGGTACGAGTCCTCTTGGGAAGCTGCTTGTTGCCGATCAATTCTCCAGTGAAGTCCTCGTTGGTGTTAAACTCCTTGTGGTTGAAATCCTCCTTCGGACCCTTCTTCTCAGCGAACGCCTCTTCCTTCTGCTTCACGAACTTGGCCTTCTTCCTGGCGGCCTGCTGCTGGCTTCGTCCTCCTTGCGCAACTCCCCAAAGCGCAGACCGACGTTGTCTACCTCGTCCACCTTATGCTGTGGAACGCCCTGGCGATGCTCGAGTCTGTACTTGAAGGCACCGTCGACGTAGCGCGTAATGCGCTTCTGCGGCAAGCAGCAGCCGCGGCGAACGGAAAGCTGCACCTCCTCCAGCAGGTCATCGTGGCTCGGGTCCTGGCACAGCTCGTTGTTGATCCACGGCGGGTCGGGAGGGAAGCCAGGGAGGACGTAAGCCTTCGACATCGTGTTTGCTGACGATGTTTGATGGAGTCGGGTGAAGACGAGAGATAAGAGTGTGACTCTCGTGCGTGCTGAGTACAGGCTTTGCTTGAGAGAAGAATTGTAAGAAAGGTCGAGTTTTAAGCCCACAGGCTAGAGCGGCATGTGCCCCGATTTGCATTCACCGACGTATCGGAATCGCGCTTCGCCCCAGCCGCATGGCCGAAAGCACACGGTTCAACACTCACGACGTTTTTACGCGATTGGTGTATATAGATGATAGAGATGGAAGGGAATCAGGAGCAGCGCACAAAGTGTGAGATACTTCTATGGTAGGGCATGGATTGCTGACGCTTTGTTTGTTTGCCCCAATAGCGCCCGCAAAATCATCGTGGCTGCTCTGAAGAGCTCTATCTCAATTGCGTCTCTGCTCCAGTTTCATGAAGGAAGCCGCACGAACGACAATCTTGAGTCGTTAGCAAGGGAATATGCGTGAAGAGTGGACGTTTACGGTCTACTTGCGCTCGAGGCGCACATTCCCACTGCTTGTGGATAGATACATAGAGGCAGCACAGAGATGATTGCTATTATGTTTCACTTCGATATAGTCCGATAGCGCTTCACGGCTCGTAGAGGGTAGTAGCTACTGCCTTCTTCGAGGACGTGGACGCCAGCTTCGAGTTTCTGTGCCTCAAAGAGTTCTGAGTGCCCAAATCCAGAGGATCGAGCAGATTACTGCAAAATGCACTGCTTCCCCTGAGCTGACTGCACCTGTCTGAAGATGTAGTTCTCGTTCATGGCGACGTCGCGCTCCTCCACGAGCTCCCAGTCGTCCATGTCCGCCCTGAGAGGCGCGCCCTGCTCTGTGGTCTCTTTCCTGACCACTCGATCCTGCTCGTTGAGGTCGACAATCTTCCACTCGTCCCCATCCTCGCTTATGATCTCCTGAATGTCCAACTCCTCGCGCTTTACATCGTTCCCAGAGTTCTCGAGTGGCCCCTTCTCTGCATGTGGAACGACCTGGCGAGAGTTAGTAACTGCACACAATGGCGATGCATTAGAGATGCTTACCTTCTGCTCTCCGGCAGCTGTCTCAGCACTGCGAGTCTCCTCCTGCTTAGCCTCCAAATTGCGCTGCTTTTGCTCCTGTACGCAGCGCTTGGCAGTGATGTTGGCTGCAAGCACCAACTTGGGGCGAACAGAGTGGTGATGCTCTATGGTGTATTTGCAAACGCCATCAACTTTGTGGGCTATCATCACCTTAGGCAGGCGACACATGGAGCGAGCGGCTGCTTCGAAGGCAGCATTCTGATGTGCATGGCTCTTGTCGCCGCACGGCGTTTCGTGCATCCAAGCGGGAGTCTCGCGCTTCTTGATGGAGTTGTCACCGCGCTCCATGTAGACAGATCAAACCTGCGGCTCGTGGTATGAGCGGAAGTGTTAAATGTCAATGGCTGTGCGAAATGTCGACTTTTTGAAACGCACCGTGCTAGGTGCGCGCTAAAATTGATGCCGGCCAAAATTCGGCATGTGACAGGACTTTGCGTTCACGCACAACGCTCGATTCCATAATCCCAATATACATGAATGCAAAAAGTGTACGAGGTATCCATGATGCTTGCAAAGATCGGGACGACCTCTACCACCGCCTCAAGAAGGCGAAACAATGAGATTGATGTTACGATGCTGTGTTGTGCAAAGTTTGCTCAAGCAGTCTTTGCGAATGAGGGCAACTTGGCTTGATAAACACAATGCCTTTATGGAGTTACGCTGGAAACACTTGCTCGAAGCTCAGGTCATCTCCGACGACAGCAGACAATGAGATGCATACGCAATAGATCGCGAAGTATGAAGTTGTTCTTGAAAGAGTCATATTTCGTGAGTTCGATGATGTATTCTCACCATAGCTTGGCTTTTCTGTAGACGTCTCCTGTGCTCCATGCCATCGTGCCCAGGATCCAGAAATCTCGTTACTTTGCAGTAATTCCACCCCAGACCTTGCCTGCCAATAATTTCTTTGCGCCTCCGGTCTGGTTTCCTGGCACGTTGACGTTGTCTGGAGCGCCCACAAGGTCGTCCTTGCCAATTATCTCGAAATTCCTCGTGATCCGCATGGCCCACTTCCTCTGCACTCTGCTTAGCGTGACTGATGTTAGCTTGTAATCTTCTGTAGATACCGTGGCAAGATCCTCACCTCCGGTGCCTTAGCCATAGTCTTGACCTCCGCGTTAGCCTTCTCGTCCAGCAACCTTTTCGCCTTCGCCTGCTCGACCTTCTGCCACTCCTGCTTTGCGGTGGCGTGAATCAGCGCGTCGACGCTGTTCTATATAGAGGATGGAGAGAGTGCGGAAGTGTGTTTAGCTAGCTACTCGAGATTGGAGATTGCGTGCAGAGGACTGACCAAGCGGACTCCTGGTGTGGATAGATCGTTAAGCTTGCTGTTTGCTGTCACAGCTGAAGGCCATGTGCATCACTTCCGCGATCAAAGACTAAACTCTCCAGTACTCGTTACTCGTCTATCCTGGTAGTACAAGACGCTCGTCGAAGGACATCAAATTCACAGTCAACATCGAGATTCGCGTGAAGTATTGACCACAAGGCCATCTATGATTGATGCTGCAGCGTTTCTGTCAAAGCGTCTTCGTCACACGTGACCTGAAATTGACCTGTGCGCCAACAAATCCAGAAATGGAACACGGCATTGCTCTCTCGAGCGTGTTGATCCGCCGACTCTCGAAGGTACTTCACCCACGGCGTGTCTCACACACGACAGGTTTTGAGGAAGCTTCGGAGTAAGCTGGTTGTAATCTGCATAGGCCCACGAAATCTTATCATATCGTCCATATTTTTGGTAGTGAGATCCTCACCAACGGGGGCCTCGTGCGACGAGCTGCTGTGTCCACGTCACTACCATGCCACAGACATCTAGGGTTACCGAACAGTGAATCCCGACTCTGCTCCCACGAGCGGAAGGGCTTACGAAAAGCTGCTGTGGCTGCACAAAACTACCGTAACGTGGTCGCCACTGGTCGCCTAAAGCTGCTGGTAATGTCTCGAGCATCTTGGGCGGGTCGAGGTACACATCATCCTGCAGGTGGAAGCAAATGTCTTGAGATTAGATGTCAAGATCAGCCACGAGCCTAATAGATTGCAACATGTTTGAGGCGATGATCCGAGATAGCGAGAATGCAACTGTCAGCACGCGGGCCAGAACGGAGACGTGAGCTGGTTCCAGTCTCACCATGAGTCGAGGGTTATCCATCTTCCTAGGGTCCGCCATTCTGATTTGGTGTGGAACGTAGCTGAGCCATGGGACAATATCCATGGCTCTCCGGGTGGTATCGAGCTCGGCTGTCTCGTGTCATTGGCCATGTCCCAGCAGTCTTCGGTGGTTCCAAGACCATGCCGTGTCTCGGTCCGCCGCAGAATTAGCTCGGGAGCCGGCAGCTCGACCGAACCCAAAAGCCGGGTTGCTGCGGTGGCCTAGATGTCCTAGTGAGCCGTCTATCGTTTCGCAGGGATCATCACCATGTGGCTGTTCTTGGATATATGTGATATCCAACATGCCGTCTATCTAATAAGGATTACCTGGAGGTGATATTTGCAGCACTCACCAATACGGTAAGGTGTAATCGGCCAATGTCGCCATAATGGAGCGGCCCGTGAACGTTCGTTATCCTGAGACAGGCCGTGTCTTGGCGATCTTCGCCGCGGCAACAACAGACGTTGCGTGGTGCTATTGCGCTCGGTGCAAGTAGGTGCACCGTATTGACACGGCAAGCGTCACCACTTGTTGGCTTAGTGGCTCCAGAGAGACTTTGTTGAAGGAAAGTCTCTTTTCAGTCGACGGGCGGCTGAGTACGAAGCCGCCGTGACAGCAGTTCCATGACGATTCGCCTGCCGGTGGCGTCTCGCATGGAACATGTCTTGGCTCATCAGATCACGCTCTTGTGTAGCGAAGGGCTGAGGCTGAGGCTGAGGCTGAGGGAATACGTGAGAGCATCTCCAGCGACGATGCGAGGTCGAGATGGCATCAACTCGCCTCAGACTTCCAGGCAAGACAGGGGGGCGTAGGGTATCCTTCTAGTGCGTCTCTATCTGGAAACGATCAAGTCCCACCTACCCTAACTAGACATGACCTCTGGGTGCTGCAGGATTTGTGTCCTTGCATCATCAGCCACCGTCTCAACGACACGATCTGGGTCTCAAAAGTGCACATGCTTCGAAGCACTATTGTTGATATGCAGCTGGCCCTTGTCTTGGCACGCTCTGTCTAATGGCGGCGCTCGAGCCGAAGTCAGATATCCACGAGACTGGAGCGTTGACGATCTACCAGAGCGGTGCTAACCTTGTGGCAGTGGTTGGTACCTCTAATAGGAGCTCTGGCCTGTCGTAAGAGTAAATGGTGTTCTTCCTGGCCCACCCTTCTATTTGCTTGCGTTGCTCTGGTCATCGTCAATCCGGGTGCAACGTGTTGTGTCGACGGTAACATTGAGCAGAAGTTGTTTCCAGCTTCATCATCTCCATCGCTGCTAGGGCAGCCGTCGATACAAGATGAGCTTCCGTCATGGCGCGGCCACCACAACGGCCACGCACACAAGGTCTGGCACACCCGACAGCGATCCAAGTGAAGAGATGGCGCCTGTGCCATCAAACCCGTTCCAGTCTCCATATGGCTCGATGCCAGCATCTGCGATGGGCTCATCGACCGGAGTCCATCAAGCACCTCCTCCAAGATACTTCCACTCTCGACGCATCAACAAGGGAGAGATTGAGAAGCCATGGCTCGAGAAGAAGGACCCAAGGGAGAAGTGGGTGTGGATCTTGCCAATCATCGGCATGATCCTCGGTATTGGCCTGGCCGGTTTCCTCATCTACGAAGGCCTACAGAAAGTTGCCAACAATCACACCTACTGCCCAGTGCTGGACACAGACTTCTCGAACGGCCTTGACCCTAAGATATGGACGAAGGAGGCTGAGGTTGGTGGATTCGGGTAAGTGATCATCCATTCGGAAGAAGCGACTGAAAACCAATCGCTAACAATTTCCTTACAGAAACGGACAATTCGAGCAGACCACTACCACCGAGGAGAATGCATTCATCAAAGACGGTATGCTCCACATCAAGCCAACACTCCAGGATGAGAAGCTCGTCGAGTCGAACAATGTTATCAACCTCACCATGGACGGCACTTGCTCTTCCGATGTTTGGTACAACTGCATCGCCGTGACCAACACCACCAACGGTACCGTCGTCAATCCTGTCAAGTCAGCTCGTTTGAGCACAAAGGCCGGCGCGAGGATTCAGTACGGCCGTGTCGAGGTCGTGGCGCAGATTCCTGAAGGTGACTGGCTGTGGCCGGCAATCTGGCTTCTCCCAGTCAACCAGACATATGGTCCATGGCCGGCGTCTGGTGAGATTGACATGATGGAATCCCGCGGAAACAACTACACATACCCGATGGGCGGCAACGATGTCGTTTCTTCTGCACTCCACTGGGGACCCGACCCTGACAATAATGCCTGGTGGCGCAACAACGTCAAGCGCAAAGCTCTGCACACCACCTACTCCGCTGACTTCCACGTTTACGGCATGGAATGGACTGAGAAGTACATCTTCACATACATCGACACCCGCCTGCTCCAAGTACTCTACACCAACTTCGACAAGCCGTTCTGGCAGAAGGGCAAGTTCCCCCTTTCGAGCAGCAACGGCACCCGTCTCGTCGACCCTTGGTCACAGACTGGTCACGACAGCACCCCATTCGACCAGAACTTCTACCTCATTCTCAACGTCGCTGTCGGTGGTACCAATGGCTGGTTCCAGGATGGAAGGGCCAGCAAGCCTTGGGTCGACGCCTCCGACACCGCCAAGCGCGACTTCTGGAACGCGCGCAGCCAGTGGTATCCCACGTGGGAGAAGAACGGCGAGATGAAGGTCAAGAGCGTGAAGATGTGGCAACAACAGGGCTACAACGGCTGCACTTGAAAAACAACATCTGGCCTGCATTCTTCATTGCTTGGCTTTGCATAGCCTGGAGTTTCTGGGACTCGCATGAGGCGTACAGGAGGAGGACCTTGTATATCACGACGCGATGCGTGGACACAAGCAGTACAGTGCCGTATAGCACAGCTACTGGTCTCAGGATAACGGAGCGAGATACCATAGAATCGGCGTTTTGAACGGAAAAACCTCTACCATAATGAACCGTTGACATCCACCAATCCATCCATCCATCCATCCATCTGTTCCCTTCATCTATCTGTTCATTTCATCTATCTGTTCACTTCATCTATCTGTTCACTTCATCTATCTGTTCACTTCATCTATCTGTTCACTTCATCTATCCAGCCAGCAAACAAGGCGCTCCTCCATTCACGAACGCAGATAGATAGATCCACGTAGCGGCGCCAGTCACTGTCGTAACGACACCTGCATCTCTCCCTCGCCTATCATCACGTTCCACTCTCACTCACATCTACCACGCGACACTCCAAAAGCTCACAAGGCAGACAAGGACGCAATGCCATCATCATCATCATCATCATCATCAGAGAAAACAAGACCTCGCCAACTATCACCCACCACTCACTCACGACATTGTACAAGCATCTATGTAGAAGGATGAAAAGGTTGCCCAAGTCAACGGAGGTAACGTAACGTAACGTACCTTCGTTCCCCTCCGCATTCATCAGACTTGCCCGCTACTACGATGGCGACAGTAGAGCTAGCTCATCTATTATCCAAGTTGTGATATTATTGCAGTAGAGAGTCGATCTTGCGAAAAGACTTGTGTACTAGGAGCGACTTGTTGATCGCGGAGCTTTTCTCTTCGCAGGGATCATGCTCGTGGCGCTGCCGTTCTTTTGCGGCACACGGTCAATCTACTACGCCAACTCCATTGCAGACTCGCCAGCTTTCTTCCGTTGGTGATCAATAACCTGCTTTCCCAGCATCCAGCGTAAAGAGCTGTTGAGGCAATAAATTCACAAAGTCGGTAGCGTCGCATGTCAAACCGACTTGCGTCGTTCGCCAGAGGAGAACCGTCGATGGCGAATACTAATGCTTTGCCCTTCACAACCGCACCTGACCACCCACAATCCCCTCCCAATCCCTCTCAGTAAACACCTCGTACCCCTCCTTCCCAGGCCTCAACCACAACACCACGTCCTCCCTTCCCGCCTCCCCACCTCGAATCTTGTTCAGATCAACCCCCTCCCTCCTCAGCGGCACCTTATTCTGCTTGTTATTATGCATCGGCGTCGGACTCCTGATGATCCTCAAAAACACCGGCACAGCATACCTAGGCAATCCCTTCCTTGCATGCCTCACCAATCCCTCATAGTCGAAGTTCTCCCGCTCCTCGGGGCGGATATAGAGTGCGGCACATCCTGCCCGTCCGTCGTGGTTGGGGAGTTCAATACCGTAGACGTTGGCCTCGATGATTCCTGGAAAGCGGCCTAGGACTTCGGCGACTTCGGCTGTGCTGACGTTTTCGGCTTTCCAGCGGAATGTATCGCCGAGACGATCGAGGAAGTACCAGCGTCCGTCCTTGTCGCGGCGGAGGGCGTCGCCTGTACGGTAGAACAGGTCGCCTTTTTTGAAGACGTCGCGTTCGAAACGTTTCTGTGTGGCTTCGGGGTTGTTCCAGTAGCCGACGAAGTCCTTTTCGGTCTGACATGCGACGAGGATTTCGCCGCCTTCTTCGTAGGAGTTGCGTTTTGCGAAGCCGGTAGTAGGGTCGCGGTAGATTGTGTCGCCCTTTTCGAAGTCGATGCGGACGGGGACGAGGATGTTGTGGAGGCGGCGGCGCATGATAGCTCCGTGGTGGCCAACATGGGCGGTGTGGAAGGGGCCGCGGCAGACGTTGAGGAGGCTAAGGACGCCTTCGGTAGAGTTGAAGAATTCGTTGACGACTGGAATGGCGAAGCGGTCCTGGAACTTTTGCCAGATGTCGGGGCGGAGGCCGTTGCCATACATGGCTCGTACTTTGTGGCCGGTGTCTAGGGGTGAAGGAGGTGCGGCGAGAAGGTATCGTGCTGTCTCTCCCACGTAGACGAAGGCGTTGGCATTGGAGTCGTGGATGTCTCGCCAAAAGTTGCGCACGCTGAACTTGCGGCCGATGGCGAGCGTCACTCCTGTGATCATGCAGCCTATTGCGATGGTGCATCCCGTGCCGTGGTACAAGGGCATGCAGTCATACCAGACATCGCCGGGCTTCAGACTTGTTGACCTCAGTCGAGGCTCACCCAGCCCCAGGGCGCGACCAGTGTGGAACGGGCAAGCCTTGGGGTATCCTGTTGTGCCGCTGGTGTAGAACAGAAAGATGGGGAACTCGAATGTTACCCCTCGGCGATACTCATCTCCAAGTCGTTCCGCTGACAAGGTTTGTATCCTGTCTTTGGTCTCCGTATCGAGCACGATGATGCGCATACCCAACCCCTCCACCTTGCTCTTGACGGCTTGCATCCGTTCCTGACTGGCCTCGTCATCGTCGACCAGAATCACCTGGGCTCCCGATATCTTCAACGAGTGCATGAGCGCCTCGCCGGTCAGGTTGGAGTTGACCATAGCTGGTGCAGTCCCAATGGCCAAGCTACCCAGCAATGTGAACACGAACTCCGGGCAGTTCTGCATGTACGTCGCCATGAGCTCGCCGGGTCGCACGCCATTCTCGAGGAGGAAGCGGGCGAATCGGTTGACATGGTCGTAGGCTTGTGTCCAGGTGTAGCGCGTGACGGGATCGGTGGGTCGTTGTCGATACCAGATGCATGGCTGCTCTGGTCGTTGCTGTGCTTGCTCTTCGAAGCGGTACCACAGCGAGAGTTTCTTCTCCTTTGCTGTGCACGCGACACCGTCAGCATGCTTGTACTTGCGGCGGCATTGTTGAGATGGCCTGATGCTGACGTACGTACCTAGCTGCTGGGATTGTTTTGCGATTCGTTTCTGTTCTTGGATCGCAGCAATGTCCTTGGAGAGATGGTACTTCGCGTCTACGTAAGCTGCAGCAACGCTCGCGCCTGCTATGGCAGCTGTGGTGGCTGTTGACGGTCAACCTCCCTGCACCTCATTCGCGTCCTCGTAAGACTAGAATCTCCACTAGAGCTTACCCAAGGCCATGTCTCCTTGCTGTGTGTCGATGTGAGACAACGCTTGTGACGACGATGGAATGTTGTGAAGGAGAGGACAGACTGTACCCAGCACTCAACACAAAAGTGCCAGATGCTCCTACCTCTTACATCTACTATGTAGTTGGTTTCGTCCACCCCCCCCCCCCCCCCCCCCCCGAGGGAACTCTGGTCGATGTCGACACGCATGGTTACGGCAGATCGCACGGCCCTCGGGATTGTGCGGCAAGGATATTTCGTGCAAGGATGGCGCTTCGGCAAGGATGGCGCTTCGGCAAGTGATGGGGGAGCCTCATATCATCGTCGGACAGACGCTACCTCATAAGATAAGCTAGAGGCCGACTGCCCAGGGAAGGCATGATCGAGCAGGCAGAGACCGGAAAGAGTGGGAACGGAGTAAGGAGGCGGTGCAGTGGTTTGGGAGGTGGACGCTCGATACCGCAAAGCCTGCTATGGCGGAGTCGACGACCAAACCCGCCGCAACAGCTACCGTTTCGACCTCGCGGCCACTCTGTCGTAACTAACGCTGATGGGACAGTCCAGGCCTTGGTGGGTACCACGAGGCTGAGAATTCTGTGTGCGTCTGATACTACGGCACCGTACTATAGAGACTCGATCTACAACGCCGGCAGTTTTGGGAAGTGTATCAAAGCTTCTCGGGATGATGGGCGGTGCGGGCATGTGGTGTATGATGGTGTTTATCGTTGGAAGAAAGGCAAGCCGCCGGTGGTGAAGAAGATTGGTGGCAGTGTGATGGTTGCAGTTAGGGTGGGTTAAGGGTGCTGCGGTCTGGGATATCTTGCGGGCTGACAGCTTAATCAGGGTTTCAATTCTTGATTTCTATAGTAGCATTACATATCTGTGGTGCTGGTTGCCCATGATCTCTGAGCAGTATAGACCGTCCTTTTACCCCTAGTTCTATGCCTTGATCCACGCCTGCCCGCCGGTAACGCCAGCTCGGTCGACTTTATCGTTTACTCGTGGTACTGGCCATCATCGTAGCCAGTCTCGCCTCCCTCGTACTTTCCTTCCTCCCACTGCCCATTATCGTAGTCTGTTCCCTCGCCTTCATATTTTCCTACATTGGATTAGTGTACGTTCAGAAGAAAGAAGAGATCAAGCAACCCAGCAACCCCACAATGCGGTAGGTATGCCGCGGACAACTCACCTGGATACCATGATCCGTCATCAGCGCGCTTGCTTGGGTACTTCTCCGGTGACCACTTGCCATTATCGTAAGGAGTTCCGGGACCCTATGGAAGCAGAAGCATTAGCCACGGTCAAAGGCTAAATGTTGTGATGCTGGGGCAGCAAATCATGGCAGCGGATTGGGACTTGAGATTGCGAGCTTCATCCAAGAGTAGAGGGTGGACGCCTCAGTGCAAGAGTGTCCCCAAAATATCGTACTGACTGAGCGATTGCCATGGGGTTTGCAGTACATACCTCATACTTTCCCTCGTACCAAAGGCCGTCATCAGCGCGCTTTGTTGGGTACTTTTCGGCTGACCAACTGCCGTCATCGTAAGGAGTTCCGGGACCCTACAAGATCGTTAGTTCTGATTGAGAGTTATGCAGCAGTGTCTCCGAAGATCTAGGATGGAACGCCTCTAGGATATCTGAGAATCCGAGTTCGATGTTGTGAAGCGCCCTCAACAATATTGACACCTCTTGATCTCGTGGATTCGACGACTTACTTCATACTTTCCAGGACTCCAGGAACCGTCGTCTGCTGCTGCAGTGCCTGCAGTAGGCAGAGCGAAGACGCTTGTTGCGGCTGCCGCTAGGGCAAGGAGGGTGAATGAGAGTTGCATTGTGGAAGATGTTTTGGAGTACGGAAGGATTCTGGTTGGAGGTGATACTGTACAGAACTGCTTGTTGTCTGAGCTGGATTGATGATGAAGGGAACCTAGAGAGCAAGGAAGCCGACCTATATACCTCCATCATAGTCTGTAGCGTAGCGTCTGTAGCGTAGCGTTGCCAGAGCATGATGCCATCCCCTCGTCGCTGCGATGCGGCGAGGACGCAAAGGCAAGAGGATCTTCCTCAGCCGTCTGTCACTATTTCCATGCCATTCCGTAGGAAGTGACACGAGAGACATCGCAGTGGCTTGCGGCTGCTAAGTCCAATGTATGCAGAGCAGCGTGAGGTCCCCTACTGGTAGAATAATTCCGATCAGAAGTGACGTGCGTGATCGAAAATGCTAAATTTGCAAAGCATGAGCTAAGACGGTCGTACCGATTCTCGTATACATCTGTGGCATTTCAGGTGGGCGGAGCTGTAGTGAGTAGAGAGCATATCTTTTCTGGGCGTAAGCAAGCCCGTTTGAGACAGCTCGATTCCTCACAGAGCTGAGCAGTTGTGGCTCCGAGCCCGAGGATGAT
Source organism: Nothopassalora personata (assembly GCA_033816765.1). Lineage (NCBI taxonomy): Eukaryota > Fungi > Ascomycota > Dothideomycetes > Mycosphaerellales > Mycosphaerellaceae > Nothopassalora > Nothopassalora personata. The sequence continues at coordinate 2,121,108 of CM066287.1, read as the reverse complement.
GGTAGGCGTGGCAGTAAAGACCATACTTCGTTGTTCTCGCTTGGATCGTCCATATCAAGATGATGTGCAGAACGGGAATCTGTAGACTGGCCATGTTCGATGCCTTGGTGAAGTGTATGCAAGCTTGGTATCGTTGGTGGAGGCGTAAAAAATTGAGCCGCGCCATGTGCTGTTTATAGCACGATCCTTCTGCGGGTTCGCATGCTTCTTCTCGTGGCATCACGTGTTGATGACTTGACATGGTTACAGCAGATGGTATGATCAGTCAGGATGGAGTGATGGCCACTCGGCATACAGTCGCTACTGCTAGAAGATGACAGCTGAGGTCGACCCAAGCTGGAGCTCGTTGTGTCAATTATGCCCGCTGTAGGGACTTGTGTACCACTGTAGTCATAGCTGATGTCAATGCTGCTGACTACAAGGCCCACGATAGTCTACAGAGCGATAGCGAAGACATGTTCATGTGAAGATTGGGATGGAGGGCAAACAGTTGATGCCTTGATGCCTCACGTCCCGACCTCCGCGGCATATCGGAAATTGATGTCATGGTCCCAAGACAGCTTGCTCTTCTGACCAGATATCCTGGCTGGCTGGTCGTTCTGGTCGAAGAACTGTTGCTGCTCGTCCAAGTGACGATTAGGGACTCTTGAAAGCGTAGGTATCTGCCACAGCACCATGTTTTGAGTGATTGCTCTCCAACGACGGCAAGGTCCGTCCGTACACATTCACTTAGAAGCCACCACCACATTGTCCCGTCGCGCCACGGCCTGCGGTACCTGTGCAGCTGTACTGTGGCACAGCATCGACTCGCACCATGTCCGACAGCAGTCCCCAGACGAACGGGGCCAACGGACATGGCTACAGCAAGGACATCCACCACCCGTCTCCCACGCGGGCACGCAAGCTCAATCCGCAGATAGCTCGTGCCTTCAACGACGAACTCAGTGCCAACGCCCAGCGAGCAGCAGCGGCCTCCGGCATCATCAGCGAGCGCAACACGCCAGCTCCGCCCGACGATGCCCTTCCTTCAGTCAAGGCGACCTCTGCCGCGAGACGAGCGAATAGACGAGCGACGAGAAGGCGTATATTTCCGACGGTGGACTATCAAGAGCGCGTCTCCTACTTCGATCCGCAGTCCAGCTATGCCAATTTCCGCGGCTTCTTCGTCCTCTTCTGGATCGGCCTTGCGATCATGGTTATCACACAGATGCTGCGCAACCTCAGAGAAACGGGCGCCCTGCTGAACTTCAGGCAATGGCCTCTGTTCACGAAGGACCTGGTAGAGCTAGGCCTCAGCGACGTGCTGATGTGTAGCAGCACTGCCGTAAGCCTGCCGCTGCACCTCTTTTTTCTGAAGAGCAACGGCGTACTGCGGTGGAAAAGAGGAGGCATTGTCGTCCAGTCTCTATACCAAGCAGCCTGGCTATGGTTCTGGGTAGGCTGGCCTTTCCTCCGTGACTGGACTTGGACAGCCCAGGTCTACTTCACTTTGCACACCCTTGTGCTGTTCATGAAGATGCACTCATACGCCTTCTACAACGGCCACTTGTCGGACACACTCTGGCGCTTGAAGCAGCTCGACATGCCCATCGGTCCGGCCACGCCTTTGGACGCGGCAGTGCATTACCCTTCAGCTTCGTTTCGCTTGTCAGAGGCCACTCCTGGAGAGGACGAGGACAAGCAAGAGCCGGGACTATCGTCAGTCTTACAGCTCCGTGAAGATCTCGCAAAGGAGATTACATCCCCAATGGGCAATGTCACATACCCTCAGAACTTGACAGTCGCCAACTTCGCCGACTATGTCCTCTGTCCCACACTGTGCTATGAATTGGAGTACCCACGAATGGCACAGCGATCATATGTGGAGCTTTTCTACAAGACGCTGGCGGTGTTTGGCTGCATCTTCCTCATGACCGTCGTGAGTGAGGAGTTCATCATCCCAATCCTGGACGAGTCACGGCTCCGGTTACAGCGGTCAAGGACCGGGATTGATGGCGCACTCATGTTCGCCGAGGCTGTCAGCCGGCTCTTGTTCCCGTTCATGATCACCTTCCTCTTGGTTTTCATGGTCATCTTCGAATACGTCCTTGGCGCCTTTGCTGAGATCACGCGCTTCGCCGATCGGCAGTTCTACGACGACTGGTGGAACAGCACGGACTGGATGGAGTTCTCGCGCGAATGGAACATTCCGGTCCATCACTTCTTCCGGCGACATGTGTACAGCGCAAGCCGTGGCGTGATGTCCAGGCCTGCTGCTACTGGATTGACGTTCCTGATATCGGCAATTGCGCATGAATTGATCATGGGCTGCATCACGAGGAAATTCAGAGGCTACGGCTTCGTTATGATGATGTTGCAAATTCCCATCGTCGCGATACAGCAATTGCCTTTCATCAAACGACGAGAACTTCTGAACAATGTCCTCTTCTGGATCAGTATGATTCTGGGATTAAGTCTGGTGAGTGAAAGATGTTCTCAGCATTTCGCGCGTGACTAACATGTCGTAGCTTTGTGCTCTCTATGTGCTACTTTGATTTGCTTGAACGAGATACCCCTTATCGTACTCTAACAAAGCTCATTTGCTGGCACGACGGCTTGCTAAATAGACAGCACGCTCGGCGCACTTGCCCGAAGCCCACATCTCTCATCAAAACTTTGTAACTTGCCACTCACGGTTTACAGACAAACACCTACATCACATCATGACAGCGACTATTTCGTTATGGCTCGACTGCGATACTGGACATGACGATGCTTTCGCCATACTCCTCGCAGCTCACCATCCTCGGCTTTTGCTGCTGGGCATTTCCACAACCTACGGCAACGCACCGCTGAATCATACCACCTACAACACCAGAGCTATCCTCAAAGCCATCAACCGGGAAGATGTACCGGTATATGCTGGAGCAAACAAGCCATTCTGCCGACGGGTGCACGCCGCGGCGGACATCCACGGCGAAACCGGGCTCGATGGCACAAGCTGCCTGCCATCACCTACAGTGCCTGTCAGGAGTGATATGGTGGCCGTTGAGGCGATGTATCGAGCATTGATCTCGACACCGCCTAGGACCGCATGGCTTGTGGCTGTGGGAGCTTTGACCAACTCGGCGCTCCTCTTTGCTGTGCATCCTGACTTGGCCGAGCACGTCGCAGGTGTGAGTATCATGGGAGGCGCCATCGGTGGCGGATTTACAGATGCTCCAATGGGAGAGGTCGACGGTGAAGGTGAAAGGTTTGGCAACTGGACACCTTGGGCAGAGTTCAATATCTGGTTGGATCCGGAGTCTGCCAACGCCATTTTCAACAACGAGGTGCTCGCAACGAAAACTACCATCGTACCCCTCGACTTGTCACACCAGTTTCTCGCCACACCGGAGATCCAGAGAGGTATGCTGTATGGTTTCAACTCCGGATTTGAGCCAGCAGGAATCACCAAAGAAGCCTTAAATCACGTCCCGGTCGTTCGGAGACTATTCTCCGAAATCCTCACCTTCTTCGCGAAAACATATGCAGATGTCTTTGGACTTGTTACCGGCCCACCAACTCATGATCCTCTGGCTGTTGCGGCCATATTCGCACCAGGACTGTTCGGCGACAACGGAGGAGAACGGTACTCAGTACATGTGGTTACTCAAGGCGCACACGACACGACTGACTCTGCTCGCGATGGCCAAAGTCAGTGCGGGAGGACTGTGGCGGAATTGTTACCACAAGGTCAGCCTGGTATAAGGATCCCAAGGTCTGTGGCCGTGGACACGCTATGGAGGATGCTTGAAGAGTGTCTCGCACGAGCCGAGACGGCAACGAAGAAATTGACAGTGCCATGAGGAAAGCTTTGTTGAGATGGCCAGGCGACTCAAGGGGAGAAGCTGCCTGTGTCGCTTGAAGCACACCCCGGCTTCAACACGAAGGACAACTGCCGAGCGTTGGGGAGATCTGCAGATATCGCTTAACCCTATACCTGCAACCACATAACCCTTGATGAAGCTTTTGCTCCCCATGGGGTCAGAGCCTGCCTATCACCACGCTTATAGCTCGTGGTTTCACGGATTCTTCATGCTATGCCCTGCTGTGAAGTCCACCGAACACGCTCATTATGGCTGGCCCACCGTTGCCGTTCTTGCTTGCAGTACATATCCCCGCAGACTGACACGCTTCGATGATCACTACCGTGTGGCCGTTGTTGCCGCGCCTTGTCGAAAAGAACGGCTGATCTGAGGGTTTTACAAGCCGAATGGCTGGAAGGTAGGCTTGAAAATTCCCACTTCATCCTTCGCACGTCCTGTCAAGTCTCACTTCACTTGCAGTATCCTGATCATTATGGCGTCAAACGAGGTTCACTTGGTGTACAGGTAAGGGCTGTCAATTACAATGCAGTACACCACAGCTAATGGCATTGAAGCCATGCAAAAGAAGGCGATGTGCCCGGCACCGTCGATCTACGAGGCAAGGAAGGAGATGATACTGCCTACGGCCAGGCACTCTTCCCCGTGCCAGCTGAAGATCCAAACGACCCGTAAGTCCTGACGTCCTGTCCATACTACTACGCGGCTTTCGGGACTGACTGATCATCAAGGCTTCAATGGGAGAGATGGAAGAAGATGGCCATTCTGATCATATGCTCGCTTTACTCCTTCCTCTCCAATACAGCTCTCTTAGGTCCATCAGTCTACATCAGCGTCTTCGCCGAGCAGTTCGGCATCTCAACTACCAAGGCATCCGGCTTGATCTCGTATCCCAATATCTGCTATGGAGTCGGCACTCTCATTACGGTACCTATGTACCTCAAATTCGGCAGACGCCCTGTCATGCTCGGCAGCCTGGCCGTTTACTTGGCTGGACTCATTGGCGCGAGTCAAGCGAACTCATATGGGGGCTTGATGGCTGCTCGAGTGATCCACACTCTCGCCAGCGGAGTATGTGAAGCATTACCTGTACAGCTGGTCAACGACATCTTCTTCCGTAAGTCAGCACACTCCGCACCATCATACCGCATACTGACCAATCCAGTCCACGAACGCGGCACCAAACTCGGCATCTACACCATCTGCCTCTGCTGGGGCAGCACAGGACCCCTCTATCCCGGCTACATGCTCTCTGGCGGCCACAGCTGGCACCTGTTCTTCTACGTCGAGATCGCCTTTGCAAGCCTCCTTCTCATCTTAGCCTTCCTCTTCGTCGAAGAGACGGCCTACAAACGAGCCCCTCCCGGCAGTGGCCCATTACCGCCCGCCACCACCACCACCTCCACCACCACCACTACCGCCTCTCTCGACAAACCCAAGCTGGAGAAGGATCACATTGAAAGTATCTCCGTCCAAGCGGCCCCCCCACCGCGCAGGACTTTCATCGCCTCCCTCAAACCGTGGAACAGCATAGACCATGACGAGGAGTTCTTCCTCACGGCTGCGAGGTCGTTCACGTATTTCCTCGTGCCTTCGGTGGTCTGGGTTGTGACGACTTATGGCATCTATATAGGTCTCGGCGCGCTTGTGTTCAACTATACTTTCCCGGTCAAGATTGTTGCGCCACCCTACAATTGGAGCCAGGAGAATTCCGGACTGATCGCGCTGGGAAATATCATTGGGTATGCGCTGGCTTTGCCGTTCACGTTTACGAGTGATTGGCTTGCGGCGAGGTTGACGAAGAGGAATGGGGGCATTAGGGAGGCGGAGATGAGGTTGGGTAAGTGTCCTTGGAGAGAGTCCGAGAGGTTCAGAGCTGGAGAGCTGACCTTCGAGTAGGTGTCATGCTGGTTCCCATGTTGATTGCGCCGGCGGGACTTGTCGTGTATGGCACGACGGGGGAGAGAAATTTGCACTGGATCGGGTACTTTGCCGGAGTGGTTATGGTGGATTGGGCAAGTTGTAAGTGGTGATATTCATTCTCGTGGTCGAAGATGATGGTCGAATGACCGACCCATGCTAATGCTGCTTTTCAAAGTCGCCTACTTCACCTTCGTCCTGGCTTACTCCATCGACTCCTACAGCGCCAACATGTCCGAGACGCTGATCGCCATGTGCGTTGGCAAGCAGCTCATCAGCTTCGCGTTCGGGATATACCTCCTAGACTGGGTACAGGAATCTGGGTACGGCATCGTTCTTATCTGCCCACTGCTTTTCGTGGAAGACGCGACTGACTCCGCAATGTAGATACGGCGTGGTCATTGCCGGCGCTTTCAGCGCTGTGCTCCTGGTCAACAACCTGTTCGTCGTGGTCTTTATGATCTGGGGCAAGAGGATACGCACGTTCTATGCCAAATCGTGGCTGGCGAAGATGCACCAGAGCACCATCAAGCAGATCATGACACACTAAGCGTGTGTGATTTGTCCTGGGAAGGTCGTACGCTTTCCCGACGTACAGTGCTGATTTTGGAGGTGGCCTGAGCCAGGACGGCGGGCGGTGGGGGCGCGTGTGCAGCTAGATCAATTTCAATTGATATCTGATTGGGTGAATATTAGCCATCATAACCACAATATCCTACAGCACCCATCAGTGATGAGAATAGTCATAGTAATAGTCAAATAGTCATACAATAGCAATTACTATTACTACAAAAATCAATAGTAATAGTAAATAGTAATAGTTATACTTTTCGAAAAGTCGTAGTAATAGTAATTACTATTCGGCTATAGTAATAGTAATAGTAATAAAATAGTAATACTATAGTATTACTATAGTCAAATAGTAATACTATTAGTATTGCTATTAGCTATTTTTAGTATATTCTAGTAAGAACGACTAGTATAAGTAGTTTATAGTACTTATTTAACTATAGGTAATAGTAATAGCTAATTCTAACTTAAACATATAGTTAATACTAACTAAAATAGGTACTATATTGTTACGGTTCGGATGAAGGACGGTGCAGGACGTGGCATGGGGAGGAAGAATGAGAAGACACGAACCAATCGCTAGGATGAGAAAGGGACCCCACGTCCGGGTCACGTGCACGACCGCGCGCTTAGTGCATGGTCGAACACGACCGCAGAAGTAGCGTATGGACGTACACGACCACACGACCAGACGACCGGTCGAGTGGACAGACGGACATCTAACACCGGATGGCATACGAACCTCCTTTGTATTTAGGAACGCTAGAAACCCTTATGGTTCTGATGCGTTCAACTCATGTTACTATCTCACTGATTGGAATACAACTCTTATTCCTATCATCTATCTTCGCTCAGCTTGCTTCAGCCTCTCCAAAGAATAATACCGCCACGTGACTTGACTTATCTCTCTTTTGAGATTAGCCCTGGAACGAGACAATAACATATATAAGCCTATATATAGCTTATATATAGTAATATAGTACTATAGGTATCTAGGCTCTAATCTATAAGTATAAATAGAGCTATAACCTTAAATTTATAGTAGTATATAATAGAAATATAATAATATCTTAAATATATAGTCTAGATACTAATAATCTAGATAGAAGTATACTAGAATACTAAAGTTACTATTAACTTTATTATATTATATACTAACTAGATAGTATACTATATACTACTATAGAGTATATATAGTAGTAGTATTCTAGCCTATTGTCACGGGGTGGCCTTGACCTTGGACCTTTCGCCGGCTTAACCGCGGACCTTCCGGATCGGGTTAGCGCGGCTTGGCACGAGATCGACCTTGCTTCTCTCTTCTCTCTCGTTCTTAGACTCTTCGTAGATTGTATTATTCACGACTTGACTCCTACACTCTCCGGATCTCATATCGCCCGTGTCATTACAATCTACCGCTCATAAGCTGCACGCGTCCGCAAGGATCCGTACAGCGCGCTCAAACTAACAGCGCATTGTCAGCTCGAGCAACGCGCTCTAGCACCAGACCCGAGTGGTAGCGATTGTCAACATCCCACCATCATGGAAGGCGAACAAGCAGTTCCAAACCCTCCTCCTCCGCAGCGAGGCCGACGACAGTCTCGAGGCGAGGACGAGGAGCGACCCGACTTACCAAGAGACCGATCACCACGAGAGCGATCCTCTATGCCACCCACCACGCGACTTCGGCGCCAACTCGACAGTGCTGACGACGCAGTTACACCGAAAGTAACAGGCAACTTCAATCTCGACGAGCCGACGCCAGGGCGCCCGCTCAAGCAGAAGGGAACTGTCGTCGCCGACACGCAAGAGACGATTGGCCGACAGTCAGAATCAGCATCGGCAGCACCGGCTCCGAAGCCAGCGAAGAAGTACCCTCTGACAGAGGAGCAGCGCGAAGAGTATGCGCAGAGGAACTCCACGGACCGCCTCACGTACAACAAGGACGAGGGAACCGTGGCTAGACAGACAGAGCACTGCGACCTCGGCTGGGCAGTGCCACGCGACATTACCACCTACAAGAATGCCGAAGGTCACAGACTGCTACAGGCCCGGTACAAGGTCAACAACTTCAAGTTCGGCAACGCGAAGGACCTCAAGCTGGTCGTCAACCAGGGCAATGAGGAACACCCGGATGCCGGTGCCAAACGCTTCCTAGACGTACTCGACAACGTCAACCTGATTATCGCCAGAAGCGAGGAGGCCGTTGAGGAACACGATGCGCTCATCGAGCAGCACGAAGATACTATCGCCCAACAGGACAAGACTATCACCCAGCAAGAGAAGGTGATCACGCGCTTGGAAAAGAAGGAAAAGACTTCAACAAAGATGATAGAAGAAGCCATCGACAAGTTCGCCGCGTACAAGACTGAGCTGGCGGCCCTTCGACAGGACAAGCAAGACCTAGAGCAGCGTCTCAAGGCCATGGAGGCAAAGGAAACAGAAGCTGACGACAGTGAGAAGGAGGGTGCAACACTTGCACGACTAGGCAAGTACCTCCAGGATACCGACGGCGACGATTCCGACGTCGAGTCGGAAGCCAATCTCAGACGTCGGTACACCACCCACACCACGAAGGTCCCGCTGCGCAAGGCGGCCGGATCAGCTGGTGGTACACCAATGCCGAAGCCGCGGCCACGAGGCGTCTCCCCAGCAGGTTCCGGTATCAGCGCTATACTCGGTCGGAAGCGCAGCTCACATGCTCAAGAACTCATCGACGACGATGATGATGCTCGGCCGACCTGTTCAGGCTCCGAAGCACGCGCCAGCGGCATCAAGGCGCCGGATGCATTCTCCGGCGAGGCAGGCAAGGAACAGAAGCCTTACCTCGAGTGGAAGCAGAAGATGAAGTACTACCTACGTATGGGTTGCAAGGGCTTCAGCGACGAAGACTTGAAAGCTACTGTCATCAACTGCACCACTGGATTCGCCTACAGTGTCCTCGAACCTATCGAGTCCACACTGGCTACGGCGGATCACGTCTTCGAGGTGCTCGACGAGGCCTGCGGCGATAAGCATACGCGCACCACGAAGCGTGCAGAGTATCAGTACCTCAAGCAGGGTGACGGCGAGGTTTTCAGCAAGTTCTGGGCCAAGTTCGTGTCATATCTGCCATACATCTCACACGACAAGGATGACCCAGATGATTTGCCCGAGCAGATGCGGGCAAAGCTCAGCAAGGCTTACCGCGACTGCATCCGTGGCGAGCGTTTCAAGGATATCATGGCTATGAAGGACAAGCTCCACATGATCGAGGCTGACTTCCTTCACGATAAGGCAGGCGGCAGTAGCGGCGGAGGTCGTCGCCATGGCGGAACTGGTGGCGACGGCAACGACAAGTCACCTCTCCAGAAAGCCAATGATGCACTCAAGAACGGCTATGATTGGGACAAGGCCAAGGATGGCGGTCTCTCATCTTTCCGGCCCATTACCCAGAAGGAGTTCGACGACCGCACTAAGTGCTTTGCTTGCAAGAAGGAGGGATGCCGCAAGACCCTTCCAACATGCCCGTATGCACCATACAAGAAGGCCTCGCGTCGTCCGAACAACAGCACTCTCGACGTGCCTGGTGTTGAGGAAAAAGTCTAACCTCTGAGCGTACGCACAACACTCAGAGGGCTGACATTCCCCAACGTGCAACGTCCGGTAAGGACCCTCCCGTAGATTCCAACCTCTACGAGCATCTCGCCTATCCTCGCCTGCAGGCAACAGCATCAGTGTTTGTACCGTCGGCTCGTCCAGCTGCCGCTTCAACAGTGCAGCTGGGCGGACGACGGCAACCTATCGCCCTAACTGCTGACCTGCCAACGGTTTGTTCTCTCTCGGTTTCACCGCACATGAGCCTCCCACCCATATCGAAGCATGTCGTGCTTTGCGGCATGGTCGGAGGGCAGCTCGTACGCTGTATGCTCGACACAGGTTGTACCTCTCTCTTTGTCCATGAGAGGTTTGCGAAACTAAATCTACAGCGCAAGCGCCTGCCAGAAGCGCTGCCATATACTGGCTCGAAGGGCAGCACTGCGGGACTGATCACACAGATTGCCAGCATTCCAGACATCGACTTCAACGGCCAGCACGACAGCTTCAATGCCTGGGTCGCTGATCTCGGGCAATACGACCTCATCCTCGGCATGCCATGGTTTGAGTCCAACCTTCCACACATCGACTTCGTCACGCGCACGCTTACCTTCGACAGCGGGATCTCCGCTCGCTGCGAGACCAAGTCCGATCCCAAACCTGGCACACCGCGTTTCGCCTCTGAGCCGGTGGTGGAAGGCCCTCTCGAAGACCTTCCAGACATCAACATCATAACTGTGGGAGAAGCGCAGTCTGCAGTGGACGAGGGCCAAGAAGCATACCTCGTCTGGGACTACGATGACACGTCTGACACAGCAGCAGTGCTCGACGACGTCGGATTGCACATCTGCGCCATGAACCCAGATGACCTGGAGCGCTACATGAAGGGCAAAGAGGAGGTCGACGCTAAGCAGCTCTTGCCACCTGATTTCCACCAGCGCGTCCAGGCATTCAACCCCGAGCTTGCGAAGTCACTTCCGCCACACAGGGAGGGGGACCTTGCGATCGATTTCATCCCTGGTGCTAAGCTGCCTTTCGTTAAGCCCCGGCCGGCAGGACGAGATGAGCTGATTGTGACCAAAAAGCACATCACGGATCTCGCGTCCATCGGCTACGTTCGTCCATCGACATCACGGGTCGCATCACCGCTTCTCATTGTTAAGAAGCCTGGTGGTGGACTCCGGGTGTGCGTGGACTACCGAGCCATCAACGAGATCACCATCAAGAACAGGTATCCCATACCTCAGATACGTGAAACTCTAGCGCGCCTGTCCAAGGCCAAGATGTTCACTATCCTCGATATCATTGCGGCATTCAACCAGCTCCGTATCAAAGCCGGTGACGAATGGAAGACTGCTTTCACTACGCGCTATGGAACATACGAGTACTTGGTCGTGCCTTTTGGGCTATGTAACGCACCAGCGGCTTTCCAAGCCTACATCAATTCCGCACTGCACGACTATCTCGATGATTTCTGCACGGCGTATTTGGACGACACTATCGTGTACACAGAGCCGCCGGAGCAGGGAGGTTTCGACGCGCTTCGCAAGCTCCACGTCGAGCACGTCAACAAGGTCCTTGACAAGCTTATCGAAGCCCGCCTGCCCTGCGACATACTGAAGTGCCGTTTCTTCCAGACCGAAGTCAAGTTCTTAGGGATCATCATCACGGCGACCGGGCTGAAGATGGATCCCAAGAAAGTTCAAGCGATCCAAGAGTGGGCGACTCCAAGCAATGTTACTGACGTCCTAGCATTCCTAGGGTTGTGCAACTTCTATCGCAGATTCATCGCCGAATTCGCTACTATAGCATTCGCCCTTACATGCTTGACCCGTGGCGCCAACAGCAAGGACCCAAAGCACCGTCCGGTCTGGCGCTGGACTGCAGAGTGCCAGGAGGCTTTCGATGCTCTGAAGCTGGCTTTTACCAAGGCACCAGTACTTAAGCATTTCGATCCGGACCTCCCAAGCACTGTCGAATGCGACGCCTCTGACACGGTTACAGCTGGAGTCCTGTCCCAGCCAGATCCAGACGACGGCTGGGCACTCAAACCAGTTGCTTTCTACTCTACAAAGATGATTCCAGCGGAATGCAATTACGAGATCTACGACAAGGAACTTATGGCAATCGTGCACGCATTCGAGGAATGGCGGCCCGAGCTTATGTCTTGCGATCCAGCTACACCAATCAAGGTGCTATCCGACCACCGCGGCTTGGAGTACTTTATGACTACCAAGCAGCTTAACAGACGTCAAGCCCGGTGGGCGGAGTTCCTGTCTGCTTTCAACTTCAAGATCACGTACAGACCTGGCAAAGACAACGTGAAGGCCGACTGCCTTACACGACGATCCCAGGACCAGGACAAGTCCGATGATCTGCGCAACCGCCGCCAAGTTCTGCTCAAGGAGGACAATCTCAGCGACGAGGTGCGTGCGACACTGCCGCAGGTCGCTTGTCTCGAGGTACCCGATCCAGCAGCAACAGCCAAGCGTCAGTACGAGCTCGCCATAGCTGCACTGGAAGTCCTAGACGGCGCCACTCCAGGCGATCCTTCCATTGAGGAACAGATCCAGCTTGCGTACGCCAAAGACGAGCTCGCTTGTGACATTCGCGAAGCAATCAAGAAGGATCTGCCCAAGCTGAAGGACGCACGCGTATCTATCACCGATTGCCGCATCGAACATGACACGATCTTCGTGCGCGACAAGGTGTATGTACCGGATTCTGAGGACTTGCGAGGCGAAGTCATGCGCCAGCACCACAACACTCTCCTCACCGGTCATCCAGGCCGCGAGAAGACGTATGAACTGATCGCCCGCGAGTACTGGTGGCCGGGGATGTTCAAGGATGTTCGCAGGTACACAGATGCATGTCACGTCTGCACCCGCATACGCGCTTTCACTCGAGCATATTCAGGAGGTTTGCGGCAGCTGCCAGTACCACAAGGAGCATACCGCGAAGTCACGATGGACTATGTGGTTGAGCTGCCAGCTAGCACATCAGCCGAGGGCGTCACCTTCACCAACATCCTGACAGTCACGGAGCGACTCACCAAACGCAAACACTACATCGCAGTTAAGGACTTGACCGCCGAAACAGCGGCAGATGTCTGCCTGCGTTACATTATCAAGGACCAGGGACTTTTCGACGTCGTTTACAGCGATCGCGGGTCCCAGTGGGTCAGCGCATTCTGGAAACGCCTGTTGCTACTGATGCGCGTCGACCAGCGACTGTCTACTGCTTTCCACCCGCAAACAGATGGGCAGAGTGAAAGCACCAACAGGATTATGGAAATGTATCTCCGCGCATTCGTCAACTACGCGCAGGACGACTGGGTCCAGTTGCTTCCTATGGCCGAGTTCGCCGCCAACAACGTACGGTCTGACACTACAGGTGTGTCACCGTTCTTCGCAACTCTGGGCCGCCATCCGCGCATGACTTTCACACCGCCATCGGAGCTCGCCAAGCATTCTGGACCTACCGCACAGCGCATTGACCAGCAAGCTGCCGATGACTTCGCCGCCAAACTTGAGCAACTTCATGACTACTGTGCGACTCAAATGCGTTGGGCGCAGGCTCGATATGACGACAGCGCGCTCACTTCTCGACAAGCAGCACCGCGCTATCGCGTCGGCGACAAGGTTTGGCTCGACACGCGCAACATACTGACTCGCCGACCAAGCAAGAAACTCGACCACAAGAACAACGGCCCTTGGCCAGTCGAGAAGGTACTAGGCAACGACGCATACCGACTTACCCTGCCAGCCACTATGAAGATACACAACGTCTTCCACACCAGCCTCTTGCGCATCGCCGACTCGAACCCGTTTCCCAACCAACACGATACCGAGCCACCGCCAGTTATCGACGCCGAAGGTCAGCAACGTCACGAGGTGGAGGAGGTGATTAAGAGCAAGTGGACAGGCAGGGCGCTCAAGGAGGTTCGCTACACATACCGATGGGTCGGCGGCGCCCACACCTCAGAGGTCTACAAAGTCAACATCGGCGGACCCGATGACTTGATCGCAGACTTTCACCACAACAACCCTGATGCTGATGGCCCGCCGCCCGGATGGAAGCCGCCAGCGCTATGGATACCGAACGAGAAAGTTGGGTCAACCGCATTACCCGCGCACATGGCAGATGCTGGACAACCACCTGTCTCCGCACCGACACCGACCACAGAAACGCCGGTCCTCCGCCGTTCAGCGCGCACGCGAGGAGATACAGCTGTCTCGCCGAAGTGATGAACTGCTCGGACACGGCCTTCAATGCGTGTGTAAGCACCGACTGTAGCCTCTCGCTGTTACAGCACGGCCTTACTGAAGCACGCACACTGAAGCACCGGTCCGCGGTATCTACACGCACCGCTCGAGCCGACCATGCTACACATCCCTTACACGCCAGACGAGGCCGCTGTCGCATTGGTTACATACTGTTTGATTTTCTTTTTACGCACGTCGCAGGCGCTCGTGGCCATTTTGGAGGGGGGGTACTGTCACGGGGTGGCCTTGACCTTGGACCTTTCGCCGGCTTAACCGCGGACCTTCCGGATCGGGTTAGCGCGGCTTGGCACGAGATCGACCTTGCTTCTCTCTTCTCTCTCGTTCTTAGACTCTTCGTAGATTGTATTATTCACGACTTGACTCCTACACTCTCCGGATCTCATATCGCCCGTGTCACCTATATAGCTAAGTATTAAGCCTAGAAAAGACGACTTTTATATAAAGTATTACTATTACTATTACTATAGTATTACTATTCTAGTCTAATAGTAATAGTAATAGTTATACTTTTCCCGGACGCGATAGTAATAGTCATATAGTCACAAAATAGCATTTACTATTTAGTAATAGTTATTACTATAACTATAACTATTTGACTATTTTTCCCAACACTGGCACCTATCACCTTGTGTCTGCGTCAGGCTTAGTTTTTGGGAGCTCTGATTAGTGATATTACGGGCGACTACGCCAATACCGGGGCGCTCCGCACGGCTAGCGCCGACGCACGGCTCAGGCCACCTCAAAGATCAGCACTGTACGTAATTGTACGACTTCGATCCAGACCTGTACGACTTCTCCACGAGCTCAAATTCGCCTATTCGTCTATTCGCCTGGGCAGTGTCAAACCTCCTGCTGTGTAATAAAGGGCGCCAGTCTGTCGCGCTTGCCAGTGGAGTGCTGTACAGTACGAGCGGGAGCATGCTTTGTTGTTCAACAAGCAAAGAGTTTCCGGTTGTATACACTGCCGCTTACTATATGCACAACTTGGCTGAAACTGCTCGCCAACAAAATACCGCCCACCTTCCCAAATAATGCATTGCACCGGAACTTTTGCTGCAGCACCTGCACCGTACCCATCGCTGAGACCCGAGATATGCGCCCCTGAGCTGGTACAGTACACAGCTCCCCTGCACAGTACGCGCTGTGCGCCATGACCATGGCATCCACGGCATCGCTTAGAGCTGCGCTTGAGCTCCCGGCACGGCCTCTTCCCACGACCGCACTTGCTGTCTCTGCCCGCGACTGTCGAGTGCGCCTCTTACCATGATCGTTTGCCTCTCGATGTTGTAGCCGTACACGCCGTATGCCGCGGGGTCGAATCTCAGCTCGTTCACCGTCACGAATCCGTGTCGCTCGTACAGTGGCTTGGCCGTGTCGGTGGCTTCGAGATAGCACTCCACTCCCGCTTCGTCGGCTTCTGCGAGAATGTTCAGAAGGAGCATCGTGCCGGCGCCGTGATGCTGGTATGCAGGCTGCGTGGCAACCATGCCGACGTCTGATCTATCAGTTCCTGCGTACGTCAACCGAGGAAGGAACGAACTTACAGCAATGTCGCCTGGTGCCCATGTATTGACGCCGCAGCCTCTCGTTGAGCGCGAACCAGTCGCGGTTCATCTGGCTCTCCCCTTCATGGCCTACATCCGCTGGAGTTGCGAGCTCCTCTGTCGTGTAGGCGTGGTTCTCCGTCTTCGCCCAGGATATGATCAAGCCGGAATCTAAATCAACCACTTTGCGAAATCGTGCAGCATCCAGATCCGAGATAGCACGGCGCTGTTGCATTGACAGATTCGCCTTCCACTGTCGTCTCAGAGCTGCGGCTTTGCTCATGGCGGATTGGTATGATCGAATTGTTCGTTGAAAGTGGGCGGGCTGATTATGATCTCTGTAGGAGAGAACATGGTTGGTCTTCTCGTGCTCAAAGGCAAAGAACTCAATGTCGACCAGTCTCCGGATGTCCTCGTACTTGGCCAACGATACGCTGAAGGACCTCGGTCGTGCTTTGGGTGGAGGGGAAGGGGAGCTGTCTGGGCTGTAGTGGTCCGTTATGAGAGGTGACATGGTAACTACTTGACTTGCTGAGCTTCTGCTTGGGCGGTGGGTGTATAGCAGAGAAGGTCAGGAGAGGAGTAAGGAGCAGAGAGCTGTTATAGCAGGTCCAGTGGGAGGGCCATGCAACACAGGCTGAACGTGAGAGGGAATACTGCAGCCAGCCGGCGGGACGTGTCATATGTGACCAGACGTTCCTGTCCAGCGCGAGGAAGCCATGGTGCAGGCGGCGGGTCTTATTAGCAAGGCCACGCAGTTGCGCGTGACCAGACGAGGAGCAGAGTCAGCCTCGATGAGGCGAAGAGGGCCTATTGTGTGCATATCCCACGCCGGAGTCCGCGAGAGCCCTCGTGGGAGTCGTCGAACGGCAAACAGCGCTGGTGAACTAGCCGGGCGTGGCAGTGTGCCATAAATATGATACGTAAACGGGAGCACAAGACCATCCGCATTCTGACAATAATGCGACTCAGCTGGCCAGCGGGCTGCTGTGTGAGCACGACCAGGTCGTCGTCGACCAGAAGGTGAGCGTGGTTGCTTTGCTGACTCCGCATCATCGCAGCCTCTGAGTGGTCCGCTGTGACGTCGGACATGACCGATTCCCGAGGAGGCGCGTGTCATGGCCGTGGGGGTGGATCGATCTGTTCTGTGCGACGCGAGGTAGCGTGGCAGTAGCGTCTCCCAGCAGGCCTTCCCTATCTTCCCTATCCGCTTTGGGCCAACGCAGACGTGCTGCACATACGGTATATATGCATCGACGTGCACACAGGAAGCTGTTCCTGCATGGTCAAGTGCTCGCGTGCTCGTCGTCGTAGGGGAGCCGCAGCGTCAGTCAACCGGACCACCGGATATAGTCGCCGTCTTCCCGATTTCTCACATCCATGATGGCTCTCGCTGCTCCCCTGGCAACAACCGGGTTTCCCCCTCAGAATCCATGCTGTGCAATAGAGTCCGCGGGGTTACACAGCAGAGATGACGGTGGCGGGGAAATGGGGAAGAAGAGGAGTCTCCAGGAGTTGCACTCCGAAATCTGAGCACAAAGCTGCAGCAACATCCGCGTCTGATCCCGATCACTATTCGCCTGCAGCAGCAGAGAGCAGTCATCATGCCAGCGCCGGCAGCAATCCAGAACCAGCTTGACCGCGGTGCCGTGCCGAACCATGTCAGCAACGTCTGTCCAGCAGGGACCAAGTTTTGGGTAGGTGACCTGTCGGTTTAGACACGAGATCCGCCTCAGCTGAGGGCATGATAGGTGCTCGAGGTAGGCTGGTTGGAAGCAGACGAAGGCTTCGTCATTCGTGGTGGGAACACGTCGCTCGCATCGACCAAAGATGTCCCCTTCGTCAACAAGAGACGCCAGCTGCCCATGTACTGCATCCTCATTGAGCATCCGGTTGAGGGATGTATCCTCTGGGAGACAGGCTGTGGCAAAGACTATCCTGTCCTGTGGGGACCGCAGCTCTCCGACGTCTTCACGCGAGTCAGATACGAGCCGCACCATGAGTTAGATGCTGCAATTGAAGCCACTGGACACAAGTTGGAAGACATCAAGAAGATCATCATTGGCCATCTTCATCTCGACCATGCTGGCGGCCTCGACATGTTCCTGGACCGGAAGGATATTGAGATATGGGTTCATGACTTGGAGCTCAGGTCCGCCTTTTGGTCAGTCGCAACGGGAGCGGATGTTGGGGTGTATCTGAAGCATTACTTGAAATTGGACCTGTAAGTTGACCCGGTTGCGGGCTTGACATCATTGCTGACAATGCCTAAGCAATTGGAAGACCTTTGATGACAGAGTGATGGACTTCTGCCAAGGCATTACACTTCACCACCTTCCTGGCCATACCGATGGCCTCATCGGCATGCAGATCAACATGCCTGAAAGTGGGACTTTCTTGTTTATCAGTGATCATTGCCATGTCATTGAGAACTGGAGAGATGGCATCCCACAAGGCTGGCTTGCACGAGATCACCCTGCTTGGTGAGTACAACGCTGAGATCCACCGCCAGAACTCACTATTAAGGACTCCGACTTACGACCCACGCAGGTTCCGCAGTACCCAACGCCTTAAGCACATCGAACGCCTTACGCGAGGCAAAGTCGTCCCAGGCCACGATGAGACTACGTTCCTCGAATTGCAAGCCGCCCAACAGAAGCAAGGTGGCTTTTTCACCTGATTCTGGGCACTGCTATCGGTTTCTTACGATATGAGCCTCGTGACACATCCGCCGATGCTTCTTCTTCAGTTGAACCCCGCAACACCCCGCGTCGCGGTATGGGATTTACTTCGAACGTTCGATCCACTCTTATTTTCTGGTTCATGTGAGACAAGTTCGCAGGCGTTGCAGGCGGTTAGCTGAGCTCTATAATGACCAACATACGATGCGACATGCGCTTTTCAATGCTTGGACAAGCCTTCTTCTATTCAGTGAGCTTCCCACGAGCTTCGGCAAGAGTTCGCAGCGTGTGGATCCGCCATCCCACACCACGTGGCTTAGCTTCGAAAGCTCATGCAGGAACGGAGACACGTCCGCCAATCAGGGCGTGGAACTCTTCCCCTTCGGATTCCGCAGCGATTCAAGTGACCCCACTCTAACACATGCTGAAGTGGAATTTTAGTAGCCACATCGCATCATCACTGCTTCGCGTACGTTACGTTCGCCAGTCCACCACGATGAGACTTCTAAGCCGCCCAAAGGAGCCGTTGGCCTGCAGCGTCAATCGGCGCTTGATCATTGATGGACGGCAATGCAACCTGGAATGACGGAAGAGGGAGTGTTGTGCTGCGGTTGGGATGGTGCCTGATGAGGCGGCTCGGTCTCACGTGAACGAGTGTTTCTCTGCGTTAAGAACAGGTACGTACCCCATTTGCCGAATCTTTTTATGCAATCAAGCGACGTGTGTCAGTGGTACCGCGTGAGGGGCCGTCATGTGTGGTTCGAGTCAGGGAGCTGGAGAAACATCCCACGTCTTTCTCGGAGCGGGTTAATTCTACGAGCATGGACGGCGGTAAGGATCGGCTTAAGCCTGGCTCATTGATTTTGTGGAAGTGGGATTGTCAACACGTGGATGTTCTTGGGTCTATATGGACTCATGCTCTTCGAAACTCATGGGCGACTGTATCTATGTCTGAGGTCCCCTCCAACTCTGCCAACGCCATCGCTAAGATCAATCGTACAGGAAATGTCGCATCATTTTCCAAGCGAGCGTCCTTTCCTGGCCAAGCATGCCTTATGCTGAGGTGCCGTTGTTAATGTACACGAGTATGCGATTGCTGCCACCACAAGCCTCCGTCTTGTTGCCATTGCAAGGATAGTTGCAGCCGGCCGTCAATGGGTCATCGCCAGGCGCGACGTTCGCGGTCGGTGCAGTCATGCTCCCATAACACTCCGAATAGTACTCCTCTCCGCAATAAGGGTATCCACTGGCAGCACAGGCATCCAGACAGTTCGCGATAGTTGCGTTGCTCGCACCTCCAAAGGCACTGAGACTAACGCCTCTGTTCAGGGTGCGAGAAGATCCGCTGTCAACGTAGCAGGACATCAAACTCCAGGTGCTGTACGACTGTCGTGCGAAGAAAGTTTGCTGCCATGTGGTGTCTTGCACGACGCTGATCCTATTGCTGTCGCCGCATTTCTGCGTCGTGTCGCCCTTGCAAGCCATGTTGCAGTCTGATAAGGGAGCAGCGGCGGATGGTGCAGGAGCGAAATTACCACACCAGCACTCCTGGCTCCACTCGGTGCCGCTGTACTTATATCCTTGAGCTTGGCAAGTCATTGCACACTGCTGTGGTGTTTGCGTATTGGATGATCCCTTTGAGTTGGGGAGAACGCGAGCGTTGCTGTCGACGAAGCATCCAACGGAAGCGAAGCCGGAAGGAAGGGCTTGTGCTTGAGAAGTCGTAGCCGGAGCCTGAACTGAGCTTGTGGACGTCGTTGATTGGCTTGTGGTGGTGGTGACTGTCGAGAAAGTGCTTGAGACGTTCGAAGAGGTGGCCAATGTCTGGGTTGAGGAGCTGCTAGATGGAGTACTGTCAGATGAAGCTGCAGAGGACGAAATTGCGGTGCTGTCCGAAGCTGAGTAGGTAGTCGATACTTTCGAGGATGTGGAGGCAGAGGATGACGAGGCATTGATCACTTTAGCACCCCAAACGCCGTTGTCGACAGCAGCGCCGAGCTGATTCTTTAGATAGCAGGCAGAACCAGACAGAGCCACAGCGACACAGCCAGGAGTTGTAGCGCAGGCATCGACACACTGCTGGAAACTGCTGACACCTAGCGATTTCATGTCGCCACCGGCATGATCCACACCGCATTCTATCAAGAACGCGACGCCATTGGATGTGATCGTTATGCCATCGGAGCTTGGGCAAGTGACTGGGCTGGTCGATGCTGTTGGGATCGAGGAGGTATAGGAAGCGGTGTTTGATACAGGTCCTGAGGCCATGGTGCTGGCAGAGCTGGTCGGGCTGACAGCACTCGATGTGTTGGAGGATGTTGAGCTGGTCACCAACTTAGCACCCCAAATGCCTCCGTTATTCACAGAAGCTCCGAGGGTCGACTTGAGGTAGCAGGCGGATCCAGAGAGCGATACGTCAACACAGCCAGGAGTCGTAGCGCAAGCGTCAATGCACTGTTGGAAGCTGCTCACGGCCAGTGATCTCATGTCACCCCCGGCATGATCGATTCCGCATTCAACGACGAAGGAAGCACCATTAGACACCACTGTGGTACTATCCGCCCCTGGACACACGACAGCCGTATTAGTAGCAGCAGCAGTAGGGGAAGTCGTGGAGCCGCCGGTCGTTGATGCAGTTGAGCTCGAGCCAGAAACCTGCAACTTGGCGCCCCAGATCTGGTCATTGGCAATAGCTGCTCCGAGATTGCTCTTGAGGTAGCAAGCAGTGCCGTAAAAGCTGACATCAACACACTGGCCGTTCTGGGCACAGGCATCGATACATTGCTGGAAGCTGTTGACGTTGAGACTCGTGAGGTCGCCGGCATAGTGATCGACACCGCATTCGATTGTGAAGTTTTTGCCGCCAGAGGTGACAACATTGTTGTTCGATGCTGGACAGGAGACGCTTGTACTCTGGGATGATCCAGACGAGGTCGCAGTAGCTGCTGAAGTTGACGATGCACTGCTCGGGGCGACCCAGCTTGGGTTTTGGTAGACAGTCAGTCTATTGCCGGCGCCGCAGAATTGCGTCGAGTCGTTGGCACAAAGATAGCTGCATTCATTGTCCGCCGTTCGGTTGGGGCTGTTCGAGAAGCTGTTTCCACAGTAGCATTCGCTCGAGTACTCTGTACCAAAGTAGCGGTAGTCGGAGCAGAAATTAGCGCAGTAATCCAGCGTCATGAAGCTGCCCTGAGTACTCTTGCCGGTCAAGGCACGAGCATTATTCGCGCCCTCGGTATAGCAAGAGGCGTAGTAGAAATTTCCTACGGTTTCAGGGGTACTTGGGGCTGCCAGTACCTTTGGACGGCCACTGGAAAAAAGCGAAAGACGATTGTAGCCACCGCAGATCTGGCTCGAGTTGCCCGGACAGGAGTACTGGCAAGAGCTGTCGACTACCTGCTGCGCCTGGTAGCCGAGCGAGGTTCCACAGTAACATTGGTTGGTAGCTTCGAGACCAGCTATTGTGTTCCCACCATCAGCACAGGTTTGCGTGCAAAGCTCGATGGTGTTTGCGTTACTCTGGTAAGTCATGTTGGTCAACGTCCGTTGAGTCTGGTCTGACCAGCATCCCCAGTAGGTCATGTTGCCAGCATAGGTGTTGTTGTTCATGGAGGAAGATGTGGTGTTGAGCGACGGGTTGGGAAACGGGTCATCTCCTGCCTGCTGTCGAGGATAGCCAAAGTCATAAGCACGGCTGCCATTGCCATAAAAGTTGTCCAGGAACAATCGAGCCTGACCGGCGGGCGAGGCCATCATACCTCCACCGTCATGGCCCATATTGACGAAATCCACAGTGTCACAGTTACGACCTGCTGGATCGGAGCACGACGGAGGGAAGGCCTTGATAAAGTTGAAGAAGCGTTCGTTGCGATCCTTGCCCGTGGTGCCAGGAGCGCAAGAAGAGGAGTCGTCGCCGAGATCCTGTGTACCTCTTGCGTAATTGATGGCTTTGCTGTTGAAATTGGACAAGATGGCAGCACGCCCTGAAGCGACAAGATTCTTTCCATAGGTCATTGGGTAATCTGTGAACTTGTTGTAGCCCTCTCGGTAGTCGTCGTAGGTCGGACAAGACCCTGTAGGCAGAGGTCGATCCGCGCTGAGCCATACGTAGCTGTTTGGGTTACCGATCCAGTATGACACAGGGGTCCGGGTATTCAACTGATTGCCCAGTGCTGCATAGCGCTGAACAGTCTGTGCACCGAGAGAGTGCCCAGCGATGACAATCTGATTCAACTTCGGAAACAAAGCCGGATTGTCGAAGTACTGTATGATCTGGTCCAGTACGGTATACGATGATGTTGTCTTTGAGCTGTCAGGGTATTGATTGTTGCCTCCAGCTGACCACTGCGAGCCCTTCCAAACCAGAGCGTTACTTGTTGACCCTAGGCCTGCGCCTAAGCCGTTCGTCCAGGGGAAGCCAGTATTCTTGTCATCTCCGTTGGCGAAGTAAGGTGCCATGATGGCTACAGAGTCGAAGTTGACATTGGGGTCAGAGTTGACTTGGGCCAGGGCCGAACGCATGTTGGACCTGCAGCGGCGTGAGTCTTATGGGCATGTTTGATGGTCATCGTTGGATACTCACATGTAAGTGCCAGGGTCACGATTGAGGCCATGTATCATGACCACTGCTCGCTGCACATTTGCCTCAACGACACGCTTGTTATTCTGGCCATACGAGTAATAGTTGATCAGCGTCAGGTTGTTGTTTTTCTTGGAGGCGTCGCTGATGCGGAAGTAGGTGATCTCTGAGCCAGGGACGTTCGGCAGCGAATTGGGAATGGCATCTCCCGAGTATTGCTGTGCCTTTAGGGTGGCAAAGAAGGTTGCAGCGAAGGCTGCGGAGAAGATCGAGGTGCGCATGTTGCGTGGCTGACCTCAAAACGAGTGCTATGGGTCAAGACCTAGGGAACGAATGTCGAGCAGCACGTCGACAACGCTGCGTTCTGCCAGTTCGACATGAATCGAAGAACGCAGAGCCTACCATCCTCAGCCTTATAACCAGGCCAAAGGACGACCCGTTGCTGTGCCTCCGGCCGCAGCTCATTGATCTGTGCTTTGCTCATTGTGAGCTTACGCAAGCCACAACGCCCATAGTCCTCAGCCAGAAGCGAAAATTGTTGCTCCGTCCAGACTGTGGCAATGGTAGCGAGTCTAGATACGGCGACCACGAGCAGTAGATGCTTTAGAAACAAGCCGAAGAAGTCCAGGTAGTAGCCGCATCTGCTTGATTAGTCTCGCGCAATATGGGCACCTGCGTTTGCCAAGGTAGATGTGTAGCTACCCGTGTGCACGTCCGAAACCTAGCGGCGGGTGCTTTGTCGGCAATCGAGACGAGGGAGTTCATGTGATGTAGCTCGAAGGCGATAGCACGATTCATCGAAGACAGCCCTGCCCGTCGTTGCCAGCTCGCAGTATGACTTCTCAGCGAAGATCAAGCAGGCCTGGAACAGCGCTGCGACCAGTGCGGTACAGTATCTGCGACTACTGTACAAGCATGTGTTGAATCACATCAGTGAGTTCGAACTAGGACGATATCAGCAGAGTCGTCGGCCGCATACAAGCACCGGGTCTTCGGTAAAATTTCCGAAGGGGTTGTGCCCACGTGTGAGGTGGTGCCGAAGGTTCGTAGGACTCTTCTAGCTCTGGGCTTAGCACATTTCGTACATGCACAGCGGTGACGGCGGCGAGCTATGCTCCAGCACGGACGGTCTTCGTACGCTGTGTGCTTTCGTGCATGCAATTGACCAGGACTAAGTCTGGAGCAACTGTGTCATGGCATACCGACCTTCGAGACCTAGGAATGAAGTGTAATAATACTTCGTTATTGTGTCAACCAGGAGTTCCATTCGTGGGAAGCTGCATGCAAAAAATGAGATGTGGCGTTACAGGCGGTCATGTGCGGGAGGGAGATCCACCATGCACGCGTGACTCTCCCGCGATCTTAGCGAAAGATCTTTGAGGCGCACCGGCAGTATCCGTGCTGGATAAGAAAACCGCAATCGTACCTAGGAGTGCCTATGCCTTCCTCCGCATAAAACACACCGCGAAACCCTACTTCGTCATATGGCAAGTTGGCAACATCACATGTCTTCTGCTGGTCGCGTCATCGCAAGAGAGCTGACAGACGGTCTTTGGGCAGCCATGGACCTGTTTCATTCGGGCAGCAACGACAAGCCAGAAAGTCATTGGCCTCGGATGTTGGTGAAGTCGACAAAGAGACAGCCCTGAGTGCAACCACATGTCATCCAAACTTACCTGCAACAGCCGCATGTCGGATGATGCACGAGCGTGTACAGTACTTTAATCATCTCGTTTCGTTATTTCGAGCCCCTCTTCTCCAGCACATATCGATGTCGTCGATGTACCTAAGGATTTCAAGGAAAGGCTTGTGTTGGAAAAGACGGATCGGGAGGCGGCGGATCTGGTGATGAAGTTGGCCTACAGTAGCTCTATCCTATGTCTTCGATACTGGCTGGTACTTGCAGCAAAAATAGATAGTCAAGCGACGGCAGCAAGGAACGAACCACTGCCGTGGGTCAGATGGTGATCTTTGGCTAGGGTCCCTTGCCTTCCACTTCGCCCCTTACTACCGGACCCCGTCACCAGGCTTCTGCACCAGAACGAGGCGCAGAGTGAGGCGCGACATGATCGAATCCTCCTGACGACCGGATTGCTGTCCTCCGACTCGACGCCTTGTGTCGCAAACGCGGGATGCTTCATCCTCTGTTTGACCACGACGACAAGCCGCGCACCGCACGCTTTCGTCGGGGTCGGGTTCGCGTGCTTTACGTATGCTCATTCCGGTGTTGTGCGTTGCTGACTGACCAGTAACACTGCGATGGTGCCTGCAGCGAGCATCAGCTCGCAGGCGTTCGCAGGAACGCAGAGTCCCACGCTCCAACAACCACCCAACCGGCTCTGATCCGGATGCCTCCAAGAAGGCTCCCATGGCCTCGGACTGGCTGTTCTTCCGTGAGTCACGCGGTTGAGTGAGGCGTTTCATCTCCTCCCCTTGCGGTTCTGCCTGATGCCCTCCCACGGCTAAGCCTCACAGCCCAATGGCCGTCATGTTAGATGCCGCCCTGGGGCCGACAGCCTGCTAAGATTCGCCCTTCCATCATGCCGCCTGCACTAGGCTGCTATGTGTGTTTAAGTACATCATAAGTACTTCTGACGTTCTATTCACCCTCGTACACCTCTTCCAGAACGTACCGCACAATCTCAAGCGAAATTGATAGCCGGACTATCTTCTTGTGTCAACACCTCGTCGAGAATCTGAAGCATCGCCTCAACGCCTCATCCGCCATAAAGATCAACGTCAAACAAGGTGTCCTACCTGCAAGCCTCTCGTCCCGTGGCGAACAAGTCAACTCTACGCCGCAGCAAGACAGCCAACCAAAGTCGGAGCTGATCAACATCGGACCAAGCTTCCAACCGAAGCAAGACAGACGCGGCTCACGACCGATGTCCATGGCGAAGGATCAACGACAAGCTCGCCGAACATACTCTTCCAGTATGCGCTCAAGTACGCTGCCCACAAGCCTTGTCCCAAAGTCGACGCCACTTACTGACTACAATGCAGCCACATCCTCCCGATCCAGCTTCTTCTCCGTGGGCGGCAGTCCCATGTACAAGCCGCCGTCAGTAGTCGTTCATCAGGGGAGTGGGGCTACTCCTAAAGATGAGCCTTCCACTCGGGATCTGGAGTACGGGAACATTCGACGATAGACGACCTGTCGGCGAAAGCAGCGAATGTATGAACATTGATTTGAAAGACAATGACAGCATGGAGGAGCGTGGATTTGAGCGACTTTGTTGTTCATGGAGTCTGTTGGCTCGGGATTGTTTAGGGCGCTTTGGTGTGTACGCCCAGGGGCGTACGGGAGGTCGAAAGAGACGCAGCCTTGATGGCGCATGCATGAACGAGATACCCAAATACTTCTGTTGGGAGATGAATATAGAACAATGACGCAGAACAGCAACGAAACTGCTGCTGATGACGCAGGCACCATCTTCAGGTCTTCAAAGGTGTCGTTCTGCGTCTCCTTCAGCGAGAGCTTGCATCCAAGCATGCCCCGCTCCTGCAGTCACGCCGGTACCCGACACTTTGCTGTGCTGGCCATTGCACCAAAGTTTCACTGAACTTGAGTAATGCTCATCAAGTCTTGATTTAGGTCCCCTGAACAACAATTGGCTTTGATTAGACTGTTCGCCAGATAGGACAGTTTCGGGATGCTGTCACGACCTAAATGGCGGACCTCTTCACGGAGAGACATGAAGAGGAAAGACTCCAGACACGCTATCAGATGACCGAGCAAAGCAGAAACAGCCATTCACTCGAACACAACGTCGCCTGGAAAATTCGACTCCTACCTCAGGTGAAAGACTGTGCCATCGTTCCACGTGACAGTGTACAATCGGAAATGCTCTAAACGGAATCCGCACGTCTGCGGCCACGAATCCGCTCAACAACATGGTGAACAGCCCATGCACCTTCAAGCTGGTGCGTAGCTGAAGCTCGAGTGCTGCCCAGACCTCGAGGACGTTGAGGAGGCGGTAGTGGCACCTTGCGATCCGATCCGGCTCTCCCATCACGGACGCTGAAATCGCCAATGCTCATGGATGTCTGCGATGTCTTAAGAACTGCAGTCTGCACCGTGGATGGGGTGGGAATCAGGCCACCTGGATTCGAGGCGCTAGGTAGTGGTGTGCCGAGAGTACTGTCATTGTTTCCGACGACTGTGGTGGCGGCTGTGCTCTGCGGTGGACCTAGCGACTGAGGTACTCCCCCGTTCTGTGATTGAGCTAAGAAGTGAGGCGGCAAAGATAGAATTGGAGCAGGAGTGCTCGTTATCTCATCGCTGCTCAGCTGGGTCGGTATATATCAAGAGCGGGACTTGTATCTCTGGCTGTACTAGGTGCAGTGACCTCCCAAAGCGACGAATTTCCTCTTGCAAAGCTGTTGATCGGCCTGTGGCACCGTCCTGAGGCGTCGCAGAAGCCATCGGGACGTTCGTGTCCGGCACTGGACTGCCTGCTTGACTAGGTGAATTCGAAGTTGGAACCGCATCAGTTATCCAGGTAAAATGGGTCGAAGACTCCAGCAGATAAGATGCTTTTTGAGCGGGCTGAGCAGGAGCCTTGGGGTTGTAAGCACCATAGCAGCTGCTGTAGACCGACACAATGAGATCTTCAGGCCTTCGGCTAGTCGTCAGCTGCGCTGCAAGAGTGCCGCCGCACTTCCCTCCATGTCCTCCTGGGAATTACTGCGGACCATTCCCTATCAAGGAGTTGAATACGCCTTTCGGATCCGTCGAATCTGCCGTATATTCTGGTGTCGATACATATGTTAGCGAGGGTGTTGAATAGTGACGGGCGGTTTTCTGAATGCAGCTCGTGGTATCAGCTGAAACTATGGGTATGCTGCCATACCACTTCAGAGTTGTTGCAAGGTCAACAAAGGCAGAGGGATACGTTCTGGTGGTTGTCAGCGGCTCTTCAATTCCGACTTGCATGGCTTGTTTCACTAGAGTAACATCGTATAGCGCTTTCCGTACTGATCGGTCGTGGTGGTCGATTGGGTCGGCACATTGGACACTGCGTCGAATGTCCCTTTCTTGAGCCATTGACTAGGTTCAACAGTCGTCGTCTTTCCTTTGATGGTTGCAACAATTCTCTCAGTAACGACCTCAGTAGTTGTGGTAGTCATACCGCGCGCGGTGTGACTTACCACTACTTCGATCCTGTGGAGAACGTTAGCTTGGTTGTAATCATTGTCAGGTTCCAGGCAACTGGTTGTTGCTCTAATTGCGCCCAAGTCATCACATAGGCTACGAGCGGCGAAATTGTACAGCGTGCCACGGATCCGTAGCTTGATGCTGATCCCGTGAGGAAGATTGTGAAGCCCGGTGTGCCGTAAATGCTCTCGTAATCATTATAAGGGCGGTGGTGCGTGTCGGCTGTCGTGAAAAGACAGGTTCCATCTTCGATAGTGACTGTAAGATTTGAAGTGGAGGTGGTAATAACGCAAAGTCAAGAGGATGGCCAGCTAATGCTTCACGTGGAAACCGCTGTTCCCAGGCGTGAACCCTCGAACGTTATGCAACAGGAGCTGGGGGCCATTGCTGTCCATTTGAAGGCACCATGAAGGCTGAAATCACTGTGCTCGCATATCGCATAGCCACAGGTCTAGAGTAATGAACTGTATACAGAAAACTCCATCGTGGCTTCGTTCAGGATCTAGCCAATAGACAATCGTAAAGGTGTCGATACTTGCTCGATAAGGATTGTGAAGTCCACGTTGACCGTGTTTTTCGCATGTAAGTGACACCCTTTACGTAGCGAGGCGTGATCAGAAAGATACTTTTGTCAGCTCCATCCTTCGATGCACGCCGGTCTATGACCATTTCAGCTCTACGTCCCTCGATCTCGTCTGGGCCGTCACGCGAATCGATCATACTCCAATTCTGACGCCCATCTGCTCATGATCCAGAGCCTACTCTGCTTGTACGAGCTCCGAAATCTGCTTCAGCCTCATTGACCTAGCGGCGCATGCTTAACACGAAACCATCTCCACTAGCTGGAAGCTTGAATGTGGTTTACGATCGACAGTGCAGCTATGTCGCATGACCCTGGCCCAAGAGGGCTGGTGTTGCTGGACTTCTAGTCGCCACGCATCTACACCTTACTGCAGCTATTGGCTGTATGGTGTATGAACACAGCCCAAACTGCAATGTCTTGCGGCGTCTGTCACAGCTTAATGCGCTTAGAGCAGCTGACGGGTTTATTGAGATCTACATGCATCCCGACCTGAGATCCACCGAACCGTCCGATCATCCCTGACTGCCGGAAGGCGTTGCGGAACGTCCGGTCGATCAGTCTCTCGTGAAATGAGGGCAAGGTGACTACAACAGGCAGCAGCACTTTGGGAATCCAGGTCCAGTACTGCCTGTTCTGCCTCGTCTCTCCCCTGATCTGACTCTGGCTTCGTCCTTAGAGAGGCAGAAGCTGCTTGCTCTCTCTGTCGGCCTCTGGTCTCCAGTGCTCGTGGCCGGAGCCCTCAGCGAGTCAACCCGACCGCTTTCTCTCCCAGCCAGGGCTCACTGGTACGTCGAATGCTGCAGAGCATTGAGCGTAGCTAATCAATGTGTCGGGAGGAGAATGATGGCCAGGCGTCAGCATGCAATGCTGCAATTAGGAACTCCCCGTGAGTACTTCACCAAAACACTGTGATGTCGCCAAGCTGACTTGTTCGTAGCCCAGGTCGTACGACTCATCCACGGGACTTCTGCTACAGCTGTAAACTGACTGTCATCTGGACCGTCATTCCCGAGGGCTGTGAACAAGCCAACACCGACCTTGATCGGAAAGAAATGTGCTTTTGCTCGTAGAGGTCTGTTCACTCGCAAAGCCTCGCCAATCTGGTCCACTTCCCGACTCTAGAACGGCGGCCTCTATGAGATCGTGCTGTATAAGGAGAACAAGTTAGGCTTGTCAGCAAATACTTACTATGGTTTCGACACGATATCGTTTAGCCTTACAGGCTCTGGACTACCGTCATTGCACAGTCAGATCATCGCGGGCATAGCCACGAATGACTTCTTCCTTGAGAGCATCGCACTCATTCCGATTAGCCAGAGCTTTGCATCTTACACAACAGGTACAGTATCAAGCGTGATGGGAACACTGCGTAATCCAAACAACAGCCTCGTTTCGAACACTACTTGAGCTTATACATCCGGCGCCCCCTAAACAAGAGCCCGCCTATCTACAATAGCGTAACATTCGGAGGCTACGACGGGAATAGAATCGACGTTAGTGACTCTAAGAGTGTCGGTGTGCAATTCTGGACATATCGATCCTGCGACCTCTTGCTTGGTCTACAATCTATTACCTACAACACTCTGGGTAGCGCTCCATTGCTTGTCAATGGAGTGTCCGCCTTTATTGATTCTCCAGTCGCGCAAATGTGGCTGCCGTTGGAGGTTTGTCAGGCTTCGAACAAGCCTTTGGACAGGAGTGGGAGAACGTGACCGAGCCCTAATGCGAGTGGACCTTCCGTGGTACGCTGGTGGGATATCTTGCTGACGGTCGTTGTCTGTCCGGTTTATTAGAAGTTGTGACGGAGCGGTGAACTGGTACTCGAACACTTGTGCTGAGAGGCGTGGCCGACGGCCGTGGCCTGGCACTCGTAGCACGCTCTTGTGTCGAAGAGTCAAGAACGCATAGCATAGGACGTGAGCTGGCTGTTCGCGGCTCGGGATCGACCCCTACCTCCTTTGAGATCTGTTCTTCGTGCATCCGGACGTAACAATTCGGCATGCTGTGAGATGCCAAGCCGTGTGACGACGAGTGAGTGCCCTGCCATACCCAAGGACCAGGTTATAGAGCGAGCATCTCCGGAAGGTCGCATGGAAACGTTCTCTGTGCTCACCGCAAAGAGCACTTCACCTCCTTGCGCTGTGTCGCCAATAACACTTCTTATGAGCAGTTCGAAAGACGAGGCAAGGATGTCCTGCCAGGATTAGGGTCTTTGGAAATTGGCATGGTTTTAAACCTTCTCGGTCATTAGTGCTCTAGCACGTCTGGGGATCCTGAGTGGAGAGAAACAAGGCACATCCCAACCTACTTGCAATGTCGTAAGCTGTCAATGCACGTGAGAATGCATATCGAACGGCAACATTAGGTAGTATTCGTCATATTACACACTCGTGTATCCAAAAAAACGAGCGCAGTGCTCGGGCCAACTGTGACTGGGTATCTCGATAGGACTGACTGCAATGCTGATATCTCTATCGTCATCTCTTTAGACATTCTGCTGAGCACGCTCATTGCTGTTGTCAACCTTTCCGCGCCTTTCGCGGCCCTTCTCCGACCATGGGAAATGGGCCACTGGGACGACGAAGAAGGAGTTGCTCGAGTCGGCCATACCGGCGAATGCGTTGTACCTGATCTGTGTTAGAAGTTGAATTATCTGAGGTATTGCACACGCGACTCACCATGCGGCAAAGGCAGCAATGATACCGAAAGCACCTCCAGCACGGAGCAGTGGGGTGTTTGGTCCCTCTGCGTCAAAGTCGAGGTAGGCAATGCCGAGCATGAGGAAGGCCAAGTCCAGTGTGAAGAATAGGAAGAAGAAAGCCACCGTTGACCTGAGGGTCAATAGCAATAGCAGGAAGGTGAAGATGAACCATCCCTGCGCAGCGTCAGCATGTGATTCATTTGCAGGCGCTTTCACCATCCCTTACCATCAAGTAAAGACCGAACGAGTTCATGAATGGCGCAACGCTCTCCGCCTCAAGGGTTGAAATGATCTCGAAGCCACCAGGAGTGAGGATGATAGCGGTACCAATCCAGAAACCACCATACGATGACAGAGCAGTAGCACCGAAAGTGTTGCCAACGGCCATTTCCCTGTAGGATGTCTTAGCCACTTGTGACCAACTGTGCCGCCTTGTGACAATACATACCACATGCCAGCAAGAAGCTGGCAGAGACCACCGTATGCAAAGGCAGCACCAATGACAATGTTTGGCTCGCTGAGACCGCGAGTGCCCAAGTTGATCAACGACAGGAGGAAGGTAGTGAGGGCGAAACCGCAGAGACCGAGCGGAGCTGGGTTGGCGAACTTGCGCTTCTCAGTGCTCCTGTAAAGACCTGGCTGGAGCTCACCACCAAAGGCAGCAAGGCGCGCCGAATCGCCAGTGTTGATGTGTGCGAGGGGATTGCCGCCATAGTCGTATGGCTTGCGCTGGGCGGCGCCTGCGTGGTCGTGTGTAGCAGTGCCGTGACTGCCGTTAAGGTTCTCGGCCTTCATGTCGTCGTTGGTCGACATGGTGAGGTATGCACTGTTGGTGGTGGAATGCTAAGTATTAATACCCCGTTTCCACCTCGTGTCCTTTCGAAGTGACAAGAGACCCAAGTGACATGTACAAAGTGGAACAGGGAGAGTGAGACGAATGGGAGCGCGTCACCACCCTTTAGATATAGACCCTCGCCAGACTTGCTAGACGGTCTCGAGGATGCGAACAACCTACTACTAGGAAGTGCTAGCTGCACGATGCGCATTGATCATGATCGGTGCTGCCGGAGGATGTGGGGTACTGGGGTCCTATCCATGCCTGCTGGAGAAGCTTTAGTGAGTGGATATGGATACGGCCAATCGTGGCAGACGACAGCAAACACGGCAAATTAGAGCGCCATCAGCATCGCATGAGCAGTCGACGATCTTTGACGATGGTGCCGTCTGAGTTCTGACCACGACGCCAGGTGCGAGAAGTGCTGCCGAAGCTCTTTAGCGAACGTTGGACGAAACGCCTCGTTTCCAGTGTTTGCTGAGTACTTTTGGGGGGGTTGGCTTCAGCGAGTGCGATTGAATGTTCCTGGGTACAGACTACAGACTACAGACTACAGTACCGATGGTTTGCAAGGGCCCAGGCTCGGCTGGCGAAGGTTTGCTCCACAGGTTCGCTGACACGGGTGCATCCCCAGGCGGGCGATAGGCACTGGCAGTGGCATCAGCGCCGCGCATGATTGCTGATGATGCCGATGATGACAGCGAGGAAGATGTGGTGCGCGCTGTGTGCATGCCATGTTGGAGAGCTGCTGTACGTCAAAACCAAGCGTTTCGCGGGAGAGCTAAGCTTGCAATGGGCGTTCGCGGCTGAACTCATAGCAAATACCTATCCGTCGATAGTCGTCGTCGTCGTCGTCGTCGTCGTACCATTCGTGTTGCACCTCGACGCCTTAGGACGACACACTCGTGAGCACAAGATCACGTGTGTAAAGCGAGGCTGATGTCGCCGTACTTTGCGACTTCCCCCTCTTCGCCATGGACAGCGATGATGCTGCCGCGCAGGGCTGCAGGATTGGCAGACGTAGCCAGCTCCTTCGCCCTCTCGCTTCGTGCAGTGCGATCAGAGTTTGCCCGACTTGTCATAGCGCGCGCTGATCTGTCCACGGCGCGGCAGCCATCTCCGCCGAGATCATCTGCCACACTGTCTAGTCGTGCCTCATGTGATTCGAGACTCGAATTGGCGAGCAATGATAAGCGATTAGCCGCGGCGACTGCTGCGATGTAGGAGAGAACTCAGCATATGTACAGTACTGTACATGACTACATGTCCACGGCGCAGCGGATGTCGACGACCAGGAGAAACACACCGCTGGAATCTACAGTAGTCGCTCGGAGCGGCAGACCCGAGCGTCGACCGATGCCGCGGTCCAGAACCCACACTTCCCCCAACAATACTGTATTTTCTGGAGCACTTCGAAGATCCACGATTAATACAGTCTATTGGCGTCGCTCGCGCGCTGGACGGCGCCCATAGGCCCCCATACCACGGCGTGGTGGCACTACGTTGCGAAACAAGCCTGCCTCTCCTTGGCTTGTTTTGCCCAAGCTTCAGCAGTTTAGCCGGTATATCGCCACTGCAGTACATGCAGGAGATATAGAGAATGGCTCATGCTCCGCCCCGAATCGCAAGGGAGCGCACGTTTTCAGCATCGGCGAGCTGACGGGGTTAGGATGAATGATCCTGGCCCATCACTAGTTACTACCAACGTTCATTCAGCAATGTCTTGCATCGACCAATCTTCCCCCTTACATGGCAACGCAGAATTGACAACTAGACCTCACGCAGCCGTTATCCCTCCATCTGCATTCACCATCGCTATGGAGCATCGTTAGCTGACTTGATCAAAACAACCGCGATGGAGGATCATCTCGCCATCGTCTGAGCACAGGCAGGCTACTAGCTTGGCCACCTTCTTCATTGGCATATCCGTTGCACTTTACAGTAATCACTCGATGAGCTCTTTTAGCTGCGACTTTTGTTGGTGAAGTCAGCGACCAGGTCTTTGCACATGTCACAGACGACCACGTGCGCTCCGAGCTCGATGAAGTTCTCTGCGATGGCTATGTTAAGTCCGCCTGCGCCTCCAGTCACCAGTACTTGTTTTTGCCTTGGTGGATCATTGTGATTATTTCTGTCTGTCTGTCTGTCTGTCTGTCTGTCTGTCTGTCTGTCTGTCTGTCTGTCTGTCTGTCTGTCTGTCGATTCGCCAAGATGTGCTGTGCCTAGCTGCGTGCAAGGGAGAAGTCGCTGAGCCAAAAATGGCATTTGGGCCACACATGAACCATTTGAGCGCTCTCCCATCAGCTCGTATTCCTCGTTACTGGGCGTTTTGACGTAGGTGGAGCACGCTCGCTACC
The DNA here is from genome assembly GCA_033816765.1 of Nothopassalora personata. Lineage (NCBI taxonomy): Eukaryota > Fungi > Ascomycota > Dothideomycetes > Mycosphaerellales > Mycosphaerellaceae > Nothopassalora > Nothopassalora personata. The sequence goes on along the minus strand of CM066287.1, from coordinate 2,086,476 downwards.
GTCGGCGCAGAGCAGTCCGGGGCTCCCTCAGCCATACAATTCGAGGACATTGTAAGCTGGGAAGGGACGATGTGATGCACCTACGGCTGTTACGGTTCTGCCAAGTCCGAATCCTTCGTCGACCCGTAGCTACCGCAGCTCCATCGCGCTGGCCATGGAAGGAATACAAGGCGGCCACTTTACGAGTATACCACACTGCTTGTTTCAACAATCAGCCACTAACGCACAAGTTTGAACGTGACCTCCAGCTTCGTCTTAGAGCTCTATACCCGACCGCTGGTTCGGACGCAGAGAACCCAATACATATCATGACGAAGATACCAGTAGGCCAACAGCCACCTCGACTAGAGCAAGCAATACCAGAACGAGTCAAACCTGTACCTCACCACAATGGAGTATCACGAACCTATTTCGAGCACTCTTCCGCCCCACGCACCGATACCGATGCGGTAATCGTCGAAGCCCTCCACAAAGAATACCCCGAGCTACATCTCACCGTCGTACCCAGTGTCCGCTGCAACATCATATCTTATGCCCAAGCTGGCAACGCCGGGCTCGCGCCCATCGATAAAGAGAAAGAGCGCCTCTCATGGCGACAGTACCTTCCACCAGCATCACGACTGAGCGGAAAAGGCCACCTCGCAGACGACATCAAATTCGGCAAGTACCTCTTGGACTGGAAGAATAAGGAGTTTGTGGTGTATGTTGTGGATGGAAGAGATGGGAATTATCCGTATGGGGTGCAGCAGAATCAATATGTGCTGTCGTCTTCTGTGCAGGCTACGAATGAGCTGTTGCTTGAGGCGGGGCAGTATGGGAATTTGCTGCACGATGAGGTCTGGGTTTTTGATCAGGGTCATTGGCAGAAGAGCGCGGATTTGTGGGACAGTGTGCAGAAGGCGAATTGGAAGGATGTTATTCTCAAGCCTGAGATGAAGAAGCTTATCAGGGACGATGTCTTGTCGTTCTATGACAGCCGCGAGACGTATGAGAGGCTACGAGTGCCATGGAAGCGCGGTATCATATATTATGTAAGTGATCTGAGGAGTAAATACAATGATGGTCTAGCTGGCAACGTCTCAAGCTGGCTACGCTGCCTAGGTCGGCGAAACCATTGCACATCAGCAGAGCTCTGTAGGGGCGTGCTAAGAGACGCTGCTAGCTCGGGCACGATAGCATGGCTCTGTTCCTTTTCCCCAATAGCTGAAACCTACTGACTCTAGTCGTTATAGGGTCCTCCCGGGAATGGCAAGACCATCAGCGTCAAGGCGATGATGAACACGCTGTACAAACGCGATGATCCCGTGCCGACGCTCTACGTACGCACCCTTTCGTCCTTCGCTGGACCTGAGTACAGCTTGGGACAGATTTTCTCCAAAGCGAGAGCGACCGCACCTTGTCTGCTAGTTTTCGAAGATCTCGACAGCATTGTCACCGACCAGGTGCGCTCATACTTCCTCAACGAGGTAGATGGCATCAAGAAGAACGACGGAATACTCATCATTGGTTCTACGAACCACCTGGAACGCCTCGATCCTGGTATCGTGAAGCGTCCGTCACGCTTCGACAGAAAATACGAATTCAAGAACCCAGATGAAGGCGAGAGGATTATGTATCTGCAATACTGGCAGGGCAAGCTCTCGGACAATAAAGATCTCGATTTCCCGGACAAACTCTGCCCAGCAGTGGCAAAGATCACGAAGTGCTTCTCGTTTGCGTATCTTCAAGAAGCCATCATTGCTGCACTACTAGCCATTGCTCGGGACGACGACGCTGTCAGTGATAAGACTTGCTTGGAGTGCATGCAACCTCATGCTGTACCGAAAAATGGCTCGAGCTGTGACCGAGAATGCGTCAGGCCTTTCAAGGGTCTGTATGACTATGTTTGGTTGGTCCAACAGGTCGATGACGGCGATTCCGACCTCGAGAACTACGTGCTTTGGCGCGAGATCAAGAAGCAAGTCCGCATTTTGAGAGAAGAAATGGGTGACGAGAACTGTATCGCAAGATAGAGCCGGCCGGTACGCAGGACCATTACGACTGAGCAGCTAATCGTGCCATGTTCAGGTCCCAATCGACAGAGCCTCCCTCACGAAGCTTCGGGGTTCCTGAAACGTCGATGCCGAGGAAGTCAAGGTATCCCCGAATCTAAACTCCGTCTGTTGCCAAGATTGGCTAACCGACTACATCAGAAGCCCATTGCGAAGCATTGCAGGCACCAGTCTCACAGCCCTGTTCAAAGCATATGTGCGCTACACTCACACGTTTTATATGGAACACAGGACCAACCTGTCATGCTCCTTTCCTCGTAATCTTAATCAAAACTACGTAAGTTGCATTAACTCGTTACATCCTCAGATCGTTTGAGGCAGCGTTGGTCTTAATACTGCGCAATGTCTTCATCAGCCTGGCTTGCGCATGTGCTTTTGCTACAATCCTCGTTTACAATCCTTGTTGCTCCTGAGATGTGCTTGATATAGCACGAGCAACCGACGATAGCTGCTGTAGCTGCTCTGACCTTACAGTATTTGGCTCACGAGCACAGCGGCAAGACATCTTCATAGCCTCAACCACAGTCTCAAACAGAAGAGTTCTGAAGCGGAAATACGACATGACGGGCATAGATAGTGGCGGATTTCAAGCTGGCGGCGGCGGATTTCACGCTGGCGGTGGCGGTATTGGAGCTGGTGTGTCGATAGAGGGCCATAAGGTGGGCTCGGGCTGGAACGGCAACAACGACAATGTCGAAGGCAGTGGCGAAGCTGGTGTCTCGGTCGACGGCTATGGCGATGGGATCGATGTCAATAGTATGAACGACAATATCGACGGTAATGCGGGAGTCGGCTGGCAGGCGGGCTTAGACCAAGGAGGATACGGTCCTGGTGTCTCGGTCGAAGACTGTAGCGATGAGATCGATGGCGATGGGATCGATGGCGATGGGTTCGATGGCGATGGGTTCGATGGCGATGGGATCGATGGCAATGGGTTCGATGGCGATGGTATAATCGACAATATCGACGGTAATGCGGGAGTCGGCTGGACGGCAGGCTCTGAATATGGAGGAAGACAGAATGCCGACAGCTACGGTCCTGGTGTCTCGGTCGACGGCTATGGCGATGGATTTGGCGTCACTGGAGTAGGAGATATTGTTGGTAGCAATGCTGGTGTCTTGGTCGACGGCCCTGGCCCTGGCCCTGGCCCTGGCCCCGGATTTGGCGTTAATGGAGCAGGAGATAATGTTAATGGCAATGCTGGAGCAGCCATTGGTGGCGGAGTCGCCGCACAACCACCGCTTACCCTTCTCCCTAACCCTGGAGTTGGAGCTTCATGCACTGTGCTAGGAGGACCAGCTCGCCTCCTGTTTCTCCCTCCTCCAGCTATCAATGCTACATCTCCCGACCAAGCGAGTGTCACTCCTGCGCCTCCTGGAGGCGATCTCGCGCCTAAAGACCAGCCGATCACAGCTTGGGCCAACACCTTCAACCCTGACTACTGCTATCTTTCGTTCAATACTCTATACGCAACTCAATCTGGAACCACTATTGGACCCACCTTCTCCAACGCCCTGATCCCTTTTAAAACGTCCGAGATCTCGACAGTCTGCGCAGCTCAACCCACCGCCACCGACGGAGGCAGAGCATCAGCGACACCATTCAATTTCACTGGGTTGTCCGGCGGCGACACTGGTTGCTACCACATCGCCGCTCCACCTAGCATCGGCGACTTCATCCCTAGTTGGGACAATGCTCATTACTGGAACGTCACTTTCAAACAGCCGCAAGTCATCCTTCCCGAAGGAGCCGCAGATAACCAACCAGATGATGGTCCGGTTGGTGCGGCTCCTGCATACTCACCGCCCGCGGGTACGGCACATCCAACCATTGTCACTGAAGCATACCCGAAGAATTACACTTGTGCCACGGAGACTGCGCCTCCAGGTTCGAGCGCTGCTAGCTTTGGACAGTCCACTGCTACTAGACTTGGTCTTGCTTCGCCGACTATCACCGGCAGTACGACGTCGCCTTTTAGGAGCTTGGGGAGCAATGTTAGTACGAGTAGTGTTGACGCTTACACTGGAGCAGCTCTTACGACAGCGAGCACTAGCAGACTTGGACTACTTGTCGGAATGATAGCACTCTTGTTGGCTCTTATCTAAGACGAAGCCAGCTCCTTCAGTAGCCGATTCGCCAGATGCGATGATACCAAAGGCGACACGACGTTTGCGGCTCAGTGGCTCCTGCTAGCTACTATCGATGTTCATAATCTATCTATATATCGTCAGAGATGTACATATCGCCTTGCTGTGAATCGAGATCCAACAGGTCCTTCTTTGTTGCTTTGTCTGATTGGCCAAGATCCTTGTACCTTTCACATGCACAAAGACCACGAAATTTTACAGCCCGGCTGGTGTCCATTCACTATTTGCTGCGCCCGCTCGCTTAGAAAATTTGCTTCAATACATCACACGCATCCCTCTGCACTATCACGAACATCAACGCCAACCGTGTCAGCGGCGAATCCGAACACCAATTCCGTTGAATTTGCAGTTACACGAGCGCCAGCTGCCAATCGCTCCAGAACACTCCTGTCCCCAGCCAAGATGCCACTCGACATGCTGAGCTTACTGATCTGCTGCATATTCGCGTGCGCGGGCGCCAGCTTTGCTCTCGCCGTCCTCGCCCATGGCACCGTTCCTGAACCTAAAATTGCACAGTGGTCGAGGGAGAAGTCGAGTGATCGCGAAGCGTCAACTCAGTCTCAGGAGGACGCTGCGAAATTGCAGGAAGCTCTCGAAGACCTCGAGGCTGAGAAGAAGCAAGTCAGACTGCTGAAAGATCAACTACGGAAGGAACGCAAGAAGCAGGAGGACAATGCGAACTCACAGAAAAGACTCGAAGATCTCGAAGCCGAGAATCAGGAAGTCAATTGGCTGAAAGATCAGCTAAGGGTCTGGTATAAGAAGCAAGAGGGATGGACGAAAGAAAGGATGCGGTTGATGGGCTTGATTTCGAGCATGAGCTCGGTTATTGTTGCGTGTAGTCGAGATGCTTTCGCTAGGGAGAGGACGTCCTCGATGGGCAGCACTCGCTGCAGTAGACGCCGCTCTCAGCATCGACTTCGCCTTGAGACGTCTCTTTCCGGCATAGAGCGCCAAGAGGGCGACGGGCCATATTTCCAGGTCGAAGAGTGCTCAGCGTGAGGACCTTCGGCTCGAGCGCGACATGGGAATGAGAGGCTGGGCGAACATTGGGACGTGACTGATCCGGCGATGAATTGCGAAATGACAGATACTGCCTGGTGGCGTTGGGTACATGATGTGTGCGCAGTTGGTAGATGAAGTGGATCGATGACTGGGCTGAGAGCGATTCAGACCATGATAGTGCGCTAAACTATGATAGTAAATCGACCAGGAAGGTCTACAAGCGAGCTGGAAGTCGGCGGGCGATGGCGGCCACTGAATCACGAGCAGAGTCGGCAGAGAAGCGAGTCTCCAAGGAGCGAACAAGGAATTCTCGTGCGCGAAAGAACATCAGCCTTATCAGGAACAATCTCAGCTCCGTCAAGAGAAGTCGCTCTTCCATTGAGAAGAAGCTCGCGTCCACCGAGGGAGCTCTCCAGCTTGTTTCGGCTCAATATACATTTGCCGTTAACACATTGAGTCATGCCGAAGACACGATCAAGAACCTCGAGCGTGACGCAGACGTACTCAGCCAGGAGTCTTCCAAGGCGAATGCGAAGGTTGCAGATCTCACGAAACAATTGAGCGTGGTGAAGGAGGATAACAAGACTCTGCGCCAAAAGAACCAGAACATCAAAGCAAAGGCTAAGATCAAGGCTTTCAAGAAGGGCTGGAAGTGGCACGAGCTTAACAACACTCTGCATGGTTCACGCCTCCTGGTATGATTGACTCGAACGACTTGACTGAAGTTGCACAAGCTCAAAGTGTGGCAGAAGCCGGAGCGGACCACACGCTCGCCTCGATTGCAGAAGACAATGCTGATGAAGAGGCAGTCGAGCAGACGGAAGCATCGAAAGCAGAGTGGAAGCAGAAGAGAAAGGAGCTGCGCAGGGCAGGTTTACTGCCAGCAAGATCGGCCTGGCGCAAACGGGAGTCCAACATTGACGGCGCGGTGTATCGCACCAAAGAAGGCGAAAATGGCAACCTGATGTGCTGCTGGCACACGCCGCGATGCTTGGATCACGAAGGGACAGATCCCTCATTGGGACGCTGCACAGGTGAATTGCCGCAAGAGAGAGCACACCGGATATCCGCAGGCGGACCAAGTCGTCATCACCACTTGCACAAGGGAATATGTGGATGTTCGTAATGGGTTATGCTGGTCGAACTTGAGCCCTGTAGCATCAGTGCCGGGAGAGAACGAATTCTATCCTTTGGATGAGAAGTTTCTCGATCAGTACTGCATGCGGAGGCGTTGGCGGGTTAGACGTTGGCATTATGTAGGGCGCTCTAGGTGTAGGATCCACTTCCCATAGGGAATGAGAGGTCAATGAGCATTGAGCAATGACTTCATGCTTCATGCGACTGATACCACGTCTCGTTCTCTTCCAAGCTTTAGATCAAACTAAACACCCATGACTGCGACGTAGTGTTCACGACAAAAACAATGAAAATGTGCCCTCCTTTGAATTTGCGCACATTTGCGGCGGTCGACGACAAACTCTATTCATGCTGTTACTCACTTCTCCCAACCCTCGTCTGGCTCTTTATCAAAAGCCTGAAGACGTCTCAAGTGACAACATCACCTTGTTCCATTTAATTCTCCGCGTTCAAGGACACCTCGAACGCTATAACTTAGCCACAGTGCCTTGAACCTCGACCTCCGACCTCCAGATTCCCACCGAACTGATCCGACCGATAATCTGTCTTCGTCTGCTCCGACTCTCGCCTGCTGGCCCAACGAAGCCATAAGCGTCGGGTGATGTGGAACACTCAGTGGATTGCGGGCCGTCGACTGGGTGCAGGACGTGGAAGTGATTATGGCGGAAGAAGACCTTGGTGGCGTTATGGTAGAGGATTTGGCACGGGGCAGAGAGGATTCTAAAAGTGAAGTGAAGGAACGTGAAAGCCTTACTTGCATCTCACCCGCCCTGATAGTACGCATCTTTTATCCGTTCTATCCTGCACGCCTCGGTACTTGAACTCAGGCCAAGGCCGCAGTATAGCGGGAAGAAGCTCCTTGCGATTGGACAGAAGAGGTGAAGAATATCTTTCTAGTGACGGGTACTCGAGACGGATCGAACATATTTGAATTGGCTGATGTGCTCAATTGACCATTACCCAATTGACGCTATGTCGCTAGTAACAGTCCACTGTGGTTTTGCTTAATGTCAACGCGACCGCGCCAAAACAGCGTCAACTTTCGGGTGCTAGCTGGCTCGCTTGCGTGGATGGAGGGACGAGAGTGGCCACGGCAAGAGGTATTAGACGTCTACCGCGATTGTAACTTCGATTTATTGCTCTCCCACCATCTTCGACAGTTCACATGCATATCATAACCCTGCAGCCACCACTCTCCGAAGCTGTCATCCACGTCGATGTCAACCTTCGCGACCCTCTCCTCACGTTTCAAGCCGCAAAGCGCACAAGCACGAGGCGCTGTGAAGCCTCCTTCAATGCTTTTCAAAGTCTTGATCGGCATCGTCTCGCTCAAGTCAGGCAAAGCAGGGAGCTTCACAGATGGCGCTGCCGTCTTCGTGCTGGTGATCGCGCCACGAAGTTTACCGACGTTACTTTTCCACAGCCTCAGAGCATCTGCTGCCTCTCGCTCTTCTTGCACCGCCTCGCTCTTGTCGATAGATGAGAGCTTCATTCCACTTTTGCCGCCCATACCTGCCTGGCCGATGCGCATGCTTTGGGCGAGGATCTGGTCTCGTTTCCACCTCAGCTTGCGCCCGGCGATGATGTGGGCGAGAACTACTGCCTCTTGTATAATGGTCCGTAAGAACGTGTGTGTGGCGGGATGGGATGCGAGTTGGCTACGTTGAGCAGAGTCGAGACGAGATAGAGGCGTGAAGAGATTGTCGTTGGCAGAAGCGAATGTTGAGGGGAATATTGACAATAGGAGGGCTGGTGGTGGGATATTTGTGGGAGGTATCGCTGGTCCGGTTGCTGAATGCCTCTGCGTATTCAAGTGCTGTATGGGCTGCGGTATTGTTCCGTCGACGAAGTCTGTAAATGGCTCTTCAGCCTGTGGTGCATTGGAAGTCTCGAAATCTTCCCAGGGATCTTCTTGAGCATGAACAGCTGCGGGCGGAAGTGAAGAAGGCGGCGGCGCTTTGGAGGCTCCGGCAACCTCGAAATCATCCCACGGATTATCTTCTGCCAGGAGACTTGCCACATTTGCTAGACTCGATGACTTGTGGTGCTTCGGTTGTCCCAGCAGAGAGTTTGCCTTTCGGATCGAAGCACTTCTCACTCGGCCCGTCTGCGCTGGAGGATCGTCAAGACCAAGCAGGTCGATCTGCGGCATCGATGATTTCGACACAGGAGCAGGCTCGGAAGGCAATGTCACTTCGACTCCGGGTGTTGTTGGGTCCTCAAAGTCTCCAAAATCGTCATTGTCGCTCTCGTGGTCAGAGATCTGTTCAGCATCGAAAAGCACAGTTGGGTCCTTGGCCGGATCGTAGCCAGACTTCTCCCGTAGCTGACTACGTGCAGGAGATTGTGATGCTGCCGTCTGTACAGGAGGCTTTGGCGTAGTCGTTGTCAACTTGGATGTTCCTGACTTGGCTGCTTTTGCCGAAGCCTGGGTTGGTGTCGACAGAGGTTGGACCTGCTGCGGCCGAGTCGCCACGACATTCGGCCGTGAGATCGTGCTGATCGACTTACTCTGCTCCCTCTGCGAACGTGCCTCCTGCTCGGCAATTATTCGCTTCGAATATGCCATAGCCGCTTCTGGGTCATTGGCTAGATTTGCAAGATCGTCCTGTCCTGCGTCGTATTCATCATCTCCAGCTCCGAAGAGAAAGTCCATGTGGCCAGCAAAAGGATGCTTCCCAATGTTCGAATCTTCCCGAATCGGTGACTTTGGCCTTTTTTGTGCCTTCGGACGAGATTCTACCTCGGGCTCATCAGGCATTAGATACGAAGCGGCGGGATTACCAGGAATGTGTGTGGCACCTTCTGCGGCATCGGTATTCGTCGAAGCAAAGGAAACGTCGTCAGCGTTTTCGAAGTCACCAAAGTCATCATCGTCGAAATCATTAGTCGTCTCTGCTTGAGGGATTGTCGACGCTGGGGGCCAAGCATCGTTCTGTGCCGGCTTGTTCCCCAGTGCCACGCCAGATTTTGAGATCTCACGTGATTGATCTCTTTCATCATGTGAAAGCTTCTGCTTCACTTGCGGTGGCCCTTCACCAAAGGCAGCAAAAAGATCTGAAGACATGTTTGGGCAGCATCCCCTGGTACGATAATTAGGCCTCGAAATGGAGCGGAGCGTAGATATATGAAGCCGTCCACCGAGCACCAGGCGGCTGACGGAAAGGTCAGAGAAATAGCTGTGCCCAAGAATGTCCAAGAATACCAACCTGAGGCAATGAAAAGTAGTAACATGGGTTCTAGTTTGCTGTGGTGGTGTCCCGATGTCGTGCAGGACAGGGGCGCGGCCAGAGTTCACGCGAGCCGCGGAACGGCCCTTTCGCCGGTCCGCCCTGCCGCTGACGCGCATGGGAAAAGAAAGAAAGCGCGATCCTTCAATCAATGCATTACCTCTGCAAACGACAAGCCGAACCGGTTCTTTGGGTATGATCCTCTCTTAGAGAGCCACTTGCACCAAGACCAACCACCACAGCACCGAACATAAGCCGTCAGAGCGTCTTGCCACCAACACCACTTCTCGGCGGCACACTATTCACCCCTTGGTGCATGCAGGCGCCTGGCACTTATTAGCAGCAGGCTCATAACGTGCGACTGTGCACGGAGCAAGGCTGGCCTTCACTGAGAAGACGTCACCAGTGTGGAGGAGTAGATAGCTGCAGTGCGCTGTGACATCTGTGAAAAACACATGTGCACTTCGTGATATCGGCCTATTGAGCTGCCGACTGCGGCACATCCTCTGTGATCCGCAGGCCGGGCCTCTGTGGCCCGGGGCATGAGAGATGGAGGCCGTTCAGAAGCTCGAGGCACTCACCAATCTCGACGACGGCGTCCACTGGTTCTGCCCACGCACCAGCGATGACGAGCTCGGCGTCTACTACATCGACGACCTCGACCTCAGCAGGCCGGAGAGCGAGGCGGAGAAGACGAGGCGGCTGGCCAAATTGAAAGAGGCGACACAGCGAAAGGAAGATGCTCTATCAGCCACACAGATCATGGCCTTCGACGGAGATGATGCCGTGCCGTACCAGACAAAGCTCAAGCACCACCTCAAGACGCAGCTCACCCGCTGTGATATCTGTATTCGAGAGTTTCATCGATCACGGGCATGGCTCAAATCGCACCTCGAGGCTGAATATGATGCGGACGAAGTCCGAGCGTTTCTCGACAAGTACGACGGCATGAACAACGAGAGAATCAAGACGGGTCTGGACCAGGCGACCGAGGCTCTACTGGACATGGAACCTAGTAAGCGCAAGATAACAGCCGCGGGAGAGGCGGGCATGTATGCCATGTTTGAGGCCTTGCAGTGCCGCCCGTTCCTTTGCAGCGAAGAACTGCTCGCACAGCACTTCGATAAGCCTTTCAGACTGGCTCAAGTCAACAAGAAGTTCTCTCTGCCGGGAGTAGCTCCCGCGACCGTGGCATTTCTGTTTTCTACGAACGCAGAGAGATTCGCGTGGGCGGAGCGAAACATTCTGAAGCTGAAGCGCAACATCCTACCGACTGAGTTCGAGTCCGGGGTCAAACCGTTCCTGGAGGGAGCAGCAGGGCGAGTCCATGTCGTCAACCTTGATGCCAGATTCCTGCCCGTCTTTTGGCGCGGTACACGCATGCTGCTCGAAAAGTTCGACAAAGACTTGGTCACGAATCACCTACGAGCCATGGACGTCAACATCTATACGCTCTCACTCGAACACTTCCAAGTTGATCAGGACCACGCATTCGATCTTTTCGGCTGCTATGGTATCCTGCTCAAACTTTCGCCCGTCGATTTCTGGGAAGCAATGGGCTCCGTGTCTCCCTCTACCGTTCTCGACGTGGCTTCCAAGGCCAAGCAGCTGGAGCGTGTGTTTACCTCGAGGAAGGATCACGAGCGTGACCCACAGAAGTATTTCGCGCAGCAAGTGGAATGGCTGGATCCGTTCGTCAAAAGCATCAAAGCAAGCAATCTGGTACCACCCCTGCGGACACTGCTTCGCTTGTGCTTGAAGGATTTCCAGGCAGACAAGTACTCACATTTTGCAAGTACTGTCATGTGGAATAGATGTCTCTTATGTCTGCAAGAAGCGATCAAGATATTGATGAGAGACCTCGACGGCGGACCTGCGTATACACATCTCATCGAAGCTGTATCCAAGGACTATATTGGAGACATCTTGGAGCAACTTGAGGGCATTGAGAAGAAGGAGGAGCTACAGATCTCTGACAATCAGAATCTCGCTCTGGACATCATCCAGAATCTTTTGGCTCTCGACGTTAAGAGTCTGTCGCGCGACCGCAAGATGATTGATTCCAGGCGTGAGTTGGATCATGAGATCGGTGTGTCGAGTCTGAACATCTGGAAGATAAGTATGCGCCACGTCAAGCCTGGCCACCCTTCGCTGCTCATTGCCATCATCCGTGGTATGGGTGGGCTACTATCCCTGGATCCGCTGCCTCCCAAAATCGTGACAGCCGCAACGAAGCCGGCCGAAAGCTGGAACAACGCCTTGAACCGAATACTCGGCTACATCGCCACTGATTTCTTGGACCGTCTTGATTCTTTCAGTTACGACCAGCTGCTCGACTTGTTATGCCTGCCCGAGGCCATGACAGGCATTGTTTCGCTGCTCTTCAACGGAAACGACACGATACACGCAAATGCGCTCACATTGTTGAAGACGTTCACTGGCGAAGACAGCCGACGTGAGAGCATTATGCATCTAATCAAGGCCTACTACAGCAGTGCCATGCCAGCATTCGGATCGTCGTTGAAGACCATCGTCAACGCTCGCATCTTCGGTCCTTGTTCAATGCTGCTCAAGCTTTTGAGAGATATCTTCAGCTGTCTTTGTGACGACCAAGATGGTGTGCTCAGAGCGAAAACAACCTCGAGGGAGACGGAGCTCACAGCTCTCCGGATCCTGTGGGTTCAGACCTGGGCTTTCCTCGAGATGGTCTTCTCGCGTACCGAGGGGTGGAGCAGTCTCGGATACGATAAGGCCATGATGCAGGAATTCTGTCGCGACACCATGGACCTCGCCGAATTTGTGTTCGACCAGTATGCAGTCATAGCGAGCACCATAGAAGGTGGCAGCATACAGGTATCCTCTGGCACTGGCAAGCAACTTCTTCTTTTGCCTAACAAAGCATTCGGGCATATCACGAAGTGGCTGCGCCTCAGAGACGAGTATCTGATCACGCGGTGTGTGAGCATCACCGGCAAGATGCTCACCAGATTTCAAGAGGTCAACATCAGAGTGGGCACCGAAACCTCCAGCTGGCTCCAGGATGTGATCGTCAGCTCAAGCGTCAGCAGAAACGCAAAGGTGAAGACTAAGTTGACCATGAATCACAAGGCCGAGCTGCAGCAGGCTTTGGAGCGACATCTGGGCGAGTCATTATCGGCCTCAGATCACTCCGAAACTGAAGGACCCAAGCGGACGAAGCAAGGATCACTCGCCGGATGGGCAGCATCATCTGGTGATCGTTCAGGCTCGTCTACACCGTCACATACCAGCGGACCGAAGGGCGTGATAGATCTTGACAAATGGTCCAGTGCTGCAGAGAGAAGGAAGGCTGAGGAGAAGAAGCCAATGCAGAAAGTGCCGACCCTCGCAGCCCAAAAGGCTGCAATGAAGAAGCAAGAAGAGTCCAACAACTTCTTGCTCAAGCGAAAGCAGGCCAAAGAAGAAGCGGAACGCAAGCGGCAGGAAATCATCGCAAAAGCGAAGGGTCTTGGCGCAGGCAGCGGCGTGGCTGGTATTGGCAACTACGGCGCAGACCATGGCACTGATGGACAGACTGTGATGATCAACGATGATGACCTTGAGTCAGACGAGGACGAAGATGATGACCTGGATGATGATCTTTTTGGGACGTCAGACAAGCCAAAGAAGCAGCAGCGTCCAGCAGTAGATTTCAGCGGCGCGACTGGCCTGAAGCCCGAGGTCAAGAGCGGCCCGACGCGAATACAGAAGACTGCTCGCTCGATCAAGGACATGCGGGCTCGTCTGAAGCCAGCGCTAGGCCCGCTATACCAAACCATGCTAGGCTGGGACTTCTTCCATGGAGAAGATTATCCACCAGGTTCTGGTCCCCAGGACTTCAGAGCCGTGGAGAATTCTTTCAGGGATCCTCTCTCATATCAAGCGACTTTCGAGCCTCTTCTCACGCTGGAGGCATGGCAGGGCATGGTCCGAGCACGGGAAGAGAATCAGTCCAAGCCGTACGAGCTCAAGGTTCAGAACCGGAGTAACGTCGACCAGTTTATTGAATTCAGCAGCATCATCGGGCACCCAGAACAGCGCGAAGCAGATCTGAGAGAAAGCGACATTATCTTGCTCTCCACGTCGAAGAAGCCTGCCGAGGACTCCACAGCACCTCACTGTCTTGCCAGAGTGCAGAAAACAACGCGACAGAAAGCGCATTGTGAGATTGTGTACCAGATGATGCCAGCTTCAGCGCTCGCCCCGAAGCTCACTATGCAGGCAGTCATCTATGGAGTCAAGGTCATGAGCATTATCCCTCTGGAACGACAATACGGCGCTCTAAAGGCCTTGCAGTATTACGATTTATGCAATCAGATCGTGCGCGCGAAGCCATCTTCGAGATATGACTTCAGCGACAAGCAAATCTCATCTATGGCGGAAGTGTATGGTCTCAATCGAGCCCAGTCTGAAGCCGTCAATGCTGCGCTCGAGAACGAAGGCTTCTCACTCATTCAAGGTCCACCGGGTTCAGGTAAAACGAAGACGATCACAGCTATCGTGGGTGGTCTACTCTCTCAAACCTTGAGCAATGGCCCTACAGGAGCGACTCGTATCACAATGCCGAAAGGCAATACTGCAAACGGCGGCAGCGACGCACCAGTCAAGAAACTCCTGGTCTGTGCACCCAGCAATGCAGCCGTCGACGAACTGTGCGTGCGTCTCATGGCTGGTATCAAGACAAAGCAAGGTGTCAGCCACAAGATAAACGTCGTCCGCATCGGCAAAAGCGACAACATTAGCGCACAAGTGTCCGAGGTCGTCCTGGACAACCTGGTGGATAAGAAATTAGGAGGGCCTCAGCAGGACTCGAAACAGTTCGAAAAGGACAATCAAATTTTCGAAGAGCACAAGCAGGTGTCTGCCCAGCTGCGCGAATTCTATCAGCAGCGCGACGAAGATGAGAGTGGCACCCAGAAGCTAGAGCCCGGAGATCGCAAGAGGCTCGAGGACGATATCAACCGCATCAAGCGCCAGAAAGCAATGCTCGGCACTCGCATCGACAGTCTCAAGGACCAACAGCGCAATGCAGGCCGTGAAAAAGAGCTGAACAGGCGGCGTGTCCAGCAGACCGTCCTTGAAGAGGCACACGTTGTCTGCGCTACGCTAAGCGGAAGTGGTCATGACATGTTCCAAGCCCTCTCCGTGGAGTTTGAGAGTGTCATCATTGATGAAGCGGCGCAGTGTGTAGAGATGGAGTCGCTTATTCCGCTCAAGTACGGCTGCATCAAGTGCATCATGGTGGGTGATCCAAATCAGCTACCACCGACTGTATTCTCCAAGGAAGCGCAGAAGTTCCAGTACGAGCAGAGTCTCTTCGTGCGGATGCAGAACAACTTCCGGAACCAGGTCCATCTCTTGGACACGCAATATCGTATGCACCCAGACATCAGCTTCTTCCCAAGCGAAACCTTCTACGACGGCAAGCTCATGGATGGTCCGAACATGGCGGAATTGCGCAAGCAACCATGGCACTCCAGGGCTCTGTTGGCGCCGTATCGTTTCTTTGACGTTGCTGGCCAACAGCAAACCTCGGCGAAATCGTACATCAACCTGGCAGAGATCGATATTGCAATGCTGCTATACGACCGACTAAGGGCGGACTTCAGCAGTCTCGATTGGGGCAACAAGATCGGTATCATCACTCCGTATAGGTCGCAACTCAAGGAGATCAAGCGCCGCTTTGCCAACAAGTATGGAGAAGGCATCCAGGATTTTATCGAATTCAACACGACCGATGCTTTCCAAGGTCGTGAATGCGAGATCATCATCTTCTCTTGTGTGCGTGCTAGCTCAGCAGGTGGAATTGGTTTCTTGCAGGACATCAGGCGTATGAACGTCGGCCTCACCCGAGCAAAGTCAAGCTTATGGGTTCTTGGAAACTCCGAGAGTCTCTCCAGAGGTCGATACTGGAAGATGTTGATCGACAACGCAAAAGCTCGGGATCTCCACACAGCCGGCCAGGGCCTCAAAGACATGTTGAAGAGACCAAGCAGCGACTTCCCCGCGCAACAGTCGACGGTGCCTACCCATTCTATGCTGGATATTAACAATCATGTCAGTCAAATGGGCAATGACACTGAAGGCCGCCGCTCTGCGCCTGCTCCTGATAACGAGGCGACGCATGAGCGCAAGCGCAAGCATTCTACGGATCAAGGTGAAGCTAGCGCAGGCAAGTCATTCAAGCAGTCGCGAGACTCAAGGCCAGCCACAGGATCGCGCAATAGCACTGCACACGATGCGGACAGAATGGACGGCGTGTCTATTAAGGCCGAGGACAGGATCAGAGGCATGAAACAGGAGCGCGAACATCCAAAGCCGGTGTTCAAAGCCGAAGATGACATGGACATCGACATGCTCGATGCCGATGGACCAGAGGTAGTGCAATCGACAGACGAGATCAAGAAGGACACCCCAGACCCAGCCATTAAGGACGAGTGGCGTTCGGCGTCTCCAGCTAATAGCGTAGTCGACCATAAGGGCGTGAAGAGCGCTTCAGGGTCACGTGCTGGTACTCCCGCGGCAGCTGTTGAGGGCAGTAATAATGGTGCCGCAGGCCAGGGGAACACGAAGCCTGCAGGAGGAATCGCCCCGCCGAAGAAGGCTTTCAAGAGACCGCAACCGAATGTCTTCGCTCCTAAGCCGAAGAAGCGTTGAGGCAACACGCCGACCGCGCATGTGCGCCTCGATAATGGTTGAGACCGTTCAGGAAACCAGATCGCGACGCAACCCCGAAGAGACGACAGATTCGGGCATCAGGCGCATCCATGCACGACGCGCTCAATCGGTCACATTTCATGAGCAATGTTTGCAAGCACAACGAGGACAGCGGGATTCTTGGAATCCTGCATGAGAGCGTTGCACGATGCTCATGGGTATTTAGTCATTACTATAGCTGACAACCCATAGCTGCGTGTTGTGATGTTGCTGCCACCCTGCGAAGGGGAGCCATTCCGGCGCCTGCTGAAGCATTTCGTAGGATGGTGCCACGATATCAAATCATGAAGTAGGAGCCGATCACGACACCCGCGCAGTTGTCGCTGTATGCAAAGGCGTACGTTTGACAGTGCGCCAGGTCCCGATCCTGGGTCGCTGCACCAGACGTATGGTCCGTCTGGAAAGCGGCAGAGACCACGAAACGGCACTGCCATGCGCGCGGTTACATTTGTGCCTTGGGATACGGCAACATACAGAGTGGTAGTGACGCTGTTTCGAATCTTCTTGTGGTAGTCGTCGGCTTGCTTGCCCTGCGATTGTGCCTCCGACGCCGACTGAGATTGTGTGCATGAATTTGACAGACGCGCCTCGTCTGCAACATCAATTTTCGGAAACGTGAGGTTACAGCTACACAAGACGATTCCGCGATGCTGTGGACATGATGAGAAGCGCCGCGGTTTAGCCAACCTTGTTTCGTGCGCTTGGTTGTGCGACTTCATATGCAGCTTACTGCAAGACACGAATTCTCCCTTGCGCGGTTGTGCTTCCAGAACTGCACCCGGTCCCTGTTCCTCTTCCTTCAGGACTCCAGTCCAGAAGAGGGTCAGCTCCATCGTTGGCCTTGGATACAACGTCCTGCGTTGCCCATTTCGAAGGGAAACCTTAGAAGTACCGTCAAAGTCTCCCAGCATCCACGGACATCAGGTCGAAGGGACGGATGTACTGATGTGCACGTCTCGCGCAGCAAACCAGTCCTGGAGTACCACGACGGCCTACTAGCTTCTCACCGGCTCTCCGAGCTGGCAGACACACCGTCGAGGCGTGATGGCTGCGTGGGCCGGAGAAAATCTGACCATCCAAGCAGAATTGCCGCTGCCCGGCGGCACTAAATCTGCTGTGAGCTTCTTCTTCTGTGGTACAGTCGATGCTGGGGGCGTCGGTCCATGATTGTCTCTGCTGAGTACACCACCGTTCCCTTGCGCCTTTGTGAGCGCCGTGGGAGATTTGTTCAAGAAATGTTGTGATTTCCTCGCCAAAGTGCTTGGACCTCTCCTATCACACATACACGCGTGACCTTTCTGTTGTTTTTGCAAAGACTCTCCCTGCCCTGTTCTCGTTCTGCGCTCTTTTGCTTTCAGCTTTGCTCTACCTCCTACATGAGCGATGACAACATCTCATCACACCGACTCCAGTGATCGACGCATCGCATTCTCGTCCAGCGCCACACACACAGCTACCTAAGAAAGTGCTACCCGTGAGTTGGCATGGTTCCCCCAAATCAAGTGATTCTATCTGAAGCGTGCATCGATAGGCCTCGCACCCACCACGAGCCTCGTGTTCGATGCAGGCATCCGGACTGCAGCGCCCGCGCAGAGCGAACGTGCTGAGCTTCGCCAACCATACGCCGCGCTCTTGGGAGATATCTCCTATCGACCCCTCGCAATCTCCTGGCCCTTCCGAAATGTTAGATGGTGCCTCTACCGGCATGAACATTGGCGCCGACCTGCATTATTACCTCGACAATATGGGTCAGGCTCCTTCAGCTGCTGAGCGGGAGGAGGCCCGGCAAGCCAGCTCGACTATCTTTCGGCAGGACTCGATCGTTCGTCACGTTGAAATCAACCGCGAGTACGAGCTGCCGACTCTCTCTAGGGAAGACTCATGGTCTATGCATTGCGCGTACACGGATCAGGCACCTTACTCCCACGCTAAGAACTATCACGGTGATAGCAAGATGATGACCTCGACGAGTATGCTGCACTTACCCAAAGGCAATGCCTCGAAGGAGCTAGTCGACTTTCTTCGCCGGACTGGACCGCCGGAACCACATCGCCGACCTAGCAAGATTGAGCATCCTCGCAGGACCGTGAGCGCACCAAAGCATGCCTTGAAGAAGTTGAAGCTCGGCGGGAAACGGCAGGTCCAGACCGCCCACGACAGGTTCGTCATAATTCCAAGGGCGGTCAAGTCTATCACATTCGCTAAGGGTTTCAGGCTCAACAACGAAACTCTCCGAGATGAGGGCGGACTTCTTGCCGAAGCCGATGAACCGTCTAAACCAAAGCCCTTGCCACGCAACGTGGAGCAGAAAGTGTCATCGACCGGTATAGCTTGACTGTGAGAGTATGTTGTTATGGCGATGATGCTGATGGCTTGGCAGGAAAGAAGTACCTCGCAGTCGTCCCGAGGCCTGACCTTGGCGACGTTGAGATGACTGAGCCATCGATACTGGATCCGAATATCCTCGAGTCTCGCGTATCTGTTGTGTTTCATGAAGAGTGTGCTGACAGTGATGATCCTCTTCGCAACTGGCTCACGACTTTGACCAAGCAGCAGGCGCACAACCAAGCGTCTTCATCAGACCCTTGCAGACCAGCAGCTTCTTTTGACGACGTGGCTGCTCGACTTGCCAGACGTTGTCCAACTCCTATCAGGCCACCAGCATCACATCCACCAAGTCCGATACCAGAGTCGAGCAATTCGATAGCCGAGTCATACCGAACGGAGATCGTGGATCCACCGGCCGGAAAGCATTCTCTCGATACCACCCGAGCGTTGTCCAGTCATCCTCTGCACAGCAACGAGCCAGCCACTCCAAAGATCTCGCTACCGAATGAGGAGTTCCCCGTCAAACATCCAAGCCCAGAGAAGGAAGTTGAGATCAAGCATCCGGCACCCCGTCGATTTGGCAGCCATCCAGTTCTCATGCAGCGAGCTTCAAGTCTCGCGTCAACGTATCCGGCCAGAAGTCTGTCCGACAGCCCTGGACCTCCACCAGCTAAGAGTCCAATGCGGCTGAGGCATGAGCCGAGGAGGATAGAGACCGTCGTCTCCGACCACGATGGTCACGAGCGGAGGGTGACGCCAAGGATTGCACCCAGCATCAAGTCAATTAGTGACTTCGACTTCGATGTTAAGCCGACCCGCGCTACCATTACGACAGAATGCAGTGGACCCATCAAGCGACCGAAGTCCAGAGGTAAGAACGGTAGTCCACGCAGAAAGGAACGTGAAGAGCGAGTGCGTGCCCGCAAGCTACGCGACCGGCCGTCTGTCAACAGGGCCATTGATGCTGTTGTTAATGCACCTGCCCAAACGACCCGCCAGAAGCTCAAGAAGATGCGGCCGCAGATCCAGATCCCGAACTTCCACACACCTCCACTCCGAGCGCCATCTGCTGCAAGCCGGGCTAGCGAATCAAGCGCCTCAAGTTGGAGAAATATGACGCAGTCAACGCTCACGCCAGTCTCGCCAGTACCCTTGGAGGCCAGTGACGATGACAGGATGACTTATACGCCGATCTCGCCCACAGCTTCCAGCCCAGCAAAGGCACGAGATACACCCTCGGACATTGAGATGAGTCCCGTCATGCTCGTCGCGGAAGAGGTCCCTGTGCCCAAGACGAAGTCAACACCGAAGCCAGCGAAATTGGTCCTCAAGGAAGGAAAGCCATATGCTCCACGACCACGGTCAGCATCGTACTCCCGCACGACTGCGAAGCGGAGAAGTCGAACCGGCGCCAACAATAGTGCGGAGAACAGTAAGCATCCTTCGCCCAGATCGAATTCGCCGAGGCGCCACCAGATCGAAGATGCTACTCCGCCACTGCCATCGCCGCCGCCGAACAGGGCGCTGCCTCCAACCCCACCAGCTTCGGGATCAGAGCGGACAAGCAAGGCGAACAGCAAAGCCAAGGTGACTGATGGCAGGAAGGAGCTGTCGGTCGTGCCTTCTTACGACGTGTCGCCAGTCTCGTCCACCTTATCCAAGAAGGACAGATTTGCGTATGTGGCGACACAGAAGAAGCCTGTGGCCAGCTCGTCCACGGCCATGAGCCGGGCGCAGTCGAGAATGGATGCGCGACTTGAAGCACTTGAAAAGCAGAATGCTTTGCTTCAGGCGGCGCTCATGGCGGTATTGAAGACGAATGGGGAGTTGAATCGAGGGCATCATCATGCTCTGAATGTTGTCGAGCCGGAGGCGCCGAGTATGCCGATGGCTTGGGAGGCGAGGGTTGCGAGGAGGAGTGATGCTATCAGTCATGCGCCGAGTAGCAGTAATGGCAGTGCGCTGGATATGTATATGCGTGCGAGGGCATCCTAGTGGAAATGAGGGGTGCCATGAGGTGCTCATCGCTCGCGAAGATCTGGCTGATGTTGGTCCGGAGAGCTCTGCAAGTGATTACTTTGAACGGCTGTAATGATGTGTATACCTAGAAGAATGATCATAATACCCATGTAGACCTACATCACATTACGACTGGCTTGTCGTACGACTTCTTGATCTCGTCAGCTTTCTCCGGAGTGGTCATGCCCATACCCACGAAGCAATCTGTCCGGCCGAACTCTTTGATGAGCTCCTGCGTCAGAGCAAGGCGGCGATCGTACGGCTTGCGTTTGCCCTTGACTTTGATGCGCCTCCCATGCATAGTCAGAGTGTCGGTGAATTGGTTGGCAAGACCCAGAAGTGCGACGGAGCTGAACAATAGGACTAGCAGTACAAGCTTGCCCTCTTGACCTGCATTTCCGGCCAATGCAGCATCGAGATACCTACCAAGGTTTATCAGTCGTGAGGGCTATTTGTTGTGATCAGGAACAGCTCGCTTACACCAACAAAGTGGCCAACGCAACTAAAGAGCCCTCGATGAATGTCGGCTCGCCAAGCCATTGACCTGCAGTAATCGCCTTCACGTCGTCCGTAGCCCCTTGGATGCGCATCCATCGGTCCTGGCTCAGCAGCACAAGTAGATCACTTTTCACACCAGGCTCCGGTGCTCCAAACCATCCAGGTGCAGCTCTTCTACGGATCACAAACGTGTTGATGGCTCGAGCGGCGATCAGAATCACAATCACCACCACAGCCCACCAGTCCTGCACCACTATCTCTCGCACGAGTACAGCGAGAGTCAAAGCTACCGCGGACATGTAGGCCACACTGGTTGCTAACGAAGCGCCTCGGAAGTCGTAGAAGGAGGAGAGCAATCTCTGTGCAGCTGTCATGTTCTCCGTGACATTTTCAACAGATAGTGTTGTCACCTGGGCTGTACGTCCAACCTTCTGTAGGTATGCCACCGTAGCCTGGTTCTCTACACGGAAGATGTATCCAGTCGTCATGGCCGCGCAAGCTGGATACTCGCCGCCGTTGAGTTCGGGCGCATGCTGTTGTCTATGCAGTCCAGGGCTAAGGACTAGAGCGTCGAGCAGGCACGACGTGCCTGTCAAGGCTGTGCGTTGCTGGACAGTCGTCAGATCTGCCAGCGCGACCAGGCCGGCGCCATCGAGCGAGACCTTCCAGCCATGTAAGGCTGCGGGCAGCTTGATGACTCGCTGTTGGCAGGAGTAAGTAGCGGATGCAGACTCGGGGACTCTTGTGCTTACCCCAACTGGAACGTACCTCTCCGGCATGTCCCGCATGCGTGCGAGCAGACCCATTGTGACTGGGGTAAGGAGCCTCTTTCTGCCGTTGGAGGAGCTGCAGTCGTTAGTTCATACTGTAGCGTGCCAAGAAGAACTGTCTGCTGTGAAGACGTCGTCGACATCTGCTTGGTGGAGGAGGCGCTGTGTTGTGCGGCTGAAGCACTTCGAGACCATGGCCAGCCCTGTCCGATACCTCACCCTTCGCGAGGCAATGATCGAGATGACGCAGTCACCTGTCAATTCACTGCTTAATTCTTGGCGCAGAGAAACCGACATACCATCTTGAAGATGTTGTGACTACGATCGTTCCTGCCATGGCTGTGAATCAATCTCGGCTCTCGGCTGCAGGGATTCGCGACGCGCTCTGGCATCTCACATCGACATGAAGAACCTCACCCACGCCCAACTGCTCGTCTCTTTTTGTCGTCTGAAGAATCAATCGTACACTGCGTTGTCAGGGTGGCCGGATCCCGCCCGCTCCCAAGCACAGCAGATGGCTGCAGGACTCTTCCCTTGACTGCACGACAGAGTCCGATTATAACACTCTGCCAATCCATTCGCCTCTCCATCTGTCTGCTTGCGAAGCAGAATGCTGACCGAGGATCGCACGCCGCTCAAAGACCATGTCTGACTGTTCAAGATGACTACGACTCGGCTGAGAGGCGATAGCATTACTCAAGGCTATTATCATGGTCACACTTGTCTACGGGTCGTCTACAGGCCTCAGCGCCGCTCCCTAACACCACCGCCCAGTGCATCTTCACAAGAAGAAAGTCCAAGCATATTAGTGCCCAGTGCTCGCATTGCGGTACCGACGAAATACGAAGAACAGGACCTCACTGACTCGACGGCCACCTTCTCCAGATTTCAGCAGGGTTCTTCCCAGGCTGTCATCGTCGAGCTTGCCACTCCTATGGCGTATGTCGCGCAATTAAAGAACATCTTAAATTGGCTATTGCCAGTGGCAAGGCTGCTGTAACTGCTAATTAATCCCCCTTTCTCCATACTCACCAACGAATGCAGCCGCTCTCCACCGTGTTGCGTCAATTGCAACCTCCACAGCACAGGGTACATGCTGTTGCCCACGGCACCGATCGCCGACAACCGATCGCGCTTAGACCATCAACCATTAGTTCTACGTCCTTGCTCGTCCTCAAGCAATTCCCAGGCAGGCTGGATATTGAAGGAGCCTCGATGTTACCAAACGAGGCTCTCGCAGAGGACTCGATCCGGAGGAAAAACGTTCACCGCAACGTCTATCGCAGAAATCTCCTCGTAAATCGCGAGCTCAGCGCCTTATGAGTCGTCCACCGCTCTCAGCGCTACTTGACACGGTCAATTCGCACGCCTATAGTTCTGAAATAACAGGATCCATCAGGTAGGTTCAAGATTGCACCAGGGAGGTCCGTGAAGCACAAGCAGCGACCAAGTCGTCGGAACAATGATATATCAACCGGGAAGGCGAAGATGGTAGAAAGAGTCACCAGAGTCTCCGACGGTTGTCTCCTTCGCCTCCCTATCACGTCCCACACTAATCGTTCTTCACAACCATGGGTCGAGGCAACGGAAGCTTCTGCAAGACAATCTTTGCTGTTGTCTTCGCCGCTGCCATCGTCGCTGTCATCGTTGCGGTTTGCGCCGTCTACATACCCAGAGGCCACGATAATGCACACGAGCTGAAAGTAAAGGTCAACAACACAGCAGCATTCGACAACGGAGGAGGAAGCCACAAACCCACCAAGGACGCGTACGGTGGCGTCGACGGCAAGGACGAGTACAAGCTGTACACTGGACAAGCGAGCACATTTCCCAAGAAGGAGGATTGGGTAGGCTTCGATGACATGTGGGAAAGCAACCTCCAGCTCCTCGAAACAGCCTGCACTGATCATGGCTGGGGTGATGACAACTCGTGAGCAATCTCTGAATTTCATACCTAAACCGGCGACACTGACCCACGCATCAGCGACGACGAGAACAAACGCATCAAGAAAGAAATCCAATCCGTCGCCAAAGCATCACTGGTAGACCACCGCCTAATCCTAGCAATCATAATCCAAGAAGTAAGTCAGTCCATTCCCAACATTCCGCAACCTCTTACTAACGAATCCTTCGCGCGCATCAGTCCAAGGGCTGCCTCCGCGTCAAATCCACCACCTCAGCCAGATACTCCATCCATAACCCCGGCTTAATGCAGTCCCACAACGGCTCATCCTACGACCCAAAACACAGCAAGTCCTCGATCCGAAAAATGATTCAAGACGGCACACAAGGAACACCTCATGGAGACGGATTGGTCCAAACGTTGAACCGGTACGGGAACGCATACGCCGCGGTCAGAGGGTACAACAGTGGCGCGGTCGCGAAGAGTGGAAATCTTAGCGATGCGTTGGGTGCTACGACGTGCTATGCATCGGACGTTGCGAATCGACTTACTGGGTGGGTCAAGGCGCAGACGAAGTGTAGTGAGGATGGCGCTGCGCCTGTCGAGGGCGGTAGTGAAGAAGCTAGCACTGCGCCGGCTGCGACGACTGAGCAGAGTGCGACTGGCCAGCAAGGTACCACGGCTCAGCAGGACACTACGACTCAGCAGGACACCACAGCCCAGCAGGATACCACCGTACAGCAACCGGAGAGCGGTACTCAGACTACTGGTGATGGATCATATCAGCCAGACAGTAATGGGTGGAGGCGACGCCGCAGCAGACGAACGAGCCGTCAGCCTTGATCCTTGCAATCGGATGACTTTTACTTGGCCAAAGGTTTGCGTTGGCCGCATTTCGTATGGTGTTTAGCGTATGGCGTTTAGAGGCAGGCGATAAGGCTCACGACAGAGCTAGAGTATAATGCGCAACAGACCGCACAATATCCAGATCGTTAGCGATGTCTCCATTAGATTGTCACTGTATGAGCCGCCAAGTAGGCTCTTGGTTGTAGATATGATGATACCGTCATCGAATAATTGATAGACACCTCAACGCTGCAAGCACTTAGCACGCGAACAATAGTCAGAGTCCTGGAGTCACGAGCGTTGTCGTGCTGACGATATTGAGCCTTGAGCTCCGTTCTTCTGCGAACTATAGATTATCTTAGCCAGTAAGTCTTTCGTTGTGGACGTGGGATACTTCTCCGAAAGTGCCTCTCTCGATTCGACACTTTCCCCAGCTCGCCTTGTTGTTCATCGTCATCCATAGGGAACCCTGCGAACCGCCCGCTCGCCTTCAACGCCACGCGGGAATGTCCAGTGATGCCCAGCCTGTATGCTCTGCTCGCTTGCCTGCTTCTGACCGCTTGTTGGTATCTGTACAGCAAGCGACAGGACTTACCGTGGAGTTTGTCGTCAGTGAGCGACGGATAGCTCGCTCAATCTTCCGCTTCGTCACCAGCAGCGTAGTTCCACTTTTTGCGGACCTGGTCTTTCGACATTGGTTTACCCGAACCTGTGAAGCCAACTACATAACATTATCAGCAAGTATCCCGTCCCCATAGCATAGCGCATCTTACCTTTAGCATTAGGCAGATCTGGTGTCCGGAACTGGCTCTCCTTGCCCAGCTTTCCTGCAGCACCCAACGCGGGTTTCTTCGGCCCTGACTTCTGCCAATCGTTCCAGCTGCTCTTGGCCTTCTCTAACGTCTTGTTACCCTTCAGCTTTTTCGGTGCTGGCGCCATTCGCGTTGGACCATCGCTAACTTTGCTCGGCTCGCGCTTCTGCACTAAAGATGGGTCGACTGAGGGCGCAGCAGAAATGACTGCCCCGTTCTGTACGGCCTTGGGCGAGACTGGCGTCGGCGGAGGAGCAGCAGCAGCTGGAGGCGCCTCGGCCTTTCGTTTCCTGTTCTCTACCGGGCGAACCTCGTGCTTGCGCTTCGTCTCGGTCTCTGCGTATCCGGTGAATTTGACAGTGTACACAGGGTCAGCGCTGCTTCCAGTCTTGCCAAGAATAGTCGCTGCATACCACTGCTTGTCTGCAGAGTACTTGGCCATGACGGAGTCACCTGCGTTGAACATGACAGCCTTGTGCTCCTCTGGCGGCGGAGGAGGTGCGTCGGAGTCTACTTTGCGGAACTTTGGGTGCTTGCTCATATCGTACTTTGGCGCATCATCGATCGGTGGAGGTGGTGGTGCATTTTGTTCGGCGTTTTTCGCTGCTGCCAAGCGTCGCTTCACATCTGCAAGCTGCTCCTCCAATACTGGCTTCATTTCCAAGGCATCCGTGTCCGATGGATCCAGGTCCAACGCGCCTTTGATGACATCGAGATCATCTTGCGTAGTAGCAAGCTCTTGCTGGAGGGCTGAGACGCTCATGCTGATTTAGTAGATGTCTTGCTTCCACTTGGTTGTGGCGGTACTTTACTCGAACAAGAGCCGTTCGTTGTGGACCTGGCCAATAAATGAGGTGGACCGTGGTGCCGCGACTGCTATGAAGACGTCCAGTGGGCGTGAGATGGTCGATGTGGTTGCAGATCCAGTGTGTTGTCTCGCTGCAAAGTGCTGGCGAAGAGAAATCATTCGGCAGTGCGGGCTATCACGTGCATGCCGTTTTATCTTCGGCGGCGGCATCTCCGAGCATCGCTTCGAGACTGGCCGAAAGCAGTTTACTGGAGACGGTGACGTAGGAACCAGGTAAGGTATATTCAATACTGCATTCATTCACCTACAGATGTGTTTGTCCGCACGCCAGTGGCAATCTTATCTACTCTAGACAGCTCGCGATGCTCGACAACAAGGAGGCCCACAGGCGTGTCAAGCCGCATTGCGAGTTGCGTGCAGAGATTCCACACGCACGAGTCTTTCCTCTGCAGGGCGGAGGCCCGGCGTTACAGTAGCGTCTGTTCTGCTGATAAATCACTGACTGCACGTTTCTACCACTCTCTACGGCACGCAGAATCGGTAATAGTCACATCGCCATCCTGGTTCTTTCTTGCTGCCTGTCCAATTGCTCCGCGCCGCCCTCCGCCTTGCGCCATAGTCTGCCGCTGTCTGCTGCTCACGCTGCGCCAGTGCTGCGAACAACCTGGGAAGCTTATTCTGCTGCCCGGCCTTCGCCGATCCCAATCGCAACACCGTCATACGCGACCACTCGCTGCCTGTCGCACTTCTTGCTCTGCACCGCGGCAACGACTCTTCGCCACCACAGCCTTGCCCCAGTCATCGCAGCGTCTGGACAAACACAGCCAGAGGTGAGCTCCCGACGACGAACATGTCCCACTTCCAGCATACATACCATATCACCCACTATCTGCTGCCCGGCCCTGCAGGCATGGATCTGACTCTGACCACGCTATCTATTTGACCTTCGCTCCGTAGCGTAGCGTGGTCAGACCATCACTTCCTGAGAACGCCATCACACTACCGTCCTTTTGGCGCTGCATTTCGCATAGAACTACCCGCATTGCTCGGCCATGCTGAAAGCTGATTCTTAGTGCACGCGCTGACCACCCGCCAGACAAGTTCAGCATACCTGGTCCCCCGATCGATGGCCGCGCAGTCACAGCAACCTCCCCAGCGTGCCAATCCCTACCTCTCGCCAAACCAGCGAGATCTGTTGTTAGCGGCCTTGAATTCGCAGGCGCAGGCGCAGACAAAGCAGCCGACCACGTCCCGTGTCAAGCGCGCCGACAGCGACCCCGCAATCATGAACACAGCCAATGGCAACAAGCTCTTCATGAGCCCAAACAACGCTGACCTCGACAATTTCGAGTACACTCCCGACCTCGACTACGTAGACAACGGTGACAACTTCGACTTCGAAAATGCCGACCTCGGTGGTGACATGATCGGTGCTCTGCCTGGTAGTGGAGCAAGCAATGAAGCCGACAACGGCGAAGCACACGAGAAGCGAAAAAGTCCCGGCGACAATAACGACGAAGGAGGTGGTGATGCGAAGCGACAGGAGACCAAGGAGGGTGAGAAGGGCGCCAAGAAACCGGGCAGAAAGCCGTTGACCAACGAGCCCACAACTGTAAGCCTGTCTTGCAGCAGCTTGTGTATAATGTACGGTGTCGGTGCTAAACATCCACCTAGAAGCGCAAAGCTCAAAATCGTGCTGCCCAGCGCGCCTTCCGCGAGCGCAAAGAGGCGCATCTCAAAGACCTCGAAACCAAAGTCTCCGAGCTTACCAAAGCACAAGAAGCTGACAAGCACGAGAATGGCATGCTCAAAGCCCAGGTCGACCGGCTGCAGACCGAGCTGAAGGAGTATCGCAAGCGTCTGTCCTTGAACTCTGGCGTGAGCCGCTCGCCGACACTCCTTGCACAGCACAGCCAACATCGCAGCAACAGCAATCCATCCTCGTACGGCGGCAACTTTCAGTTTGACTTCCCCAAGTTTGGAGCACTTCCAGGAAGCCAGATCTTCGGAACCAAGGATGGCAATGCCTCGAACTCCGGCATCCTCAAGCGCGACAGCTTGACGCCTCCCCACGTCACCCATTCTCCCACCACAATCAATGGCTATGGCCAGCAGTCGCAGACACAAAGCCAATCTCAATCGCAGACGTCTCGCCACAACAGCATGGGTCGCAGTCTGAGTCCGCAGACTAACGGGCCCAGCCTCGGTAGTCCTTCGCAGTTCACCAACCTCAACCCATCGTTCGCATCATACAGCACCAATAACAACATGCACGGCTTTGCGAGCACTTTAGCTCAGATGAACGGCGGCAACGACGGCTTGGCCGATCTCTTCAGCCCAAGTCTGCTCAAGAGTGCCAGCGCTGACGGCTACTTCGACGAGTCGCAGAACAGCAATGGCAACTCGAACAACTCCCAGCCACTGAATGCCAACGGCGGGAACGATAGCACATCTGGTCTGAATCGTGTCTTCCAATTCAACAGTAGTAGCAGTACGAGCGATGGCACATCTCCGAGTGCAAGTTCGCAGAGTCAATGGAACGGTCATGGCGCGAACAGCTCATGTGGCACGTCACCTGAGCCATCACATGGCAGTCCTGCGAACAATGACAAGGCACAAATGCCTTCTCAGAAGCAGCAGTCGCCCTTGTCGCAATTCACGGACATCAATGGCCAAGCCAACACTGCCATAAACGCTACTTTCGGACTGCCAAACACAGACTACAACGTACCGTCGCTTGGCAGCTTCGATCCAGTATTGTTTGGTGATTATAGGGATAGTAACGATGCCATCGTTGGCGGCGGTGACTTTACAGGCGGATTCTTCGACGATGCTTTGAACTCAGCACCCTTCGATTACGGTTCACCAAGCAATCTGTTCGGCATCCTCCAGTCGCCACAACAGACTTACAACTCGCTTCCCGCACAACATAGCGTCATCTCAGCAAGTCAGCCGGCACCTAGCCAAGCGCTCATGGCCGAGATTGAGAACGCGCGCGATGGTGTTGACGACGAGTATGGTCTTCCCGACAACAACAACAACAACAACAAGCAGCAATCGCAACCACAAAAGAAGACTGACAGCACCGGCAAGCTCATCAGCTGCAATAACATCTGGAACCAGCTGCAATCGAATCCTGACTTCCAGGAGGGCAAGTTCGACCTCGATGGTTTGTGCTCAGAGCTCCGCGCCAAGGCGAGGTGTTCTGAGAGTGGTGTGATGGTTGAACAGGATTATGTCGATGCAGCGTTGAAGAAACTTGGAAAGAAGGACGAAAAGGGCAAGGATTTAAATGTTCCATCATTGATGTTCGAGCAGGAAAGCTGGTAAGTGAGCCGATCACGCGGCCAGAGGTGAAACAGACTCCGGTGGCTAATAGACGGAAACGAGTGCTAACACACGGCAGGGACAACGTATTGAAGAAATTGCGTGAGGGTCGTGCGTGACGAACGAGCTGATATCAAAGCCCCAGCATGGGCGCAAAGCCATCGCATGCCGGGGTAGGAGCAATGTGGACTGTGTCTGGGCTTACTTCTGCTATGATACCGAAATGAAAAGTGGCTGAATGGGGACGGTCATGGATGGCGTTACGGGTTGCTCGAAGAGGGAAGCAAGGGACTAGATGATGCTCGAAGGCGGCTTGTACATGTAAACTACAAGAACGAGAAATGACCACCCACTCTCTATGCGTGTTTGAACACTTCCTGCCGGCGTCCGCCGTCCGCCGCCTTGGAGCAATCTGATCTCGTAGTCTCGCTCCCCAGACTCACGGAGGGTACCTTCTTCGATCGCCACGAGGCTGATTTTTACCTTCCAAGATTTCTCCGTATTCGTCGCGGAAGGATCTTGCATGTCTGCGTGATGGCGGGAGAAGCTGTTTTCATAGAGTAGAGGCGCAGGCAGTCGAAGCCATCGTCCGAAACGGAGCCAGGGATTCAATCTCCCGTCGGTACGCGATGTGGTCGTCGACTGCTAATTTGCCGATTCCGATCCAGAGCTCAGGTGGGAGGATGACGAGGCGGGAGGGCTGCAGGGTGTCTTGGTGATGCAGGTAGTGATGGGGTGGATGTTACGTACTTTGCGGTTAAGGTTGAGCTTGTTCTTGACCTTGGTCATGTGTTGAGCTCAGGATACTATTATAGAGACCATTGATTGAGGCCATTGGGGATTGCGGTAGTGGTCAAGACTGGAGAGTGATATTGTTGGGTGAACGAACAAAGTTCACGGCCATGCTGAGGCAAGCGCGAGGCTCCATCAAATAAACTTCGTTTTCTCGTGCTCTTCGAGCAGTGACCGGGCGCCGCACCCTACTACCGCATTTCGACAGAAGCATGAAGACTGCACGTGAATGTCCGCTTCTGTCTCCAGGATCTGGAGCTGCTTCTTGACATCCGCGGCATCATCCTTCCCTCCTTTCCTGACAAGACACTCATGATACCCATGCAAGGCCCACACATTGTTCGGATGCCTCAATGCTCGCGGTAGCGTTTCATCAAGTCCCAAGTCAGCTTTGTACACCGCGGCAGCTTCATCGGTCTTCCCTTGCTCCAGCAGAAGTGCTCCTAGCGCGTGTCGCGGCGGCTGCATCCATCCCCAGGGTTCATCGTATGGAAGATTATCACTGAGCTCGACTGCTTTCCGCAGGGACTGAAACCCGCGGTCGGTCTCACCTTGGCGATAGCTGAGCTCACCATCCAGCATTGCTGCTGCGACTGCCAGGATGTCGTTTGCTGTATTGTTGAATAGTGTTCGGCTTGCTGGCACAGCGTCTTTCGCGTGTGCAAAGTTCCTCGCTTCTGCCTTCGCCTTGTCCACATTCCCAGTAGCAGCATGTGCAACCCCTTTTCCATAGCATATCATGGCTGTCGTGACGGTGTAAAGCTTCTGGTCCTCTGGTACTTTCAAGGCAAGCAGATCGTCCCATCGGCCGAACCGAATCAAGACATGCACTCTCATGGACAGAAAGCTCTCGAGCCAGTCAGCCATGGGTGGCGACTCAATCCGGAGAAGCTCGTCTGGTAACGATGCCTCCAGCATCTTTACCGTCTCAAGCGCGATTCTACTCTGCCCTGCAAACATAGCCGCATAGATCTTGAAGTGGTAGTTATGCGATCGATACAGGGAGTAGAAGTTCAGCGCACCTGCTTTCGCGACCCATCGCTCGTCGGCCTCAATCGCCTCCGTGTTCGATACGATCGCCCGCCTCCAGTCACCACACAGCACATCCAAATGCGTCGGCATATGATGCAGATGTCCAGCATCAGGCACCAACCCCCTCAATCGATCCGCCACAGGCAACGCATCTTCAGGCCGTGGACTCATCTCCATAAGATGCGTATACAAATGCAACAACCCCGGATGCTCACACCCACCCGGCATAGCAATCGCGTCATCTAATACCTTCATCGCCTCCAGCGTCCTCGCTCCTTCCGCTGGCTCACCACTCCGAAGATCCCACAACGCCCACGGCGTCAAGTTCATGAGAGAATCCGCATACAACGCCGCCACATCCAAATCATACCCAAACTCTCCATAAACCAACTCCATAGCACCCGCATAATCCTCATTCCACCTCCCAACCTCCTCTCCCTCCTGATACCGCATCCTCACAGCACGGATCAACGCCCTCTCCACAGGCGTCGCATCTTGCTCCCCCTCCCCTCCATTGCCACTCAATTTCGCCGCATCCAGACTCGCCCGTGCCCACTCCAAATTCCCTTTCTCCTCATCCTCATCGAAGGCTTCCCAGGGTTTGTTGTAGTTGGGCCCCAGGGCGTAGGCGATTCCCCAGAGCGCCATGACGCATTCCGGGTCGTCGGAGAGGGCGCGCTGGAAACATTTTATGGCTTCTTCGTGGTTGAAGGCGTAGGACCAGACTAGACCGCGATTGAACCAGAGTTGGGAGGACGAGTTTTTGGTGGTGATACGGCGGGTGTAGGGGCCTAGGTTGAAGTAGGGGGTGGTTTCTATGGTGGTGTTGTCGTAGTGGAGTTTGAAGCCGGTTGAGGTTTTTTGGCCTGTGGTCGCCATTGTGGGTGCGACTTTTGCTCGGGAGGGTGTGACTTTGGCGTATGTTAAAGGATAATCGGATTCCTTTGAAAAGGTCTTGCGCTGAAGTGTACCAGAAGGGTTGGATAGTGCTCATCCAAGGGGGAAGCAGGTAGTCTACGTTCGACTAGTGCTGTGAGTGGCGAAGCTGTGACAGAAAGGACGCAGCTCTGCCTAGCAGTGGAAAGTCAAATAGTAGAGGAATGCGTTTCCAGTTCAATTTGGTTGAAAGGCTGTGGCATGTGATCGTGGTAAGAAGTGTTCGAGACGATGGCGTGCTGCTGGAGGTCGGAAATCTGGATGAAAGTTCACGCGGCCAAAACGACGTTGGACGCCCGTTGACAAACAAACGTCCGCCGCGAAGCAGACAACAATAGCAATTTTGATCTTTGTAAAGTAGCCCTAGCACCTACGGTCTCTTCGTCGTCATCGAAGGCAACGGGCGCTACAGACAATTCACGCTTCGACTTCGCAATCAATAGCTGCGCTGCAAAGTTGCCACCGTAGCGATCGATACATGGTCAAGTTTTTGTACAGGCGACCACCGTTCTCGTCAATAATCTTCAGTGCAAAGAACACTTTCATTGAAAAGAGGCACACGGCCCGTATCGTATTCACAGCTGTACAAGATTCGTTCAAATCAGTATATACTCCCCATCGACCCGGTCCATAGCTTTCCGCCACCTAAAAGCCTGTCCGTACCGTCCAGTTCTTCCGGCCTCAAAGTCTCGCCTGCGAGCCTTGATTTCAGCGGCTTCCATGCCTTGGACGTTATTTCCTACCTCGCGCCAGACCTTTTCGAGGACCTCCAGACCTGATAGATTATTGTAAAAGCCACTTTCTTGCTGCAATTCGATACAGCGAGCTCTGATGATGTCGCGGTGCGCTTCGTTGACACACTCGTTTCCGGTTATAAAGAGAGGCCATAAAAGGAACTTGTTGACGCAGCTGGTGATCTCGAGGGATGTAATGTGGTATAGGGCTTTGGAGACGTATTTCTGGAAGTTGGGGTGGGAGCTGGGCAGGACTGGATGCCCGAGGCGCTCTGTGTACAGGAGTGCTGAGTAGCGGAAGCTTTCGTTGATATGAAGCATGTCTCTTTGGCCTAGATCGAGTTCCGGACCTGGGGCGGAGGTGGGAGGGGGTGTGGGGTCGGAAGCTGTGTCCATCTGCCACATTTGAAGTCTGGAGCGGATATCGCTCCACTCGCTCCAGAATTCGTGTCTGTCGTCGGTTTATGTTGTTCTGTTCGTGTCGTCGTCAGGCGTGCTCTCGTTATCGTCGTCAGAGGAGAGTATCGGCGTGCCCCAACCATTACCATCGACAAGCTCGTAGTCAGCTGGGCATAGGGATCGAGGAGCCTGCCTCTTCCTTTTCAGCGATACTGGCGGTCGTGGCATGCGGTCCACGCCTCTCTCTTGCATTTTGACAGGTCGACCTTGAGCAAGCAGGTTGAGTCGGCCCAGCCGCGCAATCAGCTTGAAGAGTCTACCATCGCAGCCTGAGAACTGCTCCAACGCGCCAAGACCAGCAGAGTAGTCCAGCATATCCAGCGACTCGCCCGTAACCTGCATCTCTCGATCGTTGACGGCACTTGTCGTGACATCGAACCAGATGAAGAACATCTGGACACAACGAATGAAGTCCGACTGACCACTTGGTCGGCGGAGAGATAGTAGCTTCTGCACACCAGCGAGTTGTGTCTTGAACTTGCTGAAGCCAGAGTCGCACACGTGAAAGAGGCAAAGAATGAGGAGAGTCGCCAGTACAGAGTCATCCTGAGCAGCTCGGCTGTCAGTCAGCTGCATGTTGAGCTGGTCGATTGACATTTGCTTGTAGCAAGTTTCCTCCGCAGTAGGCTCGTTTGTGGCAGTCGGTTTCGAGGACCCATCGAGAACATCAGAGATCTCCTCTACAAAGCCAATTCGTCGGGGTGGCGGTTGCTTCCGCATGCGCAAATTGTTGGTCGCAAGAGCAGCGACCGCGTTCTGCAACCCTTCATTGTGCATCGCAAGCTGGAGAACATGTTTTCTGTAAGGGTTCTCCGAGTCGTCAAAAGCTACGAGGAAAGGACAGACATGGCGATCATAGTACTCCATGAGCGATTGCATCCTTGACGTAAAGCTGTAGAACGGGCTGTGGAACCGCGGATCCAACAGGGATATACTCTTCTGATCATGTTCGGGATCGTCCTCTGCAATGCCCTCGAGGTGATGGAAGGGATTGTAGTTCAGGTTCATGTCATAACCTGGACTGAACAAGATCTCATCATGCGTGAGTAGGCCTGAGCCAAATTGCACGATATCGCTCCCGACTGTCTGTAGAATGATGCTGTTCCCATACGAGCGTCGACTTTGCAACGAGTCGATCCTGGAGCTCAACCCATCTACATATGAATCGATCGAGCTGCCGAAAGGCTGGCTTGTGCAAGATATTGGCGCCGATTGCGAATGTGGTTCTGAATAGGTGATCGACCCTGGGGTCTGTGGACATTCCAAAGGAGATGGAAAGTCTGCATCTGCGAAAGAGCCTGTTGGACTTCCGGAACTAGGAGCGCCTCGAGCATCGTACTGTGGCCCAAACGCTGTATGTATGTGTTGCAGAGAGTGATGCCTCAGGAACGAAGGCCGATTGTCGCGGCCTGGGCGAGGAGGGGAGTGGCCATCATGCCATCCATGCGGTGCAGGAGGAAGATCGGGCACATCCTGCTGCCGGCAGAGTGCTACGGGTGCTGATGTCGGCGCCGAAAAGTGTTGTTGCTCTTGCGGTCGAAGCGCTTTCGACGCCTCTCGCACTGGAGGATCGATGGCAGCTTCCGCCTTGACCTTGACACTAGGTGGACTCTTCCTACGACGTGGTTCTTCTGGGACCACATTGTCTTGCCCGTTTGCGACAGGACATGACAGTCCACGGAATTTGCCCCGACTTGCGACACCCACATTCCACGTCAACTGCGTCGGATAGCCCGAGCATATCTGTCCCTCCTCAATGCAAGGCCTACAGTAAGGTCGCGTGCGATCACATCGGATCCCTCGCCTGGAGCAACTGAAGCAGTCGTCCGCAGCTCCTGCTGCAGTCTTGCGTCTTCTCTTTCTAGCCGGCTGCTGGTTGCGACTGGCGGTCACGGATGCCATGACGGGCGGGTATGCAGGGCGGCTGGCTGAGAAAGATGTACCAGAGCGATGCTCTGCTCTCGAGGAGGAAGTAGCTCTGGTGACTGCGCGGCGTCTGGACTGCTTGATGATCTTACGGGCATCGGGATACGAGACAGCCCATACGTAGATACACCTCTAAGTAATATTGGAGAAGGAGAGGCGAACTGCGATCTCAACTCATCCTCCCGCCGAAACCATAGCCATAGCCATAGCCATAGCACCTAGTACCCACCCCACGGCTGCTCCAGCACTTACTTGTTGGTTCCTGATGGAGGTCATGCCCGGTACTATTCACGCCTACGAAGGCCACCAATGAACGACATGCTGTTGACAGTGTTATCAGCCTCGGCATTCGAGAAGACGCTAGGATGGCTGCAAATTGGCGCTACTGTGCTGTCTAACCAGAGATTATCGGACGTCAATCACGCAAACGCACGCGATCGTCTGAGATACTGTGGCTCGACCCACCGCACGAGACGCTTCATCAACGTGCCAGCAGAACGTTGTCTTGGGGGAACGAATCCAGATCCCCAGCACAGTATCACAAGCAATGCTCATAATCGAGCATCGTCAATATCATTAGTTCTAACGCCACTCGAAAGGCGACCCCCGCCTTTGGCATAAATTAAGGTTGATGCGCACTGTTGTCGCCACTTCTGAGAGCCGGACGCCACACAGCTCCGAGTCGACCGCTCGCTGTTGCATTTCCGGGCAGTGCGCCGTGCCTGCAGACAACCACTCCAGCTGCTCGACGCGGCCTGAATATTGAAAGACAAGGGTGGTGGTACTCGATCATTAGCCACTGAGATTCAGCCTTCTTCTTCACACGAATCACAGCAGCAGCATGCTTTCCTACGTACCCCGTACCATTGGGGCCACGTTGGTGCGAAGTCTAGAGGCACCTATCAAGGGTGACTCTGGGTTGAGCGTGCGAGCTTGTGTCAAGGTTCGCCCTGTGTTAGACCAGTTGGCCGAAGGTCCCCCCAGCAGATCCCGATGGATTAACTTGATGCTGACCAAA
The DNA here is from genome assembly GCA_033816765.1 of Nothopassalora personata. Lineage (NCBI taxonomy): Eukaryota > Fungi > Ascomycota > Dothideomycetes > Mycosphaerellales > Mycosphaerellaceae > Nothopassalora > Nothopassalora personata. Next base: position 2,049,963 of record CM066287.1, on the reverse strand, counting down.
GACTAGTTGAGGATAGTGACTTTGTGATCGACGACTGCCATGGTGACTCTAGCATGCATCCCGGGATAGGATGCGGTCAAAGGGCGTGGCACATTCATCGGTAGGAGCACGATGATTGAAGACTTTGCGGATTCTGTCCGCGGATAAGCATGACAGGGCCAAGTTGCCAACTTCACTCACATTCTTTGCCTTTTCTATCTCAAACCCTTGTCATGCGGCGCTGAATTGACGTTGCGATGGCACATCTACCGCTTGAGGTATAGTGTACTTACTGTGCTCTGAGGTAGTACACCTATGCTACCCGCTGGGGAGCAGACAATAGTTCACATGAAGTACTTGGAAGTGACGATGGTTTGGCTCCACTCGCTTCTCCTCTTCAGTCCTTTCATTACCGACTCGCGGCGTCACAAGCAACAGTGCGTGACGCTCGATCACAGAGAACTTGGTGCGAGGCAGTCGTGCCATTTGCATAGAGGAGGTAAGTTGCTCTTGTCATGATCATGTGTCTTCAGCCAATAGCCAAACCATCATTCGAGTTGGACTGTAGCATATCTGCTTTCTGGACTTGACGAGAAGAAATGTCGAACGGTCTTTCCATATTGGGCAACCGCAGGGAAGCTGCCAAAGTTGCAATACTGGTGACAAAATGTCTCGGTGCAGCTGCGGAACGGTTGCTCTCGGCTCGAAGAATATGCTGACAGCATACTAGAACTTCTCTTGTGCTGGTCGGAGATCAAGCTCATGAGTCCAGATCGTTGGCTCCTGTTGGGATAGCCACAAGTAAGTCTTGCCTACAGCTTCAGCCGACATGTGCTTGCCGCTCTTCGTGTCCTCATTGTCTGCATCTGTGATACGTCCATTGGCGATAGTGTGCTATGCAGATCAGCCATTCAAAAGCTCACCGAAGCATTGGATGAACTCACCGCAACGTGAACGCCTTTGGCACTCATCTCTCTGGCCAATGCTTGTGCTAGCTGCCTTACACTTCCTCGAGAAGCTCCATAGCTCGCAAACTCTGCGTTACAACGCAAAGCACCCTAAGCTGAGGGGTCAGCAAGAACGAGCTTACCAGGGTCCCAGTGAATATCAAGGTGCCTTTCTTCTCCGATCCCTCCGCCAAGGTCTTCTCACCATGATCTTCGAAGAACCGCTTGAGGGACTCCTGCGCAAACACCATCGCTCCATCAACATAAGACTCAAGAGGTGCCATGAATTCGTCGAAAGTCTCGTTCATAAAGGGCTTCTTGGAACTGTTCTTGATCGAGAAGATCGCGACCTAAACCGACCTTAGCAAACATTCACCAAACAACTCCCACTCGACGCACCTTCAGCTTGAGCCCTTGGAAAGCATTAGCGGCCTTGATGTCGGCAAACGCCTTCCGCAAGTTGTCCGGGCTGGTATCCGTAGGAAAGGCTTCCAAGACAGCATCAGGGCTCTGTGATCGGAGTGACTTGACCAGATCATTCAATGGCCCAGGTCTTCTGGCCAATAATGCCACCGCCATATTGCCATGGCTTGGGTGGGATAGGATACGAGCGATACCTACATGGTGATCAGCAGCTGCTTGTATTGCTGGGCTTGCCCATTCTGACCTGCTCCAGTGGCTGGACCGGCTCCGATGAGGATTGCTAGACCTGCAGGTGCCATGCTGGATAGAGAGAAAAAGATGAATATGGCTTCAATTAGAACGAGTTCGCAGTCTCAAAGAACAGCCAGTGTGTCGAATGCAATCCCATATAGCGACAAGAGAGGAACACCATTCCAATTACGTCAGGCCTGCAGGACCGCCTCGAAAGCCAGATCTACCGCTTTGCCGGTCACGCTCCAAATCGCCAGACGACATGCTGCGGTCAAGCTCTCGCGTTGTGGTGTCAGCTCTTGAGGCACCGATCAGAAGCAGGAGACTACCTTATTGGAAAGACATCTCGCTGTTCCGCTTCATTGGCTCAATTGCCGAAGAATCACAAACGAATCAAAGAACCCACGGTACCATATTGATGTAGTACTGCTTGTATGGACGTGGTGCAAGGTACAGAAGCCCGAACATGGTAGGTATAGTAAGTATGATCTCGTGAAATCTAGCTCTACGAGGCATCAACCATATAGCCGCAGAGGACATATTTGCTGCTATCATTTGCAGAATTCGCTTCAACATGTATAGCGAAAAGCCGGTTCTCTGAAACAATTCCGCCACGGTTTGTGATCTTTGTCATGTCATCAGCCCAGCAGTGTCTACGCCTGCTGTTCGACGGTACTCGACGCCGGCGCAGCAGACGCACCATTGACTGCCTTGGGACTGCTTCTCCGGCTTTCTTGCTTAGCCGAGCGCTTCTCCTCATCGCCACTGTCATCGTAGTTCTCATCCATATCCATCTTTCTAGCAGCAGGCTCGTAGACTGGTAGATGTGTTGGCGCTGATGTGGGCGCTGGTGCGGGCGTTGAGGTTGGTGGCGGCTGCTGCTGGGGCGGCGGGGGAGGACCTTGTTTTGGCACTTGCGACTGAGATGCAGAGTGAGGAGGCGGCGGTGGGCGTTGCTGTTCTTCCTGCGGAGGTGCAGACATGCGTGGTGACCGCTGTGTGATGGACTGCATCGAGGGCAGTGAGGGCGGGTGGTGTGCAGCCTCAGACGGATGATAAGCTGAGGTAGGCCGTGGCTCATCCATACGTCTCAACTCCGATGGACTGCGATTTGGCGGGGTACCCATCCGCGCAGGCGACGAAGGGCGATGCATCTTGATCTCATCGAGCCTGGACTTTGTATCCTCAGTGGTGGGCTTCTTGGACGCGCTCATGCTGGGATCATCCTCCCATTCACGATGCCGCTTTGGTGCAGTGCTGGATGGGCGTTCCTCGCGCTCCCTAGCAGCGGCATCGGCGGCTGTTTGTGCGGAAGTTGGTGGTGGAGCACCGCTCGCAATGCTAGGAGCCGAAGAGTTGGGGTGATGCTCATACGGTGGGCGAGGGTACTGGTTTCCTGCACTTGGCGATGGCGCAGGCTGACCGACTAGAGGTCTTATCTCTGGCTGGTTGTCTGGCTGGCGAACATAGGGCGGCAGGGTGTTCTGAGCTGCTGGTGTCGAGATGCCGTTCGAAGGCGGTGGACCATTCAATGTCTGCGACGAGAAAGGTGGGCGACCAGGCTCTTGTGCGTGAGCTGGACCTGCCAAGTGGGGCGGCAATTGCTGCTGACCGTGATGCTGCGGTGTTGGTTGGTATGGAGCCGGTGTAGATTGCTGCCCCTTGGGCGAAGGCGATCCTAGACCTCGGTGCGCCGGTGGTGCTGGGCGGGCGTTCTCGTGGTAGTGGCGAGGCGGTGGTGGGCTCTGTGGTCTTGCGTTTGGCGGACCCTGCTGTTGCGATGATGGCGGTGGCTGCTGCGGCGCACGATCTCGTTGGTCGTAAGGGTTCATGGGCTGCGGTTGCATTTGAGGGTTTTGCAAGTCAGCCAGGCGGTTGCCGCCCCAGTTGTTGCCAGCAGCGAGTGGTGGAGGCGCGGGCCCTGGTGGTGGAGGATTCTGTGAGTGTGCGCCCCATTGCGGGCCAGGAGGACCACCACCAAGAGCACCAGGTTGATAAGCTTGAGGGTGTACGTCCTGTGGGAGCGGAGCACCACCCTGATTGGGCAGTCCGTTAGTTGGCTGACCCTTGAGCAGCGCTAGACGAGCTTTGATGTGTACGTTGGTTGGATCCAGGTCTGCAGCTCTGGTATATGCGTCGAGCGCGTCACTAGTCTGGTTGTTGCACGACTCATAGAGTGTGCCAAGGTCGTACCAGACCTCGGAAATGTTGGGGTTCAGACGAATGGCACGAGAGTAAGCGTCGAGGGCATCTCTGTATTGGTTGATCTGGTAGTAGAGCACGCCGATCGAGCACCAGAAAGTTGGGTTTCGGCCATCACGGTAGACGGCTTGCTGGTAGGCTTCGTACGCTTTGGGGTACTTCTGCTGTGACATGTAGCACCTGCCTAGCAGGTACCAGCTCTGTGCGTCGGTTTGGTCTGACGTTGTGTTAGACATGTGTTACACGTGGCAGTCCCGCACCATCGACCTACCGGAGTTGACACTCTTCTCCAGATACTCGATGGCTTGCTCTTGACTGCTGAAGCTTGTGCTCTGTTGGTGATGAAGCCAACCCAGCTGCTGAAGAACCTTGGCATGAGTAGGGTCTCGTTCGAGGACGCGAGTGTATGCGGCTTTGGCAGAGTCGTACTAGTACAGTGTCAGTAACAAAACGTTGCAAAGGGTAGTGCGAGACTAACGTCTTTCTGCTGCTCGTGCACGTGGCCAATCTGGAACCAGATGTCCTCTTCACTAAGCGGGCGGGGCGGATCATTTACGATGTAACGGAAACACTGTCGATGGTTTAGCATACTGTCCCAGCACAAGCATAACTATAGAAGTGACGTACCTCCAGACTCTGTGCGAATTTCTGCTGTTGCTTGTATATTATTCCGAGTCGGAAGTAGATCTCGTTAGCCTTTTCGAAGTTGGGTTCCATCCGCATGACCTGCGAGAAGGCTTCTTCGGCATGCTCCAAAGAGCCGTAACGATCGTAAAGAATGCCTATGCCATACCACAGCTTCGGCTCCTTGGGATCTGGTAAATGGTACAGAGCTTGCTGGTAGGCTGAGTATGCCTGTTGAAGGTCGTCCATCATGAGATAGCAGTGGCCCAAGCTGCTCCATACTTCACCATTCGTAGGCTCGACCTTCAGTATCTGTCGAAGATACTCGACCGCGTTCGTGAACTGATCTTTCGAGCGCAGGATGCACGAGATGGCGAGCATGGCAGGAACGGACCATTGATTGAAGTTCATGGCGCGTTCATATGCTTGTGTTGCGCCGTCGAGCTCGCCCATGACCTCGGACAGGGTGCCCAATTGTAGCCATACTTGCTCGTTGGTTGCCGCGAGGTATTGTGCGGCGGTCTTACCACCTTGGGGTGTCTGCATCGGATTGTTGGGCGGCATTGGAGGTCGCGCAGGACCGCCGTAATGCTGAGGCTGATGCGCCAACGGCGACTGCTGAGCCATGACGTGGCTTTGCGAGGGAGGAGAGACTGCAGATGGACATTGTGTCAGCAGAAACAATCTTGAAAGCTGTCATGCCTGTGAGCGCTGGAGGTCACGGGAAACGTACGTTTCGCGCCAATGAGGTCCGACCACAAGGCTGGGAAAGAGAAGATGGAGAATCGGAGGTAGAAACGGAAGAGGCGACAGCTCAACTCGGCGCACGCAGTCGATGACGCGTGATGCCTTGATGCTGGGTGTTGCAAAGTTCAGGCTGAGAAGAAGAAGCAAAGGCGCCGAAAGAAGGGCAGGTCACGGAAAGTGCGTTCAAGCAGTCGCATCGGTTTGGGCAAGAGGGTTAGTAGAGCTAACACACGACGGGAATCGCCAGGCTCAGTCCTGTGGATATCTCCCGCTGACGCTGGCCCGCATGGGTCGTGGATCCTTGCCGCTGCATGGTCGGATCTGCAGGAATGGTACCGTCGCCCATTGCGGGCCGCCGTGACCAGCTAGCCGTTTGAAACCAGCCATGGCAAAATTACGCACGAGTTGGCAACCGTGACATTCGTCAGTGAGAGTTTCACGCCGCCTGCAGCTGATGCAAGAAGATCAACAGCAATATCGATCCAGCTCCGACGTGAAGAAGACTTGCCGGGTATGTGTCTTGACGTGCGTTGTCGCACAGCAGCAGGCTGGAGCGGGACTCCACCACTTCATGCAGCCGAGGTCCACTTTGTACTGTGGTCGTACGGACCGCATGGATCAGCGGCTGCGGTTGGTGTGTTGTTGAGTGGCTTTAAATGTCATGGCTGGTTGCATGAGATCTTGCCGTGTCTTGAAGCTGTACTACCGACAGACGTTGTGGGCGGTACAGTTGCAGGAACAACTGCAGCACCAGAGCTTGCGGCGATTAGTGTGAATGTCTCATTGGAACGCATCTGCTCCGATGTATCGACCTCAAGCATTCGCTGTATTGTCTGCGCGAAAGAATCGCGCGGAAGAAGCAATTCCGTTGATGTTTTAATGACTGCACTCCACATTGAGCGCGATGATATAGATCTTGTCGGAAACATCTTGGTGGATATCCATAACAATATTGCTTTCGAGCCCGCACGACTACCGTCACGTCGGCGACAGCGCAATGATGCTTCTCACCTCTCTAATCTGCATAAACATATCTTGTGGGGGTCAGTGGCGTTTGCGGCTTGCATACCCTCCAGCCGTCGCGCAGCGTGTGGAGATACAGACGACCACGAGGACGGCGCCGGCGACTTCAGTGCCCGTGCGCCTCCATCGCAGATCTGCGCTTATGAACAACGTAATACCCGCCAAGAAACCTAGCCGATTCTGGTTCCCCCGTTGTGGAGATGGTTACCCTTCGGTGACGCGGAAACATCAGGGTGAAGAGAGATTGAGTAGTAGTGTGCTGGCGCGTCCACTGCAATGGTATTGCGGCATAGCGTCATTACTCCCAGCAGCGATGGGCATGAGGATACTTGCAGCATCTGGTGTCATGAAGCGTTCCTTCTGCCTTGACCGACGTCTGCCAATCGGTATAACGTTCAACGTGTCAAATGCTTGGCGGCGAGTATCAGCCTGTGGACAGCGTGCGATTCGTATAGATAAGATGACTGCTTCCGGTCGTAACAGGTCAAGTGGATTGACCGGGCAGCGCAGTGATGGGTGGTCATAAAATTAGCCGTGGTGAGACTCGCTGTTCCAGTCATCATTCCGGATGGCACCTGCGTGAAACATCGCAAGGTTTTGCTGGAACATTCAACGGTCTCCATCGCGTCGGCACTATGTGGTCACGTGGTCAGTGAATATCAGCATCTGGGCGGACTGTACTTTTGTTTGTATCATGGGTAGTTGTATATGTGCGAGCATGCTTGATGCTGTTTCATGCACGACAGAAGCGCGAGCTGAGGTCGGACTTGACTTCCGGCACTACGCAAAGTACACGTGCGTTCAGAAAGACGAGAAAGGTACGCATGTCATGAAGAGAGAATATGTTGCCGTGCCTACATCGGTCGTCTCGATCTATCACTATGGACTCCACTGCACCCTCGCAATAAGCCTAATCCTGCTAACGGCGCTTGGCTTGAAGCGATCTACTATGCACGAGTCGCACGTCCGATGGCGATCAAACGCTTGACACCAACCTAAAGCACATTAGCAAACGATCAATATGAGCACACATATTAGTTTTGAACTTACCATCCAGTGTGTACCTTCAGTCTCCAGCTTCGCCGACTGCATATCCGTGAAGAGCGCCTGCGCCTGGTCCCACTCCTTGGCCTGAATGTGTTGCGAGATCTGCACCATTTGTTGGACAGTATCAGGCTGGAGTAGTTCTTCATTGTTCAAGTGGTCAAACAGTATGTTGATCCGTTTGTCCATGTCTTCGACTTGCGGCTTGAACGTTTGTGGTGCGACGGACTTGATACGTGCGACTTCGGGCGTCAAGAGGTCGTAGATTGGCTGCGCAGTGGACGGAATGTGTGAGCGGTCGCCTCGGGGATGTTTCGCCTTAGCTGCAGGCGGCGGCGGTGGTGAGAGAGCACCTTGTGGCGGCGGTGCGGCATTGTTTTGAAGGGTATGTCGTGGTGATCCACCAGGTGGAGGGCCAGCGCGTGGTGGTGGACCTTGAGCTTGTGGCGGCTGACCATATGGCGTCTGTTGAGGTGGTGTTTGCACGAAATGTCCTGGCTGTTGCTGGGTTTGATACGGGTTGGGTGCAACGTTACGTTGTGGCGGCATAGCACCAGGTCCTGGAGTCGCCTGCGCACCAGGAGCTGGAGCATATCTGCTAGAAGGTGCCGCGCTCGACGTTGAAGGAGGAGGCTGGTAAGGAGATGCTCCACGAGGCACAGGAGCTTGTGATGGTGGCGGAAGTGTCGGGCCCACTGGCTGCGACGTCTGAGATGAAGGTGCGTATGCGTTCGCCGCAGAATTTGCTGGTCGCGGGATACCTTGTGGTGGAGCCAGAGAGGGAGAGGCAACTCTGAACGGTGCCTCACCAGCTTTAGGAGGAGGTGGCAAGGGTGGATTTGGCTTCTGCAACGCATACGCTGAAGGTGGTCCGCTTGGTGGAGAAGACAAGACATTCGAGGCGGCATTCGGGAATGGCGAGTTCACGGGCTGTGGTCCGGGAGTGCCGCGTCTCGAGTTTGCCGGCCGTGCCTTTGCAAAATTCTCTGGTAGATCATTCCACTGATTCATGGTCTTTGCAGCAGATGGCGGCGGCACCGACGGCGATGCGGTTCCTGCTCGTGGAGGCGCGCCCAGTGGCGCCTGCTGTGGTGGCTGATAGCCGCCATAGGGAGTTGATTGCCCGTAAGGACCAGGCTGAGGTGCTTGGTAGCCGCTTGGCGCATAGGTATTGTTTGGTGGCGCATAAGGACCTGGAGCACTTTGTGCTGGTGTGCTGATCCCTGCAGGGGCATATGGGGATGGGACAGGGTTTCGTGCTTGGTTGATTAGAGGCTGCGCAGCTGGGATCGATTGAGCTGGCACTTGTGCTTGGACAGGCTGCACAGCGGGTATCGCCCTCGCAGGAATGCGATTCGTGGCTGCTGGACGAGCTTGACTGCTTGCGGCCGCTTTCCTGGTAGCCTGCCGTATCCTCTGTTGGGCATTCTCTGCTCCATTGAACTTGCTTGGGAGCAGCTCGAGGTAGCGTCCTGCACTCGTGAGTTGGCCGTGGGAGGCGAGGATATCGGCGTACTCATAGTAGAGGCTATAGAGAGGTGCAAGCTTCCAGTCCGCGGTGGCCTGCAAGTCTGCATCACGGAAGTTGGTGACCTTTCGGAACACAGACACCTTCTCAATAAATTCTTGCAGGCATTTTGCGTGCACTGAGAAGCTGTTGTCTGCTTCCGAACCCTCGAAGCTCGATTTCTCGTGCTCATGCAGTTCCTCGACCCAGTTGTTGACAACCTTTTCCAGCTTGGCACCCGCCAGATAGCAGAAAGAAGCGTCTCGTCGCAAGGTCTTTGGACCGTTCCCTGTCTGATAAGCTTCTTCGAGACGGTCACCCAGAGCTTCGCATAGGTCTGAAAACTCTTTCTCGTCGGCATATGTGCACAAAGTAGCCATAACCTCTTTCCAGTTGCTGAGATCTGCGTTGTAGACAAAGTCCCACAGATTCTTACCAACGATGCTGGCCAATAGGCGCAGGTAGTTAGGGCCCTTTGCCTTCTTCTTCAAGTATGCACTTTGAGCCTTGTCGATGCACTTCTGCCCACCGCAGACGGCGATCATGAAAGCGTCAGACATGCGATCCTCTTTCAGGCAAGCGTCCAGAGCAGTCTCGAAGTCGCCAAGAATCAATGCCTTGGTGATATTTTTGTCAGCATCGGATTCGGATCCAGTGTATATATGGAATGGGTTGTTTGTCTTCGCTCCTTTCGTGGCTGCCAAGTCAGCAAGGAAGTTATCACCATCTTCCCCTCCACCAAACAACAAGTCATCGTCTGCGCCGTTCGCCTTGGTCTCCGCAGCAGAGTCTCCGTTGATCTCGAGCTTCTCCGCTTGCTTCGCGAGCTCGTTATCCGCTTCATCCTCGAAGCCCAGATATTGCCTCAGCTTCTTCCTCGATTTCCCGGTGTTGAGAGTTTCGATGACTTGCCAATCGGCCCTCTCTTCGTCAGTTGTGGCTTCCTCAATCTTGCTCGCGCAGATAGCTGCCAGATCTCCGCTGCCCAGTTTCTCCTCGAACTTTCCGACCGACTCGCCTATCGAAGTGTCCGCGGAGAATGTTTCGATAGCAACCTTGCTCTTACGCGACGCATCAGATGTCACCTTGACCAGCTTTCCACCGAAGCCGAAAGCAACACTGGCAGGTCGAGCTTGCCATTTCGGGGCCTTTGGCAAGCTGAAGTTTATCCCTTGTGGCTGTGTCTGTGCCTTGGCGAAGAAGTCCTCGCTGTCGAGTGCTTGGTTGGCAGCAGTCTGTTCGTCTTTGTTGGCGTTTATGCTCTGAATGGACGTGATGAGGATCTTGCCGTCGAAGGAGGCACTAGCGAGTAGGTTGGGATTGTGCGGATTCCACCTCGTCTGGAAGGCCCAGTTCGAGCCTGCTTCAAAGTCACTGTAGCGTTCACCGGTCTTTGGGTTCCAGCAAATGGTGCGGTTGTCCTTTCCGCAGGACAAAAGCAACTCTGGGTCCTGCACGCACCACGCCAGGCCAAGCACACCCAGCTCGTGGCCCTTCAATGTCCGCTCTGGCGCACTGCTGTTCCTCAAGCTCCACAGGTAGACCAGCGGATCTTGATCGTTTGGTGTAGCAGTCGCAAGCTTCGTGCTCTCTTCTGGATCCCAAGCCACGGCACTCACCGCCTTCCTCCCTTGGTTGTTCAGTGTCAAGATGTCTTTCTTTTGCTTCACATCCCACACTGTGACAAAGCCTCCACTGCTGCCCGTGGCCAAGATGTGTGCTGTCTTTTCCTGCTTGTTCCAGTCCAAGCACTCAATGTCGTCTGCTCTCGCTGCTGAAGCTCCCAATCGGAAGGGGTTGGGCATATTGTTCAGATCGTAGATAAAAATCTCCCCTTTGGCACCGACTGATGCCAGCAGGTTGTGTCTCCATGGGTTCCACTGCACTGCTTTGGCGCTACCACTGTGTTTTGTCGTGCGCGAGATGAAGGCATCCGGGGCGCCATTGCGTAGCTTCTGCGCGTCCCACAGGTCGATTGAGCCATTCTCCAGTGCTCCTGCAATCACACCAAGCGGGTGATCATCGTCAGGCTGGCTCCAGGCAATATCATTGAAGCCGGAGTCGGTGGTGATTGTGCCAGCTGGCGTCAGCTCTGCGCTGCCGTCGAGCTTGTCCAGGCCCAGATCCCACAGCTCGACCTTCACTTCGCTGGAGAAATCCTCGTTGACAGCGCCGGCTCGCGTTCCTGTCACGACCAGCGGTGCGCCAGCTCCCGGCGAGAACGCGAACACGGCCGTGCGTGGTATTTCTACGGGGAGCACCATTGCCGCGGCGGAGGAGTGGGGTCGGTGGTGTCGGTGGTGTCGGTGGTGTCGGTGGTGTCGGTGGTGTCGGTGGTGTCGGTGGTGTCGGTGGTGTCGGTGGTATCGGTAGTGGGAAAGAGGATGAGACGTCTGACTTCTAGTGGCCTCGCATCCAGGCGAGGGTGGAGCTGGTGCAAAGAAAGGAGGAGTCCAAGGGAAGCCGCGTGATTGGGAAATGTCTATGTGTTCTCGCGGAACGACAACGATCAACTCAGGGTCCAACAGGTGGCATGTCTGGGCGTAGCGCTACGTACATCACAACTGTACATGTCCATGCACGACACTGGACAACATTCGTGCCCTGAATCACATGTGAACGATACATTTGAAGAGTGAACCTGAAATACATTGGGGCTGCGATCGAACGAGTACATCATGTCTCTCGCGTGGCCATAGCCGTGACAAGGTCAGTGCTGGCTGAGAACGCCTCCAGCTTTGGAACTGCCAGCTCGTGCTCGCACATTTTCTTCTTCGCCTCGTTCAAATCATCTGCACAGCGCACGAGACGATAACTTGTCACCAAGAACGACAATCACTTTTGCTACTCACAACAGGACAATCAACAGCATGGCCGACCCCGCCAGGCAAAAGTCAACAGTCTTCGTTGGAGGCCTCGACAACCAAGTCAACGAAAACACGCTGTACGATGCCTTCGTGCCGTTCGGCGAGATAGTGGAAGTGTCTTTACCGAAACCCGAACTGTAAGCAGATCGCAGCGCATCTAGATGGCAAGACCGCATCACTGACAACAACAACAGAAAGTCCAACCATGATCCACATCGAGGATTCGGCTACGTCGAGTTCTCGCTAGCTGAAGACGCACGTGAAGCAATCGACAATATGGACCAGTCAGAGCTCTATGGACGAGTGATCAAGGTCAACCAAGCGAAGCCACAGAAGAGCGAAAATGAAGGTCTTGGCAGTAAGACGGCGGTCTGGGAGCAGGTAGGTCTATGGGCCATTCTGTGAAAAGTTCAAACTCTCAATACTAACGTTTGCTTCCAGGAAGGCTATGCTTCCAAGTACAACGTGGCGGATGGCGAGGACTTGAATGGCGAAACAGACAACGACAAGCCTATGGACCCAATGCAAGGACTTGAAGGACTGGACGAAGCTGGGCCGCGCGCGCAATGAGACGCATCGGGAAGTCGTTCACGCCCGCCAAGCCCGAAACGGAGCGTGTCCGGCCAACAACAAACCGACACCTCAAAGCGGAAACTAGTGACGGAACTTGATCACCCCTGCAGCATCATATAAGCCTCTAGACCTCACATCTTGGTCTGCGTGCTAGACAAGGCTCTTCTGCCTCCAATATTCCCCTAGTCACTTCCATTTTCCGCCCGTCCGCCGCCTGCACCCCCTGGATGCCGATTAATTTGATCGGGCCCAAACACTCTATTCTGCACCTCAAAAAACCCCTACCTCTATATTTTTTGGCAGCGAGCGACTTACGGGCGCAGAGGCTTTGGTCTCGATGCGCGCGTGTACACGAGCGGCCCGCAGGGCTATGTTGTCGTCCCCTTGCACTCAAGAGCCAGTTGCAATTTGAATGTGATGCAAAGCTAGGGGGAAAGCGGCGAACTAGGGGCGGCAATATTTCCGTCCCTCAACACGCGAGAGACAGCCAAGAACATCTATCATTTCCCAGGAAAGAAGGCCGAGCAACAGCATGCCCAAGCCATTGTGCGTCCGAGGCTTTCGAGTTCTTCAGCCGTCGCGCCAAGCGCTAGACCGAGGTTGAAGAGATTCGGAGACCTCGGAGACGTGCGCCGCTGCAAAATATTCCGAAAGTCGAGAAGCTGCTCCATCACATCGCAAAGCCACTTCTACACGTGGTTGACGGTAGCGGTATCCTTCAGCAGCGTCTGTTCATCCCTTTCATACATGCCTGACCGGAAGAGGTACGATGTCGTACTAGCACATTGAACACAACTCAGAACATTGCATCATCATAGATTTGCACTATACAATGAGTCGAGTTCCTGATATAGTCGATCTCTTGCCACTCCTTCCTCTCCGTTGTCGAGATTACGCCACACCTTTTATGCCTTCCTGCCATGCTCCTTGCCAGCGAGCGCTCAAAAACAAACCCCCCAAGCACTCGGTATTGCACACCTGTCCCGCAATCATAAAGTCGTGATACCGTTACAACCCTCCATCTAATCGCCCATATCATCCCACGATCCCTCATTGTGGCGGCGGAGGCCCCATGTTCCCCATATCCGGAAACCCTGCATGCTGTCCATCGAACACCGGCCCAGGCGTGAAAGATCCCAGCCCAAGTCCCTCAGCCCAATCCCACTCCAGCGTCATCGGCATCTGCCACAAATCCTGTGGTACGAAAGGTTGCTGGAATGCACCACCCGGCAACTCTGCCGTCCCCGGCGGCGCAGTGAATGGCATGTTTGAAAAGTCCATCTGCGGTGACTGGAACGTGCCGTCAGGATTCATTGGAGGACCAGCGAAAGGAGCGAGCTGAGGCGGTTGAGGCGATGCGCCGCTTTGTCCGTTGTGTGCGAAGTTCTGCATGTTGGCGTCGGCCTGGGAGAAGGGAGCGATGTTGAAGGGGCCCGTTTGTTGTTGGGAGGGCATGTATTGTTGCTGATGGTGTTGTTGGCCGTTTGGTTGGAGGTGTTGGCTCTGGGTCTGGCGTGGCATGCTGGAGGAGCGGCGTTGTTGTTTGGCGCAGTACTCAGGTCCAGAGCCATCGGGCGGGCTGTGAAAGCTTGTTGGACTGTTGCCTGGTTGGCTTCCGCACTGGCTTCCGGCGATTGAGGCCCGAAGACTGGGTGTTTGGACGGGTCGTCGGTATGCAGCTTGCGTCTCGACCTGGATCTGTTCGAGGCTCTTGCCTTCTTCGAGGCCTTGGGCTACTTCGCCGGTGATACGCTCCTTCAGAGCCTTCTCTCGTTCTCGCTCGGCTTGCTTGCGCTTTCCGCGGCCACGCATTTCGCGTTCTGCTTTGTCAAGCGCCACACGAGCGATCCGTTCAAACTCGGCGCAGACGGAAAGCATTCGTCGGACGTTGCCGTTTGCTTCGGAGATATCGCGTTCGAGCACGGTCAAGAATGATACGACGCTGCTCATGAGCTTCAGATCGGAGCGAGCTCGAGCATCTAGGGGATTCTGAAGAATGTTTGCGAAAAGCGTCACCAACGCAGACACTGGGTAGTAAAGCACAAGCCTGTCGCGCGTTAGTCGTTGTCGCTTCTCATCGACATGATGATCTCACCAAACACAGGCGTAGTCGCCTTGTGGAATGTATCGAATCAGTCCTATGCTCGTCCTCGCGGCGTTGACACACAACGCCGCGCTCATGAACACTCGTGGGTTGAGTGGTCTGGCGTTCAAGCCTCGTATCGCATAGTCGCTCAGTCGGCTGGTCCAGTAGCCATGATGCACACTCATCCGATGTATCGTTGTCAAACAGTTATAGTAAGCAAAGTGCAGCACAACAACATGCAGTATCAATGGCGTATGAGCCGCCTTGATCTCATGCTCTGGTCGGAAGTCAATCGGTATGCTATCTTTCCATTCTTCCAGTTGGGCGTCCAGCTCGCCAATTGTGTTGAGAAGCTCGCCATCGCTCTGACGGCCAGCTTTCACCGAGTACAGTTGCTTGTAGACGCGGGACTGTATCTGGGCGAAGCAGCACATGAGCCGGAATAGGTTCATGGTCTTCCTACCATCCTTCTCCACTGACAGGGGCACATTTCCTACATGGTCTGTCGGGTCCTCGGAAGGTAGATCCACGTTCATGTCGTCATCATCTTGCGCAGGAGGCCGGCCTGATCGCAGACATAGGTCCTTGTCCATGAGGTACGCGATCCAGAACACTCGCTTTCGCTGCTCATTTTCGACCTCGTTTAGATTAAACCCGGAACCGCGCTTATGGAGTCCTATCGAATGCGCCAAGCGTATCGCGGCCGCCACGAGAAAGAAGCTGGGTTGCGGGTTAGGGGTGCCTTGCAAGAACAAAGCCATGCCGAGCAGGGCCTGGACAGATAGCAGGTCGGTATTCCTCATAGTCAGCTCTGACATCACTGCCATGGCATTCTTCAGGTACGCCCATGCCACCTCGTCCTCTTCCTGGCCGGCCACGTTGCTCATGACTCTGAGCCTGCGTCCTATCGCAAGTGCGACGTTCAAGCTGGCCCACCAACCTGATCCATCGTATGGTTCCAGTGAGTAGTGCTTGTCCACTAGGTGCATGAATGTCGGCTCGTGGAACAGGGGGAACATGCAATTGAAGTTCTCAAAGTAGTCCTTGAGTAAGGCGTAGCACTCCTGGCGACCTGGTAGAGGCTTAAAGATCCGTCTCTGGAACAGATCGTTGAACACTTCCGGCTTCCAGTGGTCCCAGGCTGCCTTGTCTTCGACTGTGGCTGTTGCGATCATCTGCTGGAAACTGTTATCGCCTGTCTTTTCATTTACCCATTGGATGCCTTTCGGACTGAAAATGCTGAAGCCTGAGGAGGAACCAATGTATCGCGTTTCACCACAATTGTTCTTGATCAAACTGCACATCTGATCTGCCAGCGCATCAACCTCTTTGGCATCGCGCTTGAACACATTTGGGCTTTTCGACTCCGACTCCAGAGGCGATTTCTGAGCGCTATTTGCTTGTGCGACGTTCGGACTTGCGATCCTTTGCGATTGTGCTTCGTTCGGTGTGCCCGCATCTCTGCTTTGTCGTTTCGAGTTGGATGAATGGGTGTTTGGACTTGCAGCATTACTTCGGTGCTGCTGTTTCTCTTGCAACTTCTTCTCTAACGTGCCAAGATCGGTCCTGCCGCCATCGTCTTCGCCCAGAAGTCCAGACATTCGCAGCAGACTCTCCATTCTGCCGAGGCGATTCTCCAGCCCTTCGATATACTTTGCGCCTTTCGGCGGCGCTCTCTTCTTCTCGACATGCGTGAAGATGCACTCTGTCTTGTAGTTTTCGCAGTGGCTGCATTTGGGCATCTTGCCGTCGCATTTGATCTTCTTCTTCCGACACATGTCGCAGGCTCTTGCTATCCTCCTCCTCTTCGGGTCCCGGTTGTCGCCGCCCTCGCCCTCGTTGTCCCCGCCGCCATTGTCGCCGTCCATGTCCTGCTCCTCATAGCTGTAGTCGATGTCCTGCGGGAACCAATGCGCTCCATTGCCGGGGCCGCCCATGTCGCCTTGTGCGCCGTAGCCACTGTACGACGGCTGCGGTGGGTTCATGGCGGCGGTGATTGGGATTGCGCGCTGAGTCGGCGGAGCGGGGGGCGTTGGGTTGCTAAACCGGGCAGCTTTTGTATGGGCCAGGGTTCACCTCGAGGAGTCAAGGTATCTTTGGGCGGGTGCCGGCCTGCACAAAGACTGTTCAGACAGACCCGGCGACGGTGCCTATGCTGTGGCAGGCGGTGCAGGTGCACCGCTGCACTATTCACCGTCTGAGTCTGGGCAACAGAGGCTCCAGTGGTGAGCTGCTACTGGAGGTAGCGTTGTGTGTATGCGATCCGATCGGGCAGCGAAATGTTGAGGTGCTTCTTCTCCAGAGTGCACTAGCACGCAGCGGCATGTCCCAAGAGCCACAGTCTAATAATGCGTCATCGTGGTTCAATTAGTTATGCAGACAGATACAGCCAGCAGAGTCTCGGTCCCGCGCAATACAGCACACCGCGTCTCCTCCGTAAAGCGTAAAGGGGATTGGCGTACGCGTCGGCGACGGTCTGATTGCTTAGCGGCAGGTGCAGCAAGTTTCTAATCAATCAAGCCTTTGTCCGTGTACGATAATGTTTGCCCTGGCCAGGTGTCTCGTACAGGTCGCATGCGCCAGAGAAGCTTCGCGCTGCACCAGGGCCAGGGCCCCCCCGCCGTCGTGCCCCGACGCCCCCAGCAGCGCCTGGCCAACAGGGTGCGCGGGCAGGAGGGCGATTGACGTAGCGTGATGGGAGGACGCCACGGCAGAACGTCTTGGTCCGCTTCCGGTTGTTGCATGAATAAGCACGCCAATAATGAAATGAGTCCATCGATGTTGCTTCGCGCAAGCTGCTGCAATCGCACGCTTGATGACCAGATCATCGATTTGCAGGTATTGCAATATGTTGCAACATGCTACGGCCATCTGAGACGTCCACATGCGCTGGGATCGCCGGCGAGATTGCCGTGTCCAGGTTGTTGTGGCCCTAAGGACCAGGCTGTGGGCCATCGCAGGTTTCGCACTTTCGTATTGGTCCGTGTCCGGTCTCAGCAATTCCTCTCTAGTCGCCGAGGCAAGCAGCGCGGCGTGAGAAAGCGCATGTGGGACGAGGCACCCTCTGGGTGAAGAAGTACATGTAGTTCACGCGACCTCCTGTCGTGGTGTTATGGATCAGGGAACATATACGCACATCACATCCATCTTATCTCTACTCGCGTCTCGGATGCTACGTGGGCCGGCAGACTCGTTTGCACTTGTGTCTGGAGTTGTTGCACATCCTGGTTCGTGCAAACTGGACCGAGACAGACTCACGCAGCCAATGGTGTCTCTCCTGCCATCTGCCTGGAGACATTGGTGCACCGCGGTAAGAGCCTTCTCGCTGGCGCATGGCTGACGCATCTTGACATCGATCACGTTTTGCCATTGCGTTGCCCCGAGGCTGTGCATGTCACCCGTTAGCATCCATTGAGCGTAATTTGACCTCATCTCATCATGTAGTTCTGCTCGATGTGGAGGCCACGTGGCAATATCTGTCCTGTCATTGCCACGGCTCACTAGATTTTGTACCAGTAGTGGTAGCACCGACGTACAGTATGGCCGTTGCCTAGTTAGTATCATGGAGGCTAGCCTCATTCACAAGCCCCCCCGCAGCCTTCCCGTAGCCATTCCCAAACTCCCCATACCACCGATCAGCAACCTGCTGCCCCATCCCAGCACTGACAACATCCCGATCCTCCCTCCATCGACTCGTAATATTCTCCATAAATTCCTCCACCGAGAACGCCGCCGAATTCTTCTCCTTATTATCGTTCGGATCCTTCCACTCCCTATGAAGACCCGTGCAAACAGTAGGAGGCGCAATTGCAACAGCCCTCACGCTTCCGCCAGCCTGTGGAAGGTGTGTCTGCAGATTTATACTCCTAAACACCAATGCTTTCTTCCCGTTGTAGATTGGGTTGATGATCGATGGAGACTTCCTGATCCTCTTTTCGAGGAACTCGTCTGGGGTCATCTCGTTTACGTCCAGAGGTCGTTGCACTCTGGCATTTTTGACGATACAATCCACACTGGGATGCTCTGATGTGACCTTCATGAAAGGTGCGATGTCTTGTATATCGTCGTTGTCGAGAACATACTAGATCGTTCCCTCCCGAGCTTCGCTGCTGCATCTTTGAGTTTTGACTTTGTCCGGCCTGCGATGAACACTTTTTCGTTGAGGGAGATGAAGTATTCTGAAATGGCATATCCGATGTCTCCTGTGCCGCCTGTGACGAGGGCAGTGTTGGAGTCGAGAACTTTGCAAGCCATAGGTGTGAGAGTTTGTGTTGTGAACTGGGCAATGGTGTAGATTGGAAGAAGGAAATGCCTCGAGATGTACCTACTGCTTTCAGGTAACGATATCTGTCTGTACCATGGATCTAGTCGCGTTCGAACCGTGATGGCCCAATGTTCCAACACGACATTCGTTGTTCGTTGAGCGCGTAGCCGGTAGCAATGGACATTGGCGAGGCAGAGTGGCGACGGATAAGTCCTGTTCTTGGTACCAGTGCTGCGCTGAGCACGGACGGGATCTTTGCAGTTGAACCATTCGACGGTGTTGTTGAACAAACGAAATCGTGTTGCAATGAGAGAGTATCATGCTACTCCTTTGCACTATGCCAAACGCATCTTCATCCCAGCGTCCAGTTCCTCTGTACAAATCCAACCAACACCTACCCAATGCTACCGATGCTTTGACGATTACGAAATGCTGAACGTGACCACATCCGCTGACCTCCAGTCCACAACGAACGCACTGCTCACGAGAAGCTGGTCTACCGCTTCTTGACGAAAGGACTGGGCATATCGTCCCCGTGCATCAGAGGATTCCATTTCGCTGGCGACTGCGATGACAGCTCGACCAGAGTCCGTCCTCGAGGGATGCCCCTGCTAGGCGCACGATTCTCCTTCTCGGCAGCCTGGCTGAAGATGTTACGCTTGAGCGGTGGGATGGCTGGTGCATTTCGGCGAGGTGAGAGATCTTGGCCAGGTGCCGCTCGTCGAGGAGATAGACCTAGACCAACGAATCGACCAGTTGGCATGGGGCTTGGATCTGCCATGTGCACATCCATTGGAGAGTCCTTGATCTCGTCGCGAAAGTTGGTCAGCCCTGTTGCCGTCTTTGCGCGCGAGAGTGGTTTCCGCGTTGCTCTCTTAGGCGGAGGCAGCTTTGCGGTGCGACGTGCCAGTGGTGAAATCTTGTCCTCCTCCTCTTCTGGGTCTGGGATTGGATCGTTGAGTGACAGAGCGGTCAGATCGGTATCGAGCACAGAGTCCTCAAGGACGTCCGGCAGCGACGAGGCATCTGTATCTGGAATCGTACTGATAAATGTTTCGAACGACGCAGCAGCGCTCCTGCTCGGTGGCGGTGTACTTGACCGCACATGTGCTGAGCCATCCGAGCCGTTGGAGGAGTTGTGGTGACTTGATGGCAACGAGGCAAGATGAGAGTTGAGCTTCTCCTCTGCTCGCTGGTCAACAGCCTTGTTGAACTGTGTGAGTAATTCTTGCTTGTGCTTTTCTGATGCTTCGTGGACTTTCTGATCGATAGCCAGCGTCGCCCTGGCATGCCACTCCATCTCGACCTTCTTGTTGGAGTCCCTCAACTTGGCAACTTCTGCTTGTAGTTCCTGGATTTGCTTGTGTGCGGCATTAAGCTTATTGAGTGCCGAGTCGCGCTCGGTCTGGACCTTCTCGTAGTTGCCCAGTGCTGTAGCAGTCTCCAGTCTTGTACGGGCAACCTTGATGTTGGGTACGCTCAGCAACTGGGAGCAGTCGGGTCGCTGTCGCGGGTCGGTGCGTAGGCAGGACTGGATGGCATCGCTAAGCTCTTTACTGTACCCCGACGGCAGAGGCTTGAGACGACCTTGCTTGATCTTCATGACGAGCTCCATGTGGGAACGAGCCTCAAAAGGCACTTGTCGAGTGGCAAGCTCGTAGATGATGCACCCAAGAGACCAGATGTCAGAGTAGTGAGAGTATCGCTCGGCAGCGCAGATCTCGGGGCTCATGTAGAAGGGGGTGCCAACATATGTGCTCGCGAAGTCGTGGGAAGCTATTATCTTCGAGAGACCGAAGTCGCCTAGCTTGACGCTGTTGTTGTCGCCGAGGAAGACTGGGAAAGTTAGTGTCGATACACGTTCATGTTGATATCCTAGTCTTACCATTCTCCGGCTTGAGATCGCGGTGCAGAATGACGGTATGGCCCTGTTTGCTCACGAGCGCCTTGCCGTCTCTTGCATTGTGCTCCTTGCCCGGTGCTGGAGGATTCTCGCCATAGTGACATCTGTACAGCGCGTCGACCAGTTGCGCAAATATCCTCCAGATGAAGTCCTCGTCTGCATGTTGTTTCCGATCCTTCAGCTTCCGGATGTATCCTCCGAGATCGCCGTTGCCACAATATTCCATGTACAGGTGGAGGTCATGCGAGCTCTTAAGGTGCTGACGGTGGTAGTACTGCACGATGTTGGGATGTCGTAGTGATTCGAGAATCCGTAGCTCTGCGTGTAGTTGTTCCTTCTCGCGGTCCGACATGCGCGTGTACGAGATCTCCTTGCGGCAGATGACCTCGCCGTCTGCCTTGCGGCGCACCTTGCGGATGACGCCGAATGAGCCCTGACCAATCTTCTCGAGGACATCGTAATCGGAATCTGTGGCCATGGCTGCTGCGTGGTGGGGTTTGAAGTAGTGGTGTTGGTGGTGGTGTATGTTGGATGAGGCCTGTCGCAAAAGAAGGACTAGAGGATGCTGAGCATTAAACGAGGCGCTCCCAGGCTCTGAATGAGTTAGCAGTGTGTCGTGTACATGTTGCAGAGACAAACAAGTTATTGCTGCTAGAGATGTTCTGCAATGAAAGACCGTCTTGATCGAGCAGTCTGTTGTTCTTTCCTCGCTTACAGTTGCTAGGACAACGATCTCGGCCTCGGCAGCGATCAGCACGCGACGGCTCGCTTCGAGTGGCGCCGGTATTTCCGACGTCATTGCCGATTCAGAATCTCGAACTGCTCAGTTATATATACATTTTACACCTGTGAAGGACCTGCTCTCCTGGCCACTCACAGGTACTGAGCTCATAGTTAGCTGCGAAGCTGACTGGGACGCCATACTGGACGTTTATTAGCAAGATGGCAGACCTCAAGTCAAAACCTCAGATCGAGAAGGCTCTGTACGAGGAGAGGCAAGATATCTCTTCTGGACGTCTGAAGGAAGAGAATCCATTAGACCTCAGTGGCGACTTCAGGAAGTTTTGCGAAGCCTGTCGAAGAGGTGATCTTCGGGGTTGCCAAGAACAGATCAGCAGAGGCGTCAATATTAATGCAAGAGATGAATATGATTATACACCTCTAATATTGGTAAGCTTTGACAGATCAAGATGAAGAAGTGAGCTGATGGCTGATGAGGTGGGCTAAGGCATCGCTATGTGGTCACTACGAAGTTGCGCAAATGCTTCTTGAGCAAGGTTCGTCTTCCACTTCGTGAAATACTTCGCTATGGCGCGCCATGCCTCGAGCCGATGACTGTACTCTGAGCTCCTTAAAGTGATCTTTGACGCGGCTCATCGTTTACTGTATCGATAGGTGCACTCTGTGAACGAGATACGTTTCAAGGCGAGCGAGCTCTTTACAACGCTCTGAACGATCGACTGCGGAATCTCTTGCTGCAATACGACTACAGTAAATCGACAGATCCGTTGCAACCACTTGCAGCACATGTCACGAGGTAAGCCGCAATTGAGTATGCCAAAGCGTGATTGAAAGCTTGGCTGGACCGGTTGGCGTCGATTTACAACGCGCTTCCGCTTTCACACATTGAATACGGCACTATCATATGCTGTTGAATCATGACTGACATGTTGTGTTACGTAGTCTGCTCGCTCGAGAGATACCCCCGACGACCGACATCACTGTACAGGCCGGTAATAGCCAATACGATCTTCACAAGTTCATTCTGAGCGCACGAAGTCCCTATTTTGCGCAGAAGCTAGCAGCAGCGCCGGAGACGACATATTGGAAGTCTTCCAATGCTATTGCTCCGCAGTCATTCGAGACGTGCATACGCTATCTGTATCTTGGCGATGTCTCAGCCAATCTCGGCGACGGTGAAGAAGAGCAAGCTATCTTGACTGACATAGACAAGATCAGTAGGCAACTTGAGGTGCCAGAGGTTTTCGAAGATATTCTAGCTTCAGGCGATAGGCGCCAGACCCGTCAAAGACGAGAAGATGGTAAGCAAGCTGGAGACCTTCAGATCAACGACAGTGCCACAGCATGTTGCGTTGCGTATGGAGTACCTGCGAAGCAACGCGTTTTAGTTCGCCTTGAAGTGTTCGACTAACTGTTTGAAGCTGTACGGAAAGGACGAGATCAGCTAGCATCCTGGTTCACGGAGAATGTTCTCAAGTACAAAGTTCGAGTCGAGAGCGAAAAGGCAGATCAGATCAAATGGGATAAGGAGAACGGCATCTTCGCAGACGTACTACTACGAGCCGATGAGGATCTTGAGGACGAAGGCGAAGATCAAGACGAAGGGAAAACGCCATCACAGCCGATGGCGACCAGCAGACAGACCGGAGGACCATTGAACGGCATACCAATAGGACACTTCCAGAATAGCGCGTCGCGATCTCCATCACAACAACGGAAACCAAAGCACTCGGTGCTCTTTCCGGCACATCGCGCCATGTTGCTACGATCGGAGGTATTTGCCACCATGTTCGCTTCACCATTCAGAGAAGGACAGGACAGCAAGCACCTACAAATCGTGCCGGTCGACTGTTCACCCGAGGTTCTCGAGATTATTCTAACTTTCCTCTACACCGAAAAGGCGGACTTTCCCCTACAGATCGCGCTAGAGGTGCTCACGGCGGCAGATATGCTGTTCATCGAGAAGCTGAAGCAGCGAGCCGCACTCCTGATCAGCACGCTCGGCAACGGCAACGCGAGCATCGTCGAAGCGGAGAACACACGAGGCGAGACCGTCACGGAAGAGGATCTGGACATCTACGACGTGCTGCGCGCTGGCTGGGACACACGCGTGCATCGCCTGGAAGAATTCGCCGCTCGATATATCGCTTATAGACTGGAGCAATACATCGACCAGCCGGAATTCAGGGACTTGGTGAAGGAGTCAGCGTCGCGCATTTCGCGTCGTGAGGAGACGGATACCATCGAGCTGATCGATGACATTCGCTGGTACCTCTCAGAGAGATTCCGGCTCCGCTTCGAAGACGCAGGACTAGACGAGATGATGGACGAAACTGAGCACGCTTCAGCTCTCACAGACCAACTGGGGAGCCTAAAGGTGCAAGAAGATGAGGGCGTAGACGTACGTTCGGGTACCACACCGCCCCACGAGCAGCACAGTATGGGCAAAGCAGGTGGAGCTGAGCAGCTGGAAGGACAAGCCATCATTCGAACTCTCGATGGTGAGATCGCAGGCGATGAGTTCGCACAGGATGCCATGAACTACCAGATCCTTCTCGGGAAGATTGATGCCCTTGTCGAAGGTCTTGGGTACGATGCTTAGAGGCGATACAGCATAGATCAGTTTATGAGTACAGTCGGCCAGATCCATCGTCAGTTTCATGAATACAGGAAGTCACAGCTGCTTTCCAAGACATGGCAGGGCGACGATGGCGGCGAAGTGTTGTGAGGAGTTTCGACCCTGCTAGAATGATCGGGTCGACGCACATCGGCATGCTTCAGATGATTGCTTATTGAAGTAGGCGCTTGTCTCGTACCAAGCCATGGCGGCATGGTCGTCTAGCACATGTCACCACTTTCTGAACAGTGCTTGTAGGTATGCGTTCGCAGTGGTCACCCTCGTGGCAATTGCATGTGCATGGGCATGTTCGCCACGTGTCGTGAGGATCGAAAGTGTCTGACGTGCGCATGTATCAATCGGTGAAGGAACGATCAGGTCAGGCACGAGGGGGGATGACTGTTCAATTCAAATGGTCCGTTCATGCAGATTTATTACATTATGCACTCTCGAGACTATAGTTACAGCAAAGCCACGCCGGGCCTGTTGATCGGTCGCTCAATGCATCATTGGTTCCCATGTAAGACCCGCAAAGTAAGCATACACGCGGGGGTATATCCTTCGCGCCATTACGCCCGAGCACCTTTCGTTCCCCTCATGTAAGTCATTCAAAAGCCGTTGAGTGATCGTAGAGCGATGAGAGCATTGCGACAGAGTTTGCCGCATGTGTTCTCAATGCTTGGATGTGACGGCTTAGATGGCAAATAAAGCAGCGACGGCAGCGCCGAGGCCTATGATGCTTGGCTGCTTGAAGCTATCAGCGCCGCCGGTCTGCTGAGGAGCGCCCTCGGTGGACGCCTCGGCTGGTGGCGCTTCGGTAGTGGTGGCTGACTCAACAGCGCTGGCGGTGCTGCTACCCTCGACCGGGTTGGCAGTGTTGGTGCTGAAGGTCGAGGCCTCTGGTGGGACGCCAGTGTCGGTTGTGCTTGGGGCTGGAGCCGGAGTCGGGGTCTCGGTGCCAGCAGCTGGTGGAACGGCCTCGGTTGGGGAGGTCACCACGGGGACTGTGGTGGGCTCCGAAGCTGGCGGAACGGCCTCTGTTGGGGAGGTCACCACGGGGGCTGTGGTGGGCTCCGACGCTGGTGGAGCTGGGGTCTCGGTGGTGACTGGGACGACCGGGATGATGTCGGTTGAGCGAACAGTGGTAGTCGACGGCAAAGTGACGGTAGTGTCGGTCTCGCCTCCGTAAGCCGGTGGGGCTGGAGCAGCACTGGTTGGGCCTGAAGCGGAGGATGGTAAGCTTTCCGTCCTTGAACCATACGTAGGTGGGGAGGGCAATGTGGCTAGGGTGGAGAGTATCGAGGATGATGCGCAGGGTATCGCGTTTGGGGAGGATTGTATCGAGGCAGTAGTTGTGACGGTATATGTGGTTTGGCCAGGATAAGTAGTTTGCGCGGATAGCAGCACGCTCAGGGCATTTGTGGTGGTGGGATACGAGGCAGAGGCAGCGGATAGGAGGACAGTGAGTGCATTCGGGGTGCCTGGGCTTGACGGGGAGGCATTGTGACTGCACTCACTGGCGGAGCAGGTGGTTATGAATTCAGTCACGGTGACTAGTGGTTGTTAGCATAAAATCGACACTGATGCGTGCTGAAGGAGCTCTGCGAGAAGTCAGCCATGTGGTCTTGGTTGAGCGTGTGATGTCGGTCGAGACGACTCACCACCGGTGACATCGGCCACGGCGAAGCTGAAGAGCGTGAAAGCGCTGAGCGCGATGGAAGAGCGCATCTTGATATTGGCTGGTGTCGAAAGTCTGCTGTAGTGACTGTTGCTGCTCGGTGGTGGAGCGTCCTTGGCGATGAAGATGAGCGTAGGTGATGTTGGTTGAGTCAGTCGACGAGTGATGCTTTTTGGGTATGAGCGGTTCGTGGAGAAAGTCGTGTTGTTTGAAGTGAGGGAAACGTTGTTGAGCAAAAAGTGGCTGGACGCTCGGACGCTTCGCTAGCCACCAAGTTTGTGACTTCATATGCACGACACAGTCAGTCGCACAACACCAGCGACAATGCAGTCAGTATTTGCAAGGGTCTCAGCTCATTCACTGCTGTGTACAAGGCCGATCTCCTGCAATATCAACGCCGCTTGCACGCATTGGCGCACCTGCTGCGTGTTGTCCTACGGGACGTGGCGTTGGGCCTGCGCGCTCGTTTCACCTTTAGGATGCGCATGTTTCGGTGCATTCACTCATCGAAGCTCAACCACGCGATGACCTTGATTGGGTCAGTCATTCTTGAGCCAAGTACAAACCAGAGGATGTTGTATGGCAAAGTGAAGGCAGATATCAAGCGAGGAGTGAAGCTGAAGTCGGCCGTTTGTGGCGGGAGAGGCAGGGATCAATTTGGCGTCTCGCCCGCGGGCCAATCGGAACTACGCAATGGCGCCACTGCCGCTCACGAGCAAGGATCCGGCAAGATCGTGCATCCATCGAGCAAGGCACATTTGAGTCAGGTTTCAACATGTGAAATGTACCAGCTGTAGAACGTGGAAGTTGGGTGGGATCTCGTCAGCCCCGTGACCCCGAGTGCGGCTTCAGCTAATGTTCTCTCAAAGGCGGTATCTCACCTACATTCGACAGAGGTAGAAGCATCGACCACCACGCTGCACTTCGAGCATTCACGAGGCGGCCGCTTGTATCACACGCAACGAGTGAACGATCATCAGGAGGCTGAACCAGTCCCACGAGCGCAAGGAGAGCGAGGCATGTGGGATTAGCAGCCACGATCATTTCTGAATCCGTAATTTGCGTGTATGCGCCCAGCCGAACGTACCACAATGATGCCAGAGGCTGCTCATTGCCATTTGTGGTGCCGTGCAGCCTGCTGTACTGCCGACGAGCGCCGATGTGCTTTATGCTGAGTGAGCCAGTGCTCTGGTGCCTTTGACGACGGCTTGCCACTTCTCTGCGACACGAAGAAGCCAGATGTCGGGACCGGATTCTGCGACTATCCGTTGGCTATCCGCCTGGCAACCAAGATTTGTTCACTGTTGCTCAAATTTGTGACACAGGCAGGGCCGTGTGAGGTGTAATGCGAGAAGCGGCTCTCGTTTGAGCGAGGTGTGCCCAAATACGACCTCAACGAAACTACAGAGTGGCAGTTCTTATGATGCTGTCTTTGACAATGCAACTTGACGCGTACTCATCGGTATCTGCTTCAGGTATGGTAAGAGCAATGATGCGAGTGGAGATGCACTGCAAACTTGATTCTGTGTATATAGTAACTGTCGTAGGGTCGGTGAATCCTGCTGAGCTGTCAGCTTGATGTTTTCTGTAGAAGAGTGTTGCAGCATGGAGACATGGTTTGTACAGGTCAGACAGCAGTTGGACAATAAGTGAATCCACATGATATTTCAGAACAGGTCTGTGTATTTATTGTGTATCACAGCAGGGCAAGGGCGTGAAGAGATGCTGCATAACGTACCTTTTGTCATCAGGAGGCGTTAGGTAGTGTCATGTAATGCATTGCGTGGCGTCTGTCAACCAGCTGGGCGTAGAACCTGCTCGGTAGGATCATTTCGTTCAGCCTGTGCGCTGCCGCTTGAAGAAGCCGTCAAGCTTTTTCTGGCCCTCGTCGTGGGCCGAACGGCCAATACCGCCGCGCTGTCTCTTCAGACCAGTGAGATGTTCTTTCCTGTCAATGCCGCGGATCAACGTCGTCCAGCCCTTCATGCTGCCTCCTAGTACCATCGCCTCCTTGTCAGTATTCGAAGGTGAGGAAGCTGGGAGTGGCGTGACCATTGAACCAAGCTTGGCTTTGTCGAGAGCTCGAGGGTCGTCTATGAGTAGAGGAGACGCGGTACATGCTTCTACAGTGGAGACCTCGGCAGCCTCTGCAGGCTGGCTAAGAAGAAGCTCGAGATAACCAGTGTTGGACCAACCGCCAAGGTGCTCTAGTACGATGCTGCCCCGAGCTGCCATAACCTCTGGAGCGACGGTCACACTCTTCGAGGCAAAGCGAGCGAGCAGCCGCCGCCAAAGATGTGAAAGGAAGATACCATGCGACACAATAGCGACTGTTCTTCGATCAGAGTCGGACGACATTTGGAACAGTGGCATCATGTGTTGATCCAGGAAGGCATCTGCTCGTTTGTTCAGCGACTCTTTGCTTTCGACGTCGACGAAACCTGGGTCGTTCTTGTGTTTGTCTCGATGCGACTCCTTTCCCGTCTTCTTCGCCTCAGTCCGCGCTTGGAAGGTCTTCCCTTCGTAGTATCCGAAATCTTGCTCGATGAGGTCGGCGGCTTGGACGATGTGCAGCTGGTCGTTGAGGGAGGTTATCTGCGCAGCCTGGACGGCCTGTGCTGTCTTGAGCGCTCTGGAGAGCGGAGAGGCGAAGATGTGCGAGAAGTTTACCTCGTTCTTCGCGAAGTGCTCACCGAGACGGCGAGCCTGTTCCACACCATAATTTGTCAGGGCCGAGTCTCTGACACCAGCATACAGGCCAGCTACGTTGTCAACCGTTTCGCCATGTCGGATGAGGTACAGCTCCATGTGCTGGAGAGTGTGTTGCGAGAGACATGAGCGGAGATGGTGGACATGAAGGGCAATGATGCTAGGAGGCAAAGCTTTTAAACGCGAGGAAGAAGGCTTATATAACCGAAGCCCCGGCCGGAGAACGACAACATCACCAGTCCATGGACCGATGCCCGCGTTGCATACAGGTGTGTAGAGGATCTTGACTTCAAATCAACATACCATCTGTATGAGGAACATGCCCTGCTGAGGAGGCAACAAGTCTTCTATGAGCACCAACAAAGCTGTACACCTTGCACATTGTAAACGCCCAAGCGGTGACACCACATGAAGCCCATATCTAGACAACATACTGACCATACAAAGGTTAGGGAACCAAGAAGTAGTGGAGACAGGCTACGAACGTGAAAGGTGCGACACTCATGTGAGAGCGCATGTCACGCATGCAGGCCTGAGGCCTGCCATCACGACCTATTCGCCGCGCTCGCACGAGCTCGCATTTGAACATAGGTTTCTCTACGGCACTGCACGTACTCTTCGAACTGATCAATCATAGTTCCAACCATCTACGATCATCATCAGAGACTACCACCATGGCCGAGGTCATGCGAGCTCAGAATATCCCCGGGGGCGATCTTGACACAGCGATGACCGACCAAGACACACTCGCTGCCTTTCACCATGATAGCCATCCCACTACCTCCTTCTTCAACACCTCCACATGGGACTGGGATGCTGTTGAGCAGACTTTACAAGTCGGCGAAGAAGCGGCTTACCATATCTCATCTCACCATGATGGAGACCACCATGACGAAGGTCAACGTGTCGATACACCTCCACAGAATCGAGTCAGCAATCTGGAGGTGATCCAGCCACAGCCTCTTGCGGAAAGGGACGACAAAACAGCTGACGCGGCCGAGCACAAGCAAGGGCTCGACGAGGAGGACTACGAGCTCCCAAGGCGAGAGCTGCGATCTCACCCAAGGGGCAAACGGACTTTCGCGACGACTTGGATTGATAACGATGATACAGGGAACTACGACCCCGAGGAGGAAAAGCGGAAGGAAAGGCTAAAACGAGCCAAGGTGAGGGCATTCAACCAGCAACGGCTTCACCGAGAAAGTGCTGAGCAAGCTTCTGATGACGAAATGAGCGACGACCTCACGGAGGAACTCACAAGTGAAGCCACAGTCCGTGCTAGGCTCGTGGTGCCCCTCACTTTCCTTAGCCAGGCAGGCAAAGCTGCACTCATCGAGCTTTTGGGCAAGCTCGCGGCACAGGAGCACTCCGAGAAGGCGGGCTACAAGCTGCGCAAGAGAAGCAGACACGTCGCGCATTATCCCGGCTCGGCCCAAGATGGGATCGACGGCGTCAGCACAGAGATTGACTTAACGGCAAAGCCCTTCGCTCGCGGATGTTGGGCATGCACTACCACAGGGACATGTTCGCTTCTCCATGACGAAAGAACTTGGCCTTGCCAGACCTGTTTCGAAGATGATATGGACTGTGAGCCCATCGTGCCCCCCGTCCGAAAGCGTGCATGTGAGACGTGCAAGCGACGCAAGATGAGTTGCTCATACACATACACTCGGAAACATGGTCCATCTTGCGAGCAGTGTGAAAGAGTAGGGCAAAGGTGTGTGGCTGGTCCAGTGAAAGAATTCATCAGACCACGGATCAGCTACGACAGAGACTGGGAGGCTGATCCACTGCCGAAACGAAGGGGAGGGAAGCAAAAGGAGCTCGAAGATTGTCTTGAGTGTGTCGGTGGTCGCAGGTCGTGCTCCTATCCTGCCGGATCTTACGGCAGTCCTTGCGAGGAATGCATACATCGCGGTTTGCCTTGCTCTATCGCCGGCAGCGCGCCTGCCGAAAGCGCTTCGCCTGCGGAAGATGCTGACCCAGCCAATGAACTTATAACAGACAGCACAAAGGAGGCGAGCGACAAGGAGACGAAGCCAGATATTCGCTCATCCGGCGAAGCATCACGCAATCAAGGCGAGCCACCAGATCGTACCACAGCGTCCGACCGACAGCTTCAAAGACCCAAAGGCACGATCCGAAAGATCTACACCAGCTTCCCGCATCCCATTGTCTTCAACTGCGACCTCGAAGGCGACAAAGACAGCCCTTGTTATTTCTGTACGGAGCCTGCCCTGTCCAAGCTTGGCTTCGGTCTCATGCATCCAGAAGTGGAAGATTGGAGCGACGGCAGAGGCTTCATCGAAGTAAATGGCGGACACATCCAGATCAACTCGATCCAAAAGACGAGACTCTGCTACTCATGTACCTCAAGCAGGTTGGCGATTGTCACCTGTTACCGCCATCGTATGCGCAGGATCGCCTCACAAGCCGATCGGCGGTATGTCCATGAACAGTCGTGCCACGTCTGCACTGGCTCTGCGACGTACGAGTGTACTCCGAGCGATAAGGACACTGTCGGTTGCGGCCTTGAGATGTGCCACCCTTGTGCCGTTAGCCTGAGTCGCGATTATGGTGGTTACCTTGGCAAAATGCTGGGAACGCTTGCTGATGAGCCGAAAGATGCAGAATCGAGGACACTGCGAGCGGATGGAGAGTTTCTTAAGGAGGACGGCCATGTCGCAAGATATCTGAACTCTCTCGATACATGACAGACTGCGTGAACGGCGCAAGGGGCGGAAGCAGGGTCAACAAGAAATGTAGTTTGCTAAGTTATTGTACCAAGGCTCAGACTACATTCTTAGAACTCCACGGATGCTGCTGCTGTTCGCTTCCGCCTTCGCGTGTTCGCATGCCCGTGAAGTAGTGCCTTTTAATTCCTGATCGCCGCCGCTATGCCTATCGAAAGCTGCAAGCTATCCTATACTGAACGTCGTTGCCAATGGCATTGAATCAAGCGCCAGTCTTTGCGCCCTCAAGGTAGTCTTGACCTGCATGCTCGTAGTCTGCGGAGAGGTACTTCTCGACCCTCTTCGCCAGCCATTGAGTCATCTTTGACAGCTCCTCCCTCAGGCGGCTGACAGATTGCGAGTCCATGTTTGTGTGTGCAATCAGATCGGGCATGGAGACTGCCAGGAATCAGTCTCGACAGAGAATACCTCGTGAACTTGAGCCAGACTTACCAAACAGGCGAAGAAGGTGCTCGCATCCATACATGTCACACAACGTCTTCCCAGCATGCTCGCCATGGCCAGACTCGACCTGCTTGTGAACCTCGTAGAACTGCGGTCGTTCGAAGCGGTAGAGAAGGATACGTCCAAGCGCCTTGTTGAAGTACTCCTTGACGCCTGCGATGACCTCTTCGAGGATGTCAGCGTCCGCAGACCCTGGTCTGCGATGGATGCTTTCTGCTTCGTAGTAGTCGTTCAAGAACAGACTGATGGGCGTGGGTGATGGCAGGGGCACAAGCTTTTGCTCCTTGGTCACTTTTTCCCAGTCGTCGACCAATATCGACTTGAGTGTGTCCGGGATGAACAGTCGTACAGCTGGTCGTCGCACGAACTCGTCTTCCTGCGCGGTTGTCAGTATGAGACCTGAGATGGCTTGCGTTTCGCCTAACACTGCGCCAGGCTCGAGGCCATCGGCTAGTTTGTAGAGTTGGCAAGTCAACACTGCACAGCCTAGTATTGAATCCCTCACGATGTGGTGACCATGAATGCACTTGCTACGAAGCAGCATGTGCTGGACTTGCAGCGGCTTTTGCGACTGGCATCCGCCAAGACTGCCAGCGCGGAACCTCAAAACACGCGAGGCTTAGGCCACCTCTGGCAAAGGGCCAAGGAGACTCACCTTATCGATTCCCTCAATCTCGCGTCCGCGCTTAGTCCCTCGAGGTGGCATCGGCGCTGCAGAGCTTCTGTCTTCGCTCCCACGGGCCGAAGAGCCACCTGTCAGATCGGAGCCGAAGGGACGCTTCTTGGTGGACGTTAAAGGAGGCTTGCCAGACTGCGTCCTCCGCTGAGCGTCCATATCCTTCTTGAGATTCTGTGCGAGCTCCTTGTTCTCATCCGTGAGCTTGCGAACACGTTCTTGGGGTACCCAGTCGTCCCACCTGGTGGCTGTCAGCTGTCTTGCTCACGTTTTCCTTTGGCGCATCTGTGGCAGGCTTCCTCGGCGTGCGTGGTGCCATATCTAATACTTGGTTGAAGCAAATAGAAAACCCATAGGAACGTCTTGTGCAAGTCTAGAGTGGCAGCAAGCGACAGCGGTCGTGGCCGAGGCACATTTCCCTGACGAGGCAGGCAAGACTCGCCCATGACCAGAAAGAGATACTGTAGAGAGCGAGCACGGAGTAGAAGGAGGACTCACGTGTTCTTCCAGCCCTTGTAGTGGACATGATACAAGTAGATACCATCCTTCTTGCCTTCCGCATTGTCCTTTAGCTTGTAGTCCAGCACTTTGGCCTCATAGAGCAGCTCGCCTGTGAGAACATTAGAATTTTCTGCATCACAAGAATTTACTTGACGACAGTGCGCACCATGGAAACACAACACTTTCTCATCTTTGTTGTACATAGGTTGTCCGGCGGCTGATGGGGCCATGATGGTGCGACCTGTTCTGTTGGGGTCTCGTTCACTTCAAGTCCTGCGTCGACGGAAAAGTGATTTTGCTCAGATTTGATCGCAGATTTCACACTTCCTATCTTGGAATGTCAGATGCCTAGTACGGACAGAGTTTGGGTGTTTCTAAAGTGGTGACTCTGATGTTGTGTCGCGAATATGTGTGGAGAGCAGTAGTCCAAAGTCGCGAGATGGAAGTGAGCTTTGGAGGAGGAACGCTCGGGCCACACAGCCAAATCGACGCGTCTTGAGCGTGAGCAACATCAGATGTTCGTGACTATATAGGCAAGGCAGCAAGTGTCATTACTGGCTACGAGTATGATGATATGTATGGATGGTACAATAGACCGTATTCTCACAGCTATGTCGTAGCCTCAGCCAGCTTTGGAGAGGCTGCGGTAGCATTGAGCTGCGATTTTGTATAGACTGATCACTTCCGCTTCCAACGTTTGACAATCCTACGAATCAACAGTGTGGTCAGGTACGCTGAATTTCACGAGCTGCTGCGATAGTCCTTACCGCAAGCGCACTGTGGTTATGCCACGACATTGTACAGACCGGGCCGGGGGACTCTTCGCTGGAGCTTGACCGCATGGCCTCACGTCAACAGATGAGGCAGCCACCTCGAGCTCTTTCTAGTAGCCAGGCCCTTTTCTAAGCACCAAACTTACCTTCCTAGAGAACAATTGGGTGGTGGCCCAGGAGATTGCTTCTTAAGCGTCGTTACGAACGAGCAATTACCAGACAATCAGAACGCGTCGGCCGACGACAACCTCAATAGCAGAGCATGTGGGTACCGGGTTATGAGCATCGCTGCGAAGGACGGAAGGGACTCACCTCTGATCATGATGCTCTCATCGCGTTGCGCGTTGCTCTAGAAGATGATGAATATCCATTGCTTGGTCAAGTGTCAAGGCCGTACTAACCTTGGATGCTTGCCGACCCTTACTGCAGACGAACACCCGCCGTCTTCTGCCGCTTTCCTTCTCTACCCTGCACATTCGAGAACCCACCCTCGTCGCCGACATTAAGCATTCCTCGAGCCGCACTCTTCTTCTCATCTTCAATCTTCTTGAGACGCTTCTCGGTCTTGCCTTTGCCAGAACCTTTGCCGTGAAACATGTGACTGAGATGCTTGAAAGCTTCCTTCTGATTCATCTCACGGCCGTGCTCATCGTTATACCTCAGTTTGACGTCCGGCTTGTACTCCTTGTTGAATTTCTCGGCTAACAGTCGTGATATGTACTGTTCTCTTTGCTCGTTCTGCTGGCGAGCCAAGGCATCACGTTCGCGGTTAGTCATCTTGTCGAAACGGCCACTTCGCCGGTCAGCTTCACGCTGGTCCTTGGCTCGTTGATCATACTCCTCGACCAGATGTTGTTTGTCCGCCAAGAACTTCATGCGTTGGCGTTCTCTCTCGACAGATCCTTCAGGCGCTGGGCTGTCGATGAGGCCTCGCTTGCGGAGCATGTTCAGGGATGCACCAATGCCCGAGCCTACAAGACTCTCTTCATCCTCCAGACCAGTCGCAGAAATCTCTGCAGCGTTAAGGGTCTCACGTTTGGCGCGTGCCTGTCGCTCCTGTTCCTCTTCTGCGTCAGCGTAGGCTTGTTGGCCCATATCTGTGTCGCCGTCTTCGTCCTCATTGTTCCCAGCCGGAAAGCCGTCTGCACCTGGCTGTGCTGATCTGCTTCGCCTCGCCGGGACATCTGCCTCGTCTGCCTCATCAGGCCTCTTGAGATTAGCGACAAACTCGGTCGTTTCGTCAATGACGAGTCCTTCATCATCCGGTTCTGGCTCGTCCACTGGCACATCCTCCCGCATTTGACGGGCAAGTTCCGCTGCATCCGTTTTCTTGCGCTTCTTCAAAGCCTGTCTTCGCTGTTCAGCCAGCTTTGCTTGCAGATCTTCATCATCATCGAATTCGAATGACCTCTTCTTGTTCACGGTTACTTCCGGATCGTTATCCACGTCCATTGCATCGCCGTTGATAGCATTTGCGGGTCGTGCAGCAGATGGTATGATGTCGTCTTCGTCGGCAGCTTTCTGGCGAGTCTTCTTTTCTTTCTTGCTCTTCTTGGCTTTCTTGACTTTGATTGTTGAAGGGTCAACATAGTCCGACGTTGGCGCATCATCCTTGAGTATATCGAGACTTATCTTCACACCCTTTCCTTTGACCTCACCTTCATCGACAGCCTTTCTCCGCAGCGCTTCGGCCGCCGTGCCCTGCCCATCGAGCGTGAAACGTTTCTGCTTCTTGCCCTCGATCTCTTCGTCGTATTTCGACAAGAGGTTCTTCTGCTCCCCTTGCTCGGTCGGATCGTAGTCAGGCCGCTTCTTCAACAACTTGAGCTTCTCCTCAAGCTTTTCCTTTGCTTTGAGATCAGCATTCTCCAGCTCATCGTCCTCGCTCTCTTCGCCGATTGCAGCATCTTTAAGCGTAAGAATCTGCTCGCCTGTGATCTCGTCGAACTCTGCAGCCTCATGGCCAACCTTAATACCCGCAAGATCTTTCGCCGTGTATTCAGCCTGCTGCTCCCGTGCTGCTAGCTCTTCTTCCAGTTTCCGAGCCTTGTCGATCTTCTTTTGCCTCTTCTTCTGCTGCAGCAGCCATGTCCGAGTATCGACTTCCTCCCCATCGGCATCACCCAGACCTTTACCCTGCAGCTTTTCATTACGCGCCGCCAGATCACGAGCCTTTTTCGCGGCATCTTTGCGCTTCTGCCGCTCTTCCTTCTCCCTCCTTTCTGCTTCGTGTCTTTGCCAATTATTTCCCGCAGCCGCCACTCGCTTCTCTAGTGTGCTGAGGTCCTCGCTCTGGTCACTGTCGCTGCCATCGTCGTCTTCCTTGAACTGTGGTCCTTGTCCCGGTACTTCCAGTGGTTGAAGCCCAAGCGACACTCGGACCTTATTCATCTGCTCAATCTGCTCAGCAGACATTCCAGATGCCATCTTTGCGGTATGAGTGGCGACACGAAGGGCTGCGTTGATCTGGAGTCGTCGTTTGGAGAAAGAGGGACATCCAAGAAATCGAGGTTCACGATTGCACATGACTCGCGTGACATCGGCACGGCAGCCGCCGAGCGCCTGTGCTTCCCGCTAACTAGCTAAATTTCGTTTTCGTGGCCAGCTTCTTTCTGCTCTTCTTCCTACAACCAACAGATCTGTGTCCAGCGATCCTGGCGTGCCTTCGGGCACTGTCGGTCGATTGCTGCGACAATTCGACGACCCATGGGAACTTCACAAACCACAATGGAGCACATCCGGTCGACAGATCTCAGAGCGAATGTGGCGCGCACCTTGAGCTCTTCGTGAGCTCGGTGTGTCGTCCGGGCGCTATATTCCAAGTCGTTCCTGAGCCCGTCGGGCGTTGAAGGTTGGGAAAAACCATAGCTTGCCTACATCACTTCACGATAACACCCCTCCGCTGTAAAGAAAAGATTCGTGCCTGGATCACACTCAAGAGAGGTAGTGATACATTTTCGTCCTGTGCATCTACATTCTGATATTCGCTTCACGTATGCGCATTGTCTCTTCAGATCCTGCTCCTTGTGCGCGAATCGCTATGTTCCATGCCCCTGGCTCCCTGATTATGATTCTCCCGCGGCGTACAAGGATACACCGCCCACGAGACACATGGTCTTGGAGTGGCTTCGGTGACCCCAGACCTTTTGCCAGACCCAAGACGCTGGCCATCCGCCCATCGTCACCAGAAGCTTGTAGATGCAGTCCAGGAGTGGATGTGGACAGGCCCAATGCGCGAAGTACATTGCACTGGTTGCCAAATTGACCAAGGCCAGAATCTTGGGTTCGAACCAGATGATAGGCAGTATGTGTGTCACCCGAGTTTTCATGATGAAAGGTCCTTGGATCAAGCAGATGATGGCGATGTAGACGCCGATGAGTTCCAGAAGGGCACGAAAGACTCGTCTTGCCTTCTTCCAATTGACGGCCCTTGAATGCCGCGCTATAAATTGTCAGTCGCAGTTGACGTTCGATCTGCATGTGGCGCACTAACCTGGACTTCGGCCTCTGCTGGGCGGGCTGCTGGTGGTGGTCGACATGGTTGCCTCTGATACCTGCGCTAATTATCGCGTCGTCGGATGTGGCTGTCGTTGTACGTCGACAGTGAGCTGGAAGATGGACGAGCTTGTCGCTTCTCACTGCAAGTTCGAGCAGTCATCTTGAAAGATGAGTCTCAACCTCTCAGTGAATGCAAATGGATGCACATCACCTTCAGCCAACGACAGCTTCGGCTTGCTCATCTTTTTCGATGCCACGCAGCCTTATAACCTGACGCATGCGCTGTACACCTTTGAGCCATCTGAAACGTCTTGGCGACAGGCTCCAGCATGTGATAGAGCTCGACAGGATTGAAGTCGGAAGTGAAATCGAATTGGCAGCAGGACACTACCAAAAGTGCTTCACGTGCCGATAATGCCAAGCAGACCGCACAGAGACACTGACGCATTCAGGCATGCAGGGCAACCAGACTTTAGAGTGGTGCTGTACCAGATATTTCCCTGCGTCGATCCGGATGTCGTGTGCGGGCGAATCTAGTAGCTTAGAATTCAGCCGCATAGCCCTATACAGTACATCTGCAACCTGTGACTCTACGGTAACACTGGAAATGCTACAACGCAAAAATGGTCAATAGAGGACACGCGGGTGATGCACAAGATGACTACATCCTGAAATTGGGTCGCGGTCTCGGTATCAGGCGATACGTACGACTCAACGATTGAGGTGTACTTGCCCATTTCTAGAGCCCCTGGACAGCGTCTCAGCGACAGCGAGTCCCTAGCTCGTCACGCTGGCAACAAGAATATAGCCAGGTGTATGAGAGATCGCTGCGTAAGGGACATCACCGTCCATGGCGTTCAATCCCTGCTGATTCATCCTTAGCCACATCCGTATACGATAGAAGACAGCAAATTCTGGATTGAGCTCTGCAACAGTGAGAAGAGCCTGCTCAAGGCCGGCGACTGGTCCTCTGAGACGGGCGCCGATGGTGCTTTGACACCTCTCAATCATGCAATCACGATCAAGGATGAGGCTGTTGTCAGCCTTGGCCTAGAACTTGGTCACGGTATGAGCCTGTCGAGATGCCATCAATTGCTACTCTTTCTAACCTCTCTCCGATAGGCCATACACGC
This sequence comes from Nothopassalora personata, assembly GCA_033816765.1. Taxonomy (NCBI): domain Eukaryota; kingdom Fungi; phylum Ascomycota; class Dothideomycetes; order Mycosphaerellales; family Mycosphaerellaceae; genus Nothopassalora; species Nothopassalora personata. The sequence goes on along the minus strand of CM066287.1, from coordinate 2,012,020 downwards.
ACCCGGCAGAGCTTGGCTACTGGCTGGGCGAGGCGCATTGGGGAAAAGACGTCATGTCTGCGATCGTGCCAGTGTTCGTGGAACGGACGTGAAAGAAGTTTGGGATCTTTGTGCGGCTGAATGGTGAAGTCAGTGAGCCCAGCAAGGGCTCAGCTGTACTGCTTGGTAAGGCGGGCTTCGTGGTCGAAGGTCCAAGGGAGAGCAGTGTTTTCAGAAATGGCAAGCTTGAGTCGAAGTTTCTGCTCGGAGCATTGCGTCCGGCTTGAATGGTAAGGACCTACGTGATTTGATGAAGGCTCGAGTTTCAACGAAGGCGCACTCTGCACCCCAGGTGAGTATCGTATCAAGCAGCTCACTCGTCCTCGTCAGAGGAGTATGCGCCCAGGCCTAGTCCAGCGCTGCTTGTCACGGCAGGTACTTCGGTCTCACTCGTTTTGCCCCTCTCTGAACCTGCATTCGTGGCAGCCTTGTCTTCTTGGCCGGCAGCCGTGTTCGTCTTCGCGGCGGTATTGGCATCCTTGTTCACACTTGTTTCAGCGTCTCTTGCTCTCTGGCTCTTCGATTCTGACGAAGGCTCGCCGCTGGAGGCCTTGCGTAACTTAACGCCACCGAAGACCTCCTCCTTGCCCTTCTTCCGCTTCCTCGACACCGCCCAAGAGGTGTTCTCTGCTTCCAGTGGTTGTGAAGTCTCGGCCGCTTTGGCTTTCTTCTCTGCATCCTCTTGCTGCTGCTTGAAAGCTTGCATCTCCTCGGCCGTCTGTTTCCTCACGGCATTCTCCTTTGCGCGTTGTGACTCAAGGACGGAGTCCAGGAAGTCGACCTCATCTTCGTTCAAGGATTGGAACTGATTGGTGAGGCGGATCGATTCTTCAAACTGCTCCTGTTTTGCGGCTTACTATCCCGTCCCGTCAGTCGCATATGTCTGTCATAGACGAAGCACAATCGCGTCATCACCTTTATTAGCCTGTAGCGTCTCGTATAGTGATTTACCACCGTCCTGCTTCCCGGCCTCGATTTTCGCAAGACGTTTCGCTTCAATCTCTTTTTGAGCCTGAAGCCACGCCTCATCTCGCTCAGTCGGCTCTTCGTTCGTGCCGCCTGACACGAATCGAGACATGTTGATGTTCTGTGCTGACTTTGCGAGTGCAAGAGATGGGGTACGGAGGTCACATAATCTATTGGCTCACCAGACCCTTACGCTAGTGTCCGTTCACATGGCATAAAGTCTGGAACCCCACTTCCCACGCGGTTGCACACGAGAGCGGACTTGCACTTTCACAGACGCCAGGACGAGCACCTGAACTCATGAAGACATGCATTCAGGCCGATCATGATCTAACACGAGACACAGCACTGTGGACAGAAGCCTGCACTAGATGTTCGTTGTTGAAGCTCGTGGGCATGTACAGCCATCGAACCCAGTGCTTCATCCACGTCCGCGACCTCGGATAAGGACAAATTTCCGCCCATGGCGAGTCCTCCGTCTGGGAAGCGCAGGCCGAGCCATGAGTCTCCTGTGACGCAGCAAGCTTCCGATAGAACATCGGGATCACCTGAGCGCAGTACGAAACGTCAAAAAGTGACTCGAGGTAAGGGCGTTCTGCTGTACATATTCAAAGATGCACCATGCTGACATTATTGAAGCCTGTGATTCTTGCAAATCACGTAAACGACGCTGCAATGGCGAACTTCCTTGCGTATCATGCCAAAAGAATCGATCGAACTGTACATATTTGGCATCGTACACCAGGGGTCGACTCGTGCAACCTTCGCCAGCCACTCATCTAGCAACCCAACCCGGAGCCAGCAACACATCTATCTCTCCAGTACAGCAAGAAGGGGCTCGCAACGTCACTCCTCATCTCCCACCGACCAACGGCGCCGAGCCGCATGCAAGGACCTCGAGGGCAGGTTCTCCTGAAGGCGGATCCACGACCTTTGCGGGTCAATACCTAGGACCAACTTCCCCTTATACATTTCTTCGTCGAGCTTGGAAGCGGTTCGAGAAGGATGGCTTCCATCCCAATCTTGCCGGGAACGCCACTGAAGTGCCTGACCAATCTGAGCCCATCTGGGCTTTCGGTGACCGTCAAGTATCGCCAATGGAACCGGATGGATTCCAGCTCTCAAATCGACAGATGACTTCTATGCTTGTCACGCATTACTTCGACCTCGCCATGCCCACATACCGCTTTCTGCACAAAGGGACTGTCATACGGTGGTTGGAAGACTTCCATGAAATTCAGAGGCAAAAGAGTGGCGTGACTCTCCTGCCGGCGCGGCAAGCGATTGTTCTCCTGGTGCTCGCTACCGCGCGACTATTTAATGTTGGAGCGGGCGATAATATACTCGATCCCGATGAGCACTCTTGGCGAGAGAGTGAGCATCTCTTCCGTTTGGCGCAGGAAAACTTGCAAGCAGAACGTGGCAGAGCTAGGCTGGAGTCCGTGCAAGCGAGACTTGCGCTCTGTTTATTCTTGCTTCATACTTCCCGTCCAAACCAAGCGTGGTACCACTTCGGCACAACGATCCAGCTTATCATGGCACTGGGTCTGCATAGAGCGACGGCAGGGCCCTCGAGCCAACCTCAAGATTGTGTGGTACGAGAGTGTCGAAAGCGTGCGTTCTGGGCAGCATCCACTCTCGACACGTATCTAAGTGTCATACTTGGGCGACCTCCGCTAATACACTTAGATGATGTGGACCAGAAGCTGCCAGATGCGGTCGAGGACGAAGATCTGACCAGCACTGGTGTTGTGGCAGAACGTCCGATGAAAGACAGTATCATTAAAGCCTCGATACTTCATGCCCAGATCACTCGTATTGTGAAGAAGGCAGCTCGGGAGCAGTACTCTGTGCAGCGGAAAAGCAGTGCCCAGAAGCTTGAAATGGCGCTGAAACTCAATGACGAGACAGCAGTATGGCACGCATCACTTCCAGTTGTGCTGTCGGGCCAGATCCATCCATCAAGTCTGATACCTATCTTTCGACGGCAGATCACAGTGCTGCAGCTGGCACATGCCCATGCACGAATGCTGATCAACCGTCCAAGCTTGCTGATGGACACAAGGCAAACGACGTTGAAAGAGTCGCAGGTGGAGACCTGTCTCGCAGCCGCAAAATCGACCTTAGACGCCGTTCTGGCTGCTGGTCTCGGCAAGCATATATTTCAAGCATTCTGGTATACACAGTTTGTGTGCTTCAATGCGCTCTCGATCGTCTACATCTGGCTTATCCAGCGAAGGCATGGTCGATTGCCTCCTTTGACATCCATCGGAGACGAGGAGCTGCTGAAATTGGCAGATACTGTCCAGCAATGTTTGAATGAGGCCACGCAAGCAAATGCCCCGAGCTTGCGTTACAGCATCGTGCTCGAGGAGCTGCAGCAGGAGGTGCAGCGTATGGGCAGTAGGGTTGCAGCGCGAACTAGCCAGCTCAACGCGCCTGCTACGCCCTTGAGCAACGGTGTCTCAGCTCTCGCAAGCTCTACTGAAGTCGATGAGTATGCACAAGCTGACGAGCCATACGATGATCACTCTGCTGATCCTATCTTGGACTCGATGGAAGCATTCGCGAGCGATTTTCCTCTCGACCCTGACCTGTGGCTTTCGCTGGATGCTTTTCCATTCTCGGACTTCGGCCAATTTGAATGATTGAGCGCTCTATCTCACGCCGTTGCGTGGACGTCTCCGAGAAAAATTTGTGGTAGCAACATAATCCTTGCTGAGCCCCTTGACGATGTGTATGATCTCAAAAGTATGCAATGAGATCCCTTTCATTGGCAGGCTGTACGTGGTCCAGTACATGTCATCCACGCATGGGTGATCCGCCTTTGCCACACACGCTCCACGTCGCTTCGCCTCGGCTGGTGGTATGAACGTGAGGTTGTGGAAGAGGTAGTCCACTCGGAGCTCATCGTCTGGCTTCACAAACCACACGCTTAGTTCATCGCGCTCTTCGGAGTACCGATAGACGTAGCTTCTCCTTGCGATCACCCCGGCACCATTGGCTAGTGTCAAAACGCCACTTTCGGTGTAGAAATACTCGAAGTCAAAGTCCATGCCACTAGCATCTTCACTCGGTGCCCGTGGATGAAAGCTTGCTTCGCCTCTGAGTGTGCCTGATGGGAAAGTCGATAGGGCGCTGTCGATCTTGCGTTGGATGTGCCAGTTGCCTTGCAGAGCACGGAACACGGCACGTGCAGTATACTTGCCGTCTTCGATGCATGCGCGCCAAGTCTGGGAGAGGTCTTGCATCACTGCGCCTGCTTCTTCATGGTTGGAAGCAGCGGACAGATATCGCGATGGCGACACGCAGCCTTCGCGCTCTGTGAAACGTCCGTCGTTTCGTTTCAGGCCAAGATGAGCGGCGACCTCTTCCATGTAGCCGACATAGTCTCCGAACCAGTACTGTGGGACGTCAAGGCCTTTTGCTTGCATCTCCTTGCGGAGCTCGAGCAGTTTCTCGGTCTCTTCATAAGGCCTAGCGTTGGGCACACTATGAGAAAGCCACCGTTCGGCTGTCAGTCTTGCTTGCATCTCAATCATGCCCCAGTATGGGCCTTCATAAAAGCCTAGTAAGGACAGCTCGGGGATGTCTCTCACAGCGGTCTGCCACTCTTGCAGGAGCAGCGGCAAACGCAGACTATCCGCGTCGTAATGTAGTGTCCGCTTCACATCCTCTTCCAGGAAGTCGATGGCTGACGCTGAAGTGTAGCCAGTAGCATAGACTATGGCGCCGATGCCTGTGACGTAACCTTTGCCTTCAGAGCCGAGGACAATAGCGGTCACAGCGCCATCCGAGCCAGTCTGTATACTTGACATTCGACCGCCCACAACCTCGATCAAGTCGCTGCGGACAAACTCTCCATAGCTCTCGCTCAGTGCCACATATGCGGTGGATCTTGGCTCGCCATACGGCACGCTCAGTGCAGCTGTCAGATCAGATTGATCTCCACCAACTATGCCTTGCACAGCTCCATGAATCATATCTTTGACTGCTTTCGTGACGCGACCAGCATTGCCCGTGATGGGTCCCGAAGATCGTCTCGACAGATCGTACAATTTGAGATCAACGGGCATGAATGTTGTGGAGGTCTCGTCGACAGGATTTAAAGGAGGTATTGCATATAGCGGACGAGGCGTTACGTGGACAACCTTGCAACCTTCGTATCGTTTGCGAGAGTGGGTATTGGGTGACCACTGTGAATGAGACAGCTGCTGGGCGACCGCGGCTGCTGCCTCACCAGCTGAATTCCCGCCTCCGACGACAAGTATCTTCTTGCCACCAGGAGATGCGGTGGGCGGGAATAAATCGTCGAGCTTTCGAAACTGGGAGCTGTGAATCGACTGTATGTCCAGCTTAGAGGGTAGGTTCGAAATGCTTTGAGATATTGGCCGTGGCCTGGAGAAAAACCCAGAGCCAAGTAACAAGTAGTCGAATGCTGAAGTACATTTAGCGTTACTATGGTCTCTCGTTGTAATCTGCCATTTGTGGTCGGATCCATCACCATTCCTCTCAGCTTTGATGACTTCGTAGCCGAGATGAATAATGCCTTCGGGAATGTTCTTCTGCCGGTAGGCCTCCAAGTATCGGTTGACCTGCCATGCTTTGGGGAACATTGGAGCGAACGGTCCACTGCATGGTCCACTGTTCGACTTAGACGACCGCAGATCGACCGTGTTCCAGTCGAGGTCGGAGAAGGCAACGGTGAAGCGCGAAAGGTTGGTAGGTGTGTTTGGGTGTAGAAAGCCATTCGTTGAGCTCTCGTCCAGAGCCCATATGCCTCCAACTCGGTCTGACTTCTCGTAGATTGTGACATCGAACTTATCTGTACCCAGAAGGACTTTGACTCCTGCAAGTCCTGATGGCCCAGCACCGATGATCGCCACTGTCTTTTTAGCCATGGCAATAATCCTGCTTATCAGCTGATCCCAGTGAATTTCTTGCTGTGCACCCAACAACGCCTTGTATGTTCCAGTGCAGGAAGATGACAATGTAAGAAAACGATAGCTACAGAGCTGAGATGTTGTGCTATGAGTCTCTCCGATTGTTGCTTACCAAGCTCACGCCAACAAGGAAAACACGATGGTGCTGCTTCTGCTGTGCGACGACAGTGTTCTGATGAAGTCAGCGATGGAATAACTGAAATTGATCATATTGATGTTCATCTAAGGACGGTGGACGAGATGCATTGCGAGGCGAGAGCAATGACGTGGCGCTCGGGTGACGACTGATGATCCCTGCCCTGCCTGTGGCGGTGCAGGCAGCTGCGATAGAGTAGATCTTGCCTTCTGTACGTGCTGCTTTGGTGTCTCAAACATCACGCTCGAGGACTGCATAAGAAGACCGCAGACACTCACAGGTGACAACGCAGCCAGCATGTCGAACCAAGGCTACTACCAAGGCGGCCATCAAGACAGCCAGATTCTTCCCAGCACAAATCCTTGGGCTGATGAGCATTCGACATCGACTCAGCAGCCGCAGTATCAGCAACACCAGCAACAATTCCAGCCTCAACAACACCACGCGCAGACAGGCTACAGCGCTCCGCCGGGCCCGCCGCCACAGCAAGGCGGAGGGTTCCGCGAGGAGCAGTTCGTGCCGCCAGAGGAGCGGGGTGAGCAAAGGGAGGCCATGGAGAACTTCGAAATGAACAGGACCAAGCCAGAGTCTCGAACGGACCGCGACGTTGCCAAATTGCAAGAAGAGTTTCCAGCCATGGATGGTAGCCTGATTGCCGCTCTGTACGGTGATTCCCAGTCGCTGAGTGGCACACGAGAGATGCTGCAAGAACTCGCCTCCCGGAGCTAGAACTAGACGCTGAAGCGGAGAGCGGAACGCGTTACTGTGGCCGCCTGCTATGAGCAATGCTGATGCGTTATGAGCGAGGACGATGTGTACGATAGTGATATGAGAGTGATTCGAGCATGGAGCATTCAAGCATACCAACCAACCAGTATTGCCGATGTCGCCCCCAAAGCACTTTCCCCGCGCGTCATCACCTGGGCTAGTTCTAGCATCGCTCCTCGTGTGCCTGACATATCAGCCAACGCTGCAGTGCACCACAGAACCGTGCCCCAATATGTGATCGCCCCTTCGCGTATGGGCATCTTAATGTAGCTCAACTTCCCAGACGCCACCGGGCCTCCGCAGAGAACATGTCTCTCGCTTCCTCGCGCGTCTTGCTGGGCCGACGTGTCTGGAGCTCGATCCCATCCCGAAGCTTCTCCAGCTCGAGCACCAGACGAGCAACGACGGATCATGTCAGGATCGTCGAGGTTGGACCACGAGATGGACTTCAGAATGAGAAGACGAGCATCGCGCCAGAGACGAAGATAGAGCTCGTCAGGCGTTTGGCAGGGACTGGCCTAGAAACAATCGAAGCTGGCTCGTTCGTGCATCCGAAATGGGTGCCGCAGGTTTGTAACCACCGCGCGTACAATGAGGCAACAGATCCTGAGTGTGAATAGATGGCCGCCTCAGACAAAGTGCTGTCCTCCATCCTTGCGAACCCTCCGAGCTCCAGCAAGCCCATCACGTACCAATGGCTCCTCCCGAACAGCAAAGGTCTCGACAACTACTTCAAAGTGATGAACGCTTCATCGTCCACGCCAGAGGGCTATCCCACCCCTCCACCCTCGCCGGAGCACGACGGCGGTCCAGCATTGAACACCTCGAGCCAAGACCCGAATGCAATGCCCTCTGCATCCTCGGGAGTAGCAGCGATGGAAAGTAACATAGGAAACACAGGCAATGGAAACCAGAGACACGAGGTATCGATCTTCCTCGCCGCAACAGAGAGCTTCAGCAAGAAGAACACAAACTGCAGTATACAAGAGAGCTTGGATCGTTTCGCGCCGCTCGTGGCAGACAGCAGGGAAGCTGGATACCCCGTGCGAGCGTACATCTCTGTCGCTCTTGGATGCCCGTTCGAAGGCCCAGACGTCGACCCACACAGAGTCGCCGATCTAGCTGCATCATTGCTCGAGATGGGCGCAGATGAGATCAGCGTGGCAGATACCACAGGCATGGGCACTGCGCCGCGGACGCGCAAGCTCTTACAGACACTCAAAGAGGCTGGTGTGCGAAGCGAAGACCTAGCACTGCATTTCCACGACACTTTTGGTCAGGCTCTGATTAATACGATGGTTGGGCTCGAACATGGTATCAGGACTTACGACAGTGCTGTCGGAGGACTTGGAGGATGTCCGTACAGCCCCGGGGCTACCGGCAACGTAGCGACCGAGGACTTGGTCTACTTTTTGCATAGTCTTGGTGCCGAGACGGGCATTGATCTTGAGGAGGTCAGCAGGATAGGCGACTGGATCACGAATGAGATTGGGAAGTCGAATAGTGCCAGCGCAGGTAAAGCTACACTGGCGCGCCTGAGTCGAGAAGGGTATGCATAGTGAATATGAGCAAAATGGACCGTACAGACGCCGATGACAACGCTTGGATATAGCATGTTCCTTGTTCGTCATGGTTCTAGCCAAACCCACTGGCCGTTAACCGAGCTCGCCTGTTCGGCCAACCCCAGTGCTCATCTCAGACTTTCACTTATTAATTCTACAGTCACCAAGGAGGGATCGAAGCAGAAGCACTGGGGATGGACAGCGTCAAGCCGACTACTCTGCCGCGATGGCAGAGAGGCCTCGCGCCTGCACACAGCCGACATGGAAGACAAATGGTCCTCATTGCTGCAACACTTGCAATGACAGTTCTATACTTCCTCTGGCCAACCGACTTCAGCGACCTGGGCAACCTTGGAAAGCCCTGCCATAATCTTAGAAAAGTGCAAGGCTTACCTCTCAAGGACATTCCACAGCATCTTAGGAGCTTCCAGAAGTGCTCAATCGCCAACCTTCAGGCTACAAACTACACCTTCCTGGACACTGCACAACCTCTGCCGGTCTCTGAGTTCGTAAATCGAAGGGACAGATTGGCTGAAGCTCTTGTCAGCGATGGATTGGATGCCTTCTTGGTCGAGCCAGGCTATACTTTATCCTACTATGCGAATGTCACCCAGCCAGACTGGGAAGTGTGGGAGCCCGAGGAGCGACCATTCGTGATGGTCGTGCAGCCAGAGCACGGTGACGATGGTCAGATAAAGGCAAAGACTACATTCTTAGTCCCAGCCTTTGAAGCGGAGCGCGCCAGACTGTTGCACATGCCGTTTGCGGATGAGCTGGATCTGGTCACGTATGAGGAGCATTGGAATCCTTATGCTACCCTGCTGAATTCTTCGATTTTCGAGAAGCAGGGTGGAGATGGCAAGAAAAGCTCTCCCAGAGTCATGGTTGACGAGGAGATGCGTGACTTCATCTCCCGCGGCCTCGCTGTCAATGGCTTCGATGTACATGGTTTGAGCGGCGAGGTTGAGAGAGTCAGACAGACGAAGTCTGAAGCTGAAGTAGGGATTCTGAAAGCAGTCAATACCGGCACTGTGGAGTCTGTCAGGGCTATAAGGAAGTGTTTGACTCCGGGTCCTACGGAAGACGAGGTGCAACTTGTGCTCGACAACACAATGCGCTCTGCTGGTATAGAGCCATTCTTCGATATCGTGCTGTTCGATGAGAATGCCGCGAACCCCCATGGGGGCACAGATGGCGCGAAGAAGCTCGAGAAAGAGACCATGGTCCTAATAGATGTTGGTGCACATCTACTTGGCTACTCGAGCGACATCTGCCGAAGCTTCTTCCCGCCTTCCTTTGCGAAGCCTGAAACTGAAGCCGACTTTGAAGCTCTCAGCGACGATATCAAGGAGAAGCTGCATGTCTGGGATGTCGTTCTCGAAGCTCAGACTGCTTCGATCGCTGCCCTGCATGAGAACGGCACTTGTGCGTCCGTCGATCTGGCCGCGCGTGGTGTTATCGAAGCCGCTGGCTATGGCGATGCCTTTACCCATCGAGTAGGTCATGGGATTGGCATCAAAGCTCACGAGTCGCCATATCTCAACAAGGGTAATACCGAAACGCTTCTGAAAGCCGGCATGGCTTTCACCTCTGAACCTGGTATCTATTTGGTCGACAAGTTCGGCGTGAGACACGAAGATATCTTGCTGGTGAGAGAGGATGGTTTGCCGGACATCCTAACAGGAGACCGCGCCAAAGGTCCTTGGGAGCCATAAGAAATCACACGGCTTTCTTCTGGTAAGCTGTGTCCGGCAGCACTTCCAATTCTAAGTGATCAAAATCTCACGCAGGAAGCATCCCGATACCTGCCCCCTTAAGCATATCGTCGAAAACGCTGCGGACAAGAGCAAGTGACTGCTCCCTCTCCTCCACCAGCGGCACATCCACCATCCTCCTGCTCCCCCCACGCCGTCTGCCGCACTTCATACCCAGTACTCCTCGCATCGAAATCCAATTGAAACCTCCCAAAGCAGTAATCAAGCTCCAGCCTCCGAATCATCCTTAACTTCTCCGGATCAAGCCGATGAGACGACCTCGCAGCTTTCCACTCCATAGAAGGCGGCAAACATCCCTTGTGAATCCAGTCTCCCGAGCTGAACGTAACCGGAAACCTATAATGTCGATAGAACGCCGGCAACGCCTCCCTCCGTAGCTGTCTCAAAGCACATGCAATCGCCAACTCAGGCGGCGGCGTCGTAGAGACATAAAGCTCTTCGAGAATCTTCCTATCATTCTCGGCACATAGCTCGTACTCTCACACACACTTTCTCTCTAATCTCTGCCGGCAGCTCCCAAAACAGCGTAAAGGTCCTCCCAGGATTACGTGCTTTATGCCGGAGGACAGTAAAGTTTCGTCTCAAGACTGTGTTGACACCATCTCGCACTGTGACTCACGCTTTGGCCAGAATTTCGCGCAAGAGGTTTCGACGTGACATTGTGCTGCTTGATGGATACAGGGTTGGAAGCTGTGCATGATTTTTTGAGAGGCAGTGCAAGTTGAGAGCTTGAGCAGCAGCAGGTTCCGGGGCATCGGACTTATGAAACTCAAGAGGTTGGGTGAATTGTGGCTGTATCAGGATAAAGTGGAGGAGGTGATGTGGTATGCAAGCCTAAGGCACCTGTGATCCACGAACTTCATTTGGAATGCCTGTAAGCTGGGCGAGGGCATATGGAAATGGTTCATGTCCTCGTGAAGAGGATCTCGCGTTTTGCAGAGGTTGTATGGAGGCGTATGTAGCCAAAGAAGACCTCGCTCCTGCTATCTGGCGAGCGCCATGCAAAGGGATCCTCCCTGTGTCCATCGACCAGCATCAATGTTACCGTAGCACAGCATATGGACTCGACACTGTGCGAAGACGAGGCTCTGGAGACAGCGTGCACATATGACATCCTGCTCATCAGATCATTCACAGCTTTGAGCTATCCATTCTCACGCCTTCGTCGGCTTGCTCTGCCACGGTGAGATCGGGAAGTTGCAAAGGCATGATCCTCCTTGGAGAAGACCCGGGAACCAAAGCATACTTGCTGAAGTCACTCACGCCATCATGCTCTCTCAGATAGTCCTCATCAAGAAATGTCTTCCCGGAGACATCTTTCGCCGGAGCCCTGACAATGGACAAAATAGCATCAGAAAAGATCTCTGGGCTCCTGAGATCCTTCCGTAGATCCTGCGAACGGGTCTCGCACTGCGTAGCAGCAGACTCGATAGCCTACACCCGTAGCATCAGCCCTTGCCTCCACCTCAACACCAACCACAGGACTCACCACAGAAGGCCACAAACTCGTAATCGCCATATCCTCCCTCCCCTCTCTCTCAAAATCCCCAGCCAACCCCATCGTCAAGACACTCATTCCAACCTTGCCCATAGCATACGCCGTCTTGCCCTTGAAGAACCTCGAATATATGGGTGGGCTGATGACGACAATCCGCCCCTCGCCCTTCGCACCGTGCTTGTACATCTCCGGCAACACCGCCTGCACCGTCCCATACAAGCCCTCGGGATTCACCCTCTGCATAAGCTGGAAGCGTTTCATGGGAGTCTGCTCAACGCTGCTCCACCATATAGCTCCGGAATTATAGACAACGACATCGATTCTGCCGTACTTCTTGATCGTAGTGGTCACCATGGCTTGGATATTCTCGTATGAGCGTACATCAACGGCGATGGGGAGAGCGGCGCCATTATGAAGTTCGATGATCTCGCGGGCGACGGTGTTGATCGTAGAGGCGGAGGAGTTGGGGTTGGGTGGGAAAGGGTTGCATTTCGAGGCGTCGCTTTCTGTTTTGGCTGCCACGACGACTGTAAGGTATCGTCAGTGGAGTTCAGATAACCTTTGCTCTGCATGCACTCACCAGCATAGCCTGCCTTGGCTAGATCGATAGCAACTTGTCTTCCAATGCCTCTGGAAGCTCCGATGACGAGCGCGACTGGCTTGTTCCCAGACATGCTGAAGATAAATAGCAAGGTGCCGAGTACTATGATGGACGATAAAATGTATCAGAAATCACCTACAGTTATGGCCAGGCCAGCGACGAGCCTACATATAGACCTGATCAAGTCACGGCTGTGAGTCGCGATTGTGATCTTCCAGTAAGGCCGAGGTGGAAAGAAGTCTGGGAGGAGCTGAATGTTTACTGATCACGCACAGATCACCGCAGAAGCGTTTCCAATGGGTTGCGCGACTTACCACAACATCATGTGAGATGGAGGAGTACAATTCGAACTTGGAATTTCTGTTGTTCACATTCGCTAAAGTAAAGGTACATGCAAGCGGTCAATCCATAGACCACACTGAAGTTCCCTGAAGGTTCGATGCAGTAACCAGCACCACCAGTCCAGAACGCCTGCTTTCTTTCTCTAGTCGTCATGCCAAAGTTCTTGCGTAATAACCCATGAGCACATTACAAAGCATCAGTCCATCAGATAATGCATTTAGTCGACCTCCTCCATGGTGGACTCGCCAGCGGCCTCTGCTGGTGCAGCATCTGGTGCGGCGGCCTCAGCCTCAGTCTCGGCATCCTCATCAACGTTCAGGCCTAGGGAGACGAGCTTGTGAATACGCTCAGCGAAGTCGGCTGGCTGATCGATGGTGAAGCCAGACACCAGCAGCGAGGTCTCGTAAAGCAGGGTGGTGATGCTCTTGACTGTGCGGTCGCTCTCGCCATCGCTCTCAACCTTCTTCTTGAGCTCCTTGATGATCGGGCTCTTTGGTGAGATCTCGAAGGTCTTCTTACTACTCATGTAGCTGGACATCGAGGTGTCACGAAGAGCCTGAGCCTTCATGATACGCTCCATGTTGGCGGACCAGCCGAACTGGCCAGTACGGATAGCGCAAGGTGCGCCGACGAGCTTGTGGCTGACAACGACCTTCTCGACCTTGTCGCCGAGAACGTTCTTGAGCGACTTGGCAAGCGACTCGTACTCCTTCTCTTCCTCCTCACGCTTCTTCTTCTCCTCCTCAGTCTCCTCGAGCTCGAAGTCCTTGGTGATATCCACGAGCTTCTTGCCCTCGTACTCCTTGAGCTGAGTGAAAGCATACTCATCAATTGGGTCGACGAGGAAGAGGACCTCGAAGCCCTTGGCCTTGAGTGCATCAAGGAATGGCGACTTCTCGACTGCAGCCTTGGACTCGCCGGTGATGTAGTACATTTGCTTCTGGTGCTCCGGCATGCGGGTGACGTAGTCGGCGAGTGAGGTGAGCTCCTCTGGTGACTTGCTGGAGTTGTATCTGAGGAGCTTGGCGAGTGCAGAGCGGTTCTGGCTGTCCTCGTGGATACCGAGCTTGATGTTCTTGCTGAAGGCAGTGTAGAACTTGTCGAACTGCTCCTTGTCCTCGGCAATCTCGTTGAACAGCTCAAGAGTCTTCTTGACGATGTTCTTCTTGATGACCTTCATGATCTTGTTCTGCTGGAGAGTCTCACGCGACAGGTTAAGTGGGAGATCCTCTGAGTCGACAACACCCTTGACGAAGGAGAGCCACTCTGGGATGAGGTCGGTGGCATCGTCGGTAATGAAAACACGACGCACGTAGAGCTTGATGTTGTTCTTAGTCTTCTTGGTCTCGAAGAGGTCGAATGGTGCACGCTTTGGCACGAAGAGGATGGCGCGGAACTCGAGCTGACCCTCGACAGAGAAGTGCTTGACAGCGAGGTGGTCTTCCCAGTCGTTGGAGAGCGACTTGTAGAAGGCACCGTACTCCTCTTGCGAAATGTCTTGTGGGTTGCGTGTCCAGATTGGCTTGGTCTTGTTGAGCTCCTCCTCCTCGATGCTGGTCTCCTTGACCTTCTTTGTCTTCTTCTCTTTCTTCTCTTCCTCCTCATCGTCGACCTCCTCGACCTTTGGCTTGTTGTCGCTCTCCTCCTCGGTCTTGGTCTCCTCGGCGTCCTCGTCTGGGACCTCCTTCTCAGTCTCTTTGGTGACGTGAAGGTAGATTGGGTAGGAGATGAACTCGGAGTGCTTCTTGACGACCTCCTTGATCTTGCTCTCGTTCAGGTAGTCGGTCTGCTCATCCTTCAGGTGGAGGATGATCTTGGTACCACGGCCGAGTGGTTCGCCCTCGGTGTCCTGTGCGATGCTGAAGGTGCCACCGGCGCTGGACTCCCAGATGTACTGCTCGTCATCGTTGTGCTTCGAGACGACAGTCACTCTGTCGGCGACGAGGTATGCGGAGTAGAAACCCACACCGAATTGACCAATCATGGAGATGTCGGCACCTGCTGTGAGAGCCTCCATGAACTGCTTGGTGCCAGAGCGGGCGATTGTTCCGAGGTTGTTGACGAGGTCAGCCTTGGTCATGCCGATACCAGTGTCCCGGATGGTGAGGGTCTTGTTCTCCTTGTTGGGGATCAGGTCGATTCTCAGGTCCTTGGCGGAGTCGAGCTTGCTTGGATCTGAGAGAGCCTCATAGCGAATCTTGTCTAGCGCATCGGAGGAGTTGGAGATGATTTCTCGCAGGAAGATCTCCTTGTTGGAGTAGACTGTGTTGATGATGAGGGAGAGGAGCTGCGAGATCTCCGCCTGGAACTCGAACGTTTCAGCCGACATGGTTGCGGTCGTGTGTGATGGAAGTGTCTCTGCGGTGGATGTTAGCAAGTGACGCTGCCGTGGTATCTTCTCGTTGGTGTTGTAGGCAGAGATTGCTATGACAACCAACGGCGGCGGCAGAGCTCCAATGGAGGACTTACAGCTCGTATGAGTGCTGTATCAGCAAAGGGAAGTAAGTGCTCGTAGTGGTGACCTGTGGTCGGGTATCTCAAGTGCAATGTCAAGTGCGTGTGAAAAGTGTGAAGTGATGATTGCAGGTAGGTGGAAAGAGGGCTGGAACACAAATACACTGCTGGTTGGCAAGAGCAATCGGCTGCATGGCCAAAGCTTCGATCAGCCGCGAAAGATGGAACTGAAGAGAACATTCGAGAGGCAAGAGCGATCTCTCGGGCCGAGCCGGCGGACATGCAGCCTCTCACGCCGACCGGAAGAACAGCATATTGATATACCACATGCGGAATTCGAGCACACAGCTTGACATTACCGCTGGTTGCCTCCGTGGTCGCTATCAAGACTCCGCGAAACGGACTCAAGGCTGTGGTATCATGAGGGCAGTGGTAGGCTGAAGGAATTACTATGTGTCCATGATGCTATACACTATATACATGCTTCCTCGAGTAGTACGCCATCATCCCCTATATTCAATCTTCAATCTGGAAGTATGACTCTATCTCCTGGATCCGCTGATCTTCCATCGCCATTACTTGACCTCCAGCTCCGCATCTAGCACGTGTCCAAGCTATCACAAGGATTCTTCAAAGCCTCCGACTTCACCAGGTTCAAGATATCCTGCTGAGCCCCGAACTCCCTCGACTTGAAGAACTTGCCATCCACACTTCCCACACGGAAGTTGAATAAGAACTCATCAGGGTTCTCACCGCCGCCGACTTCGTTCAGACCTTGGGCGTTCGGGTTCGAGTAGCGGTAGATGACGTCGATGAAGCGCTTGTTGTCTGGGTTGAGGAAGACATCAAAGACGGTATCGGACTTGGCGTTTTCTAGCGAGTTGCAGTCGACAGTCCAAGTAATAGGATCCTGAGCGATAGGCTCCAAGTTATCGCCCTTGCAGACAATGTCTTCCGGGTTTTGGCCGCCGTTGTTGTTCGAATCATCCCAGCTGTGGACGCTGATTCTGTTGCCGGCGCTCAACGTGGCATTGAAGTAGAGAGTGGCGACCGCAGAGGAGCTGAAGAGGGATGTGGCGAGGACCGCGAGTGAGGTGATTGAGAAGCGCATCCTGGGCTGTGAAGGCTGTGGTATATGTTTGCAGGCGACCCAGATGGTAGTGATTGAAGCTGTGCAGTTGCAACGAACTTGCAAAGACCGGTCGATGTGGAGGAATGCTGGTGAGCTCTCACCTCAACGAGGCATTAAAAGCTACTTTCTATGTCCAGCACCTTGAGCATGGGTCCATCTCATTCCGCATCCTGGTACCCTATAGCTTCAGCCGAACGAGGATCGACGTTGATCCGATACCTGGCTCGTGGTGCCATCCTAGTTGGTCTCACTCTCATCATAGGCCAAGCGTCACAAAAGAAGACAAGGACAAGAGAAGACGAGCAAGGATATCGGCAGGCTGTTAGCCGTCACCTCAACCGTAAGCAAGGTGTTGAACAACCGCACGATGATGCGGTCGATCAATCTCGCCATGAGCAGAAATCGCCTGGCTCAGCACTGTTTACTGTGGTTACCTTATGATCCGACCAAGCTTGAGATGATATGCACTGCATCAGTCAAGCTTTTTCGCGCTGCCAACCTCCTATCAGAACATAGTAGATGATTTGACCCCATTTTCGACTATGGGCAGACCCCAATCTTAGTCATCACTCAAAACTTGATTAGCTCTCTAGCACTTCAAATGAGCATGCCCGCCCGGCGAGGGCTGATAGCATCTATCTTTCCTGTAGTCGTAGCAAACTTGGGAGGGGCCTGCAGTAGGAGGGGCCTCCGGAGGGAGGGAGGATCTCTCAGGAGGACCCAAGTGCAGCGGAAGGCTAGGGGATGGGTACTCAC
This sequence comes from Nothopassalora personata, assembly GCA_033816765.1. Classification (NCBI taxonomy): domain Eukaryota; kingdom Fungi; phylum Ascomycota; class Dothideomycetes; order Mycosphaerellales; family Mycosphaerellaceae; genus Nothopassalora; species Nothopassalora personata. The sequence goes on along the minus strand of CM066287.1, from coordinate 1,995,048 downwards.
CACTTGATAGGATTGTATTCACCATTTGATGGGACTTGATTAATTAATCAGATTGGGGTCTGCCTATAGTCAAAAATGGGGTCTGCCCATAGACTTTTCGGATGATATCAAATATCAACACCGGTGGCGGTAACAGCTCCATTGCGCGTCAAGCTGACAGTGCAAGACGACCCATGAGTCTATCGCAAACTCAACAGACGTCAACGGCATTCAGCCATTTGACCACACCTGCGACAGCGTCCACGGTCGGGGCAGTAATGCCGACGATACCACGCTCGTTGCACATCTCTGGAATGTATGATTGGTACCAGATTCGTCCTTCTACTCCAATTTACATTGTCGACAAGATCACATATCGACCTGACAGTACGCCAAGCGACATTCAGCTCGTTGGCGCCTTCGATCATAATGTAGAGGCTGAAGTTGCAGCGAAGACTTGCAGCCCACATATGGTGATATATCATACTTTTCCTCCTGACGTTAACTTGATGCCTTCAGACCTGCGCATGAGCCAGCGAGGCATATATGTGTAGCACTCATCCATCCTGCAAATATTAAGTCCGTCAGTCGTGCTTTCGTAGCCATACCGTAGATAGAGACTAAGCAGCGTAGGATAGTCGGAAGGAGGGTTGTGAGCGCAAGACAGCACGATCGAGTGGCCATGGTCCATGGTGACAATGTTCACAATGAGATGTGATGCGACCCAGATCTTCTGTTGGTGGTGAATAATTTGCGCGCTGTGTTATCGCTTGCATAAGATATCGCAACAGGCATGGCACAACCGAACGGATACAGTGCATTCTCCGGACCCAGACCCGATACCGCAGCGAGGATGATTACTCCTTCGATGTAGAGGAGTGGAGCGATCGTTCCAGAGAGTCCATCTCCTGGTCACGCAGATCCAGACTTCAACAGGAGACGAAATTCAGAGCCATTCATTTGCCCACCAAGGGAACTCGAAGAGGAAGGACGTGATGGAGAAGACTGCCCTCATGCCGTCTATTGTCTGACGTGTGACAATATGCGTGAAGGACATGGCAAGTTGGAATTTCTTGGTGTTTTCGAAGATGAGAAGCTCGCCGACGATACGGCCGTAGGCTATGGACCGGATCATGTTGAGTATAAGTGGATCGATGTGGAGAATAGGGAGGATCATGCGGTACGTACGGCTTGGGTGTGGAGTGATGGGGAAGACCTGACCATTCCTTGACTGTTCGCCGACCTGCATCGGATTGGTGGAGTCCGTATGGGGATGGGGACGAAGAAATGGCTGATGCTTGATGTTGCTCGTTGTGCTCAGTCGGTACTTGCGAATCCACGCGCTCAAAGGGACATGCAGAGCGAGACATGATCTTCAGGGGATTCATAAAGACTTTGCCGTCTCAATGTTCATGATCTTTTCAGGCGCAAGTGCTTTGCTTGTGTCAGGTCTTATGGCTTCCTCTGGAAGATTAACGTAACGACACTCTGGCCCGTCTGCCCACCAAACGTGAACGTCCTGTACTTCGCCTCATCGTGAACCCTCAAGCTTCCACCCTCCGGCGCAAGCCAACCGACCAACTCGGCCTTGGTCCAGTTACAAGACGTAATCACCAGAAAGTGACCACGTTTGATCAGCGGCTCGACCTGCGTCCGGTAAGTCTCACATGGATGTGGCGTCTCTCCGGACTGTGGCATGAGTGAGATAGCATCGAATGTACCCTTGTCAAGTATAACTTCAAACCCTTCCCCAAGCCAAAAACCAGCGGGCTCAGTCAGTAAGTCCCATTGCTCAAATCGTATATTGGCATACGGGCCCGCATCGTCCTCGAAGTCCTCTCGCCTTTGGGCATCGAGCTGTCGTGCTAGTTCGATGCTCTTGGAGCTGTAGTCTACGCCGACCATTTCGCCGGTCCAGAGTGGAGCATCTTCGTCGTCGGCACAGTCTTCGCGCAGGGCGAAAAGCATGTGCCCATTTCCGGTGCCAAGGTCGAGAAACCTGGCTGTAGAAGGATCAAGAGGACCACCGTTGGAAGAGGCGTATGCCCGGAGCTTTTGGAGGACTGTGTCTTCTGCGTTGGATTCGTCGAACCAGATTATGCCTTCGTCGGAAGAGTTTGCTGCATTGTTCTTGATTTCGCGGTCGTAGGCTGCTTCCCAGCTGTGTTCTTTTGTTAGAGGCTAATCTCGGGCAGGAATGGGATGACATACTATTCTTTTGTTCCCAGTTCGCTCGGATCTAGGAGTTTGCGTTCTTGATGAATCTCTGCCAAGGTGGTCATTCTGATGTGTGGTGTCAGTGTAACGTTTGTGGCTCCCTGTTGGAGGAAAGCGTTGCACTAACGAAACGGCTGCAGGGCGTCAATATTTGATGTGCAGGCCGCCTGTTCCTCTTCAAAACGATCACTTCTGGACAGATCATATCCTTTCCGCTCACGGTCGACATACCGTGCTCCTCTGGCGATGTGCATCGTCGAGACCTCACCTCATCCGAAGGTCGAGGCTTTTTGAGTACAGTTCTGGCGACTTTCGCCACGAGGGTCGGCCGGTTCACAGCGGAAAGAGGCCCGCAAGAACATGGGAGCCCCAGGATGCGTCGTGTCTTTTCTCGGGAACATCAACAGAGAAATATACCACTGTCGCCGTCACATGCAGATGCAAGAACACGTCGCGTGCCAGAACAGCGCAGACGCGACTTACATGTACTGAAGACCCCCCACACACGTCATTCCACGTCCATGTGCCGTTTCATGCTACTGTAGCAACTACTTTCTGACATCTTACCATCTTTGGTGGCGAAAATTCATAAACGATATGGGCCGTGGATAGACATACAGCATGGCCGAAACCGAGAGCAAAGCATCACTGTCAGATGAGGAGCGCAAAGCGCTTTTCGATATCCTAATCCACCACGAAACTTATCAGGAGATCGAAGACTTCAAGTATCCCGGTGCCATCCACAAGTATGGTCCGCCTTTTCAGGACAGCGTCGAGTTACCACAGTCTCCGGTCCTCCAGGCCCTGGTATCTAAATTCCTGCTGAAGCTTCCTGGTCTCAAGGATGTCTCGCCACAATTCTGGAAAGATAGAGTGGAGAAATTGGTCCAGGAACTCGCGGAAGCAGAACTAAGTGAAAGTTATGACAAAGGGGTGCTTGGTATCAGAAAGACTTTGGCCACTGCAATATCGGCTTTGATAGAGTATCCTGCTCGAGGTGCACTTGGTGGATTTCCCAAGCGGCAAGTCGACAAGTCACGAAAGTACGACACTTCGAAGCCGGAAGATGTACTGCAAGCGTGGCGGGACTGTGTCCAGGAAATCGTCTACGGCACGTTACTTGATGAGCTGTTCGTCAAAGTGGCAGAGACGGAAGACCTGGAGCAGCACGAACCCGTGGTCCAAGGCATGCATGAGTTCATCATCGTCAAGTGAGTCTTACCAATACCCTAGGCTTGGGTCTGCCAATCTGACGAACACAGTCTTGCATCGATCATGCACTATACCTTGATCTTGTCACCAGAAGGGCCCACGATGTTGAGGATGATCGAAAGCGTGCATAACTTGATCCCATACATGGTGATCAGACAGACGCTCAAAATTGGCAATGTGGCTACCATGTTGTCTGGTGTCATGAAGGTTGTCCTTGCCAAAGCCAGCGTGGCTAGCATCACTAATTGGATCGGTTTGAGTACTGGAGCCGATGAGGGAATGAACTTGCTGCAACAGTATTGACCCTTCCTGATGCAAATGTTGGTGCTATGCTGACATGATATCAGAATCATCTCACAAGTTCTCGGATGGGACAAGAGAGAGCTTCGCAAGCGCGCCGAGAAGATCGAAAAGGACAAGAAGGCACCACCGAAGGAGGTGCTTAAGGAGCTCAAAGACTGGATCACTCGCGACCGCAGTGAGCACGAGGAGTGCCGACGTCAAAGCCGCGAGCAAGAACGATCTATCGTCGCAGTGATCCTCTCGCTGTCGTCAGTATCGGCTGATCTCAACGAAGCGCAGCATGAGAAAGCACTGGAGTATCTGTCATTGAATCTGGCTGTTCGAGATCGACAAGAAATTGTTCGTGTTTTATGTCACAGGAACCCAGATATTCTTACAGCAGCCATCAGAGATGCTGTTGATGCGTATACGCCACTGATACGGCACGTGCACCAAGCTGTGAACTTGAGCGACACCATGTGGGATTTCGAGCGCTTCGTGACAGATATGCTCAAAATCGCCAAGCCTAGTGGTCCAAAGGGTTCAGAGAAGCCTCCATCCGTCGAGGCTTTTGTTGATCTTCTGCACCGCCATCAAAGCAGCAGCCATAAGTTCTTGCACCAAGTGGCTGTCAATGACAAGGAGTTGCTATCTTGGTGGCAAGACTATGCCCACTCCGCGGCGGGCATGTTCAGGAGCGACGAGAAGCCACCTTCAAGTGGTTCGGTTGTGTCTGACAAGATGGTGACCGGTGGCGTGAATCAAGCGCTGGACGAGGAGTTTGCACGACTGAACGCGTCGGAGCAGGAGGCAGTGCGTAAGGAGGTCAACGCCCATCGCGAATATGTTGATGAGTTGCATACCGCATCTGCTTCGCGCGTGAGTGCGGTCATGAAGCGAGACCATGCGACGCCATTCGGCCCTGGCGCGTATCTCGCACGATGGCAGCAGCTGATGGACGACACGTTGCTTACGCCCGCTACCATGGAAGGACCAGTTCGGCGAGGCGGAAACAAGAGTGTCAAAGATGATAGTCGAAAAGACATCGAGGGACAAGATGCTGGATTCGTCTCGGAGGATAAGGTCCAGAAGATCGTTGGAGACAAATTACCATCGCCGCCGACAACCGAAGCGACTTTGAGACTTTTCAGGGCTAAGTTCAAAAAAGCGCTCGCTACTGGGTAGAGAGCCACAGCACTACTACTGCAGCGACCTCGTTCTGGTCTCGCGAACAAGCATTGTGCAGCGCATGTTGTATTGGTACTAGCGTGACTGACATGCATGCATAAAGTGTAACTTTACAGTAGAGCTTATGACTAGCAGCAGAGTCATTGACCACGCCCCAACGACGAGCAATTCCGGCTTCAAGTGAGCATGATGAGATTCACGGTCCCCAGCAGTCGAACGAAGCTGCGGGCCACGAGCTACATCATGTTTCCATCAATGGACTAGCACGAATCGGATGCAATGCAGAACGTACCGTATGGGGCAAATCAGTGACGATTTGAGCTTACCAAAACCCAACGTTCGGCCGCTTGCACTTGACTGGACCCCGACTAGTAGCCTCTGCCCACCTCTTCGACCGACTCAAATGCCACAGTCTGCAACTTCATATCCGTATTGCATGCAAGATGAAAGTCTGTACGAGACTATCATGTAGTTGAACACCGCATATGCTAGTGCTTACTCCCCCACGCAGCCTCTTGTGCGTACGCCAGAGTACCGTTGCATTGTGCCAAGATCCCCACGAAGGTACCCTGGAACATGGCGATGGCATGTTGTCAACAGAAATATCGCTTATACGAACTCAACGATCTGCACTATCATCTAGACCAAGCAGGATCGGAACCAGAAAACCTCGGCACAAGAAGGCTCAAATGGAAGAAGCTACAAGCGGGTGAAAAGCGCCAATAGCCAGACGCGACGGCTGTCAACCCACGCTAGTATGGTAGTCCATCATGGTGCACTTCCACTATGATTTGATCAGAACATGGTCAAGCTAGAGGAAGGACGCATGGCGTGCATGAGAGCAACCAGACCTTGGCGACAACCAGAGAGCTAAGGATAGATCTGTGTCACTGTCCCCGCTTTAGTGGTCTTCGAGGTATGGACTCATTCGTTGGCGAAATGGATGTCCTAGCGGAAGACCACAGGTCTTCCGTGAAGAACGAGCGGTAGGTGACGCAGGGTAGGACGACGCGACTTTCCGATGCTTGCACCGCTTGTGTGCTGTGCGACAGCCATTCGGCCGTTGAGATTGCCATTCCTTTTGTCGTATGAGATCACCAACAAAAAGATCTTTCGAGAACTGCTGCAGTAAGATGGGGACCTTGACGCTGCAGATATGCTCCCAAGCCTTCGTAATGTCCTGAACTCGGGCACTAAATGCCTCCAGGACAAGCACTACGCGATGAATGATTGGCTCTACCTTGTTCCAGAACCTGTTGAGACCTGCTGACCAGTTCCCTTTTGCGAAAGCTTCCCTGTCACCCTTGTTGACGATGTCGTGTAGCCACTGAGAGGGCACGATGCCCTTGCCGTCTTCCGCAATGAGCTGCCCAACTCGAGCGATATCACGAAGCGTGGCAGCCATTTCGCCTGCGGCAGTGCGGCATGGGCATTGCCTTCTCTGTCCACTGTTATGAGCGCGTCGCTCTCGGCTCCCATGGATTTCCAGAGGACTTCCTCAATCACTTTTGGGAACTTCTTGCGATCTGTGTTGACAGGCACGTACTCGAAGCCATCGTGCTTAGCCCTTGCTGCATTAAAGTTGGCTATGAAGTCGTGGATGTTGGTGTACTACTCGCTTCCATACTCGGGCTTCCAGCCAGTGCAGCAGCGGTATTCGTGGTTGTTGTCGGGTCACTGTGCCCCGGATCTCATGTCGATGCATTGGCGGATGGTCACGGTTTCGTAGATGGTGCCTTCTACCTCGGGTACATGTTTGATAACCAAGTCGTCAACATGCAAGCGGCCTTGATCTTGCAATATACCAATAAGAAGGCCGGTGATCGATTTGGTCATGCTCATCATAATGTGCTTGGAGTCTTTGGTGTTGCCTCGAGAGTACTGTTCATGAACCACCTTGCCGTGATGGAGAATGGTCAGACCATCGGTCTCAGACTTGTCGATGAAGGCTTGCAAGTCAAGCGATTCGCTTTTCCAGTTCATTATGAAGGTGGTGAAGTCGGAAGGGTCGCTTGCCAATCCCAATGCATCGTTCGGGGACTTGATATCCTGAGTGCGAACGACGTTGTCGACATTGACAAATGCCCATTGATTGTACGGCGCGTCACGCCAATTGAAGAGATTGGTTTCTTGTGATACGTCGAACATGAGGCTTGAATGTCTGTATTAATTGTGATAATGGAAAAAATGACTATACATCCTCTGGTGAACAAATTATGGCGAACGGCCTGGGAGGATAGCTTGTGAGCGGAGCACTCCTCCCACTTGCTCAACCCGAGGCTTCGATGGCATCTGCAAGATAATGGAGCAATACCTCGTAGGAAAGCGATTTCTGGAAAAGATTCTCATGGTCGTCTACACATGCTGATGGCTACGAAATGCTGTCAGCGAGGCCACTACTTGCAAGCATGCAAAGTGGGGCACATATACGACCCAATGACTTTGAGAACTCTTATTGCCAAAACGAATCTTTTAACCGGTTGCGGTCATCAGCTAATATGGGTTCTTGGCTGTATATGACGAGTATCTGCATATCTATTGACGTTGGATGATATCTGCCCTCTGCTGTCACTTCACAGGAACTCGCCTAGTGCTTGAACGAAAGCGTCATGATTTTCCAGGAATGGCAGATGGCCTGCCTTCGGTATCGATTTGAAGGTCGTGTTGGCAATGCCAAACTTCTGCATGGCTTCTGGGATCTTGCCATCGCCTTCTCCAGCTATCAACAGGCCGGGAACCTTGATTTCATTCAACTTGGGCTTGAGGTCGTAGTCGCTCAGGGCTAATGTGTTCTGCTGGAAGCCTTCCACATTTGCTTGCTCTGCCATTGGAAGCACCTTCTTGGCGTTGGCAGATCCGTGATTCTCGGGGGTAAACCAACGCGCGACCGTGATCTTGGCCAGCTCGGACATGCCTTTCGTCTTTGCCAGCTCGACTCGCTCTGCCCAAGCCTGGCTGTTCGCTGGGCTGGAAGCTACGTTGCAATCGCAGGCAACATACTTTTGCAGCATGTCAGGGTGGCGTATGGCGAAGTTGATGGCGGTCACTCCGCCCATACTGACGCCGATAACAGCATGTACCTTCTCCACCTTGAGTCGCTGTAGCAGATATTCCAAGTCGTCCGCCAAGATATCGAAAGTAGTGTGATTGCTCTTCTCCGACTGCTTGGAATACCCACGGCTGTTGTATCGCAAGACCCGGTAGGACTTCCCGTTGACACCAGCGATCAGAGCCTTGGCCACTTCATCCCAGATGTGTAGATTCGTCATGATGGAGTTCACGCAGGCAATGACTGGGTCGGCTGGGTTGCCCTCAAGCTGAAAGCGCAACTCAGCGTCGTCTGTAGTGATCACAGATGACGGAGGCTCCTCGAGCGCGTCAAACGTGTGGTAATGAGACCACGTCCTGGAGTCTCTCCACAAAGCTTTCTCAATCATCTTGTTTCGCCAGGGCGTCGAGGTGGCTGCCTTCCATTCCGGACCGTCCAATCCATCCCGTTTCGAGAAGTCGTGCACCGCCAATATCTCGACTTGACCAGCCGGTGGCATACCTTGTATGCCGCCTAGCTGCATTAAGAAGCGTCTCGTACGGAGCCAGCCGGGGACTTTAGAGAGCATATCGATGTGCTCCTCTTCGTACCACTTGTTAAATTCGTCGAGGTCTGCTTCGTTGACTCTCAATGACACAGCCCTTGTGACAGGCGGCGGGCCGTTATACTCGCCACGAGTTGAGACAAGGCTGTATATCTTGCGATCCAGTGACTCGAATGTGCTCATTACAGCCTTCTCTCGCAGCGATCGTTCTTCTCGCAGACGTGTGTAGATGCGCTTCTGCAGCCAGGACAGATCAGAAACATCGTACACCGCGGACCACTCCGGTTTCTGTTCATCTAGAGCTTTGTATCTGTCTCCAGTCTGAATGAATGGTAATCGAAGGCGCAAAGGCCCATGCTCGTTGTTGTACCAGTCGTGGAAGATAGCTTCGTCAGTGTTCCAGCCAGGCTGGATAGCAACAGCAAGATAACCAGGTCCTTCCATTTTGCAGTGAGTGTGGAAGAAGTTATGTTACATTTCCGCGTTCATTATGGAGTACTCACTACTGTACTCGCCTTGCCGGACGAATCACCGGGACCGGAGAGCTTCGTCGGCATCTGCAGTCGGCGGCAGAGTGTTTAAGCAGAGTGGCGAGTGCTAATCAGGGATATGGCAGCTTGAGCTCTCTTGCCAAGACCTAGCAGTTTTCATAGATGCAGACACTGTCGCGGTGTCCCTGACCATCGCTCGGTGTACGGCTTCGATGATGGAGAGGAATTTTGTGGGGACAAAGGAGATTACGACCTTCTTGGCGGGCAATTTCAAGCATCCTGACAAATGTGGCTAGACCCATATCGCAACTGCCGCGATGACGTGCATTCAACCGGCCAATGCTCGATGTTTCTCTGACATGTGAAACTCACTTCACTTCATCGATACTGCTTGCCAAGAAGTTGAAGGCCGTTGGTGACAGGAACGAGCACCTCTCGGCAATCCTCACTACCAAGCGTGCGACAATGTCTGCTCAAGCTCCAGCGTTCACAACGCCTCCAAGCGACAAGGACACTCCCTCTCAGGATCGCGGCCTCTTCCATCAAGAATACCAGAAACATCAATCACACCACTACATGCGTACATATGGCGGCCAAGCACTCAATGCCATGATGTGGGGGTTTGGAGCTACCGTAGGCGCCGATGCAGCCCAGGCGGTAGTCGGCGAAGCAAAGGTGCGACATCATGCTGTACTGTCATCGTATTTTGCTTCGGCGCGATGCTGATCGAACATTAGGAATGGTGGCGGCACTAGAGATAAAAGCAGCATAAATGATGACTATAGACAAACACGACACGTGAGCAACGAAGGCATGAAAGCGATGGCATAGGTAGGAGCAACAGGACTACATGGGCAGGAGTTCAGACGGATGGCAAGCTGCACATATTGACGAGATGATGTCGGTACGAGGCTGACGGGCATTCAAATGATGCGCTTTGAAACCCGCCGTCGGGTTTATAGACGTGAACGGACACGGATCGCACGAACGTGAACGATCGCGGTGCTTATATAGATTTCGCGAACGACAGCGCGCGATCTGAGACACGTACCTTCGCTCTATGTACCTCGCGCTCTTTCCTTCTTCTGACGAGCCGTTCTAGGCCGACACGCACCTGCCCTCGGGACAAGCAAGTGCAGGACTTGGAGCACCGAACAGCTCTCTAGCCAAACCCCCTCACCCTCACCACCGCGGGACGCATTTCACCACGGCGAGGACACAGCCATGCCGAAGATCAGCGAGGCGCTCTCGCAGCACGGACTGCTGACCTCAATATGCGAGTGCATCTCGGGCGCCGATGTCGCCAACCTCGCGGCGACGTGCAGCGAACACCGAAGTTACATCACCAGCAGCAAGCCCATCTACGACAAGCTCATGTCGACTACTGTCTGCAGCGGAAAGGGTCTTATGGCACAGGAGAAGATCTTTGGACCACGCAAACCTCTTTACGTGCTGGTCGAGAACGAGCATGCGCCCTTCGAGGAGTACTTCGACACTGATCCGATCGAGAAGAGATGCCTGGAAGCCAATTCACGTCCATGCTCAGATTGCGGAGTGCATGTCTGCGATGTGAGTGCATCAACTCTGAACCACATGCATCATTCTGACACCAGCTAGAACTGCCGCTTCCACTTCCTGTACCCCTTCGAAGGCATACGTGGTTTCAATGCGCACAGACACGCCCATGTTGAGAAGCATTACCTTGAAGGGGTCGAGGACATCGGGATTGACGAAGGCCAACATACCATCAGGAAAATCGAATGCCGCAAAGCTTTCGACATGTTCTGGGACAAGCGGTATAGATGGTTCTGTGCCAACTGCGAGCCACCCCTGTTGCCCGAAATCGACGACGGCGACATCTGCAGATGCAGCTTCTACGACCACTTTGTGGGCTCTCGGTGGCTGTGTGTTCCGTGCTTCTTCGAAGAAGAAGCCGCCGCCCAGAAGGTGTCGAACGACAAGGTGGTTGGTTACAATCCGATCACCAGGGAGTCCAATAAGGCATGTCATCTTCTGAGACGCATTATCTGATCGTCGCTGACTCTGTGACAGGACATCGCTTGCGACTGTGGCGCCGTAGCGCAACCATCGATAGAGGGCTGTCGCACTTGCAATCGAGCGCTTGGCTGGTGCCTCCGGCGGACAGACATGAGACGACAGAAGATCCTCAGCCAGCTAGGATTTCAGTCTGAGAGGGAGGGAGTATTGTCTCAACTCGGATGAACGCCTTGCACAGGTATACCGACGCAAGGGGCACGGAGCGATCGCCACGGTAATCATTGGAGTTCCCGCCTCCTGTCGTCTACACGCGGCTTCCTTCCAGCCTGCGACAAGTCGTAGCAGCGGCCGTGAGGTGGCCACTAGCCCGTCGCACGAGCGGCGAAGCTCTACGAGGAGGCTCGGCTGTCTAGCTTCATGTCAGATGGCTCAGCAACATCGCTTCGGAATGCAACGCGAGTACTATGACCGCAGCACATCCTGTAGAGCGTTTTTACCAGAGTAAACTGTTTTCACTCCACCTGATGATACTTGGGGGAAGTTGAGGCATCCGATCCATTCACACCCAAATCCGACCGTAACCGGAGTAATGAAGAAAATACGAAGCAGAGATATCAAGCCAACGCTAAAACCGTCGCTGCTATCAGTCTGTCGAGAGAACTTGCGACCATCGATATAACTGTCGCTCTCTCAACCACCATCGCCAATCCTCACAGCACTTCTCGTTTCCCCATTCACCATATCGCCCGCATCCGTCTGATGGTGCCGCTGTTTTCTAAGACTGCCACCACTCGGCTTCCTCCTTTGCGTCACTTCCTGCACCTGCTGCCCATTACTCCTGATTGCTGCCGAGGACGAAGCATCCATATCTTGGTCCTCCACCTCTGCATCGTCGATTTCTTCGTTGTCATCGACCATTTCCGAGTCGGCAAACTCTGGTTCTGCCGCCGCTGCAGCAGCCGCTGCGTCGTTCATCATTGCTGCCTGGTTTTGTGCCCATATCGCACACTCGTCAAGGTCGTTGACGTCCTCGGGTCGTTCTCGTAGCCACTTCATTCGAGGTCCTGTTTTGGCGATTTCACTCACACGGAAGCCGTAGATTCGTGGTTCGTAAATGTTGCCTTTGCCCAGGCCTGGTGCAAGGTTTCGGGGTGCGACTCCGTTGATCTGGTCGGGTTGCTTGGGTAGGGCGGTGTTCTCACCCAGCGGCGGAGGTGGGACGCCAGGTTGTTGCGATGTTAATGAGGATGAGAGGGATCCGCGAGATGTTTTGTCTATGCTGCTGTTTTGCGCGGCAGTGCTGCCGGAGAGTGGTGATGATGCCGAGACGGTCGGTTCGAGCTGCTGTAGTGCGGGTTTCCGGCCGCCCACGTCCAGCTCCGGGAAGGTCATGAAGAAGAGGCAGCCAAAGGTTGTCCCGAAGAATGCCCCGTCCACGGTTTGGAAGCGGCTGTTGGGCGGACTGTAGACGTCTAGACAGCTTGGGCAGAAAAGCTTCACTGTCTCCTGGCCGGGTATATCTGAGCATCCCACAGGTAGCACCTTTGCGCCATAGCAGAAGACGCGAGGGCAATGTCCAAAATGGCCAAGCTCGTACTTCTCCGCCATCTGCTGAATCCCAGGCCTACTTGTGATGAACCTTTGATGTATCAGTCCGTACAGCATCTCTGCCGAGCTCTCGATCACGCTCAGATCACTAGCCATTCTTAAGTGCCTCCGTTCCGCTGCGGCTGCTGCTGCGTCTGCTGCTCTCCTGTAGCCGCCGCGCACATCGTCCTGCATCTCATCCTCGTCCTCGTCTTCATCTTCCTCCTCTTCCTCCTCTTCCTCGCTTGCATCCTCAGGCTCGACGTCCAGAATCATTTCGAGCGCCTCCTTGTACATGGGGACCTGACTCTGCAGCCCGGTAAGGTTGAAGTCATCTTCTATGAAGTCCTCGGATACCTCTGCGAAGTACTCATGGCCCACAAGTGAGCAGAAGGCCGAGATCCAGCTTTCAGGCGCTTGGCTAGAGGAAGACATGGTGTCCAGATCGTCGAGAGCCACGTGGTGAACGGTACACGCCTTGTCAAATGCAGCACTGAGGCCGTGGTCGTGTAGCTCTGGTCGGATCAGCGCCTCGCCGCGAGGTCGTGGGGACGAAGAGCCGCGGCGGTGGCCGGCGTGAATGGGCGGTGACGACGAAGACGGGTTGCTGGTCGTCGTTAGGCAGACCTCGTCACCAAAGTGGGAGTCGGCCAGTTTCGCGGGTGGGATGCTGCTACCGGCTGTTGTCGTCTTATGCTGTCGACGTGTACAATACCCAGATGCCCTCACTGACCATGCGCATGCTCTGCCTCTCTGCTGTATGGTGCTGTCGAGTGTGCGCGCAAAGTCATCATATGCACAGAATGGCAGCTGCGTCAAAGGTGGACCGGCCTTCCTTGCTCGTGGCGCTCCACTGTCTCCGTCTCTGGATCAGTGGTGGTGGTGGTTGTTGTTGTTGTTATGTACACTTCTCAATGCAATCCACGAGGCAGCGGGCAGGTGTGGACGATGTGCCGGCCGTGTGGCGTCACCCGCAAAAGGCAATCTCAAGCAATCGAGCGGTACGGCGCCTACCTCCTAAGGTGTTTCTCGAGGTGGAAGGACCCAGCAAAGCACCGCTGGAGGGCATTCGGGACCACCGCGGCTGAACATCATCAACGCTCTACTACATCTCCCCAAGTCTGGAAACTGGTCGACGCATGACAAAATTCACCACCGATGAGCACCTCGTCAGGATGCTCGTCAAAGCAGTACGACAACACCTCGACAGCCCAGTATACCACTTATCTAACTACAGGCCTCGACCGCCCGTAGACTGTCCGCCCTCTTCAGAGTCTACGTACTCGTGAAAGAAGTCCACAAAATCAAATATACTACGCTTATAATACCTCGTAAACTCCCCATTGGTCCTGTTCACATGCTGCAGACCATACTGCTGGTAATACTGTAACGCGTCAGCGTAGCCAAGTCCGTATTCACGTTGGGTCATCTTACAGACGTAAACTCATCGTTGTCCACAAAGCTCCAAGCCAGTGCACCGATGACGTTGACCCCATCTTCGTATATACTCTTGAGAGTCTCTCGCAAGAACCATTGGTAGTACAGCGTCCGCTCCAAATCGTACTGCTGAGCGACCAGGGTCTTGGCATTCTCCATGAAGGGGTTGAAGCCGAACTCGGCGATGAGAATGCCTTTTGGTCTGTATGTGTTCCAGACGAATCCGAGTTGCTGTCGGACGTACTGAGGCGCGAGGTAGGCATACGCGTAACTTCCTGTACAACAATCAGAATCTATACACATTGCGGTCGCGATGTATCTTCCACCTACCTTGTCCGTTCAGCCAGCCATCTTGTTGCACGTTGGTATTGACCACGCACGTCGGCCAGAGTGGGTGGCTGATGTTGCTGGCACAGGCGTCTATACCGCCTTCAGGGCTTGTTGCGAAACCTGCAGTGTAAGGATCAGAACTCCAGAAGTCCGATGTTCCGTTGATATACGAGAGCTCATCTGCGGTCAACGCCGTGAGATTGATGCCTGTTGTGTTGAGCACCTCGGTCGGATACTGGAGTCCGAGGAAAATGGGGTTGCTCATGATGCCAAGAATGTAGTCTTGATATCTCAAAGCTGCTCTGGTGTCGTCTTGGTTCGTACTGTCGAGGGGCACGGCAAGGTTGTTGGCGAACTTGATCGTGACAAGTCCTGTGCCCTTCAACACCTCCTTATACCAATGATAGACCTTCGCATGACCCATCAAGATGTGAGGCACGGCGTAGTAATCGGTTGCGAAGCCGATATTAGGCTCGTTCAGTGTAACCCAATGAGATACCCGGTCACTGTAACGGGTCATGACTTCTTTAGCATAATATAAGAACGCATCGGCGAAGCGAGGGTCCTGGTCTATACCAAATCAGCAGCCACCTCTCCGCCCGCATTCCGACACCACTTACAGGTCAAGTTGAGCGGAGCATCAACGTGCGAAAGCGTAACGATTGGTCTGATGCCATACTCGATGCAGGTATTGATCAAGTCATCGTAGTGGTCGAGGCCAGCAGTGTTGATCGGGCTACCAACTTCACCAAAGGGCACAATCCGCGTCCATGAGATGGAGAAGGAATAATTGGGGATCCCAATAGCGGCGAGCCGAGCAATGTCTTGCTTGTAGAGATAGTAATTCATGTCAGCCACTTCAGCGTTCGCATAGCCTTCTGTGTTTGGTAGTGCTCCGTTTACATCAAGACCGCTTGGACCTCTGCCAGCCTCTGTCAGTCCGCCTTCAATCTGGAATGCACTACCAGCGACGCCCCAGAGGAAGTCATGGGGAAGCTTGTAGCAGTCAAGGCATGTATTCGCCTGCTGTGGACATGGAGTGTACAGTGCTGGAGGAAATACCAGCTCACCGCTCGCTACGGGAGTTGGAGTCGCAGTGGTGGTGAAAGGAACGCTCGTGTTGTAGCTTAGAGGGCTCCAGAGTCGAGCATAGGCGCCTTGGCCATACTGGCCGTCTTGGAGCCCTGTGAGGTTGCGGTTGAGGGAGTAAGTAGTGTAAGTTGCGTTTGCCGGAAGAAGAGTCGAAACCTGGCTGAACGGCGGCGCAAAAGAGCTGGTGATTGTCAAAGGCGCGGGAACCGCTGTGGCGTATCGTGTTGAGGTCAGGACAGTATACGAAAACTGGACGTAGGTTGTTGTACGAGTAGCAGAGCATGTCGCGGGAGTCTTTTGCCGTTAGCTGGATCTTGGGATCTCAACGGTTGAGCAGTTCAGTATACCAATGCGGTTGGTTCAGCCGTTGACACAGGCGCGCAGATGCTTTTCGATTCCTGTGATTGATGGTAGCCGGGAGCATCACCTCGTCGGCCTGGCGTCCAGGCAAAAGCTGGAGGGAGCAACCAAAAAGCAGTCAACGCTGATAGCGAAAGCATATTTCCAGTAATAATAGGGAAGCAGTCTCGATGAGGATTGCTATTCTCCTACCTGCGAGTCCTTCAGCCCGATGAGAAGGCTCAAATGTCTGTGAAGCAGTGAGGAGTAGACAGCGATCGTGTCGTATACGAACGATTCGTATGCACCGCCGTTCAAAGAGCGGGCACAAGACGCAATGTCGCCGCATGGCACTCAGGTACATGCCGGCATGGTGAGGAGGACGAAGAGGGCATAGTCGGTGCTCTTGAGAGGGGAAAGCTTGACACGCCCGGGCACCGTTACACCGAGATCGCTGAGGCATTTACGCATGAGACTCTAGCTGAAGGTGGTTAGTTCTAAGCCGAAGCTCCATGAGCTTTTCCCCATGATGTCAACACCGACAATCCAGAGCACAATTGGCTGACGATCCGCGGCCGTGGTGTATTTGCGGTTAACATGTTCGAATGGTTTTTCGGAAAGAAGTTCAACCCTGACCAGGACATCCCAAGTCTCGCAGGAAGAGTAGTACTGATCACGGGAGGTCTGTCCCTTGATAGCAAGCACGTTGGTGTGCTTTGCTAACAACATTGCAGGCAACACTGGACTTGGTAAGGAGACGGTGAAGCAATTGGCGAAGCATGATCCAAAAGAAATTTTTCTTGCGGCTCGAAATCCCTCCAAAGCCGCAGCTGCGATCTCAGAGATCCAACAGGCTGTACCCAATGGCAAAGTGTCGTTCATCCACATGGATCTGACGTCCTTCGAGTCCATCAAAAAGGCCGCGGGGGACTTCAAGTCAAGATCAGACAGGCTCGACATTCTGATCAATAATGCGTATGTGCAGAGGACCATTCTTGATCTCGTGCTTGCTGACACAATTCAATAAGGGGCATTATGGCAGTCCCATACTCCAAGACCAAGGAGGGATACGAGATCCAGTTCGGGACCAACCACATGGGCCACGCACTCCTCACCAAATTACTCCTGCCGACGCTGCTCAAGACTGCCGAGCAACCCAACTCTGATGTGCGTGTTGTCGACGTCAGTTCAGAAGGTCACAATCTGGCTCCGGGAATCATATATGACCAGGATCGCCTCGTGCAATACCACACTTTCAGGAGGTACGGTCAGTCCAAGCTAGCGAACATCCTACATGCGAGAGAGCTGCAAAGGCGGTACCCTTCGATCACTGCGACTAGTGTGCACCCTGGTGTAATAATGACAGATCTTTATGTGACGCAGAAAAGGAATCCATTGATGCGACTCTGCTTGGCCCTGATCAACCCCTT
Organism: Nothopassalora personata; assembly: GCA_033816765.1. NCBI lineage: Eukaryota > Fungi > Ascomycota > Dothideomycetes > Mycosphaerellales > Mycosphaerellaceae > Nothopassalora > Nothopassalora personata. Next base: position 1,977,873 of record CM066287.1, on the reverse strand, counting down.
CCTGATGGATGTCCCTGGTGGCGCAAAGAATCAGCTGTGGGCGGCTACAGCACCTAAGGAGGAAGTCAGGATGTCGCATTACTGGAAGCCTGTGGGCATTGCTTCAGGTGGCAGCTTTTGGTTGGCGCAGAAGCTACAAGTGGCCAAGGAGCTGTGGGAGTGGACCGAAAAGGAGCTCCAGAAGTGGGAGAAGTGATTCTCAGTGCATCATGTAGAACGGAGAAGATGAACCGATTGCTTGACCTAGACAAATGTACACATAATGTTTCATCAAGACCACTCGAAGGGGACCTCCAAGCATTGTCTCGAGCGGTTCCAGGCTTCCTCCCGTGAAGTCACATGTTGACGGGTCGTAATCCGTGTCCGTCGACCATGGTAGACATTGCATGTGAGTCGCGTGGTATGTCGATGTGATTGACGCAGCCAGCGCTTTCCTTCGTGACGAGCAGTCAGCTCGCCTCGCCAAGCCTTGACTGAAAGGATCCCGCACCTCGGGAGTTGCCAGAACACACGATCTACAACCTCGACCACAGCACCTGAACCAATTTCCTCACCCCTTAACTGACTGTCGAGGAAACTGCTGGCCTAGCAGACAGCAATTGAGGCAGTTCCGCACAGTTTTACACCCATTCTCTCTCCCACCGCCATCATGGATCACGAGAAGTTGCAGCGCATGCAAAATGCCGTCCGCATTGGTATGTGATCACATCTGCGCCAATCAACTATGCAGAGCATTCACTGACAAACCTGTAGGGTAAGTACAATATGTCGCCTCCCTTCATCCCACGAGTTCGCCGGCAACAGGTCAGAAACGAGCTGGAAACGAGAGTTTCATGCATTGAGAGTCTGGCCGAGTACATGGGAGATATCAGTCTGACATTTGTTCCAACAGAGGCAAGGGCACACCAAGGAGAAAGGTCAAAAAGGTCCACAAAAGCTCCGGCACCGACGACAAGAAGCTGCAGACCACCCTCAAGAAGATGAACGTGCAGCCAATCCAGGCCATCGAGGAAGTGAACATGTTCAAGTCCGATGGCAACGTCATTCACTTCTCCGCGCCAAAAGGTGAGTTTCACGAGGTACTGGGCGGTGAGAAATTCACAGGCTAAGCACACCACAGTCCACGCATCCGTCCCCGCCAACACTTTCGCCATCTACGGCAACGGCGAGGACAAGGAGCTGACCGAGCTCGTGCCCGGCATCCTTAACCAGCTCGGCCCAGACTCGTTAGCTTCGCTCCGAAAGCTGGCGGAGAGCTACCAGAGCCTCCAGAAGGGCGCCGAGGGCGAGGAGAAGAAGGACGATGACGACGATGAGATACCTGATCTCGTAGAGGGCGAGAACTTCGAGAGCAAGGGCGATGTCGAGTAAGCACGATAACTCAGAAAGAAGAGACGGCGAAAAAGGCACAATCACGCTTCGCAACGAAGGCGAAGCGGACGGGCATGCATTGGTCAGGGCTCAAAAAGCTAGGGTTGTGCCACCTCAAGTCGAGCGTGGAATGGCATTTCTGGCAGGCCACGAGCTTGCGGATGTGTACATGTTGATAGCCTGTATATTAGGTGTCCGCGGCATGAGATAAGGCTTCCATGATGAACTTCACAGGCGAACCATTTCCAGTTACGTAAAAGCCACTGTGAAGCATGAGATGGTTCAGTTGTACAAACTCTATGCTGTGTTTAATCGACCTCTTCGTATGTATAACCATGCCTTCATGATGCTTTAAATCTATGCACACAACAGTTAAACCTCCTCATCGCTGTTCGACGAGGAAGACGTGGATAGCTCCATACCCCAGAAGGAGGAACACACCACAGAACACTGCCAGTCCCACAACATCGTTCCATAACGCTAGCACGTTGAAGCCGAAGCTCGACAAAATGGCAGATCCAGGGACTTCAATGTCAAGACCATACTTCTTGTCAATGAGCGAAAGGTATCGCACCTCATTGACAATAAGGCCTTCGAAGCCGAAGTGGAAAATCGAGAGCTGCGAGCAAGTCAATAGAGCAGACGTATCTGGGAAGGTAATTTCGACGTACCGATTGCAACCACAAAAGCGGCTTGGGAATGGTCTCATGATTTAGCAGGAAACCACCAAACAGCAGACTGAAGAGCATGACCAGCACACCGAGCAAGTTCGCAACACCAGCATTCCGAACCACTATGCCGATGAACAGACAGATCATCGCCGCTGCCAAGTTGAACAGCACAATGAATAGGATGAATTTGAAGAACTCTCCCCAAGCAGGGATCAGTCCAGTCATTGGGTACACGATGCAGCCCATGATGAGTGGTGGGATCAAGCGCAGCGGCACAATGTCGAAGACGACCTTCGAGAGGTAGTACGCAAGAGGGTGGTAGTATCCTTTCGCTCGCTCTCTGAGGAAGAGCAAGCGCTCCGGTGCAAACACTGTGAGCGAGGTGAGTGTGCTGAAGCCGAATAGGGCAAGCAGGAAGAAGAAGAAACCAAGGCGGTTCTGGAAGCCCTTCAGATCGTCGGTAAGACCATAGAAGAGGAAGCCGGTGAAGACTGCCAAGACGATGGCGATGGCGTAATGTGTGAGCATGAGCATAGGGTTGCGATAAAGATTGCGCCAGGTTCTTCGCGATAGGATGAAGAATTGCGTGTGGATCCATGGCTTCGCGTAGCCCTTGACCTTGCCGTTGGTGTTTCCAATTGGCGCTCCGCCGGCATGTCCATTGCTGCCGTTCGCATCCGAGATGGTGCTCTTGATGTCGCTTCGCAGATCCGAAGCTACTTCGGACTGGACGTACGCTGTCACAAGTACGTCGAGGTTCGTGCCTGTGGCGCCTGGCGTGGCCGGAGGGAGGTTGTGCGGATCATCAAGTATCTGCGGTGGCGGCGCGCCTTGCTGCTTTGATAGCTTCAGCCACTGTTGCTGTGTGCTTTCGGGGTCTCCAAAGCCACCATCACTTGCGCTATGGTTGCTCGAAGGTGGCTGCTGTTGCTGTTCTGTACTCTTCCTTGAGAAGAGCTGTCTCTCTTGCTGCTGTCTGATGCTCAACTTCCTCTTGCCTTTGGGCCTGAGTAGTGGCTCCGTCTGTCCTGATCCCATGGACTCGCCGATGCTTACATTGCTGACGCTGGGTATGCTCTTGACCGCCAAAGTAGAGCTGGCTCGTGTTGTTCGGCCGTCGATCTCAGCGCTAAAGTCGGTGTCGCCGAAATCAACCGTGCCTATGTCCGCGGTGGCGTGCATCGTGAGGTCGACCAGATAATCTGCGATATTGAACCCTTGAGGGCATGAATAGCCAACAGTGTCAAAGTAATTCTGACACTCGCGGAAGGGCCCACTGTACACTATTCGTCCTTGTGCAAGGAGAAGCAGCTGGTCGAAGAGCGCGACAATGTTCGAGCGAGGCTGATGGATCGTGAACACGACTGTTCTGTTATACGACTTCACGAGCGTCACAAGAGACTCTACCACATTGAAGGCATTATAGGCATCCAGACCAGAAGTCGGCTCGTCAAGGAACAAGATGCTTGGGCTTGTCACCAGTTCGCACGCGATACCGACACGGCGCTTCTCGCCACCGGATATGCCACGACCAGTCTCTTCTGATCCGATGATCTGGTGTCGGATACTGTAGATGCCGAGCTGTCGCTCAACGTCTTCCACTTTCTGCTCCTTGGCGAGACGGCTCATAGTCTTTGGCAGGCGAAGAAGGGCGGAGTCCAGAATAGTTTCATGTACGGTCAGAGTAGGCAACATCGTGTCTTCCTGATCCACGAAGCCAATGACACTCCGAAAGTCGTCATCTGCGACTTTCTCTCCGTTTAACCAGAATTCGCCCGTAACCAGACCAGTCTTCTTCTTCCTAGCAAGAATGTCAAGAAAGGACGTTTTGCCAGCTCCAGACGCACCCATGATCGCCAGCAATTCACCAGGATGAACAGAGCCCATAATGTTTGCAAGGATCTGCTTGCCCTTCAAGTTATAGCAGACGTTCTCAAAGTGTAGCGTAGCTGGTTTGTGGTCTGCTAGAAGCCTGGCGTTCTCTTCTTCCTCATCATCAGAAAGATGGATGAGACCGTATCGGTGACCAAGTGCGGAACCTCTGCGGCTCATGAAGAATACCAAAAGCACCACCGCCACGACGAAAAGTGCACATCCAGAAATGACACCTGCGATGAGTGGTGTGTTGATAGTCTTGATAGGTCGTTCGTAGCCGGGAACTTCAGTCTTGTACAGGCACTCTCCACTGTTACATTTCAGGAAGATACTCTTGTCGCCGAAAACGCTCGAGATAAGGCCGTTCATTGCGGGTTCCGAAAAGGTGCTACCATCTTTGTCTGAACCACCATCTGTGCTCACAGATGTGAACTCGGCAGGTCCCTTGATCTCCTGGTCCAGGAAGTCTCCCAGATCGATGCTGTTAGGTGCACCGCAGAGCATGCGATCTGGGACACAGCTACACTTCAGGTTCTCGCATCGGTATGTCGTCGTGTTGCGATCGTCAGTCGCCTTCATGTCCCAGTTGCAAGTATCCAGCGCACAGTAAAACGACTCCTGTTGATCTACCCAGAATTGAAAGTTGCACTCTGCTCTTTCAGCATTACAGCTGAACGTAGCCTGTGGCTTCTTCTCCTTGAGCATGTCCAGAATCTTGCGGTTCGTGATGTCGCATATTTGGAAATTCTCTTTCTGCACCACGCCTTCTCGATAACAGACCCCATCTTGGCCGCCGGGCATCATCGCATTACACGCGCTGTTCGTCTTGCACACATTGCAATTGATGCCTTCCCATCCATCATCACACAGGCAAGGCGCATTGCCATTCCTGGGCATGCGATCCTTGCCATCTGCCAGTGAACCACATAGGGGCAGGCTGCAATCTTCGGCCCCAAATCCAGGCGGACAGGAACACTTGCCACTGCTCTTGGTGCAGTTACCATATTGCATGCACTTGAAGTCGTCCAGATTACAGTTGAAGCATGGCGGGCAGTCTTCGGGTCGTTTCTCGTAGATGGAGAATGGGTCTCGTTGCAGGAGAAGGTCGTCGTTGGAGGTGTAGTATTGGTGTATCTGGTGTCCTGCTATCACGTCCCGTGGTAGAGACAATAGCGCAAGCAAGGACGCAACGCGAACAGATCGCCACATGGTGAAGTGGAAGCGGGAGGCAGGCATCGCGTGGAGGATTAGGATTAGGCCCAGACGCCGAAGCTCGAAGGTCGTTTCAGCGCATCTGAAGGAAGACCAGAAGTGATACTGATAAGACTTGCAAGATCAAGTTGTCGAATGCAAGCCAAAGGAGTGACAGTGTGACTGGATGGCTGTGATGGTGTATGCACCACCCTCGAAGTGGATTCATCAACGATAGGGTGGCGGGAGCAGCTCCCAGGCCACTGCGGCTCAGTATTTTAGCCGGTAGCTAGAAGCACAGTCTAATCAAAGCCAACTATTGTCCTGGTGACCCCGATCAATACTTGATGAGCATTAGCTAGCTTTAGTGAAATTGTGGTGTCAGATGGAACCGTCTCCTAGCCGTGACGTCGGCGACATCTTTCACGTGGCGACAGGGGCGAGCTCTTGCTTCTGACCATCTGTGTCAGCGCGTTTGCCGACAGTCCCCGACGGCAGGTGGACACATTCTGATGCGATAGACTGCCTTCGCTGGTATTGATTGACTACGCTCGTCCGACAATACCAAGCGCAAGTATGTGCCGACGAATTGACAGACTGTGGAGATTGCGCGGAGTAATGGCTCGGGCTAGACTTCCCTCTTTGCTGTGCTCTGGTAGCTCCTGAGAACTTTGATCCTTTGCGTGTTGACCACAAATCCAGTGTAGAGGAAGCTACGATGGCACCTATACCACCATTCGCGGTAGAACAGGTAGGCATTACCATCCCGTCCGGCCGTGGCAAAAGAGCAACCACAGGCTGACTGCGAACAGTGGATGGACGACAATGAAACGAAAGCCAAGTACAACATCGCCGAGACCTGTTGCGCCTCCTTATCAATCAACGAACTATGCGCACTGTCAGAGAACAAGGCAACAAAACCTAGCGATCTAATCGACCTCAATGCCGTGCTGAACTACGGCGAAATCAGAGGAAACGCGGAGTTACGGACCCACCTGAGTCGACTCTACTCATCCAAGGTCGGAACACCTTTATCGCCTGACAACGTGTTGATCACACCCGGAGCAATCTCTGCCAACCACCTTGTGCTGTACGGTCTCATAGGCAAGGGCGACCACGTCATTTGCCACTACCCAACCTACCAACAACTCTACTCCATCCCAGAATCGCTCGGAGCCGAAGTCTCCCTCTGGAAGTCCAACCCGGAGAACAAATGGCTCCCAGACTTCGAGGAGCTCAAGTCGATGATCAAGGACAACACCAAGCTCCTCATCCTCAACAACCCGCAGAATCCAACAGGAGCCGTGCTACCCAAGTCGTTGCTGGAAAAGATCATCGACCTTTGCGAGTCAAAGGAGATCATCATCCACTCTGACGAAGTCTACCGCGCCCTGTTCCATGGCATCACACCCATGGATAAGGACTTTCCCTCCTCCATCATTTCCATGGGCTACAACAAAACCATCGCCACCGGCAGCCTTTCCAAAGCATACTCGCTAGCAGGCATCCGCGTCGGCTGGGTAGCAACTCGATCATCCGAGATCCTCGCCGAGCTAGCAAAGACGCGAGACTACACCACAATCTCAGTCTCGCAGCTCGACCAAGCCGTCGCGGCCTTTGCTCTTTCCCCGGACACGATTCACGCTCTTCTTAGCAGGAATATCCAGCTGGCGAAGACGAATCTGGAGCTCCTGGAGAGGTTCATTATCAAGCATGATGAGTTCTGTTCGTGGACTAAACCGGTCGCTGGTACGACGGCGTTTGTGAAGTTCGAGCGGGATGGACAGCCTGTGAATGCTGAAGCGCTGTGTAAGGATGTGCAGGAGAAGACGGGTGTCATGTTGCTTCCTGGTGACGTGGGCTTCGGCGAAGACTTCAAGGGGTACGTGAGATTTGGGTATGTAAATAAGACGGAGATTTTGAAGAATGCTCTGGAGGAGTTGAGGAAGTATATGAGGAAGGAGTTTGATGATGTACCTCTGAGCGATTGAGGAGAGGTATGTACCGAGCCTGAAGCACCTCAGTGTCGGCCACCAAGCTGCCATTCAGCTGCTCGGCGCCATCTGCAGTCCAGCGCTGTCCAGCTGCCTAGTATCATTTTCCAACCTCATACCCCTCCCGATTTGGACGAAGTCCCCACGCCGTATGTGCTTCGAAGGCTAACTCAAGATAGCGAGGTGATCGGCACATGCATCTGGGTCAGTGTGCGCAGAGAGCCCGCCGCAGTCTTGGTAGTGGTGAAGTTTGTGCTGGCATGGCCCCAAGCGATGGCGCTGTCGTATGGGTAGTCGCCGAGGCATGGATCGCGGTAGAACCTGGAGAGCTCAATCTGGCCATTCTCGTACTGGAAGCGCATGTCTTTGTTCTCGCAGACATGAAAGAGGTCGGAGTTGGCGAGTGTAGCGTTGCTACCGGGCGAGAGGATGATCGAGCAGGTGGTGTTGAGGCGCAATCCCTTGTTGACGTCGAGCACGTTGAAGGCAAGGAATGGTGAGAGGTGAGCGATCTTCGGTTTGAACTCGACGAGGTCAGTGATGACCTGCAAATAAAGGTGCATTAGCCATACCCGAGAAGCATATGGCAGTGCCTCAGCGACGGGCATTGCGCGCGCTTGATTAGGCACGTGTGAGTCCATGTTCATCAACTTACCCAGTCCTCATCCTCGATCAGAGCGGAGCAGTTCTTCTTGTAGTGGATCTTGGCTACTCAAGGTCAGCGTTCCGCTTAGCGATATGCTCTGGTGATTCTCCTGACCGCCAAATTTTGTTGGTCTAGCAGTGGCGAGGCCGAGCACGGCCAAGAGAAGGAAGAAGAAGAACATGTCGGCGGAGCTGTGCGAGTTTGGTGATGTTGAGCTGGTGACGCAGTCTTATATTACTCTGTAAAGAGTATAGATGAAGTGGGTGCGGATGCGAGATGCGATAGGAGTTCGGGTTGCGTGAGAAGAAGCTGAAGTGAGTTGGAGGGAGGGGGTGTCGAAGTAGTCTTTCATTTCTCGCGTGACGGTAAGTGAATGCCGACGGCGTGCAAGGAAAAGACGCGCTAACGCAAACGTTCAACGCGCACATGCGGAAGGTGCGAGGCATTACTTAAAATGCCTGGTCTGTTTTGCCCTGAGCGAGAGTCCTCGTCTAGGTATGCAACTCAGCACTTCCTCGACATTGAAGTCGACTTCGTGGTCATGTGTGATCAAGGTGAAGCCGTCGGCTACAGCGTACCGTTTCGTAGTACCAAGTCTCGCCTAACACGCACATGCGCAACGCTGCCCCTCTGAAGCTGCTACAGGAGCTGCAAGCCCGATCAGAAAGATCATCATCTTGCCATTACTCCATCCATTGCACAGAGGTGTTCCGCAGCACGCTATAGCTAAGCACATACAGTACTTGCAATCCAATGCCCAGAACAGAGAAGAACCTTTCAGCCAGTGCACCCACCGCCACCGCTTTGCCTCGTCCATACCGAAATACTCGACACAATGATGAGCTTCTCACTCTTTCACAATGAGGTTGTCACTCGGCTTCACTCTTTGAGCCCACTCGGTCCAGCTGCCATCATAAACGCGTCGGCTACCGTCGCCATAGCCCGCTTCGATCAGTGCCGCATCGATCAACGTCGCTGTGACGCCAGTACCACAAGTGCTGATGATTGGCTGCTTTGGGTCGACGCCCTTCTGCTCAAACACCCTGCGAAGCTCCTCGGGTGGCAAGAAAGCCTTCGTCTTGGGGTCGAGTAGATCTGGTACCGGGACAGACTTGGAACCAGGCATATGTCCGGAAGAAAGTCCTGGCCGTGGCTCGGGGTCTGTACCTTTCCAACGACCTTCAGATCGCGCATCGAGAATCTGCACGTCCTCGCGGCCTGCCTTGTTATGATCCCGTGCGATGCTCTTCACTTCGTCAAAGTCCGCAACCTTGCTTGAGTCCAGCTCAGGGAGGGGGTATGTTGTCGGCTCGAATTGCTGCTGTTCGCCTTCTTCGACTGGAAAGCCTTGCTCCGTCCAAAGGCGAAAATTGTTGAGAATGTGCACAGCTGGGTGCCCAAAGACCTTGAAGGTCCAGGCTACCCTGGGTGCCGAAAGGATACCCAGCTCGGCTGTATCGTAAACGACTACGGTATCATCTCTTGCAATTCCAAGCTCAGACATGGCATTCTTGAACACCTCAGGCTCCGGTAACATGTGCGGGTACGGGCTCGAAGTGTCGGCGACCTTATCAAGATCGAAGAATCGAGCCTTGTGGATGTGACCTTTCCTGAAGACATCGTAACCGTGTCGTTTGTCCGGATCGTTCGGAAGGAACCATGAACCACATACTGCTATGGTTCTGGGCGCTGTTGACAATCGTGAAGGTGCGTTCTTCTTCAGTGCCGCGTCCAGCTCAGCGGGTGTGACGAAGTACGAGCCGAAGCTGCGAGTCATGTTTGGTGAAGCGTGTCGATGCAGGTGAAGGTTTGGAAGCTTTCCGACCAGCATTGGTCGCCGAAGAAGTGCTGCTGCGGCCATTTTTCGTCGTTACGGCTAATGGTCGCTCTCAACGATCTGTGCCCAAACATATGCTATCGCCCTGTTGAACAGCGGGGCGACGCCGAAGGCGGAACAACATATCACGTTTGCGCCAAGGACAAGCATCACATCTCACACAGCTCGAGCTTTAGCGTTCGCAGGGATCAAAGCTCCCTCGCGTCTCGCACTCGGTAGACGTGCCGAATGGCTAGCGCGTGTCACTGCAAAAGCTCACTCGCGTGGCATCACATAAATAACAATCGCGCCTGCCCTTCCTATTGTCGGAACGTCCGACAATCGCGAAAACGCACGCACAGACAACTGCCGCCTAGACGACCCCTGCCACCCACCGCATTATTGGACAATAGCAAGGCAGCAACCACCACCGCCACGATGAAAGTCAAGATCAAGGCGTACCACGCTGTTGCGGAGTGGAAATGGGATCTTCCAAAGGATGCCGATGACACTTGTGGTATCTGCCGGGTCCAGTTCGAGGGGACCTGCTCCAAGTGCAAGTACCCGGGCGACGACTGCCCCATCGGTAGGATATTACCCGTCATCTCAACCAGATACCCAGACTCACACGACAACAGTGATCGGCGAGTGCACGCATTGTTTCCACATGCACTGCATCACGGACTGGATCCAGTCGGACGCCAGTCAAGGCCGCTGCCCCATGTGTCGTCAAGTGTTCCGCGAGAAGGCCGCGGAGACCAACGCCACCGCCAACGCACGCAATCCACGGACCCCTGCCTCTGGCCAGCAGTCTCGTCGTCGTCCAGACCGTGGTGAGAGCTCAGGTTCCAGCCGTGCACGGTAGACACCTCAAAGAGCGACCTGGAGAAACTTCACCTCGCCTGGGACACCACCATAGGCGACGATGAGCTACGCGGTACGCTCACTTGGCTGTTGACCACCCACACCACTTGTCCACTACGACGACTGTACACCACGCACTACTGGCACGAATGATTGTTTGTGAGTCATAGTGACTCACAGGCCGAGATTCAGGAAGAGTTGACCTGAATTGCAGAATTGTAATGTCGACAACGAGCATTTGGAAGAACTGTACGAGACACGAAGAAAGGAACCCGAGATACCCAGCATTGGCGAGTAACATTGACTGTACGACGTATGTCTGACAACGCATTGAATGAGAGAAATAACTGTTTGGAGAAAGCCTGTTGACACGTTGACACCGCCTGGCGCGGATGCTTATTGTACACTTTACGGGGAAATTGCAGGAGTTTTGTATAACGGCGCTTGAATGATACTTTTCCGTCTTCAATCCTTCCTCATCCTTGTATCGAGTCACTGCTACTGCCACGGCGTAATATCCCTCGTGAAATACTTCAGCTCGCCCTGCTCATCCACATCGTACAGCTCTCTTTCTTGAACGCCACCTCTCCCATACCCTCGCCCCGGTACCGCCGTCCCTTTCGAGAACGTCGACCACTCATCTTCACGCCGCCTCCTACGCCCCCTGCGCTCATGATCACGTCGTCTCGGCGTCCTGGACGAAACCTGCGAGACCGAATCCTCGGGCACAACAGACACGGCATCATCCCACACTTCCTCTCGTGGCTTGGAGTATCGGACCAGAGCGCCTGGCCTTTCGTAGCCTTGATAGTCACCAGTGTTGAATGGTGACTGTCCACTTCGGCGCGAATTAGCGCTTCGTACGACTGAAGGCGCGGTGATGCCACGCGAGAATACCAGCCTCTTCTGATCATGAGAGATTCTCGAAAGTGCAGTACTCTCTGCGACGCTGCCTGCGTAAGATCCAGGATAAGGTGCCTCTCTAACTCGACTGCCGCTGCTCGATGGGGAGCCTCTTTGCTCGCCTACGGCGAATGTTGAAGCTCTGCTGCCGATCGAGGGTCGTACGCTCATGCCCATGCTCATCCGCGCGAAGTTTTCAATCGCTTTCTCAAGTCTGATATCTTCAGGTGTAGGCTCGAAGACCGAGGCGGAAATGCTATAAGAGAAGCGTGAACGGCCGGGGCCGGATTGCGTGTAAGAGCAGTCGATCGAGCGGTACATCTTGAGATTTGGAAGACACATTTGAGACGAAGGACTGCGACGTGAGCTTACTGTGAGAATATGTAAGTTCTATTTGACGCCGCATCAAGGCAGGAGGTTCGGCTCGAGCTCTTGTAGAAGGCAGACAGACGCCACATACAGCCGCCCGGTCGCTAGACGAAAGTAAGCTCCAGACCATTGCAAGCATTGACAAGGCGGGCAATGAACAGCCCATCACGTGCGCCAGCCTTGCAGCGCGCTCGCCTCACTCCCCTCACGGCAGAAGGCAGCACGGTTCGCGAATGAGCAACGGCGCATTGAGCTGCCTAACAGGAAAGCAACCCGCACCACTGGGACGCTGTCAACCTCTGCCGTTCCGGCTATCTTTCATTCGATTTGATGTCTGCACTCCCGCCCGAAGCATTTGCCTTGGGTCAAGAAAAAGGCAAAGCCGAGCAGGATGGGCAGCCTCCACCGTTCGTGGAGACAGGGTATTCTTCTCGCACTTCTAACGCGGCACAACGGAAGCCATTGGTATGGGCTGCATTGTAATTTGACATCCGTGCTTTTCTCATTGTCTTGAGAGGATCTATAGTGGTCAGCACCGACAAATGTGAGTCGTGAAAGAAGACTAGGTCGTTGCCTTGCATGGTAAAGGATCAAATCACTGCGTGGTCTGCGCCCCGAACGCCATGCTCTCGTTCTGCTGGCGATGCGCTGTTTTGGTACATACTGATAACAATGAGAATTACAATTCGTTGTGAGCTTCGTAGACGCTGGGTGCTGCTGCGATGGTTGATGAGAGGATGCCCTTTTCCTTGGGCGGGCTGAGGTTGCCTTTTCTCAGTTCAGCGAGTGCCAAGTCGAAACGAGCACCGAATAACCATGCAGCGCCAATCTGTGGTGGGTTAGCAAAGACAGCACATGGGCAAACTTGAGGTGTTAGCAGCTTACCATCACGAACGTGATAACACCTAGGGTGCCGAAGACGGCAAGCATTAGGTAGAAGACATCACTCTTCGCCTCTGCCTCCTCGGCCTTCCTCTTCGCTTCCTCTTCTGGATCGACAGCGACTGTCTGGCTGGCACCAGGTGGAAGTGTGCGCGGTGTTTGCGTAGGGAAGATACCCTCGATAAAGCGCTCAATCTTACCGCAGGCCACGCTGATGTCGAGGAAGTGAGGATCACTTGGCTTGTTCTTTCTGTGGATCTTTCTGGCGAATCTTCTGAAAATCTCGCAGACGAGCTGCAAGTTCTGTGTGGACTCGGTCATCAGCTGGCATGCCGCGCCCTTTGTGATCTTGACATTGCGGTCGAAGATGGCTTCATTCTGGAAGCAGAGCTCGAGAGTCGCAATGGCCATAGACTGAGGTATCGCGACGAAGTTGAAGACGGATTGCTCCTTTATACCGGCCATGTAGAAGAGGCACTCATCTGCACGGTTGAGTGCGATAAGGACCATCTCGCTGCTGCATTGGAGTGCCTTCTCTCTGTTCTCCGGCAAGAATAGGTCGCTGAACTTTGTAACATACTTCGACCAGACCTCTTTGGGCCAGAAGTATCGCTTGTCCTCGTGGTCTTCTCTGACGTCTCGGATTATGTTGGTCTGCTGCAGGAACTGGCCCATTGACTCCATGAGCTCGGGGTGGTGTAGAAGTGCAGGATTCGCCAATTTGGCCTCGACGAACAAGCGTGTGAGACCCTCGCCGACGAGACCTGCGACATAATGGCAGTACAGCTCGTAGTCCTTGATCGTCTGGACACCATTTGCGTTGTGCTCTGCATTCTTGGCGTAGTCTGCCATGCCGTTGCCCATGCGCTTCGTGATGTCCTTGATGACCGTCCTGTACTCTTCCTTGATCTTGTTGAACTCCTTCGCGACGTTATCGAACCTGACCAACAGCTCCCGGTCCTTCTCGTCGGGGCCATTGCCGTCGAAAGTCCAGCTCTCGTCCCCAATGTGGTCGTGGAAGATGCGGAGCATGGGCTCCTTGATGTGCAGCGGAATGCTCATGTCATCCTCGACGGTGTCCAGGCCACGCAGGACGAGGTAGAAGAGGCAGACTGGCACCAGCAGCTCTGGGTGCAGCTCCTTGATGACGGTAGAGAAGGATCGCGAGGTGAGGTCGAGGAAGCGGAAGCATTCTTTCAGCTCGGGGGACTCCTTGCTCTCATCGCGCTCGTGCACCGGGTTGTGCCACGTGTTCCATTGGATGATGGAGCGCAGCTCCTGCACGTGGACGAGGTAGTATGCGATGCTGGAGAGCGAAGGCATTTTCGGCGGCGCGGACGAGGATGAAAAAGTCAGTCAGTCAGCGAAAAGCCAGCGCGTGTCGCGCAGTTCTAGGCTTCGAGTGATGCAGTCGCCGAGGATGTTGCGCGGTGTACTCAAGACATGGTCACCATGAGAAGAAGCATCGGCGAGAAGCAGCAGCACTTTCGTATACAGATGTTCGTCGACAAGGTTTGGTTTCCCGCGAAATCAACGCGTTCCCGTCTGCGGGGAGAAATCGTTCGATACACTACGCCCGCGGGTCGGATCGTATGATGTGGTAGCTACCGCTTACACCAGGGAGAGAGCTTCGTCACATGCATCAATCGAATCGCTCTGCGACGCGATCGTGTGACGCGTCCATGAGGTCCCCTGCTTAGGACCAAGGAAAGGTTCATCATCAGTTGTGTTCAAGGCGGGCCGAGCGAGGCTCATTCTCGACACTTCATCCATTCGCTCTGCAGTCTACATGTCCACCGGCTGTACATTAGGGTCGCCTGGTCATGGACGGTCCAAGATCTCCATACCCTCAATCAGTCCCACGACTTCGCAGCCTCCTCCGACTCCCCGGACCAGCACTCGCACTCAACATGTTCACATTCTCCTTCTCCATCACATCCGCCACACCCAGGCCGCCCGCCACCGTCAGTCGCGCGCTACGCTTGGTTGGCAATTTGCTGTCGACCTGAGTCACGGGAGCAGGGTCAGTCTTGTGTCTGTGTAGAGAGGGAGCCGGCACCTTGCAGTTTTCCAATCCTTCCTCAATGCCCTGGCTGTTAGCGGCGACATTGGCAAGTCCTGGCATTACATTAACATCAAGCTCCCTCAAACTGCTGTTCTGACTACTTGCGGTCTGGGGTCGTGCGTCGGGCGCTGGAGGAGCGCTGAATGTAAGTGCTGGAGGCGTGTCGGCAAAAACGTTGTTCTTCGAGGGGCTTGATGGCTGCTTGGTGGGACTCGACCTGGCCTTGGATGGGGACAACTTCGTGGGCGAACGCTTCCTAGGCGACTTCGCTGGCGAAGCTGGCTCCTCCTTGATGCCACGCATACGATTGAGCAACGTCTGGTGGTTTTCGGTGCGTGGCAGCGTTCTTGGGTAGACATATTGCATCCTAGCCGGGGTCTCGCCGGTGGCTGCGTACTCTGCGATTTCAGCAGCAGATATTCCTTGACGAAGGTCTTGCAACGCCTTGCGGACATCGCTCTCGGCGTCCAAGGCTGGGAGCGTCTGCATGAGGTCGTTGGTACGATCCTGCATATCTGCCTCCAGTGCCTGGGTCCTGCTGTACGACGTCTCGAAGTGGCTTCCGATGCTGCGGTAGCTCTCCTGGACGTTGCTCGAGAGGCGTTTCAAACTTGCGGTATGCGCCTCGTGATGATGCTCGTTCTGCGTGCGCACCCGAGACACAATCTCATCAAGTGCGACGAGTTGGCTATCCATCTGCAACATCTGCTCGTCCACAACGCGAACAGTCTCACCATGTACTGCATTGGTCGTTTCGGTGATCTTGATGGTGCTGTCGTTGGCGGCTGTCCAATCTGTCTTGAGCTTCGCTTTGATCGCCTCTCTTGCCTTAATCGAAGAGTCGATGAGCGACTGCCCATTCACAGACCACGAGTCCACGCCGCTACCGTACGTCTGCTCTGCCACACGGTACTCATCCTCGGAGGTCTTGATGCGCTTGTTAGCTGACTCGAGATATCCGTTCATGCGTGCCTCTTGTGCAGTCGCAGAATTGTTGACAAGAGAAGTGATCTGCGACAGCAGAGTGTCTCTCTCCCTCGCGGCGATCTCTCGCTCCTTCTCAACAGCCAGCTGGAGTTGTGACCGAGACGACTGTCCAGCTTCAACGAATGTCGCATTGGCTTCGAGGATCTCTTGTCTCAATTTGTGTGCTTCGGCCTGCTGTTCGTTCATTTGCCTAATGAGTTCCTCGAATATAGACTTGAACTCGCGGCCAAGCGAAATATACGAGTCCTGCAGTTGTCCGTGGAAAGCGTCGAGCTCGGTGGAGATCCCAGCACTGATGCGTTGTGCCGCAGCGGACAAGTCATTGAGTCCAGCACCGACCTTCTGCTTGATATCCTCTCGAAGACTGCCAATCTCCTCCAAGACCTCGTTCATGTCATCTCGTGCTTTGCTGGTCTGGTCATTGACCTCCGACCGCGATGCCTCGAACGCCGAAGCCTTCTGCTTCAGGAAGTCTTGCGAAGTCTGGAGCTCTTGGAGTTCATCTGTCACGAAAGACTGCATCCGCCCAGACAGATTTGCTAGGAGTCCTTCTTGCTGGCTTCGAAAAGCCTCGAGACGGTCTTCAACGCTCCCCGTAGCTGTGGCAACCTGGTTCTGAGAGTCGGTCCACCTCATCCTGTTGACATCTTGAAGGTCCGAGCGTCTCCGCAGCTTAGAGTGCAATTTGTCGACGTGGTCCGTCGTTGTGCCCAGTGTATTCAGCAAGTCACCTCCAAGCAGTGCGAGCTTCTCCTCAGTCTCCTCGTGAGCTTTGCGAAGCCCAGTCTCTTCGGCAAGAACCTGCTTTGTGTGTTCAAGCACGAGCTCGGTCTTTTCCAGCACGTTTTTGGTGCTTGCAAGGAAGGCTCTTGTCTGCTCATTGTCCCTCTTGAGCACCTGAAAGTTGCTCGTCAGTGAGAAGAGCTCCTGAACCTTGTTCCGCAGATTGACCTCCAAGGTCTCGATCTTGTCGCGCTGTTCTTCGCTCAGGATTCTCCTCGATTCTGACTCTGTCGTGATCTCCTCGTACGACTCGCTCGTCAAGTACACACCGTTCCGCTGGCGCGTAGCAATAAGCTCTGACTTGAGCTTCTCAATCTCGGACGTGAACTCCTTGAGTAAAGTTTTCTTCGAGACCATCTGGTTTATCTGCGGCTTGTTGCGAATGTTCTTTGCGCGGAAGGCATAGTCGAGTGTGCTGATCGTCTCTTCGAGGTTGCTCTTCGCTGGCGAAAGCGTTGCGATGATGCATGTTTTCGTCCGTCCACCCAGAGAATCTTGGAGTAGACGCGTCAACTTGGACTCTCTGTACGGAATGTGACTGCCTCGATCGACCAGCGCATTGATGACACGGCCAAGTGTGAGCAATGACTTATTAATGAGGCCTGCTTCAGCTGCGCGTTTGTTCTCTGCGCCTGAACGCTGAATGTTTTCAGATCCAGCCAGGTCGACCAGGTTAAGCTTGCCTGAAGAAACGAAGTCTTCTCCCGTGTCCGATGTGCGCTTCATGTACACGGTGATGGTGAAGACAGTGTGAGATCTTGAAGACAGATCGTTGCATTTCGTTGCGGCAACTTGTCTTTTGTGGCTCCCATCGCGCAGGAGCTTGATGCCTTTCGAAGCAGTTTTGATGTGACTCTCCTCCATGCCTTGGACCAGAGTCGTGGTTCGACCATTCTTGTTGGCTTCGTCAAAGATCTTGAGCTTGGTATTATCATCGACAGCAAGGAGATCTCGTAGTTCCTCGTTATACAATTCAATGAACGAGCACTTTACGCTATGCTCCAATTTCTCTGCGCCATCCTCGCCGAGCTTAGCGAACAAGGTGTGCAGAACTCTTGGAATGATCCCAGCTGCCTCCGGGATGGGTAGCGTGTCCGAGATGTCTCCTGACATAGTGTACGTCTTGCCAGTACCAGTCTGGCCATAGGCGAAGATGGTGCAGTTGAAGCCATTGAGCACTTCATCCAGAATCGGGCTCACCACTTCATCGAACACCATATCCTGATCAGCAGCAGGCGAGAAGACCTTGTCGAACTGATACGTCTTGTTGCTAAGCGCATTGGGTCCCATGGACAGTTCCACCTTCTTGCCTTTGATGCCGTCTGTCGACACCACGACTCCGCTGTTCTCCTTTACCTCTCGATCATTGCGTCCTCGGCATCGCACCACCACATTAATGCTTGTCTCCTCCACTCCTGACTCATTCTCCAGTTCCACCGGCGCTTTGCGCTTCGGCGTCCGCGTCCTCGAAGATGCGATACTGTCTGCTGGCGATATCCTGCCCGTCAATGTGGGTGTTGCTGTTTGTGCTCTGTTGGGCGCTGGTCGCCCGAGTTGTGGGCGCATTGTGGGCACTCGTCGCATCTGGCTGGCGCCGCGCGACGGTGCTGGAGCGGCCATTATGCAGGATGGTATTATGCACAGTATGATGTTGTGAGAAACTATCGCAGCGCAAGGAAGACTGGTTCAGCGTGTGTTGACGATTCGCGTGCCGGAGTCGCGCCCGCGCCCGCCGGTTGTCATGGCGATGAGCGGACGTCCCTCGGCCCACTCGCCGTTATCGCAGATAAGCTCCGCCGCATGTTGTCACCTCCATCCCCAGTCAGGACAAAGGGAACACGGGCTGTTCTGGTCCTGCGATCGAGAGTGCTTTCATCGTCTTGTTGGTCGTATCAAGACATCTACTCGTCATAATTGTGTTCAATAGTACTACAGAGCAGGCAAGCAACATACTCGTGACTCCCAAACAGCGGTCGTCATGGCTTAGATCTCATGACCAAGGCAAGCATGCGAAGCCATCATGACCCAACGTAGTCAACGTAGTCAACTGGACATAACCATCCAGTCTGAGCACCAACAATTCTATGAGAGCCACTGGACCGCCTAGCAAATTAGTATACCAAGCTCTGCCATGGCATCTGAGCCGCTTGCCGTCGTGCCTGGCCACTCTCTCGGTTTCATGTGTACGATTAGGCTCATCATCTCTTCGAGCACATACATATACTGACCACCCTGATAGACCTCGGCGCCTCTCTTCAACACGTGCTCTCCGCGCTCAAAGACGACAAGGACCACTTCCCGGCCATCCACCTCAGCTACACTCAATCGAGACCTCTCGCGGCTCCGATTGTCGTCACCCTGCCTCACAACGGCTTGCGACTGCGCTTCGATGGTAGCGACCAGCGGTTACGCCTGATAGAAGTTCTGGACTTTGCAAAGACGAGATTCACGTATAAGGGCAGTGAGCTGGTCAAAAAGCAGGAAGACGGCGCATCGCCAACCTTCAAGCGCATATACCAGCTATTTGGGGCGTCATACCCGGGCGAGTACATGCCACCCAAGTCAGGTCGGACTGGTACCTACGTACTATCGTGGCCCGGTATAGCTTTCAACTTCCCGTTGCAGCATGTAGCCTGGTCGCCTGACAAGGACCATGTGTCGATGCTTGGCTCTCATGCAGCATCGCCAGCTACCAACATGGCCATCTTTGATGGCAATAGCTGGGCAGAAGCTCGCGACACATTGTTTGTGAAGACACCATCAGCTCCGCGAAACCCTGCGATCACAATCCAGCCCAGGGACGCACTGCCACCGGAGATCGAACTGGCTTTCATCGACACCGCTGGCAAGATCAGCCTGGAACGCCGAGCTCCTGCACTACCGTTCAACATCATTCTCAACCAGACCACACCACAAGATCTAATCACAGAGCTAGGCGCCCCGGAAGCAACACACAAGCGAGACATTTCAGTCGCTACTGAGGAACCAGTCATTACGCGTCCACGCGTCAACTCTAGATCACTGGCCAATGGACGGCCACATGCAACGCCACCTTCAAGTTATTCCTCTACCGGAACAGATACCTTCGACACGGACTTCGACTCAGGCGATGCTGATGACGATTCTGAAAGACAAGGCAGGGAGACTTTCTGGTGTTACTTCTCACATGGCATGGATATCTTGGTTGGTCCACCGAGTGATCAAGTATCGATAGGCGAGCTGCAAGGCAATGATCCTACTCCGCTATCGACAAGTCCGCACTTGGTCGTGCTCAAGGTCATCCTTCATGGCAACGTTCCTGGGAGCTACGCATTCAACAGACATCGGCGGAGTCGCTGGGCCATCGACCTGCCGGGTGCTAGCAGTGCATTGACTTCGGAACACTCGTTCGATGAAATCAAGCCGGACTTGATGCAAGTCTTTCAGAGAGCAAATGCGGAACTTGAAATGGGCAGAGGGAAGGTGGTCAACAGGACATGGGGTGCAAATCCTACCGATAGCACTTTTTTCTTGCCGGATGCGGACCAGGACCTCGTTGAAGGAGGTGGTAGCGAGAGTGGGCTCGATAACACCAAGCTCTACGATCTTGGCTTCCTGCAATTCGAGGTCGCATCCAATAATGCGGTAGTGGCACTGACTGTGGCCTGAATTTGAGTGGCACGAAGCATTGCTTCGCTCGCCGCGCGAATCGCTCTCGTGCCAAATGATCCCGATCGCCGTTGAGACGTTCAGCAGGCTAGAGATCTGCAGAGCACTGCACACCAGCTATGAGAGACATCACGTGTCTCGTCCAGAACCGAGAGGATTCGTAAGTGAGCCATACGTCACTTAGCGCCGTCCGATGACCAGCCGAGCTCGCCAAGTACTCATATATCTATGGCTCCCCCTTCCCAGCTCTATTTGGATCCGCATGCCGTTGAACGATGCTTCCACTATGTCGTGACCTGACAGAATTGAGGTCTCATCGTACGTCGAATCTTTCGACAGGATCAACCTGTACAACCCAAGCAGTTGCTTCGGCATTGTCTTCGTCCATGGCTGAGGTTGCGAGGCTTCAGATTTCCAGCCAGTCATAGATCACTTATCCAAATATCTCTGTGACTTCAGGCTCGTCGCTATCAACTTCTCAGGCCGCGGAAAGACTTCAACCGACCTATGCCCTAAGCCCATAATAGTCTCCTTCGCTAATGTCCTGCTGCCCGTATGCACCGACCTAGGCTTGAAAAAATCTTCCTCATCGGCCACAGCATGGGCGTCCGCATCACAGCTCAAGCCGCCCTCTTCTCCCTTGCCACCAAAAACATCTCCCCCAGCATCAAAGGCCTCATCTGGATCAACGATAGCAATTACACCCTAAAAGCAACTGCCGTCTCCGACGTGACATCCACGATCCCTGAAAACAGCGCAGCAGCCAAGCACGCAATTTACTTGCAGATAGTCTCCGCCAAGACTCCTGGAACCTTCAAGGCTGAGGCTGGTGCGCGTGTAGCGGCGTTGGGTATGGTTTATAGTGAGAACTTGTTGAAGGACATGATGATGTGGGATTGGGAGGACATGAAGGGGTGCTTTGAGAGGCTTGGAGGGATGGCAGTACTTGTGCTGAGTTTGCAGAGTAGTGAGCCGGTGGGGATGGAGAGGGTTCCGATAAGGGAGGATGGATGGAGCAGGTTTATGGGGTGGGTGGACGAGAAGAGGGGAAAGGGGTCATAGGGCGAGGAGAGGGGTTGGAGAGTCTTGTCTTAAGCAGATTGTTGGTGCGATAGTGCGTTGATAGATCGGAGTTTCTTGCGGAGTTGATGACGGATTCCGTTGAACAGATTGAATTACGAGGAGCCGCGCCGCTCTTTTGCGTTCGAGGACATCTGACTGGGCTAGAATATGATTCTTCTTAGCGGAGCGAATCAGTAACAGTATAGCGCTTCACTCATCAAGGTGCTGGGTATCAGAAAGCGAAGCAACAACTATTTCCGAACATTTCCTCCCGCCGCCAAATTGAGCAAATAACGCCCGAGAACCATTCCAAGATATAGCAGAGATCGGAAAGAGACGAAAAACAGTAGCAGCCCACCACTCATACCGCAATAGCGCGGAGCGTGATGGATCCGAACGGCTCGTCCTGTGCAGCGCTCAGCAGATTCTTCGTAGCGAGTGCCAGGACGTGCAGGAACGCCTGGGCAGCGACGATTCTGCTGTTGGAATAAGTTGGAAGCAGGGCATCAAAGTCGATACTGCCAACGGGTGCGTCGATATCCTCGTCGGCGACGTCTCGAAGCTGACCTGCCTCTTCGATAGCATTCTGCAAGAAGGAAAAGAAATTTGCGCTTTCGTTGCCGAGAATGGTGCGTTGCCATTGTGATTGCACGGCAGTCTGAGTGTCGACTTGAGCAGCTGGGCCGAAGAGCTCGAACTGCTCGTCGTCGTTCATGCCGCCCATGGCGTGGTCGGATTCGGGGAGATGGAGGTCATCGTCGCCGTCGCCGATGTCGCCACGACCGATGAGCGGTGATGCTGATGTGAGGCGGCTACCGCGACGACCTGGGAGGTTGAGTTGTGGTCCGCCACCATATGAGGCAGAGGTTGGGTGGCCGATGTCTGTAGGTCGACGAGAGCCGGCGCTTTTGTTCCAAGGGAAGATGCTGGAGAGGTGTCGATCATCGAGTGGCGTTGGGGCTTCTCGACCTTGCTCGATGGTGTTGTCGTCCATCATCGGCATGAAACCATCGTCGTCTTGCATACCACGACCTGCCTCGCCAGATGAAGTATCAGTGCGCTGACGGACACGGCGGTCGCTCTGGGAAGAATCGTCGTCATCTGACGTTCGCTTCTGGCCTGTGATGGGATGGACGCCGAGAAATGCTGCGAGCAGGCTTGCTCCTGAGAACATTTCAAGAGGACCGCGCACACCTTCGGCCAATATGCCGTCAGCAGCTAGGACCCAATGAGCGGCGTTCTGTCTGGCAATTGCTGCGAGTTTAGCGGGCTGCTTCATCTTCGTTGCCTTGCGCATGTTCTCGAGGTACTCCTTCGACCAGCGGCTGAGATCGCCATTGCGGAGGGTAGTGGTCATATCTAGAGGAATAGGCTTGCGCTGCTTAGGCTCTCTGCGGCGAGCTGCAGCGGCGGTCACTAGTTCGGAAGGTGGCATTGGTTGGTCGTCGCCAATGTCATACTGGTCGTCAAGAGTGAAGTCATCCTCAATCGGCGCAAAGCCATCATCGAAGTTTGTTGGAGGTCGTGATGGCTGAGAGCTGTTAGCAGTGGCCTGACAAAACATGGGCGGCAGACTTACAGAATGCGACCGACTGTACAACGGTAATCCACCGACGCCAACCGGGACCAGCCTTTCTGAATTCCTTGACTGTTGTTCCTCCTCTCTGACTGTACCATCAGGTTCGATGGTGAAGCCAAGATCATCGTCTTCGAGCACCATATCCGTCCTCCGCTGTGATCCAGGACCATGATCTCCACGCACGCTGAGCAGATCTAGGCCACCCACAGGGCCGCCGGTGAACGAGCTTTGTAATGGTGGAATCATAAGGCTACCGTTGGAGTGCTGTGACGCGGTATTTTGAGAGCTATGTGGCGACAACGTGGCCTGAGTCTCATGGTTGACGTCAATATTGAGGTTGAGGTTGTCGAGGTCGAAGGGCACCAGGTCAAGATCTGGCAGGAAGTTCGGGTCGTCTTGCAGCATGAGCTGCTTGGGCCTGGACATGGTCAGCTCGATGTCGCTTCATCTGAAGTTGAGCGGGCGTACTGTGCTTTGTTGCCGTCGCCTTCCACGAGGTTGGCTTGCTTCATCAATCTGACGACTTGGCGCATGTTGTTACGTGCATTTTCGGCATCTGTCAAGACATAGCCGCATTGCTGAGAGTAGACGCGTGTAAGACCGAAGCTGACGCGTCATTAGTGAAGGGCAGAGGGCAGAATTGGTGCTTCGGCGATATACAGCAGACTTGACTGCAGTCTCAGTGCCAGTGGTGCGTCAGGTGCAACGATAGTCTCGCAGGCCTTCGCGACATCGACGTCGAGAATGGCTTTACGAGAGACCTTTTTGAGAGCAGACTTCTGGCCTAGGGTGGCGACGAGCCTGCACCATCGTCAGCATCAGCATAACTCGCTTGATGGGCAGAGCTATCCCTTACCATATGGTGCTAACGCCATACTTGCGATTGGTGAGGACTGTTGAGCGCAGTCAGCCAGCTTCGTAGATAGGCCAAAGGCAGCGGGCACGCACCTTCGTGGCTGTAGAACATCTTGATGGCAACGCGTGATGTTCAGAATAGGAATGTTCAGGAAGGCGACATTGAAGGGATGGTGTTTGAGGTATGAAGGGCAGAACAGCAGAATGAATATTGATGGGTATGTTGCGGTTGAGGGTGGGGCGTCCGTGGTGAAAGAAGAAGTGAAGCTGGGATACGAGACGTTCTGCAGTGGCGAAGGCATTCGAGCAGCGCGTTTCTGGCAGCGGACAAGGATCCTCGAGCGGCCCGGGCCCGCGTTTTCACATGAAGAGGTTTCTACGAAGGCAGGAACGCCGACTTACAATTTTTCGGGACTACCTCCCCTGAGTCGTCATAGTCTTCTTATCGAGATCGTTCGCACGGTGCTTTTGTTCAGCTAGCTGCGAGGCTGTGATGCGCACAGTATGTGGCTGCAATGCGGAGGCTCTAATCCTCTTCAACCTTAGGCAGCTCGACAGCACGGTACAGCAGGATCAATGCACTGTGCGACTCGCCACCACCAGCGAGAGTCTCGATTTTCTCGCTCTCCACCTCTGAGACCTTGTCGTCGTTGAACCACCACCACTTGCCATCTTCACTATTGCCTGGAGCCGCAGCCTTCTTGACGTATGCAGTGTAATGACCCGAGTCCGCAGAGGAGCCTTGGTGAGTAACGATGCCTCGTAGCTCGTAGAGCCCGGTCTGGCCTGCGCTGGAGTCCTTCTTCAGATCGGGATGAACACAAGCAAGCAGTTCCTTCTTCGCCGCAAGAATCGATGCCGCTTGCTCGGCCTCGATCTCCTCATCTGTCTTGAACTTCTCTTCAGTGCCGCCCATTGTCGTATCTTCACCATCCTTCTTCTCCTGCCTGAGCTCTGTTTCTGACGCAGGACCTGTAGCTTTGAGCTGGCGCTCCGCCGCCTTTTCCTTCTTCTTTTGCAGCGGCTCATCACTACGCACGTTGCTGTCACCGTTCTCCTCTGCCTCCTTCCTCATGCGCTTTTGACGCTTCTTAGCACGTTCCACGTCCTCTTCCTCCTTCCGCACTTCGCGGATCTTGTCTCGCACCGGAATGAGCTTCTTACGGAGGTCTTCGGAGCAGAACTCTGTCATGTCAATCTCATGCTGGAAGGTGACCTTGCGCAGAATCTTGGCTTTCTTGCCAGTGTCCTTCCGCCAAAAGAAACGAATGAGATGAATCGGCAGGTACTTAGGCAGGCGCGCGATCCGGCTCTGGCGGGTATAGATCGCAGAACGGCCGAGCTTTTCTGACGTCTTCTCGAGCTTCTCGTTCAAAGCGATGCTGATACCTTCCCGGAGGTGGTTCGTCTCGCCTTGGATGTTGCACTTGAGGTCATTGAAGTCGTCAAAGTTAGTAACGGCTTCCTCCCCAGGATCCTCATCGCAGGTTGTCTTCATCTCAAACTTGCCGCCCATATACTTATCCACCCAGCTGTTGAAACCTTGAGCTGCATCCTCGCCATCTTTCAGCTTGAGAGACTGGCTGATGGTCGTAATGAGCTGGCTCCACACCTCCTCTGCATCTTGCTGCGCGTAGCCTTGACCATTCTTTGCTCGCTCCGCAAACTGTGGGAACTTCTGTCGCAATGTTGTCAAGAACATGAGGGGAGGGAAGCCTTGCTGTGTCTCGTTCATTTGTTTGTATAGATCTCCCAAGGCAGAGGTGAGGTCACTGCCGCCACCTAGACCGCCGATGCCATGTTGTGCCAGCTGCTCAGGGGTGAAGAGAGATGACGAAGAAGATGGAACCGCACTCGGTGCACTGGGTTTATATGCCTTCAGCTCTTCCACCAGCTCGGGCACTGCTCGCAGTGTCTGCAGTGTCGCGTTGGCGTAGCAGGTGTTGCCCATATTCTGCAGTCCAGCTGGTATTGCGCCATCTTGCTGTGCGAGCTCGGCTTCTGTCATGTCTTCTGCAAACTTCATCTTTTCTTTGGGTACCTCGAATACCACATTCGCTGACGGGTTTCCGATGAGAGTGATGACCGCGCCTGGCTTGAGGCCGAGACTCGATATGGGTGTATCATCCTTCACGATCTTCTTTGCGAGCACCTTCTGGTTCTCAGGCTCGACGTTTGTGAGAGAGTACAGTTGCATCTTCAGCTCTTCGCCGGTCGACTCGGGGTTGACCTCGACATCGTAGCTCTTGCCTTGGTGCTTCACCTTGATCGGTATCTCTGCCGTCATGTTGGGCTATTGGCGATGCGTCTGTTCGATGGCGAGATGGGGCATACGTAGGGTGTGGAACAGGCGCAAGATTGTGTTCAGCACGAGGCACACAAAATGGTGGCGTTGTGATGGAAGCCGAAAGACGATTACTGTTTACAATGACGTGCCGAAGATGAGCCGCGTGGGGCAACGAGGCTTCTGGCAGGTACAGTGCATGTGATCCAATAGAGGCGATACGTGAATGTCCGCTGTAATCTGTCATTCACAGGGTGAGCAGGCTATGTGACCATTCCGCGCCATGCCTTGATCTACATCTACAATGCTTTACACACTGGTCCTTCCACATCTCCATGGTTCTTTGATATGTGTACATACGCACATACGTACACCCTGAGCAGCTCAGCGCCTTCAGATCGTGATCTTTGCTTCTCTACCTCCGCAAGATACGATTCAACGTTGCCGGAAGACTCGGCTGAGCTTCGTCCGAGGCTATCGTTACCCGGTGCAGTGGCCTGCCACCGTCAAGCAGTTGGCAATTCTGCAGATCCAGCTTAAAGTTCCCATTGCCTTCAATGCGAACATACGCCATCTGGTCGCGCAAAAACATCCGTCGAGTCTCCCGCGTCATCGCAGGCCAAAGATTCAACAGGGATTGATTCGCTGCTGAGAGGGATGCTAGGACTCCACCCTGCCGCGGCTCCTGATTCTTTGAGAAATAGCCTTCTGTGAAGGCACGCGCTTGAGAGAGCGGTACGTTTTGGAAGTTGATGTCTTCAACGGCGCCCGGGACGTTGCGATCCAGGAACATCTTGGAAGGTGTGGTCTCAAGGATATCCGGCTTCAGGAATGGCAAATTTCTCTTGACCTCGACGCGCAGTACTCGCGAAGTTGCAGGCAGGGTGTCTCCGACGGCTAGTTTGATGATTGCAACGGATTTTATCATCTTCCTTGGCGCCATCAAGAAGCTTGTACCAAATGACACAACAGCAACTACAGAAAGAGCGCCTAACGACTTGAAGATCCAAGGTATGGGGCGGTCTGGGGCATCCTTCAAGAACATCTGCGCGTAGGAGTAGCCACCAAGAAGTAGGAAACCACCGATGATATAGGAAGCTGCAAAGAAAGCGCCGTGGTCGGTCGACTTGTAGAGAAGCACTCGATCCAATTGAGGTTCGATTATGTCGATCGGGGGTCTGGGTCCTCCTCTGTAGACTGGCCCGCGAACGGGGGTGCTCCGCGGCGACACGCCCAATTCTGTGGCGCGCGTACGTTTTGCAGGCAATATCTTTCGTGAAGGCTCGGGGACCGCACTCCTCGCTTGCCGTAGGCTCTTCGCGCTGCTCTGGATTGTTCTGAAAGGAGATATCGGGAGGTGAATAGCATTCTGTGTAGCGTATACTGGAGTCAGAGCCTGCAGCCTCAAGCACGGCGGTAATCGTAGTAGTAGCCGCGCGTTAGCCGCCATCTCCGGATGAAGTGGTGATGAAGTTGATGTTGCTGTAGGCGCGACGAAACGGAAAGCTTTCTTGGAGCTTGCATCGGGCCGTGAGATGTTCCAGCTCCGCCCGACATCTCAACATTTGCGGACAACCCCCACTCCTCCGTATACAGCCATTGCTGCCTCCTACAGCGTCGTTCGAGATTGCAAGCAGAGCGCACCGCAGCAATGGCAGGAGTCTCTCAATCTGTGCGGCTGTCAGCCCGCATGGCCAGCAGATATGCTACCCGAACAGTGGCGCGCAGGGGTAAAGTGCTGAAGTCCGGCGAGTATGGCCGAAGACACTGACCATCTTCTGCAAGGCTTTCACGTTTCGGCACAGCGGCGCGCCGCTCAGAACTACACCATGCCAGCCTTGTCACCGACCATGACCGAAGGCAACATCGCAAGCTGGAAGCTGAAGGAGGGCGATTCATTCTCGGCCGGCGATGTCATTCTGGAGATCGAGACGGATAAGGCCACTATGGACGTGGAGGCGCAAGACGACGGCATTCTGATGAAGATTGTCAAGGAAGAGGGATCCAAAGGTGTCAAGGTTGGAGAGCGCATAGGCGTTACAGCAGAATCCGGCGACGACATAAGCAGTCTTGAGCTTCCTGCAGACGATGCGAGCCCTAGCACAGGTCAGAAGGATACAAAGGGAGCGCAAAGAGGTGCTGAGGAGAATGTGAAGGAGGTGAAACAAAATGCACCGGAGCAACAGTCGCAACCCTCGCAGTCCAGCGAACAATCCTCTCAGAGCCAAGCAAGTCAGAAGCAGGGCGGAAAAGCACAGAAGCAAAAGTACCCGCTGTATCCATCTGTGGAGCACCTGCTACACCAGAATGGACTCTCCTCTGCTGATGCGGACTCTATACCAGCCACTGGACCATCAGGTCGGTTACTCAAGGGAGACGTACTGGCACATCTCGGCAAGATCAACAAAGAATATCCTGCCCAGTCGTCTGCTCGACTGGAAAAGCTTGGTCACCTGGACCTGTCGAACATACAGATATCCAAGAAGGCGGCCGCGAAACCTGAACAGTCCAAGGACAAGCGTGCCGAGCCGGAGCTTCCAAAGGAGACTGAAGTCGCGGTTCCGATCAGTCTGAGTGCTGTCATTGCCACTCAAAAGCGAGTACAGGATTCACTAGGGATATTCCTGCCGCTTTCAACCTTCATTGCTCGCGCATCCGAGCTTGCGAACGATGATCTGCCACGAAGCAAGAACAGCAAGCCGACAGCGGATGATCTTTTCAACTCTATCCTGGGTCTGGACAAAGTCGTAAAGACCAGCAGAGGCAACTTCTTTCCAAACATCACAGGCATCTCGCCAGCACCTCCACCATTAAGACAGGCCAAGAAGCCTGACCTCATTGACATACTCGCGCCGAAGCAGCCGAAACCGAAGCGTGCGCTCCCAGTTGCTCCAGGTATTTCAGCAAAGGAGAACATCTTCTCGGTGGTAGCAAGAACAGGCGAAGAGAGTCGCGCCACAGAGTATCTCGAACGACTCAAGCTGGCACTGGAGCAGGAGCCAGGCCGGTTAGTTCTGTGAAAGTCGCAAACGACCTTATAGCAACTTTGAGCATAGTAGCGCGGAGTTACGGACTGAGCATTCATATGTACAGCTTGCGAGCGTGTAGTATAGATCGTGCAATCCTTCTCCAGGCCTTTCAGCATGAACATCATGACCAAGTCAATGGTCTCCGGGTATCGACTCATTCATGCACTTATGTGTCAGTATGCAGAGTGCGCCGCGCGCGAGACTTTCTGCCCGGTCGATTGCCACGTTTCTCCCTTGCACCGCCAGTAGAGCTGACTCGTTCCGCCAGCCACGTTTTCTTCATGAAACTTCTTGTTCCCGCATCGAACTTGGGGAACGCATGAGACGAACCCAATCTCTTTCGTAACAGCATTTGCCGCGAAGCTTACTGAGTAGCGTGACTAATATTGCTCGAGCAGCATATTATCCATTCGCCAATATGGGCACGGAGCAAGAGATAGCTTGAGTGATGTAACAACGCTACATGCGTCCAACGAGCTCGAGCTTCTTCATTCCAACGAGCAGGAGGTAGAGTAGCACCCAACACGAGATGTGGCGTTTCTTCCAAACACTTCTTGGCCGGGTTTCAGCGAGGAATGCTTCGTGACACGAAGTAGGGCGACGAGAGTGCGAAAGATCGTCGGGAAAGAGGTATATGAGAGTTGTATATAGCTAACATCGTAAGACACTCACGACACAGGCTGTCCAAGTATACATACCTCCCTCCAGCCCAAACCAGGTCAGCAAACGGCTCACCTATACGACTCCGCTACCACAACCCAGAGATAATCTCTCTCACAAATTTGATCAACAAACACCATGACCTTCAAGACCCTCATCCTCTTCCTCGTGACCCTGATCCTCACTTCAACAACCCAAGGCTACGGCAACAGCCCAGCAGCGCCCGCCTGCACTTCAACCCTCACCCAACGCCCCGCAGGCTGCTGTCCTCCCCGCGCCCGCCACACTGCAACCTCCTACACCGCGTGCCATGGCTGCGCCCTCGACATCGTAACCCGCGGTCCACAATGCCTTGTAGCTTGCCCAACCAGAACTCCAATCGACAGACGCGCGACTACAACTATTACCAAATGCGCTCCTGCTTCAAGTAAACCGACGGCGATGTGCACGAGTGTTGTGACGGAGTTTACGCCCCCTTGTGGTGACTGTGGGGTGGGAAGTGTTGATATCACGAAAGAGGTCGAGTGCAAAGGATGTGCTTTGAGGACGACGACGGTGGCGGCTGGGGGCTTTGGGATTTGTGAGTGAAGTCTTGACATGCACAGAGGCGCAGGGCGGCTCCTGAAATACATCTGGAGCGCTCGGCGAGTCTGGCATTTTCTTTTGCGATGCGTAGGCTGACATGTTGTGCTTTCAGGTGCGTGCCCGACTGCGGCGGGGACGAGGACTATCAGTGTCTGTAAGCCGGAGGCGACACCGTATTAGCATGCGGAGGAAGTGATCGGGATGTGTAGGGGCCAAAGAAAAGTATGAGCGTTACTTGCCTCCTTGCCAGCTATCTTCGGGACAAGCAGTGTCGAGGCAGACCACCCGGGGATTTGTTACAAGAACTGCGGGTATGGCTCTCGCTCTTTTCACAGATGCAAGCATCGACATCTCGCTTGTGTTTTGGCGGGTAGAGCTCTGATTGATCCTTCCCCTCTAACCATCATCGCCGATCGATGATCGCTTCTACTGCGAAGAGAGCCACTCGTTGTTTACGGTAGACACTTAAGAGAGTCCAGGACGGGGTCATAGTCTTAGACCCTAGAATGGCACGAGGACTCGAGAGAGGATTTTCGAGCTACTAGCATAGGACGGGATAACTCGTCACCCGCGTCAATCACGCATCGCAGCAATCTCCTTGAGCCACCTCTCGAGAACGTGCCGCAGATAACTTCAGGTGTTGTTGATCATTATAGCTCGTAGAGTCGCTACAGTCGTAGCCGAGGAAATGAAAAATCTGCATAGTTTGAATGTTGTTCGCGTGACGGTTATGCAATCCGGTCCTTCGTACTGTGTGCTTAGGCAGTTGTAGGGCTCTATAGCGAGCTAGAGGTCCTGGTTTGAACTTCTACTCCCCTCTCCCCATGCTAAGGTCCCGCAGTCTGACACGTATACGGCTCATGAAGATCAAACGTCAAATTAGCCGTGCCAGCTGGATAATCTCCACTAATCGTATAAATATGCGGCTTCGTCTGGCCATGCGCACACAAGCAAACTGTCAACCCGCCTATAACAGAACCCGTCGCGTTAGTCACTGTATCGTTCAGCACTTGGTCCGAGCCACCAATGCCTTCGCAGGCTTGCCACAGCCAGTTCATAACGGAGGTGCCGTTGCAGGGCTTGTCTCGGCACTAGGTTGAGAGCGTTAGTGTGATTCGATTTAGGGTAAGGGGATAGAGGGGATTGGGAAGGGGTTAGGAGATAGGAGGAGGCGAGACAGAGGGCTATACTAAGAGGACAAGGATGTAATTCCACAATGACCTTAGGATTTGTTAATCCTATAAAGCCTATAGTCATCTACTTACAGTGTATTCGAAATGGCCGGGTTTTTTGTCGTGTTTGCTATCAGCTAGCTGAGGAAGTACGGCGAGGAAGAATGGAAGCGGATCTGCGAGAACGTCAGGCGGCGTAGATTACGAATGTGTAGACACCTACTCATGGCTAACGTACACGGGTGCGACTGACATTGTTCTGTTAGTAGTACAAGGACGCGGGCTTACAGTACTTATGGTACACCAGGCAAGAGACATACGAGCAGATTGCGGCTTCTGGCGGCGTATAGCAACTGTCGGCCACCTCAATAAAATCGCCCACTTCAATGCCGTTCCTCATCGTGTCCGGGCTTGCGTTGCTTCCGTTGATTGGATTCGAAGAAAGCACGGTTATGTTATGCAGGTGATTAGGTCGACAGCGAATCTAATAATCAGACAGTGGCGTCTGGCACGCCTATTCAGGTATTTGATCAAAGCAGTCAATGGTGTACAGTTCATGAAGCCGCTCAGGTCATGTTGACTGGTGGTTTCCATATGTCGCCAAGTACAGCAATATGTCAATTGCCGTCTCTTTGGACAGCGTGTGCTTGACATGTTGGCATCTTTGCCATCACATCCGGATTCAAACAGCACCATTGGCAGTCTCACTGTCCAGTGCAAGAATTTTGCAACCCGCTTTACTATATCGGGCTATCGTCTGGAGGGCGTCCGCAATGCGCTGTAATGGCCAGTGAGCGTGTGTGTATAGTGCCCACATCTCGCCCTTCTTGAGCTTAGTAAAGTCGCGCCTACGAGCCATATAGAGAGGTGGTTGATAAGGTGGTTAATAGGGTTGAGGGACAGCAACACCTGGAGAATCAGCAAGTGATAGCCTGATAGAGTTAAGCGTGGATACAGGGGTTGCAAAAATCTTGCACTGAACTGCTATGCGCAACAGTCGTGTCCATGTTGGGTGATTTTCGGTAGGAGGCGGTAAGGTATCTGTGAGTGAGGCCTACTGATATGTCGGAAGCTTCTTGATTCCGCACCCGTTTGAGATTGGTTTCTCTCCCGGTGGCTTCTTCAGGGTCGGGTGCAGGGTGACTGTATGTTGAGGTCAAGCCAAGTCGCTTAAATGCAATTCCAAGAACCGAGGACGTTGTCTGCCCTATATTAGCGTTTCTGATCGCCACAATTGTTCGAGTTTCAGGCTGGATTTGTGTGGCGTGCGTGACTTACCAACCACGCTATCAAATCTCCTCTTCAGCCTCATCAGGGCTTGCCGTGCGCGAAGCGAGCTTGGGTGTCTGCGGTGGCAAAGTAGCGTCAACGCTTTCAATTGAAGTCTGCAAGCGATAACCGATTGTTTCGGAGACAAGTTTGCTCCCTCTACCACGGAGGACAATTGTTGTGGTCGCGCGTTTATGAACTAAACGAACGGAGAGGACGTCCGGCAGGTTGAGGACGTGCCCGCATCCTTGACCTGCCACCTGCTGGAGAGCTCGAGCCATTGATAGCCCTCGTGGCACCGACATGGATACGCCACGGGATCTAGCTGCTGTATTGGCTGCCCTGCTGCATATGTGCGACCGCGCAAAATTGCTGTGCTATAGCACGGGTGTCGAAGACATCAGGCACAATGATAAGATGTCTTCCTGTCGGGAATGTGCTTAGCCGCGCGTGATTGCGAGGATCTCATGGAGTGGTCCTGGACTGGAGCTTTGGGAGGCAGGATGAGCGGGAGCGCGGCGAGTATTGGGTGCAAGTGTTGCTATTTCGATCCAACAACCTGGCCACGAGAGATGTGAACTCCTCAACAAAGCGATGCGGTGTGCCTAAGGAGCAAACACATCGCCGGCGTGCAGCAAGATCTGCAGCAGGTGCTCGGCGCACAGCGTCAGGACGTCATGAACTGCGTATCAGTACACAACGATCCGCTCCGCGAGAAGTTGTTGTTGCTGGTCCTTCCGGCGGCTGCTGCGAGGCGTGAACCCGGACATCATTGTGAACTGCACAGTGCATCTCGGGCAGACGGCGTTGCGCCGAGCGTGACTTCACATCTTTGTTGCAGACCCGCAACGCACACAGACTGCCTGTCACTCGTCGGCTGCTTGCATACCTTCTACGTTGATGATGATGCAAAGGAAGGCGAGCATGGATGAGGCGGTCACAGGGTGGTCGTGGCAGTCTGGCAGAGCGTCCAAGCTGCAGGAGATCCATGCATATAATAATATAGTTCACCGGTACGACAGGGGATGATGTAAAAGTGCACGACAGATGTGCTGCAAGTCGTGGGACGGCAAGTTAAACACGTCGCTTCCGCGACCTTGATCTGACGTACGCGAACTTGTGGGAAATGCAATTGAGCTCCGAAATCTGGGTGAGATTGAGGTACACTAATAATGAGCTCGCCTTCAACCGCGCAATCTTGGTAGGACGGACATGATGAAAGGCGAGGCCCGCAGGACCCGGCGCTAGAGCAATGCTCAATTTGCGAGTGCGAAGCCACCTGGTATACTGTACTTTACACTGCTAGGGTCGTCGTCATGAAGGCCCGGGCAGCGACACTTGTTCAGCTTGGGACGTAGACTACCCGCGCAGGAAGGATGATTCGAAATTGCTTGAGCAGTATCGCCGTCGAATGGCGCAACGTGCTGGGCATGACAGATGTCGGTAGGATGATGAATGTTGGTGGTGCTGTGTGGCATGTCAGACAGGAGCTGCGGAAGGACGTATCATTGAGGTCGTCCAGAAGCCATGATGATGAGAGTGCGTGCATGCGAGGTCCACTGTACCCATATTGATGCAGTACACGACCAAGACATGGGAGTTGTTCTAGGGGATGCGCTGCCAACCAAGTGAAACGCATTGTCCAATGTCAAGCCTCCGCGAGGTCCGTCTTTGACACCACCGCCCGGGAGTGATGGATCCGCGTAAACCGACCACGCTTCCACTGCAAACACGCCATTGCCACACGGATAACGTGACATGATTTCTGTGGGAGCCGCAGCTGCTGTGTTCGCGAAACGCAGAGGAGTCCGGTGGTGGAAAGCAGGGCGGCGGCGGCGAGAAGGAAGAGGATCGCACCCATTCTCTGCCACGGGAGGCGACTACATCCTTCCTGCATGCGCTTGGCAGGATCGAATTGGCACAGAGGAAGCACTTAGCACGCAAGCTTTCCGTGACGCTCAGACGCTCTGCCACTGCCTGTCGCCGGCAGCTATTCTCGCTAGCCGCGTTCACTACTCTTGCGACTTTTGGGTTTTGTGCCGCTCGCAGCCACGCTTTCTCTCTTTGCCAGGTCCACCACGCCCACCACATCACACCCTCCACACACGGGCGTCTCGTGCATTTCGGTATTGTTCGCATGCCAGTACGCTCGTTACCGCCGCCGCCGCCGACGACGACGACATTCACCACCCTCGCCCAGCGCACGTGCCGCAGCTAGCAGCGAGCCACCGGACGAGTGCAGACACGCTTTATGCGAGACCGATCCACCCCAGCAGCGCCGTGACGCGGCCGCCAGCAGCATCCTGCACGACTTGAACCTCGCCCGCGCAGCATCAACTGCCTGCTGAACGCCTCTACAGTACCGTCGCGCGTCCAGGTCTGTCTGGCGTGCTGTGCAGCACAGAAACATCATGCCTCCGACGACACCGCGCCTGCGCATACTGTCAGGTAAGCAAACACCCTCGACCGCCCTTGTCGAAAGCTGCGAGCGAGCGCCACGCCGGGAAAGAGCGCTCGCCCGTCGACACATCTACGCCATTATGCATGGCACCGCGACACCTTGCTGACGACGTGCACACACAGTGGGCGGCAATGCAGTCTCTGCCTTCCTTTCATGGCGCCTCTCCGCGACCCAGGCGTGCGACGTGACGTTGGTGTGGAAGAATGGCTTCGAGAACGTCCACCAGTACGGCATTTCGTTCAGGTACGATGCCAATGCCTCATCAATGCGACCATGTCATCCAACATAGCTCACATACTGCAGGTCGGACAAATTTGGCAATGAACGGTTCAAGCCAAGAGCTGGTATGCGACCTATCCCGGGCACTCGTCTACCTGATTACTGACCACACCACTGCTACAGTCGTCAGATCCCCCGAAGACGCCGCTGGTGCGAACCGAGCATCCTTCGACTACGTCTTGCTGTGCGTCAAAGCACTGCCTGACGTCTACGACCTTGCGTCCGTCATCGAATCCGTCGTCTCGCCGCAACACACTTGCATTCTGGTCAACACCACCCACACACTTGGCATCGAGTCGTATCTGGAACAGCGCTTCCCGACCAACGTCGTCTTATCGCTGGTCTCGGGCGTCGAAATCACGCAGCTCGGAGCTAGTGAGTTCGAGCACAAGGGTTCCACGGAGCTCTACGTCGGCGCCGCGAACAAGAACCCATCTATACCCGCATCCATACAGCAAGATATGGCAGAAGCGCTGGCAATGACCCTGAAGTCCGGTCAGGTAGACTGCGAGGTTGCCGCAAACATCCGGCAACAGCAGTACGAGCGCATGATTGGGTAAGCTTAACCACACCTCGACCATAAAGAGCCATGCTGACCGTGTCCAGACCCATTGCCTTTTTCCCTGCAAGCGTTCTCTACGAAACACCTGTTCATGCGGAGCTTCTTGAGAAAGTCGGCGTCCGCTCGCTCATCACTGGAATAATTGACGAACTTTTGAACCTTGCAAAGGCCCAGGGCTGCCACTTTGCCCCTGGATTCCGAGAACAGACCATGGAAAAGATGATTGTCCCATCAGAGACCAGCAGCGTAATGTACCAGGATTTCTTGGCAAAGAGACCCATGGAAGTGGAGACTTACCTGGGTTCGCCTGTGAAGATAGCACAGGAGAACGGCCTTCAAGTTCCCCGGATCGAAACTCTTTACTCCCTCCTTCACAATGTCAACATTGTTAATCAGACCAAGCCGCAACAGCAAGCGCCGCCTTCACCACCTGGGCAGGCCACGCCGCGGATGCCCTCAGCTCCCACGCCGAACGGAGCCATGTACCCCAATGGTCGTGGGGCACCGCCGGCGAATGGGCCTCCAATGCGCAACGGCATGAGACCACATGGTGCTCGTGCATCCTCTGCTTCTGGAGGAGCTCCACCGCCAGGCATGATGCGTAGAGGCCCGCCATCGATGAGCGGCTACCCACCTCCCGTCAGGATGAATGGGTACGGTCCTCGTGGTCACCCACAACAGATGTCGCGACGTGGATCGTTCGAAGGGAATGACCTCGAGGAGTTCAGCCATGTTATGCTCTACGACAACATGACAGAAGGCGGCGAAGATGGCTACGACGGCATGCAATCAGCTTCCTCTGGAAACCTCGCATTGAGAGAGCGAGAACTTGCCCTCAGGCGGAAAGAGCTTGAGCTGCGGGAGCGAGAAGTTCACATGCGTCGCGGAGGACCCAGGATGCCACCGCCCAGAGATACTTTCGACGAGGATGATGAAGACGGAGAGGACTTCTTCGACCCAATGGCACCCAATGGCCCAAGTCCTGCGGTGGACGCCGACAACATCGATATGATGAGTGTCACTTCGAGAAGGACCAGGAAAGCCCCGAGTGCCAGCCAACTTCGCTCCAACCCGGAGATGATGACCAATGGGCCTGGGCGACACAGTCGCAATCCCATGAGGCGACTACCAATGAAACAGAATCGTACTAGTGCAGCTCTGATGGCCGATATACCTGGCCTCCATGAGCAGCTAATAAATAACCCTCTGATGGGATACTCGTCTGATCGATTCGGCACCGTGGACCGCATGAACATGGGCCAGGAATCACGAGCTAATTCGCTCACTGCTGAGCGACTCAACGAGCTGCAGCACGGTGGTGCACCAGGAGGTGCCTACCCACCTCACAACGGCTTTCCGATGAACAGGCGCGGCAGCCAGCCCGCAGGCAATCCACTCAGTCCAGGCCAACGCCCACCACAACGACCCTCGCCGCCGAATGGATATGGCCCACCAGGACCACATCGCAATGGGCGCCCAAGCCCACCTGACATGAGACAGCCTGTGCCAAGGCATCCGCCTGGTCATGGAAATGCGGTCGCTCCGCATCAAATAGAGCAACAAAATGGGGTGAGCAACCTCTACCCACCCAAGAGCGGTTCTCCCAATCAAGTACGCAGTCTGACAGGTTCTGCGAGCGCCAGCGCGGGGAGTGGTGATAGCAATCGCTCTGCACCCATCGACTCTGAGCCGTCCGCGCATAGCTCCAGCAGCAGTCTAGGCCCGCGACATGCGATTGGCGTCAGGTAATAACATTCAGCTGACGACGGACCGAAGCAGATTGCTTAATCGAGCATGAATATTGAGGCGGACTTGCCTGTCCTCGGTCATCATCTCTCGAGATGCGTTTTGGTGCCTACCTGGTGATGCTACTGGAGCAGGTCCCCTTGACATTCTTGCGGCAACTCGATGCTTGCCGCGTCTACGGCCACACACTCATTTATAACGGACGTAAGATAGACAGCGGACTCCTTTGTGCTACAGCGATTCCCTCTTTCCGCATACGGCCTACATCGGACATAGACGGCATCGAAACTGGATCACGGTTCGAGGAGCTACGGAAGCCTCCATCAATAATATCAGCATTCACGGCGTCAGGGAGTGTGCTTTGGGTTTCACAGCAATTCGCAATCTCCTGTTTGATGCTACTCCGTGGCACTGATGGTACATAATGATTCTTCTTGCATTTTGGCCAGTGAAAGCATTGGATGGGAGATTGAAAGCAAGCTCGTGTGTGTCTGATAGGAGGTCACATTCGCGAAAGCGTTAATGCAATGTATCGATATTGTTCCACATGAAGCAAGCTGCGGGAAGTGGGCTGCTTTCTGCTTTCATGGAACAGGTATCGCATGCAGGCGATTTTGTGAGCAGGCATGTGCTAAGGACACAGATATCGCAATATACAAACAATTTCCACTACCTCGCCCAATTGTTCACGACCTTTAGCGCAGTGATTGTCTGCACGTGATCAGCCAGATCATCTCCAAGCTTTTTGTGCGGTCACTCCTTCGTCAGCATCTTACACATCGCTCATCAAAGCTTACATACCACTTCGAGGATTCCGGATCGCAGCTCAGCGACGAATCAATGTGCTATTCTCCTTGCAATGACGACCGGACTAAACGGTCCAGGGTAGCAAAATCGCATCAGAGTGTGACGTCGATGCAAGTGGAGGTCAAGTATCGTTCAAGCTGCATACCATTCCTTCAATGCCTACTCCCTATTCTTCTTTCTACTACTGCACAATTTCCATTAGATCGTAGTTTCGGCTTCGGAAGTCATCGAAATGACAACACCACGGGTGTTCATAATTCGCCATGTAAGATCCTAAACCCACGTGCATCCCAATGCATACCATACCATACCTATCATCTACCAACCCAATCTCAGGGCGAAACAGAATGGTCCCTCAACGGCCGCCACACCGGTACCTCCGACATTCCCCTTACCGCCAACGGCGAAAAACGAATCCGTGCCACAGGCCACGCCCTCGTTGGCGACGACCGCCTCATCGTCCCCAAAAATCTCGCACACATTTATGTCTCGCCCCGCAAACGCGCACAACGAACGTTGGAACTTCTCGGTCTTGGGTGTCCGGGCCCTATCCCGTGGCAGCAACACGGCGATGTAAAAGACGTGCAGACGCAAGAGACGAGGGCGCAAGTAGAGGTGACGGAGGCGATCAGGGAGTGGGACTACGGAGAGTACGAGGGGGTTACTTCTCAGGAGATTCAACGCCGGAGGCAAGAGAATGGCGAGGGAGAGTGGGATATCTGGAGGGACGGATGTCCTGGGGGAGAAAGTCCTGGACAAATCACGGGGCGTTGTGACGCGTTGATTGCGGATATTAGGAAGAGGTTTCATGCGCATGCGATTGGACGGCCGAAGGGGACGGTGCAAGAGCCTTTTGATGTGTTGATTGTGGCGCATGGACATATCCTCCGAGCTTTCGCGGGGAGGTGGGTAGGGAAGAATATTGCGGAGAATCCGAGTTTGATTTTGGAGGCGGGGGGAGTGGGGACGTTGAGTTATGAACACCATAGTTTGCAGGAGCCGGCGATTTTGCTGGGTGGTGCTTTCATGAGTGATGTTGTGGAGAATGCTGAGGCGCCGAAGTAGTAGAGGTGGAGGATTGCGATGATGGTTTGGTCGATGGGTCTACGAAGATGAGGCTCGTGGCTCTCAAGCCTGGGGATGGGAGATGGCGCTATTGATCATCGTGTATAGACCACGGAAAGCTCAAGTGAGGGATACACGATATGGATTCTAGGGATCGAGATCGCAACCATTCCTATGCCGTGTTGGGCCAGGCCAGCAGATTTGGGGAGGGCGAGGGTCAAGACGAAGGTCTCTGTGTTATGTGATCATCTATCAATTGCTACTGGTGAGTAGGAATGAGTGTCCTCATGTCGAGTCTGCAGCTCCTGCAAACTTCCTGGTCTAAGCGTGATACTTTCCTGCTTGCTCCTCAACGACACTCTTCCTCGGAGCTGAAAAACGGTCCCCAAAGACCTTCTTGAACCTGAAGCGGAGCAA
Organism: Nothopassalora personata; assembly: GCA_033816765.1. NCBI lineage: Eukaryota > Fungi > Ascomycota > Dothideomycetes > Mycosphaerellales > Mycosphaerellaceae > Nothopassalora > Nothopassalora personata. The sequence goes on along the minus strand of CM066287.1, from coordinate 1,937,976 downwards.
GTCCTGGGTAGTCCTCCAAGCACTCGCCGCGTTCTCCTTCACCAGCTGCCTAGTCGGCTTCTGGAAAATCAAGTCAATCTCCTCCAGCGTGCAGTCCTACAATGATTATGGAGTCAGTAGATGTTCGACAACCCGTGAACAGACAGAGCCATGCTACCGGACCCAACGTCTCTCAGCACACCCCTATAGGGCTCTGCTGATCTGTGTTCATGTCGCTGTCTAACACAGCTTCGCCAGCTTGAGACGTCGCCAGCCAGGCCACGGTTGTATGTACTCCCTAAGATGACTCACCTTAGTCTCGGGCATGAAGAAAATTTGATAGAACCAGCCGAGAACTGCGATACCTCCGTAGAAACCCAGAGCCAGGCCAGTCTTCGTCATGGCGTTCTGCATAGCCGTGAAGTTGTAGGTGACGATGAAGCTTGACAGGAAGAGCAGAGCCGCAGACGTGGTCATGCCATAACTGCGCAAATAGGTAGGGTACACCTGGATTGGGTCAGCATGCGAAGCGGGATAAATCGCAGGAGCAGGAACCGCCCAGGAAGCAATCTAGTTCAAGAACTTCCGGAAGGAATTGAATGTCCCAGGCTTCTCTCAGGACTCACTCACCTCGCTAGGAATGACCCATGTTAGGCATGCGTATGAACCAAAGGAAATCTCGTAGATGATCAGGCCAGAGAGGTAGACTCCTTCGCGACCTCCCAGGGATGGAACTTGGTAGCTGGCACCTAAAGATGAGGAAGTTAGCCTGAGTGTCTCGAAAGAAAGGGCAGAAGCCATGAGCGTTGTGAGGGTATCTCAGATATCGCACTATGGCTACTATACCTGAGCTTACTCACCCACGAGGACCAGTCCGAAAAAGAAGCAGGGGAGCGTGGCAATGGCCCAGAATCGGCGGCCGCAGCGTTCCATGAGGAAGATTGCAGGAATCGTTCCGATGAGGAGGGAGCCTCCGCCGACAAGGCTCATGTAATTCGAATCGTACTTGTCGAAGCCCAACTGCGACATCAAGACACTCATGTAGTACATTATGGCGTTAATACCGGTGAATTGTCCAAGGAAGATCATCATGTTGGCGTAAATGATGGCACGGCGAGCGCGTGGCTTGGTGAAGAAGTCCAGCCATGGGAAGCGTTTGGAACCAAGTCCTTCGGCGATCTCTTGGTCTTCCATTTCTTGGCCGACCTTCATCACGAAGAACTCTTCCCTTGCTTCAGGAGTGCGGGTGCCGCGAATGCGTTTCCAGACTGCGTATGCATCGAGTGTCCTACCCTTGTGCATGAGGAAACGGGGGCTCTCCGGGAGGAATAGCATACCGATCAACATGATAGTAGAGAAGACAAGCGAGCTGCCGAGGATGTATCGCCAGTTGCCCGGGACGCTGAGGAACATAGCTGCCACTGCGTAGCCGAGCACCTCGCCAAGAGCAATGTTGAACTGGTAGAGCGAGACCATGTTTCCTCGCAGGCGGCGCTCGACAGTTTCAGCGACGTAAACAGGAACTGTGCCCCCTTCGAGACCTACGCCCGCTCCAAGGATGACGCGAGCGGCGATGATCACTAAGAGCAAAGGGTTCAAGATCAGTAGATGTCTAAGAAATGAAAAGTTGCCTTGGGCCCTTCGATTTACTTACTGCCGTAGTTCATAGCGCCTGCTTCGAGAGCGCCACCGATTGTGTATAGAATGCAAGACAGAATGATGGCACCCTTGCGGCCGAACCATTCATTTGCAGGTGAGAGGATGAAAGCACCGGCAACGGCACCAAGTGGCATACCAGAGTTGACAAGACTGTTTTGTCGCGACGTGAGACCCAAGTCGTCCGGGAGGAAGAGGTTGGCGCCAGAGATGAGGGATTGATCCAGTCCAGACAGTAGACCTCCCATCGATGCGAAGGCGACCAGTAGCCAGGTGAAGTGTTTTGGGTTTGCAAACTCGACATCGAGGAAGCCTTTCTTGTCGCCTTTTGCTTGAAGCTCCGTCTCCAATTGTTCGATGACGGCATCGGCTTCCCAGCCGCCCTTGTGTGCGATTTCGATGGCTTCACTTTGGGATCGCACCTTTGGGATGCTGCCGGAGCGGATGTCTTCTTGGAACTGTTCTGCGGACATTCTGTGTTTTTCGTCGAGAGGTTCATCTTCCACGTTGATGGCTTGGGTCGCCTCCACGGCCTTGCTGTCCTTCTCGTGCATCCCTGCTGCTGTCGTGCTGTGCTGATGAAGAACTGGTAGGCAGAAGAAGAAATCACGATCGTGAACTTACCTCTCACCTGGGGAGCACGCCCTCCACATCAATTTGATACTCTACGCGAATGGAGGCCAACCCGAGTGTCCTCCACCGCTCCGCGATGCGTGCTCCGCAGTTTGCTCCGCAGTTTGCTCCGCAAACGTTGTCGAGCGACGTCTCCCACACGCAGCTCCACGCTTCTACCGGCACCTCCATGGCACCTATTGCACGGTCATTCTCAACTCTTGAACGCACGTCGTCGAGTTCAGCCAATAAAGTTGTGGCTGCGGATACTGCTCAAGCTTCTAACGGGCCGAATGCTTATGGCCATCTGTGATGTAGAGCTTGATGAGTCCGCTTTTATGCAGCATGGTTCTTCCCTGCAGAGTCTACTGTACACACAGCAGCAGCCTCGCTCCACACGGCTCACACCACCCAGTGCTAGTATGATGAGCATACCATGAAGACAATACTACAGGGACGTCGCAGCAAAAGCCTGTTGCTTGCAGATTGTTCGCAAAGGCCAGCTCTATCGATTGGTCGAGTCGATGTGAAGAAAAAATCCCAGAGGTTGTTTTGGGTGCTTTGAAGAATATCAGAGTTGATGATCCATACCATTGCCGGCATCTCAAAGGAAAAAGCACGTTGCATTGCCGCTCCGACCTTCTCCCGACACCATTGTATGCGCTGCCGTACGAATTAGTCAGGAGGACGCGACTTCCACGACAGCGCTTGAGTGCTCGCGGCTAACCTGCATTTGGAAACCATATGCGTGGCCAGTGGGTCAATGAACAATTTTTATGCGGATGACCACATCGCTGCATCGAGCCGGCGTGTTCATCCAGAGCACAGAAACGCGTGACTCCCGCCAAGTGGTAGCCAAGCACACCTGCCAACACTTCCCTTGGCCTCTTATTGTTCCTCTTGTCACGTCAGTCTCCCATGCATCCGCAGAGCCCTTTTCTGCTATTCTACTGTCATGCCTAGCAGTAACCATGTGACCGCAGGGCTCCCTGACGCCGATATCCTGACGCCTTGCCCACGCAGCTTCAAAGGCCGCCCCTGATAGGCCTGTCTTACCTCTACGTGGCACTGCCATAAGCTGGACATGCTCAGGCGTGGACTGCAAGTATCAAGCGCAGCATTTCTAGATACACGCCTGCTATGACGTTGTTCACCACTGCAATGCCACTATTAGCGCGCCACAGGTAAGCTCTATTTGTCAACAAGGTCTCATAACAGTCGAGAGTCTGCTCTCGTATCCTCCTCTCTCTCTCCCGGAAACAGCACATCAAACAACACCTCTGACCACCGGGTCCCGCAATCATGGACAACACCGAAAAACCACCAGCGATGCCTCCTCGCCCGGAGCAACAACCATCGGACGTTCTGCCACAGTACACGAATGTACCAGCTTACAACCCTCAAGAATACGCAGACCAGCCCATGGGCAGCACTAAGCAGTTCGAGACTCCAGCACAGCGGTTGAGTCTCGAGCATGAGGACGTCTCATCGCCAATTCACTTCACGCGAGACCCGAAGAAGTTGATCGGCTATCTCGTGCCATTCCCAAAGCCAGTGCTGCATGGCGTCCCAGCTGAGAGAGTTCCTCAAAGGTTTCTGATCTACACGCCGCCTCCACCGCCGATCAGCAGCAAATGGCAGCCGAAGGAAGGCGAGAAAGAAAGCAAGATGCATAAAGTCCAGCGCAAGTGGGAGACGGAGCTGCGGGAAGCAAAGACAAGCAACGTAAAGACGATGAGCTGGAAAGGCCTAAAGGGCAAAGCTACGAAGGGCATCGACTGGGGCATGAGCCAAACCAAGACATCTTCTCTTGAGTTTCTGAACCGCATAGGTGCCAACCAGGAGCAGGACACACACGCGGAAGATGGGCATCATGAGGGAGAGGAGACGAAGAAGACAGTGCCTCTGGAAGAGATGCTTTTAATCTATCCAGCGCACATGCCCGGCGAACCCAACGAGATACGAGAGGAGTTCGTGAACACCATGCTTCGCTCGAAGTCGAAGGCCGAAAGAGACTCCATCATAGCAACCGGACTGCTCCCCGTAGCCTTCGCAGTCGACATGCTCGCCGTCCTCGTCTGGCCCTTCGGCGGACTCCTCGAAGTCGACGCCGTCTGGCTGTACTCCAGCATCCGCGGCGCAAAAACCAGCAGAAGCGTCACGAAGCGCCTTACTTCCACATCCACAACCAACGACCACAACAAAGATAAGCTCGCCCTGAACTTCACTCCTTCAGCACGACTCGATGTCCTCGAGCGATATCTTGCCGCGAGATGCCACGAGAAGGATAGTAAGTTGTTCCCGAAGTATGCCTTGGCACCGAGTGAGTCGGAGGTTCTGGAGGCTATTGGATGGTATCCTAGTAGTAAGGGTGGTGAGGAGAAGAACTGGGAGGATGAACAGTGGGAGATCACCGAGGTTAAGGATGATTTGCAGAATGTTATGAAGAAGGGAGCGAGGGAGTGGGTCAATTGGAGTAAGGCTTTTGAGAAGGACCCGGAGAAGGCGTTGAAGAAGTGAGGAGAGTTGGGAGAGGAGGTTCAAGGCTGTATATGACTTAATACATCGTCTAACATGCATGTTTTGAACATGTCTAGAACGGATAAATGCTATGGCACGTGACCTCAGTTCTAGCTTCGCGTTTGTTGATTTTTGTGTTTACCGACCCGCTCCCAGGTTTAGCGCTCGACCTTGTCGCGGGCCTAGCCTGAAGACGACTACTCGCACCGACACCTGGGGAGCCATTGACCACGCTTACGATCACACCCAACCACATACAACCATGGCGCGCCGGTCTTCCGCACGTCTACGCGACAGGTCGACGACACCCAAGCGTGTCTCGCTCTCCCACGATGCGCCCACGACGCGCACTCCACGAACAGTCCCGACCAAGCTCACATCCGTCGAGGAGAACGATGAGATGCCCGGCGCATTTCCTACCTCGGCCCTTCCGGGTGCCGACACCACGACTCCTACCAAAGCGACCCCGATCCAGCCCAGCGAGCAGGAAATGCATCCACAATTGCACCACCAGTCAACCGCAAAGCCGCGAGACGAAGCCAGACATCTCGGTTTCTCCAACATGGCACCGCACACTGAGCCACCGAGGAAGAGCAAGATCGCAGCGCTGCAAGGAACGCCTACCAGGACACGCAACGTGGAGGCAGATGTCCAGTCGCCCAGCTTTCAGTTCACCTTCCGCCGCGAACATTCCCTCGAGCTGAGTCCCGAGGCTAAGAAGCTGATGTACGAGAAGCGCGAGGAGGCAGCGAGGATCCGCGACCAGATGATGGCAGACGGGGAGCACACACAGTCCACTGATCAAGTGCTGGCGGCGCGAAAGATAGCGAAGCCCACCGGACGATACAGTTCGGCGCATCTCAAGCAGTTCGAAAAGATGGACTCGATTGCCAATCATGCCTCGTCGTTCCGAGCAAAGCAGATGGCACCACCGGATGCGACACCGAAGAAGGACCAGCCTGCCACTACGGCCTCATTGAAGCGCAGCCCATCCAAAGCTGGTTTGGACCAACCAGGTTCGACGCCATCACGGCCAAGCTCTCGCGACGCGGCAAAGCCACTGCCAGCACTTCCTGGTAGCCAACTTCCGCGATCAACTTCAGTCAAGGACCTGAAGAGTGCATCTCCCGCGAAGCGTGTCAAGCGTACAGACGCCGACGATGCGTCCACTGCACGCCCTGCATCAAGTCATGATGACAAGGCCCTTCCTTCGACACCACAGTCCGTCAAGCAACCCAGCTACCCGGATCTTTCCCAGCTCACGACGCCCACGCAATCCTCTCTTGCGCGAGCTGCAGGTGTCAAGTCTACCAAGATCACCAAGATCCCAGCACCAAACTTTACTCCCGCGAAGGCTCCTCAACCTTCTGTACACAAGCTTGTTGCTCAGCCCGAGCAGAGCACGGCATCTCCCGCTCTGCTTGCGCGCTCACCGTCAAAAGCATCATTGTTCCCAAGTTTCACGGCCGAGAAGCGTGCCGAGCAGCCAGGTCAGCCCGCCAGCCCTCTGCTCATGCGGTCGCCGACTAAGGTAAGCTGTCGAACCTATTTACTCCGAAGCAAGAATAAGCTGAGCTAACACATGTGCAGCAGGCTAACGTCCCAAAGAAGGCGAACGAGGTCGCGCCAGGTCAAGCTTCTTCGTCAATCAAGACTCCATTTCTTTCGCGATCGCCAGTGAAGGCAGCAGTCGCTAAGAGCACTGAGCCTGAAGCGGCTGCTGGCACCGAAAAGGCGCCAAAAGTGCCATTCTTGGCTCGGTCTCCTTCTAAGCTGCCAGTATCGAACATCGACAGCGAGGAAACCGAAACACCTGGCAAGAGCATGTCGAACAAGCTACTCGGCCGCTTCAACTTGCTGCGACACTCGCCGATGAAGTCTATTCTGCGCTCGCCTCAACGTCTCTACTCTGACGATCCTGCAAAGGTGGCTGCTGGTACACACATGGCCACACCGCCAAAGCTCGTGATGGACAAAGGTAAGACGGAGCCAGCAACAGCTTCAAAGCGTGTCGACTTCAGCTCTTCTACCAAAGCTCGTCACGAAAAGGCTCAGAGTAGCACACCGTCCAAGACACCAACTCCTTCGCCCCAGCAAGACCGGTCTGTGCAGGTAGCAGCCGAGGCGCAGAAGCAATTGTCTCCAGACCTGAGCGCCAGCCCTGGTCTGCTCAGCCCCTCGCCTCAGAAGCGGAGGCAAACATCTGGACCGCAAGACTTCACATTCCGGGCTGGAGATCAGGATATTGTTTTCGGGATGTCGCCAAACGCAGCACCTTCCAACGGCAAGCGACCTTCTACCATTCGCATGGTGTCGGCAGATATCAACACCTCTCCCGTCGCCACCACTGGCAGCAAGAAGAGGAAGTTTGAGTTCGAGAACAAGAAAGCTGCAGCTGAAAAGGACGTCAACATGATATCGGAGGAGAAGGAGAATACTCCTGTGGTGGATGCTGAGGAGGATCACCGACCTGCCAAGCGCATGAAGTCGGGTGGCCAGGACAAGCCCGTCACAGCACCTACGGCAGCGAGTGCTGCCAGACGCTCGACCCTCGGTGTCAAGCCGAAGGGTGCGAAGACGACTACGAGTCCTGTCAAGCGGCCCAGCACCATCAGTCAGGCTCGTTTGGCGGCGCTCTCTCAGCCGAAGAAGAGAGGATGAGCGAGCTCGCAACACCCTTTTGACAACTCTGACTCCTCAACCGTTTCTTTGTGCGGGATCGACGTTGGATGACACGATCCCTTGATTGCATGGCATTGACGGACTGGCCTCATTGCTTGAGCGGCAGTCTCCGTACTTTCACACAGCTTCTTGCTTTGGCGTTTGGAATTGGGAGCATACAGAACCGCAAGAGGCAACGACTGTTCTGTTCGGAAGCATTGCATACTTTCAGCGAGGCGTAGGCGGCAACATGATGTGCATAGGTTATTTTGTATAATGGTATAGCGAGAGAAAAGCGCGCCTTCATGTGATGTGATCTGGGCTTGGCATAGGACTGGGTCATGATGGCTCATACTTTCTCATGGTGACTTTCGGCCAGTTATATGCGACCACAGCGCTCCTCCACATATGCTGCAACCCCCCAAGTGGACACTGAGTATGTATTATGGAAACGGAAGTGACTGGCACTGCTGACAACGGCTTACAGATCATCATGCTCGATTATTCCACGTTATCGAAGGTCTGATCGACCCTTCACACGTCGATCTCATCACCATTGACAAGCGATAAATCACAGTCCAGTTGACGTTCTTCCAGCAATCGCCAATGGCTCACTGGTACGGTGTCAGGCAAAACGCGCGTGCTGCAATCAGCAGCTCGAGTTTCACGGTTCATAGTTGATGAGCCATAATCTTGTTATAGCCCGACGCGTCCACCCTTGAGCCTTTCGTGGTCGCGGTTCTTTCTGTTCTATCCGCTCAATCGCTACCATGGTGGAAATGCCGAGCAGTGCACATCATGGGTTTGCCCATCGTGGCTCACGTCTTCTTCGGGTTGACGACTTTGACATGGTGCTTTTTTTTTCTCAATCTACCCAGATCAACTCTTCAAGAGCGATCCGTACATCCTTTCTTACTCCTGGTGACAGATCATGGCCTAGACAGAACTTTGATATAGATTTAACGTTCTTGAGACAGGCGACAATGGATCGACGGTGAGGCGTCAGGGAAGTCCCGGCTTGGTGTCAATCGTGCCTCCGTTGTCTTTATTCGTCATGGCTAGGCGATCAGCCATGTATGTGGTGCGAATAATGGAGCACCGCCGCTGAAACATTGGTGATTGTTCGTTTGCTGCAGTCAGCCAGGTCGGTCTGGAAGCGATGCGGTTCCTTGTAGCTACACTATGTTGTGTATCGTAACTCCAAATTTCACACTGGCACCGAGGGACCATTGGGCCGCTGTCACGCACACGAAGAGCATCTGCTAGAGAAACGACAGAGTCCTGACAACGCCGGCACGATATCGCTGTCGCTTAATGTACAGATCTGGTGTCTGGATGCCTTGTGCATAGGGTCATAGAAAGCCTTACATGGAACCTTCAGGCATCACTATGGATCAATCTCCCATCACGTGCCATCAACATGCCCTACAGCCTCCAGATGCTCCAGATTCTTGCTGCATGTATACTCGCATACTCGTTACGAATCTTGATATCCTCGGCGATGCAAGAATGTTTTCGCGAGAGAAGAAGAGGAGTGATGAATGATGGCTCATAACTCCTCATGCCCAGCCATGCCCAGCTGGAGCGGGCAGGAGTGATAAAGCGCGTGCGCCGCAGATCTCGAGGCAGGTCCTTGGGGTCGAAGCACCTCCATGATATATAGTCATATAGTCTCTGCCGTAGCCAATCCCAATCGCTGTTACGTTGAAAGCATGTCCTTATCTGTCCCTTGCCGGGTTCGGTCGAGATGGCAGCGGCAGAACCTATTCTCCCCTTATCGATGGTACGTTTCTTCAATCCAATACCTCCGATGTTACCAAGAAGCCTTCCCATGATTATACTATTTTGCCGAGCAGAGGATAGCCAGAGACGAACACTCGCATCCATTGAAGACTGCCATGACCGACATCGCCTGAGAGAAGAAATGATCCCGTCATGGTAATGAGCTGCCTGAAATTGCTGGGCAGTGCGCTGACATCTCATCGCCGTACGGAATAGGTTCTCACCGTGCGGATCGAGAAAAGATCGAGGCGGATAGTTACAGGGCGGATCTCGGTGTTGTTACGCTTGCCCAAGCGGCTCAGGTGTAGCAGCAGTGGTCTTCTTGACAGCTGCTGGTTGAGCCCATGTCAACAGAGTGCCTCCTTTGATTTCAAGGTTGTACCATAATGAGGAGAAAATTCGAGACACAGTTGATGAAGAGCCTTGGGGATATGGCCGGCACGTTGCGAAGCATTGGCCGGCCCGGAGTCCTAGTGTAAGGCCATGAGCACAAGAGCTGAGACGATAATCATGATTGTTGCAAGAAGCTCCATGGCTGGCTGAGTGACTAAAGACCTTCCCCAGCTGGTACGCGCGGCTGTCGGAAGATGCAGTGTTTTTTGTCCGATGCTGGGTGACGCGTTCGCACGACTTGGACTGTCGTGCAAATAGTATGCTCAAGGCTGTGAGGAAGATGCACCTGTCGCCGTTAAGCCCCTTTCAAATCCTTCTTATGTCATTCAAGAGGATGCTCTGAGTTGGACGAGACGGTATGCAAGGACGACGGTCAGTGTGGCAACTATGGAACGCCAAGCAGTATGCCTTCGTATCACGATGCAAGATTGCATACCGTCAAGCTGACAAAAATCCACCGGTCAATAGAGATGGAGGTGAAAGACTATCAGCTGCCCATGCAGTCTGCCATTTGTGTAGAGAGGAAGCATGTAACGACCCCTGGTCTACCACCCCACTTGATCTGAGTAGCCACTCAATACTGTACTCGACCAGATCATGCTACCAGGCAGATGACCCTCGTAGAGGAGGTGAGGCAGCAAGGCACGCCCGGAGCCGATGCACGTAGACGAGACGCATAGCTGATCATTCGTCGTGTCGGCCGTCTGCTCGGTACATTAGGCCAAGCGGTTGTGTAGTATTCTCTGCCATGGGAGTACTGGCCGCTGACAGCCATCTAGCAGGAGTCCATAGGTGATATCAAGTCGACGAGGCTCGGAGAGACACCAGCCATGCCGAGACGGCAAGCCTAGCATGTCTTACATCCCGCTGCCGGAGGGACACCACGATACTGTATTCTTACAACCCCTGTATCTACGCTTTACTTAATCAGGCCATATTGTACTCGAAGGTATTGCTACCCTTCATCTTATCAACTACCTCACATATACGTTACAATGGCCCGCGGGGGCTTGTTTACTGATTTTGAGAAGGGCCAGATGTAGTCCTTAATAGCCAACAATGGAGGCCATACCAAGTGGTAAATCCGCAACATCCTTCCTGACTGGGCAAGGTGTAGATGCAGGGGTTGTAAGGACTCTGCACCACCCTGCACAGCTGTATCGCTGTATCATGCACGGGGCGCGGCACGCGTTCATGCACGCAGCTTTCGGCATCGTGTAACACAGCTAGCGTGTCGCACGTCAAACAAGGGAGGTCGCATCGAGCCTACACGTGCTCACCACATCATCTCCAATAGCTTCAAGCAAGATGAGGCCAATAGCTGTCGCTTGGCGTGGTGGTCGTTATGAAATGCAGATGGTAGATTGGTTACGAGTTCGGCGAGCTCATTGGTGAAAGACCTTCGTGACAGCCAGTGGCGTAGAACTCAAACTTTGCGTCTGACCTGCAGCACTATGATCGTGCGAAGCATCTCCTGTTTGGCATGGGCACGGCGCGTAGTGGAGAGTGATTTAGAGTGATTGTTCTCGCTGATGACCGCGTTGCTCCGGGGGATCAGTCTGGACGCCTGCGCGAGAACGTTCGCGAGCTCGCTGACCACTGTGGCTGACCATCCAGAGCATTTGAAATGGCTACGCGGCATGAAGGATGAGACGGCCATAGGTGGACCCCCGCTTTGACCTCGTGACGCCACCACTGAGCTCACGCGGTGACATATCTCACACTTCAAGCGTGTTTCGACCGTCTCACAGCACCGTGGGGTGTTGTGCTGGTCGACCGCGCGGCCGCGGATAATTTAACATAGAACGTGATTCGCCTGCTCCAGCTCGAAACGGAATGTATTTACCGGCAAGTACGTACCCACCTGGATAATCCTCCCAGGCTGTGAGCTGGTGCTGCTCACTCTGGAGACTGGCGCTGTCGATGACTGAACGGGCTTCGACTGGAGATCGTTGGTCCACATCAATGGCAAGGCCATGATGTTCGCGCGTGCACGACTGATGGTAAAATCACGATGCATGAAGCGCTGGGGTTAGCGCGGAGCTCTTGCCATGAGCAGCAGGCAGTCCGCTTCTCTGGTCGGTGAGAAGGAAGTGAGCGTGACCACGCCTTCGAATATCCACAATGCTGTGAGCTGGCAAGCGCGGTCGCTGCTGGCTGCTGTGTTTCGAAAAGCTGGCATGCATACCGCCGCCGTCAAGCCGCGATGGAGCGGCAGCAGTAACAACAGGACGACGCAGTGGCCTGCAGCACGCTATCGGTGTGGTGCAGCGGAGGACGGCGTAGAAGCGTAGCCCAACACTAGCACGCGCGTACGGTGAAAGCGGCCCACGCGTGGGTCGATACGCTCCCCGAAAGGCTTCGCAATGTTATCGCAGCCGACGGACAACTTATAGCTTACGGAAAAAAAGGTCATACGCCTGTCTGAAATGTGTCTCAATTGTCTTACTGTCTTGTTGTTCAAAGCAGCCTTGAAGCCATGCCAAGCCAAGCTGCGGAGGTGGGCCGCTTTCACTGTCCAGCGCCTGTAGCACACTAGGTGCAGAGCCAGCAGGAATTTGCTAGCCGTGTTGGTGCGTTTGATCACGTTCTTGCATACGATAAGGAATTGCCTTGAGGTGAGCCGCTGTATTGGGGTGGCCACTATGGGACCGACACGATTGGGTGTGGGCAGAAAATGGCTCATCAGCTGCGATGCAATTTAGCCGCGTCGAGATGGCGCAGCGCTACGTTCAATGCTGGAACAACAATTCCGTGGCGTGGGAGGGAGGAGTGATTCACGTTCCCACTTCCCTGAGTTGTCGGAGCAGCGCAGTAATGACGTAGACCTACCTCTAGGTGCACTGCGTCAGTCACTCGGCTCTGGGCGACGGCGATGTGCCGGGTGTGAGGCTTGGTAATGTTGCAACTTGATGGCTGGCCAGTCTCATCGACATGGCGAGATCAAGCAAAATTTGTGCACCTCATCCATTGCTTGCTGTCGTGGAACGCAGAAGCGCGCGCGCACAGGCGGTCGGAGTGGATGGTGCTAGGCTAGTCGAGTCTTTGTGTGAAGATTATTCCACAGCCAATCGGCCTGTTGCTCTTAGCGGCGCGCCCATCTGCTGCAGTGCTGATCTCTTCATCTGCCATCGCCCACGCCCTGCGCTGCTCTCCCTCGCTCCGTCGTGAGTCGTTATTACTTCTTCAACACCCATCCATCCATATGAAAACCACCGACACTGGCTGCTGACCAGAGCTGCCTGTGCTGGACGCGCGAAGTAAGCGTTGCTTTGACGCTGCTCGCCAAGCAGCCTTGCAGCTTTGCTCATTTTCGCCCGCCCAGTGCTGTGCTGGAAGTGTCGCTGCACCTGAGCCACAGCACCGACGCCGACTTTCCTGCTCTGCCCTGCTGCTAAACCTGGACGCTCAGCACGCCACGCCAGATTATCACACTCTCTGACACTGTCACGCACCAGAAGTTTGCCGGCATCATCCTGCCGCACTTCTCCGTGCCATTAAACCGCCCCTTCTAGCGCCCGCACGCCGCATTTCCTCCTTCACCATGGTCTTCACCACATTATAGCACCCGCGGCCCATTGGGTCGCTTCACCAGCGCATTGCGCCTTCCCAACGATAGTACTGCAAGTGTCCACCGCTCGCAATCACTGTCGCCATAGTTCGAACGCTCGACCGACCAACAACTCATCGTCGCGAGCGACGCACATTTAACCACTACTGTATGGATAGGATTACCAATCCACAACCTCAGGCACTGCCCAACTCGAGCGGCAACATGGACTCCTCTGAGGATTTATACGTTGAAGCCGACGAACCACCAGACGAGCGAACGCCGCGAGCCACATGGACGCCGCCAAAGCTACACGCCTATGGCAAAGCAGATCCGGCCATCTTCCATCGCAGAGAATCACTATTGACACGCCAACTACACTCCGAGACCGAGCACACGGACGAAGAAGACACCTCTCGAGCACCACCTCGCACGTTAAGCACGCAATCGACATGGAGTAACCCAAGCACTACATCGACCGCCGAATTGACGAGTGACGACGGACATAGCGTGGCAAGCCCGGCAATCAGCCCGCCTCTTCTTCCAACCGCAATGCGAGGTGCACTCCCTATCATCGAGAAGCCTCTCGCTCGTGAGCCGCAGATCCTCGGGCACGATGACAAAGTCGCAACGCCGGAGCAATCCGTCGAGGCCGGACTGGGTCGCAAGCGATGCATCAGCTTCGCATGTGGTAACAAGGACAAGAAGACACCGACATCACAGCCAGCTCCACTGCCCGTCACTAAGCCTACGGATCCTGAACCACAGAGCGCGGCGTCTCCACCAAAGCGGAAGTGTGCTCTCAAGTTCGTGTGCCCAACACGGAACAGTGCAGAGAACAAACCGGCAGAGAAGCAGGCCTCAAGCGCAAATCGTCCGGTCAGCCCGCCGCCGCCGCCACAGCGCAGACCTTTGTCCAAGTTGGACGGTGTCAAGACACATCGAGGCTCAGATAGCACTGTGACACCTGTGTCGCCGAAAAGCGTGAGGAGAAGTCCGGAAAACAAGACCGTTGCTTCTACGCCTACCCTTGAGATTGAGGCACCGATACTCCAGAGGACGATGTCGGATGAGTCGCATTCAAGCACCGAAGCCACCAGATTCCACGAGTTCGCCTCTAGTGAAGACGAGCCTGAGGAATGGGTGCAAGAGTCTACGTGTTACAAGAGCCGTCTGACAGTGAGTGATACTCTGCAGAAGGAGAACATCATCCGCAAGGCTTGCCAGGAGGTCGAGGAAGAAGTGATCGAGGAGGAAGAAATGGATGAGGAACTTGAAGATGACGACGACGACGACGACGAAGACGCAGACAATGACGAGGAGGATGTTGAAGATGACGATGACGGAGAATCAGACGAGGGCTTTCGTACTGATGACGAAGAAGGGTTTGCTGAGTCTGATTCGGAAGGCGAGGAGAGCGATGAAGATTGGTGGAGGCCTGGAGGTGCCTCAACAGCTGCTACATCTGTCGATCACCTCGAGCGGATGACTTTCAACAGGAAGGACGATGTCATTCTTGCATCTTCGGTGGGCTCACTAAGTTCCGGCCGTGTGTCTCGACCTAAGAAGGTCAAGGCCCACCGCAAGCGTCGTAGCCACGGCCAAGGTCTCACAATCGGTGGTCGTACTGATCCTGTCGACCTGCCAGACTCTACCGACTTCGTATGTGGCACTCTGGACGAAGACCGACCCATCGAGCAGGCTTACCTCAATAACTTGAAAGCTAAAGAGGCTGCCAAACACAAAGCTCGGCCTCAAGACATCGACCCGACCTTCCCAACGTCTGATCCGGAGATGGATGAGGAAGACGACGAAGACCTGGAGGATCCTGAAGAAAGTGAAGTTGAGAATCTCATGCATGGAGACATTGATGAGCTCGACGGTGACTTCACAGCCAGACCATCACGCCCACGCGCCAAGAGCAACACATATCGCTCGCCACCTCCAACTGCTCGACGTCGTTCGCCAGCACCTGGAATGCTGAAGCGTCAATCCACTGCTCGATCGCCACCTCCACCAGCCAGGCGCAACACTGCTCGATCGCCACCTCCTCCTCCTATCAGGCGTACCACCGCTCGATCTCCTCCGCCTCCGACACGGCGTGGTACTGCTCGCTCTCCGACGCCTGCCAAGCTGTTCACCCAATCTCCAGAGCGTAGCAGATCGCCAGCACCTGTCAACAAGATGACATCGCCACCTAACACGAGACGCGCGTCGCCGACCAACAGCGCAGTCGGCAAGTACACTCCTCATGTGCTTGCCAGCAGACCACAGCTTACCCACACTGCGTCGCTCCCACGCGGTGGCTTCATGATGGGCAAGCTCAACAGTCTTGCGGTTCACGACCACGCGGGATCCGACACAGAACGCAACGTCACTGTCGGCGAAGTCTCCAAGCGAGGCGCTATCGATATCTTCAAAGGACTCGAGAAGAAGCGTCAACGCAGAAAGGAGAAGATGTACCAAAAAGCCTGCGCCAAGGCTGCCGCGAAGGGCGAGAAGGCCTTCAAGGTCAAGCCTGGCAAAGGCGCGGAGCGGATGCGCGAAGTTGGCCTTCAACTGCAGGAGTACCACGGCAAAGGTGGACGGCACATCCTCTCCCTGTAACCTTTACATTGCACACTTTGCCCCTTCATTTCCCAGCGAGCTTAAGCACAGCGCCGCTGTCAGGTCTGACGGCACAATAACGAGCATGAGAGTTGTCTCACGCTTGTCTGGTCGCTGCGCTCGGAAAGGAGAATTCTTTTATTCCACTTTTACTTTGGCATGAGCGGCGTATTGTCTTGGTTCTAGCGTTCTAGCATTGGAGCCGAGGAAGCATGCAGCCCTTTAGGTGGCCAGATCCCTTATGTACATACACTGAGTCAGAACGTCCGTCAAAGGTCTTTGGATTGCGATTTTTGTGCATGCCAGTCTCTCATTCTACGTGCAGTGCGCGTAACATGAAGTCCTGTGGATCCATGTATCTGATGAGTCCGGGGCTAGGTCGGTTTCAGCATGTTGCGCATCATGGAGTTTCCTGCGGCCAACGCCGGGGAATGTACATTGAACCAATGCGCCTACTTTCTGTCCCGTGCATCAATGCTCTTTCGATTGTCACCAGCCGCACACACGGCATCGATTGACAGTAGCACAGTGTGTCTACGATGTGCGAAACGACTCGCCCGCCTCGCTGAACCCAATCGACGGCAATTCTCGAGCGCCATACGGACGCGGCAGATCGCGGCCGCCAAAGATGAGGATGTCGATAGAAGATTCTTCTGGGCGAACGCATTTCATTCACGGAGGGAGGAAGAGTCGAGGATATTGTCAAGAGTCTCGTCTGGTGGGGGAAGGATAACGAGTCCATCACCTACAACACCCACGACAACGCAACGAATAGATCCTTCTGTAACAGAGGAACCACCACACCGTCGACGGAAACGACTAAAAGCCAGCGCTTTGTCGAGTGCAGAGGCCGATACTCCGCTTCCCCCTGATGCGTCTTCTACGCTGTCACAAGATGCCGCAGCTGCACCGGCGAAGTCGCTACGGCGCATTCTCTCGACATACCTAGCTCTGTCGAAGCCCAGACTAGCTTTCCTTATTGTTCTCACAAGCACTGCGTCATACTCTATATACCCCGTGCCTGCACTTCTGAGCACATCGGTCACGGACGCGCCATCATTAAGCACCCTGACGTTAATCTTCCTCACGAGCGGGACATTTTCCTGCATAGCATCAGCGAACGCGCTGAACATGCTCTTCGAGACGGAACACGACGCGAAGATGAGCAGGACACGGAATCGACCTCTAGTACGAGGCCTTCTGAGCCGAAGAGCTGCAATACTGTTCGCAATAGCGACGGGCATATTTGGAACCAGCTTGCTATGGAACGGAGTAAATCCCACCACAGCACTGCTGGGCGCCGGCAACATCATACTATACGGCTTTGCATATACCTTCTCCAAAAGATTGCACCCCGTCAACACCTGGATCGGAGCCATCGTCGGAGCAATCCCACCCCTCATGGGCTGGTGTGCTGCCGCCAGTCAGTACAGTACGACTGTTGCATCACTATCAGATCCCTCGACAATCGTGGCAGAAGCAAAAGAGTTGCTATTCACGGAGCAAGCAGTGGGCGGGTGGCTCATTGCAGGTTTGCTATTTGCCTGGCAATTTCCGCATTTCTTCGCCTTGTCATACGGTGTTCGTCATGAGTACGCCCACGCGGGCTACAAGATGCTCACATCATCGAACATTCCCATGGCGGCGAGGGTATCGTTGCGGTACAGCTCTGTCATGTTCCCGATCTGTATTGGACTGAGCTATTATCAAATCACGGATCCTGCGTTCATTGCGACGAGTAGCATTATCAATGGATGGATGCTTAAGGAGGCTGTGAGGATGTGGCGATTCAATGCTGAGAAGGGGTCGGCGAGAGCCTTGTTCTGGGCGAGTGTGTGGCATTTGCCGATTGTGTTGGTGCTTGCTATGGTGCAGAAGAAGGGGCTGTGGAGTAGGGCGTGGAACGGAGTGTTTGGGGACTCGGAGCTCGAGGGAGAGTGGGAAGAAGATTTGTAGGATGTGTAGGTCGGCTGTATATGAAGACGCTCTGATGAGCATAGAGCACGTTCTGTCTCGTTTCAACGAAGAGGCTCTACGCTGTCGAGAAACAATGACAGTTCAGGTAATGACGAGTCATATTGCCCTTACTGGCACCAGCATAATCACCAGGCGAGACGTTCGTCTAGACGTTAGCTTGCTGCATCGTAGCGCATGTGAATGTGGGGTCCTTGCGGAGTCGGCGGTGCCCAGACAGGCAGATCTTGCACCCGGGACCTTTGAAGGCTGATGCGAACCAGAACGTGGCCGCCAAGCGTGTCAAGTGATAGCTAGAGTTATCACTATTGTATGCTCGCGTGTCTGCGTGCGGTTCTTTGTTGCATTGCCTTGCCGTTCGGGTATCGAGCGTCGGTCGAGAGAGCTGATTTGAGCTCTAGTCTAGACCCCATCCAGCTTTCGTTAGGCCATCACTACCACTAGCATCACCAACAACCACAGAACAACACCGCCCTCACCACCGAGGCACCCATCGCGACACCTACACTGAATACTCCCCCTCGCAACCGCTAGCACTCTGGCCCGCAGGCGACACCGCGGGGTCCCTCCTCCACCGGCACAAGACCACGTCACTGGCGGAGCAGCAGGCCACAACAACGGTGCTCCGGCAAATGCAAAGGCAATAGCGACCGCCTCAGCCCAAGCGCACTGCCTCGCCTACCTGGCCAGGCTGTTCCGACCACCTTAGCACCATCTACCCGGCGAGCGCATCATACCCCATTCCTATCACTCCATCACTCGCAGGCGCACATCGCAACACGATCACATCGAGCAGCAGCAGCGATATCGACAGCGCTACCCCATATTCAGCACCTTCCAAAGCTTGTATTAGGTCGCCGCCACGATGGGGAACCAGCCATCGAAGGAGAAGGACGGCAAGAGCAGGGACGGGGCGCAAACTCCCACTGAACCCAGCCTCGACTCATACCCGTCATTCAGCAAGTCCGAAACCAAAGAGTCAGCTCGCTCCCTTCGAAATGCCCTTCGCACCAAGATACCTGGCAAGTCGTCCTCCGATAGTCCCAGAGCGTCGACTGCGAATCTCGTCGGAGACCAGTCGACCACCAGCCTTGATAAGACCGACTCGCAGTCTGTCAAGTCTGCAACAAGTGGCAAGTCGGACAAGCGGCATTCGAGGAACTTGTCCAACTCAGAGACACCACGCCGAGGAAGCTTGGCAGACGAGGATGAGGCACAACCACCACCGTCTCCGACCATGTCGGCAACAATGGGTGGGGGACACTCGATTGAAGAGGCGCAGCGAAGTGGTGAGGTCGATGCCGTGTCAGATGCGCCTCCGCAGGGCAACATCCACCAGTCGCATAACAAGGAGCCAACTGAGTCCATCCTAATGAAGAAGAGCGCGCCAACACAAGGTGCAGCTGCGGCTCTGGCCATCGCAGAATCAGACTCTCGCTCGGGATCCACTCCTGGAAACATGGACATTGGCGCATTGAAGCCTGCTGATCTGGACGACATGATCAAAAGGCTTGTAGACGCGGGCTATGCTGGTAAGGTGACGAAAACAGTTTGTCTCAAGAACGCCGAGATCACTGCCATCTGCAATGCTGCACGAGAGCTGTTCCTATCCCAACCAGCACTTTTGGAGCTCTCGCCACCCGTGAAGATTGTTGGCGATGTACATGGGCAGTACACTGACCTCATTCGAATGTTTGAGATGTGCGGCTTCCCGCCAAACAGCAACTTCTTATTCCTTGGCGACTATGTCGACCGCGGCAAACAGAGTCTGGAGACGATTCTTCTGTTGCTTTGCTATAAGCTTCGCTTCCCGGAGAACTTCTTCCTGCTACGAGGTAACCACGAATGCGCCAACGTCACTCGCGTGTACGGCTTCTACGACGAGTGCAAGCGCAGATGCAATGTCAAGGTGTGGAAGACCTTTGTCGACTGCTTCAACACACTTCCAATTGCCGCTATTGTAGCAGGCAAGATTTTCTGCGTTCATGGCGGCCTTTCTCCTTCACTTTCACACATGGATGACATCAGGAATATCGCAAGACCAACAGATGTTCCGGATTATGGACTACTGAACGACCTTCTGTGGTCGGATCCTGCTGACATGGAAGCGGACTGGGAGGCGAATGAAAGAGGTGTGAGTTATTGCTTCGGAAAGAAGGTCATTATGGAATTTTTGCAGAAGCACGACTTTGATCTGGTTTGCCGAGCGCATATGGTCGTTGAGGACGGTTACGAGTTCTTCAATGAGCGGATCTTGGTCACTGTCTTCTCCGCCCCCAACGTAAGTTTTATCTGCTGGTGTCTAGAGAGCAGAGTTTCAAGCTAACACATTTCGCAGTACTGCGGCGAATTCGACAACTGGGGCGCTGTCATGAGCGTCTCGGGCGAGCTTCTGTGCTCCTTTGAGCTTCTGAAGCCTCTTGATTCCAGCGCGCTGAAGAGTCATATCAAGAAAGGGAGGAACAAGCGCCAGAACATGCTGAACAGCCCTGTAAGTGCCGTAAGCAACATCCATAAGAGAGAATGACTAACACACGGT
Organism: Nothopassalora personata; assembly: GCA_033816765.1. Taxonomy (NCBI): domain Eukaryota; kingdom Fungi; phylum Ascomycota; class Dothideomycetes; order Mycosphaerellales; family Mycosphaerellaceae; genus Nothopassalora; species Nothopassalora personata. The sequence goes on along the minus strand of CM066287.1, from coordinate 1,917,703 downwards.
ACAGCCCGCGAGCCAGTTCCCCCAAAGTTACTAGTCCAAAGACACGACCTTAGCAGCTTCTGCACGGGAGGATGCAACATTGCATTCGTACAGTCTGGGGATGTGAGGTCTAGCTGCTATTCCGTGCTCGCTACACAAACACTGTCACCTTAGCCGCATAGCGTAGCGTCGGTAAGGTACAGGAGACAGCTTAGGTTCAGGGCAAGCCGCGCCAGAGCCCTTGTGGAAAGACGAACATCACGGGTGGCATTCTGGATCTACGTTTGGCATTTCATGGTCGAAATAGTACTTTTGAGTGTCAAGCGTTCACACATCTTCAGCAAAATGGGGCAGCCGCCACTTCGAAGCAAAAGAGCGGCGGCGCAATTCCAGCAACAGCCGCGCGTGGCGATAGGCCGGATCTGGCATTGCCATTCACTACAAATGTCGATCGTCGGAGGGAGAAATCTCGCATCAGTGCAGTCTTCTGGGAGGCGACGAGTATGGGCGGCAGAGGCAAGCCTACTTCACTGGCTTGATATTCTTGTGACTACGGCTGCTGACTAGGTGTCCAGACACGCCGAGGCATAGCTTACGAAGTGATGATGATTCGTTGAGAGCAAGGAACGGGTAGGGATCATATATGAGCAAGCAGCATTTGGGCGGGCCTTCTTCACTCTAGCTGACCGGGGGTTATTGTAGTCAGGGAGCGGTAGTCAAATCAGTACTTGAAGTTTGTTGTTGTGTCTAGTGTCTTGATTCCAGATTTGAGGAAGGTGGGTAGAATGTGCGACCCTGTTACTGAAATGTTGGTGATACCACACGACCGGAATAGCAAAGTCGCTCGGCGTCGACTGTCGTGCAAGCCCTGTATTACGATGCTGTCGTGCCTGGACTGTAGGAGCGTGGGCGATGGGAGGAGAGTGTCGTGTCTGGGTTCGACTCGTTTTGAGGGCGTGGCATCCTTCGAAGCCTTTCTTCAGATCTTGATGCGATACACAATGTGCATCTCTTCAGCCGGTGAAGGACATGGCGATGCTTGCACCATTCTGTCCTCTTCACAATGGCATCTCTCCAAAACAGCCATGGTCTTGCTGTCTTACCTGCTTTCGAGCACGTGCAAACGACCTGCGGCATTGAACAACACCTCTCAATCCGAAGAGCATGTGCTCATGTGGATCTCACATCTATACATATCGAGGCCTTGTTATGCAGGCTCTTCTTCGTCTCAACAGCACCCAGTCAGCCTAGACCCACAACCTCACCATTATTACCACAGTCCATAACCTCCACCTTGAAGACCGCCAACATGGTTCGTACCGTGGCATACCATGTCTGCACCGCGACTGCCATGCTCCTGGCCGTGCTCTACGGCTCCTTGCTCTATGCTCACCAGCTCTCATTCGGCCATGGTGTCGGCGACTTCCCCCGCCGTGCTGACTTTAAAAATGCCATAGCGCAGAGAGATGCCGTCGAGGTCCACCCACAAGGTCGAATTGGCGTCCTGGAGCAGCGCGAGACTCGGGACGATACGCTTGATGCCATCTCAAAGTCTCCAGCCGTTGACGTCGGTTCGCCGTTCCTGAAACCCCAAGAAAAGGTCGTCATCCCCTCGGAGTACAAGAAGGCCAAAGAGAAAGGTGAGCTCCTACTTTGCTACATGAAGGGAGAAGCCTCTCCAGGCAGCAAGGGAGCCTCCGTCTGGAACAGTGTCGAGCAGTTGGGTCAGTGGGGTTGGAAGCGAGAAGTTGATGCTGGGGATGACAGTAAAGACTATAGCCACGTCGTGCGTAAGGTGCGGTCTTCAGACAGTGATCAATCAGTGGCCTGGGAAGTCTGATGCTAACGATCAACGGGCAGTGCACTCAACAGATTCGGCTACAGGACATCATCAACAGCGATCTCACCAGTGGCAAGCAGCGCAAATGGGTCCATTCGATGGAGGCGAATAATGGAGGGACGACTTACTATGTATGGACATCTCGAGATGATTCCACTTAAGCAGCTCTACTGACATCCGCTTAGGCTACCAATGCAGAGTACAAGAATCAGTACTGGCCTGATGCAGGTATCATCATGGCCGACAGTAATTACGGTACAGAGTACCATATCGCCAAGGGAAAAGCCAGCAAGAACCCTTGGAATGCCCTTCCGTTGCCGAAGCTGAAGCAATGGTAAGTCGAGATCGGATTCGTTGATTGACCAGTAAGACGCCCGTCCAGCTTTAAGCTGAAAATGACGCACCAAGTCGGGTTGGGTCTTTTCCAACCACGCGTTTCGCTGACATTCTTCAGGTCCGATGTCAATTATCTCACATGGCAAGATCTGACCTCGGCATCCCAGCGCCAGAATCTCCGCTGGATCTTTCGGCGGAACATCATGAACGAGGAGACTAAATCTCTCATCAGTCGGGTGATTGAGAAGCGAGGCGACAACGTTCTCTGGCAGCTTGTGCCGAATCCTTTCAAGCTATACGAAGCTCCGACCTGGCCTGGCATGGTATTGAAGGATGGTGACGAGGGCTTCGCTGCCTTGGTCGGATCTCCAAACGTTGCTGGACCCTGCTGGCTTCTGATCCAGCACCAAGGCGAAGAGCAGCTCGGCAAGAAGACGGTGAAGTCAGTGCGCATCTGGAAGGATGACTCTGGATCATATGCTCCTCATATCTTAAGCGAGGTGAGCAGTGTCGAATGATTCTCAGAAGGCAGCTGAGATTAGGTCATGGCTTAATAGGTGGTGCTTAATTAAAAGCCGTGAGTTTGGCATGCTCATGGTTCGACCGGTACCGTATGACCCGCTTGATACCACGACCAGATATTGAGGCCGATCTTTTGGCCAGAGATGACAGGCATGCCAGCATGTATTGTCTCCTTGTATCCGCGACCATCGGGATCGAAGTTCATCCAGAACACGGCGCTTCCCTTGAGCGGCTTGAAAGTGACGCCTTCGGTACCGCCATTGCCATCACATTCGACGAAATCGCACCACTTTCGTTCCTGTGGCATATCCAAGCGCGGGAAATGAGTCCCGCCACCAGTGCAGTCACCTCTGAGATAGACCATAAAGCTACTGACTCGTCTAGACTGCTTCGTTGCCATGCCCCAGTCGTAGTGGAGTGCATAGTGTCCAGTAGTGTTGTACCGTTGAGTCCAGAGTCGTTCGATAAAGGTCTCTTGTGGCCAGCCTTGGAAAGATAGTGCGCGCTGTTCGATGCATTGAACAGTCTTGTCGCGCTTGATAGCGGCCTTCTCGGACTTGCGAATGCTGTCGTCAACAGCTTCGACGCCTTCGTTGCTGACCGTGGATATGTTCCAGTTGTCTGCGCTGTTGCAAGCATCAGTACTTCGTTCATGCAAGGCGTCGATGGCAATACCTTAGCTCGATGAGATGCTCGACTTCCCGGTCGCTTAGGAAGTCCTCGACGTATATCACAAGTGGACTTGTCGAAAAGATGTGGGTGTTGAAGTCATGCTTCTCGCATTGCAGCCCAGGTGAAGGATATACAAGCTGTTCAATCTTGGTCTGCGCGATAGGGACATCCTGTTGCGATGTGTTCTTGCTATCAGAAGAGGACAGTCCTGGAGCTCCCAGTAAGATGTACAAGATGAGGGCTATACCGGCTATCTCACCAGCGGTTCGGTATCTGAAGGTGTCGCCCGCCATCACACTTGTTGTTAATGTTGGTAGTTCATCAGCATTTCCTTCAGCGCCATACAGTCTCCTTTCTCGCACGCGCAACGGAAAGTGTTGAGTGAATGTCGATGGTCGGTCTTGATACATTGTTCGATGGAAACGACGTTCAAGGCCGTCCCCTTCCGTCCCGAGAAAAGCACGCTAGCGAACACGACACACATCAAGCAGAGTTGCTGGGGCATTGTGCCTATCAGGACACTTTGTATACTGTGCCGCAAGTTGCCGCAGTCTCGCCAATGCGTTCTACTGTAGACGAGCACCTGGGTGGGTTGTTTGCGTACATTAAATACCCTGGAAGTGATAGTTAGCTTGTGGACTGCGCCATGGAGAGAGACATTTCACCTCATGAGCACGTAGCCAGATACCCATCTGATTCTTGTCATGCACGGCGCCATGGCTGACGAAGCATTGTCTCAATCGCATAGCATGGCCTTGGACGCGCCTCACCTCGAAGTCGACAGAGGCTTCGTGGACCATGATCTCAAGTATCACGGCATATGTACGCCTACTTGCTCTACGTGTTCTTCACCATACATCTAACACGTATGCCAGCGATGGGAGAATGGGCGACGCTATCGTAAGCATATAGCATCTATCGCCAATGTAGCGACTTTGTAAAGTCAATGCCGAACCTTGGAGGCGACCCCGCCGCTTCTGTCAAGAATGCTTCGCCCCTGGCCTCTTTTTGTCACCGAGAGAGTGTGTTCAGGAGGCTAAAGGCGAGCCTGGAGCTACAAGCAAAACACGTTTCTTTGTGCGGCACAGATAGAACGAGTAGCATTGTAGAAGAGACAAAAGTCATTGCACCTCTATGTACTCCGAGGTGCACATGGCGGCCAACGACGGTGTGCAGAAGCGAAGCAAAAGCAAAACGATGCTGTAGGTTTATGAATATTTGTACGCTATCTCGCCACCGCCGCAAGTTCAACCATGAGCTTATTACATTAATACAACCACAACCACTCTTGACATGAACGAAAGGATCCACCTCAAAGTGGCTCGGAGGTATCTTGCGTCTGTCCAATGCTTGGTCATAGCCGTGCTGTACGTAGTTGGCTTCCAGTGACTTGACATGACCGTACATTCGCAAGTACCTGATTAGATAAAGAGTGCCACAGCGGCACCAGCAACTGCGAGGATACCGTACGCGTCGAAGTTCGATGCCGAGCCCGTGTATGATGGTGGACTGATTGGAGCGGTACCCGATGCCTTTGGAGCGTATGCAGTGCCGGTTGGCTGGTAGACCGGTGGTGCGGTGCCAGTTGGGTATGGGGCAACGGGAGTCGAACAAGATGGCGTTGGGTATGGGGGGGCTTGAGGCTGGTTTGGCGACACCGGAACAATTGGTACGTGAGCAGGTGGTGCTTGAGGAGGCTGCTGAGGCATGTTCGGGCTTGTTGGCGTCTCCGGCTGTGGTGGGACGTAAGCAGGTGGTGCTTGAGGAGGCTGCTGAGGCATGTTCGGGCTTGTTGGCGTCTCCGGCTGTGGTGGGACGTAAGCAGGTGGTGCTTGGGGAGGCTGCTGAGGCATGTTCGGGCTTGTTGGCGTCTCCGGTTGTGGTGGGACGTAAGCAGGTGGTGCTTGGGGAGGCTGCTGAGGCGTGTGCGATACAGGAACAGCTGGAGGAGACTGGAAGAGAGTCAGCCAATGTTCACATCTTGAGAACCTCATACCGAGTTGACATCAGCGCCACTGTAATCGAGGAGTTGAAACGTAAGTGCACCATAGGCTGGTGGACCAGTGCTTCAGACTCGGAGCTGAGTGACTGCCAATGTGTCGTCTCGGACTCTCCGCTGCTTTTATGCAACAAATTTGGGGCAGTGAATACCTGATGTTCTGGCTGTGGTGGTTGTGGCTAGAGCAGAGTTAGCTTCAGCTCGAGAAAACAGCAACAGGGCCGTGTGGATGGACGATCCCATACCTGAGGTGGCGAGTAGGCAGGTGGCGATACTGGCTGGTGTGGCGATACTGGCTGAGGTGGTGAGTAAGCAGGTGGCGATACTGGCTGAGGTGGTGAGTAAGCAGGTGGCGATACTGGCTGAGGGGGCTGTTCCGGCTGAAAAGAGTCAGCATTTATCGCAGTTTCATAACAACTCGAGGTATTGTCGATAAAATGGCGAATGAGATGTTGTGAATCAAGGACAATATAGATGCCCATCCAGCGGAAAAGGCTTTAGCCTGCAAGCCACGTGCTTGCAACTCGCGGTCCAAGTGACCACAAGCTATATGAATTTGAATGGGAATTCACTTACCTGAGGTGGCGACGGTGGCTGTTGAGCAGGTGGTGGCTGCGGAACAGGCTGGACAGGTGGAGCTGGAGGAGTCGCTACTGGCACTTCGATGCAGGTCGTTGACATTTGTGGCATCTCGGGTTGCTTGAAGATGTCAGCTGTGAACACAAACACATTGGTCGAAAGTGTCCTCTTATTTGGAACAATATCCCGTCAGAACTGGACAGCGGTCCCGTGATCTCGCCATTTAGAAAGCGATGACCATCAACGCAGCATACTGCGCTAGTTTGATCCTGAGGCAACGTCACCTGAGTGTAGCTTACCTTTGGCGTCTCTGGCGATTTTGGTGGAGGTGCAGCTGGTGGGGCATATGATGGCGGTGCTGGAACTGGCGACTAAGATGATGTTAGAACCGACTACCCATAACGATAGACACGCATTCGAATGTGAGACCCAATGCTCGTTCGACTCAGGCTGGCGTCTAATCAAAGGCAAGATTTCGCGTCCAACAACGTTCATCTCGCCAGCGACCACACTTCTTTGACCACGCCCAATGACCATCCTTCTGTCGCCACATCCATCGACTTACCTTCGGGGTTTCCGGCTTCGATGGTTGTACTGGAACCGCGTCGTAGCCTACAACCTCATCAGTCCCAATCGTGTCCGAACTGGCTCACTTCTTGGTCCTTCCTGTCAACGTACTTGGCGGAGCCACAGCTGGAGTGTCTGGTGTGGTGCTTCCCATGACAGCCACGAAAAGCGTGGCGGCGACGAAAGCGTAACGCATCTTGATGGTCAATAGCTTTACAACTGGTGGTAAGAAGGTGGAAGAAAAACGAATGTGAGAAGTGTTGGTAGTTAGGAGCGAACGTGATCAGAAAGAGAGGATGGCCGAAGTCAAGTATTACGCTGGAGTGAGTTTTGTGTGGACGGGCTGTCGAGGATGAAGGCCATTATGAAACTACATGGATTGCTGATATCGCCGTGTTGATTCAGGTGATGGCGGGAGGAGGCGAGATTGTGTTCATTAGCTGTCCTCACCAGGTTTACGAATTGGCATCGCTGTGTGTTTATTGGTGCAAGGCATCGCCTGTTCCTAATGATTGGGGCTCAAAGTAAAACAGCAGAAACTGGCTGACTTGCTGCAGGTACAAGAGTGCCTGTCAACAATTTCGTTCGCTCGAACGATCCAGCCTTGCTTCCGGTCCGCAAAATGGGGTTCTCAATGCGTTTACTTCCCGGCAAAATCGAGCGGTTGTGCATGCTGTGTCCCAGACCACGGCAGGCCCCGAAATAATACTCGCAGGCGTGTAGCACATGGCTTCCAAGCTGCTATACAAGGGCCATACCATGCGTCCGATTGCTGGAAGCAGCTGCGCAAATGAAGCCAATCATAATTTGTGTTGTTTGCTGCGCCATTAGGTTCGACGTGATCTCCGGTGGCGAGCAGTCACTCGGGCCTGTCGCGACTCTTGTTGAGACTGAACGCGTCAGGACCATCTGTGCAGCAAAACATCGATTTGTATAGACAAACTTCCCATTCACGCTGATGTTGAAGTTTGGGTGTAGCAATGTCGCCGATAGCTGTTTCGGGCTCACCCATCACGATGCTGCTCTGAACTGCGACAGACGTGTGAAAGCAGACAGCACCTGTCGTTCGCCACTGTCGGGATGTCTCTTGTTGTCAATGCCAAATGAGGTCATGTCCCTGGATGAAGTGAAAACTTAGCAACAGGAAGCGATGTTCGAGAAGAGCAGGGAGGTCCCTGTCAGCCACCGAAAGGGAGACTGCGGGGGAGATCACGATGGCTGCCAATGCCATGAGCAAAAGTTGATATTCTTCCAGTCATAACAAGAAACATCGCTGTTCGATCGCATTGTTGTACCAACGCCATCGCTTCGCTTGGTGGAGCCTTCAAATTTGATGTTGCGGTACAGCATTATGATGATGGCCACCCGCAACAGCGTTCTCATCAGACTTGCAGCCATCTCGAACCCCAGCTTCACCTATGACAGGAGTACATGAACGAGCCCGTCTATTTCTCACACTGGCAGGCGAGGCCAAGTCAAGCGTTCAGCACTGCCGTGTCGAACCGCACAGATAATGAGCAGTTCCAGTGGAGAGAAGACATCCTTTCGAACACATGTGATCGGAAGGCGAAGCAGCCCTATGAATTACGATGCTGACACGACCACTTCTGTTACTGATTCTGGAACAGTGTTTTAAGCATTGAGCCAAGCCTCGCCTTCGTCTGGGATTGCAGACATGTCACACCGTCCAGCAACCAGTCTGTCTTCTGATGCCATCATCTCTGCCTTGGTAAAGAGCTTGACATCAACTCTTCTGCTTTGCGCTTATCTTGTGGTCCCATCACCATAACCTTAATGTTGGCCACCTACGCAAGGTTCTTGGTAATATAATCAATCAGCTACATACATTGCTCTGGTTGGCGCTGTACACTGCTACGCTATATTTCGTCATTGAGCAGCACCATTCGACTCGGACGGTCCTGGATTTCGACGCCGAAGTTTCCGAAATCAGAAGTCATGCTGTGCCCTCTCCTCAATATGGCTGTGTATGCTACCCTTCGCCTCAACCTCTGCTACCCTGTGCTCGAGATCGTGCTGATTGAAGTCTCGCATGTTCATAGTCGGCACAAACAAGGGAGCATTCGTGAACAGGTAGTTCATCTCCTCGAGTGGTCCTAGAAGCAGAAAGTACAGGGTCAGCAGATGTCTAAGACCGTGAGGCACAGAAAGGTGCCTAGAACTCTTCAGTCTACTCACGTTTGGCCGTCTCTGGTTGAATCGCCCCTGATTGATCATCGTCAGCGTATGCAGAGCTTGCGATGGGTCTTGTACTTACAGAAGAAGATTGCGTTGGTGAAGTTGCAGATGACGAACAAAAGGTAGTATCTCCACCCGATGTTGCCAAGGGCAATAGGTGTGACCTGACCGATCATCGTGTTGAAGGCGAACGACATCATCGTTGCTATCGAGACACCCTTGGCTCTAGTCCGCGTGTCGAAGATCTCCGCAGGTACGATCCCTATCACATTGTCAGTACGATCGCAAAGAACGTGTATGTACAAAGCAACTCACAGGATAGAGGCCCATTGGTTGCCGAGAAACTGAAGTTGTACACCCAGGTTGTTACAATGAAGCCCCAAGATGCTGCCTTGTTGTTCGTCTCGCCCGGTGGAAACTTGGCTAGCAGGATCGTGGCGACGATGAAGGTGACGCAATTGCCCAAGTTACCACCGATCATAGCCCATCGACGACCAGTATAGTCGATGAAGAGGATACAGCAGAACTGCGCAATCAGGGCTATGATTGAGCTAATACCTTGGTATTTCAGTGTGTCGGAACCAGGAATGCCGATTTGTCTACCTCGTGTCAGTGTATAATCCCGAAAGTCATTGAGAATGGGCCACCATATCGTACTTGAAGATCTCAGGAGAGTAGTACTGAATTGCAGAAACACCCGTCATCTGGACAGAGGCCTGTATGCTGACTGCAAGAAAGAGGCGGCGGAAGGACGATCTATTGGTGAAAAGCTCTGTGTAGGACTTGGCCTCGTGGTCGTGTTCGAAGGTGATCATATCCTGGATCTGATTGTACTCAGCGACGACCCAAGAGTTCGAAGTATCGCCATGGGAGTGCAGCTTTGCAAGCGTTCGCAGACCTTCCTCCGCATGGCCATGATCGATAAGCCATCTGGTCATTGTCAGCACTTGTAGAGTCAACCCATGGAGATTGTCCAACAGACCGAGGAGACTCCGGGAAGAACATGATCAGCATCGCAAGAAATCCAGCCGGGATGACCTGAATACCAAGACTAACCCGCCATTGATTGCTACTGGAATCAGGAAAGTATGTGTATGTCGCATAGCTGACCCAGCTGGCCACCAATGCGCCCACTCCCAACATGAACTGCTGCAAAGCCGTCACACGGCCACGAATATCAGGATGCGCAAGCTCGGCCTGATAAAGCGGGATGATCATGACGAGGAAGCCCACTCCCAGGCCAGCGATTGCTCGTCCAGCATAGAGATAACCCAGATTTTGAGCACCAGCTTGTAAACCACCTCCTAAGATGAAGATCAGAGCACCGAGCAAGATTGTTTTCTTTCTTCCAAGATAATCGCCAGCGGGACCTGCGAAGCCTGCACCGAAGAAGGCACCTCCAGTGAAGACTGACACGACAGCTCCGGTCTCAGCAGTGGTAGGGTTGAAGGTCGCCACGAAGTTGTTCGACGCCACAGCGCCCGCGATGACACCGAGATCATATCCGTAGAGTACACTGCCTAGCGACGCAAAGACAGAGACCAGGAACTCTGGAAATTATCAGGGGAGTCGTTCAATGGCAGACCTGTGCACTTACGGTACCACTTTGGAGGCAACACCATCACGACAGGCGATTGTTTCCTTGTAGCTCAAGAACGAAAAGTGACTTTCATCTAACTCTCTACCCGTGGGACGGGCGTCAATATATAGTAGACAATCAATCAACCGAACCGAGTTCTACATTCTTTGATGCCGCTGTGCCGTCTTTTGTCCTGGCGTCGCGTGGCGTCTCACGCGCGCCACCCACGCGGAGGTCGTCTCTCCTTGTGCTGCACTTGACTAGCTGGATCTCTCATGGCGGCAGAAAGCGAGTGACAGGGCACCTTCATTGCCTCGTTCTTGCATTGGCTTCCCATGGGCAGCTCCACAAGGTTTGTGGAGGGAGTTGCAATTCGGGGCGTTGTGGAGAGAGCAGGCTCGGCGCGATTGTAGGCGACATAGACAGGGGTATAATCCAATCGTCGTCGAGCAAGAATGCACGTACAATACCGGGCATGCCGCTAGCGTTACATAAATACATTACCTTAGCCTTACCGTACTTTGTCGTTGTCGTCGGCGGAGGTTCTCGAGAGAGCGGAACTCCCTCTATCGCCGAGTATATGCGGGGGATACGCCTGTAGATCCCCGCTTACCTACCGGTAGTATTTTGATACGCTGTAGGCGTAGGTATATCGAGTCGTAGAATCCTGAGTCGATACAGTAGATTATAAAGCCCATACTAGCGTACGATGATATGCACGATAACCGTCGATAAATGTGAATATATCGCAAGAGTGGTTCGAAAATCGTGCACGGCCTTGTCTGACAGCTGCCGCATACTCTCGGTGCATTCCTTCGCGTATGTTCCGCCGGAGCGAGCAGAGAGGTTTCTTCCACCAATGTGGTTGTAAGGACATCCTCGCCTATGTAGATGTCATGCGTTGACTGCAGCCGCGGCAGCGATACCTTCTCGTATCAAACTTGCCCTTGGCATGTAAGCTGTGAGAGCAATGGAGCTGTACCTGACAGATCCACTTGGCTACGGTGGGAGCTCTTTGTTGACAGCGGGCGGCATCTCGAGGTAAAGATCAAACTGTAAGTCAACCTCTCATCTTCGTGAGACTTCCATATTGCGACAATGACCACTTTCACCAAGCTTGCAGCAGGCGAGCAAGCCAGTATCTCAGTCCATGCAGATCGCAAGCTCAGCAAGATCAACGACAACATCTATGGAGGCTTCACCGAGCACATGGGCCGCTGTATATACGGCGGGCTGTACGATCCGGAGAACCCCAACAAGGACTTGATCGATGAGCATGGCTTCCGGAAAGATGTCATTGAAGCGATGAAAGAGCTCCACTGCCCTGTCGTGAGGTATCCCGGAGGCAATTTCGTTGCAACTTATCACTGGCTGGATGGCGTTGGATCAAAAGAAAAACGTCCAATAAGACCAGAGCTGGCATGGCTTGGTGTTGAGAGCAATGAATTTGGTACAGATGAGTTCATGCAGTGGTGTGAGGTAGTAGGAACAGAGCCATATCTTGCGCTGAATTTCGGTACTGGAACTCTAGACGAAGCTCTGGCCTGGCTTGAGTACTGCAACTCCACCCAAGACACATACTACGCAAACCTACGGCGGCAGCACGGTCGCGAGAAGCCTTACAACGTCAAATACTGGGCGCTAGGTAACGAATGTTGGGGTCCATGGCAAGTCGAACAGATGACGAAGGAAGACTACGCGAAGAAAGCGTACCAATGGGCGAAAGCGCTCAAGCTCCTCGACCCTTCCATCACCCTCATCCTCTGCGGCGAAACTGGACATTCAACGTGGGATTACTACACCCTCAAAGAATGTGTGCGCTGGGACCAGCATGCATTGGGTGCGGGAAATGTCACAGCCAGCTTGATTGATATGCACAGTATCCATATCTACACAGCCTGCGATAGCGATCCACTCAAGAACGCTGTAGCGCCACGTTCCGCGGAAAGAGCCATTGAGATATGTGCGTCTCTGATCGACCTGGCTCGGATCGAGAACGGCGTCCCGGCCAGTGTGCCTCGACAGACGATCTGCTTCGATGAATGGAACGTCTGGGATCCAAAGCGAGCACCAGGGGACTTTGGTGCGGAAGAGCAGTACACGTTGTCCGACGCCTTGGCAGTGGGAATCTGGCTGAACGTATTCATCCGACAGAGCAAGTACATCGGCATGGCGAACATAGCGCAAAGCGTCAACGTCATCTCGCCTTTAATGACCTCGAAGACGGGAATCTACAAGCAGACGATCTGGTGGCCGCTGCTGCTGTTCAGCAAGTACATGCGAGGACACACGATCGCTACGCATGTGAGCTGCGGAGCTTACGAGGGCGAGACCGAGCCGCAGTGGTTGCAAGCTGCGGCAGATACGCCTTGGTTGGATGTATCCGCGACTATCAGTGAGGATGGGTGGACGAATCTGGCGGTGGTCAATGTGAATCAGCAAGATGACTTTGACGTCAGGCTGGACGGTGTCGCTTCCCAGGGTGGTAAGGTCAATGTATACACTGTCACTGGCAAGGAGTGGAATGCTAGCAACACAGCTGATCAGCAATGTGTCGGCATCGAGGAGAGCACCTGGGATGGTCAGGGAGCGTTCAAGTTCTCGAAGATGAGTGTGACGATGCTTCGCTGGAAAGCTGGAGGCCACTCACTGTCGCCAATATGTAATGAGCATGGGCGATGAACCATTCATTACCGGACGTAGTCCTCGAGCCGATGATCTCGAGGTTGAGAGCAAAAGTCGGCAAAACAGAGCAACCACACGGCCTACAGCAGCTCCGGATCGATATCGAGGCCAACACAAACGCGGCGTGCTTGTGGACTCTTTGACAGCGTCCGGCTGCAACATGACTTGGCACTCTGCTTGCGCCGTTCGAGACAAGATAGTCGCTGACGAGAGGGTCAGTTCCATTCATATATATAACTTGTACGATGTCCTGGCATGATGGACTTGCCTAGGCGGAGGGCCGAGTGACACAATCATCTTCACATGTCAAATCCTACAATTCGGCTGTCCTTAGCTGCACCTATATATGTTGATAACATTCCTGCACATCTCGTCAGCGGTTCTGGTTCGAATGGCGCAGTCAGTAGAGCGCAACTAATGCGACCCTACAGCTGTCAAAGTGTATCAGCGATGACAAAGTCCCGACATGTATCTGGTGTCGGCTGCTCGTCGGTTGGTGGGCTGTCACTCAGGCCAGGATTGCTGCATTTTTGCCGATCCGCTTCTCTTTTGCTTGTTCAATGAACACCGCAAACTCTCCAGGCTCGTTATCTGCTGCGTGGAAGAGGGGATATTGTCAATGCCCTTTCATATCTCTGATGCTAAACTTCATCCTAGCAGAGCATCTGTGGTCTCCGTGACCCGCCCTCTATCACTTTCAAAACCAGTCTCATCCCCCTTCATTTCCTCTAAGCACCAACCTCCCTATTATGATCACTACTTCCCCCATACCCCGCCTTCCGCCTCTGGCTCTCAGCAGTCTCATCCTCTCCACTCTCCTTTACTTTGCCATACCCACCCTGATTCGCACCACCCTGCTGTCCAGTCGTGAAGCCACTCATCCCACCTTCGGAGATCGTCTGTCCATATCTGATATTCTCTGCCGTCTTCTCGCCTCGTTCTGCAGCTTGTTGCTTCGCGGCGTCGGTTTTGGAAGGGTCTGTCGTTGTTGCGATTTCGCCAAGTTGACCGCCTGACTTCTTGTGAGGCTGGACGTCGGTGTATTCGCCTTCGTATCTGCAGGAGAAGGATTAGTGATGTGAGGTTGATAGGTGAGCGGGGTGGGAGAAGACGTGCTGTGTTTGCTCGCCGCCTTTCTCGGTGTCCATGAGGTGGGAGGACATTGTGTACTGTTGGCAAAGTGCGATGCTGTGGTCTCGTGGGATTGGTATGGTATGAAGTTGTGAAGTTTGAGTTCAGAGAAGGTGTTGTGATCATGTGAGGCTCAACGCTATTTTCATTGAGACTCCGATAAACAGTTGATATTGCTGCAGCCCACCTCGTAGGTATGACGTTGCGGAGCCAGAGCTGCAGCTGTCCCCCAAGTAACGCCGCGCTAATGCCCACTGTAGCATGTGAACCAGAATGCCGTTGAAACCTCGTCTTAGTCATCAAAGTCAAGATCCATGCCGAGCAGATGTCCCTCGTAGATCCGCATGAATTTGGCTACGAAAGCCTCGAGGTGGAAGATGACCTTGGACCCCGTTCGTATGCGGTGTTCGTAGAAGGCACTCCACTTGACGATCTCGGGTTTGAGAGCATCATCGAGCTTTGGCATGAGCTTGAAGGTGAGTGTCTGGGAGGATATGGTCAGTGGATGTTGGTTTGCAAGAAAGGATGATCGTACCTTGAGGATTGTGGTAGCTGGTATGCAGTGAGAGAGCAGGTCATACAGCTTCGCCCTGGCTTGCATAATCCGCGCAGGAGATCTCTCAGCAATGATCTCCTTGGCTATCTCTTCAATCAACGCCTCCCAGTCAGGAGGAGGAATCGGCGTCTTCTCTGACACACTTTCGCTGCGCCATCGTCAGCTTTCATCACGACATGTGTCGTTTCCTGTACTCACTTCTGCGCATGAACCGCCTCGAACATCAGCAACGCCCTGCGCAAATTCCTCTTGCTATCCCTCGCAATCTTCCTCTCCAGCGGCTCACAACTCTGATACCTCTCATCTTTGCCCACCTTCGCCAACACCTCACAGATCTCCTCCTCCGTTGGCGCAGCCACCCTCACAAGTAGACATCTCGACCGAATCGGTGCAATAATGTTACTCGTACTGTTCGCCAGCAGGATCAGCCGCAGATTCGGACTATACTTCTCCATCGTCCGTCTCAGCGCAGCCTGCGCATCTCGCGTCAAATGATCCGCTTCATTGATGACCACAACCTTGAACCGCTGTTTCGCTGCGAGATCGACTTGCTGTGTCTGGGCCACCTCTTTCAACAAATCTTGCACAACGACTCGGTCGTAGTTGCCGACATCTGAGGGCGTGATTTCGAGGTGGTAATTGGAGGAGACGATGTTGAATTCGAGCTTGCGGTTGCTCGTTGTTTGAAAGACGCGGCTGTCGATTTTGATTTTCTCTACACCCGAGCCGTAGAGCTGTCGGAGAGTTGCTGTAATGCGTGTCTTCTTGCCGGCACCGGATGGGCCATACACGAGGAGGTGGGGGAAGTCGCCGGAGTTTGCTAAGGCTCGGAGACGATCCGACAGCTCGGGGTGGTATGTGAGTGCCTCCAGTGTACGAGGACGATGTTTATCGACGAGGAGTGCCATTGTTACGTTGTGCGTCAATGTGTTGGAGGTGTTTGGGAAGGAAGTCTACATTATTGTAAATCGAGCTTTGGGAGACGCGATCGCGTGTAAGGCTACGCGTCATGCTCGTGTCACCCGACGCGGATCCCATCGTCCCATTATCATAAAGCAGCAAATGAATGAGAAACATATAGAGCATGATAGTCTGGCTATACACGCCGAACGCCTCGCTAACAACGCTTCCTGGGTATCGTACTATCAATTTGTACCGAAACGCCGTTCCCTCGAAGCATATTCAACCGTCAAGCAGCTTCAGCCGCTGAAGTAGCGTGGTCATCACCCACTCGGACTGGGTCCTTGCCTTGGTCGGGTCTAGCTCTAGGCCTAACGGTCACCAGTCAGCTATACTGACCGAGTGCGTGCAGAAGCTGTAAAGTAGCGGAAAGATTGCAGATGTTTGGCCGGAGTTGCCAGAACGGCTCGCACACTCTTGAAGCGCTGCGTCCTTGGCGCAGCTTGTATGACCAATGCTCCTTGTGGAGTTCCTGGCTCATGGCCAGAAGTTGTTGGGAATGCGATGAGGTAGCGAGCATGCACAGAAATAGTGCTTGCAGGACGCAAAGAGAAAATGGTTCACAAGAACTCACTGGACTCTTGGGCGCTGCGCCGAAGTTTGCGGTTGTAGATCTTGCGCTTGTCGGCGCCTCCGAATCGTAGCTCGAATGATTCGGGGTTGACTGCGCAGCGTGGATCATATTTGACTTTCTCGTCGTCGTTCACGATTGACGCAACGATAGCTTGAAGATGAGAGTTGATCTCGTCCTCCTTTGCTGGAAAGTAGCAGAGGTTTCCATGGCTGCTTACGCGATGATGGAAGATCGGTGTCTCGACCGTGACGCGCGGTTGAGCGGCAGGGAAAGTCGATGGGATGTGCAACTTGATGTGGAAAATGCCGCCATCGAGGTTGCTCATCGGCTCGCCGAAGAGAGTGAGCTGCCACACGAACGGGTTGTTGGGGTCGGTTAAGTTGATCTCCAGGCGAGGTCCACTGTACTGACCTTCATTCCAATTGCACTGCAGCTGCTTGAATTGGAATGCAAGCTGCGTAGCGAGTTGGCTGGCCTCGGCCACCTGTTGTACGCCCTGCTGTTCCCAGAGGCGTTTCTCCTCCTGCAGCTTGTTGAGAATGGCATCAAGACGAGAGCGTAGCCCTTTGTAGTCAAAGTTGCCGTCCATGCTATTTAGAGGGTATTCGAATTCCATGCGCTTAAATGCGGCGCCGTCTTTCTGTTCATTGCTGAACTTATCGATTGCGCGTATGTAAGAGTCGTAATACCAGAGGAAGCGTCGCTTGACGAGGTCTGTAAACGGGTCCCACTGCGCAAGGTCAAGGGCGTTGAACGTGGCTTCAGCGTCGTACTCATATGCTGAGCTGCTGGAAGCGGACTCGCTGTTGCTGTCGGGTGGAGACTGTGGCGGCTCGGTGGGGATGTTCAGTGTCGCTTTGCTCTTCAACTTCTTAGTGGCAGGCTCCGACCTCTCCGGATTCATCTGCAGTATGCTCTCCATGCGCTGAATCACGGAAATGCGTAGGCTCTCGTGTCTGATCTTGGCGATGTATGCGCTCGGGTTTGGCTCCTCCTTCTTGGCGGTCTCGTATCCTGGCTCGTTTTCGTAAGGGTTCGGGCTCATGAGGCTTTGGATGCTCAGAAGGACGCTTTCAAGGCCTTGAGCACTAGACCATTCCTCACCAGGATTTCCACGCCAGGTGCCCAGAATCGATAGGCACACTTTACCCTCGGCGTAGATGTTTGGATTGAAGCGGGTTCGAGCGTTGTTGGTCGTGATGCATTTGACGGATGGCGACTTGATCGGGTACTCCTTGGGAAACTGTTGGACAGTCAGCGGATGCCCTTACAAGCACCTAGCAGTGGGCACGTCTACCTTCATGTCAAACTCGAAAAAGCCAAATTCGTATGGAGTCTCAGGAGGTCCGATGATCATAGCTCGCACCGAGCGTACGTCGGTGTCGCGATATGCGACCGCCAGCGACAGATCCTCATTCTTCTGAGCGTAAGCAAGCTCGCGTGTCAAACGCTGGATCGCTCCAGAGGTGTTGACTTGAGCCATGTTGGTGTTGTGTTGATGACGGAGGTGAGGTCAAGTGATGTGTGAAAAGAACGAGAGCTCGACCATTGCCGATATAGAGCGAAGACCGGACCGTGGGACAGAGTCGCGGAATAACACACGAGAGCTGGTCGTGAGTGATCTTCAAAAGGCTCCAGGAGCTCGACTAGCGTGGACGCGATATACAGGGTCTTCGGCTCCCGGCCCGTGCGTCCCTAGCGTGTCTTGCACTTGCCTTGCCATTCCAGGATGCATATCAAACCACTAACCTACGGTATCATTGCTTGTCAAACACATTCAAGCCCTCGAGCTACACTACACTGGATTGTGTAATGAGACCGCTTGACAATGGTCGTCTTCGCACTTCTAATCATCAACAAGGCCGGTACGTTACAGCAACTCCCCACGCGCCAGCAATACTGAATTCATCGTCAGGCGGCTTAATCTACAACCGGACGTTCGCACCAGGTCTCCAAAAGCTGGACTCCAACGACTATCTGATCCTCGCAGGAACGTTCCACGGTATCCACGCCATCTCACGGAGCATCAACCCAGCGCCGGCGGCACCCCAGCCACCGGGGAACAGGAAGCCACCGACAACTGGCATTGAAAGTCTGGAAAGCAGTCATTTTCGACTGACATGCTATCAAACGCCAACTGGTGTCAAGTTCCTGCTGTTCACAAGCCCGGAGCAGCCGAATACAGATCTTGTCATTCGGCGATGCTATGAGATCTATGGAGACTTCGTGATGAAGAATCCCTTTTACAGCATGGAGATGCCTATCCGCGTTGAGAAGTTCGACCGGGCACTTGGCGGGTATCTGGTACGGCCATCGTGATGAGCGATCTTCGTATTCACGCCTTGCGCTCGTGGACGGCGTGAAGCCACGAAACAGGCGGCAATGCTGCTACAGTGCCTCACAACAGATAATCCTCTACGATCGATTTCTGCTTCTGTCATCAATTACGATCAAAGAGCTCTCGCGGCAGCAAAGCGTCAGCTGGACGAGATGAGGTGATCGCCTCTCTTGTTTCAAAGCCGACATCCTAATGTTGGACTGGCACAGCCACGGGATGCTTTACAACACTAATACCAGGAGATCAACCTCTCCGCGTGCACACGAAGGGTGTCAAAGCATACATTTACCCAGCTCCGGTCACAAGCCAACCACTTCGTTCAGCACAACGCACAGACTGAGCCACGGTATCACGACCACGAAATGCACCAAGATACAACAGAAGGAAAAAAATGACCAGCATATACACAGAAAAGCAAATATCTCGCGAGGCCGTGGCATTGCACGCCGAACTTATCCAGCTTCGACCTCGCTGCTTTCAAGTCTTGACTCGTGCGACTCCTCGCAGGTCCCCTGCATCTGCATCCATCCTCCGCCTTGATCTTTATCCAATCCTTCGGAAAGCTTAACAGCAGTCCATGCAGCATTCACAGCAGTCCGCGCAGCATTCGCATCCCTCTTCGCAGACGAAACAACAGCAGAGCGTCGCGAGACACGCGCCGAGGCAGCCTCTGTCCTTGCTCTGTCGTGGTGGTGGTGCTTGTTGCATTGGAGGAGGCTGTTGGTAGCCGTAGTTCATAGGTGGAGGTCCTTGTTGGTAGCCGCCGCCGCTATACAATGTCAACTATTTGCGCGAACGGTGTGATCTCAGACCGACTCACTATGACTGTGGAGGGTACTGAGGTTGACCACCATAATGTGGCTGGCCACCGCCGTAGTATCCTTGAGCAGACATTGTAGTTGAACTTGCTGGGGAGTGTCAGTCGCAATGCCCGTATGATCTGCCGACTTGATCTATCGCGTACAGTGTCTGATGCAAAGTGCTGTGTCGGTCGTAGAAACGGAGTCGCAAAGTGTAGGATAGAAGAGTGTTGAGTCTAGGAGACGCGTACGCTTGAGAATTGGTGTGGTCGGAGCGAGACAGCTGGTTCGCGGCAGGATCGTCGGTCGGATGACGAGGTGTTTGGGGGGGGGGAAGCTAGACGCTTGAGTGGCTTGCGCTTTTCAATTTGGACACGAAGCGGCAGCTGATGATGCCTTTCGTCGTTGATGCGAGTTCGGCAAGATAAGATGTAAGTGAGAAGAATCCGGAAGAGCCGAAAGGAAAGGAAATACAACTGCGGCGAACCACGATCAGCTGGGATCAACAGGGTATATGCATCTCCTCCTCCAGACCAGTGACGCGCCAGCAAGCCCCAGCCAAGGGTGTCTCCGGCGATCCCTCTCAGCCACACTACTAAACGAGGTCTGCACGGCACCTTCTCACGCCGCGCCACGCGCGGATACGCTTTTAATGCTGGCAGCTGACGATGCAGGGAGGCTGAAGGGATATTCGAGGTGGCTGAGCTTCACAGAGCATTTTCTCGAGCCCCACACCGTGGGAAACCCCCGGACAGTCTCACGTGGAGCGAGATCTTGTGATCGTGCTGGAGAGAGGCCAAGCATTACTATCCGTGACTTGGCAAACGCTTAGGTATGGCTCGGAGATGCTTGTGATTGGGGCACGGCACGTGCGGTCCTCAAGGCTTGCGGTCATAGTGGCGCGCTGTGAATGGAGAGATGTGATCTCGCATTTGATCCTCTCACAACTACTGATGATGCCACGGAACCCGCGTGCGGAGCAATCGGAAGAAGTAGACAGCCTCAGCAGAATGCGCCACGTACTACCAGGATCATACTGGCTGCCGTTCTGGATCGGACTATACAAGGGCACTATACTGCCGAGACATCCTCATTCCCGCGCTCCATGCAAAACGCCACCAGTGTCAAAACTTCAACATATTGCACGTAAGTGCTGACATCGAAGTGTCGACACTACTCATCCTGCTCCAGCAAACTCAGCACATCTAGCTCCGTCTTGACAATCCTCGTAAATTCCTCCCGACTCATCCCATTCGCCTTCGCAAGCCTGAAGAGACTCTTCATATCCGTGCTGATGTGCTGCTTGATCGCAAGCTGTACACGATCTGACTCCAGGCCGGAGCTGATCTCTGCCGCTGTCTCCTCTAACCGTTCGACACTAGAATGCGAAGTCGTCGGCGAGAGGGGCCTGGGCATGGAGAGGTCATGCTCGCCGTTGATGCTTTGGTTCAGAGCGGTGTGGATCGCCGAGTCGTGTGGTTTGTTCCATGCTGAATGCGGCTGTAACGAGCTTAGGTAGTCTGCTTGGTCGGCTATGCCTGTGCTGCCACTGGCTTGTGGGATCGTTTGCTCTGCCCTTTCAAGTAGGGCACCACCGGTGAGTGTGCTGTTTCCGAAGTCACCTGTATCTTCGTCTGGATCGTGTGAGTCCATTGCTGGTTGTACCTCTTCGCCGTATCTAGCATAATAGTCAAGGTCTTCCTTGGCTGTTGTCCTGCTGGTCATGCCCAGTGTGGATGATGGCACTGGAGCAGGCGAGCGCTTCGCCGGTGTTCTAGCAGCTGGCGTCCGGTCGTACGCGTTCCAATAATCATCATCGTCATCATCATCCCCCTCCTCTTGTGCTTGCGCTACTATACCT
Source organism: Nothopassalora personata (assembly GCA_033816765.1). Taxonomy (NCBI): domain Eukaryota; kingdom Fungi; phylum Ascomycota; class Dothideomycetes; order Mycosphaerellales; family Mycosphaerellaceae; genus Nothopassalora; species Nothopassalora personata. Next base: position 1,896,529 of record CM066287.1, on the reverse strand, counting down.
TGGGGGGATTCCTTCTGTTGTGCGAGCGCAGCATCGTTGGCCTCCGAAGGCGTTTCCAGCCATTCTGTGCCGTCGTCCAGGTCATCCATAGTTCGAAGCTCGGCAAGCTTCCACCCTGGATCCGTCCCTCCATGGTCGTCCTTCTCACACCAAACGAATGTAGGTGCAAGGCCGAACTGCTCCACCTCTAACCTTGACTGCAGCGTCTCCTCATCCAGCCGTCGATACTTTGCTGGTCTTGTATCCTCGATCTCTAACTCTCCTGATACAGGGTGTGGTTCAAGGTCCATTCGTTCTACGACTGCTGGCAGCTTCGAAGCCTTCTGCGTGTCCCATGATAGCAGTGGAAGCCAGCCGTGACTTCCACTCGAATCGCCGGACAAGTAGGTCAATCTCTGTCTCAGCAGCGGCGCTAGCAGCGGTAGTAATGCTGGAGGAGGTCGCGGCGAGGCGAAGGAAGTGGGCAAACAGGCGAGGAGTGGTGGAAGGAGGTCGCGTGAGTTGGGTGGTGGTGGCAGATGCATTCTTTTGTCGAAATGTGTTGTGAAAAAGATCTGTCTCGTGGAAAGGAGAAACTGTGGCAGAGTTACCAGGGTTGGTCGTATGGAGTTCGGATCAATGTACTCGCGTGGGTTGGCGAGGGTGGCAGATATGGAGTATGGATGGAGGTGGAGTAAGTAGATGTGACGGCGACGTGCAATGTCCAGTATACAGTGTACGAAACCTGGCAGTGTCTGCGGGTAGCACGTCGGTTGCACATGCCTCTTGGGCCGGCATTCTAGACGGCATGTGTTGTGTTTAAGCGTGAAGGTAGCGTGTCTTTGCCGTTCGCCCGAGTAGAACTACTTGAACTGCACTCGCTCGCCAGCGGCCTATGAAGGGCAACACGAATACGCGTGCCGAGATGAATCAGCAAGAGACGCGCATCGCCCCGCCCCGCTCCACCTCTATGTCCAACATTCACGGAGGACGTTCATCATCAAGCCGCTACATTCGTCGATTCATGCCCTGCAGCCCAAGCGATCCGACTCGTTTCAGATGATCGCTTCTGCCGCCGACCTCGGCGCTTAATTGGATTGCGTTGGCACGACTCCCCACGACCACCACCACCTCGAAGCAGACATGCAGAGCCGCCGGCGGGCAAGATACAGTTATCTCCGTGCAATCGTGCATCGCACACGGAGACGTCTTGTCGCGCTCTGTCTCAGGCGTTCCGCTGCACGTCGCAGTCCCAGCATCGCAGCCGCCATGGCCATAGACGCGTGTCTCGACTGCGGATCCGTCGGTATACGACGTTTCTTACCTACTCAATCAGGTCTCGCGATTGTTTCGTGGCGTATGTACGACAAGGCAATCGCCAGCTGAGACCATGGGTACTCGAATTCCGCGTCCTTTTACTCGCAGTCTTTCGTACTTCACTACAGTTTTCCAACAGAAGCTTCGACAGCATAGACATCCTTTCATTCTTTCGTTGATTCATTCACGGCCCTCGTTCAGGCAACGGGGCCATAACGCTCTTTTCCTGACTCCTAATCATTCAGATCACGCAGCTGCTGGCACGCTGCTCGACAATGGACAGAACTATGAAGCTCTCGATCTTTGCTGCGTTACTGCTCAGCATACCTTGTCTATCGGCGCCTGCTGCCACAACAGTTACCATCGTTCAGACAGTCACGGCCTCTGCACCAGCAGCTACTTCGAAGACCAGCCACGAATCTGGAGGCGAAGAACATGTGGTCATTATCAACAAAAACGCCACACTAACACCGAAAGTCGCTGAAGTCCTCCAACGCCTGGAGCTCCATGAAAACCATCCCGATGTACGCCATGTCTTCAACAACAGCGCCTTTCAAGGCTTCGCCGCCTCGATGAAATCCCACTGCCTGGATCTCCTCGCCAACATGTCCGACGTCTCAACCGTCGAGAAGGCCGTCACGATCAGCAAGACCAACATCACCTCTCCCGATTCTCGCCCGAACGCTCCCTGGGGCCTCCAACGCATCTCCACCGCCTCCTCAGTCCACGGCAACGTCTCAGCAATGGACTACACCTACTCCTACTACGATACATCCCTCGGCTCCGGCTCAGACATCTACATCCTCGACACCGGAATCTACACAGACCACAACGTCTTCTCCGGCCGCGCCTCCATGCTCTGGTCCTTCAACAACGACACGCGCGACCTCGACGGCCACGGGACTCACGTCTCCGGCACCGCGGCAGGCAATATCCTCGGCGTCGCCTCCAACGCCAACCTCTACGGGATCAAAACTCTCGACGCCGACGGCGCCGGCTGGTCCAGTGACGTCGTCGCCGGAATCGACTACGTAATCCAACGCCACGACGCCCGCAGAGCCGCAGGCGACGACTTTGCCGGCAGCGTCATCAGCATGTCCCTCGCCTCCACCAGCCCCGTCGACTCCATCAACCAAGCCGTCGAAGCCGCAATAAACGCCGGCATTCACGCTTGCGTAGCAGCCGGCAACACCGGTACAGACGCCTGCTCCTCCTCCCCCGCCGCCTGTGGCGGGACTCACGGCGGCGCCATCACCGTCGGCGCCATCGACATCAACTCCCAGCCCGCGAATTTCAGCAATGCCGGCGAGTGCGTAGACGTCTATGCCCCCGGTGTCGACGTCGTCAGCTCGTGGATCGGTGGGAAGAATCTGGTGAATTCGTTGTCGGGGACGAGTATGGCGACGCCGCACGTTACGGGGATTGTGGCGTATGCTATGGCGAATAAGACTTTGGCTCAGAGTCCGCGGCTGATGAAGGAGTGGGTGAGGATGGTGGCGTTGCCGCAGACGGGTGGGTTGTTGCTTGCGAATAATGGGATTTCTGCGCCGGGTGGCGAGGGCCAGGTGAGGAGAAGGAGGGGGAGGGATGTGGAGGCGAGGGCGAAGGTGAAGTTTGAGATGTCCAAGACGAGGGTTCCGGTTGCGGGTGTGAGGGTGAAGGAGGGGCGCAGGTCGCCTATCAGGCGGCGTTTGCCATATCGGGCAGGTTAGCTCGACGCCTAAGGTTTCGACGACAGACAGTACATAGACAGCATTCACGACTTATGACTGATGAAGACTTCATTACCTTGGTATATCCCTTTCTTCTGAGGAGACTTTTTGGCATTGTACATACTGCTTATCTAAACTACAATAGAGCTCTCTCCTGAGCTAGAGTGAGATTCGTCCTCTCCCGATGCCCGTGGTATCTTCTTCCAATGCTCACCAACAGCGCCATGTCTTGCCGTCTGTGATGTCGTCGATGCATCATCTACCATGTTTCCGGTACTAGCTGCGATCAGCTTGGTATATTCGCTAACAAAATGCAATCAAAAAGAGTCCACTATCTCGGACTCGCAATCCGCGTAGACTACCTCGTCATAGGGTGGGTTCCTACTGTCAACCCTCTCTTCACTTGCCTGCACCTTGGCCGTTTCCTTCTTGCGTCGTATTGCCCGAGAATTAGACCGACTACGTCCCTCCTTTTCGACCTTGAACTTGGGTGCATCCTTTGGACGGCATTCCTGGCCGGCCCCAACATAGAACTCGCACTTGAACCTCAAACGGTCTTTCTTGTTGCTGGCACATGGCCAGATGTCGATGATATCGCCGGTGTGGAGGCGACCAAATCGCTGCTTGCCAGGCTTCCCTCTGTCCAGCTGTACGCCGTTCACTTGCACTCCGTTACTAGCGAAAGTGAGTAAACCACAGTACAGGCCAGGCACGCCGGCGATTTCATCATCATCCAGTACTTGATCCAGCTCTGGAGCGGCGAAGAATATGCCAAACGCAGTCTTGGGTACCCGCAGCTCCGATTGATCTCCATAAGCGACCTCATTCGTGGGTGTACGACCCCATCTGGTCCATCTCTTGCTGAGAGCAATGGTGATCTGGGCGAAGGAATCGGATGTCGACACCAGCCGACCGAGCAGTGGTGTCGATGCTGTCTTGAGCTTTTCGGTCGTGGCCAGCGCTTGTGCGTCGCCTTGTCGCGAGTGAGACCGGTCGCTGGCACTGTCATAGCTGCTCTGACGATCGCTGGGAGGCGATGCGAGCCTCCTAGGCAAGCTCATCTGCTCGCCAGCGAAGCTGCGACCACTAACTTTTTCTGCATACTCGACATTGTGTGTGGAGGTGTCATTCGTGTTCCAGTAGTAGGATGGTGGGATGGGCACATTTATTTGTCGGTCGAATTGTGCTTGCTGCTCCGCAGTCACTCCTGTGGGTACGTTGGCAGCGGGAGTCTTTTGCGACACCTCTGCCTCGCTCCGGTCTCCAAAGCTGGAAGGTGTCTTTGGGTCGATACCATCAGAGTTCTGCGCGAAAGCTGGGTCCATGTTCATTTCCCGGACCATAGCCTCGGCACCGTAGAGACTGGGAGAGGGCTCGCCGTTGTCCCGCGATGTACGTTGATCGCCTCTGTGGCTATCATCTGAATCGGGAACTTGGTCAGAGTACACAGAGCTGCTGTAGTTGACCTGAGCGGTATTTGTGCGCTGTGCGTAGGGGGTTGGCTGCAAGTCAGATTGACTTATCTCGCCAAACAGCTTCTTCGGCTTGGGTCTCGCTCCAGCACCTGGCTGTGCTTGCTGCTGTTCGTTCTGCTGCAAACCGATGGGAATCGATTCATAAAGTTCTGGACTCGAATCAACCAACCCTTCCTCGTTCTCGGGGTGGTCGAGCTTAAACCTCTTCGACTGGCGAGGATCAAAGAAGTTCATGTCTGACGAGTTGAGGCTGACTTCGCTGTACTGGCTGCTTGGTTTCTCTTGTATGCTGAGTGCGGCGACATCGGGATCTGCACCAGCGGTAGCATCTACTTCGGGCTCTTCTTCGATAGCACCAAGGGCTTCCGTCTGCTGTGGGCGATGCACAGGCGGTGGTTGACCAGCAAACCATTCATGCTTCAGACACGCCTCTGCAGACGGTCGAGTGGTCGGGTCTGTATTTAGCATCCGAATCAACAGAGCTATGGCTGGCTTAGAGGTCTTCTTCAGCATTGAAACGTCCAGTGGAGTCATCATGATTCGATCGAACATGCCACGACCAGTATGGTCAGCAATCCCCTCGAATGGTGGCTTGTGGCAGAGTGAGTACCACAACACGGCTCCGTACGACCAGATATCCACAGCTTGGCTGTATGTGTGCTGCTTGCTCGAATGCTGCTTGGATGGCGCTCGCGGTCGCTTGACACCCTTGCTCAGTGGACCGTCGTAATGAGGAAAGACTTCCGGGGCACAGTAAAGCAATGTTCCACAAAACGTCTTCAGGAAGGTTTCGTTGGTGTCCACAACCTTGGACAGGCCGAAGTCCGAAAGCTTGACGATGAAGTTGTGCGGCTGTCGCTCTTCCAGTAGGATATTGTCCGGCTTGATGTCGCGATGCGTGATGTTCTTCTTGTGCAGATAGTCCAGAGCGTCGAGGACTTGTGTCGACATTGACTTGGCAGTGTACTCGAGTAGAGGGCCTGTCTCGGCTAGATGCTGCTGCAGGTCGCCACGGCCGACGTATTCCATGATGATGTAGAGATGGTGAGGAGCGTCTTCGTAGCCATGATACGCTACGATGCTCTGATGGTCAATCTGTCGCATGATATTCATTTCGTTCTCGAGCTTTCGATCTAGGATGCCGTTCTTCATGAACCTTCGCTTCTCCAATTCCTTCGCAGCGAAGAGATGACCTTCACCTTTGGTTGCGAGCTGATAGACGCTGGCGAACGCACCCTTGCCAATCTGCGCAACCACATTGAACCGCTTCCCGCCGTCCCAGTGCATGCCGTACTGGTTGGAGACGATTGGAGCGAGAAGGGCGCTGTTCCCAGCCGATTGCGTGGTCCGCCATTTCAATGGTGAGGTGTCGTCGTTACGCGCTTTGCGATATGCTGTCTCTGCCTCAATCTGCCTGGCGAGGTAGGCGTCGAACTTTGCAAGATACTGCGCAGTGAACCCTGTGCGCGAGGGAATGCGAACAATGAACTTGATGGCCTCCTCCGGTGATGGTGACAAAATCTGAATCACAGATCCGTGATTGAGCATGCGCGCGGTAGGATGTTGACCACTCTTGCCCTTCAGAAGCACATCATCCACCATGGTGCCGTTGGTAGAAGTATCCTGAAGCATGATCACGCCAGCCTCGTTCATGTACAAAGCAAAGTGCATGTTACTGACTCGCTTGTGCACATCGCCAGACACGATGATGTCACACCAATCTGGATTGCGACCAAAGGTGATCCCCAGTGCAGGCTGGAGTGTGTTGGTGGAGAATCGGAATGCGAAGTCATACGACTGCATTGGCCGGTCGCCTCTTCCAGGTAGAATGAACGTCTTTTGGTCATCGTCCAGATCCTGAGTGGCAGCAGCGGAGAGCGGTTCATCCTCGCTCAAGTCGACATCTTCGAGGATGTATTGCGGCGCACGTTGAGCCGTGAAGTTGGCAAGGTTGTAGGCGGCCGGTGTGCCAGGGTGGAAGATGCACATGACGTCTGAGATGTCTTCGCTCGAGAGGCCAGAGTTGTTCCTGCCCTCGCGGCGCGGATCAAGGACATCTTGAGTGCCCTGCTGCGTCTGCTGTGTAAGCTCGTGGCTGTCCATGTTGCCAGGCGGAGGCTGTGCTGAAGCAGCCTTCAACGGAGCTCCGTGTGAGTAGTGCAAAGCTCATGCAGCCAGGGTGACCAGGCAACCAGAATGCCAAGTGGGCGGACTCAAGGCGAGTGCAGCTCGTATATACCCGATCGTCCAAATCGTCCAAAACAGAAAGCCACCACCAAGCGGGCACGAAAGGCGGCCTGCGCTCTGTTATGCAATCAGCATATCCCTGCCAACGCACCACTCTCGTTGCCTGGCCGACGAGCCCCAGCGATGAGTTGCAGAAACAGAGAGCGCCCTGCAGCTCTTGCAGTGCAACGTTCAGAAAATCATGAAAGTACAGTACGGTGGATGTTGATCGTTTCGGCGGGGAGGTCAGGTATTTGAGAGCCGTGAATCTTAAAGCGGCGTTATCGTTGAGCAAGGGTTCGTGATGTGTACAGAGGAATGGGTCGGGAGCGATGACTGGGTCGACCAAGGAGGAGGTGGTGGTCAGCGGAGAAAGGGCGTCGTCGGGTTGAGATGTTATTCTTCGAGGTCGAGAAAGTCGAGGGTCTACGCGCTAGCCAAGGCAGCCATTGGCCTTGTGCATCGCGCCTTCTGCCGTTCGCAAGGCGTTCAGATGTGCCCAGGTTGCTGTCTGATGAGCTGTCGCTGTCTGGCAAGCAGAAGACGGGAGAATGCAGCAGTGGGGCGGGATATCGTGAGTAACGATATCAGACGCACTCTCGGTCTCTGCAACGACGCGTTACTTCACGCTACACGGCTGCGGAACGAGGATATCAATGCCGAGACTAGCGTGCCAGGGCGAGGCAGCAATCGATTGGCCAGCAAAGCTTGACCGCTGGGCTTCAAGTGTGCCCCTGCTCACTGCAGAAGCCCCAAGCTTACATACGCTTTCACCTGCACGCCACCACTTACTGCGACATGACTCGAGCGCGTATCAAGACTGCTGCTACTGCTGCCTGAACCACTCTTGCTATTCTCCAGGTATGCATTCGATTGAACACTCGGTAAGCAAGCACACTCGCATTTCAGGTACCCATATATCGTGGCAACTGGACCAGGGAGCAGCTCTCTCGGAAATCACTTTCCGGGCAGAACAAACCTGTATATTTGCACAGATCTAACATTCAACCAGCGACTGTCTTTGGCGTCAAGGCTGAATCGTCATCGGTGACTCTCAGGCTACTCCAAGCGTGCCGAAAAGGATCATCGTACCCAGCATGATTCCTCCTTCGAACGGATGGATGCTGTCGTACTGACGATGGTCGTTTGTTTTTTGTTCCCAGGTATCACACAGTAGCCGCACTGGTTATGTTCTTCTCGTAACCATCGAGCCTTCCCAGCGACGGACAGTATAGCCACGGACTGAAGCTCGTGATGCAGTAGACTGTTCTGTGTGTCAGCATGGATGTGTTCGGTCCTGACGTCTTGTAGCACATTCATTAACCCAAAATGCATTCCATATCCGTTCTTGCTATACCTACAAGTACAGCCCATGCCGTATTGGTATTTGAACGCTAGTCTAGGAGTACTCCAGCAAGCCGCCTCCTCTGCATATCGCATTATTGAAGTGTTGTCGTAATATCATGACGTGGTCGCCTAGTCCAGCGGCGCATGCTTGAAGAGGAAACTAACGCTCTCCCCGTTGTGCGTCCGGCGACATGCCTCGGCGAGCTGCTTCATGTCAGAAGCAGGCCCTCTCGCATTGATTCATGCTAGCACTTACTGTTGGACTGATGTCAATCGTTTCGATACGATCGCAGAGCTTCTTCTTCTCCTCATGAGGCACTGTGTTCGTCACCACCAGCTTCCTCAACTTGCTGTTGTTCAGCTTGGAGATGGCATCACCGCTGAGAATGCCATGCGTCACTATCGCAATGGCCTCGCTCGCGCCGTGCTCCATAACCACGTCCGCCGCCTTGACCAAGGTACCGCAGGTATCTGCCATGTCGTCCACGATGATCGCAATTTTCCCCTTCACATCTCCCACCAGAGTCATGCGCGAGACCTCGTTCGGCCTGGCACGCTCTTTGTGGATGAGCGCGAAGCCCAAATCCAGACCGTCTGCTATACTCGTAGCTCTTTTCGCTCCTCCGGCATCTGGTGAGACTATGACGCAGTCCTGGACGTGGAGATTCTCCCTGATCCATCGAAGGGTGGAGGGTTCGGCGTAGAGGTTGTCCACTGGCACGTTAAAGAAGCCCTGGATCTGACTTGCGTGGAGGTCCATTGTGATGACATGATTGCAGCCCGCTGTCTGTAGCATGTTCGCCATCAACTTCGCGGTGATAGGAGCCCTACTCTTATCTTTCTTGTCCTGCCTGGCATATGGGAAGTTCGGTAATACGGCTGTGATGCGGCGAGCGGAGGCTGTTCGGCAAGCGTTGATTAGAATGAGGAGCTCCATGATGTGGTCGTTGATGTTGCCTGGCTCGGTCGACTGCAGGATGAAGACTGACATTTGTTAGACAATATTACGTGTGGTAGATCGTCGTGGGCTTTGGTGGAGTAGTACCATCTTCGTCGCGGACTGACTCTCCGATCGAGATGCTGGACTCATTGTTGGAGTATTGCAGTACCATAATTTTGGCTAGCTCTATACCAAGTCTGCGCCATGTCAGTACCGACAGCTGCATGTGACGCCTGCAGAAATTCCTACCGATCAGCGACCTGCTTCGCGAGCTGGCCATGACTGTTGCCAGTCAGTAACTTGATAGAGTTGGTCGCCATGAATGCGCGACGCTATGTTCTGCAGTCTTGCAAATGTGGGTAGCGGTGCTGGAGTCATGGCGAAGAGTGTAGCAAGAGCTTAGAAGCTTTCAATTATCGCAGTCACTCGAAGTTCACTGCACGGGCCGAAGCGAATCGCTGGCCCATTTGGAAAGGACGACGAGGTAAGCGCGGGTGATGAAATTTATGTGAACGATGACAAGCATGAACGTTGCAAATGAGATCGGAGTGGACCTGCACGCTGGGAAGAGACGTTTTTGCTGTGGTACATCGAGGCAGCTTTCCGTGCAGTCAACTGATTCTCAGCCTATTTGATCTGACCCAAACGCCGCCCTCTACTGTCAAAGTGATCACCCATCGCCGGAGTGACTTTGAAGACTCGGCGTCCTCGTTCATAGACCATGCATTAAACGTCCCAATCGCCCTTTTGGATGCCACGCTTACTTGCGCATGCTCGAAGCACGGCGCTTCCTCATCTCGGCCTGCTTGGCCTTCTCCTCGCTGACACGCTTGTGGAGGACCTGGGCGTACTCGTTCTGATGGAATGGTTAGTGACGGTAAAACCATGTGGCTATGCAAATCAAGACTTACGGCAGCATCCTTGGATGCTTCTGCGCGGCGGCGCTTGAGTGCGATGCGGTGGCGCTTGTGCTGGAGACGCTGTGGAGTGACCAGACGCTGGATGCGTGGGGCCTTGGTATATGGCTTCGCGCCCTCCTTGCCCTCCTTTGGCTGGACCTCGCGGCGGATGACGAACTTGCGGACCTGCGAAACAATGTGTCAGCATGACTGTGGTCTCAGACTCAACTCGCACCGAAATGGTGGGTCTAGGCATAAAGCCCTCAACCAGCACCAATTGGTGGGTTGGCGAAGAGGCATAGAGCCTCCAGAGGAGTACTCACGTCGTCTTCCTTGCTGAGACCGAAGAAGCGGCGGATCTTGGTCGCGCGCTTGGGACCCAAACGCTTGGGGTGTACGGTATCCGTCACGCCTGGAATGTCCTGCTCGCCTTGCTTGACAATGGCAAGAGCGAGGACAGACAGGTCCATGCCGACAATGCAGCCGCGAACAGACTTCCTCTTGCGCTCACCAGTGCGACGTGGACGGTAGCAGCTGTGGCCCTCGGACAGAAGCAGGCGGACACGAGTTGGGTGCATGACACCCTGCTTCATTGGAAACCCCTGCTTGTCGTTGCCGCCGGTGATCTTGAAGATGTAGCCCTTGAACTCGTCGCCAACGCTGTCACCTGGAACCTCCTGGCCCATGCGGCGGTCCATGAAGACGCGGAGCTTGCGCTCATCATCGATTTCGATCAGCTTCTGCGAGCCATTCGCGGGGAAGGAGATATTGAGCTTCATGGCGGCGAAGTCTCAAAGCCCTATCGTCGTTTGTCGGTGGTGTTGCGAACTCGCGTGCTGAAGTAAGATCTCGATGAAAGTGCGGAAGAATTTGAGACCGCGTGAAAGAGACTTGGCGCGCTTACGCTAAGCTGATTCCAGGCGAATATTTTAGTGCCTGAGGCAACAGCAGGATCAGTACGGCCGCTTTACATCATGTGGCTCGCAACGGAAGGGCGTCTACATCTCTACCGAAACCTACGGAAAGCTACCGAAACTTCACTTCGGTCTCCTTTCGAGATCGTCCTTGAGCTGAGCCGCGACTTTGATCGCGATTCTACTCTGTTCCAAGGCCTCATCTAATTTCCTTTCCCCGTTCGCCATACACTCTCCCTGGATGGTTATCCTGTTCTGAAAAGGATTGAACATTCTCTCCTTGGATGCTTTGGCCGCGTTGTACTTGGATGCGTCTCGACGCAGTGCTTCTTTCGCCATCTCCGCCTGATTCAAGGTAGCGGGCCCCATGTATTCAACAAGTCTTCGCAGTTCTCGAATAGCGAACTGTGGCTGCATCACGAGTTGCCTCTGAGCATCCGGCGCGCCAAGTATCTTTGTTGTCGTCGTTTGCCTGTTTCGAGCGTAGCTGGCGAGCGTAGCTGTGGCAATCGCTTGTTGGAATCTGCTATCATCCAGTCGTGGGCGTTGACTGCGCGCCACGCTTGGGAATGCGCATTCCCAAGGTGTTGGATGTAAGCCAGCCTTTCACGACCTTCCGCCGTAGTGGCATTCCCCTCCGAGTCCTGCCAGTTGTAGTATTGGGCTACTTTATCTGAAAGCCACGCCCACAGCAGCTCGGCTTCTTAGCAAGGAGCTGTTGCCGTGCAGTGAGCCTGTCCACGTGCAGCTCCAGGTCCTCAATTGGATTCCGGAGACAACCACTTATAATTTGTAAGTGGCATTGGGGTTGGTTCTGAAACATCCGCTACTTTCAGTGCAAGATGAGGACCATCTCTGAGCTGTTCCGCGTGCAAGCCAGCATTCGAGAGTCCCGATGATTGCCCCGACGGCCCGTCCGAGTTTTGGTGGTCTCCAGCATTCACATTCACCACCAAGTTGAAACTGGATCTGACGACACGAGGGGAGACAGTGGTCCAGAGCTGCTGAGCACACATGACCATTCTTGGCGTCGCGGCCCCCACTGCTTCTGTCTCTCGCGATACTCTGCCCTCTGCTTAGGAGTCACGACCCAATATGGGCGAAGGCAAAAGTATACAGCGTGAGACGCAGTCAAGCCCAGCGTGACGACCGAAACGCATCTCTTCCAACCGGTGATTATCCAAGATCTGCATGTGCGGGTTAATGTGAAAATCCCGAGGCAACCTCCGAGAAGGAGGCAATCGTCTTCGTCGATGTACCCGAGCCTGTCGACAAATTTCGACCTGGGCAAGTCGATGCTCTGATCAGACAGAAAATTCTTGGCAGCAATTCGGTAAGAACCGGTGTCGATAGCAAAGAACGTACCAACGGCTGTCGTTGTATGAGCCACGGTCTTGCTCGCTGATACAATTGGACTTGGTCGTCTACAGGTGTATGCGAGGCCCTACCTCAGCATACCTGCAGTCGTGGCCCAACAGGCAGTTTCATGCAGCGGTGTACAACTTTCGGCCTGGTCCGGATTTGGTGGCAAAGCTGGGTGTAGACCATCTTGTGGCCCCGGAGGATGCGCATCCTGATGAAGAATTATAAGAGGGCGAAGCGGTCTCGAGGGCCGTGTATTAAGAAGCGCTAAGCGCTGGATATCCACATGAGGCCAGCATCAAGTAGTACAGAGTTCCATATTATGGCGAAGCCACTCGATCATATCAGAGCGACATCACTTCCGCTATCCATGGAGGTGCTCTTGTATCTGCGCATTGAATCAGACTCAATTGGTGTAAGTACACCCAGGTAGTACAAGCTGTCGTATTGACACAAAGAGCGACTGCTCGGGACGACAGCCGAGTCCCGAGCCGATGATCCTTGCATTTGCAGTCTTGCTTCGAGACAAGACGCCACAAATTTGTTATAACTGCACGATCAACGAAGATGGGAGGCGGTAAACGTTCTCGCGGTCAATATGAGGCCGAAACCCGTATGGGTGTCGCCGAGACATTGTCGATGCTTCGAGATCCAGATGGTGCACACAGCTCGAACAGTCCTGGCCACGAGCGCGCAAATGGGACAAATGGCACGACAGCCGGCGCAGAATCTGGCGGCGAATGGCATACGGTCGAGAGCAACCGCAAAAAGAAGCGCAAGAAGCTGCCAAAGAAAGACGGCAACTATCCTTCCATCTCGCATTCGACACATTCTCGCCTGCAAAGCTTTGTGAAGATCAGTGACTTGCAAAATCTGATATTGTACTTGCTTGCCAATGGTACTGCACCGCAGTGGTGCTCTGTCCGCCACCACGCCGAAGTGCGCAAGGTTGTTGCATTGATGGTGCCTGGTCTGGAATCCGGCATGTTCGACGGCAAGATCGACCTCGCGCCTTCTTCTGTTGAAGAGAAGCCCCGCACAGGGGGTAGTGATTTGAATGCGCAGTCGAAGACCGACGCTGCTAGCGAACAGGCTGCACAGAACGACAGTGGTCGGCTCAGAGTGTCGCCAGATGACTACTACCCGGTCAAGCTGAAGTCAGACCGTGTTCCTGAACCTTTGCGACCGCTTGCTGACATGTTTGAGCACATATGGCCCATCAAAGCTCCAGGCGACGACAAGTATGCCAAGATGCATTCGCCTTTGGCAGCTATGCTGACGGCACCTATGGTCAAAACCAAGGAGGAGAAGAAGGCCAAGGGACCTCAGCCGCCATCGGAGGGCAAGGCCTGGCTGAACAAGCGAACTCCGGTAACAGAATTGCTAGCTACCACTGAAGAACTTGTGGAAGAAGGCTACACTATGCACCCTGCCCACTTTGCTGATTCGCTCTCCGCGGATGTCGAGAGTGCAAGGCGGGTTACGGCCAAAACCACGACCAGTGATGGATGGTTCGACACTACGGACATTCCAAGCCTCGCATCTGGTGACGCCGCAGAGAAAGACATTCAGCAAGGATCTGTGACCGCAGGACGAAAGGTACTGGCGATGGACTGTGAGATGTGCATTACTTCACCGGCCGGCGTCACACCACAAGTCTTCAGTCTTACGAGAGTATCGCTCGTTGACTGGGACGGCCAGGTGGTGCTAGATGAACTGGTCAAGCCAGAAAATCCCATCACGGACTACCTGACACCATACTCTGGCATCACCAAAGCCATGCTCGAGGATGTCACCACCACGCTTGAAGATATACAGCAAAAGCTCAGCACTATTCTTACGCCGCAGACAATCTTGATCGGACATTCCCTGGTCAGCGATCTCAATGCATTGCACATCGCGCATCCATTCATCATCGACACAGCCTTGCTATACCCACATCCACGTGGCCCACCACTCAAGTCGTCTCTCAAATACCTGACGCAGAAGTACTTGTCCCGAGAGATACAGAAAGGTCATGGCTCAACTGGCCACAACAGTATCGAGGATGCCCGCGCATGCCTTGATCTCGTGAAGCAAAAGTGCGAGAAGGGCAAAGCATGGGGCACCCCCGGCGCCAGTGGAGAAAGCATCTTCAAGAGGCTTTCAAGATCGACACGTCCCAAGCGAGTCAAGGTCAACCCGAGTGGCGGAGATGAGCCTAGATTGGGTGCAATTGTCGACTGGGGTGACCCGACTCGCGGATATGGTGCGCAGGCCAAGGTCGCAATCGGATGCGAGCATGATGCCGATGTTGTCACTGGCATCAAGCGCGCTGTCACGGGAGCTGAAGATGACAAGACTCTGCCAGTCGGGGGATGCGACTTTGTATGGGCGAGGTTCCGTGAGCTGGAGGCTCATCGTGGCTGGTGGAACAAGTCGAAACTTGTCGATTCCGAGGCACTCCGCTCGACTACCGCGACAGATGCTGCTGAGAAGTCGCTGGAAGAGATTGTTAAGCAGACTGTTCAGCATATTGCGGATGTGTATGAGTCGTTACCGCCTTGCAGCGCGCTTGTGGTGTACAGCGGATCAGCCGATCCGAGAGAGCTCACCGAGATGCAAGCGCTGCAGCAGAAGTTCAAGGAGGAGTACCGAACGAAGAAATGGGATCAGCTCAGTGTCCAGTGGACCGACGTGGAGGAACAGAAGCTGAGAAGAGCCTGCGAGCTGGCCAGGCGAGGTGTCGGCTTTATCACGGTCAAGTGAGGAGTGCTACATATCGTGGCTCACAGCACTGTTGCCGTCTGTCCTCAGAGACATGAACGCTCGCGATCTCGCAAAACATTAGCTTAGCATTCCAACATGTCAAGAGCAAAGCTGCCTCTGGGTATCTCGCGCTATGTACAACAAGGTAGAAGCTGCCAACCCAGCTCCCTGGCCTCCAAGGTAGACTGCTCAAACGTTACGCCGCCAATGAAGGCTGCTCCATTCCCTTTCTATCCATGCTCTCGCTCGGTCCCACAACCGATCGAGCATCAGCACGTGTAGCGTCACCTTGTTCGGCTTGCGCCTCGTTCGTCTCTTTCATTACTACATCTCCCCCCTGGGCACTTTCCTCCCTACTCTCTCTCTCGCCCTCAATTTGTGCTTTGGCATCTTCGTGATGCCGTGGAAAGAATTGCTCTGCTACGCGGCCTGGACCGCCGATGTTGCTTGAGTAGAGCTGGTTCATTAGTTGCCGGTGGCGTTCTTGCGGGTCGGAGCGCTCTTCGGATGCGTCGCCGTCGTTGTTGTCGACTTCGCCTGCGACTGCGCTTGTGGGTGTGCCGGAGCGGGTTAGACCTTCGCCGTCTTCTGTGGGTTGTAAGTGGGTGTTGGTTTTGTAGGTGTGAAGATGGTTCCCTTACCCATGCCCTCCATCTCCGCTCTCTCAGTCTCTTTCTTTGCGTGTACTTTCCTCAAATTGTTTGCTGAGCTGACGCTGCGCATGTCAGGTCTGCCGTCTTTACGGATGAGGATGCCTTCGGCATTCCGTATTGGCTTCGTCCTCGTCTTCTTCCCTGAGCTACTCTGCGAGCCATCTGTCGGTGCTGGGTAAGCATCGAGTGCCAGTGGCTGCGGCACAGGCGTAGCTGGGAAGTCATGTTGTCTTTCTGGGACTGCCACAGTGTGGAAATCTCCACGGCGTACGATGCCTCTTCGCGCTACAGCATCTGGTGAGAAGGAATGAGGCTGATCGGCAAGGCCATTTGCTGGCGATCCATGGCCCGCTGCGTATTCTGGTTCAGGCGTCATGGCCATCTCTTGCGGTTCGTGGCGTGCCGCACCTGCTCCTACCCGTCCTCCTCTGCTTCCACGGCCACGTCCCCGGCCGCCTCGTCCTCCTCTGCCACCTCGACCATGCCCGTATGGTGGTCCATGACCATGTCCGTGCGGATGAGCGTGACGAGGGTCGCGTTCAGAGCTCTGGCTGAAAGACTCTGGCCCTTCTAGTTGCGATGTTGACGTGATGAAGCGGAAGCTGTGTTGCAGCTGAGATGCAGGGGTCGGGTGTTCAGGCTGGGCGAGAGACTGGGCGCCATCCGACGGAGCACGGCTTCCCGAAGCAAATGAACCCTCCGATGAACTCGCTGTTCCTAATGGAGGCAATGAAGGCTGCGACTGAGGATGGCGTTCCTCAGCGTAGCTGCCTCTCGGCACATTAGGCATTAGCGGCGCGAGTCTCGCCCTCTTGGAGCCATTGATCGTAGGAGAGCCGAATGGTGATCTGGACTCTTCTGATGGGCGCTTGATCGCCGTAATGCTGTTGACGGCGGCCCACCCGCTTGACAAATCGCGATGCGCTTCAGCACCCGCAGAAAGACGCCCCGGCACATTGGGTCCGGGACCGCCGGGTGGGAACGAGTCTGCTGGGCGCCAGCCAGAGATGGCAGAAGGCGGAGGCAGAGACTCCCCCGGACGGAAGCCTGGACCTGGAGGAGGCGGCCCTGCGGCAGTCTCTTCTGGGTAAGGCCTTGACTCTGATGAAGGACGATAAACGTGTGAGACATGATGGTCTTTGGTGTGAGGTGGACGATTCACCTCTGGTGACTTAATGGTAGTTGTGCGCATCGGTGGTAAGGGCGGGTGGGGAACAGGCGGAGGATGATGTTGCATATGCTGAGTAGGAGGGTGCGGCACAGCTTCGTGATCGTGCGCTTCATGTTGCGATGCCGTTGACCGATGATCCGTTGCTGCTGCTGCTGCTGCAGCTGCTGCTGCAGCTGCTGCAAGCCCACCCACTTCCAAGCGCTGCATGCGGTTCTTTACGAGATCCATCTGCATGTTGAGCTCATCAATCTCATTGACGCGATTGGTGAGACGCTGGACCTGCAAGGCAAGTATGTCTAGATCGGCAGGATCATGTCTGGGAAGCTCTGCAGCGACAGGTCGGGATCGCACCTCCGCTCGCACCTCGTCGATGGCGACCACGATGTTGGACATTTCCTGATGGAGTCTCGTGATGGCAGTCTCCATATCGGTGAACTGGCGACGATGCGACTCCAGCATGCCGGTGTTGTAAGATACCTGCGCCTGTAGCCGGGATATGGCGCTTGCCCAGACATCGTTGGGCAGTCTATCTGGACCATTGACCGGGAGTGAATGGTCGACAGATCTTGGTATCGACGCTGCCGACTCTCTGATAGCTACGTCGTGGGTCGTGGAAGCTGTGCGGGACCGCTCCGCGCTCTCTGCTGACTTCTCCATCGCCAAGATCGGTATTGCCGCATTAGTCCAGCAACAACAAAGTAAGGTCGACCTATAGTAATATTGGCAAGGCTGTTATGTCAGCCGTAGGTGTCGATGGCGACGTGTCGTCCAGCTGGGCCACGTCAGCGTGGATGCTTGAAGACAGACGCGGCCGCTGGTCGCAGGACCTGGAGCTACAAGAGAGGAAGAAACGTAAAGGAAAAAAGGGCTCAAGGTTTGCGCACTACGCATCCGACATACCTAATTGAATGTATTCATTGGATGCGCCAAGCAGCAAGGTGAAACGAGAAGCTGCCTACACTCGGGACAGCGACAGCGGCGAGCTATCACAACAAGAGTTCGGCGGCGAGCAGAGGCACGCACGCAAGTACGTAAGTTAGAACTACTGCTAGGCAGGTAGTATAAGCTAGATTGGCAATGATCCAAGCGCCCTGCGGGGCTCTTAATGTATAGGAGGCAGGCGATCAATCAGAGTTCCGAGCGGCGCCATTTGAAATTTCTCGAATAGACACGACTAGAATAAGGACGATGGGAGGGGCCCGAAGCCCTGCTAGCATTCCTTCCGTTATACAGCTTCGACGTTGGGTCAGACAGCAGGCTAAAGCGGCTGCGCACCCAGTGGACATGATGTGATCTTGCTCTAAACTGTTGCGCGCTACCGGCCATCTCATAGATGGGTCGAGCAAGGCCTTATGCGAAGTCGAGGCTGCTTGTTGCTTCACCGTTTCTGGTGCAAAGGTGCAGAGAATTGGTCAACGTGGTGACGCTTACATGGCACGCATGGGTGCTGCGCTGGGTCGTGTTCCGCCTATACGAAACTCATAAGCCGTGGCTGTACATTGCTAAAAATTTAGCACATGCATCCTGCGCTCTGCTTGCCATGTTGAGTGCGCCATAGATAGAAGATGGCCGAAGTGGCGCCAACTGAGGTTTTTTATTCAGATATGCGAGGCCCACCCTGCATTGGCCGAAGACACTTTCGTGTGCACTACTTTTTGTACGGGTAATTACATTTGCTCAAACTGCCGCTAGCACCCACAGAACTTGAGTCGGGATGCTGGGCTATCCCTTCCAAATTGAGGGATTACGGCAGACCATAAAGACCAGCACTCTGGACTCCGTGGCAAACTTGCTGACATACGCCGGACCTTAGTGTCAACGGCTGCCGCTGGAACTATTCGGAAGTATCAACTTTGTTAGCGACAGACGAAGGGATACAGCAATAGTAACAGCTTGCGCGTGCGCCGGCAAGACGTGGTCGTGGATGCCGGTTCGTAAACCCGCTGTGCCGCTGAAGATACACGTGGAGACGAAAGACACATGAGCAGGTTCGAAGCAAGGTGCGGCGCACGTTAAACATGCGCCACCGTGCTCGGAAATGAGGGCGGACGATTGTGGATTGAGTACGAGAGAGTCGCTCATCGTGATGATGATCTTGTGGCAGAGCATATCATCATCCTCTATCCGAGTCGTGTGTATACGCATGCCAGGGTACGAAGACGTCAGAACGACCAG
Source organism: Nothopassalora personata (assembly GCA_033816765.1). Lineage (NCBI taxonomy): Eukaryota > Fungi > Ascomycota > Dothideomycetes > Mycosphaerellales > Mycosphaerellaceae > Nothopassalora > Nothopassalora personata. Next base: position 1,877,611 of record CM066287.1, on the reverse strand, counting down.
ATCTGTCGAACAATACCGATGATGACGGTGAGAGATAGGGCATGCGCAGACCTTCCGCAAATGCAGCCAGTAGTGTTCGTTGTACGGAAGGTTAGAGTTGGTCCTGGATGTCAGAAGTCAGCCATTTACTGCGTGGTGCTCGACTTGTGGCTCTGGCTGCGATGATACTTGTGTTGCAAGCAATCATCCGGCTGGACGCATATCATAGGCTCAACGCAAACCTCGAGATCTGGGGCAATCTTAGTGCGAATCGCTAACAAGCCGCGCATTCTAGTACAGTCCCCTGCAGTAATTACAGTATACGACCCTTGTCCCTTTACTATCGCCTAGTACGAAAATTATTCTCTTGCTTGGCGTAGCTTGCTACCTAGTGTGGCCTCTTCTGTTGTTGATTACTGTTTCGCAGCGCTCTCGGATAGACTTACAGATGCGCGAGATATCACTGCTTGATAGCTGGGCGTATTCTCAACACCTTCTAAATAGACGCTACAGCATCCTGATTGGGGATAGCGTAAATGCAGGGGCTGTATAGTTATTGCCGGGGACTGTATGATTTGTTTGATGTCTATATATAACACAGCCCCTCAATAATATTTACTATAGTATGTATCGATCCGTGCGGGAGTATATAGCCAAAAAATATTCATCCTAAAGATTTCGAATTTCAAGAGTGCTGTTGTATAAACTATCTATTTCATAAGTCCGGCGACTTTTTTACGGTATAGCCTCTAACAACGAACCTTTTTTTACTAAAATTATGTATATCGAACCAGTGTATGCGAGATCGCCGAGAAACGGCGGTTCCAACTACTTACATATTACATGTTATTATTGGTAATGACAGGAGGACCGACGCGTAGACGTGTTCACTTGTCTTCCCTAGTACGAAAATCGTGTGCGCTGAGCCGGTCATTTGCCTTGAGCCGGCCAATACCGCCAGGCAGTTGGATCATTGCTTGCAACACCAGTGGTTTTGCTGTTCCAGCTCTTTCGGTTGTAGGTTGCGCTGTACCGTTTGCTGGTTGTGCTCGTTGTTGCACCTGGTTGCAGGGGCACATATGTCAATGTGTGCGCCCAGAAGGTGCGAGAGGCACAAGATGAGGTTCCAGCTACATATGTACGTTCTATGTATTCCTAACTTCGTATCTCGCGTTTGAAAGATCGATTCCCGAAGCTTGTGTGCCTCAGGCTGAATGCTGACTGAGCACTGTCGGCTAAACTTCCCGACGTGCTCCCTTTCGTGACTCCAACTTGAACAATGCATCAGTGGAATGAGAGGAGAGAAATCACCAACTTGGCCACGGAGTATAAGTAGGCGCCTGGCCCCACGACGTCGCGCCCAAAACTATGAGCCACCTTCACCACCGCGCTCTTCCGTAAGCCGCGAAAGCACCCGAAAACAACCACAACCCCACCGCCCACACCACATACCCGATAACGCGACATCACTACCGGCGCGATGCCGCACGCCACCGAGGACGAGATGATGGAGGACACTGAGGCGGGGCTCCGCTGGGCGATGCAGCAGGAAGGCGGCATGGGCGGCATTAACATGGGCGACAACTACGTGATAGATCAGGCCGACAAGGCGGATGATGCTGTGGACTTTGAGGACATCAGCGACGATGATCTCCCGGAGGAAGAGGAGGCCACACATGCTGCAGGCGACGGCAATGCGATTGACAGCGCATTCGATGTGGTGCCAGGCGGCATGGGTGGTCTGCCCGAGCTGTCGCACATGAATGGCTTCAGCGATGTCAAAGAGTCTTCTGAAGACGGGTACGAGTACGGTGACGGGGAGGATGCTAAGGACCTCTTCGGCGAACATGTCTCATCCTCGCCAGAACTCGAGCGACATCCACAGCCTACAGACGGCCACTTTCAAGCACCTCAGCGGCCAGGACTCGCACTACCTACCAAGTCAGCTCTGGCTCTGCCGACGTCCTCTGCCTCGTCCTCCCCCCTGATTCGTATTCCACCCCAACCGGCTTCACAATCCTCTCTGAGCCCACCGCCGCTTCATGATGGACACTTCTCCGCTTTGTCGCCTACCAGCATGACCGAGGAGGAAGATGAGGACATGGATCCTGACGAGGCCATGCAGAGGCGACTCTTCAACCTGGCGAAGCGTAAGCTGGATGGAGAGGCTATTGATAATGACCGAGTCCACCTCGATCAGGACAGCTTCCACAAGCTCTACCCCAGTTACGACAAGCATCAGGCACCTCGCTTCATCGACCTGTTTCCGCCGCGTAATGTGCAATACAAGGGCAAAGCTCCGCTTAGGCCGCCGAAGCCCGTACACCCGACAAAGCTATCTCTGGACCTGCTTCAAGACCAAGAGCGCACCTTTAGGAGCTTGGCCGCGGGCAACAAAGCTGGCCAGGACAGCACCTTCAACAACAGCATCATCCACCTCGGGCAGGCCACTGCAGACAAGGACGACAGCGATGACGACCTTGCGTCATCGAGCGACTTCGACATCAACGAGCGCATCGGCAACGTCACTATGGCTGATCTGGCGCTCATCTGTCAAGACTGGGACCTGCCCAGCATCGACTCGGCTTCTGTTATCGACGAATATGGCCACGCATCAGACAGCGACTGGGATGCGGAGGAGAGTCTGCGACCATCTAAGAAGCGTCGAACTGATGGTTTGAATGCTGGTGTCGCTGCACCGTGGGAGGAGCACTACCTCTCGTTTGAGGAGCCAGAGCGTGCTGCAGCTAGACTTGCCAAGTCTGTCGCCCTGGATCTGAACGACCCGAATCTGCTCGTTGATGAGCATGCGCCTCGGATCAAGAAGAGAATCAAGCGTATGCCAGGCGATAGACGGGATGCCGCGCTTAGCCGCGACATTGCTAAGCGCTACAACATCAGTAACGACTTAGCCTACGATCTGCTCAAGGAGAATCATCAGCACAAGGTCCGCAGCACACTTGGTAGCATGGCTGTCGAGCACAGCAACCCAGCGACGAAGCTACAGTTTCCGTTCTACAAGGTCAGCCTTGACAGCAAGGTCAAGCGTGCTTTCCATCGGCCTCAGCTCGAGCTTCGGCAGACTCCGTACTCCAAGGAGCTCAAGTTCTCGAAGCCTAAGCACATCAAGAGAAAGAACGTCAAGGGCCGAGAGGCCAAGGAAGTCTTCGCAAAGGCAGAAGATCTATCGCTGGGTGACAACGCTTCAATGCTTCTACTGGAGTATTCCGAGGAAGCACCCATGATGCTGTCCAATTTCGGCATGGGTAGCCGCCTCATCAACTATTACCGTAAGAGAGATGCAGACGATCAAGAACGGCCAAAGGAGCCGATAGGAGAGACTCAAGTACTTCTGACCCAAGATAAGAGCCCTTTTGCGAACTTTGGCCATGTCGACAAAGGCGAGACTGTTCCTACAGTGCAGAACGGCCTCTTCCGTGCGCCAGTTTTCCCCCACCGAGGCAAGACCACCGACTTCATCATCGGGGTCAGCAGCACTTACGAGACCTACGACCGACTCTACCTACGCAATGTCGAGAATCTGCACGTCGTTGGACAGCAGTTCCCGTTGGCTGAAGTCCCAGGTCAGCACTCTCGTAAGGTCACTGACGCTGCCAAGAAGCGACTGAAGGCACTCGCATACCGCATCTACAACAAGAGCTTGACTCGAAAGGACAAAGTCCTCGACAATGCCACCCTCATGCCACATCTTCCAGGCCACGACATGCCGCAGACACGCAGCAAGATGCGTGAGTTCATGAAGTATGAACGAACCTCTAACCGAGGTGAGGGAAGCAATGGAGTGTGGGTACCAATGCCAGGCCATAGTGTGCCGGATGCAGACACGCTTCGCGGCTGGATCCGCCCAGAGGATGTGTGTCTTCTGGATTCCATGCAGGTTGGTGTTCAGTATCTTTCCGACCTGGGAATCAGTGAGACCAAGGACGTCGACGAAGACAAGGATGTGGACGAAGGTGAAACCAAACTCGAGCAGCAACTTGCTCCGTGGCGTGCCACCAAGAACTTTCTCAATGCCACACAAGGCAAGGCCATGCTCGCAATACACGGTGAAGGTGATCCCACCGATAAGGGCCTGGCGTTCAGCTTCGTCAAGACTTCTATGAAGGGCGGTTTCAAGGCAGCAGGTGAGAGTATCAATGACAAGCTCGATGCTCACAAGCGCAGTCAGAACGGGGGCCACTCGTACAACGTTGCCAAGCAGCAGAAGGCGTACGACGACTCTATCCGCCGTATATGGGACGCCCAAAAGAGCAATCTGTCTGAGCAGAGGGAGAACGAAGATGACGGCATGGACGAAGATCTTGAGAACGAAACCGGCTCCCGAACCCATCGCGCTGAGACTCCAAGATCTTATGCAGGCACGCCAGGTGGTACTGCACATCAGGACGACGACATGAGCCAGATTAGTGGTCGCAGTCAGGACCGAGGTGACAAGACCCTTATCATTCGCCGCGTCCATGGAAAGGACTCTGCCGGCAATCCGCGTGAGGACGAAGAGGTGGTAATCACCAACCCCAAGGTCATCAAGAGATATCAGGCCGCCCAGTTGGAGAAGAGCTTCGCGAACGCTAAGTACGGTGGTGCCAAGCGCGAATATCAAGAACTTACTGACATTCACGAAAGCATCCACAACTTCGTTCCGACCGGCGATGCCGAGAGAGACCGCTACGCGAAAGAGCAGCTCGAGAAGGAGCTTATTCGCATCAAGCGCAACGCCGACCGTCGCGAGGCCCGAGAGCGTCTCAAAAAGGGGAAGACCGGCGATGGCGCCTCCTCTGCTGCCGCCTCGCCTGGCCCATCCGACGCAGACGGTCCAGCATCGGCCATCAACGGCGCCACCGATGGCACAACGCAGAAGGGCAAGGGACGCACTAAGGATGGTACCGCCCGCAAGTGTGCCAACTGTGGCCAGGTCGGGCACATCAAGACCAACCGCAAGTCAGTATCCTCTTTCACCTGCAAGCATTGCTCACACAAGAACACGCTCAAAGATGGTGGCTCCCACGGGCGCAAGACCGGTGCAAAAGGCGCTGGGTCTGCTGGCGCCAATGGTGGTCGAGCTACCACTTCTTTCACGGCTGATGCCTATTCTGAATTCATCTTGTGATGTATTCAGGGACGTGTTCATGATGAGCTTTGCTTGCTGTCTTTCTCTAGATGTTTGTTTGATGACCTTAGCTAACATGATTGAATGAAGGCTTTGTCCGCTGCTGAATGGAACGATGAAACCCGAGGACGCAGGCATGAATGGCGACAGCTCTTTTGGTGCCGTGGCCGCTCCACTGACTCTTTGAAATTATTGACGTCCACCGGCTACGATGCTCATTTTACTGATGAACAGAACCTTTTGTCCGTGCAAAGACCATGAGATGCATCGAGGCTGATTGTGGACGTTATAGACGGCGTTCAGATGTCTAGATATTCACATACCCGAACACTCAACAGAATCATGTCTGGTGCCAAGACTTGTCGATGGAATCTCGTTCCTTTTTGCACGCACGGGCCATCGCTCGCACCTTCCTTTCTGGGCCGAGGAATCCTTCCGTCCATCCTTGTCGCGTGCACCAGGGCAATTCCGGCATCAAGGCATTGTCAGCAACACAACACCTGCCACCGCCGCTTGGCGAGCATAATGTCCAATACCAGCCAGTCTGAGGCGTCAGGGCAGAGCTCTGTCAGCTGTTACATCTTTGAGAAACGCCGGCTAAAATGCAGGTATTTAAGCTTTCGTACCATCTCTTGAGCTGTACCGCAACTCCCCAAACTCCCTTCTCAAGCACAACCCATCAGGACAACCTTCATCTGCCTATCTCCCACAATCAAGGAAATTCCACCAGAGCATTTGTACAGTCATGGCATTCTTCCAGGACATGCCCTGGCACGAAGGCGAGAAGCAAGTAGCCGAGCTCATGCACACGCCCTCATATGACAACCCTACCGTGCCAACACTTTCGCCACAGCTCTCAAACCATCTTCAGATAGCACCACTGATAGCAGTAGGAACTCTTGACAAGCAAAACCGACCATGGACCACACTTTGGGGAGGACAGAAGGGTCTGTCTCAGCCTCTTGGTGGTGGGATCATTGGCATAAAGACACCTGTTACAGGCAAGCATGATCCAGTCGTGGAAGAATTGTTTGGAACAGAAGCGACTGGTGAAGTCGTGAGAGAAGAGGGCAAGGGCAGGATGGTCAGTGGTCTGACGATTGATTTGGAGACGAGGAAGAGGACTAAGATGTATGGGAGGATGATCGCTGGAGCGCTGATAAAGAAAGATGATGAGGTCATGGGAGTTGAGGAGTCGACCGTTGAAGCCCAACTTGTACTGAAGATTGAGCAGAGTCTGGGGAATTGCCCGAAGTATCTGAATAAGAAGCATCCGAAGAGGGCAACCGCGAATCCGACACTGGAGAGTGATTCGAAGCAATTGTCGAAAGATGGCGCAGCACTCTTGCAGAAAGCCGATATGTTCTTTGTTTCATCTGCACAGCATGACCGAGATATGGACACCAACCATAGAGGAGGACCACACGGCTTCCTACGTCTCTCTTCCAACAACGACTCAGGCGCTGTACTATGCTGGCCTGAGTACTCCGGAAATCGTCTCTACCAAACCCTCGGAAACCTCCAAGTAAACCCCGTAGCAGGCCTTTGCGTTCCCGACTTCGACACGGGTGACATGCTCTACATGACCGGCACAACCGAGATCCTCTTCGGCCAAGACGCAGGCGCCTACCTCCCACGCTCGAACCTCTGCGTCAAACTCACCCTGACCTCCGCTCGCTTCGTCAAACAAGCACTTCCCTTCCGTGGCGTACCAGGCGATCGCTCGCCCTACAACCCAGTAGTACGATGCCTCGCCTCTGAGAAACCGCCAGCGCGAACAGAGGAGACGACACTACAGCAAGCGAAACTACTCAGCCAGACAAGACTCACTCCCACAATCTCAAGATTCAGATTCAGTCTGCAGAATGCTGCAACTCATAAACCTGGCCAATACGTCACCTTCGACTTCTCGAAAGAACTTGATATCGGCTACTCCCACATGCGAGATGATGACCCGAGAAGCATCAACGACGACTTCATCAGGACATTCACAGTCAGCAGTCCTCCAGGCGATCCTCCTATTCCAGTGAGAAATCTGAAGGACGATGAGTTTGAGATTACGGTTCGAAAGGTTGGGGTGGTGACGGCGTTGCTCTTTAAGCATGATGGTCAGGAGGACCATACGCGCTGGCCACTCGAGATTGGTGTCAAAGGCTTTGGTGGCGAATTTGAAGTGCAGCAAGCGGAGGGTGAGACGATTGCATTCATTGCTGCGGGCGTCGGGATCACGCCGATTTTGCCGTCGCTGTGGACGCTGGACTATGAGAGGTTGAGGCTGGTGTGGTCGGTTCGTGAAGAGGATGTGGGGATGGTGCTCGATACGCTGGAACGGCATCCGGATCTTGCGCGATGTCTTGCTGTTCACATAACGAATGGCAAGGAAGACAGTGAAGCGATTCGGAAGCTCAAGGGCATGGGCGCCGCGGTACATCTTCGACGACTTACACCAGAGGACGTGGAGTTTGAAGGCAAGGTTTCCAAGTACTATCTGTGTACCGGTATTCCTATGCGCAAGCAGCTTATGGAATGGCTGCCTGGGAAGGAGCTCATCTTCGAAGACTTTAACTTCTGAAGACAGCATTGCTCAGCGGGCAGGTTACTGCTTTCTGCTCAGGCCCAGTATCTTCTAAATCAAGCGGTGCGAGTATCGAAGCTGCTCCAACGATCTGTTCCTCCTCCTCTTCTCAGGCATGAGTGACGGGCAGTGCCTCCAGCTCAGCGAGAGCTTTCTCCAGCTTGGCTCTCTCCGCTAGCAACTGCTCGCGCCGGGCCTCACGCGCCGGGTCTTCGGCGAGCAGAGCGACACAGTGCTCCGGCTCCGTGGCACGCAGGTCCTTGAAGAGTCTTCGTGACAAATGATTCTCGTAGGCTGCCATGACTCCGCACTCGACCTGCTGCGCGACATTGTCTACGAGCTGCGCCGAAGCAACATCGTAGTAGGCCAGCGGTGTAGCCAAAGCCTTGACTTCACGCTCGTAATCATCCACACCCAAGGTAGAGTTGACCCAGCTAATGTCGGCAGCCTTCTTGTTCTGGTCCGGCAAATTTGGCACACGTTGACCCTCCGCCTCCAAGATAGCGTAGTGCTCCTCGACTCGTTGCTCGCGGCGTAGACGAAGGTTTTCGATCTCGTAGTCGGAACGTTTGGGTGGGAGCCAGGGGTTGTAGGCAATGGGTCGGTGGCATGCGGCAGCCACTAAGCGGCACACAGAATCTGTGACCTCTTGAAGCAGTTCCTCGAATAGCGACTTAGCGGACTCCACGACTTGGCGGTAGAGCTCAGTCGCCAATCTCTGACTAAGTGCAGCCATGACAACGCGATCAAGCATGTCGATGAACTCTTTGCGGATCTGTTTGATAACGCCGTTGGTAATGTTGCTGAAGATCGATAACGGCTCGAGGATTAGGGAGCGGACAACAGCATCGTTGACCTGGTCAGGGATGTCTCCACCTGGAGAGGAGTCGAAACGAGCCTTGACCTCGTTCAGACGGAAAATAGTCTTTCCAGAGCGTATCTGACCAGCCTGGGTGTGAGGGATTTCAGGGCTTGCTGGTGTGCGCCGTGATCTTACTGAGAGCCCAGGAGTACTGCTCATTGCTCGGCTGCCCTGCTTAGTCTTCGCTCGCTTCGAAGGACTGTCGTCTTCGGAGCTGTCGTCCACCGCAATCGAAGGCTTCTTGTAGCCGGGTGAGACCCACACTGCTTCTGGCTTTAGGTTTCGAAGTCTCTTGACCAGATCGCGGAAGATCTGCCGATGCTTCTTTCGGAGCTCACTTTGATTGCTGTCGGCATTGATCTCACTGATCAACGCTGTCTTTACGTTGTCAATCTCTGTGATCACAGTCAAAGAAGCCGTCTGCGCAGCGACTGCCTCTGGGATCGTCTTTAGTTCCTCATCGATGGTCGAGAGCCGTCCCTGTACCCGCGTAGCAATGATGGGAAGCTTGCGGATAATATCATCGATCAATTCTCTTGAGATGCATTGCTGCAAGTGGGGTATGCCGAAACGATGAGCATGTGCTGCCAAAGACGATGTCCATGGCTCTGTGGAGAAGAATCCAGCCTCGATCTCACGCGCTTGCTCGTGCGTCATGGCCTTTTCGCCGTTGAGTTCTGTTTGAGAGAGCTGCCGGCTGACGAACCATCCTCCACCCAGCTTGTATTGTTTCCCCTGCAGAAGGTCTTGAAAGAACGTGACTTTGGCTTGGGTGAACTCGACCAAATCCGGCTTAGTAAGAACGCCTAGCGTTCGGTGGCTCGCCTTGACTTGTCTTAAAAAGCGAAGAGTCGTAGAGACTTCCAGATCTTGGTTCGCGCTACATGCAAGCACGATACGAGCTTCTTCGTCGTTCATGTACTTCTTGAGCAGTTTCTGTAAGATGTCAGCCCTCGTCCATTCTCGAGCAACGACGTACCCTATCAACGAACCTCTACAAACTCCACGAGGAACTCCTGAGATTCGTCGCTTATGGTGTTGATCGCTCCCGGGAGATCATAGAATGAGAGGTCGGGCAGGTTTGGAGCGGTGATCTCGAGGCTAATAACATTGGGCGAGAACCCAACCTTCTGCTTGTGAGCATGTCCAGGCATGAGCGGGACGTTGAGGTAGGCCAAGGGGTTTTGCTGAGGATTGAGCACCGCGAGCTGAGCACGGCAAAGTGCACCTTCCAGCTCCTGCTTGTCGTGCAGCGTGACGAACTCAAAGACATCCGTATCTTTCTCGATCCACCGCTTGAATGTCGCGCCGTTGACTCCAGCACGTGGATGCTCATCGTAGCCATACTTGTTAAGAATGGCGATTCTACACGACCAGGAGCCATCCGGGCCAGAGGATGTAGTGCTGATCTGGTAAGGGCAACGAGTACATGTGCCTTCGTTGCGTGGAAGCTGAACGTCGCAAATTGCCTCAATCACCGAGGACTTTCCTGTGTAAGAGTCAGCATAATGTGAGATAGCAGAGATACCGCTGTCACTTACCAGCCGACTGGTCGCCAATAACCACAAACTTCGGAATCGACTCGAGAGTGGCATCGATGTTGAGCGCTTCAAGTCGTTGCACTGCCTGAATCAATTGACGGGCTGGTGTTCCTATCTGCTCCATGGCAGACGGTGTGGCGGTGACTTGAGAGTTCAGCATGTCGACATCTCCGTTGCGGTTGTCAGGCGTCACAGTAGATGAGTTCGGCAGATCGGTATCCTCCTGAGACATTGCTGCGCGAGAAGTGCGGTCTGCGGTGCTTGGCGCTGGTGTCGTTGAGGCAATGCTCACCGGCGTGGTGGCACGGGGTGTCATGGGTGTTGGAGTGCTAGTCGGGGGCAACAAGCCGCCTGCGTCGTCGTGGAGTTCTGTGGGTTCTTGTTTAATGCGGCTCCGCATCTTTTGCTGGTTGTGTCGAGATGCTGTAGGAAGGTGGAAGTCGAAGCAAGGCCGCGGCGGGTGAGAAGATATATGACTATCTGGGGGTGTGAGGTTGCTGCCTGGATCACGCTAGTGCGGCCATGCAGTTGAAGTGAGGAAGAGTGAGCGATGATGGCTGGTGAGGTTGAGGTCGGCAAGTGCCGATCGCTTAGCTAAATAGCTATGCAAACGGTGCAGCGCGCAGGACGACCGAAGAGCAGCTAGCATTAGGCGGCGAATCTAGAGGATTAGAGCATGGAGTTCAATGTACCTCAAGTTTGGATGATGAATCTCCTTCCGACCCTCATGAGTAGCACCAACGAAGTCCTTGACGGAACGATGAGCGGCGTATTGACCAAAGAGTAACGGAAGCCTCATCAACGTCAAGCCAGAAATGCCCTTTGAAGGGCTAAAACGAACTGCTGGTCAGCAGAGAGACTCGATCTTCTCATGCCCGTTCCATGACTTTCACGACTCCACCGTCAACCAGCAAAACTCTTCACAGCTGCTCTCACCCCTCATTTCACCTCTCACTTCACCTTCCACAGACCTCAACGACAAGCCCGCGTCTCACCTCCCCAACCAGCACCGAATCCCCCTTTGCCAGCGTCTGTCATTGTTAAACTTAAACACCAACCTGCCCTCGTCAATGAGTAAACCTATGCGAGAATCCGAGACAAACGACCAGCATCGTCAAGACGAACCGCTCACGGAGCAAGACATCTTGTGCGTATTTTGGTATAGACTTATTCCACAGTCGAAGTGAGGGTTCTGTGAAAACGCGTTGAGTTCCCGTGAGCTGAAGTGAAGTGGTCGGGGGAAGCTGTTGCACAGACGCCATGATCCTGGACAGGAGGCGTAGCTTCACCAGGATCGCGGTCAGGGCGGAAATGGGCGACGTGTGGTTCTCGTGATCTAATTGTTCTGATGAGGCGTCACCGTGTCAGTACGAACAGCACAGAGTTGCAGGTGGTGCACCTTACATGCTAGCGGTAGGTGAACTTATGCTTCAAGCATTGTGGTGCGTCGGAATCGAGTGACACGCATGGAGCTTCATTGAGTCTGGTATTGACAATGCCACAATCCTGACATCGCCGCGTGTGCAATATGTCTACCTTTGTCTGTAATCCACGCCGAATACCAGATAGTCGGTATGGCACCTCTAGGTACTCAGCCACCACATGAATGCTAGCTGCACCACGTAGCTGTAGATGAACAGGAACTGCGTCCTTTTCGAGCGCTGGCTGCGCGCGATCGTCTGCATGCCTGGGTTCCCGGGAGCATTGTCTGTTGGAAGCAGGACGTACTTCAATGATCGTAGCTAGCAGAGTAGTCAGCATATAGTTCGGCGGTGTGACAGGTATAGCACTTACCAAGAAGAACGCATTTGCCATGAAGGTATAGCCGAATACTATCCAACCCACTGTCCCTCCGGTCCCCTTGCCACCGTTCACCACAGCAGCGATCGCGATTGTCACAATGACTCCCACGAACTTGTATCCGCTGTATGCGACCAGGTCGTAGATCTGGCTCTCGCTCTGGATGTTCAAAAAGTATCTCCCCAGCCATAACACTGCCAGCTCCAGCAAGATGATGACGGAGGCATTGCTGAATGTTATGCCCAGAAGCTGAGGCTCAAACTTTCCATTCAGACCCGCGATCAATGTCGAAAGGAGGATATATGTGACAAAGGCCATGACTGGGATGTACATGTCTGGAGAGTTGACGTCTTCTCGGGGAGGAAGGAACTCCATCGAACCTTGGCCGTCGTTCGAGCGGGTTTGTTGACGAGACCAGGGACGATGCCGCCACGGGAAGAGTACTATGAGGAGTTTCGAGAGGACGTATGAGTTGGAGACGTTGAAGTAGTGCTTGAGGGCCGACACGTTCACGTAGCGGTTGAACTGTAGAATACGGCTTAGCGAACGCCCTCGACCGAGTCCTTCTTTGCTTTCTCGCGATCTTCGGTGCTCTCTCCCTGAGCTTCTCCCGTCATGACATGACAGGGGACCTTCCTCGAGTGCACCAAGCGCATGAGACTTACATTCTGCTCCATATATTGCTGCCCCGCATCGACCGCGCTCTTGCCCAGCTGGAAGCCCATCTGAGCTGTCGGGTCGTTCATGAAGCCGCCGAAGGGTTGCTGCATATAGTTGTTGACGCCGCTTGGCTGCGGGCTCTGATCGTACCCATAACCTCCCTGTTGTCCATTGTGCGAGACTGGAGGCGGCGGTGATCGTAATTGCGGTACGGTCGAGACGTGTTGAGGCACTGGGTGATGCAGAGGCGGAGAGTTGGCAGGCGGTACTGCGTAGGTCGGACGCTGCATATTGGTGGTGTATTGGTGGTCGAGGCGTTGAAGGAGGAAGTTGTTGTCGTCGCGTGGCACTTGAAATGTCAGGACCGATTAGGCCAGATACACAGCAACGCCTTTCGCATAAGAGGGAGCGCACATGTAATCGGTGTTCCTCCCTGCAATCGTAGTTCTTGGTAGCTGACATGTGTTCAATCCATTGTCCTCCGTGTCTCAGGGTCTGCCTTGTGAAAATGGCTGCCGTATCGCCCCACGTCATCCTCAACGCTGCAGTCCATCCATCGCGCGAGCACTCTTCACCATACCATTGCCTGAGGGTTAGTGCCCCAGCATACGATAGACGACCATGCTGGACGCCTTCGAGATCATCACGACGTCTGGGATCGTGCTCTGGCGCAAGCACTACGCCCCCGTCTCCTCCAACGTGGTCAACAGCCTGATCAACGATGTCTTTATTGAGGAACGACAGAAGCCTGCTGCTGCAGTAGAAGGTGCGACCACAGCGCCGGCATATAGGAAAGATAAATACACCCTGCGATACACCGCTGCAAAGGAAGTTGGCCTGATCTTCGTGGTGGGTAAGATGCATAGCATAGCACAGCATAGCATTGCATAGCATGAAGCACGCGAGCAGTGCTGATGACTTTCGTAGGCTGTCTACCAATCATTGCTGCACTTGTCGTGGGTGGATGACCTGTTGACTGCCGTCAGGGGCATTTTCGTCAAGCAGTACGGCAATGAGCTCAAGAAGCCCGAGACTACCAAGGTCGATGCACGCGGATTCGATCACACCTTCGATGCGCTCTTACGCAGACTCGACACCGGCAGCACGAGACGAAGGCAGAATGAACAAGATTCCGAGTCGCAGGTCGAGCTGACACCGCCATCGAGCTCGGCATCCGTGACGGACGAAGCAGCCGGAGACAACCCTCCTCCACCCTTGCCTGTGCCACAGTTTAGGAAGCCAGCGACTCCCCAGCGAAAAGATGCTGTCATCGACGATACCACCAGTGCCGATATCACTCCTGTTGCGACACCAGACACTTCGCGACCGAGCACACCCTTACGCGCGCCATCGGCATCGCATCTGCTAGCGGCGAAAGCTGGCCCGGGAAGGCAGTCGCGGAGAGCACGGAAAGGTATCAACGCAGCTTTCAACAGCTCCGCTCCAGCTTCCTCCGGAGACGAGGGTCCGGTAAAGGCGAAGAGTGGCAAGAACAGCGTCAAGCAGAAACGACGATGGGATGTCGACGGCATGGCTGCGGACGGAGACGACGATGCTGTGCTGGACTACAGTGCAGCAGAATCGCCGAGTCTCGACGATGAGAAAGAGCTAGGTGTGAAAGACGTCAAAGCTGAGCAGATGGGCAGCAGAACCGGCAAAGGACAGTTCGTGCTGAAGGATCTGGATGATGAAGTAGATGCGATCTTGGCAGAGGCGAAGCATAAGCAACAACAAGATACGACGACAAAAGAGGCGTCAGGACTTTTCGGAACCGCTACAAGCAAGATTTCAGGTCTATTCGCGAATGTCGTGGGTGGCAAGCAGCTCACGAAGCAGGACCTCCAGCAGCCACTGCTACAGATTCAGAATGCGCTTCTGGAGAAGAACATCGCCCGAGAAGCTGCTGAACGACTGTGCCAGTCCGTGGAGGCTGATCTTCTCAATCAGAAGACTGCATCCTTCACTTCCATCGACAAGACCATCCGAGACAGCATGTCGAAAGCGTTAACCCGCATCCTCACACCAACTAGCAGTCTCGACCTGCTGCGAAACATCAATGCCACCACGTCAGGTTCCAACCCCAGGCCGTATGTCATCAGCATCGTTGGCGTCAATGGTGTGGGCAAGAGCACCAACCTAAGCAAGATCGCCTACTTCCTTCTGCAGAACAAGTTTCGCGTACTGGTCGTGGCTGCAGATACTTTCCGAAGTGGTGCGGTCGAGCAACTTCGTGTCCACGTCCGCAACCTCAGCGAGCTGTCCCGGCGCGAGAACGTTGGGCATGTCGAGCTCTTCGAGAAAGGCTATGGTAAAGACGCGGCTGAAGTCGCTCGTCAAGCTGTGATGTACGCCACGAACAGTGGAAAAGGAGACATGCTTTACGATGTTGTGCTCATCGACACCGCAGGACGAAGGCATAACGACACGAGGCTCATGAGCAGTCTGACGAAGTTCGGACAGCTTGCCAATCCAGACAAGATCTTCATGGTTGGCGAGGCGCTTGTTGGCACTGACAGTGTGGCGCAAGCGAGGAACTTTGCGAAAGAGTTTGTGGATCAGAAGGGAGCCATGAGGAATGGTGGTGTTGGGATGGACGGGTTCATCATTAGCAAGTGTGATACTGTGGGAGATATGGTTGGCACCTTGGTTAGTATGGTGCATGCTACTGGTAAGTGGGTCCATCGTGAAGACTGTGATGTCGATTGTTGACTTGAGATCCAGGTATCCCGGTGGTGTTCTTGGGAGTTGGCCAGCATTATGGCGACCTCAGAGGCTTGAACGTCGATTGGGCGGTATCGAAGCTCATGAAGTAGTGTCTGTATGCTGATGTCACTCCGCAACACCTCCACTATTGACTAGACATCAGAGTAGCCGTGATTGACAATTGATGTGAGAGATGCAAACGAGTGCAGTGTGAGGAGAAGGTGGTTCAGCATGTGAGGCAACTTTAGACGCAACTGGAGTAAGTGGATGCACGATGAGATAAGCAGAGGGCTCTTCTCCATGAACAGGCCAAAGGCGCCATGCATGATGAAGAGGATGGGTTGTACGAAATTCACACGGCCTGAATGGTACGGGGAACCATCAGACGCTGCAGTGATTCAGTCGAAACACTCTAGCACATCGGGTGCCACCAGACAATGCTAGAAAGCAAAGCTGGCGATTCAGATCACGACAGCAAGGCCGTGAACTGATGGCAACAACGTGCAGGTTGTATCCCTCAGAAAATCCAACGACGGCCGAAGGACAACACGGCAGATCGTGAAGTTCAAAACCAAGCCAGGCTTGAAGTGTCGACCGCCAGCGACCCGTCAATCGCAGAAGGAGAGCCCGAAGGATCCAATCCACAACAGCTCAGACCAAAGCAAGTAACCCCAACACGCTGACCCGTCACCACAACTTCCTCACCGATGAACGGCCGATGATTCCCTCACGATTGCGCTCTCGTCCACCAAGTACCAGCAGCTTGCGCCTGTGCCAGCAGTGTCCGTTGGAGCCGTCGATGTCGTGCCCGCCCACTTCACTCACCACGAGGTTCGCCTTTGCATCGCAAACCATGCAAAGTCAGCGACCGGTAAAGCTTCGGGCTTTCCACCAGTCGTCGTTACTGCAAGCAGCTCAGACCAGTTGTCACGCCGGAGCATGACTGGATTCCGTCTTCCGGCGGCAAACGCACGAATTGCACGCTGACCGGAGCACCTGGGATCCTTGAGGAACTTCCGGAGAAGCTCTCGCGAATAGGGATGGGATGATGCAGTGTTTGCAACGCGGTAGAGCAACGCGGTAGATCGCGAAGCTCGAGACCAGGTCAGACCTGAGTGTGCGCCCGCCATGCCAGGCCACCCGAAGGCGGCGGGCACGCCTGTAATGGTGTCAGCGAGTGTGAAGATGTGGCGGAGGATGGTGAGGGTGCGTGTAAAGAGCTCGGAGGGTGCAGGTGCAGGTGAGTTGCCGGTCGGCGCGTGATGACAAGGGGAAAGGAGAGAACTCACAGATGTCAGTATGCCCCAAAACAAACAAGCAAAGCGCCAAGAACCGAACAAAATCCCACAAGACCAAAACGCCGTCACCCTCACACAAACACCTCGCCTGCTGCAGGTCCCAGGTGAGCATCACGGGTGGGGATCGTGATTGACAAGACTTGGAAACCGGTTCCAATGCAAGCCCCTATGATAACCCGAGTTGGACAGCTTGAACCCGAAGGAACTACTGAGTAGCGGGCAACAGAGGATCCCCTCCGCCGGGCCTCGACGTGTTGATCGTTAAGCTGCGGGGTTGTTAGCGTGGGTGAATGTGGTTGAAGGGAGAGGTTGTGGTGGGAGCTGCGTGTGCAGGTGCTGAAGTGCCACCACACGCGCGGATGATGGCGGCGGCGGCGGCGGCGACGATGACGGGGAGGGTGAGTAGGTGAAAGGGGTGCAACATACCATAGCTTCCACTCCCTTCTTCTGCAAGCATCCAGGAGCTTCCACATGTTGAGGTCGAACCAAGAAGAGCCGCTGTGGTGTCGAAAAGCTTGTTGTTGAAGAGAGGAGAAGGAAGAAGAGAAGGGCAGCTCGAGGGAAGAAATTTCTTATATGGCGGTGGGGTACTGTGCGTGAGGGGCAGAACCGCGCTGCGGGAGGCGACGAGGGTGTGCGGCTGGCCGTTGCGTGTTGTTTTGGTGTTCGCGTTTGAGGGTGATGTAATGATAACGGTTAGCGGGCTAAGGTGAAGGTGGGATATGTCGAAAACACAGGTGAGGTGAAGATGAGACTCGAGCCTCAATATTAGAAGACTCGACTTGAGAGCTGCATGGCATTGACTGTTGTTCATGTCCGAGTACATCCCTGGAGGTTGGAGGAGATGAGGTGAAGTCAGCGTGGCTCGAGTCGGGCCAAGCCAAGCCGCATGTGCAAACGCGGCAGCGCCACCGATACCGACAGCCTACACTCGAGCTATGTTCATCTTCACATACTAAACGACAAGGCCGGTTTATTACCTCCGCTTTAATCGTCCTGCACTAACGTGCGGCATCCGAACAAAAAGACAACCTCGCCTGAATGAGCAGTAGACAGCGATCATCAACAAGAAAGCGACTCGACCTGCTTCGATTGCGGATGACGAACATCTTTACTGACTTTGCAAATCCTGTGTCGTTCACCGTCAATACCACTCGATCAAGCGCGACCGTCCTTGTAGCAACATTTCTCTGAAGACAATACATGCCATTCTCGTGGGGCGTGGCGTGTTCGCAAAAAGATCCGGTCGCGCCACCTTCCAAGCAGCAAAAGAGAAGGACTCAAGCTCCTATGGCTTTCTCCTTACACCTGACTATGTGCCGCGGGGGGACAACATTAGAGGACAAAAGAGGGAGCAAAAATAAAATAACCACCACTGCTCGAATGGCTGAAAAATGGCTGTGGAACAACGACCAAGTTTTGTATGCTTGTCGTACTTCATAGACCCAATCCTGAACCACTCGAGGGACTGTGGAGAAACATTACAATTGGCTTCCCATTCGACCTACGGTGACGTTTCGAGTGTCCATATTCTGATGATATCATATATACCTTCCTAGTAACCAACCCCCTTGGTAGATGACCTGCGATCACACATCTGCTACGATTTCTCCCTTGCCCGCGCCAAAAGACAACAACAAACAGCACTTCAAGACCAACAGCCTTCACAAGATCGATACCATTGCTGTCACTGCTCGTACAGGGCAATTCATTGCAGTGCCTGAGATGAAATGGAGGAGGAACGCGATCGAGTCCGTGATGTGAGGGAAAGGCTACCGAATAAGAATACCCGCCACAGGTCGAAACGACTAAGAACCCGCGCCAACCTCGAAGGATGTCGTTCAGCATCATTGTAGATTGGCCCCACCACGCAGCCAGAGGGCCTGTGAATGTCGTTCAGCCTGTGGCGGCTGTTGAGGATCTGGAGATTCTGACTACACATACGTGTAGCTGCAGTCCGTGTTCACCGCCACGCTCGCGTGATGACAGTGGTAAAACCTCATCAAGGGGAAGTGACGGCCACTAGGTCGTTGGATGCATCGCCACCAAAGGGAACTTTCGGCTATACGCAATACTGTAAATCTGAATCTTTTTCCTTTACCACACTCTACAAAGCGGCTGCCCGCCAATCTTCCTCTCCACACACTCCCTCGCCTCCATGATACCTCGATCCGTACTCACAGCCATGATCTCACCAATTTGCGTCAATGGCTTGACCTCCCCAGCGTTATGCCCCGTCACAACCTTGGCCAGCTCCCGGCTACTCAGCCATATCCGCTTCGTTGGCTTGCTGATCATCTTTGCTTTGCTCAGGACCGGGCTTGATTGGTAGTATTTCAGGCCTAACCATAATCTTCTCGATGCTCGGTTTGCCTGTGTTACTACGCCTTCCGCCTCCAGCATATCCGGGTCTTGGAACTCTTCGACTGGGAGTGTCACTTGCTGGTTCGAGATGCGGAGGCCCATGGCGTCTATTGTGATGCCATTTTGGCGAATCTCGCGTTCTGTGAGGTAGATTTCGTCGCCTGCGATGGAGGAGATGTCGGCTTCGTTGTAATTTACGGTCTTCAGATCGTCGATTGGGACGGAGGCGTATTTTGTATATGTCTGTGCCTTCTCTGGCGGTAGTGGCGCCACGATGTCTTCATGCACGCGTTCATAGCGCGCTTCTGGTGTTGCGCCGAGTTCGACACCCAGTGCTTCGATTTGTTCCGGGCTTTCGCAGAGCTCTCGTCGCCGTGCGTACTCTCCCTCCCACTCCTCTGCTATCGATTCGACTTGAGATCTGATGTGGAGAAGAAATCGTGCGGTACGCTGCTGCCAACCTTGCGCATTGAGCTGTTCGAGCGTCCTCATCCCATGCTCTTGTGCGAAATCTATTGCCTCCTGGCCAAAGCCATACTGCTGTAATTGCGAGGGTGTCCAGTGCTGTCTGACCATCTTCGCCAACGCTGCCTCGGAACTGAAACGATTCCGCCCTGCGCTCCCGTGAGGGTAGTTCGATACGTTGCGGTCATCGCGAGGTCCCTGTCCGAAGCATGATGCAGGAGGTGATGGGCCGCCAAGCTTGACTTGGGAGAGAAAGCCTTGCTTTTGAAGGAGAAGGGCGAGTGAGAGATGCCATTTGGTGTAGGGAATCGATGTGAGGCCGAGCCGTGCTAGCGAGGCGTTCTGGAGGTGCGAGCAGACGTGTGCGAGATTGACCAGAGACATGGTCGAGAGTGATTTGCTGGCCTCGTGGGCCACTCACGTGTTGTGCGTGGCCAGTCGTGGGAGACGTGAAGTGTCAATCAATTGGTTCGATCTGTCACTGCTGAGGCGATGCGATGGTCGAGAATTTGGTATGGTGAGTGATTGCTGTGGCATCTCCCAACCCAACACGTGCCGTGCCGGGCTTCGATGTCGATCGGGAGTGCAAGGATGCTCGCCGCACTTGCCCCACCGCCCGGAAGCGATCCGACCGAGACGCTGGGCGACTCGTGCCTCACTTCATGATTGGCTTCGTTAACCGCCCACTGCAACTGTCAGAGGCTCAGAGCATGCAGCTCGTGGGCCAGGCGCTTGCGATAGATATCTCGTACAGGTCGCCCGCACGATGGCTGACCTGAATAGAACGGGAGCATGTCCCTTTCCTCGTGCAATCTTCTCACAGAGCTCATATGTAAAGCCGCCGCCCTGATCTTCACCACCTGGGCTGCAAACACGCTCGCAACCGAGTACACCAACGCCGTCGTGGAGGCAGGACGAGCTTACTTGACCGTCGTCGAGGTACTGTACACCCACGAAAGGCTGCCGCTGAGAGAGTAGACATAGCCCGCAGAATAAGATGCCCGCCGCTCCGGGCGAGAGTCTGCTTTCCACCGTCTTCGCTGACGTGCACTACTACTTCAACGATCCCGCCTCGAAACCAGCCCACCATCGATTCGACCGAGGGAGCTACGTCTATCTGTACTACCATGCGGTTCAGCGTCAGACGAAGCTCGAGATTGCCAATCATGCTGGGACACCCGACCAAGATGCCTTCTTCGGTTATCTGAACGTCGCGAACGTCCGATATACACATCTCCAGCCGAACCTCATCACTCTCTTGGTCAACACCAGTGCTGTGCCCGATCAGTCGACATGGCATCTGCCGACGTTCGACCAGCGGAACGAGCAGAAGTTCATGTACAAGCTGCACGCACTCGACATGTACATGTGGACGGAGAAAGATGCGACGACGTTGCTCGGACACCTGCGTAGTGTTCTCAGCCAGGACAGGCTTGAGATCAAAGATGCTACGGGCATGAACACACCCCACTCCGAGCACAGAGACTCGATGAGTCCGGTTGTACAGCAGCTGGAGAAGACCGCTATTGGGTCGCCCTTTCCTCCTCGCGCAGCCAGTGCTGTCTCGGCTCAGTCACTGCCCGGTCCCCCAACGCCGGCCATGTCTGCGGGCGGCTCACCCAAGGCCGCTCCCGTGGGCTATAATCCAGCGGCACCGGCAGCACCAGAGCCGATCGCGTACCGAGAGAAGACACCACCTCCGCCAGATGATGGCACTGGCACCGGTCTCGGGCACGCTGCAAAGTATGACAGTGCGCCACAACCTCAATTTGCCCAGGCCACGGGCGTTTATCAAGACTCGAATCAGACAACTCCCCAGCACGCATACTTTGGTGGACCTCCGCAGCTACAGAGCCAACCATCCCATCATAGCACGCACTCGCAGTCGAGCATCCCTGGCCCACCAGGCAGTGTACCTCCGCCACCTCAGCAGCAGAGAGCACCGTCGTTTGGCCCGATGGCTCAGAGCACATTGCCTACATCGCCACCTCCTGGCCAGCAGAACTTCCACAGGCAATCGTCGTTTGGGCCGACAGCACAAAGCACAATCCCTCAAACCCAGTATGCGAACTACAACCCTTCGGCACAGTACGGCAATCAAACGGGAACCCCAGGCTATAACCCGCAACTTCCTCCCACCCCTTCTGCTCCGCCGGCATACTCCGGTCCACTGCAATCGCCTGGTCTGCCTCCACCGCCACCCCAGCAGCAACAGACTCCTGTTGGCGGGTATAGCAACTACAGCTATACAACAGCCGGAGCGCAACCGCCAAGCAATTCTTACGGCGGCTACACTGGTGACATCCATAACACTGCCTACCGCCCGACGGAAGCAGAAGCGTCGAGTCATGGCCATCATAAGCCAGTACGGCAGAATACTGGAGGTCAACCAACGAAGCTGCAGTCGCAAGTAGGGAAAGGTGAAGCCAAGGTTGGCAAGTTCTTGAACAAGCTCGATAAACTATGGTAGTTATGTAATGCTGATGATTCACGGTGACGAGATAGACTGTTGTCGCGTCACCTCATTACCTGTCTTGACTGTCTGGCTCAGTCACGTGCCGTCTGTTCTCATTGAAACCAGCCACTTTAGCTTCACCGAGAGGCGCCGCGACACCTAACCGTGGGCGCATCCCTTCGCTACCCACTCAAAAACCTCGCCTGAACCGCCTGAGATCATCAACCATCGCATGACCTTGATCGACGCCTCGAAGCGCAAACGCCGCCCACTCTCATAACCACCGTTCTGCTCCCTCGCCTCATAACTTCGCCACGAATCCATTGTTCCTCTCCAACTACGCCTTCGCCCAAACTTTCTGACCCCCCTCATCGACGAACGAGCTGCTCCCCCGCCTGGTGGGAGCATAATGCCACACCAATCCCCCTTACTCTCCTCCACTACATCCCCATTCCTTCTCTTCTCCACCCAATCTTCCTCCTCCACAATCTCCAGATCCTCCACTTCATCAAAACACCTCACAATCGTGACCCTCGTCGTGAATTCCTCTCGCCAAGACAATCCACCCTCACCGGCCGGAGCGAGTCTGGTCTTGACTATCGCTGCACATCCTGCGTTGGACGGTGATGGGTGATGGGTGATGGGTGATGTTTCCCCATCCCTCGCGGCAGGAGCTGAAGCGCGGACGAGACTGATCAGCGCGTGTTTTCGTTGCTGGGGATTTTTGCGGGAACGTTCTGGAGGGGGGATATATGAACCCCGCTGGAGTTGCAGTCGTGGTCATGAATGTGTTCTCGCCTGCTTGTCACTTTTCTAGATAGACCCTGGGGGTTTAAGGAGGGGGAGGTAGGGCGCCGAGAAAGTTTTGTTTTTAAGGCTGTAGTAAGGTTCAAGGGAATTTATTTCGAGAGTGTCTGTCTGTCTGTCCTCGGCTTGGATGGTGGTGGGGTGGTGGGTGGGAGAGATGGAGTTGAAAAGGGCGTTGCGGTCGTCGGTTCCAATTTCGGCGTTCAAGGCGATGAAGTCTAGGCGGGAGTGCCAGTGGTATGTTTGGGCGAAGAGGGCGGCGTGAGAGGTCCAGGAAACGATGTCGGTGTGGATGAAGAGGGGTTTGGGAAGTGGTGAGGGGGGGGGATTGGAGATCTGCCATTACGATGTGGAAGGAGAGGGAGAGGAAGTGGTGCGTAAGGGAAAGGCCTGTGCCGCTGCTTGCGCCGGTTATGAGGGCGGTGAGAGGAGCCATACTTGCTGTATCATTGCTCAGTTGAGCGTGGAGTGAGAATCCTTTCACAAAGAGGAAGTGGTTCTTACCGGCAGGTTGACATTTGCAGGACGTTGATATGGATCCCTGCATGTCTCTGTCGGCTGATGAGCTGGGTTTACATATCATTGCTGTTGTCGGGCTACGGATCATTTATCCTGGCCGGCTACATGCAGGTACCCACTGACTTCTCAACTTTGGCAAGTGTGCCGTACTTTGACCGGAATTTGGGAGCTCATCTTTGAACGTCTTCGTTCGGGCAGTGACTATGGTACGAATCTCGGGGCGAGAAGTCCATTGGATGTGTTGACCATGAGCTTCTGTACTAAGCTACACGTCCTAGCTGGCATATAACTTCAACTCAGCCGGCTGAACTGTCGACACCTCCACAGACCCGCTACCCTTGGGGTCGGCAGCCGCTGTCTCGAGCTGGAGTGCTTTCCTAAACGCTGTCAGCAATTCAGCCAACGTCAGAATTGACGTTCACTTACTGTCTATCCTGCCTTTTATGCAAATGCCTCGTCAGCATCGCCGTAGCAATCATAATTGCCGCCAAGCAAGTAGCAGTAATGTAACCCTTCCGATATTCCGGCGACTCAACCTGCTTCCAAACAACAAGCGGTAGCCACGCCTGAAAGACGTAGGCAAACTCATTCATCGTTCCTGTGACGAGGGCACGCTCCTCATTGTCATCGGAGCAGATTTCATGAGCCCAGGCGAAGCAAAGACCTGATAGGCCGTAGCCGCAGCCGGCAAGTACTTTGGATCATCAGCAGTCTGGAGCAGGAACCTTGCAAATATGCAGAACTCACCGAAGCAAGCCCACTTCCAGCCTATCGGTATATCCCAAATCGCCAAGCTGACGTAGCAGAGAATGTTCACACAGCCTCCAAAGACGAAGAAGGGCCATCGCTGTCCTCCAGGTAGTGCATCGGAAGTCCAGGCGTAGATCAGAGTCGTGACGATTTGTACTGCTGATGTGGTTGTAGGGTACACGTTAATCTGCCAGACTTCGTACTTGGGGTCCTAAACATCCAGGTCAGCGGCAAAATTCACGCCGATCTGGCCACTTTCACCAGAACTTACCTTGCTCTGCTTCAAGAATTGCGAGAAGGCCGGCGCACTCCCGTTGTTGCCATTGTTAAAAGTGATGTAAAGCAGCGTGAGGACCCAAATATGCCACGAGCTCAGAATTTTCCAGATCTTCGCTCTCGTATAGGGCTCACTCTCCTTTCTCCCTACAGCTTCCATCCGTTTCCTCGCAAAAGTTCTCTCGGCGGGTGTCAAGTATAAAGCCCTGGTATTCTCCGGATGATCAGGCAGCATGACATATCCCGCCAAGGCGATGGGAAGGGAAATAATCCCATCTACGAGAAAAAGCCACTGCCATCCTCGATAGCCCCCAACACCGTCCAGATGATACACCGCGGCCATAAGGTATCCCGAGAACATCTGCGCGATGCCAGAAGAAGTGTGGAAGATGCAAGACCGCTTGGCGAGTTCCTCTTTCTTGTACCAGGAGCCGATTACATATTGCATTCCTGGGTAGAAACCTGATTCAGCGAGACCAACGAGGAAGCGGACTGCGTAGATTTGCTCAGCGGTGTTACAGCGGGAGAGGGAGAATGTGCAGATTGTCCAGATGAGTTCGAGGGTGGGGATCCAGAGGGATGGGCGTACGCGGGTTAGGATGAGATTGCTGGGGATTTGGCCAACGACGTAGCCTACGGTCCAGCAGGTTTGCATGTAGTTCAGTTGGTCGCCGTAGAGTTTGAGGTCTTCTTCCCTGTTTGATAAATCAGTAGACGTCAAGACTGGTGCCCGGTATGTCTCTTTGCTTACATGCCGCTGACGAAAGCATTATTTATGTTCGCCTGGTCGAGGTACTTGATCAGATAGCCAAGAGATGCAAAGGTTAGCACAGCTGAGTCCAACTTGAAAAGGAATTTCCTTTCCTCTGGGCTCTTGTCGAGACTGTCCCAAATGTAGCTTTGCCATTTGCGCTTCGGCGATTCTTCAATCACGACCTGAGCTTGCGCGTGTAGATGATGCTTTTCGTCCATTTCAACTCTCATCCTGATTGCCGAAGAGATCAAGAGGTTAGAACAGCAAAAGAGCAGTGGGACTCGTAGTACAAGGCAATAATGCAATCGGCACGAGCTCCCACGGTATAGCTGACGGCATCGAATTGCCGAGGCGTGGACGATGTCTCAACCGCATCGGCTTGCTGGACTCGCTCGTTCTCAATAGTCAATGACTTTGTGGGTCGTTGCAGTGTCGCGAAGGGCGTCTCTGCAGGCTGTCAATGGCGTGCGACGCGACTCCATCGAGCTGATGATATGGGGCGCCCAATAACAGAGAGCGTATGGAAAGTTGGGTGTACTTCTCCATACCATCGCGTGGAATCATGACCAAGCAGTTGTTGGCGATATGCCAAGTCCAAGGTCAAGCTTCATCACCTTCCTCGCAAGAGAGCTTAGGACCTCTGTCCGACGATGCCATCGCAGCGCGAACATCGCAAAAACGTATCGTCCTGTCTGGGAATGTTGCCGATAACGTGCTCCAAAGCCATGTCGTGGCCCATGTATGGCGTGCTTACTCGCTCGGTACCTGCAAATTGCGTGCTCCGGCGTCTACGCGATATCGTAAGCATAGCATTCCCAACAACGGATACACGCCTTCGTTTATTCCTGCTCGATAGATACTGGGATCCGCTCAGGATGCAGTGAAACACATATATTGACAAGTCTTGCTGCCCATCGATATCAACGCTAGGATTTTTGAAAGCAGGACAAGGGAGGACGTCGAGCAGCCACACAGCCGCGATGACTGAGATTCGGGCTAAGCGTGTAGTATGTATTGTATGACGCTCACAAGGCCTCGATGGTCGTTAATTTCACTGCCAGGCTGTCATCGGTGCAGGAGTGTCTGGTGTATCGGCCGCAGTACATCTGAGACGAGCCGGCGTAGACGTGACCGTATTCGAGAGGTCTGCGCAGGCTGGTGGTGTCTGGTGAGCAATAACCTTCTCTTTCGATGTCAATGACCTGGAAGTGCTGATGCGAGTCAAGAAGGGTATTCGACGAGCAGGCAGCGCATGACCCTGCCTTCCCCTCGACTTTACCTTCGGTTGGCGACTCACCAGAGTTCGATGATTATTTGGAGCAGCGCGATAGACGACAGGACAGTCTTCTGCGTGATACAGCAGCATCGCCGGTTAGCCGGAAAGTCGGTTCAGTCGACAAGGATATCGCCAGGAGCTTCGCTCCACCTGGGTAGGTCGGTCTATAGATGCAAAGACGCTCATTCTAATTGGTATCCTCAGACCATGTTATATCGCACTCAAAAACAATGTGTCGACGATCGAGATGGAGCTGTCTTGTCACTCGTGGAAGTCTGGCACGGAAGAGTTCGTGCCGCACCACGTACTCGCTCAGTACATCCAAGACGTTGCCATGGCCAATGGCGTTGTCCAGGACATCTCCTTTCACACGCGAGTGAATAAGCTCGACAAGGTGGGATCCAAGTGGGAGCTGAATGTTGCAAGATTGAGCAATGATGACGCCGAAGCTGGAATCAGCCGGAGTGTTGAGGTTGGTGCTTCGTACCATGAAAGGAAAAGTATTTGCTGATTAGATACAGTCTTTCGATGGAGTCGTCGTGGCCTCGGGACACTATCACGCGTGTAACGTGCCCGACATTCCTGGTCTGTCCCGGTGGCAGGCTGCCTTTCCATCAAAAGTGAAGCATTCGAAACTGTACCGACGGCCGGAAGAGTTCAAGGGCCAAAATGTCCTGCTCATCGGAGCTGGCGTGAGCTCCATGGACATCGCTCGTGACCTTGGAGGTTATGCTCGCTCAGTGTTCCAGTCCAGTCGAGGCGGACCATACGACCTTCCTACCCACCTATTGCCGGACAATGCAGCAAGGATCGGCGAAATTGCAAGCTTTGATGACCTAGATGTCACTGGCACCCAGGCTGATGGAACATTACCTGGAACCGTCACGCTCAAATCTGGCGACAAGCTGTGCGACATCCATTTCATCATTGTCTGTACTGGATACCATGTGTCGTTTCCTTTCCTGAGGTCCTACCACGCTGACGGAGTCCAACCTGAGGATGCCAGCGAAGATTGTCTAGTCACGAACGGTCAGCAGGTATGAGTCGTCTACTTGCTAGTTGATAGCACATGCAGAAGAATCTTGCTGACGGTAGCTTCGCAGACCCACAACCTGCACAAAGATATCTTTTACATCCCAGACCCTACGCTGGCCTTCATCGGTGTACCTTACCACGTTGCCACCTTCTCTCTTTTTGAGTTTCAGGCGATGGCTCTGGCTGCTGTGTTCAGCGGCAGGACATCATTGCCGTCGCGAGCAGAGATGCGGGCTGAGTATGTTGAGCGAATACGACGGAAAGGTGCTGGTAGGACCTTCCACTCGCTCAAAGGCGACGGAGAGGAGCCTGCGTATGTGGAAGAACTCGTCGATTTGGTAGAAAGTGGGAGGACCAATGCCGATGTTCGCATGATGCGACACTCTCAAGCGTGGCTGGAGGCCTATGCAAGGCGAGGCACACGCCATAGAGCTCTTTTCTCCCAGACTAGAGATCCTTCGCTGCAGGAAAAGGCCATGGCTCTGGCAGCGGGATGCTCGTAGCCGGTTGGCCACCGGTCCAGATGCGTAGACATAGAGAATTCATGAGGGTCACATTTGAAGCATATGCCCGAGCCAGTGGCCTTGTCTTGACAGGATTGGGCGCTCGCTGGCCTGTGTTGCCAGAATTCGCACGTGGCGATTTGTTGGGAGGGGTGAGGCAAGCGCACCTGACGGATGTGAGCAGAGGCAGACAAACATGGCATTTGCGCGCGTCTTTACGCGTCATATCCACTTGGAAACATACTGGCAGCGGTGTGATGGGTCATAGCGGCCACAGGAGGGTGGTGAGAGGCTGCATTGATCGTTGATGTGCCTGTCTGGACGCGTCGCGAAGCCGAGGAGCTGATGGTCTCTGCCAGCAACGTTGCATGAACCTCGCAAGCGATAACATCGATCATGGTGACAGTTGAGCTAGAAGTATATGACAGCCTGACGTTATGGTGTGTGTCTGGTGTAAAGTGGATGTTGGTGTTGTTGGAGCGAAGAATGATCAGGTGGTTGGGAGAGATGGACTGGTTTCGTGGAGAGACTTCGCGTCACACCAAGGAAGAAGTGAGAGTGCGTGCATGCATGCGTCCGACAGGCGGGAAGGTCATGTTCCAATCAGATGAAGCAAGCATTGCTGTACAGTACCCTCGTACCTCGTACCGCGAGAGAAGCTCAGGTGCAACAACGGCACGTCCTTGACTTGACCTTTTCCCGCGACATAGAGTAGAACCCATCACCCGTCTTATTAGGGCACCGATGGTCGAGGGCCATCGTTGTTCCACCGTTATTGTCACCATCACCGTCCCCGTCACCGTCACCTGCCCCTACACTCTTCGTTCTGACCGCACCCGCATCGTCCTGGCTCCTCCGAGCCAGCTACGCCCATCAGCACCACCACGATGAAGGCAGCACCTTTGCTCGTCTCGTGGCACGACAACAACGACCCGATATACTCGGCGAGCTTCGAACCGCAAGGCAAAGGGAGATTAGCTACAGCTGGAGGCGATGGCCATGTCCGAGTACGTGTTTCCCGTGCATGGTAGGAGGTAGCTGAGCCCGGGGAGCTTCCATTGACATACATCCAGCTATGGAGCGTTGAATCGACAGGCGACGAACGCAACGTGACTTATCTATCGACGCTCAAGAAACACACCCAAGCCGTCAATGTTGTCCGGTGGTGTCCTCGAGGTACGTACGACCGACACTCCCCCCCCCCCCCATCATCCAGCTGTGGCATTCCCTGACCTCGAGACAGGCGAGCTCCTGGCCACGGCCGGCGACGATGGCAACGTGCTTCTCTGGACGCCCTCCGACAACCCAGCATATGCCTCGAGCTTCGGCGATGATCAGTTAGAAGATAAGGAACACTGGAGGGTGAAGACAATGTGCCGATCGAGCAGTGGTGCCGAGATATACGACCTGGCTTGGTCGCCCGACGGGCTTTTCTTCATCACAGGGAGCATGGACAACGTTGCGCGGATATACAATGCGAGCACAGGTGAGACAACTCTCGTGACTACATGCAGACGACTGAGCCACTGATCTCGACCAAGGCCAAACCATTCGCCAGATCGCCGAGCACAACCACTATGTGCAAGGTGTAGCTTGGGATCCTCTGAACGAATATGTTGCAACGCAATCCTCCGACCGATCGGTGCACATCTACACCCTGAAAACGAAGGACGGCCAGTTCACACTGAATCAGCACAACAAAGTCACCAAGATGGACCTGCCTGGCCGTCGAGTATCCTCCAACAGCCCAGCGCCTCCGGACTTCGGTCTGGGATATCATCGAGCTGCGTTCGTCCAAGACTTGACATCGGAGGCCATTGCATCTCCAAAGCCTTCTGCGCCTGGCACGCCACAATCTTTCGCATTACCTATGAATCCACCGCCAACATCACATAGTCGAAGGTCTTCATTTGGCTCGCAATCCGTGCGAAGATCAGTCTCGCCGTCCCCCTCAATGCCACTGCCTGCAGTCATGCCAACCGCTTCTCCCAAGTTATCTGGCGGACTTGGTTTCGGAGTGCGAAACACCAACATCTATGCAAATGAAACCTTCACGTCCTTCTTCCGGCGTTTGACTTTCGCGCCAGATGGGAGCCTTCTATTTACCCCGGCCGGACAATTCAAGACTACTCATCCAGCCACCGATGGTGGCAAGTCAACGGACGAGATCATCAATACAGTGTACATCTACACCAGGGCTGGTCTCAACAAACCCCCTGTGGCGTATCTTCCTGGCCACAAGAAGCCGTCCATTGCCGTCAAATGCTCGCCAGTTTACTACCAGATCCGCTCGGCCAGCGTCGAACCCAGGGAAATCACGATCGACTCTCGCGCAGCAGATGATATACCACCATTACCAGAACCAGTATTGCCATCTAAGCCACCAACCTCACAGGCGAGCATGGACCCTCCGCCGCTTACAAGTGCGCCATCCCCATCGCCGAGCATAGCAGCCATGGCTTCGCCTCGCCCTCGAGCCGATTCAGAGACAAACTCTGCACCGCCGGTAGCACCGCCTCCAGGGCCGATGCCGGCCTTTGGCTTACCATACCGGATCGTGTATGCCGTGGCTACGCAGGATGCTGTTCACTTGTACGACACACAGCAGCAGACGCCATTGTGTGTTGTCAGTAACCTGCATTATGCCACCTTCACAGACTTGACCTGGTAAGGACTTGACCACCTTGCGTGTGGGAACAGCCTACTGATTCGATCCTAGGTCTGCTGATGGTCTTACGCTCGTCATGGCCTCTTCCGACGGTTTCTGCTCAGCTTTAACCTTCTCTCCTGGCGAACTAGGGACAGTGTACCACATGTCGTCTACAGCCAGCTCGCGACCCAGCCCGACGCCTATCTCCATCGCCAAAGCAAACTCAGCAGCTTCGACTCCTCAACCCACACCTACGGGCTCTACAATGTCACAGCCAGCTGCAGCGCCCCCAATGGCCAGACAGCTATCCAACAGCAACCCTGGAAGTGCACATCCAACGCCCGCACCCTCGGTTGCTCGTGCGTCGCCGTCACCGTTTCCGAATGCTACTGGACCCGTTGGTGGCCGTCCTGCTAGTCCTACACGGAGCATGTCACAGTCGAGCATAGCTACCGAGGCGAGCTTCGCACGAGTACCCGATCAGAATGCACCACCAGTGATGAACAACCCAACGCCATCATTGAGCGCAATGCCATCTTTGGCAGCGGCTGGGTCGTCAAATCTCAACTCATCGATGCCGCTGTTCACTCCACCACAGACACCGGGTCAGTCGCAGCTCAATAGTAGCAACAATCTCGTGGGTGCAAGCACGGGCATGAAGCGAGAGAGTGTGGTGAGCACCACCTCTGAGTCGGAAGAGCAGGGCCGGGAGAAGCGAAGAAGAATTGCGCCGACTCCAGTGAATGATGAGCCTCTCACTCGTCCGCCTGCGCCGCCGACGACGAAAGATGAAAGTGGCGGATAGGCGACGATCTGATATTTTTATTTGTTTGCTTTCACGAGCAGCTTTAGCCTGGAGTTGGGGGAGTTCTGGCACGGCTAGGGCCGCATCGCCACATATTGAGATGATGGAGCGATCGCAGTGGCTGGCTGCTGTACGCGAGGCATAGAAATTAGCGCAAGAGGATAATATGTGCAGTGTAATGAAGCGTGAATCGCAACTGTCCTCCGCCCTTCAGCGAGCTTCCTGGTTCCTGTTAAGCCTTGGTGTCGTTCCGGAAGTGACTCCACCCATTCGCCAAGTCCCGTTCCCGCATCTTGCTTTCGTTTCGCCTGCACAACCTTACACGTACACGACCAAGAAAATGCTCGATAGGTCGATGTTCGTCAGGACGGGTGCTTCCATGAGTCTGTCGAATCAGACGATGCAGACTTCGCCGGGGAAAGAGCGGACGGTGTGTGTGCTGTCGCGGAGATGTGCTGTAGAGGACCACGATGTCTTATGGCGAGGCAGACCAGCTCTCGGAGGACGAGACTGTTCTATATAGTACCTGAAAGAGGAGCGGACTGCTTGTCTGTTGTTCTGCTGCTGCCGTGTCCACTCGTTCGGCACGTACACTTGACATGCGTCTCGATTTGCTGACCGCACTCTTGAGCATCCTCATCCTGCGATCTGCTCGGAGTATCAAGCACGACGACAGCAGCGCATCGACCAGTCACTTCCCGGACCTACTGGATGCCGACCTCGAAGATCTAGTGACGGGTTTGGGGTCAGGTCGGTGGACGAGCGTCGATCTGGTCAAGGCCTATATAGCCCAGCCCGCATTCGCGAGGTGAACAGCACTCTGCGTGTTGTCACGGAGCTGAATCCAGATGCTCTTGCCATTGCAGAGGCAAGCGATGCAGCGCGGAAGAATGGAAAGCGTCTGTGGGCCACTACACGGTATTCCGATGCTCATCAAGAACAATATCGCCACAAACGACCAGATGAACAACACAGCTGGATCGTGGGCCTTGCTAGGGGCAACGGTCCCTCGAGATGCGACTATGGCGGCGAAGTTGAGGAAAGCTGGTGCTGTTATTCTTGGAAAGACGAACTTGAGCCAATGGGCTAACTACCGCTCGGATAACAGCAGTAATGGATGGTCTGCCTACGGAGGTCAGACTTACGCTGCTTACTATCCTGGTCAAGACCCATCGGGTTCTTCGAGTGGGTCCGGTGTGTCGAGCTCTATTGGTCTTGCTCTTGCGTCGCTCGGAACTGAAACCTCAGGCAGTATCCTCAGTCCGGCCGACGTCAACAATCTAGTGGGCATCAAGCCTACAGTTGGGTTGACGAGTCGTTATCTTGTGATCCCGGTGTCGGAGCATCAAGATACGGTTGGGCCATTGGCACGAACGGTCAATGATGCTGCACATGTGCTACAGGCTATCGCTGGGCCGGATCCAAACGACAATTACACATCCGCCATACCCTTCAACGGCAGTCTACCAGATTACGTCGCTGCTTGCAGATATAATGCGCTATCAGGTGTACGCATTGGCGTTGCGAGAAATGTTCTCGAAATCTGGTCCAAATACACCGATGCCACCGTCCTCGCCGCCTTTGACGAAGCATTAGAGCAGATCCGCGCTGCCGGAGCCACAATCGTCGACGCCAATTTCACCGCCTTCGCAGCGTTGCAAAACGACAACAACAGCACACTGACTGGCAGGGCAGACTTCCTCACCGGCTTGGCGAATTACCTCAGCGAATTGACCTACAACCCCTGGAACATCTCAAACCTCGCAGGGCTGAAGAACTTTAACCACACCTTCCCCCTCGAAGACTGGCCAGAACGCGACACCGCAATCTGGGACAGCGCCCTGAACCAAACCTGGAACAACACCGACCCTCGCTTCTGGCCAGCACACCAAGCGAACCTCTTCTGCGCAGGCGAGGGCGGAATCCTCGGCGCTCTGGAAAGGACCAACACCAGTGCTGTCTTACTCCCAACACAACTCAGCCCAAGCATCCCTGCACTGGTCGGTAGCCCAGTCATCTCAGTGCCCATGGGCTTCTATCCCGCCAACACGAACATTACCATGAACGGCTTCGGGAACCTGGTAGCGACAGCACCGAACGTTCCGTTCGGGTTGAGCTTTATGGGTGCCAAGTTCAGTGAGGCGGAGCTTATTGGATTCGCGTATGCGTATGAGCAGAGGACGATGCACCGGTATGATGTGAGGCCGTATATTGTGCCGAATATTGGGTTGGAGGATGTGGTGAAGGGGCAGTGGCTATATGGTGGAGGAGAGATGTGTTCGAAAGAATGGTTGGAGCGTTGTGAGATGGTTACAAAGTGGCCCAGGCATTTGACAGAAGCGGGGACGAAGAGGAAGTGGTCGCGGCATGCGATGCGGGCTGGAAACGAGGCGGTGAGTACGGAGGAGACGTGAGCTGAAGGGATTGGGAAGATGTCTACCCGGCGTACGATACACTTTATATTGGAATGGTCAGGAGGCTTGTCCACAAGACAGATGCGCGTCGTTGGCGGGGGCGAGGGTAGGGGCTGCCTTGGCGGCTGGGAGGACGGGAGCGTCTTGTGTCACGCCAAGTACTGGTGCTGCGTTGATGACTGGTGCTGCGGAGAGCTGGTTCGCAGAGGCTGATAACATGGTTCAGATGCGTGCTGGAAGGAAAACGGTGGCGGGGCTCCTCTCGTGTTGTCGGTCGTTCGGTTCTCGTAGCAGTGTTGCAGCGCCTTGACTTTCCTTGCCCGGTAGCCTTGCTTGTCCTAATAACCTAATCGACTCTCATCACTTCGTTTGATGTAGCACCTATCCCAAATGGACGAGCACATATATTACATCTGGCAGTAGTTTGGGTGGCACCACGCCAAGACACACGTAGATCGATCCAGACCAGAGTATACCAATGTCAGTGGGCTCATACTCTCGACTTGACAAGCCGCTTGAAGTCCAGTAGGTGTTTAAAGGGCCCGGGTCTGCTCGCGAGAGGTCCATGGTGGATCAAGGACTGGGGAGAGGCGAGCGTTGCTGCAGTGTTGGGCCTCGTTCACTACTGACGGAAACCATTTGCCGGTGATTCTAATGCGATAGATAGAAAAGCGGTGACATCCACCTTTATAGTCGAAAATACTGCGGTATCCACATTATGTACAAAGTGACCACTATGTCTATCGTCTATCCATTATTATCAAAACATCCTCCCCATATCCAGCTTTGCGTTATATCTATACGCCCACGTCCCTCTCGAAGGAGAACGTCTGGCGCCAAGTCCCTCGCAGCAGTGCAAAGGTTTCGCGTGGGGGTCTGGTCCAACCATGCTACTTACCTTCCCACCTCTCCTTTATCAAACTCGCCGCCTTCTCCGCAATCGCATACACAGTCGCAGAAAGATGCGTAGCCGGAATAATCGGCATAATACTCGAATCCACCACACTCAGACGCTCGACCCCATACACTTTCAACTCCGAGCTCACCACACCACCCGACGCCAGCGGCATCATCGGATTACTGCAGCTCGAATGCGCCAAAGATGGCGTTAGTCCTCCCTGTCCTGTCACCGTCTTGAAAGCTTTCAGAATATCTTCGTTGCTTTGATATTGTGCGCCCGGGGAGACTTCTAGGGCTCCGAGGGCCGATAACGCGTGAGTTTTGTAGTATTGGCGGGTGAAGTTGAGCATGGCGATGGCGAGGGTGCCGTCGATTGGGTTGGCGAGGGTGTTGTAGTCGACGATTGGGGAGCCGTCGGTGGCGTTGAGAGTGATGGTGCCGCGGGAGAGGGGCTTTTGGAGGGCGTTGGTGGTTACTCCTGCTCCTTTGAAAGGCATTTCGTAAACTGCGCTGTCGTTGCGCCGGAAGCGGTCGAGGAGGATTTTGAGTTGAGCGGTGTAGCCACGGATTGCTGTCTCGTCGTAGGTGGTAGGTAAGTACTCAGAGGCGTTCTGAGCTTCTATCGCATTGATGATGCTTTCAGCTTGGTCGGAGATGGTATGTAGGCTGAGGAAAGCTGCGGTGTTGCCACGAGCTTGTGTGTATGGGCCAGTCTTGTGCTCGTCGTATTCCTTGCGTGCCTGAGCGTTGTACGTCTCGTTGGTGGACAGCGTTTGAGGATTCGGCTCGAGATCTTTAGTGAGATTCCATTGCCAATAACCTGTAGGATGGTCCTGGAAATTGCTGCCTACACCAGGCAGGTCATGAACAACCTTTACGCCAGCTTTCTCTAGCATGGATCGCGGTCCAACTCCAGAGAGGTGCAGCAGATTGGTCGAGAACACAGGTCCAGCAGCTAGAATGACTTCTTTTGTAGCTCGAGCTTGAAAGGTCGTGTTATCTTGTCGACCGGTCGCCTCGATACCCACCGCTGTCGTGCCCTCGAAGACAATTTTGTTGACTTTGGTAGCAGTGACCAGAAGCAGATTTGTCCGCTCAGACATCGGATCGTAGTAGGCAGTTTTCGCGCTGCTTCTCGTTTGCGTCGATGCGTCCTGCGACGACTGCACCCAAAACACACCAACGCCTGAGCCATTCGAGCCTTCGAGAGGAAAGTCAATGCTCTTGTTGAGTTGCTTAAAGCCGGAGCGGAAGTAAGGTAGCTCGTCCCACTGCCACGGTGGAAGAGTTGCATGGACAGGACCATCTGTACCCCAACTCGCAACGTCGTAGGTGTAGTTGTACTTGGCAGCAGACTCTGACGTGGGTTTGTCAAGCTTGGTGGACTTCTTGAAATAAGGTAATAAACCTTCCCAGCCCCACCCAGGATTGCCTAGCTCCTCCCATGCATTATAGTCCGCTGCACTGGCACGATCAAAGAACATGCCATTAACCACGCTCCCTCCACCAACAGTCGCGGCAATCTCAACTGGGTAAGGCTCGTTGTTCATGTGCACTAAAGGTGCGGATGAGAGATTGTACAAGTTCTGCGCCTGATTGGTTTCCGCATAGTGCGGGATAAGAATGGTTTGATTGTTGTCCAGGTCTCCATACTCTACAACCAGAACGCTGACATTTGCATCCTCAGTAAGTCGGTTTGCGACAACCAGTCCAGACGTTCCGCCGCCAACGATGATGAAGTCGAAAATGCTGGTTCCGGAGCGTGGGCTGTGCCGTTGTCCATCTGCAGATGAAGCACTCGAGCCGGAAGCAACACTAACGCACGTAAAGATGGCGGCCGCAAGCAACACAAACGCCATGTTGGAGACTGGGGAGGTGGAAAGGGACCTGAAAGTAACCACACCTGCTGCATCTTGAGCTAAATACTGAGCATGCCAACGGCATCCTGGAACCCGGATCACAGCATGTGCCGACCTTGGCTTTCAGTCGGATACCTGGCGCGCGACGGTTATATGCCTTCGTTAGGCTTAGCTCCCGTGTGTGCGGTATAAAGCTGTAATCAGAGATTAGGGGTATCGAGCCAAGATCAATTACGTGGTACTGTGCAAAAGAGGGGCAGCGAAGTGAGGCTCTTGCGTTCATTCATGAGCGATACACCAACACAGCACGCCACCTACCGAGCCACGCCTCGGACGGAGAAACTGGCCCAGCTCCGCCCTCGGCTTGGCTTGAGGCTGCGAGCAACACCGAGACAATTGAGACAGTTTTAGACACATACCACAACGGCGATTACCATTTCTCGTATACGATAAGTTGCCCGTTCCATTCGACTCGATAACTCGGCGAAGCCTTCCGGGCATAGAATCAATCCATGCGTTGACATTTTTTTGCGACGAAGCCAAGCCCAGGGCGGAGCTGCCCCCGTTTCAATGTCCGAGCCGTGCGAGCTAAGTATCATTTCTCGCTCCACACGGATCAAACCACCCAAAACAACCTCCGGGATTTGGGTTGTTTACAGCGACAGCAACGTTGCCGTAGGCACAAGGCAAATCTCGACTCGACCGATCGATAGAGCTAGCGTTTGCGAACAATCTGCACTAACAAATTTTTGCTGCGCCGTCCCTGTAGTATTATTGTCTTTATGGTATGCTAACACGAGCATTGGGTAATTTGATCCGTGTGGAGCGAGCATTTTAATGTGGTCTAGCACCCCACGCGCCGTTGCCGTCGTGCATTAGCGCAACGCACGGCTCAAGCCAACCCAGCGATCAGCACTGTACAGTACACGTGCTGCCCATGCAGCAGGGAGCTTAGATCCTGATACGAATGTGCAATGCTGGGCATAGTTTACGCTTCATCTTTTTTAGGTCAACATTGGAGGCGTTGTTCCCTCTGTTTTCTTTTTTAGATGTCTTCCATCTACCCAAGTCTATATGCGTCGGGTACGTAGCATACCTAATTGTAAGAAGGAAGCGACGTAGGCACTTTACAAACAAGGGAGCCCACGCGAGGTGGTATGAGCGTAGCAAGTAAATACATGGAGTAAAGAGAAGACAGGGGATATACAGTATGAGCTCCTGTACTGTACGCCTGGGGTTGTAAGACCTAGGATAAATCCGTCGAAAGGCTACTTCATATACCGAGATAGTCCCGACTTCACTGCTCACGTTCAATCGTCCTGTCGACATGCACAGTGGACGTACAGCGCAAAGTCGTATACAGCATCGTGAGCTGCAATTGTCTTCGTGAAGTCTGCGGTCGGCTTGGTGAACTCAATATCGGAGTGGCACAGCCGCAAGCATGGGAAGATCGTCATGCTGGCCGTTGATGCGCAGGCCATACGTACACTCTCATCTCGGCTAGCACGCGATGCACGGTCTCATCAAAATCCAGCACTGTACTGTATCGTCCAGCTGGGCCCTGGCTGCCGTCGACACTTGATTTAGCAGCCCTAAACTTGATGACACCGTGCACCGCGTGCGACCGTGCATCGCCCGCCCCAGACTTCTATCATTACTTGGCGTGTATAGAGAGAGCAAGTGCCGAAGTCCAAGTCGCGCAATGCCTGGAGTGGTGAAGCACCAAAAAAATCCCGCAGACATCAATACAGACAAACGAAAGCGATCGCCAAAAGGGGCTGTCATGCAATAGTAGTTCGCATTGAGAATGGTCTTCACTACCATTACCCAATGTCGTTTCCTTCATCAATCCATTCCGTCCTTGCGCACGGCACATACTATGACAATGCCCGCTATATGCATCCAAAACGTACGTCAACGAGTGCGAGCCTTGACAGACAAGTCACAAGCCTCTCCCCAATTGTGATGCAATTACCCACTCCATACCAAAGGAGTTCACCAATCATTACGCCTTTGTTTGTGCAAAATTGCTGCCGACGAGATCCTCCGCACTCGGTCGCTTTTCGTGTTCGATCTCGAAAGTTCGTCGTAAGAACTCTTTAGCGTCTTCACTGGCCTGTTCAGGCATGTCTGGACGGGCGTTGTCTGAATTGCTGCCGCTGCCGCCGATCTTGAAGATTGCTTGCAGTTGTGTGCAGTTAGGATGTGGATGGCTACCCGTGAACATCTCGACGATCAGACATCCCAGACTCCAAATATCGGCCTTCTTGGTGTACGCTGTTTGACGGACCACTTCTGGTGCCATCCAGAAGACTGAACCTTGGAGGGATACTCGAGGTCCACCGCGCCTTGGTCCTGGTTGCGGGTTGAGCAGCGTAGATGCTTCGACTCGTTTACTGATACCAAAATCGGAAATTTTGACAGTACCCTTGTTGTCGACCAGGATGTTCGCTCCCTTAATGTCGCGATGGATGATGTCCTTCGAGTGCAGGTAGCTCAAGCCTTGAAGGATCTGTCGCACAAAATTGGCGATGAGACCTTCGGGCAGCGATCCATAGTTGACCAGCATTGTCGCCACCGAGCCACCGGCGACGTACTCCAGGAAAATGTTGAGATTCTTTTCGTCGCTGTTTGAGCCGAGGTATTGTACAATGTTTTCGTGTTTAAGGTCCTTGAGCAAGCTGATCTCGTGCTTTAGTGCTTCGATCATATTGTTCTTCTTGGCATCCATGGTAGTGCCACTATTCGATGGCATCTCGACCTGCTTGACAGCCATCAGCTCTGCTGTAACTGCATGCAGCGCCAGAAAGACTGTGCCAAAGGATCCTTTGCCAATCATGGCACCCTTCATGTATTTGAGATTGTCCCAAGAGTCATTCTCGAGATGCTGCATGAGTTCTTCGTCCAGCTCGTCTCCATCTTCTGCGATGAAGCGCGACAACCGAGAGTTGAGGCTGTCGCTGCCTCCTTCGGTCGCCGCTGGGCTGCTACCAGTGTCGTCAAAGTATGAGTGCAACACGGTCTGACCTTCTGGGTCGGTGATAGCTAGGTTGCTCGTGGTGGTTTCTGAGCCACTGTCACCTCCAAAGGAGACATAACTCTTTCTGTTTGGCTCGAGAGGCGACTCTTCATCGAGTGGTTCGAGTACACTACTGGCCGTAGACTCTCGATGGGAGTCGCTTCTGCCGAGACGCACAACGCTGAGCGGCCGCAGTCCAGGTTGGTTCTTCTGCATACCAGCCTCACGCAGCCACGAATCCGCAATCGTAGGTAGCGGCGGTGCGTCCTTCAAGCTGCTGGCAACGCTGAAGTTACTCGCCATACTTAAAGTCCGCACTGCTCTACTCAGTCGCTGGCTTCTGCGTATGGACATACGAACAGTGCGATCCATATCGTCTTTTGCCACCTCCGGAAAGTACGATTGCAGGTCCTGGGTAATAAGCTCTGTAGGCGGTCGAGCGCCATAAAAATCTTTGAGCTTCCTCGCTCGAGCAGAGGCCGTGGATGCTGTACTGACGTTCCTCTGAATGCCATCCGATTGTGTCTGAAAATACTCATTTCTTTCTTGTCGACTTGCGGGACTCATCGGGTAGCTCACAGCGGCCAAAGGCTCACCAGTCAACTTTTCGATCTTCAAATGGCTCTTCGACTTAACCGGCTGCTGCACTTCTATCGCCGGCGGTTCAGGCTGCTGTTGCTCCGCTATCCGTGCTGCCGAACGAAGCTGCTCGCCATCTGGTTCTCCGGCGTGGATCTTTCGTAGTATCAGTCGACCACGTTCGGTGCGTACGCCGTCGTTGCACAATTTGATCAGCTCGGCCTCGCCCAGGCGACGACAGAATGCTGGCTTAGGGTCGGTTCCGTCCAGGATGTAGAAGCAGTAGGACCGTGAGTGGTTTTCGTTGAGGCCTCCCTTTCGTAGTGTTACTCGTACAATATCTTCGGCTGTTCGAAAGCCTTCGATGCTAATGACAGAATACCGACCGTTCTCGTATATCACCCGGATTAGCGGCTTGTCCGCTGGCAGGCCGCTCACAGTAGTGTTGAGGTTGTCCAGCGAAGGCGATTGCTTGACATGGAATCTCGCCGTTTGTGGTGTTTCCACGCATGTTGGTTTCCCAGCGAATCGAACTGTTTGAGGCTGCGCCAAGTACGCAGCATTACTCTGGCCCCGCGACGCTTCCTTCGGGCTTGGAGCGCCTTGCCGTTGAGCTCGTGCCGCACGATTCTCTTGATCAACCATAGGCGAGCTTGGCCGCGATGCAGTCTTGGCGCCGAACTGAGCGGCGTAAGCCATGTCAGCGCCATTCAGCTGTCTTGAAATTCGCTTGTCGGCGCGCGACGTCGTCCCTGATCGAGCCGAATGGAGCGGTCGCGGTGAACCTGAGGACGGAGGAGTGACCTGCGTAGTCCCGATAAGGGCGTTGCCATCCAAAGTGGCAAGCGAGTGCTAAACTCACGGTTAGCTTCCCAACCTCGAATTGGGCGTATATGGCCGACCTACCCTATCGATGACCCGCTTGCTCGTCCTCTTGTATACACTACTCCGAAACACTTTCGCCTGTGTTCCTATCCGCACGCGATCACCAATCTTGTTGACGCCCATCTCCTTCAGAGTAGCCTGGTCGATGTCCATGAGGTTCGCGCCGGTGATGTTGTTCTTCCTGAAGATGTCGACATACTGGCTGC
This sequence comes from Nothopassalora personata, assembly GCA_033816765.1. NCBI lineage: Eukaryota > Fungi > Ascomycota > Dothideomycetes > Mycosphaerellales > Mycosphaerellaceae > Nothopassalora > Nothopassalora personata. The sequence goes on along the minus strand of CM066287.1, from coordinate 1,836,544 downwards.
AGTTGATGCTCTTGAGCCATTCCGCCACGCGCACTTCGTCCCAATCCACCACTGACTCCCTGCCGTCTTTGTATGATTCTGAGAATTCGGATTCTGTCGGACTCGTGAAGACGTTGTGTCCGTTGATGACATTCGTGGGCGCTGGTTGGCGGTACATGTTGCCCGAGAGTGTGGGTGCCGGATATGGCGAGCGGGAGGCGAGCGCCGTCATGGTCTACCGGCACCGCCTGTAGCACAGCACTTGTGAGGTGCAGTGCAGGAGCGTGCAGAAGATAGCACGCGGACAATAAGCGGCGTTGCGACCGGGCCAGGCCTGGCCTAGGCTGGAAAGACAGTGAGGTTGTGCCCGGTCAGCTCGCTCCCATGATCGATTACTGTAGGAGGTAGCAAGCTGCTTGCTTCTACGGCGTTTCGTCTGCAGTGCTGATGCTGATGGCTGCTCCGACTCCCGCGTCACTGCCGCCTCGACGTCTCGAGCTGCAACAGTCTCCGAGAGTCTCGGACACGCGCTCTACCTCCAGACGTCAGCGCTCGCAAGTGCTGTGACGGGCGCGTAGCGGTGGGCGATACAACGACAGAGCGTAGGTCGGTGAGGTCGTTGGGAAAAGGCCGTCGCGAATAGCTGAAACACTGGTGCTGCTCCTAACCCTACACGCGATCCAATAAGCTGCAGATGCACGTCAAGGCCACCACTGGCCAAGCGGACGTCGTTGTTTCGTGCTTGAGTGTGAGATTGTTGTCGCAGTTCGCCCACGTCTACGTCTCTATACTGTAGCACGATGCGAAAGACATGATGCGACTACCTTCGCGTCGCTTCGCCGTTGAGGCGTTCCCGCCATGACATGACCAGTGTCGGCCGTTGAAGATGTTCGAGACCTGCGCCTGAGCGGCTGTCGATGAAACAGCACAGACATCGCTCCAGGGGCAGCCAACCAGTCCAGTGTCTCATGTTTCACATGTGGATCTCAGCCAACAGTCCCGTGATCGGCTTGTCGACCCGTGAATGATTGATTGCCTTGATGCCAATGCGGGGAGTTAAGGTGCTGCTTACAACAGGCACACTTTGGTGGCAGCACTCTGCAAGCACAGCTTGTTTCTGGTGGACTTGGCTTTGCCCACCATGGCAAGATCAGCCAACGTCTCACGACCAGAAGATTCCGCTGCATCAACACTGCGCTCGTGAGTGAGTTAGGTTTCTCGATCCTACCGACAGACCCCTCTGGGAGTGACACATCAACCACGAGCTTCGGCCGGTAAATGAAGGGTTTAAAACAGGAACCGCAACCGCCACCGTGGTGAGGGGCATAGCATCGCAGAGCCGCAAAACTCACCTGGTCTTGTCACGAGCTATGCCCGAGCAACGTGCAGATGATGGTTGCCGACCAATGATGATGCGGTGGAACGCTGTAACAAGTCGCATGCAACGGGGCGTAGGGACACCGGTAAAGCACACGGCAAGGGACTGGAGTGCCGCCGTCATCACTCCGTTTCCAACACAAGTCCCACGTCTCATAACAACGGGCAGCGACCGGGATGTCGAGACTCGATGCAGAGTGCTATACATGCGGCAGCAGCGCTGAAGAGAATGTGAAGCAAGCTGTTGGTGATGGCTATCGGACGAGTACAGCTGCGCCGTCGCTGGATCCTCGATGATTTGTGAAGCACTCATGGGAGTACCGGCTGTGGCGCAAAAGACAAGAAGACCCTTCATAGCAAGAATATATTATGAATCATCGCTCGTACAACGCATCATTGCTCCCTTGATACAAATGCAATCTTTGCTGATCCCTCTGCGTAGGCTGGTTTCGTGCCAATCGTGAACGTGGCGGAGGCCGGCTGTACGATATGCATACAGGCAGAGCCTAGCAAGCATTGCAGGGAAGGTGCTGCTACGTCATCTGCGCCTTGCAGATTCTCGAGGTTGGAGGAGGAGACGAACACAATCCACTGTTCCTCGCAAGACTACTGATGGACATGTGAGAAAGCGGCTGCGATATCATTACTGCCATCCTACGAAGGCGCACGCGCAGTGTATGGCCTCGACACAGCAGCTACACCACGCCAGCATACGTCCGAACCTGCACGTGTGCCAACAACAAGGCTGCGGCATAGAAGCATAATAGCTCACCAATCCGCCCGCTCTCTGTTGCTAGAACTACCGCCACTCCCACCTGAAGTGGCCAAACAACTTCTACACTACCCGTACTTGCACCAGCTACCTGCGTCTCACTTGCACGCAAAACTTGTTCCTACACTAGCCGCCAGTCATATGATGACAACTATCACTGCGTCGGACGACTCGACCCAGACTGCGTCTTGCCTGCAGCTGCCATAGGTGTGATCCGCCAGAGTCAACCAACAACTCCACACTCGCGCTCAGCACAGCTGCACTCGGTCCAAACACATCGACATGGGCGACCGAGCTACACCATCGCCGCGTGTGAGGCCTGCCGACTTGTCCAGCAGCCGAAGCAATAGCTGCTCAAGGTCGGCAACGTTCCGAGAGCCCATCATCTCTGCGGCAGCGCAGACTGTCCCACAGCGCCCAATACCGCAATCTCCTCAACAACCACCTTCCAATACGTCGTGGTCGCGAACAGCCTCACGATCGCCCGCATCCGCCAATCAACCGCAGCCGGTCAAAGATGCCGTCAACCCAGCGTGCGACCAGGCGCCGACGAACCAAATGGATCAGGACTTCGTTAAGAAACTTACAGAGCAAGTGACCGAACAGGTCATCAAGAACCTCGCGGCTGCCAATATTGGCACCTCACAGCCCAGTCCAACGGTGCTTTCGCTGCAAACACAGTATGGCGCGCCACAAAGCTCTGATGCGTCAGTAGCACGGTCACCCTCGCACCTGTCACCCCTTATGAGCTCAACGGAGCCCTTTCCACCCGCGTCGATTCCGCCGTCTCCGCACACCCATCGCGATGGGCGCGGTCGTCAACTGTCGCCATCGCCAGAACGACCCCTGTCCGCAGCCGGGAGTGAGCACAGCAGGGAGAGTAAAGAGAGCGGCGAAAGCATACAAAGTCGGCGAAGCACACAAAGTGACAGGGAGACCACACCACGAGCCTCACAGCCGGATGTCTTGGCTGGCCTTCGTAGGACGAAGACCATGCAAGAAGGCTTGCCACAGGCAATGAAGAAGACCAAGCCAGGGCGGCGCAGGGGCAACACCTCCGAGGCAGCCTTTCGCAAAGACAGCAAAGACTCGGATTCTGGATACTTTGACGGCTACGCTAAGAGTCGTGTCAAGCCTGCTTCTGTCGCGGAAGAAGAGGAAGACGAAGCGCCAACGACCTTGGAGAAGATTTGGCAACCACTCTTCGACAATGGCAATCCCACCGTGCGACTTGGCCAATTCCTTCGAGGTCTAGCAAAGCACCTCATTGAGGACTACGAACCGAAAGGGAGCCTGGTGATACCTCCACATAAGATGTTGCGCTTTCTCACGGAGACAAAGGTTGACCGGGAACACTACCCATGGCCAATAATCTTCGGTGGCAAAATGTCCTGGAACTCAATTTCAATGATGTATCGCAAACTTTTGTGTCAACATCACCTGATTCAGCAGCAAGTGCATGAAACGCCTGTCATCCCGGCGTTGACGCCGCAAGGCTTTGAGCTTTTTATGACGTGCATGATCCAAGCACATCCCGATACCGAGTTTGAGCGTCTGTCGAAAGCGGTCATGGACATGCCCATTTCCAATGCCGATGACTGCAAAGAACGCTTTCCAAAAGAGCTTTCCAGGAGACTTCTACCTCTTGAGCCAAACATGCAGGCTGAGCAGAGACTGATCTCAAGCCTGAACCACGAAGCGACCTTGATCCAACTTGAAAGAGGAGCGTCTGCCATGCCACCACCTCCACCTCCGCCAGCATCTGCACCACCAGAGCAGCCAGCATTCAGGGAACGTGAGAGAAACCCGTACTCCCAGTCGACACCCAGGTCGAATGCATTCGATGATGATGATCTCAGCCCGCCGTCGATATCAATCGAACGAGAACGCAAGCCGTACTTTACCAAGGAGGGTACTGGCAAGCGATATGGTCCTGAAGGCGATTACGTGCGTGAGCGTGATATGGACCGGAGTAGCAATCAGAACTCTTGTGAGCCAAGTCGGCCAGCCACCAGCAAATATCGGCCAGAGTCATCGAGCACGCGCTCAGGACAGTCCTCAAGGCAGACCTCGGGGCTGCCGCAGCAGGCGATGTACGGCAACAGCGGCTCAACCGATCCGATGGCCATCCCTCCGCAAAGTAGCAGGAGTCGCATGACAAGTGGTCATACCCCACCTCAACCACACCACGGAGTTCATGGAAAGCGACGCTCACCACCGCCGAGAGGTGGTTTCGCTCGCAGCGAACCGGTCGACCTGGGTAGCATTTCAGCGTCGCAGTTTGCATCGAACCTTCATGGCCCACCTCCTCGAGATCGATATGCTGGAGATGCAGACGAGGATGTTCAAAGGTACAATTCAAGACGGCCTAACGATCGAAACATGAACTACACGAATGACGAGGAATCAAATGGACGGCCGATCCCACAAAGAAACGGTCCGCCCGGACCCTCTGGATATGATTCTGGATACGGATCTGCCGGTGGTGCGAACAATCCCCTGAAGAATTTCGCTGCACGGAATGTTATGAATGATGGTCGACGACGTAGCTGGTACCCTGGCATGGCATCAACCTCAGCAACTGGTGCTGGTATCGCCAGTGGCGGGACAGATGGGTATGGTAGCTACATGGGCAGTGGTCCGCAAGCTTATGGGCCGTCCGGGCAATACTAGCAGCATCCCGCGGCACAGCCTGCAAGTCGAAAGACCACGCCGCCAGAGGGGACGCCACCCGGGATTCTCAAGCCGCCACGACCAGCGCGTACCTGGAGTGGCGACAGCAGTTCGTCAGCAGAGCGGGCCATTCGAGAGCGCAGGACTCGCTCGAGAGTGAGGAACCCGGGATGACACTTCTGAGACTTCAACTACGGCCCGACTTTGTGGCATTGATTCCTGATGACCACGAAGATGATGAAGCATACTTGCACTTGGGAGTTGGCATCATATCCCGGGTATTGCACTTAGCAAGTTTTCTTTGGCTTTCTCGTGATACCCATACTGAACGCCCGTCGGATTGGCCTTCCAGTTGACGTGACGGTGACGATACTATGACGATTCTGTAGCATTAGATATCCCCTGCGACGACATGATGATAATTTTTGATCGATGAGGCAAAGTACGTGTTCGATTTGTTCGTGGCTAAGACGACCGTGCTGATCTCGCGTCATGGTCCTGATCTGTGGAAGTTCTCTCTTGGAGTCGTGTCCTCATTCCCGCATCAAGAGCGTCGCTAAGGGTTATCTTGACGGCGATTTCCTCATGGCTACGCATGGCCTTCTACAAGCTATTGGCTCTTTCCGTATGCAGAACCCTGCTGCGGGTAAATGTGGCACCACGCGCCTACCTGACAAGGGTCGCCTTGAACCTTAACCTCGAACGCGATCTCCGGGTTCTGGGAGCTCAAGTAATCTGACGCGACAACCCCTGTCGCTGAAGAAGACGCAGATGCCTTTGCATCTACTGTAGCCTGAGCTGTCACCCGACAGCGAGGTGCAGCTGCCTAATGCCCGCAAGAAGCCTACCACCATGGCGGAGGCACTCGAAGTGGCATATCGTGCCTTCAGGGGAGACTCCATAATCCGATGGAAGTGAAAGCAGATTTCAGAAGTCGCACTGTCGTTGTTACGGGCGCCAATTCTGGCATTGGGTTCGAAGCTGCTGTTAAGTTTGTTCAGCTTGGTGCAGAGAAGGTGATTTTGGCTGTCAGGTCGAGTCCGAAAGGTGAAGCTGCTAGGAAGCTTATTGAGGAAAAAACGGGAATGGATGGAGTTGTGGAGGTTTGGATGTTGGATATGATGGATTATGAGAGTGTGAGGTAAGCTATATCCGGTGGACTGGGCTTCTCTTGTCGTGGTGCGGCATGGATTAACTGACTTTGGACAGAGCCTTTGCCCAGAGAGTCAAAGATGAGCTGAACCATCTGCACATCGCCGTTCTCAACGCAGGCTGCATCGCAGAGAAATTTGAGCCTAGCCCGTACGGATGGGATCGATGTTTCCAGGTCAACACTCTGTCCACGGTCTTGCTCGGCCTACTCCTCCTGCCCAAACTGAAAGCAAGTAAGACTCCAGACTTTACGCCCGTCCTGGAGTTCGTCAGCTCCGGCACTCATCAATACGCCAGCTTGAATGAAGCAGCTCTTACGGCCGAGTCCCCGCTAGCCGTCTACAACATCAAAGACCGCACCGGCCTCTTCCAATACAGCATGTCCAAACTCTTCGTCCGATATGCAATATCCTCCATAGTCAAGCTCCTCGCGGCAAAATATGGCGATCCTCCACCAGTTTTCATCATGTCCTGCTGCCCAGGTCCTTGCAAGTCCAAGATTTCGCGGGATAAAACTCAGTGGTATATGAAGGCTGCCATGGCGGTGGTGGGTCCAATCTTGCTCAAGCCCGCGGAAGCTGGGGCCAGGGTTTATATCTCTAATGTGACTTTGGGGGAGAAAGGGCATGGCAGGTTTTGGCTGGAGGATCGTATCAGGGAGCCAGCGCCTGCGCTTGTTGGGAAGGAGGGTGAATTGGCGAGGGAAAAGGTTTGGAGGGATATTGTGAGGATTCTGGGGGAGCATGTCCCGCAGGTGGAGAGGTTGGTTGAGGAGATTTAATGGCTAATGTGGCTGCTGTGTCTGCTTTCGTGGTGAAGTGAGGAATTGCCATGAGCAGTGGCTCGGTTTGGTGCTGTGCTCAGCACATTCTTCCAAGGCGCTCGCTTTGAATTTGGCCTGTAGCTAACATGATCTTCCTAGTCTCTCTCTCCTCTGCCTGTGAGCAAGCTGCAAGTAAGGCCTCGCAAAGGTGGCTAGATTACGCACGCGATTTCAATCATCTACAACCTGCGGTCATCTCGCTTCGCAGGACAGTAATTGCTATGCAATTAAAGAGTCCATGTTATGAGGATAACGGTGTGTCTTCATGAGGTCGAGCCTCGATGACAAACAGAAGTCCAGAACGTTTAGACGGCCAATTGGCGTCATTTGGGCCGTGCCTTTGTTAGACTTTGGACCTTGTCCTGGCGAGTCAAAACCAGACTCTCAGTGCGCGGTATACGTACGCATGTACGTCGTCTTGGTTATAGCATACCATGGTCGCATCGAAAACGCCCATGCAAGAAAATGCTACCTCCTACCTGTGAAGTAGCCATACAAACCCACGACCACTTCACTTCCTCTGTCCTTGGCAATCTTGGCAATCAAAGCTTGGTATACCTTACTGCAGCTGACGACCCGCTTTTGAGGCTAGCGGCAGGTATCGATTGACGTTGGTGAGGAACAGCGCCCACGATGTTGGATCGCAGCAAGATTGAGCAGTTATGCTACTCCGAACTGTCTGTCAGCTCTCAGTATGCCGTAATGCCAAAGATCCATCAAAGTCGTCTGGAGAGATCGCGGAGAAGCTGTATGGCTCGCATGTAAGTACATCAAACCCTGAAAATCATATGTCGACCACGCTGATCGTAGCAAGCACTTGACGACAGTCACCACAAGGACTCCAGACTCCAGAGGGACCTCATCGAAGAACGACCTTGAATGGGCGAAAAGCTGCGGCAACTTTGGAGATACAAACCCAAGCGAGCTTTTTCTACATGCGTTCCACGACGTGCTACAATGCTTGCACAGGGATCCGATTGCAGATTGTGTCTCTCCGCCACTCATTGGAACTACTGGTTTCGTTCCGATGACTATCATCGCTCCGCTGAACGATCAGCTGAGGCATATGTCCAGCTTGATCGTGCGAGCCAAGAAGGAAGTTCTGCTGGCTACGAACTTTTGGAAGAAGTCTGGTGCCAGCACATTCGTCAATGATGCACTCATTGAACTTTCGAAGCGAGCGGCTACGAGGAACGAGAGGGTTGTGGTCAAGTTGATGTTTGATCGTGGTGCGTTGAAGCAGGTGAGTCCACGGCAATGCGCATAGAGCCGCAGACCTGTGTACTGACGTAGTAGATCTTCGACAATCACCAAACTGTCGATTTGAAAGGATGGCAGTCTTCCGGCGTGGGCTTACCGCCTCCTGAGCAGATGCCAAATGTGGATCTGGGCATCGTCAACTTTCATCGTCCACCTGTTGGCACGTTTCACAGCAAGTTCATGATCGTGGATCGTCAAATCGCGACAGTCTCCAGCAACAATATCCAGGATAATGACAATCTTGAGATGATGTCTCACCTCGAAGGTCCCATAGTCGATTCCCAATGGGAGACTTTCTTGCTCTCCTGGCACAACGCCCTTCAAGCCTGCGGTGCCCTGCCGCCATCTTCCAGCAGCACACAGCAAACCACCAACCTACTCCGAACAATCCTTCACAGCTCTCTTCGAAACAGACGGCTCCTTCCGCCTCCCCGAGAAACCCCTGTCAACACGACCTCCCCGAGCACATGCCCAACAGCCCATATTACGACCCCAGCATCAGCGCAGAGATAGAACGAATGCGCTCCGTCCTCGCCCCAGCATCCGGCGAATCGCACCGCGACGCAGTAGCCCGCCACCTAAACAAACCCACCGGCTTATCCGTCAAAGCAACTTCCCCCGAAAAGGACCCCCCCCCCAGCCTCCGCTTCTTCCCCTTCTTCCCAGTACCCAACGTCGACCCCGTCCCCATGGCCCTGGTCTTCATAGTCAGGAGGTGAATGTTATGGTGGATTCGAGGGTGGTTTGTAAGGCTTGGAGGGAGGGGATTGAGAGGTGAGTTGTGCAACAATGAAGGTCTCGGGAGGTGACGCGGTGCTAATTAGTCAAGTAGGAATCAGAATACGGCGACATATGGCCGCGCCGCCGACGAAGGGTGCTAGTATAACAAGGATGGAGCACTGGCTGCTGGCAGCTATGGGACGAATGCAGGTAAATTCTCTTGGGCGAAAGGAATCATGGGAACTTTGAACAAAGCTGAGGGCAAGTAGACTGTAGGGTTACTGGCAGTTGTTATGCGGTTGTTACGTGCTCTTCTGCATTTGTTTTCGTCCTAGAAGCCTTCAAACGCCTCACGGTGTTGTCTGGTAGCTTGATGAGAGATGTATGCTGCACGTTTTCCAGTGGTTCGGCAGCTTCACTGAGGAGGTGCCGTCCACGCCGCGGATAACTAGATTGGTCGTGTTTTCTGGTTTGCTCCGTCGAAGCCAGTATCTTGTACCGCCACTTCGTAGCTCCATCCGCGTTGCCGCCTACACATCTAAAGGGTTGCCCGCTGGGTAAGTGTAGAGGCCTGGCCTGGGTGGGCCGTAGACCTGCGGCTCGGTCGGCCTGGCCTTGCTTCGTGGTGCAAAGTCAGCTTCGGTTGGTGGCACAGCGACACCTCCATCTTCGCTCGAGCTGTACTCCCACCCCGCTGTACACTCCTGTGCCTTCTCCTTGGCGTTCTCAATCTCTTGCTCTTCGCGCTTCTTCATCGCCTCCTCCAGCTTCTTCTCCTCACGGCCGCGCTCGACTGCGGACTGGACCGCGATTGCGAGCATGGCCTGCATGGTGTAGACGGCGTCGTTGCCTGCGTTGTGGAGGTGCCAACCAGTCAAGTCGAAGTGGTTGATGATGCTGCCAAGGGATCGGGGATTGGGATCTTTGGTGAAGGTGCGGAACATGGTGGCAGTATCTGCATGGTCGATGATGTTGCCTCGGTTGAGGATGCTGAAGCCGACCTGGTGGCAGTAGTTGATGTCCTGTCCCAGATCGTGGCCGACGATGATCAGGTTGCGTGGCTCCAGTGGAGGGTCTGACCCGGAAGGAGGTGCTGCATCGCGCTTGCTGAATGGCTCGCGGAAGCAGCTGGACAGGACAGCGCCTATGTGGTCCTTGCCCACAAGCTCGCTTATGCCGAATTCGAAACTGTCAGGGCAACCCTGTACATAGTCGTAATTGACGAGGTGCTTGTACTCGAGGATGCGCAAGTGCCGGCCTCGGATGAACTTGTGCCACTGTTCGCCAGCTTTACCTGGTGCTATGCCCTTCAGATCGCGAGTGTCGAGAGTCGCCACCCCGATTTCTGTGACCTGGCGTGGCGGCTTCTCCCATGCTTCGACGTCGATGGAGATGAAGATTGGCTCGCGATCAAATGGGTGTGGCGGTGGGTTGGTCACATCGAGTGGAGTGAGGTTGAGACTAGAAATGTCAGGCAACGGGGCATCGGGGTCGTGCTTTGCGCGTAGCCCCAAATAGCCTTCTGCTCTGAGCGCCTGCTTCACCATGTCCTTTCGCTTGAGCAGCACCTCCTGGTGCTTTCGTTGCTTGGCGGCTTTGGTCTTCTTCTTGGTCGCCCCGCACGCCAGCTCCATCTTAGCCTTGAAGGCCTCGAGGCTGCGATCCTCTCCGTCGACTAGCATCATCGCGATTTCTTGCTGTGCTTGGTGGGTCCAGCTGTTGAAGTGTGAGCGTGAAGTGCACTTGCCGAGCCAGCGTGGTCGGTATCGTGCCGGGAGATCTCCGAAGTCTATCACAAGCCCGCCGTCGCGATCTTCGTCTGTGACACCGACTCGGGCGCCAGGAAAGGCTTCGTTGAGGTCATTGAGAAGCAGTTGAAATTGAGTGGCGGTGACGAAGGTGAGGAGTCCGTACCACTCGGCGTGTATGTAATAGCTAGGCACATGTCAGTGAACGCAAGCTACTTCATTTCACGTGCACACTCACAGGTCCCAATCGCGCCTGTAAATCTTATCGGCATCGAAGAAGGCAGTCGCCATCGGCTGCATGAATTCCTTTGGTGCATACTTGTAGCAGTATTTGGTGACTGCCATGAAAGGCGCAAACTCGACGCCGAGTGGCGCGGGCTCACCCTTGCGAGCATCGAACGGAATGTGGTCTTCATACTCCATAAGTGGGACAGGGTTAAGCTTAGTCTTGTGCTGTGGCTGGGAAGGCAAATACTTGTAAGGCTTGAGGCTCGGATCTCTGATAATCGGCGGTGGCTGCTCCTCTTCCTCTTGTCCGATCGCTATTTGGATGTCAGGTTCAGGTTCAGGTTCAGGTTCTGGGAGCTTGTCTGGCAGGTTCTCCTCTCCGCCCAAGAGGGCCATCAGTTGATCAAGACGAGACATCTCAGTATGTGTTGCTTGGTTGTCTGGGGTAAGTGTGAGGCGGTGGAAGTGTGGCTTAAGGTATATGGTGGTGGAGGTGTGGAGGTGTTGTTGTTATCATGAAAATAAGTCTCTTGATTGCACTCTTCTACTCGTGGTCAAGCTGACAGAAGACAGTCACGCGAAGCCGTGTGACGATTGCACGCGGAGTGAGGGCTAACGAGCTTCATGTGCTACTTACTTACTACACGGGTGAGACTGCGTGAGGCAGTAACGACGCGCTTCGGTAAAGACTGTTTCCCCCCTACAATGCTGATCAGACAGACACGCGGAGGAGTGTATTGCGTCGGACCATACCTCAGCTCAACTTTCGTGAGGCAGATCTCGCAGAAAAGCGAGTGCAATGCTGCTACATGTACGTCGGTCGTGTGTGAAAGCAGGAGGAAAGGACGGACGTGAGAGCGGTAGGACCGTTGCGTGGATCTATCTATCTGACCACATGAGGCTTAGTGGCTGACAGGGATGCGCATCTCCTTTCGAAAGTTCGAAACACGTCTTCATCGCGACTTCCACACGAACGAACATGACAGCATGGACGAGCAAGGCAAGAATGAGCGAAAGGCCTCAACGAAGCCGGCTGAGGCACCGGCAGAGAAGCCATCATCCGTCTGGAACAGGCGTCTCATCATCATCGCCTTCTGGGCCGTAGTGGTGTTTTTCGGCCTACCGCATTGGACATGGACGACATCGATACACCGCTCGGCCCTTCCACTGGAATCCATGAACAGATGGGCTGAGGGTAACGTACGTGTAAACCTCACTCCACACTCCTCACGCTAAGTCAATGTAGGCATGTCAACTACTTTATCCTTTGCACCTGCAGTTACAGACACCCGATCTGGACCGTGAACAAGCAGGCATCCTCGCTTCTGGTCTTCAGCATCTACTAAATGGACAGGAGAAAGACCGTCTCCACGACTTCCACGTCAGCCGGACTGGGCAAGGCTCGCGAAACGGTAGCTCAGGTAGTGCATTGACTGTTGTGTTAAATAGCGCAACAGCGGTGCAGACGCCGCAGGCCAACCTGAGATCATGGGAGCCGATACTTGATGTACAACATCATGTCCAGTTTCCAGGCGATGTTGAGAAAGCAGCTGCATTTCTGGCTACGGAGATTTCCAACATTTTCCAGGACGAGAGTGCGTCTCTGTGGCATTCAGTGAAAGATACGCCCTATGCTCATAGTGTGCAACCTGCAATCCTTTCTCCTGAAAAGGCTTCCGAATTGGATCGCAGAACCACGAGGGCCTTCAAGTATGCGCCAACATACCATCTGACCTTCTCACTGTTCACGCAGGCAGCAACTCCATCCGCTTGGCAGATCAACGAGGCTCTTCGCGAATACATCCAACCATTACTGTCGCCACTTTCTGCTATCAGCGACTTCACGATTGACACCCAAGTGCAGCTGTTTGCATCTTTCAGCCCTTCAATTGCCGGGCCCATCTTCGATTCCACGAAGAACCAATGGACATTGCGCTACGCTGACCTGACTGGCTTTGTGAATGCAGCTGAATGGCCCCTTAACCCCAGCATTGGAGAAGGGCCCACTATCAACTTTGTGCTCTACGTCCCAGCACGAGACAAACAGCCACTTGTCATTGATGGAAACGGAGGTTCGAGCTGGATCATCCCTCAATGGGGCGGCGTGCAGATACATAACGCTTTAGGTTCTGACTCCAGCATGTTGACTTTGGACGACCTTCGACCAGATATGCTGGTGTTTGCAGACCAGCTTGCTGCACTCATAGGTGTGCCGCAACAGCCACCGTCACTTTCCCTTCGCATAGCCGCTCTGACCAGAGAACGTGCGACGGCGTTGATTTTGTCTGCGTCGTCCACGCTAGGTGCACTATCCCGCTTGACTCTCAAGCTGCAGTCTATCGCAATCCCGGATACTGTGGCCAAAGCAGTTGATCAAACTTTACTGCACCTCAACGACGCATGCTCTGACCTACAGCAGGGACGCTTTCAGCGCGCTCTGGAGAATGCGCGGACTGCTGAGACTGAGGTTGAGAAAGCATTCTTTGAGCCTTCCATGGTCGGGCAGGTCTATTTTCCGGAAGAGCATAAAGTTGCTGTATATGTTCCTTTGCTTGGACCCATGGCTGTTCCGTTAATCATGTCTGGCTTGAAAGAACTGAAGAAGCTGCGTGAAAGGAAGCAGAAGGCGGCTTGAGCTATGCCGTTGAAAGGCAGCTCACTCTCGAGCAGTGGCGTTACACAGATGATCCCGCTGTGCTTTTACCCCCGAGCTCGTTGAAGGGCCTAATCAGCGCTGAGCGGCTTCATCCTCATCAATCAAGGCATTCGGGCAATATCGAGGACTGCGACGGTCTCACGCGGAGTCCGAGCTCCATTGGCTCGGCTGCTGTGGGGCCGGGTTTCGGTTCATCCTCACTACCTCCAGGAACAACTCTTCCTCCATCAACACCCGTGTATCAGAGTCTCGAGGCCGAATTCACAATATGGCTTCCTTGAAATTGGACCAGCTGCCATACACGATCAATAATCTGCCCTATGGCGTTGTTTCCTCTGAGCATAAGCCATCGCCACGATGTGCTGTGGCGATCGGACAACACGCCGTTGATCTGACCGAGTGGGCCAAAAGAGGGACCATCACAAGTCTCCAGACAGGCGATCGCAGTTTTGAGGAAATCTTCGCTCAAGTTTGTCATGCACTTCTATGCAGGTAGATATTAACTGACAACCTCAGCCCACTCTCAACTCCTTTGCTGCATTACCGTGGCAGACTAGAAAGGCAATACGCGAGCAGCTCCAGACAGAACTCAAGGATGGCAAAGTACCAAGCTCGTGTCTCCTTCACTTGCGAGATGCTAAGGTGCACCTGCCCATGCAAATGAGTGGCTTCAGTGACTTCTATACATCACTCGATCACTGCAGGAACTGCTCAGGCGAGCTATCGACAGCAACGATCCCCAAGAATTGGTACCATGCGCCGAGTGTCTACAACAGCCGTGTCTCATCTGTCGTACCAACGCCGACTGACATTCGGAGACCCAGGAATGTCTACTTCAAAGCTGGTATGGATTCGGAGCCGGAGTATGGACCCACTCGCAAGATGGACTTTGAGCTTGAGATGGGCTTCTTCGTGTCGAAGCCAGTGCCCTTCGGAGAAGACATGCCGATTGGAGATGCGAAGGACCATATCTTTGGCTTTGTTTTGTTGAATGATTGGTCGGCAAGAGACCATCAACTTTTCGAGATGCGGCCACTTGGACCATTTCACAGCAAAGGTTTTGGTACATCGATCTCGAACTGGATCACGCCGATGGAGGCACTGGAGCGATTCAGTACATCTCCACACCTGAAACAGGATCCTGCACCTTTCGAGCACTTGACCTGGCCTGAGAAGAACGACGGCGCGCTTGACATCAAGCTTCGCGTGAAGCTCGTTCGGGACAACAAGGAACACATCGTTAGTCACAGCAATCTGAAGTACCTTTACTGGACACCATATCAGCAGCTCACCCACCACGCCGCAAGTGGCTGCGGCATGCTTACTGGCGATCTCATAGGCACCGGGACGATTAGTGGCAGCGGCATAGACGAACAAGGCAAGATGTCAGAACTTGGTTGTCTCTATGAAGCGGAAAGGACGAAGACTACCTTACTACCTCAGAGCAGCGGGCCTTATCAAGACGGCTATCTCGAGGATGGCGACGAAATTGTTCTTGAAGGCTGGTGCGAGGACGAAAAAGGTGAAGTTGTGTTTGGGTTTGGAGAGTGTCGAGGACGTATCACTCCACCAAAATGAGCAGAGCAAGCAGCACAAAAGTGGTTACCTCGTCAGAGTTGCTGTCGGGACGGCTAATCTCAGAGGTACGGCAGACATGAACTCTTCGCCGATAGCACAGTTGCCCAGACCCGGGAAAGTCTACCGAGAATCTCCATGGGGTCTCCGCAGCGTTGGACTGGACATGCACTCGAGGCTCGGGTAATCTGATCGTTGCCGCCCTAGCTTTTTGACCTTCAAGTCCAGACATTCCACTACCGTCCTACAACGATCGCATGACCCCTGAAACCAATATCGTTTCAAAGGACGCGGTTTGTTCCATCGAATGCCCCGAGATCGTTCTTATCCAGAACTAATTACGCGCTGCTGTGTGGTTAAAGGTGGTGACTTTGGTAGAGGGCGGCAACGATCAAATTACCCGAGCCTCGACCCTTCCCTGCTCATACTTCTCCGCATACGGCATCCCGACATGCAGTGCGACCTCCTCCAGGGATGCCCCGTACATTGGTCAAAAGGCTCTGAGGCTGTCGTGATCTGCGTTCCATTCTTGCTCTCACATCTTATTCTTCTCTGCGCTCATCACTGGTCGACATTGACAATGGGCAGAAAGTACCTAGGCGGCAGCGGCGATGCGCTCACAGTTTGGATCTCCGTCGCTGCATCGACAGTCCTAATCTTCTACGGCTACGATCAAGGTCCATGCCTCTCCCGTTCCCCCAAGATCTCTACTGACCAGACCTAGGTGTCTTTGGCAACGTAATTATCAGCGAGAACTTCCTCGAAACTTTCGACTATCCATCAGCAGACACCCAAGGCACCATGACCTCCATATACAACATCGGCTGCTTCGTCGGTGCCATGTCTACAATCTTCACAGGCGACTGGCTCGGACGCCCACGACAGATCTTAATAGGCAGCACCGTCATCGCCGTCGGCGCTGTAATCCAGACAGCCTCCTATGGCGTAGCACAAATGATGGTGGGCCGTGTCATCGCTGGTCTAGGAACTGGTATGAACACTGCCACCGCAGGCGTCTGGCAAGCTGAAACTAGCAAAATGCGCTCGCGAGGGAAATTGGTGATCATTCAGATGGCGAATTGTATCACTGGTTTCTCCATCTCGAATTGGCTGACTCTAGGTTTCTCTTTCGCACCTAAAGATGTGGCTTGGAGGTTTCCACTCGCGTTTCAGATTTTCTTTACGGGTTGTATTTGGGCTATGTGTCCGTTTCTACCGGATTCGCCGAGGCTATTGATTCGGAAGGGGAGGTATGAGGAAGCGTTGGAGGTGCTCGCGGCGTTGGAGGGAGGGGGTGCAACGGTTGAAAGCGCGAGTGTGAGGGCGCAGTTTGATGTTATTAAGGATATTTTGGACCGCGAACACATGAATACTTACACTTGGTGGGAGCTTATTACAGGACGTGGCCCAGCTGGGGTGTTGAGGAGGATGTTGTTGGGGGCGTGGATGCAGGCTATGAACCAGGTGAGTAATCCCATCCTTATATCAGTGCTTAGCTCATATTTGACGTTTCTAAGATCAGCGGCATCAACGTAACGAGCTACTACATGTCCTACATCTTCATCAACGCCTTGGGAATCTCGGAGCTTCTATCGCGGATCCTGGCAGCTTGTGGCTCGGTCGACTACCTCATCTTCGCCTGCCTGGCCTACTTCGTTATCGAGCGATATGGCAGACGCAAAGTCATGATGTTCAGCGCCGGAGCCTGCTCAATCTGCTGGATTGTCATCGCTATCGCTACTGGTCTGACGGAGAAAGGCGGAGATAGTTACCTCTTGGGATCCGTCGCTGTTGCGTTCTTCTTTGCGTTCTTTGCTTCCTTCGGGATGGGTGAGTCATATGTAATTCGTTGAAGCATTCTAACATCGCTGACTCTACTTTCAGGTGTTCTAGGAGTTCCTTGGCTGTACCCGACCGAGATCAGTGAGTAAATGAAGGGTGTTGGCCCCTTCCGCGTATTTCAGACTTCTGCTGACCGTGTACCCTTCCCTTTCAGATGCATTGGAGATGAGAACGAAAGGCGCCAGCCTCGCCATGGCGACCAATTGGATCTGCGTATGTTCTCTCGCTCCCAGCGCTCGACAATCCTCCTCCCCTCTCTGCCACTGACGTTTTGTCATATCGCAGAATTACGCCGTCGTGCAGGCCACTCTGCCTGGCATCGAGAACCTCGGCTACAAATTCTGGGTCGTCTGGGCCGTTATCTGCTTTGCTTTCATCCCGATTACCTACCTCTTTTACCCAGAGACTGCGAACAGGACTCTCGAAGATATCGATCGATTCTTCGAGACGAGACCGGGCATCCTCGTTGCGCAGAACGAGCTCGCTACGCAGCTGGCGCGACCACTGATGTATATTGAGCAGGACGAACGTATTGCTCAAGCAGCAATGAACGGCGATAGTGAGGACCACGTGGAGAAGGTGGAGCACGACGTTAAGGTTGAAAAGGTATAGTGGATGGTGTGTGAAAGGAAACAGATCCGGATCAACCGCGACTTTTGTGCATAGTGCGAGTGCTTTGGGATCGTGTAGTTGAAGAACAAGGATTGGGCACGGATACGATCACCCACCGCAGCCCAGGCCATGCTTCCGTCAACCACATCTGTTCCGACAATCGCCCTCGATACTGGTAGAGCAGTGTCAAAGCGCGATTAGTATGACCACTCGCCATCATGCTGATGGAGCGGCTCGTATGTAGGTCCCCTGTGGCGCTTAGAACCAGCAATATCCTACACCCACACCTCGGAGGCAGTCACAGACTGTGCGAGTCTCAAGTCCCTCAGGCTCCAAGGGGTTTGCGAGTGATGCTCTAGAGCAGGATAACTAGAGGGAGAGGATGACAGTTCTGAGGAAGCGCATATTGACTCCCGAGGTTTTGAGTGAGTAATGAAAACCGTCAGATGGCGTTCTGTATTGGATTGGGTCTCTTAATGTGCGAGAGCTTAAGTGCTTGGAGATGCTCTCCTTTGCAAGTGCTAACGATTCACAAAGTTGATAGGCTGTGATATGACTCTTATAGTAGGTCAGCGGCTCGTCGGTTTTGGATCGGAGTTTTAGTCGGCCAGCGAGCTCTCACAACATTTGCACTGGTCTACTCTTGCGGCCAGGATCAACTAATCATCTTCTCTGCTGCTGCACGAAGCCCTTAACCGCCCGCAGAAATTTCGCCTCCTCAATCCCCCCCCCCCCACCCCCCTTCACTTCCAGCTCCCCCAACGAATCCGGCAACGCACCGAATTTGAAACTCCGAATCAACCCAACTCCACTCCCCTCCCCAAACCTCTCCACCCCCGGTCTCAGCCCTCTCCTCTCCAGCGCAAACTCTCCCCCATGCACCTCCAACACCTCCTCGTCCAGATCAACGACATACGCCCACTCACAGAACAATCCATCCTGAGCAAACTCACTCTCAAGCACAATGGGCAGGACTTTTCCCGCTTTTCAGCTCGAGCTGCTCTCTCCCGCTTGAGCTACCATCTCGAGAATACCGGCGCCCGTGTCGCGGGAGCATGATGCGCTCGACTCGAGCAGCTGGCGATCCGCTTCAGAAAGAGCGGCAAGATCTTCCGGGGGTGTCGGTTATGAAGATTTTGATGTGGTCGAGACCTGCTTTGAGACGCTCGATGTTGCCGGGTTGGAGGAGGAGGTATTCAAGGACTTTTATCCCTTGACCGCGCGGGTAGCCGTCCTATCTTGGTGGTGTTGTTAGGTATAACCGGCAGGGTCACTGTGGACTGCGTGCGTGGTCTTGGTACTCACTGCCCGTATTGCGCGACCTGGAAACGGCCTTTGTAGTAGACGCAGATGAGGTGGCGGGTTCCCATTGTAGTTGTTGCTGTAAGTTTGATTGCTTCATCATGGCAGAGATACGGCTGCTCAGAGCAGTGTTGGCAGTAGTAAGAGTAAGGAGTAAATAGTAAGAGTAATAGTAAATAGTAATTACTACAATCTCCGAAGGTCTAGAGTAATAGTAATTACTATAGTAGTAGAGTAATAGTAAATAGTAATTACTATATAGTAAGTAGTATTACTACTACTAGTATAATAGGTACTTAAGTAAGCTATTAAATTACGCTACTTAGAGTAGACTCTATAAGATAGCTATAGTGGTGTTACGGTTCTAATCTGGGGCTAAAGGAAGCTAACCAATTAGACCTCTACAATTGGTGGGCGCTTCCGCCCGAGAAGTGCTCTCTTACCCGTAGGAATAAAACTAAGGAACCGAGAGAGCAACTAAAGTGATCTCCTTAATCTCGTTAATCTCGGTAATCTCGAGAGAGCATAGAGAGCATAGAGAGCACGGAGAGCAAACGCTCTATCTCCTTTGTATTTAGGAACGCTAGAAACCCTTATAGTTCTAATGCGTTCAACTTATGTTACTATCTTACTAATTGGAATACAACTCTTATTCCTATTATTCATCTTCGCTTAGCTTGCTTTAGCCTCTCTAAAGAATAATACCGCTACGTGACTTGACTTATCTCTCTTTTAAGACTAGCCCTAGAACGAGACAATAACACTTTAAACGCCCTTAGGATAAGCGCTACTTAAGCAGCTAGTAGGGGAACACCCGCCCCTAGCGAAGCAGGAAGCATCCGCCGTGCGCTACTACAATAGACCACTACGAAGGACGATAAGTCTAATAACGATAACGAGCCTACTCTAAGGAAGAACGACGTTAAGGCTGCTAAGCTAGACCTCTTCTATAGAGACAGGGCTAAGTTCGACGACTAGATCAATTAGATAGATATGTACCTTATGTTTAACCTAGTCGATACCGATAAAAGAACTATCTTCGCTATTACGTACCTTCGTAGAAGCGCGTAGAACTGGATTAAACCTTACCTTAAGGAATACCTTGAAGGTATAGGACGATTAGACCCCACTGGAATGTTTAGGAGCTATACCCTTTTTAAAGAGAAGATGAAATCAATCTTTGGAACCTCGAACAAAGTCTAATAGGCTATACGAATCATTCAACACCTAAAGCAGAAGACGTCTACTTTAGAGTATGCCGCTAAATTCGAAGAATACGGACAAATTACTAGATGGGACTAGACGGCGTTAATAACTATGTTCCGACGTAGACTTAAGGACTCCGTTAAGGACGAGTTAATAAGACACGGAGGATAGATTACTAACCTCGAAGAGCTAATGAAAGCGTCGATCAACATCGATAACTAGCTCTAGGAACGATACTAGGAGAAGAAATACGACTCTAAAGTAGGAGGAATAGCAGGATACGCTCCGGACCGCAGACCCTTAGGAGGATACGTTACGAAGGGAGAATTCTCACGATAAAGCCAACCCTACTATAGACTATAGCTAATGGAACTAGACGTTACCTAACGAGGACGAAGGATCGATAAGAGTAGGGGCTACGGAAAGAAGCCCTTTAAAGGAAAAGGAAAACTCACATGCTATGCCTATAGTAAGGAAGGTTACATAGCGCGGGATTGCCGCGGTAAGAATATAGTACGCCGCGAGCAGTTTAATATAATACAACCCCGAACTAGTAAATCTAAGAGTAGCGTTAGATCTCGAGGAGATACCGACTATACTCGGAGAGTAGAGGAGAGAGCTAGCAATAGAAGCACGACGCCTCTCCTAGACCCCTTAGAAGGACGAGGAGGATACTATAGGCAGCAAATAGTAGTCATTCCATTTAATGCGAAGAACCAACTACGACAGTTTAACATAATAACACGAAGAGTCGACTACGAGACCGAATCTAAGTCTCGAAATAGTTATAGAAGCCTTCATTAGCGATTCTATTACTAAGACTCGTGTTAAATCTACTACGCCGCGAAGTTAGGCGCAGGGTATTAGCCTTAGCAACTACGAGAAACCCTAGGAGCGACGCATAGGCAAGACGCCACGCTCCGAGAAGTAGACATCGATAAATCCTACTTTAACGAAGATAGAAGCGATAAAGAAAATCAGGACCTAGGATAGAACGGATTATAGTCACTAGAACCACAGGAAGAAAGTTAAGAAACCACCGGGCTAGATACCATCGAGGAAGAACAGGATCCGGAAGAATTAAGCGAAGAAGATTCCTCCGAAGGAGAAGAGAGCGACACTAACGACGACAACGAACAACTTACCTTCACGGTAGATACACCTAAAAAACTGTACGACATAATTATCTACCTATAAAGAAGGCACGAGGAATTCCTACCTAAGATAGGTGGACGAAGGAGGCTATATTCCATTAAGTTTAACAAGACACTCGACACCCTACGAGGCATGGCCTAGGGATACCCACTTATAGAAACAACCGAGAATCTAGCAACCACCGTTATAGAACGACTACCGATAGGAAGCCGAATAACAGGAACCGGATATCTTATACCGTTAGGAACATTTACATCGAATAAATTACGTAACATAGTGCAGCACGTACGCGTACTCTACTTAGAAACGTAGAAGATCTAGGAACGTAATAGACTACAAGTGTAGACACAGGTGTTACGGTTCGGTTCAGGAAGAACCCACAGCCACTCATTCTTCGGGAAGGACCGAAACTGAGCAGGTCGACTTCGCTCAGACTGATCAGCTCAGTGATCAGTTCGCTCAGTCTGCTCAGTGATCAGTCTGCTCAGTGATCAGTCTGCTCAGTCTGATCAGTTACGCCAAGACATGGCACTATATAGACGACGCTTCTTTACGAGTAGATAGGAGCCTCGTGCTCAACTCAAATCAACACTCTTGTGTTAAGTTGCAACCTTGTAGTGAACTCTCGTTCACACTACTTTAGAGACATATCGAGGATCGACACTTCCTAGGCCACCCACGTGACGAGGGACAAGGCCCAACCGCAACACTTTGAGCACCAAAAGCCGCGGGGAGTGCTATCGATTATATGTCTGGGAGAGACGCTACCCGGAGTCCGTCACGACAACAGCCACAGTCAACTGGCATCACGGAACGAATGAGCGAAATGTCGATTACAGGAAGCAGCAAGAACAACAACACTCCTATGGGCATGCTGAACCCATTGGACCACCACCGTGCACCTAAGGTGTCCACGCCGGAGACGTTCGACGGGACTAAGAACAAACTGGAGGCTTTTCAACTGCAGGTTCAGTTGTACCTTCACTTCAACGCACACCAGTTTCAAGGCGAGGCCAGCAAGGTCTTGTACGCCGCATCCTTCCTACGTGGAAAAGCAGCTAGAGGATTCCGACCATACCTCAAGGACTGGCTCCATAACCAGGGTGAGGGGGAAACACCGAAAACGGAGACTCGAAAAATTTTTCACGACTACGACGAGTTTGAGACGAAACTCGATGATCTATACGGGATACCTAATGAGGAGGTATACGCCGACCGACATATCCGACAACTTCGACAGACCACTTCTGTAGCGCTATACGCCTCAGAGTTCCAAGGATATGCCGCCGACCTGGAATGGAACGACGCAGCACTGCGATCGCAATTCTACCTCGGACTAAAGGACAATGTCAAAGCTGAGCTATCCCGAAACGCCAGCGTCGTTACGCTAGGGGCGATGATTAAGGTAGCAAAGGAAATCGACGAAAGGCTCCAGGATTTGAGATACGACCGATTCGTACAGCCTGGATACCAAAGACCCGCCGCGGGCGGAAGAGGGGGCTTCAAGGCCAGAAGTCAGGACCCTAGTTACGGAGACCCAATGGAATTGGACGTAACGGAGCGTAGGACAGGAAGGGGGCTGAAGAGCAAAGGTTCCACCTGCTACGTATGTGGCGAGCAAGGCCACTTTGCAAAGAACTGCAAGAAAAAGAACATGGTTAGCCGCGAGTTCAACGCAATGATTCGCGAAGAGAATACATACCAGGAATGCGAGAACTTCTTCTCGAAATCTGCCTAGCAGAAACAACCTGAGGACAGCAAGGCATCAAACAGCGGCTTCTTGATTTGATGGCATAGGACACAGAAGTCAATACAGCGACACAAAAACACGACTACTGGATAAGAACTTACGACAAGGAGGCCAGCGGAGGGACGGTCCAAGGAAAGGAAGGGTCACACAGCTGTTCCCAATCCTGAGGCGGCATCTGCCAAGGATCGAATTCCTTGCCAGAGGATGTCGTCTCAACGCCAGCAGCACCTTCCCCCTCCCGATCCTCAGCCTCAAGCTCTTCAAGCTCCTTCGCCACGGCATCGTCGGCCTTGCCGGATGCGAGGCGAAGCTGCTTGCGAAGACAAATCTTCTTGGCCTTTTGGCGTATGATACGCTGGGCCAGCTCGGCTTGCTGATGGAGAAGCTCCACCTCCTTCTCCTCCGCACGCTCGAGCTCACGTTGGAGACCGTCACGGATATCGCGAAATTTCGTCCACTCGTGTGCCGAAAGTGTCACATCGCAATCGGAGTATCCTTGCGTATACACTCTGAGCATTTTCCGGAACGGGGCGACACGATGCACTTCGGACGCTCGGCGAGGGCAGGGACCCTTGCGGCACGGCAATGATGACAAGGAGCCATTTCAACACCGGTTCTCTCAATATCGATGGCGAGCGCCTTTCTTCGAAGAGATGTTTTAGAAAACGATTTGGAGGAAGACATTGCGGGTGCAGCTCGAAACATACGGTGACAAGCGGGTTATGTAAGAAGTTCCGGGACGGAACTAGACTAAGAGGGGGATGGTGTTACGGTTCGGTTCAGGAAGAACCCACAGCCACTCATTCTTCGGGAAGGACCGAAACTGAGCAGGTCGACTTCGCTCAGACTGATCAGCTCAGTGATCAGTTCGCTCAGTCTGCTCAGTGATCAGTCTGCTCAGTGATCAGTCTGCTCAGTGATCAGTCTGCTCAGTCTGATCAGTTACGCCAAGACATGGCACTATATAGACGACGCTTCTTTACGAGTAGATAGGAGCCTCGTGCTCAACTCAAATCAACACTCTTGTGTTAAGTTGCAACCTTGTAGTGAACTCTCGTTCACACTACTTTAGAGACATATCGAGGATCGACACTTCCTAGGCCACCCACGTGACGAGGGACAAGGCCCAACCGCAACAACAGGGCAACGAGCTATAGGTTCTAGCCGAAGCCTCTAGGCACGAAGCATAGCAAACCACATACTATTCGGGAAAAGGATTAGCTCCCTAGGAATAAGCGACCGGAGGGAGTTATGCAATACTTAGGCTTACGCATCGACATTAAACACAGTTTTCTAGACACAAGTAATCGTTAACGGACACAAGACTAGTGTTATAATCGACTTAGGAGTAGCGGGGAACTTTATCTCCGAGTCTTTCATAAGAAGAAACGGGTTAGCTACCCTAAAGAAGAAATAGGGTTACGAGTTAATCGCGGTAAACGGATTATCGTGTTATTGTCTCGTTCCAGGGCTAGTCTCAAAAGAGAGATAAGTCAAGTCACGTGGCGGTATTATTCTTTGGAGAGGCTGAAGCAAGCTGAGCGAAGATAAATGATAGGAATAAGAGTTGTATTCCAATCAGTGAGATAGTAACATGAGTTGAACGCATCAGAACCATAAGGGTTTCTAGCGTTCCTAAATACAAAGGAGATAGAGCGTTTGCTCTCCGTGCTCTCCATGCTCTCCATGCTCTCTCGAGATCACCGAGATCAACGAGATCAACGAGATCACTTCAGTTGCTCTCTCGGTTCCTTGGTTTTATTCCTACGGGTGAGAGAGCACTTCTCGGGCGGAAGCGCCCACCAATTGTGGAGGTCTGATTGGTTATTACGCTATGCAATATTCCGCGCCATGCTGGGCCGCATAGCCGCGGTATCACCGTCCTGCCAAGCCCCATAGTATCTTGCTGTAGAACCCGGGAATCCAGTACTTTATCATCGCTATATCGTCGTGTCGTCGTTATATCGTTACTGTCGCCAGTCCCAGGTGTTGTTGGCGTTATCTATGCCTGCTAGGTTGCCGCAATGGCAGCAGAACGAGATCCAACGACTATTCGCAGATACTGCGCACAGTAACCAATATATTGCAGAGCTTATGAATATCGCTAGACGCAGTATCGACAAGCACCGTAACAACTACCTCCTCTTCGGTCATATCTACCTCGATAAAACGCTCAATGGTGGTGCCGGTCGCCCTCGCTCGCTCTTGCCGATCTTCGAGGAACGCATATTCGAATACCTCGCGGACAAGCCGACTGCGTATCAGGATGAAATAGCGTGGTATCTATACGACGAGTTCGGAGTGGTTGTGAGCCAGAGTACTATCTCGCGTTGTCTCAAGCGGCATAAGTGGTCGAAGAAGGTCGCGTGTCGCCTGGCGAAGGAGCGCAATAAGGAGGTACGCGAAACCTTTCAAAAATATGCACGGAGTGTTGAGGAAACGCAGCCCAAACTTTTTGATAATCTCCCTCCTACTCACTTCGATCATTCTGCCGGTACGCCGAAGAATGACGGTATTTCTGAATCCCCTGCCGTAGCTTCGAATATTGTCCCTCCTTCAGGCTGTATGTGTCCACCCATACCGCCTGCTTAATGTTATAGATCTGTTGAAGATCGAAGTCCTTCTCGTTCACAAGAAGATCGTATATGCTGTCAAGATCGGTCTGTCTGTTGAGCCAGTAGGTACTACTACGTACAAGCCAGTCGAAGCAGGTTCGGACAGTAACGCTTGGCTCTTCTGTAGCAGGTTGAGAGCTGAACAACACCGGCGGTGATCGTGAAGGTGAGCGTCCACGTGGACTCGAAGACTGGTGGTTACGAGAGCCAAAGTACTGCTTGATTACAGTAGCACCGACAACACCTTGCTTGGAAGTTGTAGCTGCGTATGGGTTGGTCTTATTCCTCTCCTTCTCTTTCCATAACTTAGCTGTCAACGTAGAGCCTGGATCCATTAGTGTGCAATGCGGCTTGCTCTTATCCAGCTCATACGCGCGAGCTGCTTTCCACCATCGACGCGTTATCTCTGGATACATCTTGCAGTGGTCTTGAGGGTTATCCGGACCAGTCCACCAGCAAGTGTTGCCGTAGTTCTTGCAGTACTTGTTGCCGCAGCGCCACTGCTTATTGAGCGAGTTGAGGAAGTCGTCCGAGCCTGTTACTTGAGGCACCATTCGGCCGTCTTCATCCACCTCAATGCCGGTGCGGCGGAGCGGTGATTCTTGCCTCACAAACAATCCATCATCATCATCAACATCTTCTGCACCACGCTGAGTACCATACGTGCCGGACCGGATCTGTGCCAGCTGCTGATCGGTAGCAGTCCTCTGTGCGGCGCGTCGCTGACTTCCAGGTGTACGAGCAGGTGCGGCAGTGCGCTCGATCACGGTCGCCACAATATCAATATTGAGGCCCTGCTTCGACATCTCGTACCACATCTTCAGTTGTTGTTTGGCGCGTCTCACATCCCCCTCTGCTTCAGGTACGTCGTTCGACATCTCATTGACGAGAGAGCGAAGTCCGGAGCGCTCGTAGCTGGCGGTGATACGCATGTTGATAACCTTATAGATATCCTCTGAGAGACGACCGCTATTGTCGATGGACTTGAACCACCGGCTCAAGAACTCACTCCAATTGTCCACCACGAGATAGTCAGTGCTATCGCTCTTCACTACCGGCCACGACTTGACAGCGAGCATCTGTTTACCAAAAACAACGCGAAAGGCGACACCGAAGGAGAACACCTCAGTCTCGGCGGTGTTATCAGCATCGTCTTCAGCCTCTTCGACCTCCTGTTCTTCGTCGTTATCCGCATCCTCATCTTCAGCACCTCCACCTGCGCCCATCGACTGGTTTAGGGCGTCGTCGTGAAGACGCGCTTCTTCATCATCATCCTCCTCATTCTCCGGCACGGGCGTGAGAGCTCGTCCTTTGCCTTTCCGCGACTTCGAGGGCTTCGATCGAGATTGCGACTGCGACTGCTCAAGAGCTTGGAGTGTGTTATCATAAGGCTTTGGACGAGGTGGCTGTCGAACGCGTTTGGCTGGTCTCGAAGATGGCCCAGCAGTGCTGCTACGACGCTTGGAGCCTGCCGCCATGTGAGGCAAACAACACCTGGGACTGGCGACGACGAGGTTATATCAACGACACGATAATATTCATGAGATTGGGACAGAATATCGCTATTCCCAGGTTCTACGCGTGTTTACTATGAGGAACGCGGGACGGCTAATCCACGGACCCACCCCCGGCAGCATGGCGCGGAATATTGCATAGCATAGTAGCTTCCTTCAGCCCCAGATCAGAACCGTAACATATCGTTACCTAGCGTAGAATGGGAAACGATACTATTGCCACTGGCTATCTAACAGCACCACGAGAATATTACCTTAGATGTTACTAATATAGCTAGTTATAACATAGTATTAGGTATGCCTTAGTTAAGAAAGCACAATCTAGTAATCGACTAGAGAAGAGGAGTACTTACATTTAGGGAATGCGATTACGTTGTCGACATTTAGCCTACGTAGTAGCAGCGTTTACTAGTAGATAAGGTAAGGAAACAGCTAAACGAGATATAGCTTGCGCCGAATAGAAGGATAGAAGAACTACCTTCGACCGGGATAGACACTAGCGTAGGGCCGCCGGGTTACGAAGTTACTAGAAGTAATAGAAGTAACGCACTATCGAAGAATACTAACATCTTAGAGTTAAGTATTCCTAAGGAGTATCGTAAGTAGTCGCGACTCTTTAAAGAGGAAAGAGGCAAAACCGCCTTACCTAAGCACCGCCTATAGGATTACAAGATTAACATTTAGCTAGGGAAAGAGCCTCTATAGGGACCCCTATATTAAATGTCTAAGAAAGAGCTATAGACCCTACGAGAATAGCTAAAGGAGAAGCTAGCTAAAGGATAGATAAGAAGATCCACCTTAAGTGTAGGAACTCTATACATATTCGTTCTAAAAGCAAATGTCACGAAGCGACCTTGATTTGGATGTTCGGTCACGTGATCAGGGTCACGTGATCTCCCGGCGCTAGCGCGACGCCTCGGCGCTTTGCTTTATCTTTCGTACTTCGCGCGTTACCTCTAGATACTTCGTCTAACTACGTCTCTATTCCCTACACCCTACGTTTCCCTCTTACACTCGTAGGCCTCGTGTCAGTTAGTTAGACCACCCTTCTTTCCGATTATCTACATGCACTGCGCTGCAGAAACATCAGGAAAGTACCGCCGCTGCCGACTGCGACAGCGACTACTATAACTACCGACACACCTACCTACCCTTTCGCGACCCGATCTGCCAATCGCCCGCGATCATGACTACAGACGACAACGAGCCCGGCGACGCCATCGCCGCAGCACTGAAGAGACATCAAGAACAACACCCCGAATCAACCAAGACTCGAGACGCCGAAATCGAGGAAGTTAGGCTCCGAGGGCGGCAAGCCCTGCGGCAGCACAAGAGCGAGGAAGCACTGAGGCGGCATGGCCTGAACGGCGAGGAAGAGCAGACGCAGGATGCACCTGTCGTCGAGTCGCCGAAGTCACCACCTCAGTCTGGAGGACAGCCGCATGTGACAGTGCAGGCCGAAGAAGATGAGATCGACGATGAGCCCGAGGAGGACGAGATCGAGGATGAAGATGAGGATGATCTCGATACCAATTCGTCATACCAACTACCTCAAGGCATGTTCGACCTGCGCGAGCTAGACGCGACAGGTGAAACCCAATTCAACGACGAAGAAGATGTAGCTACACGCATCTTCAAGCTCCAGGACATGCAGAAGTTGTTTGAGGAGTCCAAGTCAGGAGTCCCAGACTATGACAACACCGCAACTCAGTGGGCTACTCGAGTAGCCGCTGTCAGAAGCGCAGCAGCAGCTCTTCCAGCCTCCCGCGAGTCCAGAAGCCTGCAGCGACAAGCAGCGGCGTTGCCTTCGACTGTGCCAGGCCGTCGCCCATCACCCATCAACCGTGACCGTGACCGCCACGGTTTCACGACACGAACAGAGCAAGAGCTCGACAGCTCGCTCATGTCCGCTACATCGAGGATTGCATCCCAAGTCCCGGGTGCATACTCCCAAGATACTATCGGTCGTTCTCAGTCTCAACCTCAAGAACGCCAAAGCCGTCGAGCGAGTCCAAAGCCATCGGTGTCCTACCCGGTTCTACCACCACGCGCCCCGACACCACCACTGCCAGCACCGAAGCCTGTGAAGGCTAAGGTGGGACCGAGTCCGCTGGAGTCCGCGGCAGAGCGAGAAGAACCGGAAGAGGACTACATCGACATGAATAACTTCGTCAACCACAACACCGACTACTACGAAGCGGAGGATTATCGGGCAGTCACCGCGAACGACTTCATCTCCAAAGTGCGGAAGCACCCAAACACCTGGCTGCAGGCCCTTAAGGATATGGGCGCCACGCTCATGGAAATTCAGGAAAACTACGAACAGCTCGAGAACGTCTACAACCAGGACCAGGCTACCCACAGGAAGATCGTCAAGAATCTAAATAGCAAGATCTCTGATCTTCGCCAAGAAAACGACACTGCGGTCGGCAAGCTCGACACCGCAGCAGATCAGATCGAGGACCTGAATGAGAAGCTGAAGCAGGCACAGGAAGAAGCCAGAATCCACCTTGCCAACCTCAAGTCCGCGGAGACCGACTGTGACGGTTTCATGGACGACATCGACGAACGTGACAACACCATTAAGCAGATGGCAGATCGCATCACGCAGCTGGAAGCACAGGTCGGCGCTACCGGTGCAGCACCTAAGCCTGCTAAGGGTACAGGCCTTCGTGAGAGCCGTCGCACCACCCCACAAGTCGAAAACGCATACAGCACCAACGGTGGACTGTTCGGCAACGGAGACGGAGGTCGCACTATTCGTGAGACCGGCATTCGCACTCCTGCCCCGGGCATCAACCGGAGTGTTCGCCCAACACCTGCGCTGTCAACGTCCTCTTCGTACTTCTACCAGTCCAAAACAAAGCGCGATCACCCCGAGAAGTTCGACAACAACGGCAAGCCACCGTACAAGAACTGGAAGATCGCTATGGATGGTAAGATTCGCGCGTCTTATGATGAGAGCACGCCCATGTTCGAGATCCTCGATTACGTCCGCGACCGCACTTCCGGCTTCCCTTTCGACTTCACGGACGCCAACATCAACAGCGAAGCTTGGGAGTCATTGGAACAGATGTGGGCAGATCTCGACAAGCAGTTCGGTGACAAGGACACAGTAGAGAAGGCGCAAGCAGAGCTCGCCAACCTGAAGATGGTGAACACCGAGACCTTCACCGCATTTGTCACTAAGTACAAGACTCTATGTTTGAAGGCAGGAGAAGAGATGTCATCCCGCAAGCTGTGGACACGTCTCACACCTAAGTGGCAGAACGAGCTCAAGAAGGAGCGTGGTGACTCTTTCGCCGAGTTCCAACAAGCTGGCTACGATCTCGAGGAGAGTGATCAGCTCATCAAGATGTACAAGCCCGAAGCACCGGCTCCCCCTACAGGCAATGGCAATGGCAACCGCAACACCCGTGGCCGCGGTGGCAGCGCACTAGGCAACACTACCATCATCGGTAATGCCGCCATGACCACATCCAACACCGAGACCGGCAACGAGCGAAAGAACAAGAAGCGCAGCGAGCCAGTTACCCGCATCCTGCCTGCCTCTTGGAAAGTGGTCGGTCAATTGACCAAGGAACAGAAGGAAGCAATGGCAGCTAATGGCCAATGCTGGCGCTGTCGTCGTACCGACCGTACGCACGTCTTGCCACAGGATCCAGCTTGCCCCTTCCACTACAACAAGGGCAATTGGGACTTCAGCAACCTCATTACTAGAGAGATGAGCGTCGACGAGTTCCGCCGTCAGCATGGTGTGGGCGACACTACTCGCCTCGCCGCCCTTGCCACCGAAGCACCAACAGCAGCCCCCGACCAGGGAAATGCTCAGGCTTAGAGTCAAGTCGCGACCCTAAGCCTTGCTCAAACGAAGAACATGAAGAAGAGATGAACCTTTGCACCCTAAGAGATGACGATTATGACAACAACGAACTTGCACTGTCTTGTGCCGAGACAGCAGGAGGCATCCAGAACGTCACTGTCCAGCCTAGACAGGGCAAACACCTTGTATGCTCTGCAAAGGTACACAGTAGACTAGGACCTCATAATGCAAAAAGTTTGATCGACACAGGCGCAACAGACCTCTTCATCCATAACAACTTCGTGCGCACACATCACCTTGACCTTATCCCTCTTGCGAAACCTAAGCGTTTGCGACTTGCGGACGGGCACCGCTCTATGATAACACATGCAGTCCTCGTCACCCTGGACGTCGGAGCACATCGCGACCAGGATCTGTACTACGTTACAGACCTTGACACATATGACATCGTCATCGGAATGTCATGGCTAGAACAACATGACCCCGAGATCAGCTTCAAGAACAGGACAATGACCTTCAACAGCACGAACTGCTGCTTGAACCATAACTTCAGAAGTCTGGTCTGCGTCGTAACAATAGATCGTCGCGGCAAGACCCACAACGTCGACCCTGACTTTCACAGCTCTGATGATATCGACATCGTCAGTGCGCAAGCGTTCATGAAGATGTCAAAGGATAAGGACAATCAGCTCTTTGCCCTTTGGCCTGAAGACCTAACACCACCACCTGACGACGTCCCACCCGAACCACCCGATAAGCCGCCACCGCAAGATCCGTTTGGGGGGGAGGGAGAACAACTTTCATGCTTCGCGATGGCGCCAGAGGACTGGGAACGCTTCATGACAGCGTGCAAGAAGTCGAACCCAGAAGAAAAGCTGCCAGCAGTGCTTAAGGATCTAGCTCTGTACTTCAAGCACAAGTCGGAGTTTGTACTGCCTGAGCATGGTCCTAGTGACCATGAGATTAAGCTCAAACCAGGTACTACACCGCCTTATCGCAAGATGATCCCAATGAATGCTGAGCAGTTGGCCGTGGTACGGAAGTTTCTCGACGATGGCCTTGCAAACGGTTCATTGCAAGAAAGCAAGTCGCCCTGCGCATCACCACTGCTCATTGTCAAGAAGCCTGGTGGTGGACTGCGCGTATGCGTCGATTACAGAGCATTGAACGCCCTCACGATTAAGGACCGATATCCTATTCCTTTGATCCGAGAAACCCTGGATCGTCTGGCTAAGGCCAAGATGTTCTCGAAACTCGACATCGTAGCAGCATTCAACAACCTTCGCATTGCGCATGGACAGGAATGGCTGACAGCCTTCATCACAAGATATGGCCTCTACGAGTTCAAGGTTATGCCGTTCGGGCTCTGCAACGGGCCAAGCAGTTGGCAGAGACGAATCAATGAAGTACTGCGAGAGTACCTCGATCGGTTCTGCACAGTCTATCTTGACGATGTTCTCATCTACAGCGACAGCGAAGAAGAACATGTCCAGCACGTACGAGCAGTCATTAAGAAAGTAGGCGAAGCCGGTATGCCTATCGACATTGACAAGAGCGAATTCTTCGTCAAGAAGATCAAGTACCTTGGCCTTATTGTCACTACCGAAGGTATCGAGATGGATCCAGTTAAGGTTGAAGCAATCCAGAACTGGGAGACACCCCGGAACGTCAAGGACGTCCTTGCGTTCCTCGGGTTCAGTGGTTTCTACAGACGCTTCATCTATGAGTATTCAAGAGTCGTGCGCAAGCTCACAGCACTGACAAAGAAAGATACACCCTGGCAGTGGGACGAGGGATGCCAGCAAGCATTCGATAAGCTGAAGAAGCGATTCGTCTCAGCACCAATCCTGGCACACTTCCAACCAGGACTGGAAGTTTGGATTGAGACGGATGCGTCAGACTACGTAACTGCAGGCGTTCTGTCCCAGAAGCACCCAGATCCGGAGAAGGAAGGCGAGTTTCTGCTCAAGCCGATAGCCTACTTCTCCAAGAAGATGAGTCCGCAAGAATGCAACTACGACATCTACGACAAGGAGCTGCTCGCTATTGTCAAGACGTTCGAAGAATGGCAGTACGAACTAGTGCCAGAGGCGGATGACCAGAAACCCATCCGAGTGCTGTCAGATCACAAGAACCTGGAGTGGTTTATGTCCACGAAGCAACTCAACCAGCGCCAGGCTAGGTGGGCCGAGTTCCTGTCACAATTCAACTTCAAGATCACGTATCGACCGGGCGTCCAGGGCACCAAACCGGACAGCCTGACGAGACGCTCCCAAGACCTGCCTGAAGGGATTGATGCACGGACACAGTACCGCGAACAAACCATCTTGAAGCCGGATAACCTGGATATAGTCTCCGCATTCGCAATCACCACGGACCCGCCTACAGAACCTCGACGAAGCGCTAGGCTGGCCAACAAAGCGAACGACGAGAATGCGGACGACGAGAATGCGAACATCCCCGAAGTCCCAAAAGATGACGAGCATAAGGCACCTGAACAAGCGCTAGAAGACGGGTCAGATCTGGCGACAGTCCCTGACCAGCCAACGCCCAACGAGCCAGACACTCCCAAGGAAGACTGGCCGGAGTTGCAGCAACCAGCAGACTCGGACGACAACGTGCTCTCAATGCTCAATACAGCTTACAAGGACCCACGCTTCAGCATGCGTATGAAGCGCCTTCAGAAAGATCTCCGCGACCGCAAGACGTCTGAGTTTCTGCAACAGCGCAAGATTACAGCTTCAGAGTGCCGCATGCAAGACGGGAGGCTGTACGTGAACAACAGGCTGTTTGTGCCGGAATACCGCAACCTACGCACAAAGATAGTGCAGAGCTACCATGACGCGCCTCTTGCTGGGCATCAAGGCATGGCACGCACACACGAACTGATTCTACGCCATGACCTATGGTGGCCTTTCATGCAGAAAGACATCACCCAATACGTGCGCAACTGCTACATCTGTAGGAGATCAACACCGTCTCGTTCACGGTACCAAGGGACGCTCTCCGCCCATCGTACACCACCGGACGTCTGGAAACACGTCGCCATGGACTTCATAGTCGACCTGCCGCCTAGCAAATCTCGCAGAGATGGCAAGACATACACCAATATCCTGACAGTAACAGACATGCTCTCCAAGCAGGTGCACTTCATCCCTACGGACCGTATGGATGCAGAACACACAGCTGACCTGTACTACCATTACATTATGCCCCATCACGGCGTCGCAGAAATATTTGTGTCAGACCGCGGGACGCAGTTTGTAAGCGCCTTCTGGGAACGACTCTGCCAGCGGCTCGGCATCAAACAAAACCTGTCAACTTCCTTCCACCCAGAGACCGACGGTCAATCGGAGCGAACTAACCAAGCGTTAGAGCAATACTTGCGAGCTTTCAGTAACTATCTCCAGGACGACTGGGTTAACTGGCTGCCGACCGCGGAATTCGCGATGAACAACCATGTAGCTGCCAGCACAGGCGTTACACCATTCTTTGCGAACACAGGAAGGCACCCGAGCTTAGGGATGAATGTGAAGCCATCTGAAGCCCGTCCACAAGTCACGGCAGACAAGGTGAAACAGCTTGATGCAGCCGACACCTTTGCAGACAACCTCAGAGACTTTGAGCAATTCACACAGGCCGTGCTCGAGCAAATGCGAGCGGAGCACGCTTGGACCCAAGCCAAGAACACGGATCAAGCTAATGTGGCACGTGCACCCGCACCAAATTTCCAAAAGGGCGACAAAGTCTTCCTCGACGCACGCAACATCCGCACTACACGACCATCCAAGAAACTCGACAGTAAAGCATTCGGTCCCTTCGAAGTCGTCGAGCCTATTGGGCGCCGTTCCTACCGCCTGCGATTCCCACCTAACTCTGATCTCGCCCACCTCCACGATGTTTTCCACTCGAGTCTCCTACGCCGCGCACCCGAAGACCCGCTGCCTGGACAGCACCTGCCGCCGCCGCCGCCGCTCGAAATAGTAAGAGATGGTAAAGAATCGACTGAATGGGAAGTTCAAGAGGTGGTTGACTCAAGGATAAAATACCGCAAAGTCTGGTACAAGGTTTTGTGGAAGGACGGCACAATGAGCGAACGCCCATACACCTCACTGCTGCCAGGTGCTGAGGAGCTGGTGCAAGAATTTCACCGCGCATACCCAGACAAGCCACGACCTACGGAGGTTGACGATGAGTTCATGGCGCACGTATTTAGCGTCTCAGTTTATGGTCTCGCAGTGATCTCCGGAGACGCCACACCGCCTACGAAGTCCACGCCTCCTTTCTACTCACTCGCAGAAGGCATTCGGCTGGATGGAAGTTCTTCAAAGCGGCCTACCTCTTCAATGGGTGAGACCATGCAACAACACTCGCACACCAGCAGTCAGCCGTCATATGATGAGCAGCGAACAAGCAATACCAGCAAGCACGCAAGTGCAACTGGCACGCAACGCAATAGCCTGAACGACGTCGCAGGAGCTCGTCTCGTGGAGGGGGGGGTACTGTCACGAAGCGACCTTGATTTGGATGTTCGGTCACGTGATCAGGGTCACGTGATCTCCCGGCGCTAGCGCGACGCCTCGGCGCTTTGCTTTATCTTTCGTACTTCGCGCGTTACCTCTAGATACTTCGTCTAACTACGTCTCTATTCCCTACACCCTACGTTTCCCTCTTACACTCGTAGGCCTCGTGTCAGCAAACGGGAAGTTACGACTCGTATAAGACTATAGGAAGTTAAACGAGATCACGATTAAGAACCGATACCCGCTACCTAACATCGAAGAAGCATAAGACAGATTAACCGGATCGGACTAGTACACGAAGATTGACCTACGAGATGCCTTCTACGCTATACGGATAGTAGAAGGAGAAGAATGGAAAACCGCTTTTAGAACAAGATACGGACTCTACGAATTCTTAGTTATACTAATAGGATTAACTAACGCACCCGCATCCTACTAGGACCTTGTTAACGAAACACTTAGAGACCTACTCGACGTATGCGTTATCGCCTATATAGACGACATACTAGTCTACACGAAAGGATCCCTGTAGGAATACATAAGACAAGTCTAGGACGTCTTCGAACGACTTACGCAATTAGGATTTAAGACGGTACCCGAGAAATGCGAATTCTATAAGAAAGAAGTTAAATTCCTAGGCTTTATTATTAGCACTATAGGGATAACGATCGACCCTACGAAGACATAGTTAATTAGAGAATAGCTAGAACCGAAAACAGTTAAGGACGTACAATTATTCCTTAGACTAGCGAACTACAACCGGAAATTCATTAAGGACTACTTAAAGACAGCAGCACTAATAACGATGCTTACAAGAAAGGACGTTACTTAGAAATGAGGAAAAGAACAGATTAAAGTATTTAAGAAACTTAAGGAACAATGCGCTTTAGCCCCTACGCTTCGACTATTCGATAGTAGTAAGGAAGTCTACATCGAGACCGATACGTCTAATATAGCAATAGGCGCGTGTTTAACATAGACACATAATAGGCAGAGACACCTAGTAGCCTATTACTCCCGGAAAATAACTATAGCGGAACAGAACTACGACATCTATAATAAAGAGCTTCTAGCTATTGTTGCTACTATATAACATTAGAGAGTATATATCGAGGGCCCACCGAAGTTAACGATTCTTTCTAACTATAAGAATCTTACGTACTTTATAACGACGAAAGAACTTACCCGAAGGCAAGCCCGCTAGTCGGAGCTGCTAGGACAGTATAAGTTCGAAATTAAATATACTCTAGGAAGAGAGAATAGCCGCGCCGACGCGCTAAGCCGAAGAAGCGACTATATAGAAGGAAAAGAACTAGTGCAACACAAGATATTAAAGACAAACCCCGACGGAAGTCTTAGTACAAACACGAGAGAATTCAACAACATCGTACGGATACTAGGCAACAAGGACGAACAGTTCCCTATATCGCAAGGGAAATACTAAGTACCGAAGGATCGAGAAGAAGAATGCATTTAACAACATTACGACGGACCAACTTATAGACACCCTAGAACTTTAAAAACTATAGACCTAATATAGCGCAGTTTCTTATTTCTATAGATGAGACTTAAGGTGTTACGCTACATTAAACAATGCGTACACTGCTAACGAAACAAGGCTGCGAGACATGCAAAATACGGTCACCTACAGTTTAGGACACTACCGACGAAACCATAGGACGAAGTTATAATAGACTTTATTACGAAACTCCCACCGTTAAGAGATTAAGTTACGAAACAACTATACGACATAATACTAGTCATAGTTGATAGACTTACGAAATACGCACACTTTATTCCTACATTAGAAACGTACAATGT
Source organism: Nothopassalora personata (assembly GCA_033816765.1). Taxonomy (NCBI): domain Eukaryota; kingdom Fungi; phylum Ascomycota; class Dothideomycetes; order Mycosphaerellales; family Mycosphaerellaceae; genus Nothopassalora; species Nothopassalora personata. Next base: position 1,799,418 of record CM066287.1, on the reverse strand, counting down.
AGAGTAGCTCGGATACCTCGTACTAGATAGACTTATCCGATACTACGGATTCCCTTAAGCGTTTATAACGGATAGAGACAAGCTATTCACATTAAACTACTAGAAGACGCTTATAGGAACGATCGGAATTAAACATAAGCTGTTAATAGCATATTATCCGGAGACAGACGGACAAACCGAAAGGATGAATTAAACGCTAGAACAATACCTACGACACTACATTAACTATACATAAGACAACTAGGTTTCATTGCTGCTAATAGCGCAGATTGCACTAAACAACCACAAATCGGAGACAACTTCAACGACGCCATTTTATGCGAACTTTAGTAAAGATCTGTTAGGAACCGCTGTACGTTATCACAACTCGGGCTTGGATCTTTGCAGGGATGTCTCAATCAGTTATGAAGGTAGTGGTTCCAAACAGTATATGGTGTATACTTAAAATGAGTTGAGCACGAAGCTCCTATCTACTTGCAAAAGAGCGTCGTCTATATAGTGCCATGTCTTGGCGCGACTTGATCAGTCCGATCAGTTGATCTGTCCTGCTCTCTCTGCTCCCTCAGAGATCACCCTAGAGCTCAGAGAGCGATCTCGTCCCATAGGTTTCCTTGCTCTCGTTTGCCTAACGAGTGGTTGTGGGTTCTCCACGAATCAAACCGTAACACCATCCCCCTTCTAGCCTAGCTTCGTCCCGAAGCTTATAGGGTCCGGCGTTTTCTTCGTCAATCCTGTCATGCAACGATGACTTCTCTTTCATCTATCACCATTGGTCCTTCTCAAGCAAAATCAACCCTTCGTCGCAAGCGCCTTGTTGAAGATATTGAAGAGAACGGTTACGAAATGGCTCCCTGCTCCTATTGTCGTTCCCTGAAACCTTTGGCTGATGGCAGTCGTCCTGCCTGCATCGTTGGTCCGAGGTCCTCGAAGTGCTCCGAGTGCGTTAGACACAACCGCAAGACTTGCGACGTTTCTCTGGCCTTCCCCCAATGGGAAAAACTTCGCTCCGTCCGGGAACAGCTTCGTCGCGACTTGGAATCCTTAGAAGAGGAGGAGATTGAGCTTCTCCAGCGTCTTACTGAGAAGCGCATGAAGAAAGTTCGTGTACGGAAACAGCTTCGTCTTGCTGAGCGTCGTACCGATGATGCGACCGGGAAGGCCCTCGACGAACTCGAGCTGGACGACCCTCCTGTCGATCTCCCCTTCTCTGTTCCGTCCGGTGTAGAGGTCCCTGAACCTCCTTTCCCTTTCCATGGCATTCTCGAGATGCCTCCTCAAGACTGGAGTTCTCTGTCGGACGTCCCGCTGGACGATCCCTTGGATTTTCTCTTTCCTCCCGTCTTGGCATCTCAATCTTCGTAAGTCGTGTTACCCAGTAGTCATTTGTTCCGTGTCGTTGTGTTGACTTCTTTTCCTTAGGTCATCAAATCAAGAAGCCGCTGTTTGATGCCTTGCTGTCCTCAGGTTGTTTCTGCTAGGCAGATTTCGAGAGAAAGCTCTCGCATTCCTGGTATGCATTCTCTTCGCGAATCATTGCGTTGAACTCGCGGCTAACTATGTTCTTTTTCTTGCAGTTCCTTGCATAATGGCCTTGCTCGCCACATACGTAGCAGGTGGAACCTTTGCTCTTCAGCCCCCTTCCTGTCCTACGTTCCGTTACGTCCAATTCCATTGGGTCTCCGTAACCATTAGGGTCCTGACTTCTGGCCTTGAAGCCCCCTCTTCCGCCCGCGGCGGGTCTCTGGTATCCAGGCTGTACGTGTCGGTCGTACCTCAACTCCTGGAGCCTTTCGTCGATCTCCTTTGCTGCCTTGATCATCGCCCCTAGCGTAACGACGCTGGCGTTTCGGGATAGTTCGGCTTTGACGTTGTCTTTCAGCCCGAGGTAGAACTGCGATCGCAAAGCTGCGTCGTTCCATTCCAGGTCGGCGGCATATCCTTGGAATTCTGAGGCGTACAGCGCTACAGAAGTAGTCTGTCGAAGTTGTCGGATATGTCGGTCGGCGTATACCTCCTCATTTGGTATCCCGTATAGATCATCGAGTTTCGTCTCAAACTCGTCGTAGTCGTGGAAAATTTTTCGAGTTTCCGTCTTCGGTGTTTCTCCCTCGCCCTGGTTGTGTAGCCAGTCCTTGAGGTATGGTCGGAATCCTCTAGCTGCTTTTCCTCGTAGGAAGGATGCGGCGTACAAGACCTTAGAGGCCTCGCCTTGAAACTGGTGTGCGTTGAAGTGAAGGTACAACTGAACCTGCAGTTGAAAAGCCTCCAGTTTGTCCTTGGTCCCGTCGAACGTCTCCGGCGTAGACACCTTAGGTGCACGGTGGTGGTCCAATGGGTTCAGCATACCCATAGGAGTGTTGTTGTTCTTGCTGCTTCCTGTAATCGACATTTCGCTCATTCGTTCCGTGATGCCAGTTGACTGTGGCTGTTGTCGTGACGGACTCCGGGTAGCGTCTCTCCCAGACATATGCAAAGGGCCCTGGTGGTGGTGCTCAAAGTTGTTAGGAACCGCTGTACGTTATCACAACTCGGGCTTGGATCTTTGCAGGGATGTCTCAATCAGTTATGAAGGTAGTGGTTCCAAACAGTATATGGTGTATACTTAAAATGAGTTGAGCACGAAGCTCCTATCTACTTGCAAAAGAGCGTCGTCTATATAGTGCCATGTCTTGGCGCGACTTGATCAGTCCGATCAGTTGATCTGTCCTGCTCTCTCTGCTCCCTCAGAGATCACCCTAGAGCTCAGAGAGCGATCTCGTCCCATAGGTTTCCTTGCTCTCGTTTGCCTAACGAGTGGTTGTGGGTTCTCCACGAATCAAACCGTAACAAGATCCTAACCTATTCGGAACACCTAGATCCTATCTACAGGCCGAGAGAGCAATCGTGACGACGGATACTCTTAAGGAAGTGCATAAAGAAACACGTAAGGCGATCGAAGATGTACAACGAAAACTGTCTTAATAACGGTAGAACACGAGAAAAATAGCACCTCTACTAAAAAAGGGGGATAAGGTCTATCTCCTTACAAAAAACTTAAGAACAAGAAGATAGACTAAGAAACTAGATTACTTTAAGGTCGGACCATTTTTAATCGACAAAGTCGTAGGACTAGTTAACTATCGACTACGACTACCACCTAACGCAAAAATCCACCTAGTCTTCTATATCTCTAAGCTAGAACCCGCAGACGCTAGAACACCTTACTAAGAGAGCTTCTATTTCGAGCCGGAAGTAGAAAACGAATTTAAAGTCAAAAAAATCCTAGATAAAAAGGGTCAGCGATACCTTATTAAATAGAAGGGATACGACAAATTAGAAAATACCTAGGAACTAAAAGAAAACCTACGAAACTGTTAGTAGAAGATTCGGGAGTATTAAAACGGCGCTTGCTTAGAAGTAACCACACCATAAGACATAGTAACTTTTAAGTAAACGGACGACTAGAGTAGGAATCGAACCTACGACCTTAAGAGTATAGACAGCTTGCGCTCTACTACTAAGCTACCCAGCCGATTAATAAGAACAGGGACACAACTTATAAATAAATACCCTTACGAAGGAGACGGCTAAGCTACCGACGGCACCGTCTCGCTAGAAGGAGAAAGCTAGAAGTCGTCCGGAAGACCTTCGACAGCACTCTAGGTCTAAGGAGATAAGGACAGATTAGGAGCACTAGGATCCGCGTCTACTATAGCGTACTCCTGCGCCCCTAGATCCTCGTCTAGTAACAACCGATCTTCTAACGAACGACCCTCCGTAACCTTCTAATCAACCGCATCCAATTGCTTACGAAGGCGTATTTCCTTTATATACGCTTCTATTAAGGCATCCTGCCTTTTACTAAGAATCCTCTTCGCGGTATCTAGTTCCTACAACAATTTCTTCCGCTAAAGCGATAAGCGCTTCTACTCGCCCTCGGTTACCCTCGTATTGCAACTCTTTAGATTCCGCTACTAGCACTCGGAACAGCAACTAGATAAGATATGCACCTTGCACACACGGCCCTCCTTTTAATAAGAATCACACGGACGCATCGCGGTATCGCCGTTACGAAAGATCTACTAGGCTTTCTTCTTACGGCGAGCGGTAGATTTGGATTAGAAGGAAGAAGACATCGTTGCGAGACACGAAAAGGAAGTACAACATGACTTATAAAGCTCTAGGACAGAGCTAGGCTAAAAGGGGGATGGTGTTACGGTTCTAATCTAGGGCTAAAGGAAGCTAACCAATCAGACCTCCACAATTGGTAGGCGCTTCCGCCCGAGAAGTGCTCTCTTACCCGCAGGAATAAAACTAAGGAACCAAGAGAGCAACTAAAGTAATCTCCTTAATCTCGTTAATCTCGGTAATCTCGAGAGAGCATAGAGAGCATAGAGAGCACGGAGAGCAAACGCTCTATCTCCTTTATATTTAGGAACGCTAGAAACCCTTATAGTTCTAATGCGTTTAACTCATGTTACTATCTTACTAATTGGAATACAACTCTTATTCCTATCATTCATCTTCGCTTAGCTTGCTTTAGCCTCTCTAAAGAATAATACCGCCACGTGACTTAACTCATTTCTCTTTTAAGACTAGCCCTAGAACGAGATAATAACAAGTGGGATATAGAATACTAGTTAATAGTCTAATAGTAATATTAAATATATATATAATCCCTAGATAACCTAAATCTTATTACGTAAGCCTATGTCTAAGTATTACTACTACTATAGTAAGTAGTAATTACTATTATAGTAAAATAGTAATAGTGAATAGTAATAGTAAGACTTTCCCTAAGGCTATAGTAATAGGTATTACTATAGTAAATAGTAATTACCATTAGCAAGTAGTAATTACTATAACTCTTACTATTACTCCTTTTTTGACAACACTGGCTTAGAGTCTTACATGCCCTGTTACTGGTTGGCAGGTCCACATTTGCCTAATTTGTAACATGGATGTGCAGGCAGCCAAGCGAATAAGCTCAATGCTAATGACTGAAGCTGAGGCACAAAATTTTGATGAACGACTCGACACTGGCAGGCTACAGTACCGGTGTTTTGGTCTGCCTGATATTCAAGCGCAAGGGGTCGACAAATGGCTTAATCGTGCTAGGCAGCCATTGTGGGGACGAGAGTATTATCGTCTTTGCAGCTGAGACGCTAGTTCGACTCGCAGCCTTTCGACTGCCAAAAAACGAAGACTTCCTTCACCCTCGATCCTCCATCTGAGTACCTGCCGAGCAGCAAAAGGCGATCCAAAACATACAGCACGAGGGATTCGCATATGGTCACCCACTATACTACTAGTCTCGCGGTAGAATGCTTGAGTTTCGCAGAGCGGACGGGATGCGCTATTCTCATTCTCCTATGGCCGTATGTGCTTGAGCCAGAGGATATAAGTATATATAGAACGCATTTTACAGCTCAACCACTAGAAAAGCACAAAGTCCCACGTGCTACGTCTTCGGGTGTCCAGCCCAGAAATCATTAAAAGAATGTGTATGCGAGGCTCGATATTGGAGGCAGTACACGTGTCATCGTATCGTTGACGGAGTTCCGTGTCTCACAGCTTTAACTTTCTCGCCAGATCCTCCCACCTTCCCTCTCGCAGCGGATCAATCTTCTTCAACTCGTCCAGCCAGCCCTTCATCTCCGTCGTCGTGACCTTCTTATTCCCTCCCTCGGCCTCTGAGTACCTGCTTGAGTACTCCAGCAGCGCCTGGTAGATATACTTGCAATCCTCCGCCCCATCCAACATCTCCCTGACGCTATCGATTTCCCGCTCCAGATAGTCCAATCGCTCCGCATTGCCGACACTGGCGAGTATGACCGGCGCCTTGGGATTCCTCTCATCAAACGTCGACATCAGGAATTGATGGTAGAACCACAAGCTCTGGTCGTACGGGTCGGTATAGAGTGCTTCTGTAATGAGCTCAAACTCGGCGTCCAGCAGTTCCTTCCTCTCGTCGTCACTTGTACTCCTCTCATCGAGCAGTCTCGGCATAAGTTGTCCCCGATTATGCCACGCGCTGAAATTGCTCAAGTTGCTCTTGATCATCTTGGTAGTGTACTCAAATTCCAGCTCAACCATGCTCTTCTCCCCTAGCACCTCTATCTGTTCCACAACTTCCCTTCTGTACCCCCAGCCATGAAAGTTCCGGCTGTCAAGCGAGAGCATCTTACTCACGAGGCCGAGCTCGCCCTGCCATAGTTGGAGAGCGGCGCGAGGTGGGATGTAAGTTGTGGCGGAGGCGAGGAGCCAACGGCGGTGGTTCCAGATCCAGTAGCATTTGGGATATTGCTTAAGGAGTGGTATGAGGAACTGGAGGTCCTCTTCGATCAGGAGGAGGATCTCGCGTTGGGGGATGGTGAGGGCGGCCTTTTGGGCGGCCTCGGCGTCTTTGGGTTCAACCTGGATGGAAGGGTTGGCGAGCTCTTTGGCGAAGACGTCTTGGAGGATGACGCGGCGATGGTTCCATATTGTGTAGTATTCGGGGTTCTGAGCGAGGAGCGACGAGGTGAGCTGGAGGGTGGTGGAGGAGTAGTCTTGTGCTCTGAGCTGAACGTTGTCAATATGGATGGACACATGACACAATGATGCCGCAGTGTATGGAAGAGCAATACCTTGTCAGCCACCTGACGCTCGAGACTCTTGTATTGCTCGATCTGCTTGCGCTCCTTCTCCTTTGCCTGTTCGCTCTTGTCGAGCGTTGCGCCAGACACGCGGGGAACTCCGTGCTGTCGCCAAAGAGTCAGCTTTCCCTCTCCGACAACACCTCCCCTCACCTCCTTCCATTCCTCCATCGAGCACTCACACTCGCCATCGCCACGATTCAGACGCTGTGGCCGTCAGTTCGTCGGCTGTGTCGATGTTGATGGCAGCAAAGGGAAGTCGGGTGATGACTTCAAAGGCAGCAGCAACATTCAATTCAGTATGGAGAAAGAACGCGGGCGTCACGTTCTCGTTCCTACTTCACTGCTTCGCCATGCTGTGAAGCTTTTGATCACCTTTGTGCAGCGGCACGGGTTGGATACAGTATCATACTAACCAGCAGCGATACTGACATTGCCAGTCTCCCCGCGCCGGCCCTAGATCTGGACTACCCACGGCCGACACCATGTCATCTTGAAGTGTCCTCAAGTCTGGACCAAAGACCGGAGCGCTGCACGCGTACCAGATCTCACTCTCAAGTATTTATATTCAGATGCAACGTTGAAAAAAAAAACACTGTCCCTCGTCGATGTCTTTGGCCACCGCCTTGGAGCATGTCCGACTTAAGCAGCGATCCTGCTGATGATTCAAATCAGGAGCACGTTCGATGCTCGTCAGCTGTGACGTCTGCGCACACATCGCACGCTGTGAGTACTGCGGTCACAACGACGCCTGCTCAAGGAACGCGTTCTGGTGCTAGTGTCACGGACGCACCTGGGAGGACGACGTCGCCGATCATCTCAGCTGGATCGAGCATTCGCCATCGTCATCACTCACCTTCTTGCCCATCATGCTCGGCGACTCCGAACCGAGGGTGCGAGACTTTGGCGGTGCCCAAATTACCTACGACAACGGGGTGTGGTTGCAGCCAGGGGGGAAGCCCCTTCGACTTGGTCCCAAAAGAGCTAAATCACTCAGCGTTGAGTGCATCCCAGGAGAGAGGCGCCCGCTCGAGCCTGGGAGACCCGCGAAAGGAGCCGCTGCAGAGTACCACAATGGAACATCAGACGGCCGAGATGATGAGGCACCCTCCATTATCGATTCAACGACCTCCCGAGATGGCCCGAGTCCCCCTCGAAACCCCGGGCGACAACTCAGCCGCAAGAAAAGCACAATGGACAGTGTCAAGTTGCTTAAGGACCCGCACAAGCTCAAGAACAACCGAGTGGTCAGAAGCATCAGCCGGATGTGGAGATCTTGGACGACAAATCGGCTTCGAAAGACCACGCAGGTCGGAGTCGAGCAGGGTCCCACCTCTGAGCAGGATCCTCCAGCCAGTAGGAGTGTCGCACGGCGTCGTAGTGTCGCCAACCATCCTTACGGCTTGCACTCCGCCGAGGACCACGAAAAAGAATTGCAACGACGAGGACACTGCAAAACGTGCAAGTGCAAGGCATCTCACAGCACACTCAACTCAGTCGCTTCTCCATACAGCTTCACGCAAGTCGAGAAGCTCTTCTATCAACCTGGAAAGAACTACGGTTACACTAGAACACCAGCAAGATGGGTCAAAAGAACCGTGTGGGAACCAGTGTTCAACCCTTCGGTTATCAGCTTCGAAGAACCACAGCGAGGTCGACCAAGAAGCATGGGAGACAACTCCGGTAGATCAAGCGGCGAGCGTCATGCCAGGGCATTGCCAGAGCGTAGACGAAGTAGAAGGAAGCTTGCGAGCTCAGATGATTCGACATTTCAGCCCCTCCCAAAGACACGAAGCACAAAGACACGAAGGTCTTCCAAGGCTGCAGCCGTCGAAAAGTCCCCCATCCACCAGAGGAAGTCTCCAAAGCGCGCAGGAAAGCAGCCACTTGTTGCGGAACGGCGGTCGAAGCGCGCTGCTGTCGGGTCTGACATCACTGATAATTCCGTCGCCAAACCCCTGCCAAGAGACCTCAAGTCGAAGTATGACGAACGGCACAGCGTGCGGAGACAGCCTTCAGACCTGCTCCGAACCACCCAGTTCGAGAGTGGCGAGCGCTCCAGATCATTTCTGCGAGCAGATCCTACCAGCAGCGTTCGCAGGGCAGCGTCCATATGAAGAGTCTGGCCATAGTCCATCCTCATCTACATCTAGTCAGCCCGCTTGGCGCAGTAGTGAGGACGGCTGTGACACACCTCTTACTAGTCAATGTTCATCACCCGTGAGAGGCGCATATTCTCCGTGTACAGCACGTCCATTTCCGCACACGCTTCCGGCGCTTGGTCTTGACTTCGTGCAATTAGACGGGTCTATAGATCACCAAGCTAAGGACCACGGAGTTGCACTCTTGGCGACTACAATTTGGGAGCGTAATGCTGAAGACGACGTCGGGCATGGGTTTAGGTCACGAACGCCGCACCCTCGTGTGGATTTGACGGATCCTGTTGAGGACAACGACAATGCGATGGGCTCCAGTGACTGTGCGGAAGATGCCACGCCATTGGTAAGAGCATGCAACGCACAAGATCCATACACTGCGTATCCTTTCCCACGCACCTGCAGTCCAACGACGCCACTTTCGCCGCAGCGGCTGCCCAGCAAATTCCTCGGCCATACTGAGCGAAGTCCACCTCATCGTCAACGACGTGTTGTGGCGGACACAATTGAAACTCCAGATCGTTTTATTCCTGCCCGTAGCGGAACCCCAACGAAGGAGGCACTACTTCTGCGCAGATCGGCGAAGAAACCTAAACATGGAGCCCCGAGCACATCCCCAGCTTTCCCGCACTGTACAGACCCCTTTGGACCCGCTTCATCACGCACAGCTAGAATGGCAGAGCAGTTCGCGACGCTTAGGCGATTTCCCACCGGAGCTGGGCTGTCGTCCAGAGCTGCTACATTAGTGCCAGAAGCAAGACCTACAAGCCCACGTGCGGTCAGTGCTGGAGCAGTTTGGTCTGTTGGTGGCATAATCGTGACCGAAGGAGTCGCCAGTGTCACAGATGGCAGAGGCGGCAGAGTGACCAGTGGTACTAGCGCTCCACACTACACGGCTGGATTTCTTCATCGTCAAACACCAAGCGAGGATGAGATACAGCATGGTGAGCGCCTGGCAGTAGCGATGGAAGTAGAGCAGACCGCACGGATGTTCACTACGCCTCCATCGTCTTCTGCCTCGCCCTCCTCAACGCCTCGACGTTCATGTAGCGATATTGGACGGGGAAGGACTTTCTGGAGCAACAATGCTTGGGAGAGGGACCCCCCTTCGTCTTCAGCAAGATCGAACCCACGCAAAGTAAAAGAAGTTCCCAACATACCATTCCGAGTCCTAGATGCTCCACAGCTCCGAGACGACTTCTACTGCTCATTGCTTGCGTACTCTCATACCATGCAATGCCTTGCAGTCGGTCTGGGTCAGCACGTCTATTTGTGGTCGGAGAATCGGGGAACTACTCCTACGCACATACCCGACTCTTTGACATCCCCCTTGGGAGCACATGTGACTTCCTTGTCATTCAGTTCTGCGGCAGGCGGAAGTGCCATCCTAGCCATAGGGCGTGGTGATAGCCAAATCACGCTTTGGAGTCCGATGGATCTCAACCCTCGATTCAGCAGCGAACAGCCAGCGCCGGTGTCTTGCGTATGCTTTCGGCCAAATCCTGTGAAACGTCCTTCAGTGCGAGAGCCAGGCATGCTGGTCAATACCGAGGAGCTCCTCGTGGGCGATAAGGTCGGCCACGTCTACCACTACTCCATCGAGTGGCCAGCACAAAGTGACATCGACTTGTTCGACTGGCAAGGCAGCATGACTCTACTAGCACGGCTTGAATGTCATACCCAACAGATCTGCGGCATGGCTTGGAGCGCTGACGGCGAGTACTTTGCTACCGGTAGCAACGACAACCAAATTTTCCTCTACGAAAGCCGAAAACTGCTCAGGACCCCAAGGTCAGGCACTGCGGTCTCTACTGTGACTGTCCGCAATAGGGCACCAGGTGGTTCTGCACGACTGGTCCAAAATAGCGTACTGGCCGTCATGCCTGGTCAAGAGAAGCACCTGTTCACTCTCAACGCGGCAGTCAAAGCGATCGCTTTCGCGCCTTGGCAATCAAGTCTCGTCGCTGCTGGCGGCGGAAGCAACGATCGCTGCATCCATTTCTTCCACGCAGTCTCTGGAGCCACTCTCGCCACGATCGATTGCTACGCTCAAGTCACCTCCCTCGTCTGGTCGGAGATGAAGCAAGAAATTGCCGTGACGTTCGGCTTCGCACAGCCAGAACATCCATACCGTGTAGCGGTCTTTGCATGGCCGAGCTGTCGCAGAGTAGTTGGGATCCCTTGGTGGGGAGAGGAGCGTGCGCTGTCTGCTGTGGCGTATCCGGGTGGTCCTCATGGTGGGCCTGAACATCGGACCCAACGAGTAAGTACGCCGATGTCTGGCCAGACGAGGCGGACTAGAGAGGAGGGATGTTTGGTTGTTGCGACGAGTGATGCGAGTATCAAGTTTCATGAAATTTGGCCTGACGGGAGTGAACAAGGAAGGGAGAAAGTTGATCGGGGACGGCTGGGAGGTGGGAGTATTTTGGAGGATGAGTTGTCACCTACGCTGTTGAGGAGGACGACGATCAGGTGAGGCGAGAGACCTGGATGGTAACGATAATGCTAATATGACCCTGGGCACGTTCGCTCGAAGCTTAAGATGGAAGAGGCGGGCCATGCATAGATGGAGGGCACCTAGTTAATTCAGAAAGTCTGCATCTGGTGTCTCACTGTGTCGTGCAAGCTGTTGAGGAGAGGAGAAAAGGGCACACCGACTTGAATGATTGACTGACTTCTACCACTGGCGGCTCTGGTGTAGTGACTTGTTATTCATCTCAATTTGACATGCTATATATACTCGTCAACGAATAGGGGTTATCTTGCTCAAGCTCATGCTCGTGCGCGTCGCTCCAAGGAGAACCGACATTTACTTCCAGAACCCCAGACCATGCCAACGAATCCTATGCAGGAGTATGCTTTACAAAGTCTGCCTCCCCCTCGTCTCAATCGGCAACGCAAGCATCGCCAAGAAAGCCGCAAAAAACAACCCAGCACTCGCGTAAATCGGCGCCTTGGGATCAAGCGCACCAGCATTTACCGCAACAATGGGCGCACACAGCCCAGCAAGTCTATTCAACGTACTCGAAATCCCCGTCCCCGTACCTCGATTCGGCGCCGGGAAGACTTCCGGAGTGTAAGCGTACAGGACACCATACATGATATTCTGGAAGAAAGCTTCGAGAGAGCTCATGGCGAGCTGGTAGCCTGAGGTGGTACCGCGGGTGAAGAGGATTAGGAAGATGCCGGAGAGGAGAGTGGCGATTGCCATGGTTCCTTTGCGGCCGATGTATTTGATGTTGACGGTGTGGCAGGCGAGGATGCTGCCGGGGACGCCGACGACGGAGGTTATGGCGTAGTCGCGGTAGGTTGTGTTCTCGGAGACGGATTGGCCGCCGGCGGTGGAGAGGTATTGGGGGAGGAAGGCGTTGAAGAGGGGATATCCCATGCCTGGTGTGCATTAGCGTGGAAATTTGGAAAGAGGTTGATTTTGGTGCAAAGATGTATGTACTTACCGATCGTGGTCCAAATGAACCAGAGAAGGGCTGTGTTTAGGCCTAGACGCCATCCACTGAAGAGTGGTGCAATGCGCTCAGGTCCGAACTTGCCTAGTTGTCGTTTGATGATTTCGGTCACGCTGAGCTTCTCTTGCTCTGGAGAGTCCTCAGGGTGGCCGCCGATAGCGTTGAGAACATCCTCTGTTAGCCACGTCTTTGAGCCGTTGAAGTAAGCGATACCGTGCACGACGGCGACAGCCTCAGCTTGGCGACCGCGGGAAAGCAGGAACTTTGGCGATTCGAAGAGGTGGAAGAGGAAGAACCGGCAGAGGAACATGACAAAGGTGATTGCGCCGATGGTGAGCACGAAGTATCGCCATCCCCAGTGAGTTGGGTAGTTTGGAATGAAGCCCCAGGCAATCAGGGAGCTAACCAGCTGTCCAACGGGCCACCAGACCGATAGCAAGGTGAGGAGGTTGCCACTTGCAAAAGGCAGGAACTCTAAGAATAGCGCGCCATCCACTGGTAGGTTACCTCCAACTCCAAGTCCGACGCAGGCGTAGAGTGCGCAAGTCCCGATCCAGTTTGGCCCGCCACCTGCAGCGAGGCCGAAGGCTCCAGCGAGGAAGAGCGTGAAGTTGAAAGCCAGTCGGCGACCGATGATGTCTGAGGCAACACCCCAGAAAGAAGCTCCGATGCAGAGACCCAGGAACAGACTCAGAGTCGTGTATCGAACGGTGTTACTGTCCACGCCGAACTCGGTGCTCAAGCTAGGAAGGGTGAGGGCAACTCCTTGGAGCCATAGGTTATCAGCGAACCAACCGAAGCCAGCCAGAGTGAAGAGTTGCCATTGGTAAGCTCCCATGCCGATATCCTGGATGGCTTTGTTGACAACTTTCGATTTGATATCGTAAGTCGTGTTGGTCCCGCCAGCAGCGAGATCATGTTCGATCTCCGCTCGGAGGCTTTCCAGCGTGAGTTTTCGTGTGCCATCCGGTGCTGTTTGATTTTCGTATGGTGGGGGTGTAAGGTCGCCCTTCTCCTCGTCGTCCTTGACCGTACTACTGCCTGCGCTTGATCTGCGAGCATTCCCTTGTGCTACTGAATGGTGGCGCTCAGCTCTGTGGTTTGGTGGTTAGCATTACTTCGATGCTTTTCTTGAGATAACTCACTGTTCAAGCGGAATCAGTACACCCTCGAATTCGGAGGCATCGTGCTTTGCAAAGGGATTTAAGAACTTTAGCATAGAAGGCATGGTCGCTGCTGCGTATGGACCTCGGCGTCACAGTCTAGGAATTTTGCTGTCGTCGTCGTGAGTTGACCGTTTGGTGTGTTGCGTTAGGCTTCAGCTATTGTGTGAATAGCTTTGTCGAGAGATGCTGCTTATGGGTAGTCGCTTTGGGATTTGTCGCCTGTGGGAATAGATATCGTCCGTGGGCATGGATGTCCTCAAATTCTTCAAGCTTTGTGGATGTCGCTTTGGGCACTCGCGTCGTTCGGGTCGTGTAGTTGCTTTGGGTCAAATTGTCGATGCTATGGCGAAATACGATTACCAAGTGCTCCTCACTTGCACAGGCTGGAAGCGTGATGTTGGGATGTGGATCGAATATAGTACCCAGCTAATTACTGCTCTCGTTAGATGGCGAATACATGTACCGGAGGCCCTGCGATGTGCTGAGACAGATCTGAGTCTGGCAATTATGTCGGAATTCAAAGGAAGGCTGCACCGGCAAAGAGAGAGGTGCCACCGAAGATTTTAAAAGGTCGATCCTTTTCACAATGCTCGGTTCATTCGCCACGAGGTTCGGCTCACGAGTGTGTTCAACGTTAGTCACGCCAAATCAGATGGCGATTAGTAGCTGCTCGTTTTTGCCTCCCAACGCAAAGTTATTCGCGTCCCAATCCTGAGGCCATCCACTTGTGCCACCGTAGTGGATTAGCCGCGATACTCGATGCTGGACGGCAGGTTCCCCTCAGCACTGAGATTGAAACATGTAGACGTTCGCTGGGTACCTTGACGGCACTCTTCAACGCTGTCTGCAACGTTCGCATGCTTGTTGTTCCCACGCTGGTCTTCCAATCCCGCGAGACAACGACTGTGGGCTGTGCGAGGAGAGGAAAACTTCTAGTTCGCGGTATTCGGATGCTTGGCACGGCGCCTAGTAGAACTAGCTCTACCGAGCATTGCTTCTTACTGCCTAGGGCGTTCCTATGTGTAAGCATAACTCAGCCTCGAAGCACCAGTGACCTCGAATTGAGCGTCGCTTCGTCACTTCACCTCCCTGCAGCGTCCGGGGAACTACACCTCGTCTTTCGATCGACGAGCCAGGTCGACAGCAGCATATGAGATACTTCATGGACCTGCGTGCGAGACGGCGAATTGCAGAATAGATGGTCACAGCCGGCGGACACTTGCAACGGGTACAGACTATCTCGAAATTCGAGATCGTTACGAGAAACAAAAAGGCACATTTCCTTTCCTACGTCTCCCAGCTGAGCTTCGAAACCACATCTACGAGCTTGTCTTCCGCTACGCAGAAGGGCAAAGACTATCCATTGATAACGCCATATTCGGTCGTCTTACCATGCTCGTCCAGCACGACGATGACAACAGCTATGCCAAGGACTGGTGGGGCGAGAAGCGTGGCAGGTGGGACATTTGCAAGCTACCGCCAATTCAAGAGATCTTGTCCCTACTGTCGGTCTGCAAGCAAGTCCACGGGGAAGCTCTGCCTTACTTCTATCAGCTCAATTTTCTGCACGTGAAGTCCTTCGAGAAGTTAACGGCTTTGGTTCGACGAATGCATCCATCCCGACTGAAGCATCTGAACGACCTGAGCATTGACCTGGACGGTCATCACCGCTACCACTCCAACGCAGATTCTTTCGGCAAGTTTCCCGAGACTGTGAAGGCGCTGAGGTCCATCAAGCAACTCAAGAAGCTAGAGATCAAGACCTACGACGAGATGTGGCTGCCCATGGCGCCGACAAATCGGCAGAAAATGGGTCGCAAGACACCCTTCAAGAAATTCGCCCAGATACCAGGCATGAAGGACTTTGCTGAGCTCGCGGCATCTGTCGGTTCGTTCAAGCTGAGAGGCGAGGCACCAGAGCTTCAGAAGTACCTCGACTCGCAGATTCACTTGATCAAGGCGCGCAGCAAGCAAGACGAGGCAAAGGGCGCGAAGTCAGGTAAGGGAAACAAAAGGAAGGCCACGTCGGAGGATGCTGGTGGGTCCTCAGGGGCCAGAAAGTGCACTCGGAGGGCCACGAGAGCGTCAGCCGCACAGCAAGATGGGGTTGAAGGGTAAGAAGGGGTAAAAGCTGCACAGACCAGGACGCACGATATTGAAGAGTGGGTTATTGCGATGGTCCTTCCTCACAGGCGCAGATGATATGGAGTGTACCGCAAGGTAAAGGTGCCAGGCTCGATAGAGTATGTCTACCTGGCAAACACTTTCACATGTAAGCCAACGCCCCGCTTCGCACGTACCACTTGATCTGGCGCTTCTCGCTTTTTGTGCCTGGCCATTAATGTACCTCAGTGAATTCGGTACTACTTCTGTGGCATCTCAGTACCTCGAGCTGCCATTGTCTGCATGTTCAGAAATATTAAAACCAAGACCAAGTCACAGCAGAACAGGCAATGTGAGCATGTCGCCGCTCCAATTCCTGTTGCGTTTGGCTGTGTTTACCCTCCTGCCGCTCGCTCGTATTGGCCGGTGCGGATGACTTCACCTGCGAGAACATCCAGCTTGTCGACGCCAAGCTCGCCACAGCTCGAGCGCCACCGTGATGATGCAGTGAAATGCACCTAGCGCATGCAGTTTCGAGAAGAGGTGTTGCAATCAGCTCTGCGGCGGGCATTGTGCACGGATTCACACGCTTCTGGCCGTGACGCAGACGTTCTCGATGAACGTGAGGCCAGGGTTCTTCTACTGCGACACTTTCGACCAGAATGGCGACCGGTAAGGTGCGCCAGTGGAAGGCTGTTGGGGTGAAAGGAGCCAGTCAAGCAGTAGGATTTGGATTCCAGTGTTCGACGAATGTCTGCACTTTGAGATGGCAGGCATAGTGGCTATACCATAAATGCTTGCCAACAGGTAGGTGTAGATGGACGTTTCGGAGCCACTTCCGCTGCAAGAGAGCACGACCCACATCCAGAAAACGCGACCATTGCGCGCGTCGTGACCTCGAGACATTTAGCATTTGTAAGTCCATCGTTTTCGCTTCATCCGCAGACTTCCTCTCGACATCTTCCCCTTTGCTATCAGTCACACAGCGGCGCAACTTATTTCCACGAGCTTCACCTCCGACCAGCCCGCACGTACTGTAGCACAGTACAAGTACAAGCTACACTGCTGCCATCCGGTTCACTGGAGAAGAGACGCGCGAGGCAGCAGTCACTTGTAGCACGTGGCAAACGCCGCTGTTTACAAGATCTCCTTTGAAGTACTTCCTTGAAATATGTGAGTACCACTTTCCCTCAAGACCAGCTCCACCCGACACCCACTTTGCATCCACCACAACACCACCATCACCACCGCTCTTCCTCCAGCATGGCGCCCAAGGCAGCTAACGGCGACGTCAGGGAGTCCTTCGACAATATCTATCTCAACCTCTCGAAGCAGCCCGGGAAGTGTAGGCTCGCTGAGTCGGGTCTTGGCTGGAAGCCAGCTTCCGGCGGACAGACCTTCACACTCGACAAATCAGACCTACAAAGCGCGCAATGGAGCAGAGCAGCACGAGGACACGAGCTCAAGATCTACGCTCGGAACGAAGGTGTCGTACAGCTCGACGGCTTCAAAGAGGACGTGGGTATAACGAGCTAGAGACCTGCGTAGGTGACGAGCTGATCAGGAACAGGACTTTGACACGATTGCGAAATGCTTCAAGGTCTGGTACGGCGCAGCGCTCGAACACAAGGAGCACGCTCTGCGCGGCTGGAACTGGGGTAAGAACGAGCTGGGCAGAAATGAGCTGGTCTTCAACGTGCGAAATCAACCCGCCTTCGAGATCCCCTACACTGAGATTTCGAATACAAATTTGGCCGGCAAGAACGAGGTCGCAGTGGAATTCTCATTACCGGAGAATGGTGAAGAGACAGGCACAAATGGGTCGCTTGGTGGTGCGAGGTCGAAAGGCAGGAAGATGGGAGGCGCAGTTGACCAGCTGACGGAGATGCGCTTCTACATACCAGGCACAGAGAAGGTTCACAGAGGCGAGGAGGGCGAAGATGGAGAGAAGGCAGACGGCGAGGAAGACGAAGAGCAGAACGCGGCCAACTTGTTCTACGAGACGCTCATGAACAAGGCAGAGATAGGAGAAGTGGCCGGCGATACTTTTGCCACCTTCCAAGATGTGCTGCATCTGACGCCTCGTGGACGATTCGACATCGATCTCTACGAGAACTCCTTCCGACTTCGCGGAAAGACATACGACTACAAGATTTCATACGAGAGCGCCAAGCGCTTCTTCATACTACCCAAGCCGGACGACATGCACCAGCTGCTCTGCATAGGACTTGACCCACCTCTTCGACAAGGACAGACTAGATATCCGTTCCTGGTCATGCAATTTAAGAAGGATGAGGAGGTTAAGATCGAGCTCAACATGACGCCCGAAGTCTTGCAGGAGAAGTACAACGGCAAGCTCCTTCCCATGTACGAGGAGCCAGTCGGCAGAGTGATTGGCAAGATCTTCCACGGACTCACTGGAAAGCGTCTCATACAACCATCATCCGACTTCACATCACATCACCAAATGTCTGGCGTCAAGTGCAGTATCAAGGCAAATGAAGGCCACCTCTTCTGCCTGGATCGAGCTTTCCTCTTCGTGCCGAAGCCAGCAACATACATCTCTTTCGATCACATCGCAAGCGTAACGATGAGCCGCGTGGGCGGAGCTGTTAGTGCCAGCCGCACATTCGACATTAGCGTGACGCTCAAGAACGGTGCGGGCGAGCATCAATTCTCCAACATCAACCGTGAGGAGCAGCAGCCACTCGAGTCGTTCTTGAAGATCAAGAACATCAAGACCAAGAACGAGATGGATGGCGACGGAGGTATGCTTGCCGCAGCGCTCGCGGACGACCCCGACCTCGCTAGTAGCGATGAGGAAGTTGTCATGCAAGACCGTGGCAGCGCAGACGAGGACAGTGAGGAGGCAGATGAGGACTTCGCGGCAGACAGCGAGAGTGACGTGGCAGAGGAATACGACTCGGATGCGAAGAGTTCAGGGGATGACAGCGATGCGGAGATGGATGATGCCGATGGAGCTGCAGGCAGTGGGAGCGACACAGCAGAGAAGGTCGAGAGGCCGAAGAAGAAGGCGAAGACGGGATAATGAGTACAAGCGAAAGCAAGCAAGTTGGTGTGCAATGGCTTGGAAATTGCTGGATGCAGCAGGCCCAAAGACGGACTTAGCTTTCACATGAGATACTACAGCAGCGAATTATTCAGCACATTGGTTATCGAGCATATTGACTGCTCGAGAAGTCATCGCAGGCCATTGAGGCCTGCTTGGCCCGCGTCGCTACAGGTCCTGCCGTATTGGCATAGTGCCGCATCTATTGACCGCTGGTGGTCAGAATCCTACGTGCCGGCTTTCGCATTCGTTTCTGCCCGTGCGACAGAGCGCAGAACGCGGACATATCGAGAAATCTCGGCCGAGTTGGGTTGCTGCTTCGACGGATCGTACGATGAATCAAAGGCTGCAGTGCTCGTGTCCTGCTCAGATGATGTCAAGCGTCCATAGAACACTCAATGATGATATTCGTCAATGACGATCATCCGCTCGCGCTTTCGGCTTTGAACAATCCGCGAGCTTGTCCTTCATGCTGGTAAATACCAGCTTTTCGAGCTCCGTTGGGGGCACCGCATGGACTTCAAGCGTTGTTCATTGTAGCATTGTCTCCTTCGTACCACGACAAGTCATCGCGCCGCTCTTGTGATGTTGAGGGAAAAGGTCATTGGAGAGGGATGAAACGTGATACTCGCTTAGTTCTACCTCAAGCGAGCTCAGACTCTTCTAGTTACGAGACAACAACGACACGTACGTAGTTGTTGCAGATTTGAATAATAGCGCCGACCGTATTATACGTATACACGTAGTCTATACGCGTATACATATCCCCGTTTGTACCCAAGTACAGCCTTATAGACAAAAATCGACTTTGTACAGCACGATCTAATATATCGTAGAGACTTATATACCCGTATTATCTATTATCTATATATCGTATATCCTTCTTTTACACTATCTCTTAATGCGCCCAGCTTCTATATCTCGAAAAACGATGTTTCTTGTGTTGTTTCTTCGAAAAAGGTATATTCGTCGCATTCTTTACCAGCAACGCGTCGCAAATTCGTCGTAAAGGTGTCGCGCGGATAGGAATCGTAGGTCGTCCTAATGGGTAGACGATACTAGTGTCAAATTAGATAGAAGCGCCGAACGTACGCTCTCAAATGCCGTATTGTTTATAGCGATAGATCTATTAACGTTACGATAGGGATATACACCTTCGAAGAGGATATTGTTGTCTCCGTACACCAAAACAGCCCCATGTGGTCTCGGACTCGCTCGCTGCGCGAATTAGCGTCGGGTCGCTGTGATTGGCCCCATCCCCAGTGCCCGCACTCCCCGCGCAATGCTAGCAGCGAGTCTGAGCCTGCTGAGGTAAATACTCGCCCCTACCTTGCTGCTAAACCCGACAAGAGCGAACGCTGGTCCTTATAATCCTCTGTGCGACAGTAATCTACTTCGGGGAGCACCTCGTCCCCCCTGAAGTCGCATCCACAGAGAATTATCAAGTACAGTATCGTGTCTTGAATGTCAGGAAGAAGACCGGGACGACGAACCAAAACAACCTCGACCCCGAATGCTTGGCCGCTTGGCGCCCCAGACACCGTAGCCACTCCACCATGTCGGCCGCGGAGCCTAACCACCAAACTCATGCCGTCGAGCAACAACAACAACAACAACAACAACAACAACACTCGGACTGGCCCTCCGACGAAGAGAAAGCGACGACTTCCATCGCGAACGACGATCTGATTGCGAAGAGTGATCACGAGAAATCCGGACCTCCTTCGCAAGATGCGCCTTCACAGCAACAGCCGCTTCCTTCCGCACCACAGGGTCCTCCTGGAGGGCCGCCGCCAAATGGCGGTGCATTAGCGTGGCTTCAGGTCTTGGGGTCGTGGATGCTGTGAGGACTCACATATGATATTCCCCAAAGTACGCGTTAACACCGAAAACAGCTTCTTCAACACCTGGGGCATCCTCAACACGTTCGGCGTCTACCAGACCTACTACGAATCGGGACAACTCTACGTCGAATCCAGTTCCTCCATCTCCTGGATCGGCGCCATCCAAGCCCTCCTGGTCCTTGTCGTTGGCGCTTTCGTCGGTCCTATCTATGATCGCGGCTACTTCAGGGAGTTGCTTCTGGTGGGAGGGTTTCTGATCGTGTTGGGCCATATGATGCTCAGCCTGTGTGGGGAGTTCTGGCAGTGTTTGCTGGCGCAGGGGTTTGTGATTGGGATTGGGGGTGGATGTCTTTTTGTGCCGTCGGTGGCGATTTTGCCGACGTATTTCAGTAGTAAGATTGGGATGGCGGTTGGGATGGCGGCGAGTGGGAGTTCGATGGGAGGTGAGTGCTCGAATGATCGCGGCTTGATGGGGGGGGGGGGAGATTGCTGATGCTTTGTGGACAGGTATTATCTACCCGATCATGTTCTACCGCCTCATCGACCAAGTTGGCTTCGGATGGACGGTGCGGATCCTAGGCTTCACAGCTCTCGCTACTCTGCTCATCCCCATCGTCGTCATGAAGCAGCGAGTCAAGCCTGCCAAGCCCAGATCTCTCATCGACTGGACTGCCTTCACCGACATCCCCTACATAACTTTCACAATCGGCTGTCTCATCGGCTTCGTGGGACTCTTCGTCGCCTTCTTCTACACCTCCTTCTACGGGGAGGAGACTGGATACACAGACACGAGCCTATCATTCTACCTCGTGCCCATCCTCAACTCAGGCTCGGTCTTCGGGCGTACAATCCCGAACATCCTAGCGGATAAGATCGGACCCACTAATGTCATTGTTCCCGGCGCAGCATGTGTTGGTATTGTGCTTCTTTGCATGATAGCGGTTAAGAATGCTGGAGGCCTCATCGTTGAGGCGCTGCTGGCTGGATTCTTCTCTGGGATCTTCATTGCTCTGCCGCCGGTGCTCTTTGTCGCGCTCACTAGGGACAAGAGTAAAGTTGGGGCTAGGATTGGCATGGGATTCGGCATTATCAGCTTGGGTGTGCTTGCTGGTGGACCTGGAGGAGGTGGGGTTCTGGGTAACGGGACAAACGTGAACTGGACTGGTACCTGGATCTATGCCGGTGTCACTTGTCTGGCGGCTTCTGCTATTTTCGGCGTGGTGAGGGTAATGACGGGAGGTTTGAAGTTGAAGGTAAAGATCTGAATAAGGGTGAATTGCATAGTACGGCAGCTTCACAGAACCGCATAGAGCGGGATACAGGTTTCCTCGAAGTCGAGGCTTTAGCTTTTGCATGATAGCTTCCCGAGACCATTTCATGCTGGCATGGTTTCGACATCTTGTCGATTGTACATCTCAAACGTCGATGCTACTGCAGACAGCATGTTATAGCCGATGGGCATGAAGAGCATAGTTGTATTGCTAGTGCAGCAACACAAGAGGTATCAGGCGATGTCACGGCTACCAGGGTTTCATCGGAGTATATTACTCTCATCTGGTCAGTGGCGTTCGTCGGCGCAGATGCGAGATGTATCGGAGAAATAGTGCTGTGATTTCGATGGCAGGTGAGATGCCATGTATTCGCACAATACTTTCTTACTGATACTAGTTGCTCCGCATCCAGTATGCGTGCTTTTCCGACGGGGGAAGGTCTTCCATTGCGGCCGTTCGTTGTCGCTACAGTACAACTACTCCGGAACAATCATGGCCGCTACTCATTCGACTGTATCGTTTACCGACCTCCTGCCAAAGGATCGAAGGAGCTGACATGGCGTTTGTCGAACAGCCCCCGCGGCAGTCGCAGTTGCCAAGTCATCCTGTGACCAAGATGGACGGTGGTGCTAGTTCGTGCAAGAACCTGCACAGGGTGACATAAGATGAGAGATGCGGTTAGGGCTTGCTCCATGGCGCGTGAAAGATAGGTACTGTCTCGAAGCATGGAATGTGCTGTCGTGCATGCAGAGCATAGAGAGAATGTCGGCGGACGTGCATTAGTCCCGAGCCTGCTCTGCCTGCCTGCGGCCGGCAGGATTCACTTGGATCTTGCCCGAGACTGCGAGGGCACGCGGTTTTGATGTGATCCTTCCCGTTGCGAGTGCCGCACGGTGTCTTTGTCTGGAGTCTGTTGAAACCGCACATCATCGGTGCTAGTGGGGAGTCTGTTACCGTTCTTTGACAGTGCTGTCGCGCGTGTCTTTGAGAAGAGGAAAAGTACAGTCACCCGTCTCATCCACCGTTGCAATGCTGCAAGAAACGAGTGCCGGACTGGTGCCGTGTCAAACATAGCGCATGATATGCGCTGGCAAGTTGGTGGCTTGAAGTGAATGAAGTTCATCTGTAGGTCTCCACCTCTATCCCATGTCCACGACCGGTGAAGATGTCGCAGTAGCTCGGCCCCTATTTGGGAAAATGTGCCCTGTCGTTGGGAGCTCGGGAGGAATGCCGCACCGGCAGGGTACCGCCCGACTCAGTTTGCTGGCTTCGCTTCGCCCTTGGCGCGAACGTGACCCACGTCCAGGTTGAAGTAAAGGTGATCTTTGCTCTAAACCGCAACCCTCTCAAAGCCGAGCGGCCATCTTCGATTTCGGGCCCGTTTTAGCTGCCCGGGAGCGAAAGAGGCTCCAGAGTCTCGTTTGTGTGAAGGAATGCTACTGAGACATATAGTATGGTGCGAAGAATAGATAGCCGCCTGCACTACCACGACTCGCATAATGAGACATGCTGGTGAAGCGAAGGTGGCCAAGCAAATCTCCTCTTTCTTCCTCTTCGCGATGCCACCATTACGATGGCCTCATGTTAAAGCCGCTTCCGACCTGGAGAGGGACTAGCGGCACGCGGCGACATGATACATGCCGTCTGACACAGCTGTCTAGCCACGTGCACATGATGATGTATTCATGGCTTCTGGTTTGGAACAACCGGAGATGGGGGAAGACGCACGCTGAAGAGCATGGCCCGTGGAGATCTATGTGAGGTGTTGCGCGTTTGCTGCTTTGACTGGACCACGTTGAATTTAGATGGTGTGACTCGGCTGCATCATGTGAGAGATGAAGCAGCACTCGTCGGGACAATTGTTGCAACATGTCGCGACGAGTATGTTGGTGGCTGACCGAGTGAAAGATACCATGTCGCTGGGCAGATGTTATGCCGAGCTTACGGCAAGCCAAATCTCAGTCGGCCCATCGCGTGCTTCCAACACCCTGCGAGCAAGCATGCTCCATGTCATGGAGGCCCCGGTTGACGATCTGCGTTGCAATGTTCTCAGGGTCAAGTCGTACACAAACTCTGTTGCGATATCAAAGAACATGCGGCCCGAAGACTGCGTTGGTTCCGGCCGTGGCTTACGACAATTTATCACAATGTTGACGCCCCGAGAGGCCTACGTCTGAGACCAGTAATCGGACTGATCATCGTTCTGTGCTCGTCGTCGTGTTGGTCAGCTAGTACGACTACTGTAGCATGCCCACGCGAACGATTGGCTTTTGCGGGAACGCACATCGGCACGACCGGAAAGAGAAGATCGTGTCGACGTCCCACTATGTGGAGATGCTGGTGCTTGGAGTTGTCAAGACAAAGCGGCAGTACCTTGGATCATATGTCTTTCTCTTTCCAGGCGGCCACTGCGGCTCGAGGCGCGGGGCGGCCTCTAGCTGCGGTCAGAAGACCGGAGTGACCGAGGAGCAAGGGTCCCAGCATCAGCCACACCAAACAAGCTTCGAATGGAAGGACTCCTCGTGGCACCCGCCTTTCCACACTGACTAGGGCGTCAAACTGCCAATGTGGCTTCGTCGCTGACTGTCAAGGTACACGCCAGCACAACTTCGCCTGTTCGGCCAGTAGTAATCACACGCTTGACTATCGATCAAGCCTCGTCGAATGAAGACAGAGCATACATACTATCTGCCTCTTAGGGTTGAGTATTCAGTCAAATGCAACAGGTTTGATCGGCATCGTGGACATCCTTCCCGACCCGCAGAGCAGGATTTGGCCCCCATCCCCTTCATTACTCAGAACACGTCCTGGCCTAGCGTTATGGTCACGGTTTGGTACCCAACATCCAACGGTCGTGCGAAAGAGAGCATGAAACTCGTCAGCGATGAATGATGCATGTCGTGTCTACCAATAAGCATACCTCTCCGCCAGCCTAAGCCAGCGCCTCTATCATGCAATCAATATCTTTAATGCTCCGTGCTGCATGGTGGATGCTGCGATTGCGAACAGGACCAGGAGCACGAAGCTCACCAGAGGTCGCCCTACCCGCAATCCTCGAGGAATCCTGCTCGATCCACTTACATGACAATCTTCTTGGATGCTGGGAAAAGCAGACTCGCTGTACGATTGGGCAGTCATCAGATGTTTCCTGACCGGCGCTCGGTCGCAAGTCTCGCTTGGACCTGGCACCTGCCAGAGAGCCAGCAATGCAGACCGCGAAGCAGAGGCCGAATTGCGAAACTTGCATTGATTGACCTGGTGAAGCCCGCATCGCGATGGCGGGCATACAAACAATGCACAGAAATGAAGTCTTCACCGGCATGACATTAGAGTCCACCGCAGAGGGCGCGGTGAAAAACAGGTGCTTCGCCTCGCTTAGCATACCTAAAGCATGGGAGGCATGAAGCTGTTTCATGGCCTCTTTCCTCGCAGCGTTAGAGTATGCCCTCTTCAGCGATAGCGGTGCATTGTGGTGCATAAATTGCGCCAAAATCGGAATCCCGGCGAGCTTCTTAGACCGCTCTGCCACGTCTGGCGCACGTACGATGGGTACAGTACCACTTGCAGACGACGGGACTGCCGGGCTCCAGCCAATCATCAATTGCACAGGCCTCCGATAGCGTGGGTAGCCTTCCTTGTTTTGTGGGTCGAGCTCGTTGCACATCGCACGTCTGATCAAGCCCTATGCGCTTACACACGCTCGATGTGGCATCGCACAAGGTTCGCTTGAGCCATCTCTATGAACTTTCGGGACACTGGCTGCGCGTTTCTGGCATACTGGCCGGGGGAGGAGCATTGGTAGGTGAGGTTTGACGGCTTTGTGCATTCTTGGTGGAGTCAGAAATCCTCGGCTCACCGTCTTGCATGCCGCAACGCCAGCAGGTACTTTGCTACTCGGGTACTACGACTGGCGGACCGGCGAGGATTCTAGCGGTAGCAGGGTGGCACGGTCGTCTGGCTCTGCGACTTACGGATCGCCCGTGCCATGCAGGGGCCCTAAGCGGAGGTAAAAGGTACACCTAACAGAAAGTGCATCCTCCTCGCACGCCCGTAAGGCAGACAAGGGTCCGTCCGGCACGCGTGGCTCGTGCTGCGCATCACTCATCTGGGGCCGTCACGATATCTTGATACAAAGCCTCCTACTCCGCCCCGATGCACATCTAATTCGAGCTCCTATATAGTCAGCAGTGCCTGAGAACTACATACACGACAACAGCTTCACGTCGTCTCACCGTTGCATAAGGCTGGCCTCGACTTTACTGGCTTGCTTCAGGCACCAGCAGAACCCCACGCCGTCGACTTCCCAAGCCATCATCGTTCCCCATTACCAAGCAAGCAGGATCAGAGTGTCTTTCAAGGTTAGTACTTCATATTGTAACAACAATGCCTCCTTTGGCCACTTGATCGAACAATCCTAACAGTGAAGCAGCTTCTCAGTAGTGACCCTGTTGGCAAGATCAACCTTGCTTCGACTGGGTGCTCTTGGCTTCCGGCATGGCCACTTTTGCAGAGCAACCAGTGAACACTATGGCCGCCAACGACTTCACCTTGTACCCCTACTCAGAACAGTGGAACCAAGATCATTCCTACCTTCCCACATCAACATACGCGGACCCGACATATCTCAACGCTACAACCTTCGACTCATACCAAAGCCAGTACAGCTACGCGCCTTTTCCCGATCAGTTCAACGATTTCAACGATAGTCCTGTACAACAAGCGAAGGCGCACCTGCAAGCTCCCAGCGCCCACCACTCCCCAGCGAACTCTGCATCGCACTCATTCGACTATAACCCAGCAGTATCTGACTCAGGCGCCTCGGTCCAGAGCACCATCTCTTCAACAATGGGTTCACCTTCAGCGCATCCACAGTCCAGCGACTGGAATCAGCAACAGAACATGTACCCAGGCATTGTTCAGCAATCCGACAGCTTATACGCAACAAACAGCTTCGACTTCGAAACTATTCCGGCTACCGACAAAGGAATTGGTGAGTTTACTACTATTTCTTCTTGTCAGTTGGTGCAGGAAGTTCCACGTTACGCCAATGCCACATACATCGCTCAAGAAGAGTGGTCAAGCGGAACGCCATCAGTCACCTGGGAGCAATTGGCAGCTGGTCTGTCTCTGCAACCCTCAAGAAGGGGCAGTCCGGAAGCTTCCAGTCCAGGCGACCAAATCTTTCGTTGTCCTACAACACCAGCATCGGCGACATCGCCAGTACTCGAGCGTGTGAAAAGCGGACGCAGGTCGTCTGTCCTACCCTCAGCAACACAGTCTCCTTTCTTTTCTCAGTCCAGCGGCTATTTCGTACCTCCTCTTCAGTCTTCTTGTCCGTTTTCTCCTCTTGTCTCTTCTTCCACGAACTGCAAGCAGCCCTGCTGACCATATTTCCAAGCAGATCCCTCCCTTATCCAGCCTTACTCCCCACCTCCCCAATATACCGGCTCACAATTTTCAGAATTACAGCAGCAGAACCTCCCATATCCTGCAATCTCCTCGCCCAGGACCTCCATTCACAGCCCCAGGTCACAGAGTGTGAAGCCGCAAGCATCTGCCTCTCCATATGTTCGCCAGCAGTCATGGCAACCATACCCTCAGCAGCATCAAGGATCGCGACGACAGTCGATCTCTTCGATACATTCGCGACGCAGCCAGAACTCGCATTCGTCGGAAGACTCGAATAAGGGCCTGTGCCCTATCGCAACATGTGGCAGACACGTCAAGGATCTCAAGGCACACATGCTCACACACCAGAATGAGCGTCCAGAGAAGTGCCCAATCCCGACCTGCGAGTACCACACAAAGGGCTTCGCTCGCAAGTACGACAAGAACCGACACACCCTGACGCACTACAAAGGCACGATGGTTTGCGGGTTCTGTCCTGGCAGTGGCAGTGCCGCAGAGAAGAGCTTCAATCGAGCTGATGTTTTCAAGCGACACTTGACTTCAGTGCACGGCGTGGAGCAGACACCACCGAACGCAAGGAGAAAGAGCCCGTCACAAGCATCCAAAAAGCCATTCAACACATCCCGCGAGGTGTCCGGCATGTGCTCTACTTGCGGCAACACCTTTGCTAGTGCGCAAGACTTCTACGAGCATCTTGACGACTGTGTTCTTCGCGTGGTTCAGCAGGCCGACCCAAGCGAAGCAGTCAACGAGAGGTTGCTCACCCAGATCTCGGAAGACAAGGACGTCCAGGAAACACTTGAGAAGCATATGCTTCCAACCAACCTCGACGGCCCTACCTCTTTCGACGAAGAGGATGTCGACGATGACGAGGATGCTGATGAGGATGACGCCAACGACAGTACATATGGCAGCAGAAAGTCCAAGAAGACTGGCAAGAACGCTTCTCGTATCGCGGCCAACGGTGCCATCAGCAAGCCCACCAAGAAGGGCATGACATACTCCAAGAACGGCGTTCCGTTAGCCGGCATCGCGGGCAAGGGCTCCAAGCGGAGAAAGAACTACCCTCTTTCTTGGGGCGCCGCCCCAGACCAGATGAGGATGCGGAAGCGTGTCATCTGCGTCTACGACGGCCAGCGCCGATTGATGAAAGACGACATGATGCTCGATGCCGACCACGAAGTCCGCATCCCGCTCCCTGGCGACGAGCGAGCTTGGGTCACCGACCTCGACGTCCAGACTCTCCGCAGGGCGGAGGGTTTCCTCAATGCCACTGAGGAAGAGAAGGGTCCATGGCTCCAGGATGACGATGATGAACTTGAGCGACTCATGTCGTAGGATCATGGTACCATGCTGTAGCGAGCTGGGCCTGTATTTGTACTTCTGCTGGAGGAAGTTTTACTACATGATACCACATGAGATTATGTCGGCATGACCTGACTGATTTTGGGGAGATCTTGGCAAGCGATGTTTTTGGATCATGATGTAACGACAAGGCGAGGAGATATCAGACTCTTTGACTCTCAGATTATTGCTGGGCACGAACAAGTCTTTCAATCATCGCTAGGCTAGCATTCTCTCCTTCTCAGCCCGAGCTGAGTGGATGTTCCATTCTTGTCGCCAGTCGTTGCTCCACAATGCAAGTCGCTGACATTTGCGAAGTTCGGCATCCTGTGGGTTGCATACCGATGTAGGGCAGTGTGTGTCCTGCGGTGCAAAAGGACATGGTGCTGCCCTATTGTGAGTTTGCAACTCCGATATGAAAGAGGCATGGTGCAAAAGTCATTGAATCCGGAGTATAGCCCACTGAAGTAGTATTGCCTCAGTGGTTTGGACTTTGTCAGACTCGAGGGCCTCGATGCGCGAGCCGAGTGTCACGACGGTGGCAAGGTCGCTGATTCACTCCGTGCGAGCATGACAGATGTTGCAGTCAGCAGGGGTCACGACAGCTGCCCATATCAGCCGTAACACAATTCTGGAGCAGTTGTCTCTTGTGAATTGCGAAGAAATATGCTTGTCCGCTGGTAGATCTAGTTCTAATGCCAAGACTCTTCTCGTTAAGCTCGGCACGTATTTGGCCAAATTTTGATCAACCCTTTCCTTTCCACTTTCTGAAAGGCAGACAGACCATCGATCGGCGCACGCCTTTGTGTATTCTCTAACCAAGCCCGGGGCAGATGGCAAATTGCCCGTGAATGAGACTGAGGACGGTCTATTGGTTACCTCAAATTGTCATCTCTGAGTGAATGTCGCACAGACACGATTCCTGCGGGTTGTCCTCACCCTGCCAAAAATTTCGGCTATATGTATTAGTAGCTTCGCTTCTCTCCCATGCAAATGGCATATCTTGTGCAAATGGCATATCTTGGGCGCATGGTTTAGTGGTATAATACCTCTTTAGCATGTCTTGTCTCCGACAACATGGCTATCCAAACTAGAGGTGGTCCGGCGTTCGATTCGCCGTGCGTCCATTATTTTTGCGTGTTCTCATCGTGCTCGTCCGAACGGTGGGTGGTGGTCTTCATATACCAATTGGTCCCACGGGGCGTTGAGATAAGGAATGTTCGCTTCTCGAGCGAGCGGGGGAGGTCGCGTGGGCGCGAGCGTTGTCGCTCTTGATTCATACATGCATCACTCTGCGAGGCAGTGAACAACAGACAGACGCAAGAGCCTGCATCGGTCTGTGCATTCTATGCAGCTTGTCGAGTTCCACGCCGAGAAGCCATGGCCGTTTACTTCGCAGAACCGATTATACCAAGAAGACTCGGGCACATCATTCGTCTTGAATCCACCTCACAGCTTCGGCCTTTCAACCAAACCACCCACTCCCTCCAAAGGTCCACTCCTCTCCAAAATCCACTTCGCAACATCACCCGCAAATGTAAACTTATCCTCTCCAGGCTCGGCATGCAACTTATGATACCACCCCTCATATACTCTATACTCCTTATCCTCCAGCTGCAAACCCTCAAACCACTTCCTACAAACACTCTCACTCACAATATGATCCCCCGTCCCAAACCCAACCCAAATCCTCGCCCTCCCTCCCTCCCCACAGCTCTCCTCAATCCTCGCCTTCCCCTCCTCCAACTCCGCCGCACGATCCAGCATGCCCGCCAGACCCTCCAAAGTCCCGGTATCGTGGTTTAGAGGATCTGCCTCCCATTCGCGACATACGTCCGGATCACGACAGATTTTCCTTGCATCCAGTTTCTGCAGTAACTGCTTATGCGGCAGCACTTTTCCCGCCAGACGACCGAGCGTCGAGACCACGACGTTTGGCCTCGTGTTCAGCGCAATGAAAGGTGCCTCGCCCAAGTATCCTCGAATCCTACCCTTCACATCCTTATCGCCCTTTGCAGCATAATACAAGACTTCCCCACCGCCCATCGAATGCCCCATTAGAAACAACGGCGTGGCCCGTCCTTCCTCTCCTGCAGGCAAGTTTCGTATGAAGTGCGTTATGTCATCCATCACCGTTGTTGTCCCACCTGTCAGACCTTTCTGGGCTGGCGAGTGGACACTTCGTCCCCATCCTCGCTGGTCGAAGGAATATGTGGCGATGGCGTGTTTTGCGAGTTCAGGGAAGAGGACGCCGTAGAAGTTGCAGTGGTCACTGAAGCCGTGGATGAAGACTAGGCGGGCTTTGGCTGGCTGGGTGGGAAGCCATGATTTGGTGTAGAGCTCGTGGCCGTCGGGAGTGAGGAGGGAGTCTTCGTGGGTTGTGTAGTGTTCGTGGATGGAGGTGGAGGCAGCCATTGTCAAGTGGTTCAACGGTCGAAAGTGCGGCGCAAGTGGAGGGGGTTGGGTTGTGGGGTGTTCCGAGGCTTTTATCAAAAGTATGCTCTTTCACATGATATTTCCAAGCTCGGTACACAGGATGGTAAAATTATCAAATATCTCATGAGCATAGCCGAAGTGTTAGCTGGAGCACTGTTATACAGCGATGCTGATGGAACGAGACCGGGGCGGCATCGATCTGTTAGGCAACCTTGTAAAAACCGTGAACTTTGATGCTTCTATCTTATGTATATATCATATGGTATGTACAGTCATGCCATCATTCCAGTCTTGATTACACTATGCAACAAGTGGCCTCGAACCACTTGGAAGCTTGACCTTGAACATCAGCGCGACCACGAATGCCACCATCCAAGCCAACAATAGGCTGGCCGCGGGGATCCGTAAGGAGAACAGTGTCGAGGTATCTGAATTCAAAGGCAAACCAGCTGTACCTGCCGACGACCTTCCTCAAGCAGGAGCTTGGCCGAGAGTTTGTGCAGCGCCGATTGAGTGTAGTGCGGGACTGCAGGAGCACGAGGTGCTCTCAGTAGCTTTTGATTCGACAAGCTTTGTATGACGGATCAGCGAGTCTTGGGTGTTTGCATCAACCTGCAGAAGCGGCGATCGACGACTCGTGGTGGCTGTGGTGGCGTCTGGGGTTGCAGAGAGTAGCATGCCGTTTTGTGGGTGAATGAACAGGGAGGTGAAGAGTGTGACGATGCACGATGGGTGGTGATGGAGAAAGAAAAGAAGGGGAGGACGGCGTCGTGGTAGAAGAAACCCTGCCACGCCATCTCCAGCTTCTGGTCTGGTGCATGAGCCCGTGCAGCACTCCCCCACCCACCACCGTCACGGCACTCACGTGTGAAAGGTGTATGGACAACATCGA
This sequence comes from Nothopassalora personata, assembly GCA_033816765.1. Lineage (NCBI taxonomy): Eukaryota > Fungi > Ascomycota > Dothideomycetes > Mycosphaerellales > Mycosphaerellaceae > Nothopassalora > Nothopassalora personata. The sequence goes on along the minus strand of CM066287.1, from coordinate 1,767,646 downwards.
CAACAACGTCACAGTCAGGCATCGTCATCCCATCACACCCTGAACCACCATGTCAGCTCCACAAGGGTGAGTGCATCCATTCATCCCGCCAGATTCCACATTCCCCACCCATCTAACATGCTCACCAGCGTATGGGGCAAGCGCAATTCCCACTCCGCCGCCCGTACACCGCAGAACCGCTCCAATAATGCTTCGCCGTCGCGACAGAACTCCTCTCAGCCGCCGAAGGTCGACACCAAGCACCCACCCGCCAACGTCTGGCAGCAAAGAGCACCGGTCAACGCAGCGACTAGCAGCAATGGCCCACCACTGGAGGAGCCACACAAGCCGGTGAACGGCTTCAACCTGGCCGAGATCCATACCTACGCTGCTCAGCAATACGTGCCTCCGACATACAAACCGCAGGACACGCAAGGTGGCAGGAATAGCGCAGCTCCGTGGGGAACCAAGCCGAATGCCATGGCAAATGGAAAGCCTTTCTTTGCGGAGTTGGCGAAGCAGATTGCTACGCTAGAGGGAGGAGGATGAAGTGCAAGCGGGTACGGGGGATAGAGGAAACACCTCTGCAACAACGATTGGAAGTCTGTTGCGGCAGATCCATCTTGGACCGAGGTTGTGCTCGCGATGATCGCGGACGCCCAATACGGGGCTGTCCGGCAATTGATATGGTCTTAGCATCGATAAAGCCTGGCCTGAGTTGAGTAGCCATGGGGCTATAGCAGAAGACGGCATAGACGTGCCGGTCCCAATAAACCTGCGACGGCATCAGGAAGCTCACGAGAAGATGACACCTGTGGAAGGTTCGCTTCTGAGCTTCAACGAAACAGCATGCGCCCGAATACTGGAGAAGCGGTATACAGCCCGACAGGAACTGGTCACGCCACATTTAGATTCGATGATAGACAAAAGACGAAATTTTGGGGGTACAGTTTTAAGTACGTAAGTTGGTAACTAGATGAACATCGGAAATGGCTCATGTATTTCGCAATAGTCTCCCGTTGCTATACGCTTGTATCTCCTGCAATACATGTAGCATGTCCCGGTCTCGAGACGATCTAGCTCTATAGGCAAGCACTTACAGCTCGATTGCCTTCCTCATTGCCTTCTCAGGTCAGGCATGCTGGTCTCCCACAGTCAGATTTGGAACAACAAGCGCAGAATCACTGGTCGCTGCGTTGCTCATCTCATAGATGGCGTGTCTTGGTGTCTTGTTGGCAATCCGGCTCCAGACCTCGTGATCAGAAGACCAACCAGGAAAATGTCCACACTCAGTGTCTGGTCATCCAAGAATCCCCGGACTGGGCAAGAGGACCGCGTCGCTTGAAGCAAGTCGCCTGTCCTGTCGTGGATGCAGGGACCCGTTGACGTCCTGGAGCGTACGGCGAACATGTGCAGTCATTGCACCTCAGCAAGCCCGGCGGCACTCAGCGTATCCTGTCGGCGACCCACTCTATTTCGCCGGAACACGTGCTCTTGCTCCCGCGCCAGCTCTGGACTCTATCCACAAGCCAACCAGAAGAATCTCCCTTCCAGAGCTCGCCTAAGCGCGGCACGTCGCTTGTCTTGCATCGCTTTTCGTCATCAAGCATGTACTGCAGGCATTCGTTGTGCTGTAGGCAAATGGCACGACAGTCATCCAGATTTTCCACCGGTCCTTGATCTATAGCAGCGTTGTTGTTCCAATCCGATTTCTCTGACGCAGGGGGGCTCACGATACGAGGAAGGATATACTGATCGAAGACGTCTTGGTGCCGTAGAATCCTCGACACATTCCCTTCAGTACCGGCAATCCATTCTTGCTCAAACCGCCACATCTCCCCCACAACGAAAGGCGAAAGGTGATGATAGGAAACGGTCGGAATACACCACCAGTCATTGTTCTCATACGGCACGTTGCCCACCTCTTCACCTTGAAAGATTGCTCTGGCACTGATGAAGTGCGCTCCGGCCTTCTCTAGCACAGCACCAACCGCGGCATCGCCAAACGGGATATCTCCGACGTATTGCAGCCATCCAGATCGGTCGGCTCGGTAGCTGTCCACCAGCATCTTGAGGGCGGAATGAGACAAGACGAATCCAGTCCCTCCATGAGCGAAGTATGTCGTCCCCATGGCGATGATACTCCCCAGATATATCGGATCACTCGCATTGAGCGTTTGAAGGTAATTCAGCAACGTTTGCCAGAAGATGATGGTGTCGACCTCTACGAAGAGGTACCACTTTCGGTCAGGCAACTCGTGCAAAGTTCTGCTGGCCATAGGGAGGAATTTCCATTTGTCTAGCTTCCAGCCCGCATTGCCAAGGTTGCCGAACTTGCTGGCATGAGAAGCGCTTACAGGACCACTGAGTTCCTCTGGGCGGAGCACTGAGCGACCGCCGTCCTGGAGGCGACGCCAGAGGTCGAACTCGGGATTTTGTTGCTTAATGTTGTCGTCGATCGATTCCAGGGCATCGATGATCTCAATGCCCTCGTAGGTCTCTCCATAATCTGAGAAGACCAAGAAGTGAGGATAGCACTTCAGCGTGGTGTTGATGTGGACCAGGAACTTGTCCTGGAATTCGGTAGAGCCGGTCTTCATGATGACTGCCACATCTTCTGCGCCGGGCAGCTGTCGACAGGGTAGTTCTTCAATCTTTGAGGTTGGAGGTCGGCCATGGTATAGTTCTGATGCTGACGAAAGGATTCGGTCGACGCTTGAGGTATCAGGAGTGCCATAAAAGAATAAGATGCCGAGAAAGATTGCAGCACCGACGGCAGCAACTGCCTTTCGAGGCAGAGGAGAAGCAGTGTTCAACAACTGCATCTCTATGATGTCTCCAATTATTCAGTCTGTGACATGATTCATTTGGAGAGAGGGCGTCGTGTTCGATATCGACTGCGGCCGTGTCAACGAAGGCTTCATCTGAGTGATTGGGAAGGACAGATGGCAAGCCTCTTTCACCAATGGAAGATGCTGGTTGCCAGCCTTGTCTAGCTGCTGGGTTTAGTCCGCGACCCTGTCGCATGATCCTATCCCATCCTTGCGGGTGCACGACAGACGAATAGCGAGCGGCTCCTGCGATCAAAATGCATATCCGGTGTGGTGCCACATATTGCGCTTGACGTCCCTGCTCGAGCCCCTTCTCTAGATGGGAAGTATCTCATCATCAGGAGTACAAGTGGTGACAAGATACCCAAGAAACCGGTAACTTCCGAAATTGGCCTCACCATGGGTTCTTGGCCCCGATGCCCCTGACAGCTGTCGGCCACGGTACCCGACAGCAGTCCCGCAAACGTAAGCTCTATGCTCTTCTGCCTTGTACAGTACTGTAGTATACTAACGCTAATAGAAGCTTCCCCTATTCCTATTCCTAGGTTCTGCCTAGCAATCTCCCTGAAGCTATCCTAGATGAAGTTGTATAGATTGCTTCCTGTTCCTCTTCACTACGTGTCTTTCAAAGATTTGAGTATATAGGTAGAAAAGGGGACATGTCAGCTTCTCTCAGGAGCATAGCTTAACAATTACTCCTTACGGGGACTATGCAAGCAAAATCAAATGATGTTCACAAAAATGCAATTCCGGTCTCGGATGCTACAGTCAATATATAATGTCCTCTCACTTACTCTAACGAAGAGCTAGAAATCCAGAGCAGCAATCTAGAGATCACGATTACAAGAAGTCCTATACTGTCCTTCAGGCATTTTAGCAACAATCGAGCCTTTGTAAGCATCAACCGATTGCATCTGTTTCTTAGTCTAACACCTGTAGAGGCTGCCGGCGCAATGAGGCTTCTACTTGCCGTTATCTTCATTGCAGCAACTTCAATAACTGCTCTTCCGGTCGGATCGGTCCTTGATGCTAGTGGACCTCCTAAGGGATTTACTCCTCGGACCCAGACAGACAATGACGCTAGTTATCTAGGCAATGGCGCTGCCCTGAAAGACAATGACGCTGGCGAGACGAACAATGACGCTAGCAAGAGCAAGACGAACAATGATGCTGGCCAGAAAAACGATGACGGTAGCCAGACAATCAAGGACGCTGGCAAGACGAACAACAAGGACGCTAGAAAGACGAACAATGACGCTGGCCAGAAAAACAATGACGGTAGCCAGACGATCAATAACGTTGGCATGATGGACTATGCCGTTAACGAGAGTCGCACTGGGAGGAACTCAAACCGCGTTGGGCCCACCGTCAATTGTCCTACAGGCCAGGCAGGATATAGATCATGCATGCCTCCAAAGAATGGAAATGGTGCACATCAGAACTGCGGAGAATACACCAAGCCCCACTGCAAAGAGAAAGATTCTGGCGGTGGAACTTCTAGTGGTGGAACTTGACCGGAGCCTCCGCTAACTCTGCACAAGAATACAGACCATCCCAATATCTCCCGTAAAGTCTATAGGTAGCTCACGATTTCGCCTAGGGGCAGATCCAATTCTTAGCTGATACTGGACGAGGTAGGCATGGCGCTCGTTTTGTTCAATACGCGCGGTATGATGAAGGAAAGGCGTTACAGGTCACTTTATGAGTGATTGATCAGGCGCTTAGTGATAGCGGCTTTCATGCGACAGAGTACAACGATCAAATCAGCCAATCATCCAAACTTTGCTTGCCCGCCCGAGGAGGGCTAATAGCATCTATGTTTCCTATAGCCGAAGCAAACTTGGGAAGCGCCTACGGTAGGAGGGGGCCCCGAAGGGAGGGAGGATCGCCTGGGAGGACCTAAGTGCAGCGGAGGGCTAGGGGGCAGGTATACTTGAAGTGAATGGGTCATAGGTCCGTGCCCGTGCACAAGCTAGTTATATAGCGATCTTTCTTCCTTCGTAGACACACATGCACCATACATCAAGTGGTTGTGAGCCCTCACGCACTTCCGCACGACCTCCGTTCCTCATAGGCTTCCTGCCGCTACAATCACCCAACACCTAAGAAGCAGGGGTGGGGGATGGGGGGAGGGCGACGCACATACAAACTTCACCCATCCGAAAATACGCGACGCCACTCGAGTCGCCAGCGAACATGGCCATTACCAAGCAGCAGCAAGAGCACGATCATATGCAAGCCAGTCTAGCTGCTACACCTTAACAAGCTGACTTCGCAATAACAGAGGCCTTCAACAACCTATACGGCCAGAACGAGAACGGCGAATAGCAGTTCTGAATACACCCACACCTATATCTACAACCAACACCTACACCCATACCCACATCCACCCACACACCCACACACACACACACACACACACACCTAAAGACCTACAACGCCTGAAAACAGGGTTAAGGCAAATGCACTTGAAACACACAAGAACGCCTAAGAAGCAGCGTTGAGAACAATGCCTGAAAAGCATGGTTAAGAGCAACACCTGAGAAGCAGGGTTGAGGCAAGTGCATCAAAAACACACAACAACGCCTAAGAAGCATGGTTGATAAATGAACTACAAACAACACCAACTGCAGAAAGCAGGGGGTTCGGCAGCCAAATTGAATGAATGAACAGTACCTTACGTGCGATAGCAGGTGACAAGCACGAGAGGGTAACTTGAAGTGAATGGGTCATTGGACCGTGCCCGTGCCAAGCTGGTTATATAGCAGTCTTTCTTCCTTCGTAGGCCGCACACAATTAACACACACATGCACTGTACAATAAGTGGAGTTCCCCATTTGATAGCAATTAATTGCTTATTCGGACGAAATCGTGAGCTGCCTATAGACTTTTCGAAGCTCTATCGTCTTCTGCCTTGCAGAATACCAACTTTAGTAGGTCCTTCCCCTAATGCTGTTGCTACAGTAGGTTTTGCTTAGCAATCTTCTCTATAGATCCTAGATCCTAGATAGACTACAGCCCCAACCTTGGAAGCAATAATTGTAAAACCCCCTGCATTTACGCTATCCCTAATTAGCTTGCTACAGTGTCTTCTCGGAAGGTGTTGTCAATAGGCCTAGCTAATAAGCAGTAATATCTCGCACATCTGGCAGTCTATACGACAGCGCTACGAAGCAGTAACCAACAACAATGGAGGCCAGACTAGGTAGTGAGCTACGCTAAGCAGTATAACATCCTTCCTACAGTCTCTTTTCACGTCCGCTCGTTACCTACCACAATCCTGGTCCCACCAACTGGAGAAACCAACGAAGCCTGTCAACAACCACCAACTGTGTTGGAGCCCTTAGAGTTACAGAATTGCTTAACCTTAAACCTTAAAGAATCGTGGTTGGCGATTAATAATGGAGCCAGATTAGCGAATCGAAGGAGTAAAATCTAGTAGGTAACGATGGGACGTGAAGACAGACTGTAATAGGGGATAGTAAAAGGACAGGGGTTGTATAATTATTGCTCAGGCCTGTAGTACGTAGGTTGCCTTTTAATCTTCTTTACTACTTGTCTTAAAAGTCTAAGGTATACAACTAGGTGAAGGGGCAAGTCTACTTCTCTCTGGAGTATAGCTTAATAATTACTTTCTGTAGAAGCTAACTAGCACTATGCTAGCAACAATAATGTTTATGAAATTGCAACTTCGGTCTCGGATACTACAGTCAATATATAATGAACGCCGTTTCACATACTCTTACGAAGAGGCAGAACTACAGAGCAACAATCTAGTGATTAACAGGATCCCTATACTCTCCTTTAGCGGTCTCAACCTTTGTAAGCATTGACGATTACACCAGTTTCTTAGTGCGATCTGACATCTATAGAGGCTACCGGCGCAATGAAGTTCCTTTTCCCTATTATCATTCTTGCAGCAACTACAAGTGCTCTTCCTATCGGATCGATCCTCGATGCTAGTCAACCTCCTACGAGGCAGGGATTGACTGCTCGGAGCCAGACAGACGACGTCGCTGGCCAGACGAATAAAGACGCTGCCCCGCCGAACAAAGACATTGTCCCGACGAACAAAGAAGCTATCCGGCCGAACAAAGACGTTCTCTTGACGCACAAAGACAATCCCCCAAAGCACGAAGACGTTCTCCTGACGAGCAAAAACGTTGCCCCGTTGAACAAAGACGTTCTCCCGACGAACAAAGACGGTTCCCAGACGAACAAAAACTTCGGCTACAAAGACCATGAGAAACCAACGAATCCCGACTGTCCTGGAAATGGCGCGGGACCATGCCCGGTTCCAAAGATTGCTCCACCTCCACATCAGCACTGCGAAGATTTCTCCTTGCCCCAGTGCCAAAGCTCACCAACAATAGACCCGTAGTGGAAATTGACCGGAGCCTGCGCTAGCTCTGCACAAGAATGGGAACTTGATGTTTGGTGCAAGATGTGTTGTTGTTTTCGGTGATCTACAAAGGAAGAGAAAAAACGTCGATAGTCTGTATAGCCGCATGTGCGGGCACGGACCTCCTCGCTTCAACTTGGAAACCATATTAATATTCTATACCAAATGGGCCGGCCCGAGCGGCGACCGGATTGGGCCGGCATTGAATAACACGTCACAAGGTTTCACACATGCGTCGAATGTCGTCTCTATTTGTGCGCGGTGCGCGCGCGAAAGACCATACAGGCGCGGCACCGGATGTGGTGCAGCAATTGCTGCCTCTTGTCCTTAGGTTCCATCGGGGCCAGCCACGAGCTTACATTTCCCCCTTTTTCAACGAAACAGGTGAATCTGGCTGCCATAGACCCAGTGAGACAACTTGGACAACACGCTCGCTTACGCACGCTACGGTCTCCGAATGCATCCTTTAGCTTTTGCTATTGACGTCGCCCGACCCACAGTGTTGTCGTTCCATGATATCGAGTGGACTGCAGAGACGCTGGATCCCGTGACGGTGCTTTGGGCATAATCGGTGTGTAGGTCTTCACATGCTTCGTCGGTTGTGCTGATCCTCCCCCGTTTCTTGGAAGGCCCTGGATATGATTCTCTCCCTCGATGTGTCCTTCATCGTCTCCGCCGCGGTACGGGACTGGATCGTGCCGCCCGCCAGTATGCTCTCGTCCGATCGAAAATGCTTGCGCAACTGATGCCTCTTCGGGTCCTCAGGGTATAAGATCGATGACCACAGTCCCGACATCCATATAGTATGTCCTTGTCCAGTATAGGCTTCCGAGAGTGGTTTCTCAGGTGATGTAGAAGATCAAAGACCTCTCCGCATTCCTTGCAGGCACAAGCCCCTTTCGATCGGTGGCCTCGAGTTGTTGAGCTGGCAGTTGAGCGGCGTCGTGATCGCGCTTCTGCGTATTGTGCTAGTGGTTCTGGCTCGGCTCTATTCGCGGCAGAAAGCCTCATGGTCCCCTCTGGTAGAGGCGGCAACGGGACTGTTGGCGGAGGCAGTGCATGTCAAGTATAGGCGGCTCATGTGCTGTCTGGGTGCGAGAAAGTTCCATCGCTGTTAGTGTAGGAAGACATGGTGGTGATGTAAGCTCTGGTTCCTTGAAAGATTCGTCTCGTCGCAACCGTGCTGACTCTAGGAGCATCAATTGAAGCTGTTACTCTGCGACTGTAGTCTCTGATTGAGGTTGAGCCGGAAGCTTGGCCAGTGTGGACCCCAATACACTGTCCACAGATGCGTGACCCAGAGTTTTGTCGTGAAGAGTATACCTTGACGTGGTTCCCGTCCACCATGGATTAAGAGTAGCGTCGTGTTCGAACAGACTCGAGAATTCATCATGTTGAGTCTGTGCGTATAACTGCCAGCTACGTCCTAGGTTATGATCGAGCCCAACGTCAATGACACTAACAGAGGGCAGGTCCGGCAGCAAGTTCAGCGCGAAAAGGTGCAACCCATCGTTCCAACGTGGGTTCTCTTGGTCGATGAAGAGGTCATCCGGCATCGAAGTTGTCTGGACGATAATCGTCCTTGGTGGGGGTAAGACTTGGGTTGACTTCGCAAATTATCTGTCGATCCATGCTCAATGATGTATAAAAGGAGCAGCAGCGCAATGAAGCACAGCCTACAACGACAGGTGCCGCCGACACATCTTGTATGTGAACGATGACCGCCGTGAGTTGTACGTTGCTACATCCGATGGAGTAAGGGACTTCATTCAGGATGGTGAAACGCCGCTCGGCCCTGGACAACCTGCATAGGTGAGCATCGGTTCGGCTCCCGTAACGCAGCCTCATGCAAGTGAGGTTTCTCCGGGGACGAGGCCAGCGAGCTAGCTCGTCAAAACTGTGACTGCATGTGATTGCCTTCTTGACATCATCCCATAAAGCTAGGCACGAGCTGCCGCTGTGCGGTGGATGCAGGCCCCGTAAATTGGTAGACCAATGCCGGGACTTTCCCGCATGAGCGGTTGTTCTCAGCTCACCTTTCAGCCTGATACCTACAGCATCTGCAAACAGCGGAGAAGCGACTCGATTCTAGCTGCCGCTGGCTTCTTGCTCACAGGTCGTCATGATCCTGAACTTTGCTGAGATCGATGATGAACGCAGAAGCGGTCTTGGTATCCCGATGTTGACGGATGCGGTGCATGACCAGCGATTGAGGCCTGCTTCTAGCATCGGTAGAGTGCCGTGATGCATCCTCATCGCTCGCTTCGGCATACATTTGCGACTCGCCAACCAAGGCAACTGACTGCCCACCCAGTGCCACCTTTGCCTCATCACACGAGCAGCAATCAGCGACCCAAGATGGATCGTTCAATTCCACGTGCCATAAACGCACCCATACTTGGTGCAAAAGTACCACATTTTGCAATCTCGAGGTCCCGCCAAATGCGCGAGATTTTGGTCCTCTGTCCGTGTGGGTGCACGCTGTCAACCGATCACAACGAATCTTAAACTATTGCACCTGGAATGGAGTGCCCAAGTACGGCTCCGAGAATTGCTGCTTCCATATCCTGCGTTGGCCAACCATAGTGAAAGACCCCAAAGGGCTGATTTCGAAGTCGGCGATTTCCTGCGCCTATGAGCGCCAGTGCTATGTGCAAAAGTGCCACTTAAATACATCATATTACCACATAAACTCCTCCGTTGCGCTGTGTTTGGTTCCGAATCCTATGCAAGTGAAACCCTGTTGCTCTACACACGGTACCGAATGCTTCTGTTGATACTAGCAATCAAGCTTGACAAGAAACCGCCGCTAGATGATGAGCTTGGTGCTGATACTACACGACGTCAGCAAGAATTTCTCTCACGAGCAGGATCGAGATGACTTACCCTTCATTGCCTTATCCGCCACAAGCGCGATCAGCGCCGCACCCACACCACTACCATCCTTCGCGATACCAATTCGGATCTTCTTCTCGCCCTCTGGTCCAATCTCTGGGATTTCTCTGAGCGCTTCACGAATGTACTCCTCAAATCTCGGATAGAACTCCACTAAGCTACCGTCGACACCAATGTCGACAATGTCATCTTCGTTCACCTCTAGAGAAGCGTTGTTGGTAGTGGGAATGTCAGTCGGCTTCTTGAGCTTGTCAGTGGCGATCACGACTGCAGCGATAGCAACAGCTGAAAGCCTAGCGGCACGCTTGCCGATTGCGCTGGCGATAAGGCGCACTGCTTCGGCGTCTTCTGAGGAGGCGGCAGTAACGCCGTATTCCTTGTCAAGAGTCTGGCGTGTCACCTTCAGGCCGGCCGAATTGTCTCCAGAGGTGATGGACAGGAAAGACGTGTCAATACCCCACTGTCTGTACAGAGGCGAATCCTTGTCCACATTCGTTGTGCTGTGGACATCGTTCTGGTTGCTGTGCTCGTCCGTGAAGAGAGGAACAGCCTTGTCGTTCAACAGGCTGAGCAGAGACCTTCGCAAGATCTCCCCCAAGAACATACCTGACACGCGCTTTTCGAACATCTGGATGCCAGGATTGACACTCTCCCGGTCAAGGTCGCGATCATATGGTGTATTGGGAAGAACAGACAGCTGGTTGTCAAAGCTGCCCCACTCAGTGTTGATGACCATCTCACCAGTTGTCCTGTCCACATCACCAGCTTCAGCTCCCAGCTTGTTGAGCTTCGTGACCTTGTCCAGCTTCTCAACGTACGCGCCGTTCGTTCCTGTGCCGAAGATCGCGCCAAGAAGTGTGCCAGTCTTACCAGGCGATGTGTATGATCTTGCCATGAGCGTGCCAACAGTGTCGTTCACCAAAGCTGCGACTCTCACAGGTAGGCCGAGTGCATCGATCTCCTGCTGCAGCAGCGCACAGACATCCTTTCCAACAGTATCGTGAATGTCAAAGCCCTTAGTCCACCTGATGAGTGTGCCCTTATTGATACCAGACTGCTGCACCGGAAAGCTGAACGTGAAACCCAAGCTGAAGACCTCCTCATCCCGCTCGCTCATGAACGACTTCTTCTTCTCCTTGCGCCCTTGGTAGTGCTCCCCATGGTGCGTCTTCAGAAAGAGCTCAATCTGCTTCGCCAAGAACGCAAACAGCTCATGGCTCGTCTTGGCAACCATAAGATCCTTCGGGATGGCAACCTTGCTCTGCGTCAAGCTGAACGTGCTGTTGCCATGCAGCTGAATGGAACACACTCGGAAGTTGGTGCCTCCGAGATCGACAGCCATATACAGTCCCTCTTCCGTTCCATTTGGCACAGCCGTGACATAGGTCGGGATCTGGGACATGGTCGCACCAGTCTTGCCCAGACCTTCGTCCATTTGGCGGATGAACTCTTTGACGCCACGGTTCACATCTTCCTTGGGGTACTCGAACTCGGCGGCTACCCGCTCTGCTGCTTGAGCTAATGCCATACTGCGCGGATTCTGGTGGTACAAGCTTCCGGGAACGTGCGGTGGAGCTCGGCAGTACAGTTCTGAGACAAATGGGTTCGGCGACGGGCAGGACGGTGGTGGTAGCGGTGGGTAGCGGGATTGCAGAGAGGGCAGCGACCTGTAGACCGGTAGGATGAACTGCGCGAGGACTAGCAGTAGTAGGACGACGAGAGCGCCGAGAGCGGTGGGCTCGGCAGCTCGATGTCGAAGTCTGCTGTAGACCGACTTGCTTCCTCGAAGGTCGCGTAGGAAGGGGAGCTCTTCGTCCTGTTCCTTGAGGTCCGGGACGTTTCTGGCGCGTTTAAGGCGGGCGAGGGTGGCCTCTTTGGGCTGGGTCGGGAGGCTGTAGGAGCGGTGTTGTCTGCGCCGTGCCAGGATGGCTGATGTTTGGGTGGATCGTGAGGAAGAAGCAGAACAAACAGCAGAGAGGTGTGGTGTGGCGTGGCAGTGACAGCAAGCGCCTGGAGCAAATTCGGAGAGTCGCGGAGAAGGGTGGAGCAGCTCTATACCAATCGATGTGTCGTGCGATTCACGGCTGAACGTGCGTGGTGGTGGTGGTGGTGGTAGTACAACTTTTGGAGGTTAAGCCCAAGAAAAGCGCTCCCCGCATCGGCCAGCCCTGCCTGCCACGCGACCTCAAACGGACCGACTCCAATGCTATACTGTAGCTATTCACCTCGGTTGCTTGTTTGTCCTGTGAACAAGGCCATCTCGCTGCCGCGATCTCGAACACGCTGCTCGCCTCGTGTCCGCCGACTCCACTATGGAACCTGGTCTAGCAACGGCGCTTCCATGGCGAAGACAGCTGCGTTACTACGTCACCGTTGCGGCTCTGCGAAGATTCATATCGTCTATGAAAGTGGAATCGAAACAATGTTCTCAAATTGCCTAACGTGTCATTTTCAGCTCCAAGCGAGTCATCCATGGAGACAGTTTGCCACTCGCCTGAGACACGACAGGCACCAATGCTAATTTCTCATACCTTGGATCCAATCGATGTCCGCAAGACACACGCGAGTTTGATCTGTCAGGAAGATTCTGTTCAACCGCTCCACCAGCTGCTGAACATGTCATCCAGATTCTCACCTTGCTCCATCTTTGATCTGCGAGAGAACAAGGACGAGTGCAAATTTCTCACATCTCATGTCCAGTCAGACTACGGAATCGTGCCGAATTCCGAAAATGACCACCCGGGAAGTGGCGACGCCTTTGCATTGCATGAAAAAGAAACACTCGCATGTGAGACATTCAGCGTACATGTGCTAGATTTTCGCATGTCAAGACCAATAGTCTCGACGTGCGATCTGAAGCTCTGCATCGTCTCTGCGTGGACACGACACCGCCTGCGGGGTGGCGCACGCGGATGCGTATTTTCAAAACCTAAACTTCCCTCCATGAACCTGGAGCGGCTTGCCTCCCAGCATTCGACCCTCCATATGCCTGGTATTGCTGTTGTCCGGGATAACTGGCCTGTGGACTAACGGCTGTCATGGGAGAGACGACTTCGTTAGGCGCGCTGGTGTGGTAGCTGGGAGGTATGCTCGCCTCATAGCCAACGCCTCCTCGCTGACCGCTTCCGAAGTAATTCATGTTCGAATCGCCGGTTGCTGTGTGAAAGGTCTCATCCGGTGAGACTGCATTCCGCAGCGCAGGCGAGTATGGAACAGGTCCGGCTGGTCCACGAACCTGGTTCTGCGAGCTGTATGCAGAAGGTGAAGTCGGTCCACGACCTTTGTCGTAGTACGATGAAGGCGGAGTCGGTCCACGACTCTGATTCTGTGATCCATAAGGAGAGGGCGAGAGCTGCCGCTGCTGTTGGTAGTCATTGTACGGCTGCGCTGCAGCGGTCATGGTACCAATATCGCCGGAGTGAGCCGCCGACACATTAGGCGTGCTACCTCGGTTGTAGGCCCATCCTGTCTCCTGCTTGGGAAGCAGACTGTCTTGCTGTCCAGCGTACGCTGGGTCTGGGTTCTGGTATAGCATCTGCGATCCTGCATTGGGACTTGCCCCTCGCTGATCGAACTTCTCCATCTCAACATCCTCGTAAGGCAGCTCTACTTTCCTGCTCGTTGCATTGTCCCAGCTTGGCATCGCTGGCAGTGCATCCCCATTGTACTTTGCGCCTTTCGAAGGCGTATCAAAGGTTGCTGTCTGCGGAACAGCCGCGCTCCTGTATCCTGCTGCTCCACTGGCATACATAGGAGGCGGAGGCTGATGGTACTGGTTTTGGTAGGGTGTTGGGGGCGCTTGCTGGTACCCATCATTTTTGCTAGATCTCCCTCCTCTTGGGGAGGGGCAGCACGCATTGCAGCATGAAAGGCAGCCGCAACAGCACTCAGCACCGCAACAAAGGCACCTGGCGCAACACCACACTAGTGATAGGATGATCAAGGATCCTATGATTATGGCTATCACTACAGGCCACTTGCAATATGCCTTGCTCATGCAACTGTCCCAGCCCGAGAATGTATGCTTGACACTAGCGAGCGAAGATCCAACATCGCGCTGCAATAGTATGCTCGGCATTGTGAGTGTGTCGTTCGTATGGCGGCGCTTGGTCGTGGTCTCGTATGTCTTCGCGTGAACGTATTCGAGTCGCAGAAATGGTCGCAAGCAACAACGAATCTCAGATTCGTTCCCAAGAAGCTTGCGATAGTTCACTGTGTCCTGTCCTCAGCTTCCTGCTTGTCTCTTACTCCTGCACGCGCGCACAGCTTTCGAGTGTCTGCTACACACGCGCCTGGCCCAGCCTCCCGCAGTTGGTGTAATTATGGGCTTTGCTGTTTGAATGACCGTGCTGCGCCCCGCAGTCGCATCGACCGTGGTAAACGGGAATATAGTGAAGATGCAAGAGATGGTTTATGTCAAGTCTCCGCGATGAGGTGTCAGGAGGTTTCTTGGTAGTGTTTGCATACCTGTCCGAGGTGCGGCGTCGATCGTCGGAGGCACCAATAATGCACCTCGTCCCTGACGGTTGGTACTCCATAGATTTGTGAAACGTAGCGCAGGAGCGTGAACTGTAAATAATTCTGCGATCTGGATAAAATGCGGAGAGAGCACGTGCAAAAAGTGAAGTGATGTCTTCGTCTCTTTCGACATCGATAACGACGGACACCACGCCATTGACATCTGCTATCACGTCTTCAATATCTGTGCAAACGGGAAGCTTGTTGGGCTCGGACTTGAGCCCGCTGTCCTATTCACGGCGAGAAGTTAATACCGGCGTGATGTAGGCATCGGGGCGGCAGAGCATCCACATCACTAGGACGAGCTGCAGCCATGGTGCTCACAAAAAAGTAACATAGTACAACTTCCCAGTGCCAGAGAATGTCGGACCATGTTGCTCTGACACGATGTTATGTACCTGCCTCACATTGCGTGCGGTGTCTCTAGCACACGAATTGCGAACGTCGCTTGAAACCTAGCTGTTGAAATGTCGCACAGCTCTCAGGACCTGTTCGTGGCTATACACCTACGCTGGTTTACCTTTGTCCAGCAAACTGGTACGAAAGAGCATCACAGGCATCTCAAACCATCCCCAGCCCTCCAGTCCAGTACTGACCGGTCCAGCACGCGAATTCTCCCTGCCACTGCTACCAGCGCCAACTCCTCGGATCCAACTTCATCTACGAAGTAGTCCAGTTCAACAAACTCCTTCTAGGCAACATTACCAACCTCGACATCGTGCACCTCCAATGCACGATTGGGAGCCTCAAAAGTGACCGGCCTGGACTTCTCGCCCGAGGCATTGAAGCAAGCCCGGCATTTCGCAGATCATGCAGCTGGAGGCAACAAGCTATCCTTCGTGGAGGCGAATGTGTATCACGCGTTCACGCAGCTCCATGCAGGATCATATGACCTGGTGTACGCCGGAATTGGTGCGCTGTGCTGGTTGCCAGATATCAAACAATGGGCGAAAGTCGTTTCAGAACTGCTAAAGCCTGGTGGAAGGCTCTTCATTCGGGAGGGACATCCCATGTTATGGGCCATCGACGATGCGATCACGTTGAATTGGAGATGCCGATGGAGTTTGACGCTGGAAGGATGTATGTGGGTGCCGATCATATCTTCAAGAACACTAAAACTGCCGAGTAGAATCATGGTATGGGAGAGATTGTGCAGGCTGTGATGGATGCGGGGATGGTGATTACAGGGCTTGGAGAGTATAAGAGTGTTTCTTACTGTGCGCTGCTGCGGCAGATGGCTCAGACAGGGCCTTTTGGTATGCACCGAGTACCACGTCGAGCGATGCTGTGCTGACTGTAGCAGGCGAGTGGGAGCTTAAGCAGGGCAAGGATAACATGCCATTGAGTTACACATTGCAAGCTTTGAAGGTCAAATGACTCTCGTACGATTTAGAGAGTTGATGCTCATGTGGTGGTATTGGCTTTGATACATCTATCATCAACCATGAGTGCAATCCGCACAATTTCCGCAAGTCCTCGCTAATATCAAGTAACATGGACGGCGCGATGGCAGTCGATTCGCAGCTATTTCGCTAGATCATTGTTAATGCAGGCTGCCGGCCAACAGGTAGGTCAGCAAGTCATGTATGCTGCCCACCAAAAAGTCGTCATCTCAGACCGGATCTGGAGGATCAGCTACGTTCCAAATACCGGACTTATCTCTCGATCAATGGCGTGGCTTCGTAGGGCTGGATGCAATAGCGGTCCGCTCATTATGGGAAGGATTGGTCCACTCACTCTGCATGCCGGGCTCAGGCCTTTGTAATAAAATCTGGATATGGGGATCTAACACTTCGTTCGTATGCTGAAGTGTTCTGTGTGCTCCCTAGCAGGAAAGATACTGGTCGTCTCCGGAGTCTGCTTCAAGGAGGCCATCAAATTCATTCTCAATCTCGCACGGGTTCTGTGCGCGATTGTGGTACAGGCCGGAAATGTGGTTCCTACGCCCAATGCTCGCACTGACTTTCTGGCACCAGGCTGTCTTTGGGATGTCCATAAGGCTCGCCTACCATTTGCCAGCGTAGTGAAGTGGGCCTACTGATCGTAGAACGCCGCACCAACCATACTTCGGTTGTGTGTTCCAAGGCATGCATAGATTGGCTCAGGTCTGGAAATTTAGGTGATTTGCGGTCGGGCATACCTACATGTCGTAAGTTCGCTATAAGTGAATTAGATCTTCGGAGAGGAGATGCAGAGCCATGGAAGATGACGTTGTCTCTTGCAGCGAGTCCGCACGGGCCGTGGCTTTCGCGTTTGGCATGCTGTGGCCCGCGAAAACAACAACACGCGCCGCACGCTACAGTACATGGCATCTCACGGGCCGATTCTCGCTGTACAACCGAACGACCAACATCGCGCTGACACGAAGACGCGCAGATTCGCAGACATCAACGGTGCCCCCATACGCGATCCGAACACGCAAACGGTCATGGCTCCAGCAGGCGGCGCGGTGCGCGCGCAAGCACAGAAAATCCCATCAGCATTGCGACTCCCACTCGTCGTGCTGACGAGCTTCAGCCTCAGCTCATTCTCATACTCGCTGCTGTCTCCCTGGGCCGGACCAGAGCTGGCGGCCGTCAGCCGCGACCTGACGTCGGCTTGGCACATCGGCGCGATGATCCTGTGGAAGCTTGCTGAGCTTAGCATTGCATGGTACGCATGCTACGACTGTGAGTACATGTCCCCTCAAAGCTACATCCTCCCTCTGACCGCCGCTGACTCGTTGCGCAGATATGGATCTTGCTTACTTGACGCTGCTGAACAACGTGCCCCACTACTTTCTTCTAAACACTTTCTACGGCATCGACTTCTTCGCGACCATCATCCCACTCGCCATCGATGTTCTCACCATTGCCATTCCCTTCTGGGCCTTCCGAACCCTCAACCGTGGCCATGACACGACTGTTCCCAAAACCGACAACCAACGCGTTGCTCAAGACACGATCAATCAATGGTTCGTCGCCGCTTTCGGATCGTCGATATACTCGGTGGTGGTCTATGGCAGCTTCATCACCTGGCTTCCAGTATACATCGTTCTCCACTTCGATGGCGTGAGGAGCCTTGAGAAGGCGCACAGCACTGCGATCTGGGTTCTGGTGGGCCTGTTCGCGCCACTGGGCTATGCGGCAACGCAATTCATCTTCGTGCCAGCCATTGGGTCTCACGGCACACCTGGCCTCACCGACAGGGAAGTAGCACCAAAGGCTCGCCGCTTCGACGGAGAGACGGCTACGCTCGGGGAGACCGTTCGCAACAGCATTCCAGGTCTCCGTGGCAAGGAGTTCACCCGCCGAGCAGAAATCTTGGTAAAGCGCACCGCAATCCTCGCTGCATGCTCATTCCTGAACACCTTTGTCCGTACTTACTTCACGATCGAGGGCACGGAACTGGTTGGGGCTCTCGGATGGTCTGCTGTATGGGCGGCCGCTGCTGGCTTGACCGGTCTCGCCTTCGCCTGGGTTGGCAATGAGTAAGCAAAAAGGTAATCTCAACAGATGTAAGGTGTGACAGCAATCAGCTATGGAGTTTATCATGGCGGAGATACCCAGGTGCGCTGATATATTGAAGCAAGACTAAAGAATAGTTTACGAACGAACGATCGATCACGTGAAGAGTTCCCCCACTATCTTTGTTTGGCTTTGCTCGTTCCGTCAACTCTTTTCATCAATTCATCAAGGCAGGAGCAAACTGCAAGCTCTAAGCCGCCAACGTGTCGCTGCAAGAACGATGGTCGCGTGAGCCGTTTGTCTCAGCTTCGCCATGGACTGGTGCTTTCCCAGGATGACGCAGCCTGCGTCACTCCCATGCTCCACGTTCAAAGCGAACATCCTGCTCTGACATCCTCACCAATACTATCTGCCTGTGTCTCCATCACTTTGCGCATTTCACTACAAACTCACGTTTTGAACCCCGAGCCAGAATGAAGAAGTTTCTCAACAAAGCAAAAGCCGCCCTAGACAACAGCGACCCTCACACATCATCGCACAGCCAAGCAGCCGAAGCACCGTCAACAATACAGCCCCCGACACTTGCCGACGTGACAAGATACAGGTATCATCATGGTACTAACCTGGGATCAATCTTTGTACAGGAACGATGGCTTACCAGCTGCATGCATCACGAAAGTTTCCCTGGCTCAAGCGAATTGACATCAGTAGAAGGATGGGTAAAGATGGAAGGCATTGACAAAGCCCGCGAGCGCTTCGAACGACACTGGCGTGAGTATACAACCGATGCGGATCTCAATTGGCTTCGCGATGTTGCAAAGTGCAATGCGATCCGCCTTCCAATTGGATACTTCACCTTGGGTCCTGCGTACTGCGAAGGCACACCTTTCCAAGCTGTGGGAGCTGTGTATCAGCATGCATGGCAAGCTGTCAAGGACTTGGTCCAGCGCTGCGGCTCGAGAGGGATCGGGGTGCTGATTGATCTCCATGCTCTGCCGGGTGGAGCTAACGGAGGGGATCATTCTGGCACGAATAGTGGCAAGGCGGAATTCTGGCATTCGCGTAAGAGCAAAAGCCTGGCTATCCGATGCCTCTGTTTCATTGCTCAGCAAGTCCACGATATGCCTACGGTGTCCGGTATTCAGATCGTCAATGAGGCGGAGTGGGATGCCAATGGCATGTATGAGTGGTATCGTGATGTGTTGAAAGAGCTGTCGACCATCGATTGTACCATGCCTATCTATATCTCCGATGGGTGGGACCTTACACGCTGCGCTGGCTGGATACAGCAGAAGAACACAATGGCACACAGACATGCCAACCCTGTGGTCATCGACACTCATCTATACTGGTGCTTCTCCGACGGCGACCAGCAGAAATCACCCCAGCAGATCACATGCGAGGTCGGAAGCAAGCTGCACGAAAATGAGCTCAAAGATGGCAGCGTCGTTGATCGAGGCGCCTCCCAGGCTGTAGTCGGCGAGTACAGCTGCGTTCTCGGAGACGCCTCATGGGCCAAAGGTGGAGGCGATCCCAAAGACCAGCTCGTCCGCAACTTCGGCCATGCCGAGTCTCAACGGTATCAGCAACGAGCAGGAGGCAGCTACTTCTGGACCTACAAGATGGACTGGATGCCCGGCGGCGAATGGGGCTTCAAACAAATGACGGAGCAGCACGCCATCACTCCGCCGACCTCACTCACCCTTCAGATACATGATCTCCAGCAACGCATCGACCAGGCACAATCTCAGCGAGATCATCTTCGAGGCAATTCGTGGGGCTCGCATTGCCAATATTGGGACTCGACCCATCCTGGTGAGTATGAGCATGATCGTTTCGTGCAAGGGTGGGATGTTGGGTTCAGCGATGCGATGGTGTTTTTCGGTACGCGCAGTCAGCAGAACCTTTCCGGTGCGGACAAGATTGGTATGCTTGATATGTGGGTGTTGAAGCGATTGAGGGAAAGTGGGCAGGCTGGGAAATTTGTGTGGGAGTATGAGCAGGGGTTGCGGCAAGGTGTTCGCGATTTCTATCAAGCCGCTGGAGTGTGAGGGAGTGTTGGTTCTGAAGGAAATGGAGAACTGACCTAGGACTGGCGGAGGAGCCGGAAATGGTTGGTATGATTAGATAGCCTACATGGTGCCTGCGCGTGAAACAAGATGATACATGATACAAACCCTGACAGCAGTACTCAAACAACAGTATGTCTCAACGTCCAAGCTACAGTCTAAGCGTGTCGGTGAAATCTGTATGGCTGCCAGGATGATGACCGATGTTTGCCGCCGTGCAGCGATTTTCCAGCCTCGTCTCAACGTCGGCACGGGAGTGTCCGCTGCCGACCCAGCCCACTTCGCGATTGCAGTCTGACGACGGAGTCGAGCAGATGCAGATGCAGAAACAACGACGCCCGTATGCACATTCAGTCCCTCGAAGACGAACTCGGGGCACGTGAACGCTCGCAACGACGATTCGCTGGCGGAACAGCCTGATGGCCAAGTGAATGCTACAGAATCCCTCACAGCCTCTGGAACAGCTCGCAGAGCTTCGCTTGCCGGACAGTGACGCGGTCCTGTGACGAGTCGCTGCCGTGTACTTGACAGAGTCAACCACATCGGCCGCAGTCGTCAATACTCACCGATCCACCCGAGACATCCACTTCGTCCACTTGCTTTACTTCTGGCGGACCTTGGCGACTCTGCACCTACGTCACCTGCGCGAAACACCCACAAACACACACACACACAAGCCGATAAGAAGTTGGAGCACCTTCACCTCCTGCGACGGCGACGGCGCCGCGAACTCGACTTCCGTAGCCGTCACGGCCTACGCGACCCGACCACACCAAGCTTCTGTCTGGCTTCACCGCAATGGCGCGCGCAAGGCGGCTTCAGCGCATGTCCAGCGCATCGAGCTCGAGCTCCTCCAGCACATCCCCCGAACGCGGCGTCGACGACGACAATGACTCGTTTATGCTGCAGGCCAACGACTCGCAGTCCTCGCTGGGAGCCGACCTCTCACCGGAGCTCTCACAGACGGAGGCCATGCGCCGCGAATACGAAGAGCGATGTCGAGTCTCGCCCGTCCACCGGCTGCCCGCCGAGCTCCTCATCAGCATCTTCTCCCGCCTGACGTCGCCGCGAGATCTGCAGATGTGCATGCTGGTGTCAAAAGATTGGGCGCGGAATAGCGTGGGCTTGCTGTGGCATCGTCCACATATGAGCAAGTGGGACTGCATACAGAGCGTGGTGCGGAGCATACGGAAGGGCAACAAGTTCTTTGCATATCAGGAGCTCGTGAAGCGGCTGAATATGTCCACCTTGGGTGCCAATGTCAGCGACGGCACTCTGGAAGGCATGAGAGATTGCAAGCGGATCGAGCGACTGACGTTGACGAATTGCTGCAAGCTCACGGACGCGAGTCTGCAGCCGCTGGTCGACGGGAACAGGAGTCTGCTTGCTCTGGACGTTACTGGTCTGGACCAGCTCACAGACAAGACGATGATCACAGTAGCCGACAACTGCCTGCGACTGCAAGGCTTGAACGTCACTGGGTGTAAGAAGCTCACTGACAACTCTATCGTGGCTATCGCGAGAAACTGTCGGCATCTCAAGCGGCTAAAGTTCAACAACTGCGTACAACTGACCGACAACTCCATCATGACCGTCGCCAACCACAGCACACATCTCCTGGAAGTGGACTTCTACGGGCTGCAGAACATCGAGAGCCCTTCCATCACCATTCTGTTGATGTCCTGCCAGCACTTGCGAGAAATGCGACTCGCTCACTGTTCTCGCATCAACGACTCCGCCTTCTTGGACCTTCCTGGGGACCCGGATATGCCAGTGACCTTCGACTCGCTCCGGATTCTGGACCTCACAGATTGCAACGAGCTCGGAGACCAAGGAGTTGAGAAGATCATCCAGACATGTCCTCGACTTCGCAATCTCATCCTAGCCAAGTGCAGACAGATCACCGATCGTGCTGTCATGGCCATAACGAAGCTCGGCAAGAACCTCCACTACATCCACCTCGGACACTGTGCGCGGATTACCGATGTCTCAGTGGAAGCACTGGCCAAGGCATGCAATCGCATCCGCTACATCGACTTGGCGTGTTGTAGCAACTTGACAGACTCCAGCATCATGAAACTAGCTGGCTTACCCAAGCTGAAGCGGATTGGGCTGGTCAAGTGTGCTGGCATCACTGACAGGAGCATCTACAGCCTGGCCGTTGGCGATGTCAAGCACGGTCGGAAGGTCAATGGTGTCAGCGTACTGGAGAGAGTTCATTTGAGTTATTGCACACTTCTGACACTCGACGTAAGTTCATTCACACACACATCTTGTGCAAATGATGCTAACATATTCTCAGGGTATCCACATTCTCCTCAACAGTTGTCCGAAACTTACACATCTGAGCTTGACGGGTGTGCAAGCATTCCTGCGCGACGAGCTTCTTGCCTTCTGTCGAGAAGCTCCGCCGGAATTTAACGAGCACCAGCGCGATGTCTTCTGCGTCTTCTCCGGTACTGGTGTGGCGCGGCTGCGCGAGTTCTTGAACGAGCAGAAGGCGCACGCAGCGGCAGCTGGCTCTGTCACGCCATCTGTCGTAGATGACAGCGACCTTATCGATGTCGACATTGATGACCACAACCCAGACTCCGATGGCAGTAATACTCCGGTAGTCAGCGTGAACGTCCACGGCAACTACCAGCAAGGCCACACACCTATCATACATGGACCCAGCTCTGCTGTCAACTTCTCACTGCATGGAAGCCAAGTAGGCGCAGGACCTTCGAATCTCAGTCAGAGTCTTCCGGCGCCGGGAAGTGCCACGTGGGTCGGAGGGCACGCGCCGATTATGCTTCATGGCGGTGGCGCTCAGCATGTTACTGGCATGATGGGCGCTACTATTCTTGACGAGGTCGACGGAGACGAAGCATTTGGCGAGGGAAGCGAAATTATGGACAGGGACTAGACGATTACAGATATCCTTTTTCTGTTTGTTCAACATCGGCATCGATACCACCCTGGACCACGGGGACTCCTCCGAAGGAAGGAAGGATCCAAGAGGCGTAATTAATGGCGTAGGAAGTGGACGCAGATCTTGCACTCATCAGCGCCGTATTGACTGGCAGATCAGCAGCTTCTTTCTTTTGGTGCTTTGCTAGGAGCGAAGCGAAGCGAACACATGTCGAAGGAAATCTTTCGAAGCATCGGGTTGACTAATTGATCATGGCATCGAGCGGAGCATTTTTGTTTTATGGAGTATTGGATTAGAGATTCCCTCTCCCACGCTATGCTATGAGATCATGCTAGGAGGGTGTAGGTATGGCTTGCATGCATGAATGGAACAGACCGAGAGAAAGAGAGAGAGAGAGAGGTTTGAGAATGCAAAGACATTGGCATTATGTTAGTAAGAGAATTATTCTCATGTTCGTAGTGATGACGGCAGCCAATGAGAAGCGCCCTGCAGGCTTGTGGCACTTGTAGAGGGCGATGCTGCAGCCATCCACTAGCGTCCGCGTTTGAGCCTTCGATTCATCATGTCCGTTCTTGCCGAGTTGGCACACACAAGCATACAGTAGACCTTGCTACCGGGGTGACCTTTCGGATCGACATGACCCGAGCCTTTTGTGCTGAGATGCCGACCAGTGCGGCATTCACGGCCTGCGATCCTGTCTGAAGCGGATAACGAATCGCAAGTCGAGAACGACATTGCGCGGAGCGGCGTGAGAACTCCATGCGGACGTCTTCTAGCTCTGAGGTGGCTT
The DNA here is from genome assembly GCA_033816765.1 of Nothopassalora personata. Taxonomy (NCBI): domain Eukaryota; kingdom Fungi; phylum Ascomycota; class Dothideomycetes; order Mycosphaerellales; family Mycosphaerellaceae; genus Nothopassalora; species Nothopassalora personata. The sequence goes on along the minus strand of CM066287.1, from coordinate 1,743,802 downwards.
GGGCGAATGGGAAAGCGCGGTCATGCGTGATATTCTTGTCGGATGTTCCCGCTTGGCGTGGGTTGTGTACAGTACTACTGCACGTATGTCGCTCACGAGATTGCTAAATGAGATCGGGGGAGGGCCTTTGTGGGGGAATCGGCTCGGAGCGGCACGGTAAGTTGAGGACTTCCAGTAGTGTCCGTGGGTTGGGAGGCCTGTGGGTGATGGATGGGGGGGGGGGGGTAATGTTGCCTTGGGGTTGTCATGTGAGTGAGGTGTGGTGGTGGGTGGAGGTCGGGGAGAACAAGTGCGGTATGTCGTAGGGGTTGGTGACTTCGTCTGTGGAAAGGGAGCTTTTCGGCCAAGACCTGGCTGTCATTCTCTTTTTGCTCCTGGTGCATTGTCGTGTAGGCGATATTGAGATGCAGGCAAAGGCTCCAGATCCTTAGGTTCTGGCGAGCAGTACTGCGAGAAAATCTCGAGCGTTGAGAGGGACCGTCAGAAGGCAACACTTGCGCGGGGTGAGATCGTCGCTGGTTAGTCTATGTGTGAAGAACTACTTCCACCAAGACTCTGGGTGCTTGGGTTCGAACCACGCTCGTGAGTGCAGGACTCGGCTCTTCGTTCCACCTAGGCGTCGGTCAGAAGCATCTTGTCCAAGATGTCTACTTTCCAGACAATGCGAACTGCCCGGCGTGGCAGATCTGTATCCTCAGAGCGCCGTCTCCACGTAGCCAGGGCTCGAGATGTCACTCAGCTGAGACAGTTGTCGAAGCTTGTCCAGATTGAGCAGTTCAGCCTGAATGCTTGCGTGAGCATACGGTACTGCGTGAGTATGGTCCTCGTTCGATGCATTGACGACGAGCCTGCGCCGTCCGTAGAAGATGACTCGTCCTCGATACCAATGCCATTGATTTAAGCTTATATGCATCGCGGTTCTTGACGCAAGGAGCCATCTGTTTGGCAGCCAAGTGCTTTTAGAGCAGAGGTTGACGACTGAAGGTCTTGATGCTATAGGTGTAATTACTGCCATCAATGGAGTTCTGTCCTTCATGCGGAACGACTCCTCGTAAGCAGGGTACTTGCTGCATTGTGATGAGATCGTGTGCATAAAGTTGCGAGGGCTGTTGATCAGCACGAAGTCCATTGCCGTCGACAGCGCTCCATCTCGTTGCTACTTTCCAGTCGATTGCTACTGTATACATGTCAGCATGCGATCGCTTGCGCACGTACATGTGCTATTGGTGTGGAGAAGAAGTGGAGCTACATGGTTCTAGTGTGTGCGTTTCATATTCAGGATCGTGATCGGCTGGCAGCATGTGAAAATGTTTTCTGCCAATGAGGCCGTACTGCGTGCACGCCTCGTGTCGATCGTCAGTGGCGTTCAAGAAGGTCCCACTTCGCATGCACGATGACCCTTTATCGGAAGTCTTGTCATCAAGCTTCAAGGAACAAACACCCGACTCAGGCACAGAGTTGATGAGAATGAGAATGACAATCAGACGCAGGGCAGCTTGAGTGTTGTGACGACCAACGCTAGAACTACAGCACGACGAACAAGTCTATAGAGGAACAGCACCATCGCCAAGAACGAACAACGGTCAAAGAGCACAGCCGACATATCGACAGCTTCATTCGCTACACGCCGCCGACTTGGCACGTTTGGCTTCCCCATCGCTTTTCTCTATTTATCACACAGCGCACTGCGTGTGACGGTGTGCATATCCAAGCGGGCGCCCCTGCGTCAGTGCTGAGTGCATGCTTCCCTCTGTGCTTCGTGTACGGCAGCTACATCGGCCGTCGATAAAATACTCTTTATACGCACAACCCCGCGTCCCTCTCCCCTCTACTCCACCCACACCTTTTGCATCACCACACTCGTTCCCAGGTACTCGGATTCTTGGACCCCATTCTCCACGCCAGCTCCACCACCGCCTTCCTCAGGATGAAGCTTTTTCGGCGGCTCTGTTTGCGTCTTCAACAGTGAACCTTATCTTTTCGATCGGGTGCGACAGTCATCACGCCAGGTTCCACACGTTCGCCTCACACAGGGACAAGGGACAAGGGACAAGGGACAAGGGACAACCAAGTGCTGGAAGTTCTTGTAGTACGACGCGGCTCGCCACCACTTTGAGCACTTCTACATCTATCCTTGAGCTTTCCACTTCACTCGTTTGCTGGAAACGCTACTCCTCTACAGCATGACTACACCTGTGGACGAGCGGCCGGAGCCGACACTCGTTCAACCATCGTACAACATGAGCAATCCTGGACAAGGCAGAGGGAGTCTGGACAGACCATCCCTGCCATCATACAACGTTAATCATAATGCACACCGACATGGAAGCCATGACAAGTCTTCTGACGAGGATGGTACCGTGGTTGGAGAGAACGATGAGTCTCAGCCTCGTCGATCTGACGACACCGAGCGAGAAAAGGTGCACCCGACCACACGACCACGGGCCGGAAGCCATCTAACGGTTCAGACTGAGTACGAACCTGGCGACCCACTACGACAATTCCACTCGCCATCGATCACCCGCGAGCAAGCGCACCGTTTGGATGACGATCTTGCGCTGCTCAAGATTGAGAGACAGGTATCACGTGTAGAAGAGGAAGAAGGACTTTCGAGAGAACGCAGCAAGAAGGAGGACGGAACCTATCGATCGAGGTCACGGAAACGGGACGATCATCTCGACGAGTTTGATGTTGCCACAAATCCAGTGCATGAGAAGAACAAGGTCTACAAGCCCGTGGAGAGCCCAGCATCAGGGCTTGGCAAATTCCTCAAGAAGGTTCACCAGTCGAATGTGTTCATTCGATGGGCAACATATATAGCTCCGTTGACCCTGATCCTTCTCATACCACTGCTGGTCGGAGCGCTTAAGTTTGATCGCTCTGTGGTTGGAGGCGTCTATCTGGTCTGGTTCATGATCTGGCTTGAGATTGTCTGGCTTTCGCTTTGGGCAGGCCGTATCCTTGCGAAATGTCTCCCGGTACCAATCGGCCTGGTGTCTGGCTTCTTTACGAACAACAGCAAAAAGTGGCGAGACATGGGCAAACAATTGGAGCTGCCAGCGACGCTTTTCTTTTGGTGGCTGGCCATCGAGATATCTTTCCTGCCGACTATGACGCACCACCAGAGAGATCATCCCAAAGGCTACACCGCGCCCTGGATGGGCACTATGAACAAAGTACTAGTTTCAATTTTTGTCGGCGCCATACTGAATTTTGTCGAGAAGATCATCATACAACTGATCGCAATCAGCTTTCACTTGAGGACTTACGCCGATAGGATCGAGATCAACAAGTTCCAGATCGCATCGTTGACGAAGCTCTACACCTTCTCCAAGGCCAAGATCGCAATGGAAGACTCTGAATTTGAACAGCACCAAGCAGAGCCTGGATCTGGCGCTCGAACTCCTGGTCAAGTTTTGACGGAGGCTGCGAAGATAGGCAAGCAGGGGGTTAAACGGTTTGGTGATGTTGCAGGCAAAGTTGCTGGAGATTTCACTGGCAAGGCTGTGGTCAAGAGTACGCATCCTACTCAGGTCGTGCTGACGCTTTTGAGCTCGAATAGCGGGTCTCAAGTGCTTGCCCGACGTCTGTATCGCACTTTTGCACAGGAAGAGACAGAGACAGTTATGTCTGATGATCTTCGATCCGCCTTCGAGAACGACGATGAAGCCAATGCCGCGTTTACTATGTTCGACAAGGATATGAATGGCGACATCTCCATGGAGGAATTGGAGGCTGTCTGTGTTGAGATTGGCCGCGAACGAAAATCCATCACCGCCTCGCTAAAGGACCTGGACTCTGTTGTTGGAAAGCTGGACGACGTTTTCATGTTCATCGTTGCCGTGGTCGTCATCCTCGTATTCATCTCGCTCATCTCGACATCTGCCGCTGGTGTACTGACTTCTGCTGGATCTGCTGTTCTGGCCTTGTCATGGCTCTTCAGCGCCACTGCACAAGAGTTCCTACAATCTGTGATCTTCGTTTTCGTCAAGCATCCATTCGATGTCGGCGACCGTGTCGGAATCTATGGTAACACTGGATCACTGCTTCGAGGAGACGACTACTTCGTGAAGGAAATCAGCTTGCTGTACACCGAGTTCAAGAAGATGGAAGGTCACATTGTCCAGGCGCCAAATAGCTACCTCAACACCCTCTTCATTCTCAATCAACGCCGATCTGGAGGGTTAGCCGAAGCGGTCAGCATTACCATCAAGTTCGGTACCACCCTCGAGCAAATTGATGGTCTTCGAACCAAGCTCCTCGAATTCGTCAAGTCTGAGAAGCGCGAGTATCAAGGAAACATCCTGACCGAGCTTCGCGACATTGTTGAGGTCCACTCGATGAACCTCAACGTGGTCTTCTTCTACAAATCCAACTGGCAAAACGAAGGGCTTCGACTCGCGCGGCGCAACAAGTTCATCTGCGCCATGATGGTCACGATGCAAGAGCTTGGCATTGAAGGACCATACATGCGCTTCCCTGGAATGCGGGAAAGCTTCCCAATGTACTTGTCGCAGGTTCCTCACATGGCCAGCGCTGGAGCTGGACACGGCGGCACTCCGGATCATCCTATGGGAGTGTCTCAGAGCGAAGCTATGCAGGACCCACCCTTCGTGGCTCCCGAGGAAGGCCGCGAAGAGCCTGCCGGCTCGCAGATGCCATCCCAATCTCGCTTCCGCAGCGTCTCCATTCTGAAGGGCGGTCGATCTCGCGGCGAGTCACTGGCTCAGATGACGAAGCGTGTCGATTTCAGTCTCGGCATGAGTCAGCAAGCCTATGATGGCGACATGTCTGGTGATGTATACGAGGACAGAGATCCAAACCGGGCCAGGATGCAGATCATTGAGGACGCGCAGGAGCGAGAACGTTCTCGCGCCTCGGTAGAGCGCGAGCGAGCGCGTGCTAGTGTCGACGCATCTCGCACAGCGCACTCAACAGGTCGTGACCACTTCCTGGCTCCAGGCAACATTGCCCGGCGCGCGACGACAGATACAAGTCGGACCAGGACTTCCGGCTCAATACATCGCAACAGGTTCTTTGGTCGCCATCAGCCAGGCGCAGAGTCAACTATGGAAAATGGTATGGCGGACATACCTGAAGAACAGGCCCGAACAGCAGGTGGCAACACGCCGGGCAGGATTGATCCTCGGTCTGGAATGGTGTCGCCAGCAGCTTTCCGTCTGAACACAGATGAAAGCAATATTCGTCCACAGGGCTCTCAGACGCTGCCATCCCATGTCAGTGGCAGTGGAGCGCTTGGAGATGTGCCGGATGTGCCGGCGGGACACCGGCCTATAGGTCGTAGTCAGACGGAGGCTTTTGAGATGAGGCGCATGCATTGAGCATTGATATGAGGGTTTATAGAGTATAGAGTGTGATGACGAGACGACCTAAGCATAGATAAAATTCGCATAGATGTAGAGTACAGCGGAAAGATGGACGATGAATGGTGCCATGGCAGCAGAAAGACAGCATTTGAAGCGCACATTTCGCGATTCCTCGTGCAGATGATGTATCCCGGCAGTTGTGCCACATCCGACATGACGGGCGGGATCATACACAGCTGTCGACCGCTACGCAGCTTCGTCTGCCTAATCAGATTATTCTTCGCAGCAACGCGCCACCTCTTCCTCAGCCAATCAAGCAGCGGAACACTTGAGTGCAGTGTGATAAAAGAGCTTTAGGATGACTACCTCAGCCTCTATGCGCAAGAAGAGCAAAAATGGCAACGTTGGCGAATGTGACGAGTGCTCGGTCCTGCTGAGCAAGAGAAAAGCGGCGATAACTCAGTCCCTTCCGCTGAGCAGTTGAAGATTGGCTCGTTACAATCCTAAATCATTGAGCATTAAGCGTTGAGCAGCGAGCATCGAGCTTGATGGCCGCCATGCGTGCCCGGAATTTGGAAGCATGGGAAGCAATATGAAAGCTGAGCATGACGCCTGCAATGATGAGCGCGACAGCTACCAGCCGCGCTGAGGGTCTGCACTTTCCCCCATGGGTCGAGATTAGCCCTGTGAACAACAAGCAATATCGTCTAAAGCTCCAACCTGGGGCAGTAAAACCAGGACTGCTCAAGGTTGGAACCTGAGCAGGTGTGGTGGCCTCAGCAGTACTGACTCCGGTCACGGCGGCGCACTAGCTGCTCAGTCAGCCACGCGAACTTGAGCACATGCAAAGTCAAGATTGAGTGCTGAGGGATATTCGTTTAGTGTCTGCTGTGGACAAATCTGTACCATGAGCTGCTCCCGGTTCAGGGGGGCTGAAAGGCGAGCCAGATCAGACGACATAACCACTACCGAGTCCTGGCCATAGTGTATTAACCTAGGACCCACATCTAACCTTTGGCATGCCTCTACTTACTATGGCGTGAAATGCATGTCAACAGGAGATGGCCATCAACTTTTGATCCTTGCTACTGACCGCGACTTGGTGTCCGTGGCACTCTGTACCAAATCGACGTCTTCTATAGCATGCAGCTTTGCAACTTCGTACGGATTGCTCTTTGCCGCAAAAGCAAGGTTTGATGTTCGTGGCATTTGATCGCCGACGTCCGCTCGTACCGATCCGTGTGCTTCTATACTACATGCTTCACCTGTCCAGCGAGTTAGCCAAGCGCACCTTTGTGGAAGAAAGATTGACCGGGCGACTTGACCTCGAAGAAACGCTTCAACCACCACACCTGGAACACGCCCTCTCCAATCAGGACACCAAGCTGGAAAATGCTCCACCACTTTACACGAGCGTTGGTGCTCTCGGCAGTGTTGCGGTGATTGCGTTCCCGGAGCACCATGTATGACTGCTCGTCCCTGACTTGTGCTATGTGTTCCGACATGATGCGAACTGCGATTGTTAGCTGTTTGTCCAGTAGATGTGCCGGTATGCTCTGGCACGCACTCTCTTTCTCCAACGGGTCTTGCGGGGCCTCGCTCTCCGGCACGTAGACAATACCGTGTACGTTGAAGCTGACCTCTTTCGTGTTGGCTGACCAATGCTCGTTGCTGAAGCAGTATGCGTATCTGCCATCTTCTCGAGCGTCGAAAGAGTGGTCGCCAGAGCTGACGGTTCGTTGATCGACGATGTTGTTGCCGGAGGGTGACGTGATCCAGAAGTCGATGTCCAAGTTGCCACTTCCACCAAACTCTCTGTCGCCGACTTGGAACGTCACGGTCATCTTGTCGTCCTTGTGCAGGTCTTCATGGAAACATTCTCGCGAGTGTGCTCGGAGCTGGATGTTGTGCGCATGGCTGAAGGCGAAGAAGGACAGCAGGGAGAGGAAGAGAGCGGAGAAGGCCATGTTGTTGAAGTCGCGACGACACGTATGCTCTGCGGTGGTGGTAGAAGTTATGAGAAGGAAGCAATTGCTGCTCTGCTGTTGTTGGATTCGTGTGCACATGCGAGGGACCCTGGCAAAAGGGACTGGCGCCGATCGCCGACAGGGGGCTGCCAGCTTCAGCAGTTCGCGGGCTGACTTCACTTCTTCCTTGCACATGCATCAACATTGGCACGTGTCTGCAAGGGCACATTGTGATATGAGAGATCAAGAGTCGATAGAGGAAGCATGTGCAGTGGCAATGAGACTGCCAAAACTCACAAGCTACGGGGTTGCAAGCAGAAGAGCATGATACCACTTGTTGGGGTGTAAAGAACAACTGAAGAGGAGAACCAAGAGCATTCACGAGTGAAAAAAGAGCGTATAGAATCAGCTTTGGAGATCATACGAGAGATGTGCTGAAGGAGCGTTGCCTGTTGAAACACAGGTGGGAAGTTTCGATGAAGATGGCTCATGAGTCCATCGCCCGACGTCGACTCCGCCACGAAGCGACAACCCTACATGCTTTACAATGGGCACCCGGACGGTATGCTCATTGCACGGCGGACTTCTTATCATCGCTCTTGAGCGCATCTTCGAGCTGGCTTGGACGACTTGGTCATGCCATGGGGCGATGCAGACTCTGCGTTCGTTTGCGAGCACAATTCACCACATCGGCAAATGCCGGGCAAGTACGACCACCACAGCCGTCACGAACGTGCTTCAGATGACTCGCACCAATAGCTCAGTCAGATGCACAGATTGTCAAATCAACTCTCACCTTAAGTGGTAACAGTACCTCTCTGTTGTGTGTATCATTCCCCACAGCGTAACCTGATTCAGCGTGACGAGCCTCATTTTTTGCCCTCACAGATCGGGAGAGGTACCTTGACATGGTCCAGACTGGAAAGTGCGACGGCTCGAGCCCCTACGCCGTGAGCCTTGCATGCCCAACTCCTTGCTCTGCATTCATTCACATGCAAAACTTGGAAATATCACTTTAGAAATGAGCCTCTGCATGTGAACTTACTAACGGCCACCATATAAAGCTTGATTAAATAAGACCATTGGCGTAGATGCAGCATTTTGCAGTAATTGGCGTTTGTTACGACTCGAGGAGGCTGCCACCACAATCGACTTTTGCTCAGCGCAACACAACCACACCACACAGCTCAACATGGGTCGCCTCGCAACATATGTTGCCGCCAGTGCCACACGTGCGGACAACCTACAGCCTGTCGAGCGCCTGCCAGCAGTGTCCGTGATAGATGCGCTACTACCACGACGGCTCGCCTCGATCGGCCCACTGAAGCGACAGGTAAGTTGAGTATAGGCCCGCCATCACTTTTCGCGATAGTCAACATCGAAAGCTTCACTCACGCCTCACTCGCGCCGCGATGCGCCTCCACATACTTGACAATGCAATCTAGTACCACATCTCGACATCTACATCGACAAGCTACTGCCATTAACGAACGCCACTACCATGTTTTCCCCCTTCTTCGGCCTGCTTAGGCCTAGAATTTCCATGCAGCTTGTTGACTCTAACACTGGGCAGCCACTAGACTCGAGATCTAATATCGCACCCTCCATCACTCACACCGACATCAAGAAAGATGCCAGTGGCAAAATGGTTATGGTCCGCCACAAGAGACAGCCTGGCAGTCTCGTGAACGTCGGAGGCGAGGGAGATGCAGCACCGAAAGGCAAACAAGACGGCAAGAACAACGGCGAGAAGAATGGCAAGAACAACGAGACGAAGACAGGCGGGACTGACGGTGAAGGTGGCAAACCATGGACCGCTGAGGACGACGCCAAGCTGAAGGAACTGAAAGCTGGAGGAACGACATGGGTCAATATCGCTGCGGAGATGGGCCGTACCAAGGGTGAGGTACAAGAGCGCTTCAAGGAGATCAAGGACGAGCCAACGGGCGCGGCCAATGGCATGAAAGGCGACGCAGCACCAGCAGCTGGAGCAGGCGGTGAGGTTGGAGGCGACTTCACCGGAGACGAGGACGCGAAAGTCAGGGAACTGATAGGAGCTTCATCGTCCAACAAGAAGATTGCAGAGAAACTCGGCCGGAATCTGGATAAAGCACTGAAGGCCCACATCGCTGAGCTCAGAAAGGAGGCATCTGGGGGTGGCAACACAGCTCCAGTGGGAGACAAGAAGCAAGACAACGCTGGCAAGAAACAAGACAATGCTGGCAAAGGCGGCACGAGTGGCAACGACTTCACAGCCGCAGATGACGCCAAAATCAAAGAGCTCGCAGACGCTGGCAAACCGTACCACGAAATCGCCAAAGAGTTGGGCAAGAAGATGGGCAAAGAGTTCAAGGATCACGTCGAGGAAGTCAAGAATCGAGGTGGAGGTGGAGGAGGGGAAGATGCAGTTGCGGACAAGAAAGATAATCAGGGCGGCGGAAAGAAGAATAAGAAGAAAGATAAGACCGGTGGCGGCGACGCAGTCAAGAAAGCTGAGAAGGGGAAGCCATCCAAGGAGAAGAAAGACCACAAGCCTTCCTCCAGAGCCGGAAGCGTCGTCAGCCGGCGCAGTCATCGCAGCGAGGCGAAGTTCACGATGGGAGAGTGGATGACGCTTCAAGAGGATGATCTCTTCAGTTTTGGGGAGTTGCAGCTTTTGACGGAGCTCATCAATAAGGACCATGGACGCAGTTGGTTGGGCGTGGCGAGCGCGTTCCACGATAAGACGGGGAGGAGGGTGCATCCGGACGATATCAGGGACAAGTTCGAGGAGATGGGGAGGATGGGATGAGAGTGGAGGATTGGCAGGTGTTGAGGGTTGCTCTCGCGAATTGTGGTGCTGCTCGCGCAGCCCGAAGAGATCGTTTGATGCGATCTAGTCTACTTCCTTGTAGAAACTGCTTCATTCTCAAGGTGGGTCCGAGCAGGCTTTGACTGTACCTGTGCTCCATGCCATGGCCATGTGCCTTGAACGCCATCCCATGCTATGCTTCATGCTTCATGCTTCCCATAATGTCGTAAGAGTGTCAAGTTCCGTACTCGCTACTTCATACTCGCCAGAACCGCCTTCTCCTTCTCCACGAGCTCGAACGGGTCTCCATAGCGGGCCTTGACCATGGAGTCCTTGTGCTGAAGAATGTCGGAAGCACGCTATCAACGCGCTAGCTTAGCTCCTGTCCCGAAGCAGTTCTGCGCCCTCATAACCATTGTGCAACTCACCGAAAACTCATCCACCGCCTTCTTGTTCAACCACTGATATCCCGGCTCATCCTCCGCGCGCTGCCACTGATATCCACTTGGCGGATGCGTCTTAACAGGCATATCCTGCCTCGCCTTGCCATTCGCCATAGCAGCCAATTCGTCCATATCGTCGTTGCCGTTGGAGATAGTTTGTATGGGGCGTTTGCCGTTCGAGTTGGCGATGGAAGCTGAGCCGGACATAGTCCGCGGCGGAACTGGTTCGCGGTGTTGCGAATCTGGTGGTGAGAGCATGGAGGGGGAGGTGATTTGGGCGAGGGGTGGTGTGGTGGTGTCTTCGGGGGATGAAGGCGAGGACATGCGGCTGTCTTCGTTGTCTTTGTTTGCGGACATTACTGCGGTACAGGCTCTCGTACTAGTTATGGATGCTCACATGTCACGATTGGAGTGAATGCCTAGATACGGTATGTATTCAATGCCTGCAGGTGACGAAACAAGTGGGGCGGGCGCGGGTAGAGCCGTGCACCTACACTGTTCAAAAGCACTAGCCGCGATGCATATTCTATGGCAGCCATTGCTGCTCTAAGTGTTCGCCTCACAGTGAGGCGCAGCCGCTTCACCTTCCTCCAGCAAACAGTCCAAAGAACATACCTGGACTCTGAGCGAGCAGTTCTTCTCACAAGGTGATGGAGGCCGCTTGAAGCCCGTCACCCATTACAATTTGACAGCAGGTTGGCGCGCGCTGAGCCGAGCAGCGCTATACTGATACAGCATGAGCAGTTCGATAAAGTCAAGCTGGGCAAGAAAGCCAGGCAGAAACTAGAACATATTCATGCCTTGAATTTCGTCCGATATGATATCATGAACACCTCTCGCCAAGGAGAAAGATCTGCTGAACGAGAACGACACGAAGTGTGCCGTAATCAGTACAAATGCCATCTTCACAGCTGGAGGGAAGTAAGGGTCCCTTTCGAGAGTGGAGCTTGATTCAGGTACCGCGATCAAGTACAATGTGTCCGAGGCGTTTCTTCTCGAAGGGATGACCTTCAAGCCGCTCAGCCCAGCTCCTCGAGGCGTAGGGGTGGGAATTTACGCGTGGCGTGTCAATGATGGTAAGCCATTGCATGTGTACAGTGCGCTGACTTGGTGGGGCCGAGATGATCTCTCCCGCCGGTCGTTGCAGACTTCCCGAAATTCTGGCCTGGATGGGGTGAGGATGTCAACATGATTGAGATCCTGGGGAAGGACCCGCAAGGGGAGGAACCGTGGCCTCTATGTGTTGGTAGAATTGAGTTGAGCTGAAGGAACGGCTGGAGGATCGGTAGCCGCGCGACGAAGGTGATCCTCCCTCTGTTGTGGTCTCTGGCACTATTCAGCGCGGCCAGACTCCAGCAACTTCGGAGAATGACTGCATGACTGGTATGAGCGAAGCGCCTGACCACATTTACACACTCTGAGGAGCTCGTGGTTCATCATAATAGCCAACAGTCGTTACTGCAGCTTGAAAGATACGTCTAAACCAGGCAGGTCAATCCCTTCGATTCTCGTCGACCAGAGATCGCCATTCTTGATATTAATAGCTCTCGTCAATGTGCCGGTCGTCACGACTTCTCCAGGCTCGACAGGATTATTGAACTCGTCCTTCTCCAGTAGTTCGGCCAGGTGGCGAAGAGCGTTGATTGGACTTCCTAGAACATTGCTGCCCGTGCCGTGATCGACAGTCTCGCCATTGCGCAGGAGTTCCACCTTGAAGTTACGCAGACTGTCTATTAGAGCCTCTTCGTTGTGCCCACTCTTGAACCACAACCTCGGACCGACAGGCAAAAGCCCGTGAAGTGCAAATGCCGCAGTCGTGTCGGCAGCGGTGAATTTCCAATGCGGATAGACTGAAGCCACGATCTCGAAACCATGCGATATCCAGTCTATACTGCGCAGAAGTTCTTGGTCGCTCATAGATGAAGTGATGGTGCTCTTCAGTCCAAAGATGATCTCCGGTTCAATCTTTGGTTCCATCGCATTGAGATGAGTGATATTGGCTAGCACGACCTTTCCCTCGCCCAGTTCGCCCTTCTCCGGTAATTCGACAACAGTATTTTTGTAAACATAACTCCAATTACTCGCGTCAATCCCGTACTCAGGCCAGATGTTCTTGTTAGTGAAGCCGATTTTCCTCCCGGCGACAACTTCGCCATTCATCTCCCGGAGCTTTCGAATCGCCCATGCAATGTGATATGCTTTCTTTTGATCAAAGTCGCCACGTTGGGCCTTAGAGAGTAATGGGATTTGATAATTGTGGGCGCGAGCATGTTCTGCAAATACTGCCAATTTTCGTATGTCGGCGGGAACGTTCTCCCACTTTTCCTTTTCTTGGAGCATGCCTTCTATGTCGTTTGCTGCAGGGTACCATCGTCGTGATGTGGAGTTGATCCTGGAGCTGGCTGTTTTGCAGAGGTGTTGAGCTCGCGTGCTAAGAAGTGAGCGCATCGAAGACATTTCTTGCTCTCGATGGCCAATGCCCAATCTAGGACAATGTCAAAATGAACGCCAGGCACCTGAAATTTGCACGATTGTTCAACGACTGTAAGTGTTTGATGTAATGTGCGAACGAGGCAATATCGTAAATGCAAAGCGTGACGTTAGTTGATAGTTCAAAGCCGAGGAAGACGAGGCACATTTTATGGGTCAAAGGGTCGACTAGGGTGGTTTATAGGACTAGACTACATAATATCGTGGCAGACGCAGAATGATGATAAAAGTAGCCGTAGCAGACGACTGAGCCAAGTATCAATGTTAATTTCCTCTGTGCTTGAGTTCTTCCTCGCAACAGCTCGCCTGATGCCAGATACGCCATGCCCTCGCGTAGAAGACTATAGTCCTCGCTATGTAGCCATGCTACAGCGTATCGAAGCAAAGCTTTTGCTTCGAAAAGAAATGAAACGCTACGCGACGTCCAACCAAGCCACCGGCCATCCGCCTGTGGGAATCGAAGCTTTGCTGAGCTGAGCGAGCTCGTGTGCATAGCAAGAGATTCACTGAATGTCTGCTTCGGGGTAGCGAATTGTGGCATCGACAGCGCATGTGTGTGCCCAGTACGCATCCTTGAGTCTTTTATCGAGTAATGCTTCATATAGGCTTGTGCAATCAGACCTTTCTCTTCGACCTCTTGCTTCCTTTCGCCTTGCTATCGCTACCAGTCACATCGACATCGCCATCAGCATTTTGCAGCAGCTCGACTTGAGCTGTGGGCGCGGCAAGATTGTCTCGCTCATCTCTATTCGCGTTCTTCACGTCCACGTCTCCAACCTCCTCAATGCTGGAAGCGATCCATTGCTGGAATGGCTTAGCAACAAAATAGCCGTCTGCGGTAAACCATGTCGTGAACGGCGCTTGGAGTTTGCGACAAGATGCTGGCGAATTTGGTTTCGATGTGCAAACAGTGAGATAGTATGTTGGATCGTGCTTCTTCGTCTTTGCAGCTATCGAGACCTGCAGTGTACTGTGTCAGCTGCCGGATCACCTCGAACGCGCAGAGCTGTTCTCGACGATACCTTCTTGCCGCCGTGGGTTCCCTCGAAGACCAGTCCTTGCTCTACTGCCCAAATCCAGTATGTGAGAGCGCCATTGAGAAGTGCATAAGCGGCCACTGCCACAGCTGTCCAGTTCTTGGTCGCTTCCCAGCCCAACTTGTAGTCCGCTGCAAAAATTGCTGCCGCTATGATGACGGCGACATAGCCAAGCGCTAGTCGTACGTCGAGTTTGCTGTTGTCCTGCTTAAACGACAGTCCGCGCAGGTAGTTGCCTAGAGCGTCGTCGGTCGTGTTCTTGAGGTCGTTCAGAGAATTAGGGGATATGCGTGAACTGGACATGTTGGGCGTGCTCGTATGGGATTCGGTCGCGGACGTGGTTGGAGTCGACGAGGATTATCGCATTGTGGTGCGAAGTTTACATGTACGTGTCTCGAATAGTGTTACCTGTCATCTCCAGCTAGCATCGATCTTCACGGAGGACAAGGATTGCGGAAGACATCCCGTCGAGCAGCCACATAGCGGCACCTGAACTTCACCACTTCTGCAACACCCCCACAATCGACCAAATCGCTCTCGTCACCATGGCTGGACCGGTGGAACAGCAGATCCATCGGGATCCTGCCCTCTTGTACGTGCGGCATCAGCTACTGGGCCGTGAACTGTACTGATGCGCTACCAACAGCTACTGGATTCTCCTACCCATCACCGTTGTTATGATCTTGACCGGCATCCTACGGCACTATCTCTCTACACTGCTTCAGACGACACCGAAAAAGCAGCCGTTAAACAAAATCCGTGAACAGCGCTCGCTCATGCGCGCCCAGGCTCTCCGCACGAACCACCAGCAGATCTCGAAATCAGCCTTCGAGCGACGGAAGGAATTCTTCATTGATGGAGTGAAAGATGGCAGGTTCCTGGCGGACCTGGAAAATCGAGGAAAGGCGAAACCGAACCCTATGAGTGATCCGGCTATGATGGAGGGCATGATGGGTATGATGAAGGGCAATGTCGCTATGATGGTGCCGCAGAGCTTGATCATGGGCTGGATCAATGCTTTTTTCTCCGGATATGTCATCAGTTAGTTGAGCATGGAGATGAAACTGACATTACGAGAGGCTGACCCCTGGCAGTGAAATTGCCATTCCCACTTACACCGCAGTTCAAGCAGATGCTCCAAGCAGGTGTGGGCACAAGAGATTTGGACGTCAGATGGGTTTCAAGTCTGAGTTGGTACTTCCTGACTCTGTTCGGTCTGCAGCCGGTGTACAACTTCATTCTGGGCAACAACAATGGTATGAGAATGTTGAAGATCCTTCAATCTCATGCTAACATTTCTCAGCTGCCAATATGGCCACCCAACAGATGGCTCAAGCTCAAATGGGACAGAACCCCATGGGCGGCCAGGAAGATCCGGATAAGATCTTTCAGAACGAAGTTGAAAACCTCGAAGTTATCGAGCACCGATACATTCTAGATGGCATTGAAGATAGACTGCTGGCCAAGCTTGGCGCATAAAGTACGTATTGGCCACCGCTCCAGATCGCTTGATGCGGTCGTCGACCATGCTATGCATTATTCTCCGACATATCTACACGTCACAGCGCTCATCCTTCACATGTATCCGACTTGGGAGACACTTCATTCCTCTGGCACTAACTTTACTCCACAGCAACTCGCGAAATCCCTAACGAGCCCCGATCAACGAATGTCTTTCTGAAGTCTCCCATACAACTGCCACCGTTCTTTAGAGCGTCTCGATGACTGACATGGCTCGACCGGGCGGATTCAGTCCACTGCTCATGCCAGTGCTGGATTCTCGAATACTGGAAGAGATCCAAACCATCATCTTGACTCCATTATCACGAATCGCATCGGAACGACTGGCAAAGACTGCAATACCAAATCTGGGCTGTGTCGCGCTGGTGTCTGGGCCGACGTACGCAAAGCATTACGATGAGATCTGTCGGTCCATCTTTCGTGGTGGCGAACGGGAGCGATTTGACCTAATTGTCGCCCGACTCATAGACGACTCACTGGGCAAACATGCGGGTCTGTCGCCTTTTCGTGTTCTCGGTCTTCGAGATCCTAATGAGCATGCCATCGGCTCCGCGCACTTCTCAGTACTCTTCTTGCGAAATGGCGGACAAGCGGTGTCGTACCTTCATATTATACGCATACGGCCCGAGAATCGTCGCCAGGATCTCAGCGAAGTTCTACACACTCTGGTGTTAGCAGTGACAGTGGCGCTAGGTGCTCAGAGTGCAGCCGCAGACAAGATGGAGGTCCCCTTCACACTCTGCGAGACAGAGCCGGCTGTGTCCAATCATGCTACATCGAAGCGCGGTGACGCCGTTGCCCGGACGAAGATCAATTCAAAGAGCGGCAGCCAGGCGCAGTATTGGCCAAAGCCTTATCTCTACCAGAGGCTAGAGGATGAAGGGTTTCAAAAAGAGAATATTGCACATGCCATGCGATTGGCAGAAGCTCGGCAGGAGGACGATGCGGAATTCTGCTTACTGCCACTGGGCGAGATTACTAGGGATAGGTATATAGACATGGACGATATCCAAGAAAGACAGATTCACGACTAACTAGACCATGCCATTGAACAGCATAACTTCATAGGAAATCCAGCAACGGCTGCTGCCTCGTGTAAACCATTATATCTGAGCATTGAAGTCGCGCATCAACATGTTTGAACAGTCACATATGCTGCGAAATCAAGTCGAAGCGCTCCTCCGCGGTGACAGACGTTGTTTCTCCCGCGTTCCTGAGCATGCTCGTCTAGCGTTGCAGCTGCCCAATGCAGGTCCGGAAACGGCTGTGGAGTTGCGAGGGGAAACCTGGAAGCTGTGCTGTGGTGGTGGCGGCCGGGTACGATGGGCAGGCACATTGTGATATGAGTTTGGTCCTGCGCCATATGTGCTGCCAATGAATGTATCAATCGCGGCGATTGAGGAAAGACGAAGAGCTCTGTTATTTATAGTAAGGTACAGTCCATGATGAGAATCGTAGTAGGCATAACAACGAGAAAGCAGATAAAATTAGAGTTCAGGGCCTGAGCCGCGGTTTCAGGACGGAACTCTGGCAAGAACCCTGGAAAGGTACGTACAGTACTGTACGGTAAGGTATGAAATACCTGCATCAAAACAATCGACCTCGCTCTTGCTGCCGGCGTGGCGTGAACCGCAACAAACACCGCTAACACCTGTCGAATCCACGCGCCCCATTCCGCATCTCTCGGTACACGCGCGCAGCTCTCACGCGTTTGTACCCACCCACGAGCCTGGTAGAGACACTCTCTACCGCCAACCCAGACACTCAGACACAGACATGGCGTCAGGCATCTACCTGCGCTTCCTGCACTCGCCAAACACCGCAGACTTGGCCAGCGATGCCACCATCAACTACATCACCACGACCACGTCCATCAGCGAGCCGACCGCCATCTTGAAGCATCTCAGTGCCCAGGCCAAACAGGTCGAGAAGAAGAGCGAACAGATACTCTACACCATCGAGGGCGACAATGGCTGCTGCATCGAGACTTCCACCACTCTACAGTTCCGCATGGGAGGGGGCGCCTTCCTTCCTGGCATGGACTCCAACATGCTCGACGAGCGCGAGGTCACGTTCCCTCTTACACACGTGGTGAGCTACGACAGCGCCGGCAAGATTCAGCAGATCCGCCTTTATTGGGACCAAGGCACGCTTCTCAAGCAAGTCGAGGCCATTGGCAAGACTGGTCGCAACTGGCCCATCAGAGACGGCAAGGCCCTGGTCGATGCTGTGACTGCTAGTGCCAAGTCGGGAGGCGGCCAGAACGCACACAGCAACGGCCAGCCAGCAGGTTCGCGAAAGCCCAACGAGGTTGTCATCCAAGGCCACCAGAAGCGCGACAGTGTCTCGGTGACACGCGACCCACACGCGAGCTTGACTCTTTTCGCAGAGCGCGACCCGAACGAGGACGGTCGAACATACTCGGGACCCAAATACGACAAGGTAAAGTCTGCTAAGCCTGGTCCACGCGACTATGGTGAGCTTTTCGCCAGCGAGGAGACTGCTCCTGTTACTGGAATAACCGCTAGAAGCCAGTCACCTCACAAGACCGACGGCACTGTGCTCAAGGCAGGCGCGGGTAAGAACTTCAAGGGAAATCGCTTGTTTCAGGAAGAGGAGGACCCCACTCCACCACGATCTCCGGAGCGCAAGAAGACATATGACCGAAAGTATGAGCACTTCGCCTTCGGCAACGGCGAGGATGTGCCAAAGGAGAACCGATCGGCGAGCAAGCCTAAGGGCAATCAAGGTACTACGTTCAGCTTTGAAGACTTCTCCACCCCTCCCAAACATATTGAGCAGAACAAGCCGGACTATGAGCGCCACTGGGGTGCTGGTATTGACGAGGTGAGGCTTTCGCCACAAGTCAAGTCGCACTGTACACCAGCTAACATAATGGTAGGATGACCCAAGCTCCCCACCCAAGCGACCTATCGTTCACGCCGCTCGCAAAGACGCTGCTCCCCACTTCGAGTTGGTGGACGATTCGCCGATGCCTGTTGGCAAGATATATAAGACAGCTGGTGACGGCATGGGCGCTCGCAAGGGCGGCAAAGGATGGTGGGACATCGATTCTGATCCCGAAGCGGACGAGCCTGTAGGCATGAGGCAGAAGGCTACAACGACCAACGTCAACAACGCTCGCCGCGGTAACGACTTCGGCACGTCACACACTATGGCAGACCATTCCCCCGCTGTCGAAAAGGCCCAGAAGGTCAAAACGAGCACACGACCCGATCAGAAGAGCAGCTGGTCGCATGGAGAATCGGCAGGCAAGAAGATATACAAGACTGCTGGAGATGGCATGGGTTCCCGTTCTGGCGGTAGAGCATGGGGCATCGGAGACGAAAGCGATCCTGAAGTCGATGCTGACGTCCGTCCCAGTGCGAGATCACGACGTGCACAACAAACGCAAGCGGGCGCTGGAGCCGACGACAGCGATTTCTGAGGCCCTTTCAACTGATTCTCCAGCACTTCTTCCCGATGGCGAAAGCGAGCCAGTGAAGAAGAAGATGTATCAGCCAGGAACGAATGAGCATGTCGATTGGGTGTTGAAGCGCCACGACGACCACTTCAACGACAGTTAGGATGTCGGTGACTTGCATAGCTCGTTGGCTCAAGTTTGGCAAGCGTTGTGGATGTTGGCGTTGGTTGAAGGTCCAGGATGTTGAGAGTAACTGTAAGGTTGGAGGAAGAATGTTGTGGAGGAGTAACGATACCCATTGCATGCTTGAAGATGCCGTGTCTTGAGAACATCTTTAGACAGGAGGTGTTTGTCTAGGCGGAATGCTGCATGCTGTATGGGTCATGCTAGGTAGAGAATGAAGTCAAGAATTTGATATTCGAGGTCTCGACACCTTCCGTGCATTACCTTAAATCCGACATTTGATACCTGCCGCATCTGTCCATGCATGTGCCAAGTGCATGCCTTGCGTTGTGGTCGACCAAGCCACACCTCACTTTCCGCTTCAATCTTCTCCCAACGACACTCGACATGCCATTTCCCTTCACACTCCCAACAACCAGCTCTGTCCTTCTATCAGACTATTTCGACAGCGTAACACATCCTTCTCTTCCACTCTCCGCAACGACCCGTCGCAGCGTCCTGAAAGATGCCCTCAAAAAGCACAAACGACTGAGCCCACAAGCACAAGCCACAAACCTACCAACAGTCCAAGATGCAGTCTCCGCATACTTACCATACCTCCTGGCCCTCAACACCGGATCTGGCTACCGCGACATCGGGCCTGAAAAGTTAGACGTCGAAGTCAAGAAGCCGCTTGAGATGGAATGGCGGAGTACGCTCTCTGCCACACTCCCAGGACGTGAGAACCCTCGACCAAAACTTGTGGGACTGCACCATGAGGTGGCGTTTACATTGTCTACTTTGGCATACGTGCACTCCCTCCTCGCGCGAGCGCAGTTGCAAATGCTGTTTGGTGGCGCCATCCTCTCCGCAGAGCAGAGAACGAGTACCATCGCCACCGCAATGAAGCATTTGCTCGATGCGCACGCTGTGCATACATACCTCTTATCCCTGCCCTCAGTCTCTGCAGCGAAAGATGCACCGGTGGATATCCAGCCCTCGACGATTTCAGCTCTGGCGGAGCTTGCAATAGCCGAGGCGACGATTATTGTGGTCGCCAAGGATGATCCTTACGCGGCGGCTGTGGCGGATGATAGGAATGAGGGGAATACGGATTGGATGTTCAAGGCTCCTTCTATTCCGAAAGTAAGAGCGCATTTGTTTGCGAGAATTTGTCTCGCGGCAGGGGAGCATGCGGGAAATGCCTGTGGGCTTCTTGCGAGGGGCGGTGGTGGTAGGGTTGATGAGGATTTGGTCAAGTATGCTGGGGATTTGAGGAGGACGGCAAGAGGGAAGGCGGCGAGGTTTCTGGCGATTGATTCGGAGCTGAGTGGGAAGACGGGTGAGGGATTGGCGTGGTTGAGGGGCGCAAAGAAAGAACTCGGCTCAGCTGCTGAAGTCGAGGAGGGGAAGCGAAAAGGTCTCAGAGGTCTCAAGCAAAGCTGGCAAGAACGTCGAGAAGACCGAAAGATTGAGAAGGGTGGTGAGTGGGGAATGGATGCAGGACGTTTCGAAGAGGCTAGAGTGGTTGAGATGCTCGAAGCCAAGTGGGACAAGGAGAACAGCACGATTAACGTTCAAATCGTGCCGCCGTTCGAACCTCTGCTGGCGAACATGCCCTCCGGAAGAGAGTACCATACACCACAGCCATACGTTCCTCCGACCCTGGATCAAGACGTCTTCGTCAGAATGCGAGCACCACCAGAACCAGACGAGGCAGTCTTCCGCGGCGACGAGGAAGATAGTGGAGGCGAACAGGTATATCGCAACGCAGCAGCGGAGCCAGTCGGCGCATTCCCTGGCACAGCGAATGAGTACGGACGTAGTGCTACGAGTCATAGCTACTACTGAGGCTGAAGAGAGTGCTGCAAAGCCCCCAACATACAAACTTAATCTCAACCACAGCTCGCCCCACCTTTATTCTTTGGACATGATACTTCTCATCAGTATACGGCCCCTCGCCTGTCTTCTGCTACACAAGCTACACAACAGGACTCTGACAGTTGTAAACCTGCGAACTCTCTTCAGATGCTCTCCGAATCTCCGATTTTATGAATCCTTATCGCTGTGGGGATCACGTGCTTTCTCAAGACCGTATGCCTGATACAGACGTAGAACGCATTGTTAGGATCCGCGATTTGCACAAGAAGTTCACTGGTCATCCGGGATCTTCGCTACGATTGGACCATCGTAGCCAAGATGACGCTTGCGTTGCGGTGAACAGTAGTCTGTCCCATGCATTGCTTCCTGCGCCGAGCATGACTTGATCGCTATTGTCTTGGAACCTGAAGCAAGAAGTCAACATTCACCGTCACATTACATCTATAGGGATATGACACAACTTACTTCCGCGACATATGGCTCCGTGCCCCTCTCAGCACTGACTAACGAGTCCGTCCAAACAATGAGCAGCACCGTGAAAGCTGGAAGATCCATCCCCGCGAGAGCACCACGCATGTTAATCATTCTCCGCTGGGCCGGTCTGTAGACTTTGTGTGCAAGCTCTCGGTCCCCTAGATGTACTCGTGGAGCGCGATGCGGCCGACGACGAGTATGACTGGTGTTCGCTTGGAGGTCGTCTAGTGCTTCCTTCACGGCTTCCACTGTCTTGAGGCAAAGCCAGAGCGCAGCTTGAACGGGGAAGAGGCCTTCGGCTACTGGGATTCCGCTGGCTAGATATAGTGCTGTGTAGAAGAGGGCAGGCGCTTGCAGCTCCTGCCGACGGGACTATACAGAGTAAGCGTCTATTTCTGCCTTGGTGGTTCTAAGCACACGGGTGCGAGGGGGGGGGGGGGGGGAACGACGTTACACCGCTGCGTGAGTGTCACTATGCTGGCCTGTGTAAGCTTGCGCAGACGTCGCAGAATTGAGCTGCTCCGGAATCTTACTGCACTGTGAGGGCCGGCCTGTATCAGACTTTTCAGATGTCCCAGGCTTGAGCTGCTCTAGTATCGTATTGCGCTGAGCGGACCAGCGCATCTTCATGGTGACCTCTGACTTTGGAGCGCCTCTGGGTTGCACTCGATGGCTGTTAGCAATGGCGGCAGAGCGCACGACTTTCTGCGCATGTTTGCGTATTCTTTTCATCCTGCTCGTTGTTGACATTGATGAAAACGAAGCCTTGATCCTGAGAGGTCTGTGACGGTACCAATTTGCTCGAAATACGGCATGCTTCCTCATCGTATGCTGTATTCGAGACGGCGAATTTCTTCATCGTCGTGGCGGTGGTGAAAACTGTTCACAGGCAAGATCAAGAGACTCTAGCACGAGCGGATATGCTCAGACGCAGCTTACGCAGGTATATGGTTCTGGAAATTCATTAAATATCTACCTTCTGCGTCCCTCTCCTGTTGACGCAGGAACAAATCGCCACAGAGTGTACGACAAGAGAAGCATCAAGACCATTCAGCGCCATCATCCTCGTCTTCCGAAAAATGAGCTACTTAGTACCTTACGCTTGGAAAGTGTATCCATCCACGCCGCGTTACGCAGCAGGTGATGTTCGGATCTTCGTGCGTTGGGTGTGGATCTCAACGCCACATGGCTCGTGACTGCATTGTACTGCCACGCAGTGTCCTGTAGAGAATGTATCTCTGAGCTGGTGGTGCTTGATGTGTTGATATCTGGACCCAACAGCCACGTCGCGGCCGAGACGGCTATTTGAGTCTATTGATGGTATTGCAATCATGCTATATCTGTACACAATGTGTTTGCTATCGAGTTGCTAGCACAGTTGTTGCTCTGAAACTGCTTGCGGCGATGGCTATGACTTGTGGTGTTATGCGTTCAGCAGCAGATCTCTACAATCATATGTTCTCCGTCTCGAGATCTCGTTGTAGTCGTCCTTACTGTCATCGATGTGTCCAAGTCCTTCATTCAATGAGATATACCCGCACCAAAGATGTGATTCCCGATCAACTCTCATACATCATCCCCTACTCTTTCACCTCTCAGAGCCCAACCTTTCACGATATTTCCGCTGGAATGGTGCTACGTGTCTATGGCCCTACGGGCTTGCATGGGACATTGTGCTAAACCCACGCTGTCGCCCTTTCAGAAGCAAGTCTTGCGCGCGTATAGTCGTCCGCACTCCCAGTGGTGGCCTGGAACGACCTCATGGAATAGTCCGACAGCTGCCGCCACGCATAGCATCGGCTACGAGTGGCAGCGGCAGCGAGGCACTGGTGAATCGGCTCTTTTAGGCATCGGGTTGCAGCATGTGATTCAAGCACCCGTGCACGAGGCTATTTCGCTCGCCTTTATTCCTCGACCTCGAACTCAAAGTCAACACACTTAACCAACGTCGAGTCTCTCAACAACCCAACAGACCCAATAAGCCCATTATGCCGCTCACCAAGGAAGCCCTCGCCATCATCGGCGGCTTCAAAGAGCAATATCTGTCGAAAGTGGCAGACAACAACTTCGATCGCGATCTCTGGACAAACCTGAAAACCCTCTCCGCCTCCGTAGACGACTCAGACAAGACTGGGACCGTCATCTCCTCCATCATCATCCCCAAGAATTACAGCAACCACCTAGGCATCACCGCTGGTGGCGCCGTAGCGCACCTATTCGACGGATTGACGACCTCAGCAATGGCCATTATAGCCAAGAAAGGCTTCTGGGACGGCAAAGAAATGACTCGAAAGTTGGATA
This sequence comes from Nothopassalora personata, assembly GCA_033816765.1. Taxonomy (NCBI): domain Eukaryota; kingdom Fungi; phylum Ascomycota; class Dothideomycetes; order Mycosphaerellales; family Mycosphaerellaceae; genus Nothopassalora; species Nothopassalora personata. The sequence goes on along the minus strand of CM066287.1, from coordinate 1,719,984 downwards.
TCACATATTATCGGCCGATCCCGATGGAGGAAGAGCTGGTGATCGAGTGCCGGATCGTGGATGCCGGACGGAGTGTTGCGGCGATTACCGGTGTTATGCGTCGCGCGAGCGATGAAGTGCTGCTTGCCTCTTGTCAACATGACAAGATCTATCCGGTCCAAGCCAAGTTGTGAGTGGAGCGAGTTCACTGTACGTATGCTCTCCAGCTCTTGTCTCTTGTGTCCGGATACTGACATGATCAATCAGACCATGGGATGATCTGTGCGGTGTTGGAAACTTAGCGACCCTTAGCAAGGATATCCTGGCAGGTGTTGATGACTTCGGCTCTCAGCCTCATAGGTCTCCTGCTGCTCGGCTAGACACAAACGCAGAGGATTATCTAAACTAGAAGAGATTCCGAGGGCCATCGAACGCTATGGACGGGTGTGACCAGGCGATATTGGTGCGGTTTCCAAGCCCGAAATGAATTTCTGCGTTTTCAGGCACCTCAGATCCCCTCAGGCGAGCGATCTGGGTAGACCGTAACGGATCTTAGCCACATGTCTTGTAGCCTTTGCCAACACCATTCCAGCCTCGCAACCGGTTGGCAATGTCGTTGACATACCCAGACTGGCCACGACTGGCCACATCTAGGTTCTCCCTGACCTCGCCAGAATGATAAGCCCTTGCCGCTGCGTACGGGTTCCCAATAGGCACGTTTGCGAGCCTTGGCTTGCCCTTGAGCAAGTCGGAAAGTCCTGGCCCTCTCTTTGCGGTTCTTTGTACGCCCTCTCTAATCATGGCCTCCACGGAAGACTTGGCGTCTGACTCCACGAAGCTGCTGCCTTTGGCCGCTTGCATTATGCCACAACGTGGTGTAGGGCCCGTGCACTGCGCATCTGCGAACCCTTTGGTTTCTTGCATGATCACTGCTAGGATGAAGCGAGGGTCGATGTCGGTATCACTGGCAACTAAAAGTATTCCTTCCTGGACGTAGTGCTGCAAGTAGGTATCACCTCCATTGCTGGACAGAACTTGCTCCCGGTTAATGTCCCACAGCGCCTCCCAAGATAGCCACTCCTCCAGGTCTGGGTAGTTCTGAAGCTCTCCGGCGAAGCATCTGTACTCAAGTTTGGAAGACACTTGCTTGCCTCCTGCTAGCGGAACCTGGTCGTTGCTTTGCACTGAGTGTGCCGAGGCGTATGATGCCAGCACTGTAGCCAGCGCCGAGATCAGGACTGTGAAGAGCAACATACTCGCGATAGAGTCAACATGGAAACTTGACCCAAGTAATACTATTGCAGGCGGTAAGGATGTCGTTGAGAGTGATGTCGTAATGCATGTATAGGTCTTGTGGCATGCAGCACAGGATGGTGCAATAGCCTCGCGAGATTCGCAATTCCGTTCAGCTGACAAGCACCGAATTCGATCATAAGATACAGATGTCGCCATGTTGTACCACAAATCCCAGCCGCTCAGCCCAGAGGAGTGCATGTGGTGCTGCAGGGATCTGCTGATGGAAACTTGCTAATATCAACGTGCTCGCGTGCTCGCTGTAGTTAATTGGCGGTGGTTCGAGGCTCTTCCTACCGAACGAGCTGCATCTCGTACAGGAAGCTCTTAGGCAGCCGCATAACAGGTAGTCTGCCGATGGCACTGACCTAGACATGGTATGCGATTGGTTTCTGCAGTAGCGATCGTTTTTAGATATTTCTGTCGCTGTCTTGTGAATGCTCGGCATATTGCTTGTGTGTGTGTGTGTGTGTGTGTGCGCATCATGCTCCTTTGGAACAGCTGGCGAGCACAAGCTCCCCGCGGAAGTCTCCATGCTTTCCAGACATTTCCCGACATCGGCGACAGCTCCAATGCAACTTTTCGAGACGCCGAGCTCCACAGTAACATAATACCGAACACGCGACAATGGCTGCCAAGACGCTGAGAATAGGCCTGATCGCTGGCGATGGCATTGGTCGCGAGGTCATTCCAGCTGGTCGACGCCTGCTTGAGGCACTGCCAAGCTCCCTCGGCCTCAACTTCTCCTTTGTAGACCTCGATGCCGGGTTCGAGACATTCCAGAAGACTGGCGTAGCATTGCCTGATAAGACGGTTGAGACGTTGAAGAAAGAGTGCGATGGTGCTCTATTCGGTGCTGTAAGGTAAGGGAATGCTTGACGACACAAGCTCTGCCATCGCAAGTATGGCAGAGTCCTGCCCGAAATGTCCACAGCAAGCACATTGATAGAGAGGCAACACCAGACTGAATTGTAGGCATTGACTGACCTCCGCCTTCATAGCTCACCAACAACGCCCACCAAAGGCTACAGCAGCCCAATCGTTGCCCTCCGCAAGAAGCTCGACCTGTACGCCAACGTCCGACCGGTGAAGTCCGTTGTACCCACGCCAGCTTTCCCAGACCCCATCGACCTTGTAATTGTCCGTGAGAACACTCAAGATCTGTACGTCAAGGAGGAGAAGACATACGAGGGTCCCAATGGCAACATCATCGCAGAGGCAATCAAGCGCATCGACAAGCACGCTTCATCACGGATAGCAACGATGGCAGGCGAGATCGCGATACGGAGACAGCGTGTGCGTGAGTCGACTGGGGAGAACAACAGAAAGTCGATGGTCACGATCACACACAAAAGCAACGTAATGTCGCAAACAGACGGACTGTTCCGCCAATCAGCACGCACCGCATTGGAGCAGGCCACGTTCAAGAACGCAGGTGTCGTGATAGACGAGCAGATTGTCGACTCCATGGCCTACAAACTCGTTAGGGAGCCGGGCACCTACGATGTCGTGGTCGCTCCAAATCTCTACGGAGACATCCTTTCGGATCTCGCTGCGGCGTTGGTGGGCTCTCTGGGTCTGGTGCCTTCGGCAAACGTGGGCGACGGCTTTGCGATTGGTGAGCCATGCCACGGCTCTGCCCCGGATATTCAAGGCAAGGGTATTGCAAACCCAATTGCGACGCTGAGGAGTGTCGCGCTCATGCTTGAGTTCATGAACCAGGAACAGGCCGCAGCCACGATTTACCAGGCAGTCGACGGCAACTTGGCAGATGGCAAGCTGCTCAGCCCTGATATGGGTGGTACCGCGAAGACAGAAGAGGTGCTGGACGATGTTATCAAGCGCTTGTAGTAAATGCTGTTTGGAAGTCTCGCGCCACCACAACGATTGGCTGCATTGTAGAATAGGCAAAAAGTCTGCTGAGGTACACGCAACAGTTTTGTCGTTCGTACCCTTATCCACTGTATCTGAAGCATACTTGATCCCTGCCAAAAAGGTTGCGGGATGAGCTCCGAGCCACGTTCGTGACATCACAACGCGATTTTTACATGCGAGCAATCTTGAAGCATTACCGTTACAACAACCACGATCGACCCCTTCACAACATTGTTCTGTCTCAAGACCCTCAAACATGGCAGACAAATACATCCTCAAGGTCACCGCCGGCCCGAACTACGAAGACCAAAAGCAAATCTCTCCCAACAGCGAAGAAGCCACACAGATCTCCTCGCCCCAACTCACAGTCAACCTCCGCGTTCGTATCCAGAACTACAGGGGCCTCCCCGAAGGCAGTCCCAAGACCTCTCCATACTTCTCCCACGAAAAGCACCAGCACGACCTCTACTCCTTGGCCTTCACTTTCACACCAAAAGAAGACATCAACGGCCACGACATCGTGCTCGGAAACGACTTCGACCACCCAATCCGCGATAAACTCCCTCCCGGCTTCAATCAGGCGTTCAAGATCGCGACGTGGTTTATCGATCCCGGGTTGTATGGGGACGTGTATGCGGATTTGCCGTATTTGTACAGTCCGCTCTTATCATCGATCAACAAATTCCGAGTGGGGCCAAAAGACGATACAGAGCAGGAGAGAGTCGAGGAGGCGCGGGCGAACGAGGAGGTCCTGGTGTTTGAAGAGGGCGCGGATGGTGATGGACAGGAAGTTCGAGACGCAGCAGGCTTGCCGGCAGACTCTGCTGCGAGGCAGAAGTATTTCCTCACCGAACAAAACCTCAAGGATTTCACGTTTGAGAAGGGCAGAGAATACTCGAATGATTTCTTCAACCCGTATCTGGATTTCAATGGTAATCCTGATCCCTTCCAGAACCACTCACTCCATCCTGTGCACTGACCCGGAACATCCCAGACTTCGCCCTCCGCCTCCCAGGCTTCAGCGTGATACCCGGCATCACAATCCCCATCATCAGCTACTGGGACGGCCAACCTCTGCGGTAAGTTTCCACCAACTCTCGCCACCTCAATTCGTTCTTTCAACGCGTCTATCCTTTGCTTGCAAACCCACCCAACTGACGTGCTGACAAGTTCTCACTCGCTCAGATACGTACTCAAAAACCGAGCTACGGACGAGCCACTCTTCGTCGTGATCTTCTCATTACTGCCCAAGGAGGGCGCGGCGAAGGCGCAAGATACAGAATCAGAAGCAGCCACAAAGGAGACTTCTGCCGATGGTGATGACGACCTTGACTAGGAAGTCATTGATCATGTCAACACTTTCTGCCATAGGAGGATCAATTCAGGAGACTCGTCCCATATAACGGGCTCTGAGGCTTTGTTGCTAGGAGAAGCCGAACGCATGCATAGGGAGAAACAGCACTGAGCATGATGCATTCACACTCTAGACGCATATCAGGATACCCACGAGTTAGTCCTCAGCCGAGCGGAGTTTGATATTGTTTCTATCAGCTCTCGCCTTTGCTGCGAGACGATGCATGTTGTCTATGTCTTATTCTCGCAGATCGGTCCGCTTTTGTGTCATGCTGATGACGGGAAATGCTACATGATGACCTCATTGGCCACATCGCGCTTCAATTCCTTGAAGGGCAAGCAGACACAATTCTGTACGCGGACCTCTTCACCAACAGCACATTCCTTGCCGAGAATAGTGATGCTCTGGACTTTGACGCCGTTCTTGACGACGCTGGTGCTGTGCTCGCGGACGGGCGTTGGTGTGCCCTCGACACGTGCCCATGCGCCAACGCGACTGCCCCAGGCGATGATGGAGTAGAGCACGCATGCATCGTGACGGATGTCTGCATCCTCGAGGACGATCGATTCCTTGATTCTGACGCCTGCGCCGACTACTACACGAGGTCCAATGGACACGTTTGGTCCGATCTTTGCGGTTGGGTCTATCTGTGCCGTGGGGTGGATGAAGACTGGCGGGAGAATGTTGGCCGATGGCTTCGCGAGCTCTTCTGACTGGGTTTGGAATGCCTTCATGAGGTACAGAGCATTTGCTGGTACAGCGGAGCCAGCAGTCTTGATCTGGCGCCAGAAGTCCTTGGTCTCCAGGACGTAGAACTGTCTGCTGTCTGCGAGATCAGACAGAATGTCCTGCTCGAGCCGAATGACCTCGTTTCTCTCGCCGTCGTCATCGTCGTCGTTGGTTGCGGGCAGGTACTGCGAGTCGAGAGCGTCCGAGGATGGGTACGAGACCAATCGCGGCCTGTCTGTCCGCCTCTTGATCGCGCTCTTGATGCTTGGGAAGATGGCTTCGGTAGCAAAGAGGTAGACACCACAGTTGATCAGATTCGAGATGTGCGATTCTGGCTTCTCCACGTAATGCAGCACACGCTTGCTGTGCGCGTCGCTGACTATGCAACCAAAGTTGCTCGCTGCGTCGTTCGGTACTCGTGTGCCTAAGATGACGGCCTCTGCATCTTTCTCTTCGAACAGTCTCAGCATCTGCTCCAGGGGGAAGGAACAGCAGACATCGGCGTTGAGGACGAAGAAGCGATCGGGTCGGCCCTTGAGGATGGCATCGCGGAAGTGGTACAGACCGCCGGCTGTGCCTAGGGCCTGGTATTCGCGTAGGTACTTGACGCTGATTTGTGGGTGTGTGCGGCCGCAGTCCTTGATGAAGTCGCGGAAAACGCCCTCGTCGTAGTAGCCGACGATGAAGACCTCGCGGATCTCTGGGACTCGTGTGATGGCGGCAAAGCAGTGCTCAATGATCGGGTGTCCTGCAACCTCAAAGAGAGGCTACCAATAGTTAGTCCCGCAGCCGATGCTTGCACTTGCACATGCACATGCTCCTTTTCTGTATGTACCTTTGGGAGATCGAGGGACAGAGGTCGAAATCGGGTTCCTCGCGAAGGCCCGCCAACCTGAGTGCAAGGAATAAGTATGTGTGCCCCTCACATGACATGCCTACGGTGCTGTGCTATACCAATATGACTGCCTTGGTCGAGGGTGCAGCTCCTGACTTGCCGCGGATGGGCACTTGCAACGTGGCCATGCTGTTTGACTTGGTGTTGATTCAAGGCGAGTATTTGTGGAGTGAGCTGGAAGTCCGTATGCGGCCAGCGGTATACTTGTGCAGACCAGAAGATGTTGCAGCAAAAGAACTATTTTCCTAGCGGTCAACTACAACACGAACGCTCTTCGGACCCTTAGAATTACCTCAGCGAACTCAGACGCTTCTAGTATAGCCATCGGACCTGCAGCTGGAGATTCTGGTCCCTGTCAATCATCACAGGGACCAGAATCTCCACGCGCATCTTCACCTCTTCTGCCTGCCGTTACAGACTGCTATGGCAGTCAACCAAGTATGTTCCCGTCACTTCATCCGACAACGAATATCATCGCACTCAGGCTCGTCACGCTTCGAGATGCCTTTGACATAGACTTCGACATTCCTCGATCAGCGTTGTGGAGGTAGGCATCTTTTCAATCCACATTCTCTATCTGCGGGTGCACTCGTTGCACTTTTGACCGTTCATACGCTGCTGGCTGGCTTTCACGTTCGTGCATGACTCTACGTTTTCAAAGGTGGCCATGTCTGTCCTTGGAGGATACATTGGCAGATGTTCGCAACCAGCTGCTCAAAGCCCGTGTCAACCAGAAGTTGTTCAATAATATGGGCCGAGTCCGCGAGAAGCTTACATCGTAGGTGTTTCTGTCTATGGCAGCAGATGCTGTCTTACAAACAAAGCTAACACATCTGGACTTCTTTCGGCGCAATGGCATCTGAAATTGCCGGCAAGCAAGTATTTAGCACACTTCCGCTCATGCCCTCGTTATCGATTCCTGAGCTGCTGCATCTTCCTCTCCGTCAAAAACCCATACGACGTCGGCGATGGAGTCAACCTCAACGAGCAGGAACACATTGTCGAGAGTCCGTCCGACTTTGCTAACGAGGTGCTACCGAACCATCGCCGGAACAAGTTTATGTGCGAGCTCCTGACAGCAGCGAGGAGGATTCCATTAGAGCCGCCTGGAGGTGCTGCGCCTGCTTTGGGCGACCCTGCTAATCCGGCATACTCCGTGACAGTATCAGATTTGGATGCGACCCGGCGCGGGAGAGGAAGGCGAAGGACGTCGAGGCTAGTCGACTTTTTCCTAGAGGAGTGTCTTATGGGGATGCAGTAAGTCCGGCGGTGCAGCATCACACTCCTAGTGTTCTTGGAAGGGTGACGGGGAGAAGTACAGTAGTGCGAGTGGTCCCGAGAGACAGAGCGGGGAGTCGGGGAAGAGTAAGGGGGAAGAGTGCAATGGGACGACAGACTACTTTCACCAGAGATAGAACTAGAGACTGGGGCACATGATTCGAGGGCTCGTGACAGATTTCTCGTTGCTGCTTATGCCTCAAGCTTGACGCTATGCTCTAGACGTCGCTTTAATGCGTTGACCTTTCGACGCCATAGTACTCGCGGTTCGTCGACACCAATGCCGTGACGCTTCAAATATGACCGGCATCCTCTCTCGGCTAATACTATGCGGCAGCCTGACTGCTGCAACGTTTACCGTTAAAGATTCCCGTTTAGACGAACCCCTGCTCTGCCACCTGCCGAACCTGACGCCGGCAACACATGACCAAGGCACATCGGCGTATGTCTACACATGCATTATGTATTGCCCTGGTCGATCTTGGGGTTGAAATGTCGATGCCTTTTCCTGGACAAAAGACAGCTCGGTCGTATCCTCCCATCTCTATCCTTCACCTCCAGCATCTTCGATTCAAAACTGGCGCTTGAGCAAAACCATAGCACTCCAGCATGCAGTTTCACGTCAATGGCTACCAGGGTTCGAGCGATCCTCTTGTAACACAGTACCGAGGCACCGAGCCTGACTTCCAGTCAAGCCTACCAGAAGAGGTGGACGTTCTCATAGTGGGCGCCGGCCCAGCAGGACTACTGCTAGGAGCTCAACTCGCACGATTCCCAGATATCACGACGCGAATCATCGAGACAAAGCCCGGACGCCTCGAACAAGGACAGGCAGACGGCCTCCAGTGCAGGACCATCGAGATCTTCGAGGCTTTCGGCTTCAGCGAGCGGGTATTGAAAGAGGCGTATTGGGTGAATGAGGTACAGAAGCACACCTATCCTGAGGAGAGCGGTATGGGCTGACAAGGCATGGCATAGACCACATTCTGGTCACCTACGGGAGACGGCACAGTCCTGCGCCGCAGCGGCAGAATTAGAGATACAGAAGAAGGCCTCAGCGAGTTCCCACACGTAATCCTAAACCAAGCACGTCTCCACGAGCTATGGCTCGACTGCATAAAATGGTCACCAACCCGTCTGGAACCTTCCTACAGCCGCAAGATGGTGCATATGGACATTCCCAAATCTGAAGGCCCCATAAAGGTGACAGTGGAAAGACTAGATGAAGCACATGCTGGCCAAAAAGAACACATCCGAGCAAAGTACGTCGTAGGCTGCGATGGAGCACGAAGCGGCGTCCGCCAAATCATTGGTGCAGAGATGAAGGGCGATTTCGCTAACCAGGCTTGGGGCGTGATGGATGCTCTCGTGGTGACAGACTTCCCTGATATCCGCCTCAAGACAGCAATCCACTCCGCCAACGACGGTAGTGTCCTGATAATCCCGCGAGAAGGAGGATATCTCGCTAGGTTCTACATTGAGCTGGACAAGCTAAACTCTGGGGAACGGCTGAGTTCGAAGAACGTCACGGCTGAGGTGCTGGTGGAGAAAGCGAAGAAGATTTTCAAGCCGTATTCATTCGAGGTGAAGGAGGTAGCGTATTGGAGTGTTTATGAGGTTGGGCAGAGGTTGACGGATCATTTCGATGATGTGCCGAAGGGTGAGAGGCAAGAGAGGAACCCGACAGTCTTCATTGCTGGGGATGCGTGTCATACGCACAGTGCGAAGGCTGGACAAGGTGAGTCAAGCCATGTCGATCGAAGCAAATGCTGCTGACCTATTGTGGCAGGAATGAACGTTTCCATGAACGATTGTTACAACCTAGGCTGGAAGCTGGCCGCAGTTCTGCATGGAGTATCGCCACCGAGTCTGCTTCATACGTATAGTGAAGAACGACACGATATCGCGAGGATCCTGATCGACTTCGACCGCGAAATGTCCCGCATGTTCGCTGCCAAACCCAAGAGCAAGGCCGGTGAAGACGACAAGGATTCCATCGACCCAGCAGTGTTCCAGGAGTACTTCACGAAGCAGGGTCGGTTCATGGCAGGAGTGCTGACGAAATACAAACCTGGACTGCTCACCTCTTCGGATACGCAGTATCAGGAACTGGCTACTGGACTCGAGATCGGCACGAGGTTTCAGTCTGTGCAGGTACTTCGCGTAGCGGACGCAAAGCCTATACACCTGGGTCACGAGTTCAAGGCCGATGGACGGTGGCGCATTGTTCTGTTCGGTGACAAGTCTGATCCGACATCATCTACAAGCCCGATATGGAAGGTATGCGATGCTCTCCAGGTCAGGATCATCCCCAAATACACCCGGTCAAACGCAGACATTGATTCCGTCATCGACGTACGTGCGGTCTTCCAGCAGTCACGGAAGACTTTCAACATCACAGATCTTCCATCGATACTGCTACCACACAAAGGTAAACTTGGCATCCAGGACTATGAGAAGGCTTTCACAGACGAGGAAAGCTACGGGTTTGGCTTTGGCGAGATCTATAAAACACGTGGCATTGATCGAGAAAAGGGCTGCGTGGTAGTCGTGCGGCCCGATCAATACGTCAGCGCCATCATGCCGTTGAACGAGGATGCGATCGGTATGCTGGAAGTCTTCTTTGACGGATTCATGAATAGCACATGAAACTCAAGCGAGAGCTAATGACAAAAATTTGTTGCCGCTTGAATGTCAGACGCCGTCGTGGAATAACTACCAGAGAACCCACTATGCGCCGTCCTAGCCATAGCAAGACGCGCAACCCACATCGCATAGATTGCTAGGATTCTCGCTACGCAGCTTCGCTCCAGTATGTTTAAGCAAGAGAATTTGCTTCAGTATGAAATGAAGCGCTCAGCGGCAACGGACTCTGTCACCAGCCCTCGATCGAACGCAGCATGACATTCGTCATTCTATCATCGAACGAAATCGCGACATATAGGTATTCATCCTCTGCTGTACCCCATTACATAACCTCGTACACGTTGCAAGCCATACCAGTTCGCGACATCAACCGCGCTCCTATACCTTATAAGGACCCGTGCCATTCGGCATCGCGGACCCATTAGCCACGCCATTGGTCAAGCCATTGGTCAAAGCACTACGATCATAGTACTCCAACGTCAAAGTAGTCGGCATAGGTGACTCTGCCGAGTTCGCATCAAGATAGTGCTTGATACCCGCGCCTCCAACGTGGTACTCCAAGAAGCTGAACTGCCCAAGACGTCCCCCAGCTCGGTCAAGATCGCTGAGCTTGAAAATCTCCTTGAGCATACCAGCAATAGCCGGTCCAACAACTCTTGCGCCAGGCCCGTGCCCGAGGAGAGTGTACGACTCGAATGGTCGGTGTGGGTCGAGTCGATCTGGATTGGGAAATGCCTGAGGATTCATGGCAGCCTTCGAGGCGGCGATGAGGACTTTCTGGTTCGCGCGGACGTTGATAGAGCCGCGCTCGCCGTCCTGGACTACTGTGTCCTTCTTCGCTACGAGCGGCACCCCGGGGACGACGCTTGCGTGACGCATGCCCTCGAATACGAAGCCTTGAAGCTCCTTGTACGAGGCCGCGTCATCGAGGTGCGCAAGCTCCACAATCCGTTTCTTGTACTCCTTGTACTCTTTCTTCAGGAACAGATCGATGAGGAGCGAAGCCTGCTGCGTGATGATGCCAGCAACAGTGGCTCCAATGCCCAAGCAATCGCCCGCAAGTTCGGGGAGTGGCTGCTTCGTCGCCAGCAGAGCTTTATAGATGCGATCAGCATCTGGACCGACTTCGTAGGCGGAGCCTTTGGCCAGCCAGTCTACAATGTGCTCCTTGACGCCTTGCTGCGTCTTCAGATGCGCTTCGTGGATTTGACCAAGCGTGGACGCGGCATACTCGGCGTTCTCCCTCAACTTCCACTCCCGTCCCGGTTGCACATTGAAGCTGGAGTAAAAGAAGAGGGCGAGGTACATATCGAACAGTCTCGGCAACGTCACCAGTCCCTTCGGCGTCTCAATCGTCTTCAGTGGAATCGCAAATCGGTTCGCAAGCCACATGATCGGCGCAACATTCGTGATATCTCGAACAACATCAATCGAGCGCTTTGCGCTGGAGTACTTGAGCGAACAGTCCTTGATTAAGCGTGCCGTCGTCGTCTGGAAGTACTTGCTAACATTCTCGTCGAAACCCTGCTCGAAGAAGATCTTGGACAGGGTGCTAGATTTGTTATTCTGCGAACCGTGGAAGCCGAACATGAACTCGCGGCCTGCGGATAGGCGCTCGACGGATGGGAGGGATAGAGGGCGGAAACTGTTGGCGTCTTCCAAGACGGCTTTAATTCCTGTGCGAGTATGGACGCCAATGACAGTGCCGTCTGGAGGTGGGCGAACAAGGTCGTATTTCTCGACTGCTTTGTTACCGGTCAAGATTCCCTTGACTGCCTTTGGCGTATAGAATGGCAGCAAAACGTATGGGCTCGTCCCGGTGAATGAATTTGGCAGACCAGTGAACAAGATGTGTGGCAGCATGCCTCCGTACGTTCCGCCTGGGATATCTCCGAGCTTGCTTACACCCCAGTTGGAGAGGGTGTTGCTGTTGAAATCGTAGGACAGGTAGCGATCTCCACGGACCAGGGCTACTGCATCGTCGAGGATACCACGACCAGTTGTCTGGCCAGGGCAGACACCGCTGCCAGGCATGGCTGGCTTGGTGCACTCTGCCATCAAGCCGGGGTAGAGCTCGAGATTGTCGATGTGGCCGTAGAGCAGTTCGGCGGCGCGCGCGGTTTCTTTGTCGGGGTTCCACTCTTCGAAGCTGGTGTAGGCTTTGAGGTTGAGGTAGCGGCGGAATCTAGAGATGGTGTCAGCTTTGCCTCTGTTCAACTGGAAGGGTTTACATACTCGTTCATGGTGCAGACATTGAACTGGTTCCGGGCCTGCATCTGACCAAGGAGATCCACCACCTTCAGCGACGCCGGTGTTCCATGTGCTCCAAAGGCATGCGCTGGCTCGTCCACGCAATCCTTGATCAACTCACCAAGCTGGGCATCATTGAAACGTCCAGTCTCATCACGCTCCAGGCCGCCGAAGGTCCATTGACGCGGCTCAAGCGAGTTCAGATGCGCTGCCTCCGCACCCATGACTTTCTCGTAGAACATCTTCGTAGTCATGTTGTCCAAGGATCCCAGATCTGGAACGTGGCGACGCAGCACTGCTTCCATCCATTGATCGTCTGCTGCGCTGAGAGCTGCGTGCCAATGATAGAGCACTGCGAATTCAGTCGACACGACGTTGCCGGTGCCTCTTTCGACACGCTGTCCAGCGCTCTTGATTTCCTTGCCTAGGTCCAAAGACCACGTCGAATTCGCACGTGGAGTGTTGAGAATAGCTGCGACGTAATCTTTCAAGACGACTGTGGCGAAGAAGCCGACATTGATGTTTCTTCCAATTTGGAAGAGATCGTTGTCTTGCCAGGCTTGTTCCTCCTGGTTGAGTTTGTCCCAAGGCTGGTATTTGCCCTCCTCGTTAATAGACAGCAGTGATTCGACAATGGTGTTGTGGTTCCTCGAGAACATGACCAGCAGAGCAACGACGCCCGGCGGCATAAGCATGATACGCTCAGAGGCGATGGAATCTGGGTGGATCAAGCCATTGCGATAGGTTCGTACGCGTTGCTGCTCGACTTCTGTGTTACCATAGAGAGTGCTAAGGTCGACGTAGGATGAAGTCTCGTTAATCCAAGGCTGTTTCCGCTTGGTCTGGAAACACTCGTGGATCACTATTGTGGCGAAGGAGAAGAATAAGCGGTTCAGACCAGAAGGATGCTCTCTGAATGGTCCTTTCCGCTTCATCAGCTGCTCAAACACGAGCTCAGGGTCTGGAAGATTTGGTCCCTTTGGCTTGCTGGGGGGCACGTTTCTCGCATATGGAGTGCCCGCCTTGCCCATCTCTGGATTCCAGGGGTTGTTGTTGCCGCCATCATGTCGTCTGTACTTCGATGTCGGTCCTGCCATTGTTGTAGATGGATGAGGCAGGTCATGATACAGCATTTTGATGAATGCATCTGATGTAGCAGCAGACAAGCCACTGTTCGCTGGAAGTGACTGCAGCATGGCAACGCCATTCTCGAGCATCAGATCCTTGTCGTCGAGAGGATCGCCGGATGCTAGAGCAGGAAGTGCTGACGCCAGTGTCTTCGCATCTTTCATGTTAAGATGCGTAAGGTCGTGGATGAGCGAGGTTTTCTCAACCGTGGGAGCGGATGCTGCCTCATTGCCTGACTTTCGATCGGGGGCAGAGGAAGGCTTCCTTTTGATATGCCCAATGATCGACTTGATTCCGGGTGCCATGGTGTCGTAGTTGCACGTCAAGCTCTGCGAATGCGCTCAACGTGTATTATGGCGCTGCCAAAAGCCCTGGCAGAGTGCGATGTAGCTTCTCTTCAATTGCTTCCTTCTGTTGTCTATTGCCAGATCTGCAGGTCCGTGGCTTGGTAGGCGCGACCTGATCTGGAAGTCTCCTGCTATGGGAACTCCTTCTTGAACTGGGCGCGTGACTGTGTGATGGCGTAACAAAATAAAAAGTCACAGACAAGCTGATGAGAGCCGGAGTGATGCAGTGTACCGGCGGGAGTGCGAATGCTTTCACCTGGTAGCACCAATGTTTTTGGTCAAAGCTCAAGCTCAACATGTCTCAATGCCCACCGCCTGCAGGGACATCTGATGAGGTATGATAAGGCGTACATCTCTGGACAGATCAGCCAATAGAGATCCGACAAGAGGATATGCTTCCACTTGGTGGTACCTCTATGCATTGGCTGCATTGATGCTACAGCCTGTCTTTCCTTATCAGAACTGTACTGAGCAATCAAGACGCCCCGAGGATGCACAAGCAGAGCAAAGGCCGCAGAGTGTCAAGAGGTCGTGCAGATGGCATGCTGTGGCGTGGCACCGCGTGAAGCAGTGCAGCGTGTCGACAGCCAGTGCGGATAAGCAGACTTTCGTGTCGTGTGTGCAGTCTGTGATCGTCCAGAACACTACTGCAGCCAATCGGGGGAAGATGTTTTCGCGTAACATAAGGGCGGATAGAACTACCAGAGTCCGCTTCAACGCCTTTCCTGTTTAGGACGTTGCAGTCACCAACTGGTCGATGCTGCTGCGGGTTAGCGACCAGGCGCATATGCACGAGGCAGATCGTGTCGGTCCACGCCGTACACATCGTGGTTAGCTTCGAGCTGGGAGAACATTCGGCAATCTCGACATCGTGACAGCATCGACTGCCCATAAATAGTAGAGCTGTTGTGCCTTTATTATCTATTCGAAGTTTAGCAGAACGGGTCTCGTGAAATCAAGGGGTGCATCCCCGTCTCTCCGTGTGGTGTGGAACATGGTTGTGGCTGGCTGTACAGTGGGAATACAAGCCTCCGACAAAAGCCACTTCCCGTTCGTGCTTCGAAAGTGTGTGGTACATGATTGAGTCCGTTCGAACCGCCTCCTCACGAGCTGCGGCCCGTGGCGCCCGTCCACGTCGGGATCTGCCAGGCAGCCGAACCACCTGGCCGTCTGAATGTACACGTCAATATTCAATATCGCGATCATTGTAGCGTCTGCGATGCATCTTC
Source organism: Nothopassalora personata (assembly GCA_033816765.1). NCBI lineage: Eukaryota > Fungi > Ascomycota > Dothideomycetes > Mycosphaerellales > Mycosphaerellaceae > Nothopassalora > Nothopassalora personata. The sequence continues at coordinate 1,704,981 of CM066287.1, read as the reverse complement.
CTGGCCGAGCACGTGTTCTCACCCTGTGCCATGTCTTCGTGCTGTCGATGTTATTGCTTTTCGCCCAGCATGAATCGAACCTTGGCCGCGGGCTTTTGCACCCCACGTAAATGTGACGTACTTGAACGTATCCAGTCGAAACATAACTGCACAACACCATCAGGTTCCGGCTGGGTAGTCCTGGCATTGCGGTTCCAACAGGACGACCGACCATGTTCCAGGGTGTTGCTCACCAAGAGCGAATTGATGTAGTGTGACAACTGCTATACCCACAGCGATGTCAGCATATAGATGCGGCCAAGGGCTGTGCCGTGATGTGTAGTCGCATATTGTTGGTCATCAGCATGTCTCCGTTTGATTGACTGATTGAAATGCGTTGCTCTTCCCAGTATAGTCAGACCGAAGACGAACAGTCCGCTTAAACTGATGGCAGAAGTCCGCACACCAAAACATGGCATAGGACCCGTCCAAGCGCCTAGATCGTTAATCCTGTGTTCTGAAGGTACTGGAGACAAGTTCCCCGGTAGCGATGGAGACTCAAATAGGAAGCCTGATGTGGTTGGAGAGCAGGCGCTGTTGACGATTCTCTCTAGTTCGATTCCTCGTCCAGATGCTAGACTGTGTTGGTTTCCTCAGCGCCGGCAACGAAGAGATGCTGAGTTTTGGTCAGTGAATTTGAGTGGACCAAATGCATCCGCGGCTCATCTAACTTGCCTTTGCAGCTTGGACAACGTTCCCAATTGGTACGAAAACCACAGCTGGGATCCACTAGAACTGATAGCTTCTTCGCAGGCAGATGAGGAGGGACGAGTCGCCTGAAGATAGAGACAAGAAGAGAAATACGTTCGACTTCATGATCAAGTTCCGTGAGACTTGCAGTAGGCCTGTCTGCCGCATCGAGACCTTGGGTAAGCTAGCGTCACCAGGCACTCGTTGTGCCAGAGCTGTGCTGTCCTCCAAGAACTGTTCGACTGCGTCAACAGTGTGCCTGGATTCGAAAGCGGTTGGATTTCACGAACCAGATTCCCGTAATTAGACAATCCTGACAAACTTCTGCCTGCGATGACAGGCGACTCCAGCTACACAGCGAATACCACAGCTCGCGTGATTCGACGTGCTGTTTCGATCGATGGACGACGTGCCAACTTCATAGTTCCCCATTGTTCAAGTATGTCCTGCGGTCTAACATCTGAAGATTTCGACAGGATCTGATATCGGAAATGCGCGAGAGTTCAAACGGAGCAGGATCCCGAGACTTTCTTACTGACCATTTGCACCTGCACAGTCATCAGCAAAATGGTGGAGATGGTTCTCCTAAGCGACCCAGCTTTAAGAAGCCGCACTATGCGCTGCCACTTTTTCGTACTTGACGCCCCTTGCCGCCGAAGAGAGCTCTGACTATGCCGTCAGTCCAGGCGCCTACCAGTCTCCGTCAACTCAAACACATGGCGACGGGTCCGAAGCGAGACTATGAAAAGCCGAGCGAGGTAGACCATGAGGACTGTCAGGATGTGCTGGGGCCGTGGTTTGCAGGCCAGCATGATGATATCGGCGGAGGCTGGAAGTTGACTCCGGGAGAAGATAGGCCGCGGAGTGATATTGCCTCGATGTGGATGCTGCGAGAAGCTCAGAATGCTGGCATGCCTTTCGACTCAGTTCGCGTGACGGCTTCGAAGCTGTCGTTTGTGGATAGTCCAGAGCCCGATGTGGACAGCCTTGTGGTAGAAGCACCAACCATTCAGATCGATGGAAGGGCAGTTGAAAGCACATCAGCAGTCGAGCACAAATCCACGTCCACGCAACGAAGAATCCACGACTCATTCAATTGGTGGCGGTACTGGGTGGCTATCTGTCCCCGCTTGGCGCTTCATGGAGTTCATGCCCTTCAAGAGGACGGACGTGCAGCTAGATGTTAAGTTCGCGATGCAGATCGACGGGAGCCTGGATGCCATGCTTGTCATCCAGGTTCATGGCGTGCCATTTCCTGGCCTCTGCCAAGAGGCGAGACTCGTGACATCAGCGGGGATTGCAGAATTCATCACTCCGGCATAAAGAGGATGAAAGCAGACCCTACCTACCTGTCTGGAAATCTGGTCGTCGGCGGGGGTGGTCGTGGGGTACGCAGGTCGCCAGAGAGATTTGGTATCGCCAGCTGGAGAGGAGAGTGGTACACAGACACCATGACCAGACCGAAGAGGTCCACGTCAAGGGTCATGGGCAACATGCATGCGGTGTAGATGGACCGCATTCTTCGAGTATGAATAGCGCTCCATGTCGGCTACGAGAGGCTTTAAAATCGTAGGTAGTGGGAGGAGAAATGATGGTGAGATCGAAGGGAAAGTGAAAGCGCAGATTTCGCGTCAGGAATCGTTCTAAGTTGAATGACTAAGCCCATCTAAAGAGCACCTCTTTCCTTTCTCCCTCGCTTGACACCATGACTTAATACATTCTATGTAATGGCCACGAAGCGGTCGCGCGCGGATATGGAAGGCAAAGAAGGGGGCTCTGCCCAGTCCCCTTTCATGCCCATGTTCGAGGCTTTTCGTGCTGAGCTGGATGAACACCACGACCGTAGAGAACGCATCATCAAAGCCTCGAGAGACATCACAGCAGCTTCGAAGAAGATGTGAGTCGGTGGGCCGGATAGATTCCATGTTATGCTGACATGTGTAGCATTTTCACGCTGCAACGGTACGTCGAGACTGCCCGTCACGATCACCAGTTTTGCCGACTCTATTCAGTGTACGCAAGCTAAACGAGCCCTTGCCTCACCACGTCATCAAAGGCAACAAGCAATACTACGACATTATCGGCGAGCGTCTCGCCTCCGTCTCGAAAGACCTTCAAGGCCTGAATGCCTGGCGCTATGCTCGCCAGATCAGTGGCGGCTGCCAAGAGTATACTGAAGCAGCCTCTTTCGAGGCCTACCTGACAACAGCCTCGCTTCTGACCTACGACGACGCTGTCAAGCAACTACTGGCCCAAGACAAAGAGGGACCTGGTATAGAGCTAAGCGCTGAAGACTATCTGCTTGGCGTTTTGGACATGACTGGAGAGCTAATGCGGTTTGCCATCACAACAATGGCGACGGTGGGAGCTTTACCTGGTGTTGCTTCGGAGGATACCACCGGAGAGCGCAACGTGTTGTATGATCTGCGTGCTTTACGCTCGGCATTTGAGTCACTCAATGCTGGACAAGGTCCTTTTGCCAAGGAAGCTGAGAAGAAGATGGATGTGATGAAGACGAGTGTGGAAAAGGTCGAGCGATCGCTGTTGGTCGCACCTTCTCTGCTTGCTGCGGTACACACTGACCAATATCCTAGGTATGGCTTGGTCGTCAGAGGAGCTGAGCGACCAAGGGGCTGGTTGCCAGATGCCGACAGACCGATCGAGGTGGAGGGCTGAGCATGCTAGCACGAGCTTTGCGATACTAGCGAGTGGACACAATGATGAAGCATTCAAATGGCAATGAAGATGAAGGCAGACATGATTGCATTCATGGCTCGAACAAGCGCCTCCTTACAATGCAACGGAGGTGTGAACGCCTCTATGCTGAAAATACTTCTTGCGAACCGATAGTTGAAATTGCCGGGACCACTCGATCATGAGCATTGAGTTGCACGCTTTGATGGAAGACCAGCTCCTGCTTCAGGAATCCGGACGCCGATGGAATGCTTGTAAAGTCAAGAAAACCGTCTCACTGTGTAGAATTGATTAGTGGTGCTTCCCGATATCGTACCAGGCGTGACAGCGCAGCACGCCTGCGGAGAGAGGTCAGCCGTGGTTCCACTATTGACATACTTACTGATCGTTGCACCGCACAGGCTTACCACTCCTGTACAAAGGCAGAATAAAGTTAATCGACAGCGTAATCAGACGGCTTCTTTCCATTCCACCTACAAAGCACAGACTTTCACTCCGTGAATTGGAATCACAGACGATAAGCGACTTACATCTCTGACCTCGATGCCTGCGTCCGCGCATATGAAGGGATTAATCGATCAGTGTCAACCTCGGCCAGGACCGGCCAGCAATAGTTCCACGATCGATTCGATGCTGGGTCTCGATATACTCTGCGCTTCGCTTCACCACTTCAGCTTCGGATTCTTCCTGCGAGCTGGTTGACGTCGTTGCATATGCCAACAGTAATGAGAAGAAGATGCTGAGCCTTGTGCGTCTGGAATCCCGAGCCTCGCATCTTGGGATGATGCTGCAGATGTTTTAGCTTTAGCTGGCGGCGAAAAGGGTGAGACGTAGCCTGCAGTAAGAATTGCCAACTCGATCTTGGGAAGGATCAATAAGATGCGGCTGTGGCCGATCATGAGCTGAATGTACCTGCTTTCAACACCGCCAAGGCTTAGCGCGGAGCGCGAGCTCTCCGAGCCTGGATTGTCCGATCTTTGGCGAGAAGAAACGTGAACGCCGTATCTTGGCGCTCTCATCTCGTCGTTCAGGTCGCCATTGGAGCGCGGATCAGCGAACAGAAAGAGAAGCATGAACCTTGAGCCGACATCCCAGTCACAAACTGAATGTCCCTATCGAGCAGATTGAGATGACAAGTGGAGACACATTCGCAATGTCGAATGAAGACTACGATATCGATGTTCTAACAATGCATGCAATCAATACCTTGAACGGGGCGGGTATGCGCTAACAGACATTAACACCAACAACGACAATTGGCCGAACCGCCATACAAAATCCTCCTACCCTCTAGCTAGCTAGCAGACTCCCAACTCCATGATGCTTCTATGCATGAGTAATCGTGGAGCTCGTGACTATACAATTTTTACGGCGGTCGCTCAAGCGGTCGCGCCAAGTACGAAGATCGAAGCGGAGGAAAACCAGATCGAGCGCGAAATGTCTACGCCGGACCAGTCTCGCGAGGGAACAGCGCAGTCGACGTCGGAATCGCGTTCGCCACGAACCCAACACCCACACTGGTAGGTGCAGCGGTCTTGGCCGGAGCAGAAGCGCTATCGCTGCTATAGCCGGCGGTAGCGTAATACTGCTTCTCCGCAGCCATAAGGGAGCTAACAGGGGCATAGGCGTTCAAAGCCCCCAGAGAGGAGACGGCGGCGTGCTTTGCCTCATCAGAGAAAGCAGACGCATCGTAGTCCTTGGCTGTGAACCTCGAGTCCATCGGATCGCCGAATCCTTGCGTGCTGTTGAAAGCGTAGCCGAGCGCTGCCAGGGCAGTCGTGTTGAAGGCTGCCATCATTGCATGATCTTCGTGTACGAGGTTGTGGCAGTGGAACATGTACAGCCCATTCCAAGGGCCGTAGACGGCGAGGACGTCCACGGTCTCACCAGGTGCCAGCATCACAACGTCCTTTAGGCCAGCGGCTTCGTATGGCATGAGGCCGCGAGCGCCGCCGGTACGGGACAGAACCTGCATGTTGACTAGGTGGATGTGCACGGGGTGAAGTGCAGGTCCGCCAGTGTGTACCAGTCGCCATCGCTCGACAGCGCCTTGCTGTGGTCTTGCAAGCACACGCGAGTTCGGGTCGGCGAAATCCACACCATTGATCGTCCATGTATCGGCACCCCCCAGCTGGAAGTTGAAGGTCTTGTCGATGGTATCACGTTGTGCTGGCCAGTCAATGGCGCCATTAAGAGTCGATGGGACGCTGTTGTTGGACTCGTCGCTGACGGTGTCGCCAACGATAAACCTCATGACCTTATCGGTGTTGTCGAACTCGTGGATTTGGGCGATCCGTTGACCGTTGAACATGGTAATGTTCTGGCCCTTAAAGCCGCTGAAGTCAACGATGATCTCGTATCGCTCTCCCATGGACAAAACGACGTCTTTGGCATCGACTGGAGCAGCGAACAAGCCGGAATCGGAACCGATCACTTGGAATTGGATTGGATGGTTGTTCTGGTCTGCGATGTAGATGTCGTAAGATCTACTCAGAGACATATCGAAGAGTCTGAAGCGGTATTTGCGAGGTTCAACGTTCAGATACGGCCATGGCTGCGAGTTGACTTCGATTATATCGCCGAAAAAGTTGTTCCGATCGGTTGTGGGCGAAGCAAGATCTCCGTTCGCTTGATACACTTTATCCATAAGACAAAGTGGCACGTCGTATTTGCCTCTGGGGAGACCAAGGGCGTCCTCTGCTGGATCGGTAATGATGTACACGCCGGCTTGTCCGTAATATGCATCTGCGGCAGTGTGTCCACGAGCGTGGTCGTGATACCACATGGGACGTGCTGTCTCCGTGTTGGGGTAATAGTAGTCCTTCCATTGGCCTGGTTGTAACTCATCGAACGCCCAACCGTCCCACACGGAGTGTGTATACGAGCCGTGAAGATGTACGGCGGACGACTGTGTACCTCTGTTCGTGTATCTTATGACGGTCTCGGTGCCTCGCGGAATGTAGTAGGTTTTCCCTGGGGTTAGACCATCTAACTATGTATGTCAGAACGATTCGATCAGTATAGTTTGAAACAACTCACCATAGCCTATCATCTTAGCAGTCCCCAAGTCAGGATAGACCTGCTGCTCGAATGGTTTTATCTCTGTCTCGTAGTACTGTATTTGTCGCCCATCGATTCTTTCGGTAAAGACTGGCTGAGCGATCTCCGGTATGGGTAGAGGATGCTCAAAAATCCATTTGTACTGTGGGCTGCCAGCGGACTTGCCATGACCTCTCCATCCACCTGGCCCAGGTCGAGACCCAGGTCTGCCAGCTTGTGGACCGCGAATCTGTGGCGCTGCTTCAACATGAGAAGATGATGCCGCGAGGGCGAAGGCCAAAAGGCTGGTAAAGAACGACATAACAAGAAAGCTGTCACTGAGCGATGGGGTTAAGACGGTCAGAGTAAGGAAGACTGGGCCAAGACGTACATGTTGAGAAGAGATTCAGCCGTTCCAGAAGCGTATTGAAAACGGTTGTCGGTGTCCGGGTAGAGCGTTGATCGCCCAACTGCACAGCGAATCGGACATTATATTCCTCAACCAGAAATATAGGCTCGGGATATGCGCAGCGCGCCACGGCTCCTGATCCTCGCGTCCTGTTCCAGGTGCGCCGCCGACGAGCATTGCCGCAGGACCCATCTGCGTCCAAAGCTGAGCCTCTGAGCGTACCTAATGCAGTGAGTCGAGTGAGTGTATCGCTTGCTTGCTTGCTTGCTCGAACAGACCCACAGAATAGTGCCACAGGCGTGTCAGCACGCGCTAAGAATGTCCGAAGATATCAAAGCTAAGCGAACCTCATTATGCGGGAGCAGACAAGCATTTGAGTGCTATAGACTGGACTACTCGTAGAGATGTCAGAATCCACCGGCCTGTATGGCAGAAGTGAGACGCGTATGGACGGTGGCTGCACATATCTAATCCCTTCATTCTGTAGGCAGCGACTTCGTCCCCCAGCCTGCGCCACAGGGAAACGGCGGACTGTATCGTATTACCTCGCAAACTTCGGTGCGATTTGCTGTTGCCTGCTGTACTGCGCACCAACTCAATCAACGAGCAACGAAGTGATAGCGGCATTGGGCTGCGGTGGAAATAAATCGGCACGGCCTCGAAAGTAGATTGACGGCGTCCGGTCGATGCATTAGGTTCTATTACTTGCCGTGCACTGCAGCACACCACGAGGCAGCTCGAAGACGTTGTCGCATTCGGTGGCTCGCCGTTTCCGAACTACCGGTATGATGGCGAGCAGCTGGAAGAACAAACAAAGGCCGTTGAATATGTCCTGCATGGTCATTTCGCACACTGCAGTCTACATGATGAGCAGCGGCTACGGTGAGCGGTCAGACCGAACTCGCTGTCGCTCCACAGAAGGTACAAAGATGCCACAGGGCAGTTTGCAGCCGTGACCCATCACGCCAGTCATCATCACTGGCTTATTATGGTCTGGTCTGTATGGCGAAGGATGATTCTAGGTGGGAAGGACAGCCCGCATCCGCCATGCCACGCATCCGGCGAAGGCTCCGTTCATTCCGACCATTCGTGTGTGGCATGGGAAGATGGGCGAAGTAGTGCGCCTTCCAGTCGTGCGAGTCGTGGCTATTGCCACATCACTTGTTTGTTTGTTTGTTTGTTTGAGTGAGTCCGAAAGTGTGGGAAGCCATCTCCATGTTCGCACTGTAGCGGGCGTCATCACCCATGAACTAGTTTCGATAGCTCTACGCACGCCCCACAACTCAGATTGAAGTCCGTCTATCACGATACGACGGCAGGCTACCGAATTCTTGATTCATGATGGTGTGATTTCTCGTTCAAGTTTCGTGTTGATGGCTGGCAATTCGAAAACAATGAGTCTGTGCAGGAACAGGGATCGGCTCCAATGCACAGCGGCTCTGCCGGCATAGTGACGCGATGACACCTCGTACAAGATTTCTTCAGCTCTATCACACTTCGGTACCTGAGCGGCCAAATCCGCGAACGGTCAGCGGACCTGGAAGTCAGCCACAGGCACAAGCGTCCACCACCACCACCACTACATCTTCACTGTTGCGCAAATCCTCCTTCAGCTGTACGACTGCAGAAAGCTCATCACGCTACATCTCTCACCACCTGTCAGCTGCAGCTATCCTCCTCACCCGCCTGCCCACGAGCTGCCACACACGTTCCTCGTCGCGTGTCTTGCTTGTGACACCTGAACACCCCACCCCATATTCATAGCAAATCCTGGCTCGCGTCTGTGCATGAACCTTACAATCCCAATACGGACCTGCATGGACTGCATGCAAGTGAATCCGAGGAAGGTCTAATCAGCCATCTGCCATCAGCAGGCCGTCAGCCGTCGCCTCATCCGCAAACAACACATGATGTGCCATATCGAGGGATGTGTAAATTAGTGCAGAACGGTTCTCCTGTCGCAATTAGAACGTTGTGAAGATTAGTCTTTGCCATTTTAGCGGCCTTTCAGCACTGGCGCGGCACAAAAATGCATCCAGCGGTGAATTGCGGCGCAGCATATGGTAGCTATTTGAACGTTACGAGCTGCACCGGCGATCGACACTGAAGAAGCGTCTACGTTGGGCATCTTGCAGAGGTACACACTACGTTCGCATTCGCTGCATCGTTTGGTAGTAGCCCAGGTGCGCCGCCGCCTGCCGCTTCATGCAACCAGCTCTCAGGCCTTCGTTGAGTAAGCTACACCACGGCATATGCGCTTGCATAACTGACGCTGCTGTCACCGATTCCAGTGACTAGACTGCTGCGATCGTATCGTACGAACTTGAAGGCACCCACATCCCGCTGGCCGTGATCCTCTCGCAGCTGTTCGACGGCAGCCATCATGACGCCGATCGGATGCCGACCACAGACTGTGTTGCCCGTGTCCTCGAGCGTGTTGAGCCAGGTCTCGTGGCTACCGCTCTCGCAGGCTCCCATACACTCAAAGTCGACGGCCTTGATCGAGTCATGAATAGCAGGATCTTTAGGTGACTTCGCTGACGATGTGAGATTTGTGGCAGGGCCCGTTGAAGGCTGGTAGTAGGTATACCTGAAACGGAGGCCCCAGTGGGCGAAATCAGAAGAGACCACAAAAGCGTTGCCTGGATCAGCTAGGTAGCGTGCTAGAATCCGCCCAAGCGATTTTTCCGTTGATGAGGATGTGTTACCAACCATGATAGGTACCAGAGGAGGCAAGTCCGCAGGATCTTCGCCGAAGGTCCTAAGCAAGTCCAAGTCAGCCCGAGTAGTAGCACTATACCAACAACTGAGTCGAAGGCTTACTGCGACAGGCGCTTGTAGATGTAAGGCAAGTGCATCTCCAGACTGTGCTCCTCCTGGTCCACGGACTGAGACATCCACTCGAACTGGCCAGTTTTGTGGAGCTCGGTAGTGACTCCTCGATCCACCACCAGGTTGCCAATCGGGGTGGCATATTCGGTGCATTTGGACAGCGCTGCCTTTGAAAGGTAGTGGTGGTGTGATGGGCCAAGCAAGAATACCCTTTTACTGCTTCCGTTAGCCACGTGATGCCTACTCAAGTTGTTGACAGCCTCCACCACCGAAGATTAGGTATGGCAGGTACGCTCGTATGCGATCGTCTAATTGACCGAACGCTGTTTATCAGCTCCCAAAAGTGATATGGGACTCACGCTTTGGAGACATCCCAGGACTTGTAAGCCCAGGCGGCGGCTGGTCCTGAGTAAGAGTAGCCAGCATGTCTAGTGAGCTGCTCAGCACTCCAGACTCATCTTGATGTCTCCTTTCTCAACGTACGGTGCAATGATCATTCTGGCGCCCGCAACGGGTAAGTCTGTCTGTGTCTGGCCTTCTGACCGAGGGCCGATGCAAACCACGGGTGGACGAACAGCATCAAGCCAACCATCGAGCTGTGAGTTGAGCTTCGTCTTGGAGGCTGAGTACCACGACCCGGCATGACTGGCCTCACGAATTACTGCAGAGCTCGACATCTTTGATCCGTTGGTGATGTTTGCGGGCGGAAGCGAGTGATGTTGTGATGATGACATGGCGCAAGCTCGGTTTCGGAAGAAGTGGCGCGGCTGGGATCCGCGTTGGGACGCGTTCGCGATGTTCGCGTTTCGAACCATCTATCGATCATAGACATAGACATAGTGCATACGTTCGACATATTCTGCAGAGACCACTGCCCAGCGGATCCCCCCCAGCATGGCTCTCAAAAGAAAGAGATCATCTCCGGCCGTCTCATCACCCGCCTCGATCGGCAGCGAAACAATGAGCCAGTCGAGCCCATTACCATCCTTCTATTACCAAAGCAAACCCATAGCACCATTCTACCAAAAGCCGACATGGTCATTTCCTACGTACGACGATTCTCCCTCGTCGCAACATCTGAACAGTCGGACCAGAAAACGGCATAGAGACAACCGGCCTGACGCACAACAAATACATGGTGTGTCTCGCTGGATAGAAGCTGTTATCACCATGAGCAGTCTTGCTGACATATGTCGTCGTGCAGCAAATACGATAGATCGATTGTATCAGGCGCAAAGACAGCACCCTGATGCGGCGCCTGTGCTGTCGCAGCCGGTAGTCCAAGCAGCACAGCAGCCGACACAACCGCAGCGGAGGACGCTGCATTCATTCTGGAGGATAGAGCAGCCGCCTACGACCATGATGGCTGTGGATACTGGTCCGAGACTGCCGGCCGTGCTTGCGAATCCGAACTGCGAGGATTGCGATCGACCTGTGAGGCCGGATGACGCTATGGATGTCGATGAGGATACCTTGAATCAGGAGACAAGATGTACGTCTTGCGAACGATCTATCTGCGATATATGCGCGATACTGGGAACTGCGAGGACGTGTTTAGCTTGCGCCAGTCGTGGATTTTGAGCGGGCTGAGTGCTTGAATGAGGACATTCGATGACCTGGAACCAGTCAGCGAGTAGTATGTGCACTACCACAGCATGTCAACGAAAGTGTATCCTGGAGCCCGAAGTGGTTCTTAGCATATGTTTTGCATCTACCGATTGCTCCCATTATTCCCGGCACGAAGACTTCACAAACAGTAGGGTATTGCCTCTCACTCTAGCGTCCTTGCCTGGAACAACCCTCTGGCCTGTCTGGACCACGTTATCGATTCTAATCTGCAGCTCCCAGCGAACCATCAAATGACCTCCGTACAGCGAGCCCGCATGGTCGGCGTTAGTTCGGCCTTACCCGTGCGGAGCTATATATTTCCAGAGGAAATTGTTTTTCGTCACATTGAGCCAATCAGCTCCAGCAGTCATGGTGTATGTTCATCCAGCAAACTGCTACATGGTTCGAAGTTCTGACAACCGGATAGTTCATAGTCTAGCGGTTATGACGTTTCCTTTACAATAAGCACCGGAAAAGGTCGGGGGTGTAAGTCACAAAACCGCTACATCTAGCCGTACGTCAGAAATTAACTTCTGTCCAGTCGATCCCCCCTGAAACCTCTAAAAAGTACGAGCGCAAAAGCCCTCGGGTTATTTCTTTTTGCTCTTTCAAACAGCTTTGTGGAAGTTGAGATACACTACTGGACTACATTGCGGTTCGTGACCTGTTGACTTTTTGACATCCAAGACTTCACAATATGATTATCCTACATTTTACTCAGTGCCCAGCTGAGTACCTTGAAGCATGAACGATGACTGAGATCCCCCAGGTCCGTATGAATGTACTCGACAGAAGGTGAAGCCCATCAAGCTTGGCGCCGGTGTGAGACCTTTGGTCATCGATTGACAATTTGCGCTACGACGTGTACCTTAAATGCGCGATGAGCATCAGGAACCGACTCTTGAGCATAGTGTTTGCTTCGATCAGGTTGGACCACACTATCATAATGACCTGGTTCCATTGCTGTACGTGCAATCTAGTCGGGGTTCGATCAATCAACAATCCCTGCGACAGCCACCCTCCATTGTATTGTGCGCCTCGAACAAGCCTCCGTACGGAAACAGACCGAACAATGAAGGAAACCATCATCGCAGTAACATGTCCCCATTCATGCCCGATGCAGTCACTCCAACATACTCAGCCTGCTCTTGCCTCTGCCGCGGCCTATCCAAAGGCGCAGGCGAAGACGACTGCGACGTCATCGTGTCTCTTGAGCTTGGTGCCCTCTCAAGCGATTACCTAGCAGCAGCCCTGGACGAATTACGTCGAGTCCCGGTAGTGATACGACGAGCCGCCCATGTCCATCTTGCTCCCGGAGCCACCGTTCGTTCCCCTCCCATTCGCGCCATTGGCCCCAGTGCCCGGCGACATCGTTCCCGAGCCTTCAGACTCATCAGATATCACATGACACTGTGGCATTGCGAAGGAGGCCGTTCAATACTATCAGATGCCTTATACTGCGACTAGATAAAGGCGTCGAAGGGGACGAGGGCGTTTGAGTTTATGGTCAGATCGAGAAGGGATGATGAGGAGAGGCTCACGGCTGGACTCAAGGCTGATGAGGTACCGCCGCCGTATGAGGGTGTGAGGTTAAGGAGAGAGGATGAGATGAGGTTGAATGATGATATTGTAGTGAGAGTGCGGCAGTCGATTGAGAAAGAGGATGCGGAGGCGAGGAGGAAGGGGAGCAAAGCTACGGGGAATACTGTGTTGGAGTGGTTGCTTGGTGTGACGAGTCTGGCTATGGGCATTTCGCAGGTTGCCTTGCAGGTCTAGACTAGATAGGTAGTGTTTGATTCCAAATGCTCTGCACAGTAACACCCTCAATCCACTTTCCGTCCGTGGTATCGTTGTCGACAGTGTAGCTGATCTGTCTCGTCTCATTCGGCGCAAGCCAGAAGCCGTTGCTATCGAAATGCAGCACGGCGCCGGCGGGGTAGTCGAGCCAGACCCAAGCTGCTACACCCTTCGTCGCAGTGACTGTAAAGTTCTTGGTTGAGTCGGTGTAACTCAGTTCCAAGCCAGGATCGAGGAGCTTTGCACTGGCGAGACCCTGCGGTGTGAACCAATTCTCATGTCTAAAAGTCCTCGTCTCGTCAGAGTGGGGTAGACGACCTTCAGCCTCGACCTGCATCCGTAGAATCGCGTTGTCGACATCGTGGCCCTGTAAGATATCGGTCGTGAACGTCTCCAGCACTCTCGTGCTATTGATCGCACCAACATCAAACTCGACTGTCGAGTTCGCAGTGATATTCAGCTTCCCCCCACTCCAATCGTACCACGTAAATGTCGCCGTCCCCCTCGCAGGCTCCCACAAATCACTCGTCACCCACGCCGTGAGGTTGCCTGTCGTGCGATTGAAGTATGGCGCGATAATTATAGGCTCATACCGGTCCTTCGCAGCATAATGCAGCACCTTCCACCTCCCGTCGTACTCAACTCCAGCCCAGCTTGGTGCTACCCATATATCCTCCAGCTGCCAGTAGAGGCTTCCGAGATTTCGGTTTGGCAGACCTGACCCGCGACGGTAGAAATCGATCTGGGAAGTGTAGAATTCTGCTTGGAAAATCTGGGTTGCGTGACACCAGGCGGAGAAGTTGGCAATGGGGTCTGCTTTGGCTGGCTTGGGAAGCCATTGGAGGATTGCTGAGGTCATTTGTTCTTGGCCGACTGCCGAATTGCTTAGATTTGTTGTGTCGAGGCCGCCTGGCGGGTTGTGTTGGTTGCGGAGGAGGATTGTGGTGGAGTTGAAGTGAAGATCAGTTTCGGAGATTTGTTGACGCCAGGATTGGAGAGAGGGCATGGAGTGGAAGCCGAATTCGTTGGAGAAGCGGGCGACTGGATAGCTGCTTGTGTTTCCAAGGAAGGAGGAGTCGTAGTTGTAATAGTCCGATTCGCCGTATACGCTGCCTTCGGTCTTGTTGTTGTACCGTTGGATCATGGGTTTTGGTGCACTGTGGTTGAGGCTCAGCCAGCCATTGCTCGTTGAGCTAGGTTGATAGCTGATGCTCCTGCTGTTGCCAAACACGGCAGGAAGGATGGTGTCGAGGAATAAGGTCTCATACTCTGCCTGCAGACGAGGATACTCTTCCGGTGCCGAAGCGTTCGCAAGAGGAAGCTCAAGATTCTCGAGCTCATTGCCACCAGCCCACAACGTCAGACTGGGATGGTGATTGATTCGTCTGACCTGGTACTCAGCTTCCTCTCGGACATTGGCTAAGAACTCTGGATAGACGGGATACAGAGCGCACCCAAACTCGAACTCAGACCATAGTAGCAGGCCTTTCTCGTCGGCCAAATCGTACATGAAGTCTGGTGAGTACGCTCCGCTGGACCACACTCTGAGCATGTTTTGATTGCCGGCGATAGCAGTATCGAAGAGTTTATTTATCCGTTCAGGCGTCACTCTGGTCCAGAAGGCATCAGGAGGAATGAAATTGGAGCCTTTGGCGTAGAAGGTCTGCCCGTTCACCTCGAAATGCCAGTTGTTGCCAGGTGCAATGCCGAGCGCGATTTCATCGTCCGATACTGGATTGCCGTTCAGAACGATGGTGCGGAACCCGATGCGTTTCGTAACCCTTGCCAAAGACTTGTTCGCAGCAGATACCAGGTCCAGTGTTAGATAGTATAGGTTCTGCTCACCCATCCCAACCGGCCACCAAAGTTCCACGGCATCGCTCGGGACGACGGCATTACCCGTCACCGTGGAGTTGGTCACACTTAAGTCGTCAAGGCCACCACTTGCAACCGCGGTCTTATTGTCGAGCGCTGTAAGCTTGTATTGCAAAGTTGCTCCAGAAGGTAGCTGTCCAAAGTAGTCCAGACTTGCGTTGACAACCCATGGTTGGGTCTGATCAGGTGGAAGATTGTTGAGCTGCCCTTGTCGGTAGATGTCCACAAGGCTGTTCCTCACTTGGATCTCATTGTCTCCTAGCTGAACGACCCAAGCAGGCTGCCAAGGTCCGGCAGGCACAAATGCAGGTCCCCAGTCCCTACAATGATTAGGGAGTCAGTAGAGATTCAGCAGCTGGGGAATGGAGCCATCATATCGTCTCCGAGCTGGCGACGTCTCTCCGAACGCCCCTACAGGGCTCTGCTGACCCGCAGCGGTCTCGTTGTCTATAGCGCCCTGCCCGCTCGAGACGTTGCCAGCTGAGCCACGATTGAATGTACTCCCTCGGGTTACTAACCACCCAAAGTCGCTCTGTTCTTTCCTCACAAACCACCTGTTAATAAACTGATACAGCTGCTGCACATTGTCCGGCCACACCTCTTGTCCTGGTTCATCGGCAATCTCGTTTGCAATCATAGCAGCAGATCCGAATTCAATGCTCAGAGTCCTGTTGGCCTCTGGGCATGAGCTCAGGGTGTCGGATACGTCGAACCAGTACTGTCGGAACTGATTGTTGGTGCTAGCGACATGCTGCCCGCAGAATGAGATAGAGGTGAAAGTGTCCAGACCATTGAAGAGGAGCCATGTGCTGGTGGCAGTGGAAGATAGGCCCGAGATGGGGAATGAAGTGGTGTAGGTCCAGTTCTGCCAGACGATCCATCTGAGGTTGAAGTTGTTCAGACCGTACAGTGGGTCGCCTATAACTTGGTTGGCGTAGAGGTCGAGCTGTGCATAGCTAGGAAGCTCAGCTGGCACAGAGACGCTGAGGTTATCATTGTGCAAAGTCCAGTTGCTGCCGACCAGACTGACGATTTTCTGACAAGAGACAAGAGAAGTGCCAAGAAAGCTCGCAAGCAAGGCGGCAGCGGCATGCGCCGTCGACGGCATCGTGCCGATATCGACAAGAGTGAGGAGGATTTACATGTTCGTGCGGGCCTTGGCTACGGTCAAGCATTATACTGTACGTGGATCATGTCAGAAAACGTGGACGTCGTGGATAGTGCAGCTTATAAGAGCACGACTGTATACTGTAGCAAGATGGTTGAATGACGATGAATACAGAGCTGTGAGCTGTGAGCTGGGTGCTGGTTGCTGGGGTGAGATGCGGGGGCAAGCTCCGCCACTCACCGGATCCTGGGAAAAACGTTGGATCACGTGATGTCTGGTGGGAGGAGGTTTCCCTAGTGTGTGCTAGTAGTATCTTCCAATGGTATGGCTGAGGAGACCGGATACAGTACTGTACAATCAAGGCCAAACAGACAAGGATCGAGTCAGCTTCACATGCATCCTTGTACACACTTGACCCACCATTTAGTCAAGTCTGTACAGCAAGATGCATCCTTTGACCCACCGTTGGGTCATGTCTTGTACAGCAAGATTCGTCCGTAATATGCTGCTCATCAAGAAGAAGAACACAAGATGACCATGAGTCGTCGGGCACTCTTCGCAGAAAGGTCCAAGCTCTCCGAGCTGGTGGTCCATGCGGAAGAGAGGGAGGCGGGTTTAGCAGGTCATGTGAAAGTATATTCTTCCATCTCCTTACGTGTTTCGCATAGATGATCTAGACGGCGGCGGTGGGTTGCCATACACTACTGTATTCATCCGCCACACATGTCGATGCAGCAGCCATTGAAGGAAGAATCGCAGCTGCGACGCGATTATGCCATGGAAACCGCTGCCTAACGTGGCCTTTGCCATCTGCACCTATCCTTTCCGCGCAACAGAGGCCAACGACCTGCCGCTGCAGATTGGCGACCACATCTACATCATCGAACAGGGAGGGAGCAGCAATGAGTGGTACCGTGGCTACTTGGTCGCGCCTCCTTCCATTCTCGCAGGCCTTACCACCGACCGAGGACAACAGCTGGAACATCGCGTCTTCACGGGCATCTTTCCGCGCAATTGTGTCGAAGTGCGCGAACATCTAGGCGCAGGTGGTGCAGGGCAGGATGAAGGTACCGACGATGGCACCGATGGAGGGCAAACGCAGGCGCTGGAAGACGAGGACCTTGGTCCGCGAAGAAAGAGCTTGGCGTATAAGAAGAGACTCAGCCGTCGCCAGAGCACGCGCAGCGTCAGGAGCAAGAAGACCAAGTCGGCGCTGGTTGCGGCGGAACCACCACCGCGAGATCCCAACGCCCCCAGCCCGCTTGCGCCAGTACCATTGCTGCGCGTGGGTGACGAGACCGGTCTGTCTGCGGCAGAGCCATTGGTGGATGAGATTGCTTCGTGCTTGCGCGAGTGGCACGATGCTAGACTGCACGAGCTCCTCCTAGCAAGAGGGTACAGCCATCTGGCCAAAGTGCAGAATCTGATCACCCGTGTGGACAGCGCACGCAATCAGCTCATGCACGACGTCCTGACGGCACGAGAGCTCGCTGAACTGCGGGAGGACACAGTCTGGGACCTGGTCGCGGGCAATAAGCTTTTGAATGATGAAGTGATAGTGCGAAGTCCCACCGAGAAGGGTCGAATGTTGACCGCGGAGGACTCCGTCATTGAGATGACCAAGTTACAAGCCAACATGAGCATTCTGGACAGACCGCCGAAGCCGACTCCGGAGCGAAATATGCTGCATCATATCTTGGTGGATGTGCGGACCTTGATCTGCGACTCTGACCAACCAGCGACCCTGCACATGTCTCTCTGCAGCAAGGAACACAACGAGAAGCCCAGAGCTTTGAGCGAGAACTACGCCATATCCGTGCCGGTGCCTGTCGCAGGAGCACAAGCGCCGGAAGACCAAACGAAAAGCCTCTTCGTCAACCTGAACAACCTGGATATTGGCATTGGCGCAGAAATGAGATCGTTGTACGTAGTCTTCAGGCTGCTGAGAGATGAACCTTTACGGCAGGTGGTACACGGACAAGGCATGAATCATCAGCCGAGGCCTTCGTTGCTCAGCAATGTGACTGGAGGTAGTGAAAAGAACAACAGCGCCAAAGGACGACGGAGTGTTTTCGGGAGCCAGAGAAAACGAGACACTTACGGGAGAATACCCTTTATCGCAGACAGCAGACCTGACACAAGTCAGTCACGGCGATCAGATTCGACGGGCCGCTCGAGCAACGCAACGACTGAGCAGTCATCTGCCTCGAGCGAAGTCAAGACTGTGAGACGCACAATAGGAGTCGGCGCACTTGACATCACGAAGCTTGCACAGAGCAAAGCGTACACGGAACAGAGCGTGTCATTATGGACACCTGCCCCAGCGGAGGAAGACGTGACTGACGCAAGTGATGACTGGGTCGAGCTGGTTCGTGAGCTTCAGCGCAGTCCAGCTGGCGGCTTTTCGCGAGTACGTTTGATCAAGCGGTTGGACGTCTTTGTAAAAGCTTTCGCAACCGCGGATCTGGAAGGCCTCGTACGCAACAGCCCACAGCTCCTGATGGACGTCCTCATGACTCCCAAACTTGGCTTCTCTGGCGTGCCCAGCGAGAAGCGAAGTGATATTTACCTGACGTTGACCGAGCCGATTATGCCCCGAGGCTGTACATTGGCGCACTCGAAGTATGGTGCCGTCCCGTTGAGTCAACGATGCCAGACTAGCCTGGCGAATTTGCAACTCACGCTCGAAGTTCGCAGAGCCAATGGGGAACGGATTGATGACTGCATCTTCACAGCCGCCAATCATCAAGGTCATACCGCCTGGCGCACGACTGGTGTAGAACGAGGCGAAGGATGGAACCAGACCATCAGACTTGCCATACCTGCCGATCAAGTGCCTGGCAGCCATGTTGTGATGAGCATCGCAGACTCACCAAATTTCCCTTTCGCACTAGCCTGGGTGCCACTATGGGAGTACGAGGCCTTTTTGCGGGATGGCGATCATCATGTCGCTCTCTATGTCTACGATGAGTACTCTTCGAGCATCATTGGCGGCAAAGGTGCCTACTTAGCATTGCCTCCGTGGCGCGATAAGACCGACAGCAACCAGAATAATGCCGCCCTCATCTCCCTAAGGACATTCTTGTGTAGCACGGAGTACTCGCAAGATCCGACGCTTCTCGGGGTCCTGCATTGGCGCAACTACCACGGAGAGCAGTTGATTGCATTGCTCGAGCGGTTTCCCTTCGTGCCGGAGGTGGAAATTGTGAAGCTCCTTCGCGATGTCTTCGGCGCTCTGTTCGAGATTTTGCACGAGTACGAAACCCTCGAAGAATACGAAGACGTAGTCTTCTACAACTTCGTTGTCATACTGAGCATCGCACGAGATAAGCGGTTCGAGCTTGGGAAAATCATCGAAGAATACGCTACAACCAGACACGAATGGCCGAACGCTGGACACTGTTTAGTGAAGGCCTTCCAACGACTGGTCTCAAACCCTATGGACCCGGAAGCATCACGCAAACTGCGAACGACTTTCAAGGTTGGCGATCAGATCTTGAAGCTTATTATCGAGACCACAAGACATTTTGGCATGAACGGTAATGACGAGGACCAGCGCGACGGCACTCCACGACCAGATCGTCAAGCTGCCATGAGGCATGAGCTGAACGACCTATTCGTCGCGATCATGGCACTGTTGCGCAATCCGATGCCCATCCTGCTGGGAACCCAAACTCTCTTGATACAGCACTTCCACACCTGGCTTCCTGAACTAGCGTCAGTCATGGCGCCCACAGATATTTTGGAGGTCGCTAGTGATCTCCTTGACTCTTGCTCTCACGCTAAGGGCAGAATGATATTGTACCGACTGATTCTTATCGTC
Source organism: Nothopassalora personata (assembly GCA_033816765.1). Classification (NCBI taxonomy): domain Eukaryota; kingdom Fungi; phylum Ascomycota; class Dothideomycetes; order Mycosphaerellales; family Mycosphaerellaceae; genus Nothopassalora; species Nothopassalora personata. The sequence continues at coordinate 1,685,067 of CM066287.1, read as the reverse complement.
AACTACAGCCATCTTGAAGTACTCAAGACCCCAGAAACACGGACGACGCTTGTGGCCAACACTTTCCGATGGCTGGATCCATACTGGGGAAATGTGGCAAAGGTCACTGACCAGTGGCGAGACCAAGTGCGGTTGTGTTGCTCAGTCGTGGCGGCGCAGATGGAAGCACTCGGCGAGGAGACCTGTCAATATGTTCCGAAAATGACAGAATCGTTCGCGGCTCTGCAGACGACCCCTCGAGCCCCAAAACGTGTCTTCAGCATGTTGTTCCCGACCAGCTACCCCTTCCCGACCAAGACCCTGGCGCAAGTGATTGACGTGGACGAGGCTATGCTTGAGCTCTCGGCCTTGTTGGCAGCAGCACTTACGTCGGAGCGAAGACTGTATTTCGATGCAAGTCGGGTCGACGTCACGAACATCCTGCTCCAGGCGTTGCAAGTTTGCCAAAGCGTACTGTCGTGCGAAGCGTTCCCGCGCAGCTGGCTGAGTCTCCACGTCACCCATCACAGGTATGGTATGACTGCTCTCGAGCGCATTTCAGACACCATGATTGAGTCATTGCCCGATATCTATGCTCCGAATGCTTCGCAGGCTCTGGAGTTCGATACTGATGGTTGGCGTGCCTTCTTCGACACACTCTTCGCTGCTCTTGGCAGTCCGACGCTGGCGATGGAGACTTTTCCTGAGCAGAAGCGACGAGCTGTGTGGAAGATTGCTGGGGATGTGCGTGAACTTGGGGCAAATCTGCTTAGACGTTGCTGGGAGGCCATTGGATGGGAAACAGACGAAGAGACTAGGCGACTGCACGGCTTTCAGCGCATGGGTGGCTATCAGGTGCAGTTCGTTCCTGAGCTCGTAGCGCCCGTTGTTGAACTCTGCCTCAGTGTACATGCCGGTCTGAGGAGTGTGGCCATCGAGGTCCTTCGCTCCATGATCGTCGGCGCCTGGCAGATCGACCAGGATCTCTCGATCATACAGACAGCCATGATCGATTGTCTCGATAGGTTGTGTCGAACGAAGAACATCACCGAAAGCGTTCTGCAAAAGACTTTCGTGCCAGAGATGCTGGAACAGTTCGAGCCGCTGCAGAGAACCATCGAGGACAGCTTGTACATTGCGGTGAGGGACATGTTCGGCAAGATCGATGACCTGCTGGTCATGCTTGCGGGCGTCCATCAGCGTGGGTCAGCCATCAATGATGCAAGTCGTCTTGTGAACACGCTGCACCTCATGGAGTTCTTGAAGGACGTCCAGTCTGAGGAGGCGTACGTTCGATACGTGCATCAGCTTAAAGACATGCAGATTGCCGCTGGCAACATCACCGAAGCTGGGCTGGCTCTGCAGATGCATGCGTCACGATACGAATGGGATCCTGCTCTACAATTACCCGAGATGACAGATCCAAAGATGCCGGCGCAGACAGCTTTTGAGCGGAAGGAAGCTCTTTACTTCCAGACTTGTCAATACTTCGAGAAGGGCAAAGCCTGGAGGCGGGCACTCGCTGCCTATCGAGAGCTTGCTGTGCAGTACGAGCTCAACATCTTTGACTTCTCGAAACTTGCTAGAGCGCAGCGAGCCATTGCAAGCATTCAAGAACGTATCGCAACAGGCGATCGTGCTACTCCACGATATTTTCGCGTGGTATATCGTGGTCTTGGCTTCCCACTCACGTTGCGTGACAAGCATTTCATTTTTGAAGGTCTCGCAACAGACAGAATTGTTTCGTTCGAAGATCGCATGCAGCAAATGCACCCAGCGGCGAGGATCCTGCGCGGCGACGTGGAGCCAGAAGTCGAAGGACAGTACTTGCAAATATTTGCTGTCAGTCCAAACAAAGACATAGACCACATGGTGTATCAACGCACGAAGGTGTCGCAAGCAGTCCGAGAGTACAACCTGATCTCTAACCCACGAAAATTTGCCACGACAACCCGCCAGCCCGCGCAGGATATACCCATCACTGAGCAAGTGGTAGAAAAGGTCATTTACACAACAGCAGACGAATTCCCAACCATCCTCCGCCGGAGCGAAATTCTCAACGTAGAGACCGTAACCCTCCTCCCCATCGAAGCCGCCATCGAGCGGACCACTCGCAAAACTCAAGAACTCCTCGCCTTGGAGAAACGCATAGCCGGCGGCGACGACGACGACGGCACCATGGCCCACCTAGCAGAAGACCTTCTGAACTCCGTTGACCCCAGCTCCGACAGCAGCGTGGCCCGCTACCGTGGTCTTCTCCCACCTTCCGAAATCGCCGACAGCCTCTCCAGCGATATCGATCCTTCCATCTACGGCCGAGAGCAAAGCCTAGACTCCATGCAGAATGCCCTCAAGGTTGCGTTGCTAGACCACGCACTAGCAATCAGACGCTGTCTCGGCTTGTTCAAGACCACTGCCCATCTCCCAACTAGAGCGGAGCTAATCCCACGTTTCGAGGCGACTTTCCAGCACGAGATCTCGATCCTCTTCCCCGCCAAGACAAGTATGATTGACGATATCACGCCGCGGTCTTCAATCGAAGTGGAGAGGCAAACACGGCCTGCAGAGCAGAGGGATGCTGCCGTGGGCGCAACGCAGGAAGATCAAGAACCTCAAAGACGAAGGAGACGATCGAGTCTGCCGTTCTTGAAGAGAGCTGTGTCTAGGCAGCTGAGGACGAATGGTGTTGATGAGGGTGGGAGGGGGTCGAGGACGGGGAGTCGAGGGAGCGATCGGAGCCGTAGTCGGTTGAGTTTCTTTAGGAAGAACAGTGATGCTGAGCAGCAGGATGGTGAGGGCGTGTCGAGTGGTGGTGGGGCCTTGAGGAAGAGTTTGAGCTTCTTGAATAATAGTAGTAGTGCCAGGCTGGAGGGGTAGAGGTGAATTGAAGAACGGGGCAGGGTTGTGATTTCGTTGGATGGGGTTGGAACAGTAACTTGGAGATACCCTTTGTACAAGATTTTTGTATAGCAGTAAATCACACCAACAGAACCGATGTATACATACAATTGACATGTCACATTCAATCTTCATCAAAGGCTCTACACCGTCGTAACATCATACCCCCTCCTCTAAACCACAAACGCAAACACCGCCCCCAACCCCACCCCACCAGACTCCTCACACCCACCAAGAGCTCCCAGCACTCCTCGAACTCTCCCCCAGCGCACCACTCTCCGTATTCGATCGATCCCTCCCACCCACCCTTCGGTGTCTTTCCCGTGGCAGTCGCCTTCCCATCACGCCTCGTAATACAACACCGCCCCCCGCCCCCCCCCCCCCCTTTCTCAGACATCTCGATCCCATAGTTCAGACTCGATTCCTTAACCACAAGCTTCCTGCTCGTCGCAGTAACACAATAATAATTCCCCAATCCTCAAAATTCCACGCAGAAATTCCTACCCCTCCTTCCACCACCACCAACAATGCTCCACAGCGATCGGACTTGATCACACGAGGCGAGGTCAAGTTGTTTGCGACGAGCCTGGCGACGGTAACGGTCCGCCATTGAAGGCGCCGTATAGCTCGCTGCAAGAGTTGACGAGTATGAAGGTTGCTGTACAATGACCAAGGTTCGCAGGAAAGCTGCAGTCAGCAGTGAGGTTCGAATAGTGTTCGTCATCGTTCCTGTCGTAGGTGTAGGGTCACGGGAGGTTGGGGGGCAGCGGCTATATTGTTCATGCTGCCGTGCTAGTCTACAGAGCAACTCCAAAAGCATTGGCATCTAAGTTTAGATGGTAGTGCTTGGTGTCGCTTGTTTGGACTTGTGATTGGAGCTGTCGTGCATTCCGGATGCAGGGGACGTTGTGCAAGGGAGGAGATGGTGGCGGCTTGAGGACCCTCTGATGCTCTCTCATCAGGACGGCAAATATGAGTAGGGAGGTGAGGTGTAACATCAGCAGTAATACAATTAGAGAGCCGACGACGAAGAACATCTGCCGGCCTCTGGAGGTACTTCTTTCATTGCGTCTTATCGTGGCACGCGGTCTAATCTAGGCAGATCCAGGCATAACGCCTAAAGCTCTGGTTAAACAGAGCTCAGATTGCCTCCATCGTCGAGGTCTAGATCCTCATTGGTTGTTGAACGCCGCGTGAACGCCTTGCTTGTAATGCTTCAGAGCTTTTGGCTGCATTAATGCCGTTGAAGGGTATCTCAGAAATGGCTTTCCCAAAAAATCAGTGTTGAAACATCGCCCATAACATCGTAACAGTTAGGCTCAGCGCCTAATATCGGTACATCTCACTCTTGAATGGTCCCTCGACTGGCAAGCTCATGTACTCAGCCTGAACATCGGTCATCTTTGTGAGGTGGACGTTGACGTGTGCAAGGTGGAGAGTGGCGACCTGCTCGTCGAGGATCTTTGGCAGAACGTAGACACCGACTGGGAGACGCTCGACGGAGGTCTTTGGCTCGTTCTCCTTCTTCTTCTGGCGGAGGTCGACCTCGTCGTCTTCGATGGCACGACCGAACTCGATGTACTTCTTGGCGAACTCCTTGTCGGCAGACTTGTACAACATGATCTGGGCGAGGACCTGGTTGGTGAACGAGCAAGACATGACGAAGGAGCTATGGCCAGTGGCGCATCCAAGGTTGACGAGCCGACCCTCGGCAAGGAGGATGATGTGCCTGCCGTTTGGCATGAGGAAACGGTCGACCTGTGGCTTGATGCTGACAACCTCCTTTGCATTCTTCTTTAACCAGGCAACGTCAATCTCAATGTCGAAGTGACCAATGTTGCAGACGATGGCGTCCTCACGCATGGCCTCGAAGTGCTTACCAACGATGATATCTCTGCATCCGGTGGTGGTGACGAAGATCTGAGCGGTAGGAGCAGCCTCCTCCATAGTGACGACTTGGTAGCCGGCCATGGCAGCCTGGAGGGCGTTGATTGGGTCAATCTCAGTGACAAGGACACGAGCACCCATTGAGCGAAGGGCCTCAGCACATCCCTTGCCGACGTCACCGAAACCGGCAACAACAGCGATCTTGCCAGCAATCATAACGTCGGTGGCGCGCTTGATGCCGTCGACGAGAGACTCTCTGCAGCCGTAAAGGTTGTCGAACTTGCTCTTGGTGACCGAGTCGTTGACGTTGATGGATGGGGCCAAAAGACCGTTTGGCTTGCCCTTGTTCTTGAGCATCTTGTAGAGGTGGTGCACACCGGTGGTCGTCTCCTCGGAGATACCGTAGCAGCCCTCGAGCATCTCTGGGTACTTGGTGTGGACGAGAGCAGTTAGATCACCTCCGTCATCGAGAATCAAGTTGAGTGGTTTGCCGGATGGGAAAGCCTTCAGTTGCTGTTCCAAGCACCATTGGTACTCCTCTTCGGTCTCGCCCTTCCACGCGAAGACTGGAGTGCCACCTGCGGCAATGGCAGCGGCGGCGTGGTCCTGGGTGGAGAAGATGTTGCATGATGTCCAAGTGATCTCGGCACCAAGAGCCTTGAGGGTCTCGATAAGCACGGCCGTCTGGATGGCTGTTCGCGGAGGAAACGAATTAGCATTGTTCGCGGCGGAGAAGATAAAATGTATGACGTGGGGTAGTGGCATGCATACTCATGTGCAAGCAACCAGCGATGCGGGCACCGGCCAATGGCTGCTCCTTTGCGTACTTCTCGCGGGTCTGGACGAGACCTGGCATCTCCTGCTCGGCCAGCTCGATCTCTCGTCGGCCAAAGGCCGCGAGGTTGATGTCTGCAACCTGTTTGATGGCACCGGGGTCAGCAAAGATCAATGGCGTGTTTCTGTTTCGGTGATCGGCATGCGGACCTTGTAGTTCTTTGCTGGCTCACCCATCGTGACTGAGGATACTGTTCTATGGTTTGGCGAGAAGATTGGTGTGGTGGAGTGGTGGGGGAGTGGTAAGAAGGAAGTGAGAAAGTGTAGGAGAAAAATGAAAAGGCAGTCGAGTCGATAAGACTAGCTCAACTCCTCAACTTGGCAAGGAAGAAAGACCCGCAATCCGCGGGTCCGTCCGTTCGTCCAAGCTCCCTCCCGTTCAGGGTTCAGCTCCTGCAGCGTGCGTGCCGGCACTTGCTTGTTGTTGGCCCAACTTGGCTCGCCTGAGTCTCGAACAATCAATGCATCTATGAAATAGAGCATATCAATCAAGTTACTCCATATGCTTCTCTCACATAGACCAGACGGCCAAGCGACATCTCACCCATCGAGACTTGACGACCCGAAGCATCATACACTCAGGTCCGACTTCTGTGCACGCACAGGAGCCACCACCTGAGGCACCTCGCCACATCTTGAAACTGTGCGTAAAAGTGCTTTCATTATTGCAGCTGAAACGTATACGTGAACAAGCCCTGGGTTGCCCTCGTTCCAACCGCTATTCTATACCCGATGCTGGAACCGCATTGCTTTTCCTTCCTCGCTATGCAGACCTGGACCAGACCAAATGGCCGTGACATAAAAGAATTCTTCCGCGGCACTGTGCCGGCTGTCCTCTTGCAATCGCCCGTCTTTCAAAGTCTTTGCGAAGCAATATAGTATGCCCGAACCACGCCCTGTTATACATCTGCCCTTGCGGGCGACAAACTGAAGCAGTCAGAATAGCCGCTCTTTACTTTTGGATAGCGTCGGAGACACCACATGCTGCCAAAGCCCTGGTATGCTGAATGAGCCAAGGAAGTGCCAACGATCATCTCGATCGCCAAAGAATTACAGGGCATGTGGTGTGCTCCAACCACAGATCTATCGGTCGAACTGCCCATGCTCTTAAGAGTATGAGCTCACTTTGGAAGATTCAATCTCTTCATTCGTGTTGCAAGAGACCCGTCCGGGTCGAACATAGAGAGCTCTGAGCCATCGTTGTCAGTGGCTGCCCCCTCGCGTCGTGACTGTCGTTGAGTCGTGGTATCGTCATCGTGATTATTCTCGTTGAACATCGTGTTGAGGCCTGGTTCTTCTTCTGACCGCTCTCGGCGCTTGCGCGAGTTCGGTGAAGATCGTCTGTGTGGACTGGAATAGAGCCCTTCCGTCTCACGCAAGGCATCCTTCACTTTCCGCTTGAGGCCATTCACATACGGAACGATGTGACGCAGCGTTGCGGTGTCGAACGGCACCTTCTTCGAGCTGACCGGCAGCGTGGATGAGTCTGAGGCGCTGCGCCTCGTCTGCAAAGCTGCGATGACACTCTGGGCAACCAATTCAGAGTCTTTACGAGGTCGGGTGATGATGACTTCGTTCTGGGCACCCGGATCCCGTGCAGGATTAGGAGATCCAGTGAGACCAGCCCGTTCCTGATCGATTATTTTGCCAGATGATTGTCGTGGCCGAGCTTTGCTGGAGGGTGTATCGTCAAACGCGCTGTCATCGAAACCCGGTGACGATGGAGGAGAACGTCGTGGCGCGAGCGTGTGCTCTTCCGACTCCTGGTCCGCTAGTTCAATCATGGCATCGACCTCACGCCACTCTTTCGCGTAAGGTCCTTTGAGCATGTCTAGTGCGACTGCCCGCATTCGAAGGTCTTTAAGCTCTTCAATAAGCAGGCCCCATTCCCTTAGTAATCCGATGTTCATTACCACATTCTCCTGTTGCTCTCGTATAGACTGTGGAACAAACATCTCGTGCCCGCTATCAATTCTCCTCTCATCCTGTTCGACGCTTGCCTGGACTGGTAAGCTGGGCTCGTCAAAATCGAAGTCTTCGTTCCAGTCTTCTGTGACAGCTTTGCTTCTCACGCCCCATGTGCCGAACTTGTTAGCTATGACACTGCTACGCTTGCCGTCCAGATCTGGTACAACAGGTACGCTGTGGCTTCGAGCATGCATCCCACTGACAGGGCGCCGACCGGAAGGCCGACTACCTCGACTATCTTGGTCTTTCTTCCCGTGCACAGTACGTGGTCTAGGAGGCGAGTTGTTGGGATGACTTGGGCTGGGCTGTTGCTCGGACCAATCGAATAAGTTGGTCTTGTCCATTGGAGATGCTCCATTCCTTCTGGGCGTTGAGTTCGCAGAGTGACTATTGCCTGGTCGTAAAGTTGGACCGAAACGGTAAAGGTCAGCCCGCTCGTGCGAGATGCCGTTCATCGATGGTGTTGTAGGCTGCGGCTGTATACCGAGACCGAAATCGTTGCCGCTGTCCTCGGCTGCGTCCCAGTCGGCATCGTGCAGGTCCGGCATGATTTCCATAACAGGAGGCGACGAGGTGAATATCTGTGGAGCAGCGGCACGACCAGAAGGTGTAGTAGTCACACTCTTGTTGCGTAGCGACCGCACCGGAGTGCTGACCACGCTGTCCTCTTCTTCGATTGTGCTGTGCCGATAGGCCCGTCCGTAGTCATTACCAAATTGACCATCACTGAGAAAGTCCCGAAGCTTTGTACTTCTGCCGGATGAGAATGTAGGCGGGGAGTCGTCGAAAATTGTCTCAATGTGCGGTCCTCTGCGTCCGGAGCTGCTGCGTGTGGTTCGTGTCTGAATCGAGTCGAAGGCATTGTCACTTTGATAGTCCGTACTGTGATCACCGGTAGACAAATACTCGCTTTCAGAGCCAATGGTCGATGTTATCTCAGATCGCGCAGCTGACAGCCGCATGGGCCGATTTGAGTCGCTCTGAAAAGATGTCGAGAACGACCTTTGCGGTTCGTTCGAGGAAGATGTCTGCACCTGTGAGGTAGGCTGGATGTGCAGAGAATGGTCGGGAGTGAACTCCAGTAAGGGCGATGCGGCGCCAAGATTCAAGTCAATCTCAGGTCGGATCTCTGCTGGAGTGACGTGCTGGCTGCTCGACGAGGAATATATGCTTCGTTGTGAAGCCTTAGGGTCGGTCAGATCACGCCGCTTCGCTGGTCTCTCGAAGTCGTGGCCTAGGAGACTGCTGACGCCACTTCCCATTGGCTTTTGCGGTTCAGATGCCACCCGTGGTCGTGCTTTGCGAACCAATCTTGAAGACGATGGTCGACCTGTGCTAGATGCAGGTCGCCGCCATAGTGGCTGCGGTCCGGTGGACAGCAAGTCGCTAATGGAGAAGGGTCGCCGAGATGCGCCACTTTCCTCGAAGAATGCAGCCTGCGTGGGAAAGGGTGATGAGGCAGTGGAAGCAGGCGGTTGTATGGCAGCTGCCATGTTCTCGTCAGTATCGCTCAGCCCGTCATCAAACTCTGCACCACCGAGCTGCACAAGATCCTTAGCTAGGACCAGAGTCGGGGTGTATCTTCGATCAGGATACACACGCTTGATGGGATTTGGAATGCTTGTGGAACTACGCCGCTTCGACGACGAAGTGCGGTCAGCAGCCACCCGAGGGACGAAATACGACCGCCATTGAGCGTCACGTGCTCCCTGAGAATTGCCATCGTAGGAGATATGGCCAGCTGGGCTGGAGCTGGAGAGGCGGTTCTGAAGCGTGGCGGAGCGCTGATGACTCGTAGCAGGCCTGCGAAACGTCGGAAGGGGTAGTCTGGACCCTGATGTTGGCGAGGACGAGCCATGCGAGCTATGCAGCGAGGCAGTGCGTTTCACCAGCTTGTTGGGCGGCAGAGGAGCTGGTGTAGTGTCTGCAAACATGGGCGTAGTGGAGCCGGCCTGCGAGAATGCCAGCGATCCATTGGTATAAGCGGCAGAAGCAGGGCGAGACGTGGGTGTTCGACTCGAGTCGCGTGACGTTGAAATACTGCTCGACAGACGGCGGAACCAGGTCGTTGGTCGCGCGGTGCCAGTGCCAGTGCCAGTGCCAATACCATGCCCGCTCCGCTCCGCGTCGCTCTTCATGGGTCGATCCATGCCCACAATCAAACTCGCATCTGGCGTGCTGCGTCTCTTCGACGCGCCATTGTCTCTGCTGCGTGGACGTACGCGCCCATAGCGGTCTCCGTCGCTGGTCAGACGTCTCGGGTGTGCGCTCGGGAAGGAATAGGGCGCGTCGAGCGCGGGAGGGATGCTGAGAGCGTAGCTGGTAACGGCGGTGGTCATGTCCCTGGGTGGTGGTGGTGGTGGTTGCGAGCTCGTCGGTTCCGCGTGTTCGCGTTCACGGCGGGCGACGGCGAGGCCCAAGGCAGAGAGTGCGGTCACAGAGCCAGAAGCACAGATAGAAGAGACCGTTTTCATGCTCTGTGCCCAGCGCCGGCCAATGCAGAGTCGAGAGGTGTCAAGCAAGGCAAGGACATGGCGTTGTCCCACCGGGCGCCAGAGCAACACTCGGATGCTGCAGCGTCTGTCTGGCCGGTCTCACTTTCAATCGACGACAAGATTCAAGGCTCGCCGACGTCCTCGGCTGGTCCGACTGAGGAGGAAGGAAAGCGGGCGTGGCTTGTGGGCTCTAGAATCAGGGATAGGTACCAGCTGAGGTGACTAAGAGGGAACGGAATATGTCCAAAACATGAAACTATCAACAACAACTCCTCTTCACAACTGCTACGTCTCTGCTGCTCAGACCGCCTACGTCGCCATCGACACCGATATTGCGCTTGTCTGCAGCGTTGACCTGTGTCTGGCCTGTTCCCTAACGTCGATGCTGCCGTACAACGCTGCCCTGAACCACCACACGGGCGTGGACCCGCTGCACGCAAACAAAACCTCTCAGGGTTGTCCATGATTCCACACTCCGTCTTTGCACCCAAACGTCCGCATGATCCTGCTTTGCAACTTCGCTACGCATAGCTCCATAATAAAGCCAACAAGCGTAGATCCACTCAAGGCGGGAGAACCAGTTCCAAGTCCAAATCCTGGTTCCGTCTAAAACGGCCCATCGATAGTCTCTTGGTTATGGCTCAACTCTCCCGTACGGTAGGACAGCTGCATGTCACGCAGAACGTCCGCCTTTGTCACAGGCGCGCGGCAACGCCATGAACCGGGAAGTCGGATTGCGGCACGATAGCTTCATGTGTCTGGTATCATAGTCTCCTCGCAACGTGCTTGATTCTGGTTAAAGGGTCGGTCATTGAAGACACGCGCTATGATTTACCTTTCATGCAAGATGCCGCAGGACGCGGGACCGACCATTTGCGCCACAGTTGCGATCGCGTATGACCGGTATGACGATCACGCGCCATGTGGCACAGTCTCCGTAGCGTGAGCCAGCTGCGACGGCATGAGATGGCCATGATAGACCTGGCATGTGGTCATCGGGCGTCTCTTGTTCAACCTCCATGTGTCACGGTCGACGAGGCTCTTGTTCGCAGAGCGACGTTGAGCACAGCAAGGAGGCTTGTGTGTAACAATCGCATTATGAAACTCAAGGTGGAGAGCAACCAGATCAATCCCTGCTCATAAGACCTGATTTTAGAGGCAGCCCTTGCAGTAGATCCACTACCGTGGGGCAAGCGAGGCCGATAGCATCGTAGCGCGCCAGATCTCGCGTTGTGCCTGACCTTGATCTTGTCTAGAACTAATCGAGCAATAGCACAAGCAATTAACTCCACACACGCTCTCGGCAGACAGCGTCTTGACAATGCCTTGACACGAAGCATGACAGGACTCGGTCGAAGTAAGGGAGTCTGCTGTCTTGAGCCACTGGCAGTAGCTAAATTAGCTTCTCGGGTAAAAGTGTAAATATCCAAGCAATCTGGCAAAAGCCATCATATACGATATGCACTCGCGACATCGAAGCACTGCAGAATCTGCAAGATGTAACGACTCGCACGATCCTTCCCCGAGCAGGCGCGACACGCCACAATATGGGCGGGAGATAGGTCTACCCTGAGACATACTTGATGAAATGTTATCGTGCATATGCTGCCCCGCAGGACGCCTGACATCGGGTTTGACCAGGACTGAAATGTAACGCGAAGGTGCTGTGCACGTGTAGAACGAGAGGAAGGCAATGACGCGAAGTGAGCGGGCAAGTTTGCTCTGGCTCATCGCCATAGTTCTAACCAACACTTTGCTAGCGCCGGGCGACGAGCCGCGCGACGACATAGACTTGGCGCACGCTCGGATACCTGCATTCCGACTCTAAACAAGCTATCTAGGTGGCGCCTCGTCGGTCCTGCTCGGAAATCGTTCGACATCGGGATAGCAGTCACGTCAATTATCGTCGCTCGATCCAGACAGATCTAGACCAGCTGAGCCACCAGGATGCAGGCCGAAATACGCGCCCAGCTTCCGGATGTCGATGCAGTGGTCGTGGACTATGCTGCGGGATATTTGAACCATGCAGCACGGCAGTTCAGCGCTGAGGGAGACCCTCTGGCAGACGCGGCAGCTGTCATCACACAGCTGCTATTGTCCGCCTCGGGAGACCTTTCAAATGAGAACGAAGTCTCGGTGCAAAATCTTGTAGAGAAGTTCGTAGAGCGCCTGCACAATGAGAACGGCACAGATGCCGAAAGGCGGCAGCAAGCTCCATCGGTCAAGAAGCTTGACCAGTCGCTGCAAGTAGGGTCGACACGGAACATATCCTCCACATTGGGTCTTACGGGAGGCTCTGTCGATCTCGAATCTGCAAACACTCGTAAGGTCGAGTCGAGAGTAGACAAGAAGAAGCTCGAGAAGGCGGAGAGAAAGTTGCGCGCCAAGCAAGACAAGAAGGAGTTCAAGACTGTCGAATATGAAGCCTCACGACTTCTCGATGTGCCAGACGAACAGCAGTCGTATGAAGAGTTCTTCATGGCCGTCAACCCTCTGCAGCTAGGTGCCGATGCTCAATCGAAGAGCAAAGACATCAAGGTCGACGGTATCGACATCTCGATTGGTGGCAAACGTATCCTCTCAGATACCAACCTGACACTCGCGTATGGCCGCCGGTATGGTCTCGTAGGTCAAAACGGTATTGGTAAATCGACGCTGCTCAGGGCGCTCAGTAAGCGAGAGGTTGCCATCCCCACTCACATTTCCATTCTACACGTTGAGCAGGAGATCATGGGAGATGACACTCCCGCCCTGCAAGCAGTCCTTGACGCTGACGTGTGGCGGAAGCACTTGCTAAAGGAACAAGACAAGATTGCCAAAGAGCTCGCAGAACTGGAAGCAGAGCGCGCGACCATGGCAGACACATCAGCCGATGCCGCTAAGCTGGACAAGCAACGCGAAGGACTGGACATCACACTGAGCGACGTGCAGGGCAAACTCGCTGAGATGGAGTCCGACAAGGCAGAATCCAGAGCAGCTAGCATTCTCGCAGGTCTCGGTTTCTCACACGAGAGGCAACAGTATGCTACAAAGACCTTCTCGGGTGGATGGCGTATGCGTTTGGCGCTGGCAAGAGCTCTTTTCTGCGAGCCTGATCTCCTGCTACTCGACGAGCCGTCAAACATGTTGGACGTACCATCGATCACATTCTTGGCCAACTACCTGCAAGGCTACCCGAGCACGGTGCTGGTCGTCTCTCACGACAGAGCCTTCTTGAACGAGGTAGCCACAGATATTATTCACCAGCACTCTGAGCGACTCGATTACTACAAGGGCGCAAACTTCGATTCTTTCTACGCAACAAAGGAAGAGCGGAGGAAGACGGCCAAGCGGGAGTACGAGACACAAATGGCACAACGAGCTCACCTGCAGGCATTCATCGACAAGTTCCGCTACAATGCTGCAAAGTCTTCCGAAGCACAGTCGCGTATCAAGAAGCTGGAGAAGATGCCGGTCCTCGAGGCACCCGAAAGCGAGTATACGGTGCACTTCAAGTTCCCCGAGGTCGAGAAGCTGTCGCCGCCTATCATCCAGATGTCCAACGTCACTTTTGGTTACAGCAAGGACAAAATCCTGCTCAAGAACGTGGATCTGGATGTGCAACTCGACTCGCGTATTGGTATCGTTGGGCCGAACGGAGCAGGAAAGACCACTGCGCTGAAGCTACTCATTGGTGCATTACAGCCAAGCTCTGGTTTGATCTCACAGAATCCACGACTTCGCATTGGATTCTTCGCGCAGCATCACGTCGATGCGCTAGACATGAATGCCAGTGCCGTCGGCTTCATGGCAGCCAAGTACCCGGGAAGGTCGGATGAAGAATATCGACGCCACTTGGGTGCTTTCGGCATCACTGGCATGACAGGTCTGCAGAAGATGGCATTGCTTTCTGGAGGACAGAAGTCTCGTGTTGCGTTCGCTTGCATTGGTCTGACTAACCCGCACATTCTTGTCCTTGACGAGCCTTCGAACCATCTCGATATCGAGGCTATGGACGCCTTGAGCACGGCCCTCAGGAACTTCGAGGGAGGTGTGCTGATGGTCAGTCACGATGTGACTATGCTACAAAATGTCTGTACTAGCCTGTGGGTGTGTGACAATGGCACTGTGGAGCATTTCCCCGGCACTGTTGCACAGTACAAGAAGCGCATTACAGAGCAGGCGGACCAGTCTGGTGTTGTGGCGAAGCACTAAGCTGAGAACATTGTATATAGATCATACGATCCACGACAACGCACAGCCCATTCATGTCCCTCTCTCTCTCTCTCTCTCTCTCTCTCTCCCCGCTCCAAAGACTGCCAAGCACGTAAACGCGCCAGGATCGCCATATCACGTGTCAGAAGTCATTCATGACTACAAATTTGTGTTGGCAATTCGAGCTCCGAATTCATCCCACCTTATTGCAGAAACCTCGACGCAGAGCCGTCGCACAGCTCTTCAAAGTGTCTCTCCAACTTGGTTACCACCTCACTTTCCTTTCTAAAGCCTCAATTACACTTTCAGCAGCAGGCTCTGCGTTGACGACATCCCTGCGACCTCTTTCTGCCGCGCCGAGGGTCTTTGGACCTTGCGTCGTTCACCATCAACCACAGCACAGCTACGCCAGCAGCAGCAAGAACAAGAAGAAGATGCCGCCAAAGAAGGAAGTCAAGCAGGAGAAGGTCCTTTTGGGCCGACCTGGCAACAACCTGAAGAGTGGGATCGTATGTACGGCAGCATACTTGTGCGTGCTCTGCGCATGTCATCATGGAGAGGCACTAACTCACCCGCGCACAGGTCGGTCTCGCCAACGTAGGAAAGTCGACCTTCTTCCAGGCGCTCACCAAGTGCTCGCTCGGCAACCCCGCCAACTTCCCCTATGCCACCATCGACCCGGAAGAGGCACGTGTCATCGTGCCTGACGAGCGTTTCGACTGGCTGGTCAAGCAATACAAGCCCAAGTCTGAAGTGCCCGCGCACATGACCGTCTACGATATCGCCGGTCTGACACGAGGCGCTTCCACTGGTGCTGGTCTCGGAAACGCCTTCTTGTCACACATCAGAGCCGTCGATGCCGTCTTCCAGGTAGTGCGCTGCTTCGACGACGCCGAGATCATCCACGTTGAGGGTGATGTGGATCCAATTCGTGACCTCGACATCATCAGCGAAGAGCTTCGGATCAAGGACATCGAATTCGTGGAGAAGGCACACGAGAACTTGGTGAAGCAGACTCGACGAGGAGGTCAGTCGCTTGAGATGAAGAAGCTCAAGGAAGAGCAGGCCACTGTTGAGAAGGTCCTCGAGCATCTTAAGTCTGGCAAGGACGTGCGCAAGAACGACTGGTCACCAAAAGAGGTACGTTTGAACATCTCCTCACTAACATACTCTGCCCTATTTCCATGATGAACCAGAGATCCAATCTCTATAATCCCAGCTCTTAGAACCCTCACCATATAACGCAAAGAGGTGTCGTGATAGAACGTCCGATCTGATTTCGAAGCAACCCTGCCATTGATACACACAGCTGATCAAATCATGTCTTGTGCTTTACTGACTTGAGTGGATCATAGGTCGAAGTCATCAACCCACTCTTCCTCCTCTCCGCCAAGCCAGTCGTCTTCCTCGTCAACCTCAGCGAGAAAGATTACATCCGCCAAAAGAACAAGCACCTCCCCAAGATCGCCGAGTGGGTCAAGGAGCACGCACCAGGCGACCCAATCATCCCCATCTCCGTCTCCTTCGAAGATCGCCTCACCCGCTTCGAGACGGACGCAGAAGCAGAGGAGGAGGCCAAAAAGCTCGGAACCAAGTCTGCCCTGCCCAAGATCATCACAACCATGCGCAAAGCGCTCAACCTCGGCTCCTTCTTCACCACAGGCACAGACGAAGTACGACAGTGGACTATACGAAACGGCACCAAAGCGCCTCAAGCAGCTGGTGTCATCCACGGCGACTTTGAGAAGACTTTCATCCAGTGTATTGTGTACAACTTCAATACGCTGAAGGAGCTCGGCGATGAAGCTACGGTGAAGGCACAGGGCAAGGTTATGACGAAGGGCAAGGATTACGTGGTTGAGGATGGTGATATCTTGCTTATCAAGGCTGGTGCCGCCAAAGCATAGAATCCAGGATGACAATACCCTCGGGGACAAGAGTGCAATCCATACTGGCTGCCTCGCTACGCCGATGTTGACGAGTCGGGTACAGACGTAAAGTCTGTCTAAGATGAAATAACTCGGATGATGATCGTGCTTTTCTTCCCACATCATCCATACCCCCTAACCACCCACTCTACGAACTGCCCTCCATCAGTGAATAAAAACCTCCAGACTAACCTCATTACTCCACCCGGCCTCCTCCCCAGACTCTTTCCAAGCCCTCTCAACATCAATCTCCAGCACCCTCTCGTCCCTCTCACTCCTCTTGACTGTGCCAATCGGTATAGCCTTCCCAAAAATCATCACCATAAACCCCTCCTCGATACTCCTTTCCGGCAGATCACTAATATAGAACCCGAGAGTGCCCAGCGCTTTCAAACTCGTCCAGATCCTCAAGCGTCCATTCTCTTCAATGTACACATCGAATCCCGTCACAGCGGCAGAACCGGTCATTTTCCCGATGAGCCCGAGAATCGCGACATCGATAGGTTTCTCGCTGCGAAGTGTGAAGTGGTGAAGCGCGTAGGCTGAGAGAATCTCCCAAGTCTTCGGTTCGAGCTCGAGGCCCACGAGGGCATGGGACTCAGTTCGCTTCATTGGGTTGGAGAATTTGCCCGATTGGAAGGAGCCCACGACGTAGTGTCCTTGCTCCGTTCCAGGGAAATCGGACAGGGAGATGAACTCATTCAGGTGCTGTGGCGAGACGTTGAAAATCCCGAGGATTCCTGTACCGGTTTGTGCATAGCCTACGTACGTCCCAATCTTCAGCATAGCAAGGGCATTGTAGGAGTTGTAAGGATCCATCGCTTTGCCGACGATATGAGGGCGGAGGATGACAGTTTTGCCTCGAGGGGTTTGAGCTGTCATTTGGCGGATCAGAGTGATGTCGTGTTGGCCGGGGGTGTCTGTGAAGTAGATCGGTCCGCCGCTGACGCAGCGTGCTGCGGCGTGGAAACCGGCCCATTCGTGCGAGGTTTGGAACATGTCCCAGTCGGGGAGGACATTGAGATGTTGGGTGAGGAGACTATTGTGGGCATTGCAGAAGATGTGCCAGGGGTGGCTTGCTGCAACTTCAGGGAAGAAGTCGTCTGAGTTGCGGTACAGAATGCGTGGTTTGTTCTTTGGCAATTGGGTGTGGAACAGAATTTGAGGTGCTTGGGACATGCACGAAATGGCTCGGCTGCTGAGGTGCCGGAGATGGGCGATAGTCCAGGCGTCTTGGTATTCGGTGATGAGCGCTCTGCGGTCGGGGGCGTGAAGGAGGAAGTCGATGAAGGCTTGGGCGTCAGTTTTGACGGAGTCGATGCCAGAGTCGGCGAGGAAGGCATAGAAGTCGTTGTACATCCTGCCGGCGTCTTCGGCTGCTACTACTGTGAACGTGCCACCTGCGACACCGGCCTCTTTTTCGACCTCAATGGTTTTGTAGTTCTTTGCAATCCAGCCATTGGGGTCGATGCCGCCCCAGTAGCCAAGAAGTGCATGCCAGACTGCAATGTGGTTGATGTTAGGGTGTCTCTTCCTGATCTCCTTGGTTGTAGCCTTCATGCCGTCTGGGAAGCCTTCTTGGTTCGCTTCGAAATCTGACCAGCCGCGCTTGAATTGCGTGTCTGCTTCCGATATGGACTGCCAATTGTCGTCGATGATGAGGTTAGTGATGTTAATGTCCGCTTTTGAGAGATCGTCTAGAGCATCGAAGATCTTCTGGGAGGTCAACTTCTGACCTAGGCCATTCCACGTGCAGTACGTGAGTCCGTCATACCACTGCCGTAATGTTAGTGTATGAAGGTATCAGAAATGGCATTACATACTTCTTCCAGCCACTCATCCTTGATGCCATCCGTCATAGTCTTGATCTCGTTCTCTGCAGCAGAAGTGCCGTAAGAACCAACCACTTTTCTAGCATGGTAGAACACAGCAGCATTGGCGACTTCGAAGCTCTCTGCCACAGCTACCAGAACCGTAGCGGAGCCAATCTCGGTTCTGTCGTTACGACCCTTGATGATCAAAGTGCCATGCTCGTCGTTGATCAGAGTAGTCACAACGTCTTCGACACCACTAATGCCAAGCACTGCCACATGCAGTCCATCCGATCTCAAGAACGAGGAAAGTACGGCATCTTTGTCAAGGTCAAGTCTGCCTTTGCCCTGTCGCGGAGCTAGCCATGGGAACCATAACCGCACAAGACTGAACCATCGGGAAGATTGGGTTGGTGTGCCTAGCTGATGATGCTGCCATCCGGATTCCTCTCCTTTTGCAGGTGCAACAGGACATGTCAGGGAGTACAGATGGGTGTTGATTGTGTCGGGTCGCTCGCTTTGCACTTTGATGTCTGAGCTCACATCGTTGAACCAATGCTTCAAATCGTAGGACGAATGCTTAACAAAGTCCGCACTTTGATAGTGCAGCTCGCCATCCTCTACACCAGTCGTGTCTTTCACCCATCGCCATTCATGGCCATTGTCGATGGAGAACTTGACTGTGAACTTGGTGACTTGACCATTCTTTGGCATGCCAGAGAGATCTGCTGAGAACCACTGGCCCGAAACATTCGTTGCCGTAGGCCGGTTTAGTAGCATAACATGTTCACACTCTTTTGTAGGGGTAAGAGGCAGCTCAGACCAGTCATAGTCGCCCCCGTGGTTGTGCCATACACAGACTTGCGGCTTGTTCGCCTTCGTTCGGCTTGGATCATTAGTCTCAAGCAGGACGTGGAAGCGGACACTTCCATTGTGCCGAGAGAGTGTAGAGGCCTGTCCCAACGGAGGAGAGCAGGTCACTTTCACATACATGTCGTCGGCTTGAGATGTTCCTTGGGTAGGGGCGACCACTGGCGTTGATTGCTCTGGTGGACCTTGTTCAGGAAGGAGGTCGTCCGTTGGCTCTGTCGTGGGCGGATCAGGCGGTGGCGGGTAGACCCTCTGGCCAGTGTCGATATCGCAATCTGCATGGGCGTGAGGAGTATGCCCTGGTATGTGGCAACGCAGCCATGCTTACAGCCGAAGGAGATTTGTTTCTGTTTGGCAGGTCTGAGAACCATGGTAAGCACGTCGTCGATGAGAAGGAGGAATGGGCGCTCTCTGTGGTATCAACGGTGGAATGGTAGGTGACACAGTGAACATGCATGCATGTATGTGCCGAAAAGGGCAAGAAGCTCACCACAATCCCCTCCCATTCTTCGAGACAGCAGCACATACATCACCCCCTCTGCAGCCGATGTTTGACACGATCTGCACGCTTCCGCTCGAGTCGGACCTGTTCGCGCAGGCCGTCCACCCGACTGAGCCGCTGGTGACGGTCGGGCTGAGCAGCGGCCACGTCGCCCAGCTCAAGCTGCCGGCCGTGGAGGACGACGCGGCTGCTGAGGATGTGCATGTGCATGTGCATGTCAAGACGTCAGCGCGGAGAGGCAGCAATGGCACTGCCGTCGTGCACACGACGTGGCGCACAAAGAGACACAAGAGCAGCTGTCGGTGTCTGGCCTACAGCACCGACGGACGACAGCTCTACTCGGCCGGCGCCGATGGTATTGTCAAGGCCGCCGACAGCGAGACGGGAAGGGTGACGGGCAAGGTTGCAATCCCGATTGATCCGTCTACATCGCGCGAGGACATCGACGCTCCGACTGTAGTGCATGCGCTGAGCCCACAGACACTGCTGCTCTCGACCGACTCCGGCGCATTGCATCTCTACGACTTGCGCGATCCTGCACCGAGCATACCGGTATCCGACTCCAAGACCGCTTTCATAAGCACCAAGCCTTCCCAAACATATCACCCACATGCGGACTACATCTCCTCGCTATGTCCCATCCCACCTTCGGCAGCTTCCACCTCTGGTTACAGCAAGCAATGGCTGACGACTGGCGGCACCACCTTGGCACTGACTGATCTGCGACGAGGTGTGCTAGCCAAGAGTGAAGACCAAGAAGAGCTACTCCTGTCGTGCCTTTACCTCACGGGACTGGCAGCCAAGAAGAGCAGCGGCAGCACAGGCGAGAAAGCAGTAGTTGGCGGCGGCGACGGTGTCATCACACTATGGGAGAAGGGACAGTGGGACGATCAAGACGAACGCATCACCGTCAGCAGAGAGAAGGAGACTTTGGACTGCATGACGCACATCCCAGACGGCATAGGTGGCTTTGGCAAGAAGGTCGCGGTGGGCATGGGAGATGGACAGATCCGCTTCGTGCACATTGGGCCTAACAAAGTCGTTGGTGAATTACAGCATGATGAGGTCGAGGGCGTGGTTGCGCTGAGCTTTGATGTTGGAGGAAGGATGATCTCTGGCGGTGGTCAGACGATCAAACTGTGGCAGGAGGCTATTGAAGCTGAAGAAGAGGAAGAAGAGGAAGAAGCGGCTGTGCTCAAGCGATCTGCCAAGGATAGCGACGACAGCGATGAGGATGAGGACGACAATAGCAGCGATGAGGAGAGGTCCCGAAGGCACAAGAAGAAAAGGAAGCGTGGCAAGGGCCAGCCTGTAGCGGAGAGTAACTTCAACTTTGCTGGCCTTGACTGACCGCGCGTCAATGGATAGCAGATCGAACATGTCAAAATTCCTCTCAGCCTGATAAGAAGGCGCGTCGCGTCTATGGACCCGATCCCGCTAAGATCTCTGTCAACCACTGTCCATGCATGACTTCGATTTGTGAGTATCCATCGGCCATCAGGCGAGTACAAAGGCATTGTTGCATGTAGCGGACACAAAGAACAAGGGCCCGCTCGACTACAAGTGAATGAGTGAATGGACTTCAGTACTCGACAACACAAGAAACACGACACATTACCCTCGATCCCATAAATATTATCATCCTTCGTTGCCTCAATCCGATTTCCCTCCCTCCCACCACTCTCATCCTCAACCTACCACCTCAAGACCTTCCCCCCCCCCCAAAAACAAAACCCAAACCGCCCAAATCAACCACCAGACCTCACAACACCACACCACAACCCCCGACATGGAGAACTCCACCTTCATCAACGGCCTCACCGGCTCCCTCGCCACTACCTTCGACTGCTCCATCTGCTGCGAAACCCAAACGGACCACTACGTCTCCATCCAAGGCGAGTCCGTCTGCAAAGACTGCTTCACAACCGGCGTCAAGCCCCAGTTCGAGGCCGCTTTCAAGGACGAATCTCGGTATCCGGTCCGATGGGGTAATGCAGAGCTGAATATTCTCGACTTCATTGTGCTTTTCAATCGGGACTTTTTGGTTATGTTTGTCGAGAAGGAGAGGGAGTATGAGGTTTTGCCGGGGGATCGGATCTATTGTGCTGGCGCGAGGAATGGGGCTGAGGGAGACGCTGGCAACGCGAAGCAACCTGGCGGCCGCTGTGCCACTTTCCTTGGCTCCAGGTTCGCGCGCGCAGGGGAGCGGTCATGCAATGTGTGCAAGGCGAAGACGTGTTCGTGCTGTGGCTCTCTTATTGAGGGAACTCTTGCAGGGCATGAGTGCTCCGACAGGACAGGTGCTGATGCTGACGAGGAGACTTTCAAGGACCTCAAGCGCGGCAAGGACTATCAGAAGTGCCCTGGGTGCGGCGGTGTGGTCCAGCTGCAGGACGGATGTAATCACTTGGTCTGCTCGATTGCAGCTTGTCGAAAGCACTTCTGCTACATTTGTGGCGAGGAGGCGTACGATGGTACTGGGCATTGGAATGCTGGGAGGCCTTGCCCGAGGTATAATCAGCCTGGGAGTGAGCATGCTTTCTTTGAGCAGCCGGGGGTGTTCAATGGTGGAGATATGGGTATGCTCGGAGCACCTGGGATGTTCGGTGGAGTACCTGCCCTCGGTGCGATGCCAGACCCTGCTCTACTCGAGAGACCACCTGGCCTCCGGGGAGACTTCAACGACCCAGGCGCCGCCTTCAATGCACTACTCCCGATACATCCCGCTCGCAGAGACGCCATCACCATCCTCCGCAACCGCAGCGAGACCGACATCCTCCCCGACGCCATCCGACCAGAGGACCCACCCGAGGTCCGCCTCCGGAAACTCGACCGCCAAGAGCTCGAGCGCATCATGTCCGAACTCGAGGCCATCAAAAACGCTGCTCGGGGTGCTCCTGAGCGGCCAGGTCATGTTCCAGCTCCACCATGGATCGACCCCGTTGTCGACTTGTCTCACTTCCTCGCCAGTCTCGTGGAAGTCTACTCCATACATCTCGAGACTAACGAGTTTATCAGGGAGATTGTGGACGCCACTCAAGGTGCACTGAACCAAGACATTGCGCTGCTTGTTGATGAGGCTGGGGCTCAGGCGTTTGAGCGGTTTCCTACTCTGAGGCGTATCGTTGATGCGTATCAGCTTGCCCTCCGCGGAGAGATCGAGGAGCTGAGGCGTCAGACGCGGGATTGAGGGTGGAAGGACTTGATCAAGACGTGGGAGAGGGATGAGAGATGTTGAACGTTCAGGTGGCGATAGATGTTGTGACAGCCACGATGAGCGTGCATGAGAATACTTTCGATTGACCAGACTGCAAATTGGGTGTACGCTATGGGATTGGGAGGCCATACATTCTTTCGACTTTTCGCGCTTGTAACACTATGGGAAACTAGCTAGGTTGACAGGATTGGAGTGGAACGAGCATAGTACTCCAAAATCGAACGCTTCAGGAAGTGCATAACCTCTCAAAGACGCCCCAAGATCTTCATATCTCATTTTTTCCGCACAACACCCACCACATTTTTCTCCAAATGACCCGTCGCCACCGCCAATACACCAGCACCCCCCTTTCCTCATATCTCATGTCTCATCTTCCCAGTACACCCGCAACACGAATGATCATTAGCATCGTCAGGAAAACGCCCTCGCCAGCCACTGCGGCACCTCCGGACTGAAACGACCACTACCACCACTACCGCTCCCCCCACTATTCTTTCCACTGCTCCTCCTCCTCTCACCCTTCTGCTCCACCCCCTGCCGCTGCACCGATACCCCCGGCCCCACCGGTCTCCCAGAACTCTCCATCTTGGCAAGCGCCTCCCGCTGATAGACCTGCATCTCATACCGACTACTCGCATGCTGACGATATTCCTTCACATTATGGTCCCAGACCAACGCGTCGTTGGTCGCGAGCCCCGTCGAAGAAGAGCCATAGCGGCCACTCATGCCGATCAACGGCCCTGACGCTTCGCGGCCGAGAGTCTCGAGCGCAAAGTTGGAGCTTCCCATTCCCAGGGATCCGGACCATGGAGCTTTGCGCGCGGCCGATCCGTCAGCGTTGAGTTTGCGGCTCCAGGAAGTTTTGGCGACTGCATTGACTTCGTTGCTGGAGTCGTTGCGTTGGGGTCGCGGTCCAGACATGCGGGTTGACTCCCACGCGGGGGAGCCTACGGGTGGGATATAGCCTGCGCTTCTGCGCTGTGCGGCTGCGGCGGTGGATTCAGGGATGTTGTAGAGGGCGTTTATGTCGGACGGGGAGGCGCAGGAGGCTATGAGGCTGCGGCGTTTTTCCGCGGGGAGTTGGGTTATTATGTCTGTTAGGTCTTGTTGTTCGGAACTTTCGCTAAGGTCTGCATCGAAGGGGAGCACGGATTGGTGACTTGCTCGTTGCGGTGTTTGTTTTTGGGTTTGGTGGGAAATGCTCTGGCGAGGTGGTTTGTGCTGGATGCTTTTTCTCGATGACTTGTGCTGGATGCTCTGCCTTGACGGCGCCATCCGGACTTTTCTTGCTAGGGGCTCATCCCAATCATCCTTCGAGACGGCTTTGTGACTGCGGCGCAGGATGATGTCTAGCTGGCCCTCGATCTGGTACTTTAGGTAGATGAAAGCGTGGCGTTGTGTTTCGCCGTATCTTTGGCCTACGATGGCGTGGGCGATGACATTGTCGTCCATGATGGCGATTTGCGCGGCGTGGCCTCTATGGCAGCGAGAGTAGAAGATCTCGGCGGCAAGATTGTTCACATCGTGGATGCCGTTGTCAGACAGCACGAGGCATGCGGCTCCTGCGGAAGGGAGGTGGTTAGTTGGTGCTGATATGCCTGTGGCTACTGTGTGGGAGGCTCTTACTGATGAAGGCTGTGCGCTCGCGCTCATCGTTGAAGACTCCCCATCCTACGGGCTGTCCTGGACGTGGCGATTTGGCATTGTCTGCGGCTGGCACGAATCGGTCAAGACTCTTTGCTAGCCGTGTGTTGAGGCTCTGCATGGCTGTAGCATCAGAGCGCCCTACATGGCTCGGAGTGCTGATATCGCAGCCCATCTTCGCGACAGCCACGCTCACGTGGCAGATCTTTGTAAGACGGCTGTACCTGACGACCCTGGAGGTCAAGTTCGCGAGGAGGGCAGTAAGAGAACACGAGGCAGCGAAAAGCGGCGGAAAAGACGAGAGGGGAGCGGGGATTGCATTCTGCGCTACGTGTTCTGTTAATAATCATGACCCAAAGGTAGATCGAAACATCTGCACCACACGATGGCTTGCAAAGCGTACACTCGCCAAGATATTGGGGGTACCGTGTCCACGGTGCCAACGCCATGCGAGAACGGCGACAATGCTGACGACAGGAAGTAAGCCTGCTCCGAAAATGCCTTGTAGCAGAACTTCTTTCTGACGAGCGACTGCCTTTGCAACCTCCGAATAGCGTTGATTGCTGAAGCTGACCCTGCTGTATTGCGTCGCAAATCCGGTGCTTGGCAGCTTGTCGGACAAGAACTCTTCGATGCTTTTGCGCAGAAGCACGAGCGACGAGCGGACTCCCTCGCGCATGTCCCAAAAGTTTTCCAGGGCAAGATCATTGATCGTGTGTGCATCTGCGGTACGCTCTTTGTTGTATGCGATGAGTGCCTTTGCCCGCCCTTCTTCGGTAGCTGAGTAGCGGTCCAGATAGGAGAACAAAACACGAACATCTTCGAGGCCAGCATTCATACCTTGGCCGTAAAATGGCACCATAGCGTGTGCTGCATCCCCGAGAATGACACCGCTGTGTCCAAAATAGTGCGGAGCGCACTTGACGCTGATGAGTGGAAGGTGCGGATTATCCTCGAACTGGCGCTGCACAGCGTCTGGGCCAATGAGATCCACGGCTCCTGGAAAGTGCTTGTTGAAATAAAGCTCGACCTTTGACGGGTCCTTCTTGAGCTCCTGAAAGTCGGCGTCCGGTGCGAACAAGGTCGACGTGAAAGACTTGTCCACACTGGGAATTGCAATGAACATCTTGTCCTTGCCCGGCCAGATGTGCAAGTGATTCGGACTAGTTGCAAAGCCATCTTTAGCAGAGGGCGTCTTGCTTGACTCGTCTTTTGCAGCTGGGATGTTGAATTCGCACCAGAGAGTGTCAATGTAACTTTGCTCGAAATCCAGCCGAGCGAACTTCATCATGTGGAAGCGGACACTGCTGTGCGCTCCATCACAACCCAAGATGAGATCGAAGTCGATTTCAATCTCGTCGGGTCTTCCTGGCCTACGGCTGCGTCTGGTACCGTCCGACTCGTTGCTTGGTCTCCTAGACATGCCTTTTTGCTCGAGCCAGGCTAAGCGACGACGGAAGTCGATACCAGTCAATTTGTGATTGAAGCGGAGCTTCACGTTTGCCAGGCTCTCGAGCTCGTCGAGAAGACGAGCGTTGAGATTGCCGCGATCTACAGCCATGATCGCACGGCCATGAATGTCGTATTGTTGAGATGCCTCTGTCAATGCACCCGTCTTGTCCTGGCTGTGGATCATTCGGCCGTACATTGGTATGGTCTCTGCCATGATTGCCTTGAGCAGTTCTGGAGAGTCTGAGTGGCGCAAGGCATTGATGCCTCTCTCCGACAGAGCCAGGTTGATCGATTTCGTAAAGTTGAGCGGAGTGGTTGCTTCATCTCGAAGATCTTTCCCGATGGTCAGCGGCGACTCAAGTCACGACAACATCACGACGTACCTGGCCTGAGGTCGTAGACCTCGACATGCCAGCCTCGCCGGGCAGCATAGAGACCCGCAAGAGCACCGACCGGCCCAGCGCCGATCACGACGCACTTCAGGGTCATGCTTAACCGCGTGCGAGCTTGATGTTCAGGGTGTAGCAATGCGTGTAACTCATTTCTTGCACCTCGTGGTGTTCTGCGTTGGTGTGAGATGAAGCAGAAGAAGCCGGCGAGTGAAGAGGAGGTCAACTCTATATGAGATTCAATGACAACACCGTTTGAAGTCAGAAAACCGCCAAACAAGACATCCGACCTTCCGCGCAGCCGGCCGGTGTGGCACGGCACCAAGTGTGGCGCAGAAGTTTGTGTGAAGACTGCAGAAGCCAGTAAGTTAGACCTAAGTGACTGGTGCGAGTATTTGTACTTCACTTCACCGTCACTCGACGCACATACATGCACACACCTCCCTCCGTGATACTCGCGACTTGAATGAAACCCTCTCCCGACTGGCACGCAACACAACATACACCACCGTACCAACATGGATCAGGCGCCCGCGAAAGAGATCACGGTCGAGAAGAAGCGGGCGTGTGAGGGTGCAGACTGCGACAACGATGCCGGAGCTCTACAGTGTCCTACATGCCAAAAGCTAGGGAAAGAGGCGTTTTTCTGCAGTCAGGACTGCTTCAAGAGGAATTGGGTAGGTCAGTGTCCCGAGCAAATGAGCTGCAGAATGTCCACATGGACGACAGATATCTGGCCACGCGAACACTGTCTGACGGCCTGCAGAGTACACATAAGGTCCAACACAAGGCGCAGAACAGTATGCTGTCCAAAGTCATCCCACCAAAGGTCGTCTCCTTACCCGACGCAGATGGTCACTTCAATCCTTTCCCTTCATATCCATTCACAGGCAGTCTAAGACCTGTGTACCCACTATCACCGCATCGATCTGTGCCGGACCGGATAAGACATCCTGACTATGCACACAATGGTATCCCGAAGAGCGAACAGGTATGCATGTCAGGCCGGCTTCCATTGTGAATTGGTCTGACCGTGATAGGTATTCGTGGGTCGCAACAAGATCAAGGTTCTCACCAAGCAAGAGCAAGAAGGCATGAGGAAAGTGTGCCGGCTGGCGCGTGAAGTACTCGATATTGCTGGCCGTGCCGCGAAGCCCGGAGTGACCACCGACCAAATCGACAAGATTGTGCACGACGCGTGCATGGAACGCGACGTACGTGGTCTGAATGCCTTGTATTCGGATGTATACTAATGACCATCAAAGTCCTACCCTTCACCGCTGAACTACTGCCACTTCCCGAAGTCGGTCTGCACAAGTCCGAACGAGGTCATCTGCCACGGTATACCTGACCACAGGCCATTGAAAGACGGCGACATTCTTAACATCGACGTCACACTGTACCATGGCGGGTTCCACGGCGACTTGAACGAGACCTACTACATTGGCGACTCAGCTGCCAAGGACCCCGACAATGTCCGAGTCGTCGAGGCAGCTCGAGACTGCCTAGACGAAGCCATCAAACTGGTCAAGCCTGGTGCTCTGTTCAGAGATTATGGCAACACGATTGAGAAGGTCGCCAAATCGCGGAACTGTCAAGTCGTGAAGACATATTGCGGACATGGCATCAACCAGCTCTTCCACTGCGCGCCGAATGTACCGCACTACGCGAAGAACAAAGCAATTGGCGAGGCCAAACCTGGCATGTGCTTCACGATCGAGCCGATGATCACACTAGGCTCATACAAAGACAAGACATGGCCCGACGACTGGACATCAGTCACGTCCGACGGGTCGAAGACTGCACAGTTTGAGCATACCCTTTTGGTGACGGAGGATGGGGTCGAGATCTTGACGGCGAGATTCGAAGACTCGCCAGGTGGTAAGGTACCGATGCCCGAAGGGTTCATGGCAGACGGGAAGGAGATAGAGGCGAATGGCGAGGCCCAGATCAATGGCGCGAACGGTACTACGGCACGATGAGGCAGCGACGCTATATCAGCTGTATGACTAAAATGCTACAATGAGTACGCATTTACTACAGCAATCTTATTCACATGGTGGTTCCTGTCAGTGCATTCCTATTCGCTCAGTGGATGCCCCCACTTTATCGTGCCAAGCGTTGATGAGCTCATGCGCAGAACACCTTGACGCTGTCCTTCCTTGCCGTAACTGTTTACAGTACTCGCTGTCCAGGCATCGTGATTGAGCACTCGTCCTCATCCGAACACGTCGTCTTTCCCACGCCATCATCGCGTTGCACAACACGCTTCATCACCAGTGACAGACTGCTGATCGAGTCCCCAGCCGCCGAACACCTGCCCTCTTAGCTCCAAACCAGCGCCCAACGGAATTGCAGCGACTCCAAACATACGACCGCATTCACCTTCACCTCCCTCTCAAGCTCGCAACTCTGCGGTGAAGCGCAGCTCCATTCTCGGCACTCAGCGTTCGTTGGTAGCGCTACAAGATAAGACAAAATGACCGGCGAGGCGTGGTATGTAGGGAGCGGAGGACCCGCTCGATAACACACAGATACTGACGGCGCATCAGGCTGTTCCTGCTCGCCGTTCTGCTCAATGCCGTCAACCTCTTCCTGCAAGTTTTCTTCACCATCATGTACTCCGACCTCGAATGCGACTACATCAACCCGATCGACCTCTGCAACCGCCTTAACATGTACATTGTCCCCGAAGCCGGCGTCCACGCATTCTTGACTGTGCTCTTCTTGATCAACGGCTACTGGCTGCCGCTGCTCTTGAACCTGCCACTTGTTGCTTGGAATGCGAAGAAGTAAGCACGCCATACTGAGAGACGATTGGTACACGGAGGACTGTTCTGACGTGATACATCGCAGGATCTTTGAGAATCAGCACCTCTTGGACGCGACCGAGATCTTCCGCAAGCTGAACGTGCACAAGAAGGAGTCCTTCATCAAGCTTGGCTTTCACCTGCTGATGTTCTTCTTCTACCTCTACTCTATGATTGTGGCTCTGATCAGGGATGAAAGTGGGTAAAGCCTTTGGCTGTACTTCTGACCGTTGGCTAACACAGGCTGTCTCGCGATAGGCAGTGTGGCGAAGAACGCAAGATTACCACAGTAAGCGCTGTCACGCATCGAAGCGGCGTGGCGCATGCTGACTCGGGGGAAAAGATGGTAGATGCGCTGTGGACAAGAGATGCGGAATGGGACAACGGTGCAGTAGGGCAGAGACGATCGAGCACGAACGGCGCATTGGGCGGCGGCATATACTTCGTAACGGCAGAAATGAAGGATAGAGTCAAATGGCTGATGATACCCGACGATGGAATGTCAAAGCATAGCTTCAGCTTCAATAGGCGCCATGAATCCGAATTATAGTAATTTAATCAACGATGCTGTGCTCGCAGCTCTGTGCAGGTGAACTTGCGCCCGAGCTATGATCCGAAGGAAGGAACAGTCCTGCACATAAGATTCCATTGGCGCCACGAGTCGTCTCTATGTCAGTACGTGATCCAGACATTGTTGCACAATGAGATGACTGACTTGGTCGATCGTATACCCACAAACGCCGAGTTCCTTCGCGGTCCTCGGAAATTTGAATTAGACAAATTGCTCACCGCCTTTGGTGCAATAAGCCCTACAGTATACTCCAACCCTACCGACCTCCCGCGGCAATTGCCGAGCACTCAGAACCTATTGTCTTCGCGAAGAAGCACTACTTCCAATGACTCGCTTTGGAATAATCACGGCTACTGTAGCATGGAGATGCTCCTAGATGGTCTACACGGCTCCTCAGCCCTGGAACTCACAGCTGCAACACCCCTCTCGGCTTGCCTGCTCCTTTTGCGACCCATCTGGAACCTGCGCGATGATGCCGGCGAAGCTGGGAGGGGTGGTGAATCATAGATTGGTAGTGCACGGCACAAGGAATTTGAGAGTGGTGGATGCGAGAATTTCCCCGGTCGAGCCGAGGCGGTAAACTCTTACGAGTTTTTATGCTACTGCGTAGAAGGGGGCGGATACGATTTTGGAGGATGTGATGAGGGCGCAGGAATAGAGGAGGGAAGGGGCTGATCTGGAGTCATTTGGAATTTTTGGGTTACGTCTACGAAGGCTGAGCACGACCCGACCTTCAGATCACGGACCTGGCTTCGACTCACTACTGTAGCTGCCATGCAGGAAATGGTCGCTATAACATGACCACACCAACACCACCCATCTTGCTCGTGTCGATGTTGTTCTTCGCGTCAATGCCACCCGGCAGTAAGGCTGTCCGCCAGTTGAAGAGGTAGTAGTGTAGCTTGCCATCGCCCGGCTCGAACTTCTCCTCCTTCAAGAATAGTGGGTTGTCCAGAAGCGTCAGAGCATTGAAGACGTGGAAGTTGTCCTTCTTGGCCAAAATGAGCGCGTCGTGGACGAGAGCCTGTAGTCGCGTCTGCAGCGCGGTCTGCATCTCTTGCTTCTTGCCCTTGGCAAAAGCAGTCTCAGTGGCGTAGTAGTAGAGGTAGGCGGCGCGGATCGTGTCTTTCCGTGAGGCGCGGAGGACTGTAGACTGCGTGGTGTCAGCTTCAGAAACAGGTCATCGGTTTCGTGCAAGCTTACCTCGAGCAAGTAGTAGGAGATGAAGTCAGTGATCTTGCCGTTCTCCTCCACGACGTAGCTCCATACCACGCCCTTGGAGGTGTCGGAGCATATCCAGTGAGCAATCTCCTCATCGCTGAACTCTTGTCTAAGCTGGAAGCGCTCTGAGTAACGCACAAGTAAGTCCTTCACTGCTGGAATATCGGCTGGCTTCATAGGCCTGAGTCCCTTCATTGTGGTCTGCGACTCAACTCTGTACTTGTATTTCTGCCTGAGCTCGGTGGTGCCTGGTGGTAGGTGACTGAAGCCAGTCTTGTAGAGGTGTTCCCAGTCGAGGGATCTGTGAAAGTACCGGCATGTGCTGATCGGTGTCGGTAGCAGAGTACCAGCCGTATAAAGCCCCTGATAGATGCCGTTCAAGTAGGATCGCCTTGTCACCTCTTTGATCAGCACTGGAGCGAGACGCTTGTTGCGAAGCTTTCTATGAATCGCAAGAAAATTGATCTCACTCGCGCTGACCTTCTGACCCCGGACGAGCAGGGTGACGGGAATGCCTGTGATTGATGCCACGAGCTTTCCCTTTTGGCCGTCCGTTGTCGACTTGGTTCTCACACCAATGTGCCACTCCTTCCTCCAGCCCGGTGGCTTCAACGCCCACGCAAGGAACTCGACCGAGTAGTTGAAGCGAAAGGAGCCATCTGTGTCTTCGACATAGTGGTTGTAGAGCAAATCATAGAACTCCTGCAGCTCGTCCTTGTCCTCGAGGTCGATCTCGCACCACTCGAACCCGTCCACCAGCTTCTCCGGCTCCGCCTTCGCGCTCTTTCTGCAGATCTCACCCGGAAGAATGGGACCGTCCGGCTTTGCCTCACCTTCTCCACCGCTCGTTGTCTGTAAGAGATTGGGCTCCTTGAACTTAGGCACAGGCTGCGTGTTCCAGAACTTGTAGTCTTCAGGCGCTTTGCCCTCTTTTTTGTTCGGCGCCGAAAGCTGTAATTGCTGGAGCAGCGCAGGAATGTCATTCGCGGTCACGGGCTTGTTGGACTGGATCGCTTGGGACTGTGCTTGCGGCGATATCACGTCTGCCTCGTCTGCTGCCTCGGCCTTCTTCTTCTTTTTCTTCTTGGGCTTGCGCTTCTTCTTCGCGTTGGGGCTGCCTGCTGTGTCTGCCTCTCCTGCATCGTCTTCTCCGTCCTCATCGCCATCTTCGTCGTTGTGAGTGCCAGTCGCAAGGTCATCTGCTGCTTTGGATGTCTTTGCAGCGCCGTCGAGTGATCGGTCTGCAAGGTCGGTAGCGCGCTGAGCATCTGCAGCGTCTTGCTTGCCCGTCTCGTCCGCCATCTTTGAAGCTCAATCGAGCGTGTCACTCCTCAACAACCACTCATGCGCGTGCAGTCAAGTACTCGATCACTGCTATGAAGCGCTTGTGACACTGTTTGCTTCAATGTTGTTGGTTATCAGCTGTTTGCGCACATCTACTTCATAGTGGGGCATCGTCAAAACTTGACTAAGCTCAATTATTGCTTGATTTACAGAGCGGTGGGGCCGTCTTCACCAGACACTACATCTTACGATTGTATTGCGGTTGTGTACTGGAACCCAGTTCTGGTGACATGCTCTAGAAAGTCCCATTCGAGCATCATCAGTCAAGTGCTCGTTCGACTCGAAGCTATATACGCAACGGCTGAAGCTAGAAGAGCTCCTTCAAAACGTTGGTCAGGCCTTCATCGCCAGCGAACCCGTCAATGCTATCCCCATTGGCATAGCTTCCATCTGGACCACCATTGATGGGCATGTTCTGATACCCGCCGGCCGCCTCGAACAGACTCGTCAGATCGTGCACCATCCCCTCGGGACTACTGCTTGCGCCGGACTGTACAGACCACTGATGTGGCTGCCCATTGTACAACGTCATCTCATCGACATTGTGACCCGCCAGACCAGCCATAGCCATAGCTGCAGAACGACTCGAGTCGAGATCGTCCTTATGGCGTGGCTGGCGGTCTTTCATGACCAGGCCCAGCTTCGGCCCAACCTCCTTCAATACGCGTACGGTCCTCCACAGCCGCTTGCTGACCCAGCTGCCCTTGCTGAAGCCTCGGACCAGATCAAGTGCCATGTAGAACTCCTCTCGCACGTTCTCGGCGAATATTGCTGGCGCGTGACTAACGGCGAGGAACAGCACTGCCAGGGCAGAGGTTAGGAACGCATTGAAGAGTACCTGCTGAGTGTGGTACAAATCCGAAGTCTGATTGATGTGTGTCAGTACCCGAATACTGTCTTTTGCAACATCGATGGCCTTCTGCGCTTGATCACGGTGCTGCATGATCAAGGTGGCCGAGTGAAGCACAGGTCTGTAGATAAGAATTCGCATCTGGTTTGCACGGAGATAGAGCAGTATGCGCAAACGATGTCCAGCTCGAGATGGGGATGGACCCACGGGCGTTCCGACATGTCCAGTCTTCGACGGATGCTCAAATCGCAGATGAGCCGGAATGTTCTGATGCCACTGAATGACTTGGTAGTCGAGATAGCCCATCTCATCGATGTCGATTGCTGCCCCACCACGACTTGGCGACTGTGGTGCAGCCACCGAGCGCCAGACCTTGCTGCTGATGGCCGAGTACTGGATCATAGCGCTTAGGTATGGTGAACGATCATCTGGCTTTGGAAGCTGTGGGTCGATGTCGGAGTCTTGCAATGCGAATGGCATGCCTGTGCCGAAGCTCCATCTGCGATCTAGCACGTAGATTGCCCAGAAGAGCAGAACAGTATCAGATCTGTCCGACTCGTCTGTGATGGCATCGTAGGTCTCTTTTCGATGCAGTCCCAACTCAATACATAGTCGAGCTGTTAGTCCAATGATGCGCCACGAAGTGCCTTCGTTGTCACGATGGAACTCGTACATTGCCTGTAACCAGTCAGTCAACCACAACGCATTCTTCTTTGCTGTAACTCACAGTCATGGTCAGTAGGCGAATGGCCTTGATGCCAACATTGCCTAGCAACATTTGTTCGATCGCCGGCTGCACATACTCACACAGGCGCTGCCCCAGCTCGCTGCGCCCAGACGCCTCATTTGTCAAGGCAGTAGCTAGGACCATCTTGAGGATGTTGGTGTCCTCATCATCGATGGAATCAGCGCCGGGCATGCCTTGCTGCATCAGCCCAGTGCGATGTGCGGCCTCCATGAATCGATAGAGTCTCGTGGCGTAATCTACGACTTTGTTGACGTCCACCACTGGGTACATCATGGCCATCTCATCTTCAAAGACCCGACATAGACGCAGAGCCTCTTCTTGAGAGATACTCCAGATCGGGTCCTTGTCACCGTGGATACTCTGAACCAGCTGGCCAGGGTTTGCCACAATGTCCCTGAATGGCGACCTGTCGGGTGATCCTGCTGCAGTGTTTGTGCCGGCCGCACCACTGCCAGTCACGTCCTCTTCGCCATTACCAGTGACGCCCATGGCTTCGAGGCTGTTCTTAGCCACCCCGAAATTGAACGCGGCACTGGTGGGCCCTTGGAACCGCGACTGCTTGCTGTGCGACTCGCTTCTCGGCCGTGGTATGCTCGAAGACATTGCCGCTATGGGTGCGCCAGGAGATGGTTGAACACCCGCAAAGGAGCCTCTTTGGGCATGGTATGCTCCAGATTGCAGCGATGGGTCAATGGGGGTGTGTGGTTGCACGCCCATGCCCGTGCCATGCGCAACTTGCGCTCGCAGGGTGGTCAATCCTTCATACAGAGCGTTGACCTGATCTTGCAGCACTGCTATGTGATTGGCCATGTCCTTGTACTCCTGTGTATCCTTGAAGCCATTGCAGCAATTAGGCGCGTATATGCACTCGAGGTTGAGGTTGCCGCATCGCTGGCAGGGTGTTTGGCCATTGCACTTGATCTTGCGACGCTTGCATTCGTTGCTGCGTGCATAACATCAGTATCATATCCTGTCAACAGCTCTGAGCCATATCCACAACGCTCACCAAGCGATCGAGACGTAGCGATTCCGACGTGCCCGCTGCTGACCTCCATCGTCTCCGGCCTTGCGCTTCAGGTTATTACCCTGCTGCTCTTGCTCATTGTCATCGCGCGCTTTCTCATTTCGACTTGCATCCTCGAGACGCGCTGTCATAGAGGCAATCGTCTGGAGATCAATTTTCGCGCTCATGTTGATGGACATGGCATGGCGGAAGGAAAGCCGCATACAGCGGAACGGTGAAGCTTTTCTGGAGACGAAGTCAAAATTGCGGGGTTGGCTTTAGTTCTGCGCTGCCGATCAAGCACAGATGCCGCGTGAGAGCAGTAGAAGTCTTGCGCCTGTGAAGCACGGTCGCACGTCAAGCACACTCCCAGTAAACTTAGTTGGGGTGCATCGAATATTGACCTTGATTACCTAGGCAATAGACAGATTTCATGGTGCTGTGTTCCCCATGCGACCGTGGTTCAAGCGCACCATACTCCTAGGCAGACTCGCTGCAAATCGATCGCATCATTAGAAGTTAATTGCGCGTGGTGTACAGTCGCACGTCGTGCCCACCTCCACTAAACTTAGGGCATTCCAATCAAAAATTGATTATGGTCACCCAGACAACAGGTAGCGTAATTTTCATTCCATTAGGCTGTGCACGACGTGCGACTGTGCACCACGCGCAACGAACTCTTACCATGCTGACAGGACGGTCTACCTTTGACAGTTCCCGGGCTACAGCTGACCCTGTCTTGACCTCCAAATGCGAGCACGACAAGCTTGGATGCCACGAGGTTCGAGATACCATCGACACTATTTCCCCTTTCATGCTGTACGTACCGTCGTCATTCAAGATTCATGTCGTGTGCGAAGCCACACCGAGTAACCTTAGCCACGATCCGCATCGCGGATGCCTTATACGGACACCATGATTTCGAGTGCCACGCAAAGTCTGCGTGCATCGAAACTGTAAGGACTCTAAGGAGTGGGTAGCACGCGAACACGTCTTCGGCATCGCTTTGCAGGAGCCATAGGGTAAAGCCGATGCCGTGTATTTTCGCAGCCCTCCGCTCGTTCTTGCTTGACCTTCGCCACGAGATCAATGATAACGGATGCACATGGCTTGCTCTCGTGTTGTGCTACGTGGTGATGGCGGATGTTCATGTCTCCGCAACTCATGCTTGTGTAGATCCGGACCTCCAGAGTCTAGTTCTACAAGATCTAGACCATATCCTAGCCAAGGTTCTGTACTGCACAGCCACGATGCATGCTTCGGAGGTCTTATGACGATTGGGCAGAAGCTTGAAAGAAACATCTGCTGCGCAGAGAAACCATCAACGATAAATTGAACGTACATTCCCCTCACTCACTACCACACCAAACCTCGATTGCATCATACCGATAGATCCGCAGGATAGAAGACGTAAGGCTCTCACCGAGTGTACAGGTAGCGTCCTGTCACTGCTCATCGACATGAACAATCGTTCTAACGACGCAAGTGTATAGTAGCTGCTTCAGCGATACAAACACACCATGTCCGCTCCACACTCTGCCGGTCCTTCGCTATCTTCCACCCTTCCAACACGAACTGCCACCGCTTCCACTGATGATGCGGTCCCTGACGAGGACTCATCTGAGGTTAGCAAGCTCTTCCACGAGCGACTTGCCGGCTGGAAGCATGCCGTAGCCTACCTCGAAGATTATGTGGAAGCCACGCAGAAGATGTATACGTCCAGCTCCAAGGACTATGAGAAGGTGCTCAAGACCGTGAACAGCCCACTTAAGGAAGGCCATCACTTCGACCAGAACCTCGGCGGCATTGCAGGTCTCTTCGATAATATGCGTTCCAACACCCAGGGACTGCAGAACAGCAACGCCGAAACAGCTAAGATCCTCAAGGGCTCCGTCCTTCCCATCTTCGAGCGACTTCACACGGAGATCAAGAACAAGACGAAGGAGCTGACGAAAGGAGGGGGCAAGGGCGCAAAAGCAGTTGACAAATCACGTAATACGTCGCAGAAACATATTGAGCTGCTCGGGCAACACACCGCCGCTTTCGACTCACACGGCGGACATGTCAAGGCCGACACTGATCCCTACGTCCTGCAACGCCAAGTCTACCACCGTCTGAACAAGCAGGTGCAAGATGAGAACAACAACCGTGATGACATGATCGCTGTTCAAAACTCCTTCTCACGGTTCGAATCGCACATCATCCAGACCATTCAAAACGGCATTTCGCAGTTCAACCAGGTTGCTGCCCATCAGGCCGAGCAGACCCGGACCATGTATGGCGACATGGTTGGCAACGTAAGTTCCTCACAAACATATAAGCTACCTCAACGCTGACTTGCAGTAGGCCCAGCGCATCCCACTTGACTTTGAGTGGAACGGCTTCGTCCAGAGGAATGCCAATGTATTGATCGACCCAAGCGCACCCAAGCGTACGGTTGAAAACATCAGCTTTGCCAACCGGGACCACGCTGCTACCAAGCCACTCATCGCGGGATCATTGCAGCGAAAGAGCGGTCTTCTGAAGAAGTACGATACTGGATTCTACGTCGTAACACCATCCAAGTACCTCCACGAATTCAAGACGGATGATGATTTCGCCAAGGATCCAACCCCAGAGAACAGCCTGTATCTGCCAGACTGTCTCATTGGCAGCGTCGATGGCGTAAAGTTCAATGTGCGCGGTAAAGATGCTAGTGGGTCAAGCATAGCCAACAAGATGGCAAGATCGCACGAGTTTGCCTTCCAAGCTCATACCGCTTCGGATGCGCAGCAATGGCACAAGATCATTTCCAGTGTTGCTGGCCAGACGACAAACGAAATGCCAGAGCCTGGTGCCCCTAGCTCTCCATCTGTTGCGCACAGTCCATAAGCATATCAGGAGCAGTTGCCACGCCCAAGTACTCAGACCATGGGCACGAAAGGCACAACTGCCGCTCTTGCTACAGAAGTGCAGCAGACCATCGCTGGACCGATTCACGGTGTAGCTAGCCCCGACAAGGTACAGATATGGGAGGATTTCTTTACTCAAGACATGAGACATGAACGACAGGCCTCAGCATTGCGTGACTATACCCCTAATAATACTACATACTGTAATACCTAATGCAATGACGTGGTCTGTGCAGTGCTCTTTCGCTTGGCAATAATATAGTTGACGCAACCCGTCCATGCTTTCTCGTTTATGCTCGTATGCGGCACGACTTGCCCTTTATTTCTACGAGCACTGATCGGGCGTGGAGCGAGAGCGAAACCGGCTAGATCTTCTGCTGCCGTTCCGAGACACAGTCTGGTTTGACAGGAAGGAAGCTTTCGACCGCAAACCAGTTGAGCCTCGTTGTCACGTTGTCGCGGAATAACGCACCGGTCTGCTGCGCTGTCATCATTCATTGGAGGCAGCTGCATGAGCATCGATGCGCGGTGCAAGATCATGGCTTTGTCCCGATCCGTGATGGTGATGAGCATGAGCATGAGAATGTGAATGCGCGTGTAGCAGCGTGCAGGTCAGCAGACACTACCAAGACAATGGCAGACGAAGAGAACAACAACCACGACGAGACGTCGGCGAGCACACCCAACTCCAACAGTGGCGCGGCAGGAAATACCAAGGCACCGAAGGATCGCCGCTGTCCATTCTGCGGGCAGTCCTTTACATCTTCGAGCCTCGGACGGCATCTCGACCTCTACATCAAACCGAAGAACCCGAAGCCGCCAGACGGTGTGCACGATGTGGATGAGATCAGGAAGCTGAGAGGTGGCATTACCCGCCGTCAGCCGCGGACGAGCTTGAAGACAGGGACCGGAACCAGAACAGTCCATGGTCGCAACCACAGTCTTGATACGCAGGGAGGCAGCATCAGTGGCACACCGAGCCGCGCTAGCACTGCGAGACCATCAGCATACGACGGACGGCTGACTGACGACACTCCAGTCGTGTCGCCTGTCACTGCGAATGACCACACCCACACGTACCTGAATCAGGCCAACTGGCAAGCCACAGGTGTGATCAACAACCTTCCACCAAGAGCGCCGTCGCGCAACAACGGGGGACCTGGCACCGGTCAAGCACAGCGCATTCACGAAATGCGGCGAGATGGTGGTGGTCACAGGATTCAGCGCCCCGAACACGAGAGCGAGAGCATGTGGAAACTGCAAGAGGCGGCAGAGCTGGGGCGCGCGGCAGAGATGGCGCTGCGTGAGGTGCTTGGTAGCCTCGAGGCTGCGCAGAAAAAGCTCGAGCCGAAGACGATTTTCGACGAGTTCGACTTCTATTCGTTATCATTTCCTGGCTTATGCCTGGCCATTCTGCCACCGCCGGACACTTTGTTCAGTCCAACACCATTTCCATCTGCAGAATCTTGGACACTGGCGCCACCAGGCCTTAGGCAATACGAAGTCTTGAATCGCTTTGTCAATGAGCGCATTGCGGCAAAGCGTAAGGGCATGCAATTTCCAGACTCGGTAGCCTTCAAGCACCATTCACACCTATCCGGTGCTTGGGAGCACTGGCAGGGCATGTCCGACGCAGAGCGCACCTCAGCATGGACTCTCGAAATCCTGCGATCGTACACACGAGCATCGGATCAGAAGCGACAGCTGCGAACGCAATTAGATCAGGCGCAACAACATGCCCGCCATCTGGAAATCGAGTACGAACGATTGACACAATGTCAGCTCCCTCGAGAGTACCTCATGCACCCACCAAACACAGTCCCCATCCCCCAAAACGTCCTCCGAGAGATGAACACATCGTCCTTCAGATCTGGCGTGGCCGACACGAATTACGACGCCGGAGAACTCCTGTCCAAATGGCGATCAACGATACGACAAACCTCACGTCCCCTGAAAATGTCCCAGCACCATCAGCCCCCTATGCCCTATTCCATGTACGACGAGCCATCTCGCAACGAGCTCCGCGAAGACATCATAATGCAAGGTTCCGTCTGGAACGTTAATGGCCCCTTTCCGCGACAGCAAGAATCACCCGTCGAGACGGCTCAAAACCAGCTCGATGCTGTTTATCACCAGACTCCGCCTCAGCCCGGAGCCGTAGTCGGGGCTGATGGTGAAGACGGCAACTCCAACGCGGATGCAGATGCTGAAGGGGAGGCTGACGACGAGACGACTTGTGCTCCTCAGACTGCTCTGGCGGAACGAGGAGTTGGTGGTCATGTGGACGAAAGTGATGAGTTGGGACAGAACGGTGGGTTGATGGGATCCTTGAATGCGAATGGAAAGCGGCCACTTCCTGCTACTGTTGCTGCATCCGATGGAAGGGGAGGGACGAAGATGTACAAAGAGCACTTCAGGGACACTGATACCGGCTGAGGGCACTCACTGTACGCAGCTCACGGAAATGCTACCTTAAGTGTCATGCGAAAGCTTTGCGGGATCTCTATTTCAGAGCTCATCCCTCTTCCTGCTCACACCACTACTCGTGGTCGTCGGCGGCTGCACTTTCAATATCACACGCTTATACCTCGTAATAGGCGGCGTCCCACTGCCCGTAACCTCAAATACAACATGATACTGCTGACACTCCTCTTGCACACCAGCGTTAGCATTTTGCAGCGCTTCCACCGCACCGCACGCCTCTTCTAGAGCTGGGAGGACCGTCGTTGCAACACGGCCATTGTCCGATAAGGTGAAGTTCAGCTGTGGTACATCTGCCTCGGTATTCGATTGAGAGGCCGAGACGTCGCGGTACTGGAACCATTTGTACTGCAAAGAATTACGATTTGTCAAGTTCGCGTCGGGATCGTACGTTCCGGACCCGTCGAGGGTGATTGTCTCTGCTGGGTCGACGTTCAGAATCAGAGGTGCGCTGCCGCAGGATCCATTCACGGAGACGACAGGGGGGTGGCTGCCAGCGCTGTAGTTGGATTGTACAGACCATTGAGTGCGCGCCGTCATCTCGTTCTGATAGGCTTGCCTCCAGCGCCAGATTGTGGCTTGCGAGGATTTGAAAGTTGCGTTGTTCTTGCCGAGGACCTCGTCGGTTGTGTCGGTGTATGTCATGGTCTGCCGTGTGCGATCGAGGAGAATGTAGCGACCTCCCCAGCCGCCCCATTCCGGGTAGTCGAAGGGTCCGCCGTTGAGGCCGTTTTGCATACTGTGCATGAGAGAGGGGGAGTCGCCTTCCATGATGTAGGCTATGTCGGGGTAGTGGGAGCCTAGAGGGCCGATTTGGAAGTTCTTTTTGACGTAATCCTCGCTTACCAGGGAGGAGTCTGGACCGTTGAGGTCGAAGTTGTAGAACTTCTCTCCGCTGATGCCGGTCCAGGCTGCTTGACGGTACTGGTTGAAGCCATGGAGGGAGACGATGTAGAGGATTGTGGGGAAGTTGGCTCTGATCCAAGGGCCGGTGTTGTCCTGGTCACTAATCGTGTAGACTCGGAGTTTGTCGTAGAATTGCTGTGCGTCTAGTTGTGTACGGCTTGATCGAATGTGAGCAAGTGCTTCGGCGAGGAGGCTCGCTCCGCCCCAGCCCTGGACGTTCAGAAAGTCGTCGTGGGACAGACCATCAACAACGTCGATCAAATGCGATGCTCCTGATGACATGGGAGACTTGCCAATCGCGGCTGTTCCGTACACTGGTTGGCCACTTTTCACGATCGAAGACAGGTACTCGGAGGTAGGAAATTGGCCTTCCGAGTGAGCATTGAGATTGTCGAGCACCAGTCCATAGGCGTGCGTAGTGTTCAAGATCTGATCAGGGTAGACACTCGAATTCAGCCATGTCGAGGTGACTGCAGCCTACAAGGAGAATTGATTAGGAACGAGTCGTGCTGTGGCTGCTTTTGCTGGCTCTTTTGCTTACCATGCCAGTGATGTTGTACTGATCTGAATGAAGTAGCAATCGAATGAAAGACATGGTATCATCCGGCTCGTTTGAAATGTCGCTCATAATGAAGACCTGAGGCTTCTTGTCGATTGTGATTGCAGGCGAACATTGTTGCTGTGCATAGCTTAAACCTGCGATCACGACAGCGCCCAGAACGACAGAGCTTGAAACCATCATGCCGATGGTTCGAGAGGAACTCTGTGAGAGGCAGCAGAAAGCATCTCGCACTTACTCGTCCCGCTAATATAGTCTTCGCTGTGCCGGCATTTTCGCTGGGCAACCGGGCCATTGCACACCGAGTCGGCCATGTCGCAGAGACCATTTCAAGCGCTATGACTGATCAGATGCGGCGGAGTCGAATACCGTGAATCGTTTGGTGTCTCGGCAGAAGAGCATCGTGAAGTGGAGTTGCAAGGATACCTGCCTTTGTCGTTTGGCAGAAGAGGAAGTTGGAGCCATGGTTGTGTGGAAGCGACATTTTGTGAAGGCTTTGCCCGGAGGTCAATGCCAATGCATCACCACCATAATAACGTCCTGATATCGTCGGT
This sequence comes from Nothopassalora personata, assembly GCA_033816765.1. NCBI lineage: Eukaryota > Fungi > Ascomycota > Dothideomycetes > Mycosphaerellales > Mycosphaerellaceae > Nothopassalora > Nothopassalora personata. Next base: position 1,643,061 of record CM066287.1, on the reverse strand, counting down.
GTCTACAGCCATGTCGCTTAAAGACTTCGGACGACGTGTCGGACAGACGGAAGATGAACAAGGAAGAGGTGCTGATCAGGTATACCGGTATACAAAGGAACAACCCCGCATCGCGCATCATATCGGAATCTATTCCTCGCGGGATGCTCGCAGCAGAGTTGAGCAGGGTGCCGCGTAAAATACTGTACATCCGTCATCGTGGAAGTCGTCGTTACGCTAGAATACATGGTGGCTCTGTACTTTCTTCACTCGGTGTTGCAGGCACGGGCTTTTCTCATTCACTAGATTGAAGGGAGTGCCATACGCGGAGGTACATGTAAACCACCTCACTGGCCACAGAACCCTTACCTTAAAGCTTAGGGTGTGGGACGAAATCGAGCTCTGTAAAGGGACAGACAACATATGCTTTCTGATGTCAGGCTTTACTGACGTCTAAAAGTAACTTCATCTTTGCCACTGCTCACCTTGACACAGGCCTTATTTCCCACCACAAATCATCGATAGCGAGATAATCAATCATGCCTCATGCAGAAGAGCTCTCAGAATTCACCCCTGACCAGTACCCTCCATTTCCGGACTCTCCTGAGTTTCCCACTATCGCTCTGGAGACCATATCGCTGGCCAAACTCCAGAATGGTGACGCGAAGGAACTAGACAGAGTCTTCGAAGCATGCAAGAGTTGGGGCTTCTTCTACCTCGAACTTCCAGGCTCCGAACACGGTGACATCATCGCTAACGAAGCCGATAACATCTGTCGTGTCGCTGAGAAAGTCTTCCGCCTCCCAGAAAACGAAAAGCTCAAGTATGAGTTTCAGGGCAAGGACATCTTCGGGTACGTGTGCACAGCTCCATCCCACGGCATATCTCACCACACTGACTCTTCCTCACCAGCTACAAGCGAGTCGGACGAACCGTCACAGACAAAAACAAGACCCCTGACACAGCCGAATTCTTCAACGTCGCAAAGAACGACATGATCGTCCCCGACTCCCAAATGCGTTCCCAATGGCCCTCCATCGTCAAAGAAAACAAACCCCTCATCGCCAAGTACCAAATCGCCGCCCACACCATCGGGATGCGAATTCTCGAAATCCTCGCGAACAAACTAGGAATCGACCCCAAAGAACTCCACAGCCGCCACGAACTCACGAAATTGGCGGGAGATCACGTCCGCATGACCCGTGGCCCACCCCGGAAGAATATTGAAATGCCTGAAATCCAGACCCCATCCCATACAGACTTCGGAACCATCACAATTCTCATGAACTGGCTCGGCGGACTCCAAGTCTACGCCACGCCGAACAAGGTTCTCGGAAACCTCTCCTACGACGACGACGATGAGGGCGAATGGCGATGGGTGAAGCCGAAGAAGAACTGCGCTATCATCAACTTGGGTGATGCGGCGGTCAAGTTCACGAATGGAGTTCTTTGCTCTGGACGGCATAGAGTCGTTCCCTCTCCTGGAGAGCAGGGAAAGTGGCCGAGGTATAGCATTGTGTACTTTGTGAGGCCGAATGATGACTGTAAGCTCAAGCCACTGAAGGGACACAGCGTGCCCGAGAGTGCAGAGCAGGATGAGGAAGGTATTGATGCGAAGGAGTGGATCTTTTTGCAGTCGGAGAGGTTGAGGACGGGGTATGCTAATTGAGGTAGTGGTCCGGGGGGGGGGGGTGGAATTGGAAGTGTTTGGACTGAAGGGTCTATGGATGAATCCTGTCTGAATCTCTTTTGAATCCGTGTTCTTCCAGCGTGGTAAGGATGCGGGCACCATAGTAGAGGTGGAGTTTTTTGTGACATGTCCGACGAATTGCCGAGCAGCGAAGATAGACGGATGAGCTTGTGTGTCGAATACACGGCAGCAGAGGGTCGATGTGGCCCTCTCTGCTCATTGCATTTGTGGATTTCTATAGGATGACGCTCGTCAACACATCGAATCACAGCTCGATCAAGCTCTCTTCTTTCACTTGGGGTGCGTGGTGTGGCGCAGTGGGGAATGCCTCCTGCCCATACCCGCCGTGGACTGCCGGAGCCTGAGGCCACTGTTGGCTAGGCGTTGACGTTGACTGAGCTTGCCTTTGCGGAGGATAATATTGTTGCGAGGTCTGCCTTTGGAGTGGAGCTTGTGTCGGCTGCTGGTATTGTGGCGCTGGTGCTTGCTGGTACTGCTGAGCGGGTAGCGGCTGGTGGTGGTATGGTGGTTGTTGTTGCTGCTGCGGCGGGAGCTGGCTGTACATTTCTGGGCTGGGAGGTTGTTGTTGATGTGGAGGTGGCGCGGAGGGTTGCTGCTGATCTCCAAAGTAGAAACTTGCCGCGGGATCTGCAGGGGGTGATGTGACTTGAGGATTCGAATGCTGTGAGTTGTGACTCGGCGCGTATTGCGAAGAGGGTTGCGAATAGTGCTGGACTGATTCACGGCGTTGTAGCTGTGGTTGCTGTTCGGCTTGAGGATATGGCGAGTGTGATTGTTGCTGTTGAGGAGCGAATCCCTGCTGTGGATGCGGATAGTATGAGGCGTCGGGTGGCGGTTGGCCATACGAGCTGACCCTTTGCTTGTCGAACGAAGGATATGGCGCCTGAGGTTGCTGATGGTAGCCGCCATACTGCTGAGGTGTCCCGTAGCTGTCCGTTGGCGGTGCGTTGCCAGTGTAGTAGCTTTCCATGCCGCCTTGATGGTCAGGTGCAGTGGAGGGTATGCTGGGGTACATGCTTGGACGCTGTGGCTGAGTGGCGCCGTACCGACCAGAATTGTATGCATTTGCCATGCGCTCTTCCAGCATTCGGTCGTAGTATCGCACAACAGTCGCCAACTTCGAGTGGAGGTCCAGTAGTGTATCGTGTTTGCTCATGGTCTCGCCATACGTTCTCGCGAGCTTTGGCCGTAGTGTGCCTATACTCTCATACAGCTCCTGGATCTGTGGCTCCCTGAGTATAGTCCCAGGCGGTTGATGCTGCAGTCGATCGACCAATGTTGCGAACAGATTGATATTCTCTGCCTCCACCGGCGTCAGCTCAAACTGGTTGTTCGGCTTGTACACTGCAGCCGGCGCGACCGACACGGAGGACGACTGCTCCTTTAGCTCCTTCGCATGTCGCTTCTTCTGCTCTTCCATATCGTTCAGGCTCGCTGCTATTGCCGCCTTGAGATCGGCATCTTCTTCTTCTTCCTCTTTGGGTGCACTTTTGCTCGTACCGTTCGTTCGAGGGTTCGGTGTCTGCAGCTGCTCCCGGGGTACATAGCCTGCTCCAGAATGTCCTTTGCTGTCCTCCAGGCTCATTTCGAGCGCTCTCTTCAAGTCCGCATCGAAGCTGTCATCAGTCACTCTGGCACCTCTTGGCTGCATCCTCTCGGAGCTCATGTTCGATCCCTGCCATAGCGTCCTCCTGTTGCCGCCACTAGGACTCTGCGGCCCTGGTGTCCCCCGGCTCTTCTCCGTCAGCTTCGCATAGCATCCGTCGTCGACTCTCACTGGCTGCATGATGCCCAGATGTGGTAGTGGCAGGCTCTTACTCGAACACGTCCCACAAAAGACATTACCGCAGTTCCGACAGTGGTGCTTGCGATTTGTAAAGGTGAACTTCTCCCGACATCGCATGCAGACGTCGCTGTCGGCCCACTCGGGTGGTGCAGAGGAGTCGAACATGCTGGCGGCGACTTCTTGCCGGGGCGGGAAGCGGAAGCCCTCGTGCTGGAGAGTGCGGTAGGTCTCGGAGAGGTATGTTAGGCTTTCGCGACCTTGCGCTGCCGCCGCCCAGTTCTGGATGAGCTCGAGGATCTTGGAGCGCACGTCGTGGTTGGTGTCGGTGTAGCCGCTCGCCTTGAGGATGCTGGTGAGGTTGTCGAGGAACTCCCTACTGGCGATCTCGGCCATGAAGTGTGAGCCGCCATTCTTGACGCATGTGTCGGTCAGATTCAGGGCGGCGAGCTGCACGTTGGGATTCTTGTTGCCTATGCGCCGCTTCAGGCTGCGCATCGCCTCTTTGGGCTGCACCGTCTTGCTGCGTATCACATCGCTGATCTCCAGGTTGAGCGCGATGTCCTCCAGTGAACTCGATGTCGCCCGTTCGATTTGTCCATCCAGCTCCGCGTTGGCTGCGTTGCCAAACCACGACGCCATCCTGCCTGCTGCGCTCTGCTCTCTGCTCTCTGCCACTATTCACTGTCGTTGCTGCCTCGATCTGTCCTCTTAGTTGTGTTAGTCAGTATCTCCGTCCAGTGTTCTTCTAACTAGTACGAGGCTATTCGTCGTAATCGGTCGCTCGAGGGAATATGGTACAGTAAAGTTGGTCGATGGAAGAGTAGTCCTGCAGGTAGGCCTTCAAGACCCTGGCCAAGACATGTACGTCAGTCTTTGGGGTAGTTCTTAAAGTGCTACATGTAGTCGAGGCAGCTGTTTTTCATGTGAAATCCATCACTATACATTCACCACCACCACCACTTCTCTGATATCTCTCTCGTGGAAAGGTGGTGTCTGTGACCAATACGATATCGATCTCGTGCACAAGTCGCCACAGTCACGAGCCCCTCCGACTCCGCGATCCACGACCGCGATCACAATACCGCCTGCCTGGCTCTTTCAAGGAAACGCGTGGCTATTGAGGCGACCGGCCTGATACCGTGATACTATCTCGCAGCGAGCAAGCAGGCTTCCAACATCTCCTTCCCCTCGCCTGCCGCGATATGCGGCGCGACGTCCGCCCATCACCTCCACCATGAGCGCTGCGGGGCCGTTGCCGCCGCCATACCCTTCAAACTCCCAAGCTAACAGCCGACCCCCCAGTACCAACAGCAGTGGCGAGCGCGTCTTTGCACACATACAAGATCTGCAGGCTGAGGCGCTGACGGACTTCTCACCTCAGCAGTCCGTGGGCACGTTGCTGAACCGAGCTGAGACGGCACTGGCGCAAGCAAAGACACATATCGACTTTCGCCGCCCGGACCTGGCCTTTGTCAACTACCTCAGAGCCTACGAAATTGCAGTCGAAGTTCTCCCACGCCACAAGGACAAGACACACTTCATTCACGATCAGCATGGAGAAGAGAAGTTGCGACTGTTGCAGCGGAGGATCAACTCGATGGATGAGCAGTTTGAGAACATCAAGAAGATCATTGTGAACAACAACAGTAGATCTGGTGTACTACCAAAGAGCCAGCAACGACAGACACAACCCTCCGGACATGCCCGAGCAGAGTCCACCAGTGCAATGGCACTTTCGGGCGCCCATAAAGTGAAGCCCTCGGTCTCACCAAAGCCAGAAAAGCTCCACGCCAGGGCAGTCTCGCAAGCATCTACCAGCATGAGCGGCTCGCTCGCGTCGGCGACCGCAGATGCATTGAACGACCGTTTCGCCAAGCTACGGGGCATTGGACAGGCCGACTCCACGAGGAGACCAGATTCTAGAGAGACGAATTCTTCGGTCCACAACCTTCCTATGCCAACCGCTGGTGAGTTTGGAGGTGGATTCGATGCAATTGGTGGGTCTCTTCCGAGCAAACCACAAGGACCACGCGGTATGCCAGATGCTGGTACAGCTCGGCCGTCGAAGCTGCCATTAGATACTGAATTGGCTGCAGCCATGCCCAAGGCGCCGAGTCCCACATACAGTCCAGCGCGGAATATGCAGGTCACTGGTAACATAGCTCCTCCAAGGCACAGTGCACGAAGTCTTGCGGGTACCAATAGTCGAAAGTCGTCTCTGGCGCCAACACCAACCATAATGACACCCAATGGCACAGGAGGAGAGTACTTCCCTAGTACACAAGCAAATGGCAGCACGCCTGCTCCAATGCCACGAAGGAAGTCTGTGCATATGCCTAAGGAGACCCGCATCGGGGCCGAAAGACTGTACGATTACCTGGAACGATTCAATATCCTGTTGATCGACTTTCGTTCGCGGGAAGAGTTTGATCAGGGTCATATATTCACTCGAAACATACTCTGCGTGGACCCAGTGATTATGCATCAAGGGATGAGCGCCTCCGAGCTAGCACTAAGTCTGGTTCTCTCGCCCGAAGAAGAGCAAGAGCTCTTTCATAACAGAGATCAATTCGATCTGGTTGTGTACTATGATGATCACACGCAGTCAGAAAGCTACATATCTAGGCCAACCAACGAAGCAGAAACGAAGCTGCAGTATCTTCACGAAGCGCTGTATGAGTTCAACTACGACAAGCAACTTCAGCGACCACCAATCCTTCTCATCGGCGGTATCAGCGCTTGGGTTGATCTGATGGGCAATCAAGCATTGTTGGTGTCACACACGCTCAAGGTAAAACAGGGTCGTCCACTTCAACGGCGACCGCCACCACGAGATGGTCCAATGCGGCCGCCCAAGCGACGTCTGAGGGAATACAACCCGCTAGATCCTGAAGAAGAGAAGAAGTGGCGAGACCGAGCGAAGAGTGAAAGTGTCCCAGAGACGCCAGCTTTCACTCGCTCTAGCGAAGACGAGGACGCGGAGGACGATGAAGCTTTGCAAAAGTACCCAAACATCGACGACTTCAATGCTCGATTCCCAGAAGCTGGCACACTGGGCAAGCAGGTCTCGAATGGCGTGCCAGCTCGTCAACTGCCTGACCGACCAGGCAAGGTGCCAGAATACCCAACAGCGCCCTCACCGTCAGTGTACCCGCCAGTACCTAGCCGACCAGCGCCAGCAGCGCCCCGCATGAGTTATACTGGCGTCAGTGACAGGGTTGTGTCTCATACAACACCAACTACTAGATCGTCCAGCTCCTTGATTCCATATATACCAACGAAGTACCTTTCGTCGAACCTCCGCTTACCGAGAACCGGTCTGGTCAATTTTGGCAGCACCTGTTACATGAACGCCACGCTCCAGGCTCTGTCCGCGACCACGCCTCTGTCGATACTCTTCTTGGACGATCAGTTCAAGGGTCTCGTGCAGAAGGATAACTGGAAAGGCAGTCGCGGTCTTCTACCTGACATCTACGCAAACACTGTGCGTTCCTTGTGGAAAGGAGACGTTAATTGCATCAAGCCAACCACACTCTTCAACTTCGTCGGTCGCCTTAACAGCATGTTCCGCGATCCTGGCCAGCAGCAGGATGCTCAAGAGTTCTTCAGCATGATCGTAGATGTGCTCCACGAAGACTTCAATGGCATGTGGGCGCGCACACCATTACGGGCATTGACAGATCAGGAAGAACAGAAGCGTGAGCGTATGCCAAAGATCCATGTTGCAAAGACTGAGTGGGGTCGGTACACCCACCGCGAGAACTCCTTCCTCACATCCCTGTTCTACGGCCAGCAGTCCTCGAGGCTGAAATGTCCGCAATGCGGTCTTACCAGCACCCAGTACGATGCTTGGGCTCTCCTCCAGGTCGAGATACCTGACTGCCGTGAGGCCAACATTCAAGACTGCTTCCGTCAGCATTTCAAGGACGAGCTGCTGGACGAGGATAACCAATGGACTTGTCCCCATTGCAAGGCACCCCGTAGAGCTTGGAAGAAGCTTACCATGACTCGGGCCCCGCCATTCCTCGTGGTTGGACTGAAGCGCTTCAAGACAAATCCCCGCACGGGCGATCAGCGGAAGATTCACACAGCAGTGCGCTTCCCGCTGGAGGGTCTGGACATGGAAGAGTTCATGCTACCCCAGCCCTCTCCGCAAGAGGCGCAAGCGATAGCAAGTCAGTATGGTGCCGAAGCCCTCAAAACGGATGTGACGCTCACGCCACCTTACGTGTACGACGCATATGCCGTAGTGCGACATATGGGCGAGTCGACACGGAGTGGACATTACACGGCAGCCGTCCGGGACAAGGCCAGGAACTGCTGGCGCTATTTCAACGACACCAGTGCGCAGGACTTCGATCCGAGGACATTGAGCCCTTCGCGAGCTCTGGATAATGATCAGGCGTACTTGGTCTTCTACCAGAGACGGTCGCCAAATGAGACTACCACGCCGACCAAGTTTTGAGACTCGAGAGCACCATTGGCTTCTGTTTGTGAGCAGTTCAGCGTTGCATGATGGGTGTTTTGAGCGTTTGGGGTAGAAGTGGTTGGATATGATACCAAAGATGCGTCCGTACTCGCAGTCGCCATGTATATAATTGAATTGAACGCGAAGTGATATCGCTCACTGTCGTCATGCACTACGTATCCTTTGCATCCCCTCTTGCTCTGCACGTGTTCAGGCGGAGCATTCGTGGCCGCGCTAATGCAATGTTTTCGACCCTTGCATATCGAGACGCGCGTGAGACGCCATTGATCTTTCCCATCATTCATCTCACCTGTCGTGCTTCGAAATACTCACAAAGAACACGAAAACTCACAAAGAACAATCGTCTCTCCATGGCTCCACTTAGGGAGCGCAGTGGTAACGCGATGGGCCCAAGCAAATCTGATGGGAAGCGCAAACGCGTCGAGATCGACCTCACCAATAGCGATGATGAGACGACTAATGATTTCAACGCACCTGCCTACAAGACTCGGGGAATTCCGACCGCAAACAACGCTCAAAGAACTTCATACATACCGACACCGCCAGCGAGTAGCGCTCGAAGCAATGGCTATGCGAGCGTGTACCGTGCTCCGGCAAGCTCAGCTCCTCAGTCCTCTCAGCACTTCAGCCAGCCTGATCGAGATGCTTGGCTTGCTGACGAGGATTTCAATGCCATCGTGACTTCCTCACAGGATGATGCTGAGTACAATGATCAGCTTCACCTCTATGGTGAGCTATCGACCAAAGTGGTTGGCGTCCGCTACTACAGAGGTTACGCCAATCCAGGAGAGCAAATTCTCGTCCGACGTGAGCCTGAAAATCAATACGATAGCAATGCCATTCGAATTGACAATGCGTCTCGTGAGCAGATTGGCCACATACCACGTACTATGGCGTCGAAGCTCGCTAAGTACATCGACAATGGTTCGTTGGCTGTCGAAGGCAAGCTCAATGGTGAGATCGGTACATTCGACTGCCCATTGCTCATTTATCTCTACGGAACCAGCCCAGAAAGTCCTGAAGGTCAGCAGCTTCGAGATCGCATGACAGCGGACAAGCTCCCACTCCAAGCTTTGAAGCAAGCTGAGGCTCGTCGTAAGCAGCAAGAAAAGGAAAATTTGGCCGCCGCCAGACGTTCAGCAGCTGCTTCCAAGAGCTCAAAATTCACCAATCAAGCCATCGCTGGAGGCAGTAGTCGTCAGGTCGACATGTCTGACATTCTGGAGGCGTCGCAACGGATCAATCCTCGAGATATCGCCAATTCTGCCGAGCAGCTGGGTACTTCCGAAGGGGACCTTAAGGCTATGGCTCTAGCCGAGAAGCCAGACGTTATCAAAACAGAGATGCTACCGTATCAGCTGCAAGCACTACAGTGGCTGCTCGACCAAGAGAGCCCCAAGACTCCTGGTGCTGCGCCGAAGGATGCTGTCCAGCTTTGGACCTTGTCAAATGGCAGATACACCAACCTCGCTACCAACCACTCGACGCAGAACCCGCCCACCTTTGCTTCAGGAGGTATCCTCGCAGATGACATGGGATTGGGCAAAACACTCGAAATGATATCTCTCATCGCTGCAGATGCTACCAAGTATGGCCGAGGCACGACGCTCGTCGTAGCACCGCTGTCCGTAATGTCCAACTGGAGTGGTCAGATCGCTACCCATGTGAAGCAAGAGAACAACATGAACGTGTATACGTATCACGGCGCCGGCCGCACAAAGATGAAAGCAGCAGACTTCGAGCAGTACGATGTCGTCTTGACGACATATCAGACGCTGGCCAGCGACTATATGCCCGGCGGCAAAGGCTCGAAACAACCCGAGAGGAAGCTACGCGCGTATGGCCTTTACAGCATGAACTGGAGACGCATCATTCTCGACGAAGGGCACACCGTGAGAAATCCCAAGACCAAGGGTTCGATGGCTGTCTGCAGTTTGTTCTCCCGCTCACGCTGGGTGCTGACTGGCACACCGATTGTCAATTCGCTCGCAGATCTGTACTCGCTTCTCAAGTTCGTTGGACTCAGCGGAGGCTTGGATCAGCTGGAGATGTTTAACCGTGTGCTTGTTCGTCCGATCAAGAATGGCGATGAGAGTGCCACAAGCCTGCTCAAAGCCATCATGAAAGCGTTCACACTGCGTCGCCGTAAGGACATGAAGTTCATCGATCTGAAGCTACCGAAGTTAGAGGAGTTCGTCCATCGTATCGACTTTACAGACAAGGAGCGTGAGCGTTACGATGCACTGTTCGCGCAAGCCAAGGGAATGATGAAGACGTACACGGAGCAGAGAGACACTGGCGCCAAAGGCAGCTCCAGTGCATACCAGCATCTTCTGGAGATACTGCTGAGAATGCGACAATGCTGCAACCACTGGCAGCTTTGCGGCGAACGAGTCACGAACCTTCTCGCGCAACTCGAAACGCAGAAGACTGTAGCCCTGACCGCAGAGAACAAGAAAGCATTGCAAGATGTTCTGCAAGTCCAGGTTGAGTCGCAAGAAGACTGTGCCATTTGCCTCGAGACACTCCACAACCCAGTCATCACCACCTGCGGGCATGCATTCGGACAAGAGTGTATCTCAAAGGTTATCGAGCAACAGCACAAGTGTCCAATGTGCCGTGCTGAGCTACCAGACGACACCAGCCTCGTAGGTCCAGCCAATGAGTGTGGCGACGAGAGCTCTGATGACGACCTGGATCTGACACAATCATCGTCGAAGCTGGAGGCGTTGGTCAGAATTCTAGAAGCCACCAAAGGCAACAGCAACAAGACAGTCATCTTCTCCCAGTGGACGCGGTTTCTGGACATTGTGCAATCGAGACTCGCCACGGAGGGCTACAAGTACTGCAGACTTGACGGCACGATGTCTGCTTCCAAGCGCGACGAAGCACTACAGGCTTTGGAGAAAGATCAAGGCACCACAGTCATGCTCGCCTCTCTGGGAGTGTGCGCTGTTGGTCTCAATCTGACGGCTGCGAACAACGTCATCCTTTCCGACACATGGTGGGCTCCTGCAATCGAGGACCAGGCGGTCGATCGCGTGCATCGTCTAGGTCAGACACAGGAGACAAGAGTCTTTCGACTCGTGATAGATGGTAGCATCGAAGAGGACACGCTTGCTGTTCAAGCAGACAAGCGCAAGCTGGTAAGCGCCTTCCAATGGTCATGCAATGTAGCATGCCGCATGCAAGACTTAACCCTCTTCTTAGATGATGGTGGCCTTCTCCGAGAAGAGCAACAAGCGCGATGGCGCTCGCAGTGGACGCCTTGCTGACATGCAGAGACTACTATCGCGCGAAGTCCACGACAGCGCTGCTCAGAAGGTCTCGAGCTAATGAGAAATCCCTTTCTGTTGACAACTCGGAACGAAGGCAGTCGATACGACTTCGGCTGAGCTAGCCGAACGGTCTTGACAGGGACTGTCTCAGAGAGCGTGAGACATGACACTATGTATGGATTTTCATCAAGCCTGGGATGATGGCGAATGGCACACTTTCTAGCCGTATTCCAGAACAACAACCTAGGCGTAGGAAATGCACGAACCTGATGTATGACCGTTCGCGGGAGAGCGGAGAGTTGACTCTGCGCGACGCACGGAGTCATCCGGTGGTCTGTGACCTCTCCGGCATGACAAAGATGATGCCCGAATATTTGAAGAGGATAGTGGCAGGTGCATGAAGGCCGTGAGCTGCGTGAACGAGTGGTGGAGGAGAAACGCTGCGAGCTGGAAGATGTCGTGAGTTGTGGTGGTGGTGGTGGTGGTGGTGGTGATATATTGTTGGCCAGATACGCGTGTCGTTGGCAAATGACTTCTTGAGAGAGCGGCAAAGACCGATTTAGAGCTGGTGGCTACCGACCTTACCGATAGTGTTGCTTTTTGCGGCAGCGGGTCTGTGTGGAGGGGTAGGGCTAGGCCCGAGGCGCCGACGTGGTAAGCGGCAGACCCTCACCAGCATGCGGCGAAGGTGCTTGGGCGTGCGACATGGTGCCAAATAGCACGCACCCGTCCGCTGCATAACGGCAGCCCTGCTCGAGGCCCCATGGAAGCGTGACTGGGTAGTCATAGATCGGCTGCCTTCGGCGACTGCGCGGCCGCTTCTTTTCTCTTGCTCCTTCCCAGCCCAAGCCTCTTGATGGACCAGTCGAGCAGGGACGTCGCGGATTTTGATCGTTCGTACACATCTATAGACCGGCCATTTGACAGCCGCCGCCTCTGGTGGTGTGCTCGGCCTGGAACGCTCTTCGCTTCCCACGAATCTGTGGCCATCGATCGTACTGATTTCCCATGGTCGCTCTTGGCATAACAGCAGAGCACTGAAAGGCGTTCCGGATGGACGATTAGAAGAGATACCCATACGCATTTTGACGACCCGGCTCGCATTCATATTCCACTATCTCCCTTGTTCTTCACCTCCCTTATTAGACGCACCCACAACTCGCGCAAAGCAGGCACAGCAAGCAAGCAACCAGGCAAGCAACTGAATAAATCGCGCATCAAGCCGCACACCCACCGCCACCACCACCACCACCACCACCAGCAGCCGGAATGGTTCTTAAGAGCGATGGCACCAAATGGGCATGCCAATCTTGCTTGAAGGGCCATCGTGTGAGTGGCTGCAACCACACCGGTAGGTCTTTGTTGTCGTCATCGGCATCATCCATGAGGTCGTCGTCGGCGGGACGCTGGCTGTGTTGCGGGCGTACATGACCACTGCTGCTAGAACCATCACTGACCGTTGCTCAGACCGCGAGCTTACGCTTGTACCCAAGAAGGGGCGCCCGGTCACCCAATGCCAACACTGCCGCCTAGAGCGCAAGAAACGGTCGGCACACGTCAAGTGCGACTGCGGTGAGACGGAGAAAGTGCACCACTCCAAGGAGAAATGCATCCACCTGCGCGAAGCCGAGGAGCGCGCAAAGGCCGGCTTTCGTGACGAGAGCACCAAGAAGAGGACCGAGGACCCGTACCACCTGGCGGCCGTCGCTGGGGAGCAAGGCTGTTGCTGTCACCATGGCGGCAAGTGCACCTGCTCCATCGTCAAGAAAGAGTCGCAACTCAAGGACAACGCGCCGCCGCATGGCCCAGCCGTGCCCAAGCCGCGCCTTGAGACAATCAAGTCGGAAGGCTCAATCACTGTCTTCGCCAATGGCCATCACAAGCCTGTGCATAAGAGAAACCATGCCGCGCATGAGTGCGGCATGCCCTACAAGATGCCCACGCCAAGATCCCATGTTGAAGACTCAGTCGCGACGCAAGCCCGCCGTTCGGTCGACAGCCTTGCATTGGACAGTAACGTGTCGTGGAAGCAGACTCCTGTTCCACTCAAGCCCAAGCCTTCGTTCAGCACGGAGAGGCGCCTGTCCAGGTCTGAGGAAGCATCGCCTACACTAACCGCAAGCGGATACTGCAGCGACATATCTGATGCCAATCTTTCGCCCTTCCACTTTAGCGACCTGGGCCCTGTGGACTCTTGGGGCAGCGACGCCACCAGCTTCCCATCCGATCCCATGTCTACCATCACTGACGCCTCCTTTGATCCATGGTCAACGTTCCCCTCGGCTGACTCAACAACCATGCCGCATAATAATCCATTCGGTGCGTGGCCAAGCATCTTTGACCACAGCAATGTCGCGCAACCTGCGCTGACTGCTGCATCTTCAGGCACGCCATCCGAGGTCGACGAGCTACCCAGCATGGACGATGTCTATGGGTTCCCCATGCCTAGTATGCAAGAAGATGCCGGCGCATTCCATCTGGACGGCACTGTCACAGACTCCACGAACAGCAACCGTCGCAGCCTGCCTCCAGGCTTCTTTGGCAATCCCAACCTCATTGCGTCCCTGCCATCGGACTGGCAAACAACGGCTGATTTCGATGTCACGATGAAGCCTACCGCCAACGAGCCAGCCATGGGTTTCCCGCACTTCTGGGATACACCGACAATCACTACCATGCCAGGCGTCACTCAAGGCAACACATCCATGTTATTCAACCATGGACGACGACAGTCCCGCTCAGTCGGACCAGGCAATGCCCCGAATGATGACCTCATCAAGCAGCTCTTTCCTGAGATCGACATCAACGGTGGTGCCTTTGGTCAACCAAACCATCCCTCAACACATGGCATGAAGCCACTAGGCGGCCTGCCCATACACCCTTCGTCATCCGGTGCAGATATTGGCCGCATGGGCGCGTCGCGCGGCTTCACCAGCCAGCCGTGGAGCGATGGATCGTTGAGCATACCCAACAACGACTTTGCAAGCCCTTACCATCTCGATGCAAACTACACGAATCTGAATGCGGGAGACTGGCCTCCAAAACAACAAAATTAGGGCGGCCCGTAAGTCGTCCGACAAATGCAAGTGCAAGTGTGTGCACAACTTTGTTGAGTCAAGAAAGGATCTCAGTACGCGGTGCCAGCATTCCAGGTTTGCGAGCTCGGTATTTTGTGCATAGTCTTTGAGTTGCGTTGGTTTTACTGCATGGCCGCAAGTGATGTGCCGATTGTGGGCTATGGGGTGGTGGGTTGGTATGCATCATGCATCATGACTTAATGATGGGTGAGAGGCGTTCGTCGTCGTTCATAGAAGGGAATTGAGAACATCAGCTAAAGAAAAGTCATTCATTCTCTTGATCCGTTCATATGCTTGCCTGTTCGTGCTTGTGCCTGTTGGTCTTGGAGGACCTCATCCGTCGTAATACGCGCGGCACCTTGAGCTTGGCGTGCTGATTACCTCCTCACCTTTCGAATGCCAGTCTTGACCTTGTTCTCAACTGCAAAGCATCAAAAGATGGGCTTCCGCGACTTCATAACAGATAAAGTGCAAGCGACGGCAAAAAGCGCACAGCAACACCCCATCAGCCGCAACGCACCTTCCAAACGCGGCCTCTGCTGGCCCGTAGAGAACCAAGATCCCGTCCACACTTTCACCAAACCCGGCTCCAAGATATCCTGGCTATACAACTGGTCCCCCAACCCCACAGCGGGTTGCACATCGATAGAATTCGTCCCCATGCAATGGAACAACGTCGACATCGACGACCTGTCCAAGAAAATCGATCAATCGAACGCGACGAGCGTTCTATCCTTCAACGAACCGGAACTCCCAGATCAGAGTAACATGTCCGTCGACCTAGCGGCGACCGAATGGATCAGATGTATCGAGCCCTTGCGAAAGAAGGGGGTGAGGTGTGGAAGTCCGGGAATCTCAAATGCGGGCCACGCCGTAGGGTACCTTCAGGAATTCCTCAAGAGGATCCGGGAGGGGGGTAGTGATGTGGATTTCCTCTGTCTGCACTGGTACGGGGTTGATGATCTTGGCGGTTTCTACGACTATATCTGGTCGACGCGGCACCGGCTTGATCCCTCCAAGCCGGTGTGGATTACGGAGTTTGCGTGCACGAATTGGAATCGGGAGCAGCCGCTGCCGCGGGAGCGGGTGGAAGGGTTTGCGAGGGAGAGTGTCAAGTATCTTGATTCGTTGGACTGGGTGGAGAGGTATTGCTGGTTTGGGCCGATGAGGGATACGGGGAGTGTGGGGGTGTGGGCGCGGATGTTGGATGAGGGGGGGAAGTTGACGGCGTTGGGGAGGGGGTATAGGGATGAGTAGAGGGGGTGTTGGAGGTGGGGAGGAGGAGATGGATGGGTTGTGGCGTGCGTAGACAGAGGCTTTGGAGGATAGGCGGAATAGATGATGCAAACAGGACCCTCGGCTGATGTATGGTATGGGTTCTGTGATGCTCCAACTTCATTATAATCGTTAAAGCCACTGGGTATCGTGCAATATTATGACGAGAAACACATTACTGCCAAGCAGGCTCTTCCCGTAGTATTCCCGCCAAAGAATCACGCTTTGACAAACTTCTTGCCTTCCGTGAAGCTGGGCATCTGTGAGAGCATGTAGTCCTTTCCCTTGACCATGCCGACCATGAACCCTGGTAGACCCCAGCCATTGAAGGCGGCCACTCCTGCGGCTGCTGTTAGTATGAGTCCTCAGCTCAGCGACAGGCTTAAAACATACCAGTCTTTGGACCAATGGGCACCAGTTGCGTCTCCGACGGCTTGAAAGTGTACTTTTTCTCAACCGGCACACTCCCGAGCTGTGCGTCTGCCAGCAAGTCGTGCGCGATGTTCGCGTTGAGGACTGGCAATGAGTTGTACCTTTTTGGAATCAGTACGTCCTGACCACCACGATCGAGTTGCAAGGGACTTACATATTCAACACTCCACCCTTGTCAACGCCCGCCACATCGCCAGCCGCGTAGACTCGTGGTCCAGCTGCATCTACCCGGAGCGTCGATGGATCAGATTGGACATACCCATTGCTGGACTTGAGCTCCGCCGGTACAAAGTCGGTGTTGGGAGTCACGCCATGGGCAGGTATGTATACATCCGCATGCACAGACTTCCCATTATCGAGCAGGATCTCCGTTCTCCCATCCGCGCCCTGTTGACTGCCGCTGACTTTGACATTGTGAATCACAGTCACGCCCGCCTTCTCGAGCAGTGTCTGTGCCTTGGCAGCGCGGCTCTGCTTGAAAACAGGGAGGATCTTGGAGGATCCGGAATAGAGCGTCACTTTCGCCTTGCCTTTTAGATGCGTCGCAATCTCTCCCGCTGTCTCGACGCCGACAGGACCTCCTCCACTGATTACGACGTCTTTTGCTGTGCTGAGCTTCGTGTTCATGTCCTTGAGAGCCTTCTCGGAGACGGTGTAGTCTCCCTGGAACGTGGTCAGAGCAGTGGGGGATTTGGTCCCTGTAGCCACAATCAAAGCGTAGTAATCCAAGCTCTCAGATCCTCCTTCATGGAGGGAGATAGTGACGGTTCGAGACTCCTTGTTCATGGCTGTAGCTGAGCCGTGGTGAAAGATGATGGAATCTCTGAGGTTCCCGTATTGCTTGAAGCCGTCCATGATCGGAATGAAGCTCGATTCGATGGTGAGCTGCTCCAGGGACACGATCTGCCTAGGTGCTGCGATATGCCACCAGAATCGGCTTGATGGGTCGACAAGGTGGAGCACATATTTGGTGTCTTGGCTTTTGGAGAGTTGGGAAAGAACATGTTTCGCTAGGTAATGGGCTACACCGAGTCCGCCGAAGGAAGCACCCAGAATGACAATGTTGCGAATTTGCGTCATTTGGCCTGTTGTCTAACCAATTGATGGTCCCCCCGGCGCGCTGTGCTAGTTGTTGATTTAATGCTTTCGTCCCAAACAAAGATGTTCCGACAGTCACGCTAGATCAGCTCGCTCGAGATTGTGCTATGCTACCCGGGGAAATGGAAAGAGACCTTGAGAAAGATGCGAGTCGCTCTTATATGAGAAATGAATGACGATTACTGTACAGCAACCATCAATCCAGGGAGGAGCCGTTGAGCCCGGGTTTCACGATGCCGAGTCCGCCAACCAAATTTAGAGGCTTTTGCTTCATGCGAGGAACAAAGCCGACCCAATCCAGCCTTTATTCAGCAGCCACTCAATCAAATCTTGTAAGCATACCGCCCTCTACAGTCTGTGCGGAGCCACATCGGATAATGCTGAACAATTCACTCCTCCCTTGCTGCTGGGTAACATCCCTGTGTACGTGTACTTCGCCGAACCACATTCAGCGATGTCCGCGAATTCATATGGCGCTTGATTTGGCGATTCCGTATAGTGCTATATCGTGGATCAGGACGAACGAACAGCACTGTAGGGCCTTCTTATCTCTGGCTCCTCATACCTAGATAGGCTCTGTAGTCGGTAGATCCATTCCGAGCCCTCGAGGGCGACCATGAACTCGGTATGTAGCGATTTGCGATGAGTTGAGATACGGCCCGGTGCTGTAAGATCATGCTATATGCCCGACGGACGCTGTGTGAGCTCACACGATAGCTTGCTCTGCCCGTCTGATGATCTCCTCATACACAGTCCACGTCAAGGCACTGCTGAGAGCCTTGCGACCGATACGAAGACTTAGCCCACTGAACATGCTTCTGCCACCTTCTTCTTGAAGCATCATCTTGGCCGCTTGAAGCATGTTCCTGTATCGCCCGGGCGCAATTTGCAGGCGGGTCTTGATCGCATCGAAAGGATTCGTCATGGCAGTTGCAGTGACGGCCGCAACAACACCAGAGACGAAGTTGATAGTAGCCGAGCTGGACATGGAACGAGGCGCCAGTCCTCCATCTGGTGACGCCACAACTGAAGACAACGACCCTAGCCGCGTTTTGGCCTTCTCATAGATGAGAACATACAACCCAGCATACGGCGCGTCCCTCACAGCGGTCGCACCAAATCCAGCAAAGAGCCCACGGACACCCTCTTTCACAACAATGTCTCGCGCAGCTCCGGCTAAAGACGTGTACGAGTAGTGAGTCGACTCATATCGCACTTTCAGCACAGTGACCGGGTTCATGATAAAGCCCGCCGCGACTCGCGCAAAAGCTCCCGTGGCCAAATTTGCGATGCTGCCGAGTTTCGGCAAAGCCGATGAACTGTTCGGAATCGAGACCGTGGCCGCAGGAAGTCCAGCAATGGCTGGCAGTCGCGAAACATACTGCCTCATCTGGTTGAGCATGCCAAAGTACAGCGCAGACCCCAATCCCGTGCGGATAACTGACGGTGTGGTGCCTCGCCACAGCTGGCGGACGGGATTGGGGCCGTCCAGGACATCGCGGAGAGCGTGTCGGAGTGAAGGAGCATCGGTTTGCTGTAGTCTTGTCTTCAGTAGGTCGGCAGGCTGTAATAGAAAAGCGCTGGCAATACCGGAGCCTAGTCCAGCAGCAAAGTGAAAGCCTGATGAGAGAGCGGGTGGTTAGCGGAGCTTCCAGGTGCTGCTGAGGTGTAGCACCGCACCTAAACTCGTCTTCTGTTTCTGACCTCCATCAGACATTGCCTCCCCTATCAAACGATGAGACTTAACATTATGATATAGACATTTGGGCTAGACGAGTTGGCGGTAGGTGTGGACACAATGGAAGTCGTGCAGGCGAGATGCTGCTGTGTGTGACGACACGACTGAGATTGCCTTCCGAGAAATCACCGAGCTGAGAACGAAGGCAGATACATGTATATATGTAAGAGTTCACATCAATATCGCTCTCGGATCATTGGTACATCTATGTCTATTGTATCTCGCAAGCTCTGAAAGGTAAGACAGCGCCTGTCCGGACCAGTCACGCCAACACAGGCCACTCCTCAACGCTTCTTCTCCTCCGCCTCAGTAACCACCTTATCAGCCACCATAGCAACACCCTGTTCCACAACCCCCTTACCCGCATCAACAACATTCCCATTCGCATCCATAACCGCAGCATACCCCAGATCCGCCACAGCACCCTCAGCTCCCGTCGCCACTCCAAACCCAACCAACGCACAAGCCCAATCCGTCACGAAAGGGGCGATCCTATCCCTGCTGGTCTCCTGATGGATCGCGAGGCCTCGCCGTTTGAGCTCGGCATGAACAAGGGCGAGCCGAAGCGTAGCGACTTCGCGACGTCGAAGCTCAATAGGGACGGCGACGAGGCTGACGCCGCAGGTGAGGCCCGCTGTCATGATACCGCGGAAGCTGGAATATGCACCGCCGTGGCGGGTGCGGCAGTTGTAGATGTCTTGATGTTGGAGTTGGGCGTCTGATAGAAGGTGGAGTTTGGCGACGTAATCGATTGGGTTGAAGTCGAAGAACTCCTCGATGGTCATGGTTGGTCGCGGTTGTGTTCGAATGCTCGACGGTATCGTCTGGGCGACTGTGTTGCAGATGCTACGTTTCGTCAATTCAGGCAAGCTGTCGATGTGTGTTTTGCGCGCCAGAACTCGTTGCCGGATGCCCCTCGTAAATATCCTGCTCCGCTACCGAAGGATTGTTGGTGTATCCACAGACATGTCGCCAAAATCGGCAGCCCTTATGGCCTAAACAATACTATCAGCATCTGTACTGCCACATGCGGTAATGTGTGCCTGCATATGCACACATGGCTCAGTCGCGCCAAGTCTGGTTGTTTGTTGATGCCCTACATCGCCAAATGGTACAAACGCCAAGATCATGCACGGGAGCCTGGGTGGTTGCAGGGATGCACAAGAGCTCCCGTGAGGGCTTCCAGGCCTGTAGGTGACTGGCTCGTTTCATGAGTATAGATCTGTAGGACTACTATGTATGATCGATGCTGCCGATAATGATACTGTCCGTCGATGCCTTGCTTTAGCCCTAGCTCGGATAGTAATCCTAGGTATTGACCTGCTGCATGAGCCGTGGATCCACGGTTACTGTACATCTCAGGATTCTTGCATCGCCCATACTTTTCGAAACACCGCTTCTCTTCTCCAGAATAGACATAGCCACAGTTCCACCTTCAACAATGTTACCAACATGTTGATGGTCAAAGTGAACACTAGCAAGCTCCGGTAGGACTTCAAGCAGATCAATCTGACCATTGTGGTTGGTATCAGTACAAGCACCAAAAGCTGCATAAGCACTCCACTGGTCCATACGTTGTCTTTGGAGTTTGCAGCCGTTGTAAAGTCCGGAATGGCACTTGATCACGACTTCGGCCCAGCCTCTCATGATCAATCTTTGCTTTGCTTCATCCAGCCCATCGATATCTCCTCGCAGGGCAATGCATATATGACCATAGTTGGTGTGCAGCTGCACGATACTGTAGTCACGCTTCTCGGACTGTGCCATCGACTCCTGCTGATCAGCAACCAGAACAGCTGGCAGAGAGCTATTGCGAATCGCTTTCGCTCGTGCTGCGGGCATCTGGTCGACTTCAGATCGACTGTAGGCCCCTTCTCTAATTTCTTTGATAATGCTGGGCTTCATTCGCATGTACCCGGCCGTCATAGCTTTACCCTCGGAGTGCTTGCATCACTCATTCTCCGGTATGCTCCGGGCTGATTCGGGAATGCTGGTGAAAAGCTGTTGGCTCCACTTACACGGTGGTCAAACAAAGTCGGTTGTATTCGTGGGTCGTATCTTCCAGCGGTAGAGCCAGCACTACTCAAGCTTGTCGGGTGAAGAGGAGCATCACTGATCGAGCTGACAGATTCAGCGTACGGTCGACGTTGCATATCTGAGGATCTATCTGAGAGCCGGCTGGTGCTAGACGCCGTGTCACTTATGATCGATGCCACTCTGTGTAGCGAACGGCCTTCACTTCCTCGAAGCGTCGACGAAGATATCGACTGATGGACTCCAAAAGCGATGTCGTGTGATGTCTGTGTCGGTTGGGCATCTCGCGGCTTTGGACGTCTCCACGTGGCAGGGTTATAGAAAGATCGCTTTCGCTCTTTAGATGCAGTGACCGGAGGCACTGACTCTGGGACGCCAATGTCAGCAGCAACAGCATCTGTCTGCGAGCCCTTCCTCTCACCCCTGGGACTCGACTCTGCTATCGATAGACTACTCTGCATCGCAACAGGCTGGACCTCTGGCATGACAACGTCCTGGAACATACTTTCGAGCGATTCTCGTTCAGGATTCGGTATTGTCTTCATATAAATCTTGGCACGGTAGTCGCTTCCTTGCAACTCGTAGACACGAGCCATGAGCGCCACAGACTTGTAGTAGTCGTCGTTTGTCTTACCCAGAAGCCGACGTCGACCTTGTAGTGCGTTCTCACAGTACAGTCTTGCCTGGTCGAGCTTGCCCAGCTTGACACAGACCTGCGACAATAGGTGACCAACTTCGCATACACCGAGGAGCTGTTCATCGGTTCTCTCTACAAGTCGTGACGAATCGTCGATGACGCTTGGCAGGCTGGCTTCCGCTTCCATGGCCTCCAAGGTATGATAGGCACATACACTCAGCATAAAGCGCAGATGCCAGGCGTCACATATCTTCTGGCGCTTCACACCGCTAAGCGCCTTAACCTCAGCGATCGAGCCACCGACAGTCTGGTCAATGACTTTGACGTCGTGGAAGAAGGTGTACAGATTCTCCGACAGTCCAAGCCGCTTTGGCTGTGTTTGCGGTGGATCCTCGAAAAGTCTATGGGCAGCCCCCATTTTCGTCTATCAGCAGCCCCTATGCTGAGTCGTTGCTGCACATGACCAGTCGCATTATTAATCTGTGTAATTAAAGTATACTACACGGTATTAACGTATAGCTGCAGGTAAACAATGCACTGCAATTAGTACCTAAATTAAGAATATTACAATCTCGTATGCATGCATCCTGCTAGTCTCGTTTGCTATGTAAAGTCAATCAAGTTGTTAACAAAATTAATCCTAAACCCCGCTAGCACCGTGTTCTCGTTCTTAACGAAGACTTAGGTGCGGGCTGGCTAGCTAGTTACGGCAGTGCCGTTGGCAGTAAGGGCGGCGTAGGTAAGCACTGTATTCTGCCTAGAAGTTCGTTGCGCGTGGTGCACAGTCGCACGTCGTGCACAGCCTAATGAAATGAAAATTACGCTACCTGTTGTCTGGGTGACCATAGTCAATATTTGATCGGAATGCCCTAAGTTTAGTGGAGGTGTGCACGACGTGCGACTGTGCACGACGCGCAACTAACTTCTAATGCCAAGAGCGACCTTAGCAGATTCTTCAAGAAACACCTAACGACGCGACGACGCGACGGCGGCTGCAGCGTAAGATACAAGCGATAACGTAGCGATAACGTCGCGTTAACAACGTATACGATGATATAGTTATCCACCACATAAGTTATGTATGGGGGCTGCCCATAGACGAAAATGGGAGCTGCCCATAGACTTTTCGGCGGATCCTGCGATCTGAAGAACCGAGAGTGGGTCCATGCTGCTTGACCTTAGTGCTGACCTCCACTCGGCGGAGCAGCGTTCATCCGGACCTGCTACAAAATTTGAGCTTCTTCGATAGGTGTATCCTCGACAGCGAGAGTAGAGCCGTGGCAACGAAAGCGCTTCTTGGTTTGCCGAAGCGACACACTTACCCGCAAGAGTAGGGTGCGGCTATGCTCAGCTCATGATGCCGAGCAGTAGCAGACAGAACGACTGCCTTCTGAGTTGGTCAACTTGACGTGAAATGGATCCCAGGCTCCATAGTTAGTATCGCACTACAGCTTGCATTTGCCGAGCAATGGCCACGATCCGGCATCATTCTTTGGCGGACTTTTGGGCGTCGACGTGAACATCGTTCGCCGGCGCCGATGCTGATCGTTGGAGGCGATCGGCGTGGGGCTGAACGGACTACCCGCAGCGAGGCAGGTCATGCCTGCTGCGCGATATATTGCGAATGGCCAAGCAACAAGGTATGTGGTGATGGTGGTTCTTTCATGCAGGAACGGAAGAAGCCGTTAAATGGCGCAGATATTGCTCTGTCTGTCTATCGTAGCTCTGTGACTCACCCTCACATGAGTTGATCGTCACGCTCTCGCACCCCTTCCGATCCTTCAACGCATTCACACACGCCTTATGCCACGCTGAGATGCCACCAGCATAGATAAGCATCTCCTGCTTCTTACCCTCGACGTTGGCACCCATTCACCAGCTGCGGGTGGTCACCGATCAATGTCTTGCTGGCAAGATCAAGAGTGTGCTTCCTCAACTCCTCTTCGTCGTCTCTCTTTGCCTCAACACTGCGCAGCTTCTGCTTTCTCTACTTTTGGAGCACGTCTACGATCCACTCGACCTGGAGTTCGAGGGTGGGCCATTTGCCAAAGAAGTAGGAGCTTTAGGTCCATATATCACGAGTATATTTTGGGATCCATTGTGCCAATCATACGAGGTGTGTGATAACGCCATCCTTCCACTTCTCGTCAAGGTCGATGCCGTCTCTCCCTTGAACGCCCCTGGTACGCAGGTCACCTATCACGGCATCATAGCCCTAGCAGACAGCGATGATGTCGACTTCGTGCACCGTGCCGTCCTTCGTCCTCACCCGGCGGCTATATGACCAGCGGAGAACGTGTCGCTAGACTGCTTCAGCGCTGGCTCCCAATTTGCAACTTAGTGAGAGTGCGATTGCCGACTGTGCTTCCCTAATGCAGCGATCTGTGATCATTATGCGTCGCCTTGCCGACGAAATGCTGTGCCATGGAGTTGCCTTTGGGACGATGTTCTCGACACATCATATACATGATCGCAAGTTGAGAGAAGAACAGACGTTGGAGGACCCTACCACGCCAAGAGTTTCACCCTATCGCTCTGCCGAGCAGCCGAACCAAGTGCGCACCTTCAAACTTCATCCGCTTCCTCTTCATTCCATCAATACCACGTCTACCCAGCAGATCGAAATCATCAAGACCAGGGCTAATCACAGAGTGTGCCGTGATAAAATTCCGTGTATTGCTTCCAACGCTTAGCAAATCATAAATCGACACTACCAACACAACAAAAGAACTACCTCTCTATACATGACCGCATGACCATACAGCAATACAGTCGCACAAAAGAGGAAAGAACACGCCTCACCAAGCAGTGATGCTCTACTCCCGCATCAATATACGCAATCATCATAATCAAATTGTACCACCCCCACGTGGATAGATCTATCAATGGCTTGGCGGTACTACCACCACTCTTGGGAGAGACGTCGCCCATAGTGTCGTCGCTTCTTCCTGCGAGAACGTTGCCATGCTTCGGTGATGTCGAAGATGTCTGCGAAGGGCCAGGAGATGTCGTAGGGTTCTCTTCTGTTTGTGGCAAAGGCTGAGTGGCAGAATCACCAGGCGTTGCAGCTTCGGGAACCTCCCTCGGTGATGCCGGGCTCGATGCTGTGGCGGAGGCAGATTGCTGAGCATCTCCCGCTGTAGCCGATGCCGAGGGGCGCGCGTATTCCACGACAGGTGCTGTGTCAATGGCGGACTGCTGTCCTCTGCCGCTCCTGGCCAGCTGCTCCTGAGTAGGAGAATACCCGTTCCTCTTCTCCCACTCCGACATCCAAGTCGCTCTCGTAGGACCCGGCTGTGGGAGCTGGGCAGTTGAGCCTCTGATCTTGGCGAAATTTGTCTCCCACTGTACTTGCAGACTTGGTCCTGAAGTGGTTGCGGCCGAAAACGGAGTGCCTACCCTGCTTGACTCGCCAGAAGGTATGAAGTTAGGCGCGCCACCACTGAGTGCCGAGGACGTGTCTGGCGTTGAGGTGTGAGCACCTTGTCCAGTGGTGTTCAGTCTCAAGGAAAGCTTCGATTGTATACTTCGTGCACTTGTGTCAATGAAGGGATCGTCGGTCGTCTTTGTCCTTGATCTCCGAGCATATCGTCGAGGGCTCTCTGAGGGTTGCCCCGATCAAGTCTGCTTATAACGAGACGCCCTTGTGCATCACTTCGCGCATCTTCATTATTGAGGTCTGGGTAGGGGAAGTAATTTGGGGTCATATCGGCACTGGGACCTACGTCGCTCGCCAAATAGAAATTCTCGCCAACGCTGCGCTGTATCTCTGCGTAAAGCTCCATGAGCTCCTGCTCAGGAGCGGAGAACGCTTCACGATTAAGCGCTTGACATTCAGTAGCGTTGTGCTTCTTAGATAGCCTATTTCCACACTTTGGGCAGAATTTTGCTGCCGCCTGGGCCGGGATCGTTCCATTGATCCATCTGTCCTCGGAAAGAGTTGGATCCCAGCTATGACCTGGATTCTGGCTTCTCCATGTCTCGTTGGCGATGCACTGTTTCTCGTGCCTATTCAGTTGGCGAGCAAACTCGTCAAGCCGACCCCAGTGATCCGCGTGGAAGTCAGCTGGTCTGTCCCACTGAGTATGGCCAGTAGTCTCGTGGTAAGAAAATTTCACTGGCAGACTTTTCATCTTGCCACTGCCCACTTTGCCGTTGGGAAAATAAAACCATCGACGCACCCGAGGCGGATCTTCGAGCCTACGTCCTGGATCATCATCGTTGTGGTCATCGCCACCTTCGCGGTGCAGTTCAGACTCGTCGGGTTCATGCCAAAGCCGCTTGCCGCTCAGTTCCACAAAGTACATTCGCCCTGTAAAAGGGTCCCACCTGCGAAACGAAGGAAATTTAGGCTTCACCTCCTTCTGATCGGTCCGTGCGTGATAAGTCTGCCAGGTCTGTCTTTGAGTCTGAGGAGTGCTTTTCGCACTGGCAATGAGTATGGTACTGGCAGAACTGGCAGATGCGGCCGAGCCAGGGACACTTTGGTTACCGTCGGACTGTCTCGTGGGTGAAAGTTGGTTGACAGGCGTCTGAGGAGCAGTCTGCTTGCCGCTTTCACTGGCAATGCTAGGACTAGGCTGCCGAGCATTGTCTCGAGCAGCCACCCTCTCTGCAGCCTGCATCCATTCCCGGAGGACATCGGCCGCATCTTCAGCCACGCGGTCCTGCCACCAAGATGGATCGATCATCAACAGGTAATCTATGGTCGCTGCCAAATCGTGATGTTCAAATAAGATCAATGGAGAGCTCTTTTTTGACTCTGGGTTGCGGGCTAGGTAGAGAGCTCTCGCTCGCTCGTTGACCAGGTTCGCGATATCATTGAAACTGGATGTGAATAGGCCTTGATCTGTGCCTCGTTGCCCCTTTCGCCAAGTATCACGACTTTGAATATAAAGCCGGCCTTCTTCCGCGACTCTATAGATCAAAGCGACAGCGGGCGACTCAGCTGGTGGATCCGGAAGCTGCATGCCTGGCGAGAAGCGGCCCATCTCCATGGAACGTGTCACACCGTTATCATCGAAGCCGTCTGAAGCCGTGGCATGATCCAGTGGATTGGCAAGAGCGATTGCAGCAAAAAGATCGTTCTCAGCGAGGATGAGAAGCTCTCGGTACAGTTGCGATGCCGTGAACCTAGGCAACGAACGTTGAAGCAGCTCGAATCTGATTCTGATCGCGGTGACCAGATCACTCATTCCAAAGATTCTGTCCCTGAACAAGGGTGCCTGGAGCACAGCAGGAAGCTCGGCCCGTAGCAGGTCGAAGAGCAAAGGTGCATCATCCAGCCCCGAAGCTGTTTGCGATTCCGTGGTCGTTGGCGAGCTAGTCGTGGTCTCCTGAGTACTAGCTGTTGGCTCGGACTCCTTGCCTTGATACCCCTTCGCGGACTGCTGGTGATCCTGGGTCTGAATACTCTCGTCTACGGCGGTGGAGCCTGTGGGCGCCTCGTCTCCATTTTTGATCGCACGGGAGACTCCATCAACATGGTCTGTACCCTGAGAGGATGCTGCCCCGGAGCTCGGCTTTCGATCAGGCTGCGAGTCGTCCCCGCCGTCGTTGTCTTTTGTAGGCTTCTCACCGTCAGGTTTTCGGTCTCCACGCTTAGCGCCAGAATCACCATCTCCACCTGAGGAGTCCTTCTGCTTTTCTGCTGGTGGCTCGTCGTCTCTAACCGCAGCGACACGTCGCACTCGCACTAGATGTGTGGTTTCAGTTGGAAAGACCACAAGCTCGCCATTCGTGGAAAACAGCTTCAGCAAGTCAGACAACGACAGTCCCATAGCCATGAACCTCTGCTCGTAAAAGCGACCGTCAGAACCACCTATATTGTCTCGCATCGACCTCCATAAAGTCTCGACCAAGAACTGATCCTTGAAGGCTTCACGCTTCAGGTATTGTGGTAATACAGTTCGCATCTCATCAACGAAAGCTGTAGAAAAGGTTCGGACTGGTACCTTGGGTGTAGGGGTTTTGTCGCCTTTCGAGGCTTGTGGTTCAGTGCCAGCGTTTGCGTTCGCGGTGGCCGCTTCCTCTTCAGTGCTCGACTTCACTCCCAAAGTCGCATTGACAGCGGACCCTTGAATGTTTGGTTGCAAAGCAGGCTGAGGTGCCTTTTTCTCTCTCGAAGTGCCCGAGGTCGAAGCAGAGGGCGTTGTTGAGACTCCATCGACAAGCCCTGCACCTTGGTGCGATGCTCCTCCAGACTTATTATCAGGGATCGAGTCGTCACCATCCTTTTCCCCAGGCTTGTTGCTCTTCGATTCCTGGCCTGGAGGCTTAGAATCAGAACACCCGCCTTTGCCTCTAGAACCTGGATCTTGCGACGTTGAAGATGAATCTTCGTTCGTTCCACCACCTGCTGGCCGTCGACCTACGAAGTCCGGCTTCTCCGGGTCGTGGTATGGGAACATCAATAGCTTACCGTTACTCGACATCCACTCCAGAACTAAACGAAGTCTATCCTCGCTCGTGACGGTTGGGTCGTCGCGTCCCAGGAGAACTTCTGTGTCTAGGTCATCCCCAGGGTTTAGCCTAGCCTGAAACCCTTTTAGCCCTTGCTGGGGTCGTATGTCATAGAGTAGTCGACAGAGGAGATCGAAGTAAATGCCTCCGTCTATCCGCTGAGCATGTCTGTTCAAAATATCAGCTAATTCGGCCCGCACATCGTTCAGGAGTTGTTCGTCCACACCCTTGGGAACAGGTCCTGGATCCGTGGTTAATGAACGTGATGGCAACGTGGAGAGCGTCGATGACTGAATCTCGGACGAAGCTGGCTTGGTTGACTGGCCAGTGACCTCAGCATCTCCTGGCGTGTTTGGTGCAGCGGCATTGTCGACAGTTGAAGATGAGCTCTGTTCGTTGCCAGAAGAAGCTGGCTTGGTGGTCTGCGAAGGAGCTTCAGTCGGCCCTTGAGTGTCGGACGCACTGATTGTGTCTACGCCATGAGATGCAATCTCTTCTGTGCTAGACGCAGTAGTCGTCGCTGGATCTGAGGCCGCGGGTTGATCACTCGACTGCGAAGTAGACTGAGCTGACTTACTGGACGAAGTTGGCTCGTCTGGCTGGGAAGAAGATCCGGCGACCCCTTGAGCCTTCGATGCAGCACGGGTGTCGACCGTCTGAGATGCGCTGTCCTCTGTGCTAGACGCAGGGATCGCAGCTGAGTCTGTGGCCGAGGCTTGACCGCCCGTCTGCGAAGTGGACTGTGAAGTGATGCCATTCTCCAATGAGTCTCCGTCTGCTGCAGAGCTTGCACTCTGCTGCGTCGAAGTCGGGGCGGTACCAGACACAGCTGGTACTCCTGGAAGTCCTGGTACTGAGAGTTGAGGCTGTTGCGAGACCTGCGTCTGGAAGGTGCGCTGAGCTACGTCTTTGCCCAGCGCGGTCTTGCGCTGGGAATCACATAAAAAAGGCTCCCGAGACTCAGGACCAGACTTGGGAGCACCAATCCCAGGAGCGCTCTTTCGCTGGGATTCAGCAGGATCAGCGTTCTGCGACGGCGTGCCAGAGCTTGTATGAGGTCGACGCGACCGGCCGGCATTGGTCGACGAAGAAGGCGGCAGAGGATCAGGCGTATCGTCGTGAGGTTGGCTGCCGGTTGACGGGTCCGTGCCAGGATTTAGCCCAGATACAGGACTTGTTCCAGTGGCCTTGTCTACACCGCGAGCTGCGTCCGTCTGAATTGGCGCTTCCTGATTTTGTTTTCGATGCCTTTCACAATCTTCCAGCCTTTTCTTCTGCACGTTAAATTCGTTCTTCAGGCTTTGGAGTTCCTCTTCAGACGCCTTGAGCTTTTTCGCCGCATCTATTACTGCAAGCCTTGCCTGTCGAAACACAGCGTAAGCGGCAGTGCCTTTGGGAGGTGGCCCTGTTTCGTTCAGAAGTCTCTTCGCCCACTGTCCATCGGCATCCTCGCAATCCTCAGCGCGCTTCTTGTAGGCATATTTTTCCTTGGTGAGCATATCCTCTCGATGCAGGCTCTCGTCCAACAGCTGTTTCACCCGATTGTACTCAACTTTAGCAGCGCTATCGTTATCGGCAGGATTCAATGTCCTTGAAGATCTCTGTTCGCCATGCTCGCGGAGGGTGCTGTCGTTGTCGTCTCTATCATCCACTTTCAGAGGAATCTCCTGGTTTCTGAGCTCCTTGATACGTTTGCGCAGCTTTTGGACTTCAGCCTCCGACGCCTCTCTGCCAGCTTTGAGTGGAGCTGTTTCACTTTCGAGCGTGCTGATATGACTTCTTAAACTCTCTGCTGTGGCGTCTGACAGGGTCTTCTCCTCCATAAGCATTTGCTGGTCCCGCAAAAGCCTGTTGTGCAATCTTGCCGATACGGTCATATTGCCGTCCGTGTCCTCTTGCAGCATCTCTTCAAGCTGATTCTGGTAATCATCTCTCTGCTTGCGAAGGTCGCTATTTTCCTCCTGAAGTCTTTCTGCTTTGTCATGAGACTCTCTGAACAGCAAACCCGGGACTGTATCATCTGGTGCTCGCCCCTGATCCAAGGCCACGCATCTCTCGCAGTCCTTTGGCAGAAGCTCCTCGCACCTCCTGCACTTCCTCCATGAGGGCTTCCTCCAGCCGCGGTGCTCAGCGAATTTCTCTTTCTGCCTCTTGAGCTCGAGGACCAGTTTGTGATTCTCTATCGTTCGTCGCCTGATAATGTCCTCAAGGGCTTCTATCTGAGCATCTACTGCCTTTCGGCGAAGAGTCTCTTTTTCATCTGGCGAATCTGCAAGCACTATTCTGTCATAGAACTGCGCACAGTGCTTGAGCCTACGAACCGTCTCCGCCAGTTCATCCTGAACTGCCTTCTTGTCGCTTTCGAGGATCTTATTCTCGCGCTTGAGCTTCGCATACTTGACGTCCTCGTCGTCATCTTCGCCTTCAGACTTACTAGGCTTCATCTTGGATTCCTCACGTTCCTTCAGCTGGCCGGCAATCTCGTTAAACTCCCTTTTCGCATCTTCTTTCTGTTTTTTGAGTTCCTCGATCTCATCCTGAAGCTTCTTGTATCCTTTCTTTAGCTCTTTATGCTTGCCGTCTAGTTCCAGGGCTTGGGCCTCGAGCTCGCGTGATGCCGCCTTGGGCTCCTCACATTGACGTAACTTACGAGAAACCTCTTCATTTACCTCCTTGAGCCGCTTGTTCTCGTCCCGAAGCTTCTTGATGAAACGCTTCGACTGGTCGCTTTCGGTGGTGGAGTCTTGCTGGTGCGACTCCTGACCCTGTTGATTGCGGAGTTGCTGGACTTCACCCTGCAAAGCGGTTCTCTCGTTCTGCACATCGTGATGATTTCTTTGCAATTCATCGTAGGACTTTTGAGTGACAATTTCACCATCGGCATCGACAGGACCAGTCTGAGCACCCGAAGCTACTCCATCACCTGTGCTGTTCTGAAGCGCTGCGAACTGAGCTTGTAGGTTCGAAATAATCCTTTGTATGCCACCATAGAACTCTTGCGTGACAAGCTCGCCGCTGGCGTCGACAGGACCAGCATGAGCTGCC
This sequence comes from Nothopassalora personata, assembly GCA_033816765.1. NCBI lineage: Eukaryota > Fungi > Ascomycota > Dothideomycetes > Mycosphaerellales > Mycosphaerellaceae > Nothopassalora > Nothopassalora personata. The sequence continues at coordinate 1,612,020 of CM066287.1, read as the reverse complement.
AAATGACCGGCGGTGCCTGTACCGTTCTGGAGGCCTTTGATCTGGCCTTCCAGCTTTGCTATGGCTTTGACTTGATTAAGAAGTTGTTGGTTCAACGAGGCATTCCCTTCTTCCGTGTTGCTGCTTCTTTGATTCAGCTGATCAATGAGGTCGTAGACAGCCTGTCTATCTGCCTTGCCTTCATCGCTATTGGAGTCGGTGGTGCTGCTAGTGCCGCTGTCGGGGTCGTCACGTCCGCCTGGGCTATTGCCTGGACCGCTTGCTGTTCCACTTTCTGAAGCATCTCCTGGTGCGCCTCCTGGGTCGCTTGTTGAACCACTTCCCGAATCATTTCCTTGAGCGCTTGCTGACCCGCTTCCATTCCCGCTTGATGGACCACCACTTCCAGGCCCACCACCAGCGCTCGGACCTCCTCCTCCACCGCCACCGTCGCCTCCTCCACCACCATTTCCACGGCGTACAAGGAATCCTGGATCGCCTGGAAACTTGAGGAATGGAATGGGAACACCCAACCAGCGCAGGAACCATGCAAACAACCAGAGCAATACGATCACAATGAACCCTTCAGAAAATCGTCCGAGCAAAGATCTCCAATCCCATGAGGGCTCTACCGGAAGCCTGTCGTGCGTCTTCCCCTCATACCTCCCAATCTTCCTCTCACTTCCACTCCCCCTCGCCGTAACAGTAGCAGTAGCCGTGCTCGTCTCCGTCTCCTTCCTGACAACCGTAGCAGTCTCAGTCTTGACCAAGGGATAGTAGACCGGGTACGGAACCGGAATAGAATCATGGATGATTATCTCCTTGGTGATTCCGTCCGGCTGGAGTGGCGCGAGGAAAAACGGGACGTGGCCATCATAGATGGCGTTTGAGAAGAGCCATATTGCGGCTATTGCACACAGCATCGTTGCTTGTTCTTCAATTTCGAAGTTCGATGTTCACGACTGACTTGCGGTGCTGAATGTTCGGTGTCAGTAGTGGTTGGGTGGGTTGATACGCACCAAGGGGCCACGGTGGAGTGTGCGCAGTGTGGCAAACTGCTAGATGATTGTGTGTTATGTCCGTTCTGTGAAAAGGACGGGGAGTGTTTGCCATCATCCCTCCATGGGTTCTTGCGAAAGTTCCCCTTTCCGGAGAAATGTTGCATACAAAGAACGGGAGCTGACATTGTCGACACGGACATGATTTACAGACGCAATAGGCTGTGGCGTTGTGGAACGAATGCAGCTGTAAGGTAAGCTCTGGGCCATGCCCCTTTGTTTGAATTGCACAGTTTTCTTTGTGTAAAGTCGTTCCGGCTGATGCGCACATCGATCCACGCTAACATGTTAGAAGTTGCCTGCGTGTGAGTGCGCGAGATGTAAGAATAAGCCCGTGGAGGGGGTTGAGGATAGTCAATGTTGTGACATTTCGGTTCAGCTATGTACACGTCCCTCATGAGCCACCAGCATCCTCATTCGGTTGGCTATGCGTGTCGTAATACATCGTTTCGTCAGTGTCGTCTTGGCTGTCAACCATATTGACATCACCGTCTCCTATGACAGTGCTCCCCTTGGATGCTTTAGCACCGCCATTGTAGATAGGTACTGGCGGACTGCTGGGCATGTCTTGGCTGAAGTTTATGATCTCGTCCGCCTGCTCGAATCGTTCCCGCTGCCGAGGAGGAGTACTAGGACCCGCCTCTACTTCCGTATGCGCAACGTCTTGCCGCATGACCGTGTTGACAGTGCGCTGTGACTCGACATGTGGCTGCGTCGGTAGACCTGGCGTTTGCAGACCCGGACCAGTGAATCCTCTAGCTCCGAAACGTGCTTGTCCAAAAGACACTGACTTCTTGTCGACGAGCACGCCTTTCTTGAACTTTGCCCTAGCACGGACATCGTTTTCAAGCCTCCCAATCAAGTGCTCGATGGCCGTCTTTGCTTGTGTCCGTCGAATGTGTGTTGTACCAGCATTGCGGATGCGGCTCTGGATCCGTTCTAGTTCCCGACAAATTGCATCCATCTGATCATTGTGCCGCCTTTCGATCTGCGTGGGCTCCGCAGGCTTGTTCCATGGTCCCGTTGAAGGGCCTGGGATGATGGCTTCGTAATCTGTCCAGCCGCTTGATATCGCAATGTCAAGAACACTAATCAGTCCGAGCAATAACCCAAAGTCGGTCTCTTCGTTGATATGGAACTCGTGACGATGCTTTAGGGCTTCAACGATACATAGGGACCAGTCTTGGCCCGATGGGTTCTTCTTATTAGTTCCATCAGAAAAGCATTCTGATGCCAGCCGCCTTCGCAGCCTGTAAACACGCGGAGTCGCGGCTGGCAAAGCCACGATCGCTCGACAGCGTAGCTCCAGCGACAACTCATTAGTTGTCCTGAACTCACTAACCACTCCTTCAACCAGCTTGTGGAATGCGTCCTCGGGCAATGCATCCAACATGTCCTCAATGCTTTCCAGGACAGTCAAAGACAGACTCGGGTCATCCTTCACTTGATCGTCGATGTTCATGAGTGCGAGGTCGAGGAGAGCTGCAGACGTGTCTTGTGGCGGTGCGGCTGTCACAACGCTATCGCATGCTGGTGCTGAGAATGCTGCTACGCGCACGATGTGTCGCAAACCCGGCGGTAAGTTGGCGGTCGCGACTGCATCCTTGTAGTTGAACTCGAAGATCGAGCGTGTCTTGTACAGAGAGTTCAGCGATGCAGACGTCCTCCAAAGGGACTCTTGATGCGCGCTCGAGACCCGCAGGATTTCGACGTAAGCTTCACATAGAGTCTCATCCGATTCGTAGAGCAGTTCCTGGGTCATCCAGCGTACAACCCTCGCAGGCAGGGGATACTGAGGTACCAGCTCAGCAGCAAATCCACTCACACACGCCTGCGTCCTCGAAGCGGCATTCCGAAACAGCTTCTCCCAAGGCACGTTATCAAGCTCAGGGAATGTACCATCACGAGGGTAAAGTGGCTTATCATCCAAGAAGAAGTGGTACTTGACCTCATCATGCAAAGCTTCGGTCCGATCGAGGGCTGTGATCATTCTCTGTCGCTCGTCACTGTCGCTCCCTGCCGCCTCAATCAAAGCAATTCCATTGATTCCAGCTGCCTTTGCGTTCGCCAGTCGCTCTTCCCGCTTCTTGGCTTCGTCCACGGAGCTTTCTAGACTTGCAATTCTCGCTTGTGCCATCTGATCCTTCTCGTGCTGAGCTATCAGGTTCGCCAAGCTATGCTTGAGCACCTTCCTTGGTGGTGATCGAGGTAGTGTGTTTATCTTCTTCTGCCTCTTGTCCTGATCAGAAAGCCTCGTGCTCTTCTTTCCTGGCTTGGGCACAGCAGATGTAGGCGCTGGCTTGTCGTCTACACTGGGAGCAAGCTTCCTCCTCTTGGCATCAAAGAGAGTCGACATGTCTGCCAGCTCCCCGTCGCTGCTGCTTCCGCTGTCATCTGAATCCGAGTTGGTTACACCCTTCAAGCCATCCTTTGCAGAAATAATACGTTTGCTGTTCGAGCTGACAGGCATCGTCGAAGCTTGTGATCCAGTGAAAACACTCGACAGTGTGGACGAGAAGGATGTCGTGTTAGCGGTCGAGACGGGTGGCCGTGCTATTGACGCTGGGGTCGGTATTGGCGGGGCATCCAATGGGGGGGAAGACACTGGTGGTTTCGCTTCGGATGATGGAACTTCAACAGCTACTGCAACGCGCCGTTTCGAAGGTGTGTCGGAGGCGGAGCGATAAGGTGAATCGCGTGTAGGAGTGACAGCTGCTGCGCCATCCACTGGGTTGACATTATACCGCAAAGGTGACCGCCGCGGCGATCGTCGTACCGGGCAACTCTCGCTGCTCTCTTTCAACTGTTCATCTCGCGCCTGTTGAGAATCTGACTTCCGCGGCCGTCCTCGTTTCTTGGGCGCAGTACTGCTATCGCTAGCCGAGCTTTGTGGCACACATTGAGACTTGGTGGGCGATTTTCTGGGTCGTCCTGGTCTTCGTGGGGATTCTACATTGACAGGAGCAGCTTGTGAGTGCTGCGCAGGCGATATGCGTCTTTCGGATGGCTGCCTCGAGCTGCGACCACTTTGCGAAGAGTGGGACGATGCCACCACGATCCCTTCTCTAGGTGTGTTGTTGTTCGGTCGTCGCTCCTGCGGGATCGTGAATGGTCGGAAGAAGTTCAAGATGGACCGATTTGGATGCTGACCCGCGCGATTTCGTGCGGACGGCATGGCTCTGAACGATATATCGGGTGGTCATACGCGAGGACATCATTTACGTGAAAGTGCTACGCGTGGAGATCAACAGTTTCTCGGCTACCCGGCATTTGGGGCTCATAACTCCGATGATGGTCACCACTAAAATTTGATTGCACGGTCTCGGCGGACACCAACCTCGCACCGTGCCTGCCATGGCGAGCCAGTGTCACCGCTCAAACAATGAGAAAGTGCAGTTGGGATGGGATACCCCTGGATTCCAGCTGAGCACTGCCACAGCGACCGCCCGGTCTACTACTGTATTTGGTGTACGAGATGGCCGAGCCCGAGATGCCGTTCATATGTAGTGCATCGTCAGCTGAGTTGTGCTGTGCATACATAACGATACAGTGTTGGCGGACGCCACCAGATCAGCTCTGTGCGACTGCTGACCAAGTACCTGTGGACTGGCATTACTGTGCTGATGATGTAGGAAGAACAACAATCCTAATGGGTTTATAGTTCACAGTCACGGGAGAGCTGGCTGGCTGGCTGTATTAGCATCTCGTACTATGAAGTACTGCTGATGCCATCTATCTCTGACTGCAGCGCATCATCCATGGACGGACTCTCTCATTGACGTCGTTGTTCTCGTCCGCGGCATTCCGCTCCCGTAGCCGTCTCCACCGCTGGTCACTTCCGTGTCCGAATGAGTGCGCTAACGACCCCTGCATGCGTCGCCTTATGTAAGATATTCCCTGCCGGACCCTCTGCGTGCACAGCGTGAGCGTGGATGCCGCTGTCTTCCACGAACAGCCGAAGGCTGGACGTTTCGCGCTGTGGCATGCTGACTTGGCGGCTGTATGTGAGCACCGACATATCTCCCTTCATCACAAACATAATTCTTTCTACGCGTCGTAGCATAGCGCCAACGTCTTTGGGGGCATTTGCGCCGTTGTCAAGCGCGTGGACACACACGGTGCCCTTCATCTCTCAAACACCCGAACTCTATTAGCTGCGAGCAACGGCCACTGACCCTCGGAGGAGCAACACGCAACAGCCAACACCACACGTAACCCTAAGCACCAACACTGCACGGCATACTGTCTGTACACCCCTCCCCACGATATACGCACGCCGCACGTCCATTGCCAGCACGTGCAACCACATCCGCCGAATCAATTGCGATTATCCACGAACGAAACATTCCCTCTTGATGCTGTGCCATCCACGATAGCATAGCGGAACGCCGCGGGCTGCCACGCCCACACCCCGACAGCAGTCTCCTGCCGCATGAGACATCCCGCCCTCCATAGCAACCCGTCACCATGACCGCCGTGAGCTTTGATGCGCAACAGCCGCGACCGCAGGAGGCAGTGGACTCGGGCAATCGCGCGGAGGCGGAGCGGACACAACCCATCAATAGAAATCGATGGGCGACAGTACGGAAGCCTGGGAGAAAAGGCACCCAGAAGCGAAAGTCCATATTCAACCGCCAGGTGGCACGACTCAGTAGCGTGTCCAATAAACGCCAATCGACCAGCTCAAACATCAGCGATCTCAAGGTCGACGAGATCGCAAACGACAAAGCGGCAGAAGGCCAGACGCATAGGACGATATATGTGAACCAGTCACTCCCGGACTCGGCGCGAGATGAGGAAGGGAGGCCGCTGCAGAACTTCAAGCGAAACAAGATCCGGACGGCAAAGTACACACCCATTAGTTTCATACCGAAGAACCTGTGGTTCCAGCTGCACAACATCGCGAACGTGTACTTTATATTCATCGTCATCCTGGGTGTAAGTATCACCTCGCGAATGCGACTTCGAGCGGAGGAAGCATGAGCGGATCAGCTGACGCATGACAGATCTTCTCCATCTTCGGTGTACAGAACCCAGGTCTCTCTGCCGTACCAATCATCGTTATTTTGGCCATCACAGCTATAAAGGACGCAATCGAAGATTGGCGAAGGACGGTCTTGGACAACGAGCTCAATAATGCGCCGGTGCATCGATTAGTGGATTGGGAGAACGTTAATGTTTCTGATGAGAAAGTCGGCATATGGCGCCGATTCAAGAAGGCGACTACCCGCGTGATCCTTGCCGTCTGGAAATGGTGGAAGGGCAAGAAGGAAGAGAAGGCCGCAAAGAAGGGCAAAGGCCCAAATGCAAAAGATGCGAAGCTGGATGCGCAATTGGAAGAGCAGGATCGCCGCGCGAGCATGGTGACAGCCCGTCTGGACGCAGAGGACTATTCGCATGAGAATGACGAGGGAGACGTTGAGCTGACACCTGTGCCATCACCCATCCCTGGGCAACGGCCGCCACAGTACGGTGACGACATGGGAGATCTCGGTCGGCAACAAAACCATCTGACGGTTCCCAAGGAGGTCGGCAAAGCCGAGCAGGTCCCTGTACCCAAGAAATTCTACGGAAGCTTGATCAACCCTAATAGGGAACAGCTTGACAAAGCGCGATTCAAGCGAGACTATTGGAAGAACGTGCGAGTCGGCGACTTTGTGCGACTGTACAACGACGAAGAGGTGCCAGCAGATATCGTTGTGCTCTCCACGAGCGACGCAGACGGAGCTTGTTATATCGAGACCAAGAATTTGGACGGCGAGACGAACTTGAAGGTCCGGACTGCATTGTACTCGGGAAGGCAGATCAAGAGAGCGCGCGACTGCGAGCAGGCGGACTTTGTACTGGAGAGTGAGCCACCGCATGCCAACCTCTATGCATACTCTGGTGTCGTGCGATGGAACCAGTACGATCGGAAGCAGCCTTCTGCGGAGGCGAAAGAGATGGCGGAGCCCGTGGGCATCAACAACCTCCTCCTTCGTGGATGTACGGTCCGTAACACTGAATGGGTGCTCGGAGTGGTCGCCTTTACTGGAGAGGACACGAAGATCATGCTCAATTCCGGTATTACTCCTTCGAAACGGCCCAAGATCATGCGTGATCTCAATTGGAACGTCGTCTATAATTTTGTCATTCTGTTCATCATGTGTCTGGTTGCCGCAATCGTTGAAGGCGTGACATGGGGACAAGGAGACAACTCGCTGGACTTCTTCGAATTTGGCAGCTACGGCGGAACTCCCGGCCTGAACGGATTAATCACATTCTGGGCTGCACTCATTCTGTTTCAGAACTTGGTACCCATCTCGCTGTACATCTCTCTGGAAATCGTTCGCAGTGTGCAGGCGTTCTTCATTTTCTCAGATACGTACATGTACTACGAGAAGATCGACTATCCGTGCACGCCGAAGTCCTGGAACATTTCGGATGATCTTGGACAAATCGAGTATGTCTTCTCTGACAAGACTGGCACGCTCACGCAGAATGTCATGGAGTTCAAGAAGTGCACTGTCAATGGCCAGCCGTACGGAGAGGCGTACACTGAGGCTCTGGCCGGTATGCAAAAGCGTATGGGAATCAACGTCGACGAGGAAAGTGCTCGAGCAAAGGCACAAATCGCCCAAGATCGAATCACTATGCTGCAACGGATTCGGAAGATGCATAACAATCCCTACCTACGAGACGAGGACCTGACCTTTGTTGCACCAAGCTACATTGCAGATCTCGATGGCGACAGTGGTCCTGTACAAAAGGCTGCAACCGAACAATTCATGCTGGCGTTGGCTCTCTGCCACAGCGTCATCACGGAAAGGACGCCAGGCGACCCGCCCAGGATCGAGTTCAAGGCACAGAGTCCTGACGAAGCTGCGCTCGTGGCAACCGCAAGAGATGTAGGCTTCACTGTTATAGGACGCTCAAACGATGGGATCATCGTCAACTATCTTGGTGAGGAGCGCGAGTACACCGTGCTCAACACGCTTGAGTTCAACTCGACCAGGAAACGTATGAGCTCGATCTTGCGTATGCCCAATGGCAAGATCATGCTTTTCTGCAAGGGTGCTGATAGTATCATCTACTCGCGCCTGAAGAAGGGTGAACAAGCTCAACTGCGTCAGTCCACTGCGGAGCATCTTGAGATGTTTGCCCGAGAAGGACTCCGAACACTCTGTATCGCGCAGCGTGAGCTTGACGAAGAAGAGTACCAGAAGTGGAACCTCGATCACGAATTTGCCGCAGCGTCGGTCCAAGACCGAGAAACCAAGCTCGAGGAGTGTGCTGACCGCATTGAGCGTGAGCTCATGCTGCTTGGTGGCACTGCTATCGAAGACAAGCTGCAAGATGGTGTGCCCGATGCAATCGCTCTGCTTGCCCAGGCCGGTATCAAGCTTTGGGTGTTGACGGGTGACAAAGTCGAGACTGCCATCAACATTGGCTTCTCTTGCAATCTGCTCGACAATGACATGGATCTGATGTTACTAAAGGTCGACGAAGACAATATCGAGCAAGCTGAAGCAGAGCTAGATAAGCACCTGGCCACATTCGGCAAGACTGGATCTGATGAAGAACTCAAGGCGGCCAAGAAGAACCACGAACCTCCGGCGCCGACACACGCGCTTGTCATCGATGGTGACGCGCTTAAGGTCGTGCTCGATGACAGGCTACGACAAAAGTTCTTGCTGCTGTGCAAGGAGTGCAGGTCCGTGCTATGCTGTCGTGTGTCTCCTTCGCAAAAGGCTGCAGTTGTTGGTCTCGTCAAGCACACGCTCGACGTGATGACATTGTCCATTGGCGACGGTGCCAACGATGTTGCCATGATTCAGGAGGCTGATGTCGGTGTCGGTATTGCTGGTGAAGAAGGTCGTCAGGCCGTTATGAGTAGTGATTATGCCATTGGCCAGTTCCGATTCCTGACAAGGCTACTGCTGGTGCACGGACGATGGGATTATCGACGTATGGGCGAGTGTGTCGCCAACTTCTTCTACAAGGTATGTCGTGTTCGTTGCTGCTGATGTGCTGACTGCTGACTCTGATCTCCAGAACATCATCTGGGTCTTTGCTCTCTTCTGGTACCAGATCTACGCCAACTTCGACTGTTCCTACGCTTTCGACTACACTTACATTTTACTGTTCAACCTGGCCTTCACATCGCTGCCGATCATCTTCCAAGGTATTCTGGACCAGGACGTCGACGACAAAGTCTCCCTAGCTGTACCACAGCTTTACCGCCGTGGCATCGAGCAAAAGGAATGGACGCAGACCAAGTTCTGGATTTACATGTTCGATGGACTCTACCAATCGGTCATCGCCTTCTACTTCACCTACTTGCAGTTCAGGCCGGCGAACTTCGAGACCGAGAATGGTCGCAACGTCAACGACTACAAGCGACTTGGGGTGTACATCGTCAACCCCATCGTGGTGGTGGTGAATGTTTACATCCTGATCAACACCTACCGCTGGGACTGGTTCATGTGCCTGATTACAAGCATCTCGATCTTGCTCATCTGGTTCTGGACTGGTGTTTATACCTCCTTCACCGCCGGCTTTACCTTTTATGGAGCTGCATCGCAGGTCTACGGAGCATTGACGTTCTGGGCTGTCGGACTACTAACAGTTGTCATGTGTCTCCTTCCCCGTTTCGGCGCCAAAGCATTCCAGAAGATGTACATGCCATACGATATCGATGTCATCCGAGAGCAGGTACGCCAAGGCAAGTTCGATTACCTCAAGGATGTCGACCCTACCGCCGTTTTCACACCACCAGCCCATAAGCTCGCTGATTCGACCTCTTCTTCTGAGATCTCCAACGGCAAGGCCAAAGAAAACAAGGGTCACAGAAAATACTCACCACAACGCCAAACTTTTGAAGACGACCGACGACCCATATACCCTCCCAGCATCGCGGCCACGGCGACTACGCATAACCCTCGCAGTAACAATGGTAGCGATGGCACGGACTACACAGGCCATAGCATGAGCCTCGATGATCAGTTCCCGGTGGTGCCCAGCAACACTGCTAACACACCAACCATGAACCGCCAGGACCGCGGCGATCCCTTCGGTTTTGATCAGCCTCAACAAGGCCCTCATACAAGACCCTCAGTAGATCGCCCACTGCCCAGCTTCGATCGATTGCGGAGCAGCATGGATCGAACACGACCGTCTTTCGAGGCCAGCAATGACTTCACCTCCGCTGCCTACCTAACGAGGGTAGAAAGCAGCCAAAGTCAAGGAAAAGGGACTCACACACCCACAACGCCTGGCGCAGGGACAGGGCTAAGGCATGATATCAGTGAAGACCTCAGAGGTGGCTCAAAAAGGTGACGCCAGCGCCAGCGACGGTCACAGTCGAATCTTTACCAGCGGCTTGACTAAATTATACCCTCGTGTTGACGGAATGGGTAGGGCAGTTGGGGCCGGTCGCTGGCTTTATTGGACATGGCTGAGGAAGATGTTTTTGGTGCTTCATGAGGAATGGCATAGAGACGTAATGAATCGAAACAAGGAGGGCAGGAAAAGAAGGAGGATGGGAATCTTTTTCATTTTATGGCTTGGTTGAAGCCACTGTACATAAAGGCTCGCTCCCCCTGCACTACCGTGACAGGCAGGCAGGCCCGCTGCGCTTATTGATACCACGCTCATTGGCTTTTGTTGTTGGGTTTAGATATGCGAGGCGTTTGGGAGTTGAGAGGCGAGATGAGTTTTGTGGTTGGGGATGAGATGAGATTTGGATCGTTTGGCTTAGAGTACGCCTTTAGAGTGAATGTGGAATGGAAAGCAAGTGTTCAAAGTATCCTCACTATCTCCTTTTGTTACAGCGCTGTTATGCGACGGGCAGAATCTCATGCATATCCATATAAGAAGAAATTGTTGCCTCAGGCCAGAATTAGATTATCCACTTTCCAAAACAAGCTAGCGCCAAATGCATCTCAGTGCAATCGACTTCACGCTATTAATTACATGTACCGCGCACATCACAGACACATCGCAACGACCATCTACAACATCGAGAGTGGACGACTCCGCCCCAAAGCCAGGTCTCTCAAATACATCCAACAGACCAACCATCACATCAAGACTCGCCAACCGCTGGGACGCGCCACTGCTCGCCACAATGCGCTCCATGACCTGGGTCAAAATGGTCGCCGCGGGCGGAATCTGCTGCATCGGCGGTCCCGCTCTGATCTACTACGTCACTCCCACCGAGGAGGAACTTTTCCTCAAGTACAACCCGGAGTTGCAGCGCAGGAGTCTGGAACGCAGGCAGGAAAAGCAGGAGGAGTTTGATCAGTTTGTGAGCAATTTGAAGAAGTATTCGGGGACGGATCGGCATAGTGAGTATTGACCCGAGGGGGAAGAAGAGAGAAGGGAGGAGGAGGAGGAGGAGGAGCAGGGATGATTGAGCGAGTTAGCTGACGTGTTTATGCTTTAGTTTGGAAGGAGTGGGAAGATGATGTGGAGAGGAAGAAGGCGGTTGGTGTGCAGGCGGAGTTGGATCGACGGAGGGAGGCGGAGAGGATCAAGGCGGAGATTAAGGGGAGTATCAAGTGAGGGGGAACCTGGTGGTGGTTGAATGAGAATGAGAATGAGAATGAGAATCTGTCTGAGGCGTTGGTGTGTATGAGTATGTCGTTTTCATGGAGCAGCTCAGACTACTGCGCTGGGTTTCAGGCTATGGTATGGTACGAATTTTCGCTTGAAGTAGAAGAAGCATCATTGATGGCCCCAGTCGCAAGTACAGAATGCAGACATCGCATCGATTCAGGCGAGAGCTTTAAAGTAGTCGCAGCAATTTTCAAGTCTCGACTTTGATCTTCTTCACGCCTTGACCTGCTCCCTCAACGCCTTCCTCAGCCGGTCGCTTGATGCCGTGTCCTCTCTCGTTACCGACTCCCCCGATGCCGCTCGTGGACGAAGAAGCTTCGACTTTCTGATCACAGTGCTGCTTGACGATGTTGCTCTCCACAGAGTCTGCCCTGCGAGCACCCGCATCAGCGGCATTGCTCTTCTGCTCAATCTCGAAAGCCGGCCACACCACCATCTTGCTGTCACTCCACTTCCAGCTCCTCTGCACACCCTCCACGCCCTCCATGGCAGGCTTACCGTTAGCTTCGTTCGGCATCGCGCAGCAGCAGAAGCTGCGAGCCACAGCTTTGCCATCGAGCATTTCAAGATCTGCTGTGTATCTGAGACCATTCTGTGCCGCGACGACGCCTGCCCGCAGCGTAGCCATTTCGTCATTGTCGAGATGCTCCCTCTTGATACCCGGCGCATCAGGCTCCTCATCATCTTGATCTTCATCATCCCCCTCATCCGAACTCTCATAATCGTCTCTTCTTTGCACTGGCCTCTCCGACCTGCTCGCGGTGCCAGTAGGCGTGAAGGAGCTAATCCCGGCAGAACAGCCATGGATGTATTCGGTAAACTGCTTCCCCTGACCCAGAGCTCGTCATCGAAAGTCGTCCAGCGCTTGGCGACACGATCTCGATGCGTCCGCATAGTGAGCTTTCCCATATCTTCGAGCTCTTTGAGCTTACGCTCGCTCAGGTGCCACAGCATGGGGAAGCGCTGATCAGGCGCAATGTCGTTGGCCTTGCTGCTGGTGAGGATGATAGCTTTGAGGTGGCGGGGAAGGGCGTTGCGTTCGTTCTTGCAGGTGTTCTCAAAACTTCCTCGGATCTGGTGAGGGTGCAAAGGGTTCTGTGCGCTGTACTTCGGCTCTTCTGATTCTTCACGGTCGGAGAGCTCGTTGTCGTGCTCCTCCTAGAAGCCTGGCTCGGAGGATGGTGTACGAAGCATCCTGGCCAGGTCGTTGATGTCAAAGCCTGCTTGGTCGCGTGGTAGTTCGTACTCTTCTGGTTGGAAAGTTGAGTGTAGAGGTTGTGATACGATGCTGCGGTGTTTGGTCCTTGCCATGAATGTGGTGTGTGATGTTCGAAGACAAGTTGGTCATGAACAGGTACGATAGTGATATATAGCCGTGGCTTAGTCAATTGGATACGATATGTTGTCAGTGAAAGAGATGTCAAGCCAAGGGGATGCCAGAAGTGAGTTCTTCCGTGGGAGCAGAACGTGCTTGATCTACAATCCATGGGTTTGCATATGCTAGAATATCAGAATGTAGAGAGGTCGCATTGGAGTCGTCCCTTCCTTATCCAAGTGAGATCCCTCCAGGGCCGACACTCAATCATCCACATCCCAAACACTCCTATCGAAAAACGCCCTAATCTGCCTCGCATTCTCCTTTCCAATCAACTCCGCCAACTTCCCCTCCTCCTCATTTGCCACCTCCTGCACATTCTCATACTCCAGAATCAACTTATTCAGCGCCTTGCTCGTAACACCCGGCACACATCTCAGCATATCCTGCGGCGTCTGGCTAAAAGTCCTCGTCTCGGGATCTTCACCGTGCTCAAGACCAAGCTGAACCGCCTTAATAGGGTCAGGCTCGGGTTGCTGCTTCTTGAGCTCCTCGAAGATTTCTGCTGTCTGGTAGGGAGAGCTGGACCAGATGATGCGGAGTTTAGGGAATGCGAGAGTGAGGAGGACGAGTTTTGATTGGATGTCTGAGCCGACGATGGAGGATGTGCCGATTGTGGCGGAGAGGTCGGCGAAGGGTTCGAGGGTGAAGGCTTTTTGGGCATCGAATTCGATGAGAAGCATGGGGTTCTTGTAGTGTTGGAGCATCGTTTCTGCTTGGTTGTAGAGTCGCCCATCCGAGAAGGAAGATATTAGATCGCGTACGCTCTTCCTTTCGATGCAGATGTCGGGTGTTAGGACATAATCGCCTACCGTCAGCATGCACGGTATGACGATCATCTGGCGACCATGGCATAGCGATGGCAGACTGCTTCGAAACTCCCGAACGTCGACGACGACTCGAGGTGGCTCTGCTGTAGCAGCAAGTCGTCCGCCACCGGCAATGCGAGTGTTCACAGTGCGGAGGAAGCTTTCTTGAGGGTCGGCCTTTTCCGCGTCATGGGTGAAGGTAAGGGCCATATTTCCTCGTTCACGGATGAGCTTGGCGAACGCATCCTTCTCTCTGCGCACAGTGCTGAGATATCTCTGCTCCTCAACACTGCCGCCGTAGTACATGAAGTAGACTCGGACTTGTCTGTTTCCGTGACTGCTCCTGTACACTTCAATTCTTCTTATGAAAGCCGCATCAGGTTCGTACATTATCACGTATCTGGGCTTGACCTCTTCAAGCAGATGATCATCCATATCGCCGTCGTAAGGGTGTATCAATACAAGGTCTTTCATGTCGTAAAGTTCGTAATAGTCTTCCATATCGTCAAGTGGGTCGGCGCCAAGATCAACTTTGGCTGCCGTATTCTCGTCAAGCGTATCGTTCTGGGCCAGCTCACGCATGAGGGATTGTATGTGAGACTCCTTATCGCCAGCGATTTGAACGGAGCCATTGGCTGCTCGAGCTGGTGCAGAGCCTGCAGAAGCGCCGCCACGCACTCTTCGTCTCTTGTTGGGAGGTGCTCTGCCTCCGCGGAGCCCCTGCCCGGTTGCATGCACTTTTGATGTGCCATTGATCTCTTTCTGATTCTCCGTAAAGAGATTGCTGCTTACACGAGCAAAGTCTCTCTTCCACTGCAAGTAGTTTCTGAGCTTCCGCCGTAGCAGATACTTCGCACTTGGCTTCCGCTCCTGTGGGTCATCGTCTGCATCGTCCTTCTCGAGCAAATCAGAATCTTTGAACATGGTCTGGAGGTAATCTCGAAGCTGCCTGGCAGTGCCTTGATCGCCTACCATAATCAATATGCTTCCACTAGACTCATCGTTCGGCTGGGGATTGAAGTATACATCTCTTTCGATCTCGTCCAGTATCTCTGCCAGCTGCGCCCACTTTGGCATCTCTTCGAGCGTTGCGTTAAGGCCTTCTTCCGAGACATTCTCTGTGATCTTGCCCGTGTATACGCGTCTCTTAGCACAATCGAACATGGTATGCGCGGCGTCGAGAAACAGCCAAGGCGACTGATTCTGCCTCGTAGATGCTGCTGGTGGTTGCGAAGCAGCGAGGACAGTGTCGAGATATTTGTTGAAGTCCACGGCATTTAGCGTCAATAAGTAGTGGAGGATCGTCCTTAGCATGCTGAGATCTCTGACGATTTGCCTCGTTCGAAAGCTCGTCCGATGCCATACAGGATCCAGCTGTCGTCTCACGATCGCATCGAAGTTGCGATGCAGAGCGCTGTCTGCGTTCCAATCGTCCATTTCCAGACCAGTATTGCCCTTCTTGAGCTCAGATATGCTGACTTCGATGCACTCGAGCACTGCGTTCTGGATGTCCTTCATAGCATCTGACATGGGAATTTCCAGCTCGATGACCTCGGCCTTCCTCTTGCCCTCGAGACTCTTGGCCACGGTGACATGGAAACGTGGGTACAGCACCGGCTTTCGCAGAAAAAGGTTCTTCAGAATACTGGTCAGTGGTTGGAAGCCAGACGTGAGCGGTTCTGGGGAGTCTGAGAAGGCTTTCAGGAAGCCAGCCTTGTTCTTCTGCCTATAGATTCTGACGATGAATGCCTCTAGACTGGTGGCTGCGACTCTCTCAGCATGCAGCACTACCATGCCCGTGACTGTGGCCGGATCTAGCAGGCCAGACAAAAAGTCTACAATCAGGATTCTGCTGGTGATACTGCATATGCCGCCTCGTCTATACATCTTCTCTCTTGTGCCCACGTTGGTCAAGTCTGTGTTGACAAGCTGCATGCCTCTGCACTTGGGCGAGCCAGACATTGCTGCGTGCTCGGCCAAGGACTCGCCAATCCAGTCATTCTCGCGTTCGTCTGCACCCACGAGGATGACGAGGTTGTTGCCAGCTGCATCGTAGCTGTGAAGGAGGTTCGTCACGAGGCGCAACAGGCCAAGACCGCGTGCGAGGATGAGCAGGATATCGTCTTCGCGCAGTGCGTGGAAGACGTCTTGCTGGAAGTCGAGAGGGAGCGAGAGTCGGACGGGAGGGTCTTTGATGCTGTCACCGTTCGATGGGCCAGATGCCATTGTACTAAGGAAGGATAGTGCACGCATGGGTTGTTGAGTTGTCGTGAAGCTGTATTGGCAGGGATGTGATGATGGCTCCATCAAATATTGATGGAGTTCACTAAGTACCGAGGCATACTCGCTGTGAGCCACCATCTGTCATATTCCAATGAATCCTTCGCCATCAGGTCATGCATGCCCACACAAATGGTGTGCATAGCCGAAAGACATCTTACAGTAGCTTGGCTGTGACTGACACGATCATGTAGACACCCAAGACACCGCCATGACAGCTGAACATATATCTACTTGGCTCCATGACCTGATGGAAAGCTGACACCTACTGAATTCTCCTTCGGCGACAAGGATTCTTTGGGACGCAGATTACGCCTTTTGCGAACAAGGAGGTGAAAGATGTCGTGAATGGGTGGAAGAAAGATTTCTGGGCGCGGCAGGGCTTTTACGCGGCAGGTCGATGCGCGCGGCACAGCATTTGATGCCGTTGTGTAGCGCTATACTTTCACGGCTTCGCGCTTCGCTGCACTGCGCCGTAGTATGCGACTCCCGTCAAGTTCGTCCTCTCTGATCCATCTTCTCCGTTCCTTTGCCTTCATGTCGTGGTGATCCGCCAAGTCTATAATCCGTCCTCCCAGCTATCCGTTGCACCACCCCAGTGCTATGCCATATGATTCTATCCTACCGTCCTCATCTCGCCATCCATTCACTTCTTCGGCTGCGCATACTGCGCCGTCCACTCCCTCGCAGTCTTGATCGCCTCCGGCTGGTTCTCCTACATCGTATTAGCACCCTCACCACTACCTCACTCCCCTCTCCCTCCTGCCCTCGTTCAACTTATTACTTACCTTCCACTGCTTCGCAACCGCCTCATTCAACGGATCCTCCGGATTCGGCGCACCCAACAGCGCCTGTATACTCAACAAAATCGTCCGAATCTGCAGCGCGGGACTCCAATTGTTCTTCAGCACGTCCAAGCAGATGCGACCCAGGCGGTCGATGTTGGGGTGGTAGATGCGTGTGAGGAAGCGTATTCGCGGTGGGCACATGGGGTAGTCGTCGGGGAGGAAGAGTTCGAGCTGGAAGACGCCGCCTGGGAAGGATGTTAGGGCATGTGAGAGGAGGAAGGGAGGGGGAGGGAGTGGAGGGATGTTCACCTTCGTAGCAACTGCCGCCTGGACCTTCTACTATCACGTCAAAGTAGCGGGCATTGTCGTCGTGGGGTTGTGCGGAGATGCCGGGGACGGGTTCGTTCTGGAGGCGTTCGGTCTCTTTGATGATCCGTTTGGGGAGGGGGGCGGACATGGTGGTGGTGTTTGGTTGTACCAGGCTGGTGGGGTGGTATTCGATCGCAAGGCTTCCAGGTCGTTGAGGTCGGCCTGGTGGGCACTTTTGAGGAGAGGTGTGATGTCGTATGTGAATCTTATGCTGTGTCGGCCTGTGAGTCTCGTAGGCGGCGGCGACAAACAAACAGTCGTCGTTTGTTCATGTCAAAGAAGAGGATGATCGTTTGAAGTGAAGACCAAGGTTGCCCCACGTCACTCACCTCTTTGGCTGGCAGGCTTGGCGGCTGCGACAAGGTCACAGGTTGAGATTAGTCGCCTGTCCAACTTCATCCTTCCAGCATGTGATACTGCCATCTATCTCCACCTTTCACCACATCACTAGTGGACATGGGAACTGCTGTACCTTCTGGACTTCCATCGGTGCTATAAAGCCCTGCTGCTTATGGACGTTCGCGATGCCGCACTGAAGGACCATCAACAACAATACGCCGGGGACCACTCGGATTTCGCCGTCAACAGCGAATATGTCGCGTCTCAGAGTCCAAATGGCATAGTCATTCGCAAGATCTCCGCCAGTCAGCTGGATCAGTACACTATCCGCTACCATTCTCGACAGCCACGATGCCGCCCGGTCCTGACCTTTAGTCTGTTGAGGCTGAATTTGCTTGCGGCTGCCAACGGCCCACAAGTACTCATCTTCGATGTCGAGAAGAAACGAGCGCGTCACGTCCTCAAAGGCAATGGCCGTGTCGTGACTTGCATAGCTTGGGCTCAAGATGACCCTAGGACGCTCGCCACTGGTACGGCCGATGGAGCAGTGTGCATCTGGTCGTTGAAAGCCTCACCCAGGCCGATGTATCAGCTTCGATATATACATTCACCTTGTTATGCTGTCGCTTTCAAGTCGGATGATTGGCGGTGTTTCGCAGCCAGCCATGAGGGTTCAGTGTCGACATGGAGTGTTGCCCATGATCGTCCAGTTGCAATCTCTAGACGGCGGAGTTGGAGACCCAAAGTGTTTCGGTGGGCTCACAGCAGCCGTGGAACGATTCTGAGTGTCAGTCCTGATGGCGATGTTGAACTCCTGACGGTCGCCAATGCCTTGGAGCCGCCAAGCCTCACGCGACTAGCCTCGATCCATGAAGGGTTGGAGAATGATGAAGCGCCATGGTATCATACTGATGCCGTCGGCGTATCATTGCAAGCGGCTTTCGAAGTGGGCTACAAGATCAGGCAAGCCAGCGCTTTTGGTCGTCGTGGGCTAGTGGTACTTCCTTGCCAAAGCACAACCTTATACTTCTATGCCTACCCTACGGATCAAGGGGAACTCATCGAGCTGTGGCGGCTGCACGCTAATGTCTTGATTGACAACTTTGCCACCTTGAGCCGCAGTAATGGCGCGAGTGTAGTCGTCTCTTACGAGACTTCGGCGCATTCCCACAATGTGCCTTTGCAGGTACTCGATGGCATGGGCTGGGAGGCAGAACGGAAGACACATCCGCGCACCGCAGTGCGTGATGCTGCTGTAAAACCATATGGCATTGCTAGAGGTGCAATGAAAGCTGAGCCATGCCGCCGGGTCAAGACTGTTGCCTCCCCTAGCTTTATGCTGTCACCAATGCCTGAGGGTGTCCGCAAGACATCAGTCAAAGCAAAAAAGAAAGTGCCAAAGACACCGATCACGGTCGAGGAGTCGGAGCCTGAAACTTCTGCCTCTCGCGCGATGACATCGGGTCTGGAACCTCCCAAGGAGACTTATACTGATGAAGAAGAGAACGACCCGCCAATGCCATTCCCGTCCCCATCCATAACTGCGCGCAAGGTCTCCCCTGTCCCCCTGCTGGCATCGCTTGATGAGAGCATCCATCTGCCTCCACCACGAGCATCCTTTGACTCAATCAGTACTATGGCCACGAATGACAATGATAGCGATTCAGATGACGAGACATTCGGTGCAGATATGCAGGGCAGCAGCTCCTACCTTCCTGGTGGTGTCAATGTACCTCTCCCACGAAGTTGCGGCGCGGCGTTCGCTGCTAATGGACAGCTATTGACTATCTTCCCCGAAGGGTACGAAGATGAGGTCGATCTGCGTCCACAGCATAGTGAAATCCATCCTTCTGAAAGCCATGATATTGGGGCGACGAAACTGTTCCCTAGCTTCGGGAACTTAGCATCATCGTCGCCTGGTCGAGATAGTGTGCTGGACAGCGACAATGGGTTCAGTACCGGACAAAATGAGCATGTTGTGCCGCAATTTGCGATACAGCCCTCATCCTTTGATAGCAGACCTTCGTGGAGGCTGAAGACGTCACCTATCAAAGCTACTTCTGCCAGGGCCCTCAACGGGGGAACTGTCAACATCTCCGTGCACGATCTCGAGGAATTTATGCCAACTCGCAGATCGCTAGCTGCCAAATATAGGACGCTCCAATACGACACGGAGAACATTGGCGACGTTTGTCGCGAGAACGCTAGTTCTGCAGAGGCTCATAATTTGTTCACAACTGCTGCTATCTGGCGTCGTCTTGCACTGTTGCTCGATTCAACAGCTGGGCACCGATCTTCGGCCGAGCAGTCTAGTTATACGCCTCTCAGCTTGATGGTCCATGATGGGTTCGATGCCTCAGCCAACGATTCGATCGCTCGGGCTTCACCTAGACTGCCACGCGATACGCCAGACCTGGTCACATTCTCACACCATGCTCTGGGCAAAGCATGGGCCATTGGCCGCCTCTTTGCTCAAGCAGAGTCCTTGGCCAGTGTTCAGCTCCTGGCATTGATGTCAACAGTCCTATCTCGGGCATTTGAAAGGCAGCTGTGTACATTTAGTCAGCCTCAACCAGCACCTGCGACACGTTCCCCAATGAAGACCAAGCGCTGCCCGAACAACGAAGTTGCCTCCATTGATAGCACTAGATACTCTGGCATCCCGATACTGCAAGCCAACTCAACCGGCACAGGCTACTCCACTGAATCACCGAGGAAGCGTCATGGTTCGCAAAACTCCTCGCGCAATCCATCTCACTTAGGCACTCCGTACATTGGTTCGTCCAACAGTACCCCTCCTTTGACGCTGCCACCTTTACCACGGCAGAACTCGAGACTCACTGCATCAGGATCCGTCAGTCCGGACCATCATCGGAGCAGCTTCAGCATAGCTGCCAAAAATTACGCTGCCTCAATCGCTGAGAAACTCTCATCACATGGATCGTTGCCGCCTACGAAGCGACTAGGCACAAGTCCCGGCAATGAGCTGTCTACGAGCTTGCCGGATCGCTCCACCGGCAGCTGGAGCAAGACTGTCTCTTTTGCATCGAACCTGGGCGCTGTGAAAAAAGACCAGCGGAGTCTCAGCCTAGCACAAGAAGATGACAACTGCGATAGTGATAGGACTGTAGACGACAGCAGCCTACCCCATACTCCCAAGCAATCTGACATAGGCGTGGTCTTCAAGACGAAGAATGACATGTTCTTTGGCGAAGAGGCACTACCTGCCCCGGAGCCATTCATGTCCGAAGAGCTCGCCCTCAAAGGCCACTACTGGCGCCAATGTTACGCCGAGCAGCTCCGCTCATGGGAGATGCTGCTGGAGGCGACCGAGCTCGAGAATATCGGAAATTTTCCAGACTCACTTGAGAAGGCCGCAGGGCCCCTTTCGGAAGATGCCGTCGTCCCTATAGCGGCGAGCGGCAGGCCATTCGTCGAATGCAGTATTTGCTTCTGCTTCGTACAAGCCGCGGAACAGCTTTGTCCTGCTTGCCTGCATGTCATGCATCCGGCGTGTCTCGAAGAGATCACGGCGACAATCGCGTCGACGGACGATTTCACTTGCCCTACGACGGGATGTGGCTGTCGGTGTGGCGCTGTGGATATGGAAGCGCTCGACTTTGCGACTTTGAATGAGAATGAGAATGAGAGCGTTGGTGGAGGTGATGATACGGGGTATACCGCGAGGCAGAAGCCTAGTCTCACTGATCCTTTCCGTCCGCGGCAGTTTGATTATAGTCGGGATGATTCTTGGTAACTTTGATGGAGTCATGTATACAGTAATATGTTGAAGCCTACAGAAGCGCCTACAGCGGCGTGCGGAATACACATTACCAGCGTGTGCTGCATGCAACATATCCATTCACAGGACCCCTTATCCAAAGCATGCATGGACATTTCGTACAATCGGACCAGTGTCCTGTTCACATCCGTCTCGCCGCCTCCTCATCCCAAAGACTTGGCCGCCTTCTCTGGTACGCGCCGCTCCTCCTCGGCACATCCATCGACGTGTCCTTCCAAGTAACCTCGCCACTCCTCCTCAAACTTCTCGCCACTGACAACGAATGCTCAATCTTGAGCGTCTGCCGCTCCCACTCCACCTCCTCCCTCTGCCTTCCCCTCGGCCACCACTGCCTTAACTTCAGCCTTATCCTCTTCATAGTATAGCTCAACTCATCCACACTCAACGCAATCGCGATGCAGGGTATAGAAATCGCAAGTCCGATGCCGAAAATGTACTGGCTCACGTAGCCGAGGGACATTTCTTGTTGGCCGCTGGTCGCGTTGTGTGGGAAGGAGTCGACATTGATGGCAAAGAAGGCGGCGATGAAGGAGAGTGGGAGGAAGATTACTGTGACGATGGTGAAGACCATGATGGTCTGTCCCTGCCGCTGAGCGCCGAGGGCTTGCTCCCGGGCGAAGCGCGCTTCGAAAGCGTTTGCGTGCTTCTGCTTGAGGTCGAGAAGGTCGCGGATCGATTCGTAGATTCGTTTGGCTTGTTCTTCCATCCGTTCTATATCCTTCAACGGGTTCGTGATCGTCTTCTCCTGCTCCTCGAACGTGCGGGTGACTTTTCGAAGCGCGCCGAGGGACCGATCATCGTGGTAGAGGGTGGTGATTGCTTTTTGGAGGTCGGGGAGGAGATTCTCTTGGTGGCGGAGGACCATTTTGAGGATGTCAAGTTCGTCGCGGATGTCTTTGATCTCGGCTAGGAGGTCTGTTTCAGGGCCGACATCGAGGAGCTTGTCGATGAATTCCGTGTCGGGGTCGTCATGGGCTGAGCTGTCGATTTTCTTCGAGGCGTGATGGTGCACTTTCGTTTCGACTTCGAGGTTGCGGAGGATTTTGTTGGATTTCTTGTGGCTCCGGAGCCAGATCGATGCTTGCTCGGATGCTCGTGAGAATTCTTGGAAGCGTTTGGCTTCGCGGTCCATGGCTACGCCGAGGGATGCACCGAACATGTCCAAGAATTGAAAGCCGTCGTCGTTCTTCCTGTGTCTGTCAAAGGTGCCGAAACATCGTCCTGCGATGGTCATTGCGAGCTCGTACACGTTCTGTATAGGATCTCGCATCTTAACCGAGTTGATGTCCTCCACTATACCTTCGAAGACATCCAATGGGTCATTCCGGGGCTGCTTCCATCGTTGTGGAAAGCTCGTGACGATGAGATCACGTCCCACGATCCACATCCACAACTGGTCTACCATGAAGATCTTCGGATCCGGGTCTGGAGAGTTGCGCAAATCTCGCTGAAACCTGAATACCACCTGGTCTTCGTCGCGATAGCGGGTGTCGATATTGTGGTAGAAAAACTGGTCCAATGTTCTTCTAACGTGCAGAAATGAGCTTGACTTCGAGAGATGAGCACGTATCAAGATCTCGTCAGCTTCAGCATGCATGCTCAGGCCACGAAGATGATCAGGATGCTCCAACGCGCGCTGCATCTCTTTTCTACGGCGATGTGTTTCGAAGTGTAGGTAAGGCATGAACATGAAGAGGTTACAAGAGTTCGCAACACGATCGATGGCGGCGTGTGTACCACTCCTGGAAGCTCTACCTGGAGTTGGCCTTTTGGCAGTCCTGTTTGCTTTCGAGCCCGGAGTGCCGGCATCACCGTTAGCATGAGCATTGTTTCCACCACTTTCAGATGCTGCTGAGACAGTAGAGACTGTTTCCTGACGCTTGGCCTGGGGCTTCGAGGATTTGCCTCGCTGCTTGCCAGTGCTAGCCTGTGGTACTGTAGTTGATGTTGAAGTCGACTCTGTTCGAGGACTTTGAGGTTTAGTTTTCTTGGTGACGGGCTTCTGTTCGTTGCTTGATTCTGAGCCTGATATTGCAGGAGGGGAGTTGTGCCGCTGGAGCTGTGGCAAGGGCGGCTGGTTTGCACTCTGCTTGTTTGGTGTGGCCTCTGGTGCTCCTGTGGGGGCTGCTTCTTGTACGGCTGTCAAGGCGGACGTACTGGTCTTCCTCGACTGTGGTGCAGGCGTCGAGCTTGCTACCAGAGGCTGCTCTTCATCGCCAGCTGTACGACGTACAACTTGGCACATAGGCCTCATGAAACGAGAGTGGTGATGATGACCGCGATGTTGGTGGTTGAAGGATGTCTCCAGAGCTTTGTAACCATCTACGTCGGCGACGTCTTCTTCAATGAAGCGCTTCTTGAGCAACGCATCGCACCAGGCAACATTGTTCGCCGGTAAGTGTATCCATCGAAGATTTGTAACTTTCATCTTCTTGGGCATGGTGGTCCATAGATGTTCCATGCCGCGCCCAGGGTTCTTGGCGTACAGCAGATCATAGATTGTTGGCGGATTCTGCATGACCCTGTTGCCGTTTGGAAAGTCGCCGAAGTCGACGATCTTGGCTCTGAACCTTTTGCACGCATCGAGTTCCTCCTCGGACAGCTCATTCAGGTGATTCCACGGGGCTAGCATTTCCGCGATATCTCTGTGGCGGTGCTGAGCAGCCAGTAGTAGCGGAGTGTTGCCAAAGCGGTCCCTAGTGGCAGACTTGCAGCTGGATTTCTGGAGGAGGCAAGCGACTGCTTCCTGGTTGCCGGTCTCTGCGGCTACGTGTAACGGAGTCCTGCCATTCATGAGCTCGCCATTGATCTCGGCTCCAGCCGCCAGAAGCAGCTCAATTAGATATTGTGAGCCCTGCGTGCATGAGTTATGTAAGGCAGTCCAGCCTCCATCGGATTTATTGAGAACATCCGCATCATGATCCAGCAAGATCCGGACCAAATGTCCATGGTTTCGGGAAGCGGCAAACTGAATGGGGGTCATTTGTCGGTCATTCTTCGCATTGACATTTGCCTTGGGTGCTGCACCATTAGTCCGTGGCGTCAGCAATGTCCGCAGGAGATCTTCCAGATCCGTGACGCAACACCAATGTAGAGGTGTTCGACCATCCTCATCTTGAGCTTCCACATCGACTCCTGCTTGGAGGAGATAACGCACAATTTCCATGTTCCACTTGCGGGCAGGCTTGCTGCCTGGCTTCCTGACCAGACCTTTATCGGCTGTTAGATTGTGTAGAACATTCCTTTGCCTGTGATCTCGAGTTTCGATCTGAGCTCCTCGTGCTACGAGCAGCTGAACCATGCCCAACTGTCCTTTATACGCAGCTGTCATGAGCGCCGTACGGCCTTTCTTATCGCCAGCCTCCAGATTGGCTCCATGATCGATGAGAGCCTCTGCAATCTCTCTGCGACCGAAGTCGGCTGCACGGAGCAGGCTCGCCGGTTTGTTCGCTGAAGCATAATCCGGATTGGCACCGTTCTCAAGCAGATATCGCGCGACAGCCGAGAAGTTCTTGTCGCAAGCTTTGATGAGGCCAACTCCCAGGAAGACATCGGTACACTGATTGCGTCCTTGCGCCTCATGAATAACAGCCTTGACCTCTGGCACGCTATTTGCCTCGACAGCTCGGACTAACTTCGGTTCCAAGCGGTCAGAATCGCTCTGTACACTCGCAGCCTTTCTGCCCATGATGACTCTGTTGTAGTGTAATCAAGGGGTCTGCGGGAGCTTCAGCATCATCTATGCTCGGAGGTATGATTTCGACGCGCAGTCTTGGTGGCAGCTGGCTCGGAAAGTGCCATGATCTATGCCTTGCAGAGGTGAGTTCAGCAATGACCACAGGAGTGACAGGTTTTGGGGACGGTAAGCAGGTCCAGAGAGGACAGTGGCAGATTGATGTTGACTGTGAAAAGTTATCGAGATCAGCTCCTCATCCTCCGTGCAGTCCAGCCCCTTCTCGTGCTACTGTGGCTTGATGCACTTTGAGAGAGCCACTCTCTGGAATAAGAGGCTCCATACGATTCGACATGCCAATAGACATATTTGAGAGGCTACTGAGCTCTCAGGCGCCGCAAATGTCCCCAGATATCGAAGAAAAGAACGAAGATGTTGTGCTGGCGACGGCGGGAGGTTTCGTAGACATGATCAAAAGGGAATAGCTTTGTGTGTCTTAAGCGAGAGCTTGGCTCAATCGCGAAAGCCACGCGCTCAAATTCACGTTGTGGAATTGTGCACGAGCCATGATACAGTATTAAGCATCATGTTCACAGCACTCCTGGCGGTGTCTCTTGACGGGGCAGTACCTCCGTCAGATGAGCACACCGGCAAGTCCCAAAGCGTCAACAGTCGTTCCGCGAGCGCTATAGCCTGCTGTCTGACGTGCCTGAATCATGCATGGCATACCGCTGGAGACGCGAACCGGATGAGGACATGCCGAATAGATGGCGTTTCAAGACCTCGGGGCGAACGTCGTTCTGCAACAACATCACCTCAAAGGCACAATGGCGATTCTAGACCTTGTCAAGGTAGTTCTAGCACTTAGCTGGGTTGGGACGGCCTTCCTAGTATACTACGCCACGCGTCTCGCCTTGTTCTTGCACCTTCACTTTTTCCATCACAGCACGCTGCACCGCTATCGAAAAGCCAAGGGTAGACCGGAAGAGTCAGCATGGGCATTGGTGTCAGTGAGACCAGATCTTGCCTTGCACCTCACTGATTTCGTTATAGCACCGGCTCCACAGACGGTATTGGCAAAGGCTTCGCTGAAGAGCTATGCGAGCGCGGCTTCAACGTCGTGATACACGGCCGCAATCAACACAAGCTGGAGTCTGTCAAGACTGACCTGAACAAGCGATGGCCGAACCAGCAAGTCCAGATCTTGAAAATTGACGCAGGCCACGATGCTTCAGACGCCGAGGTCTTCTCTCGCGCTGCAGCCAACTTGAAGGCCTTCGATCTGAAAGTACTCATCAACAATCTGGGCGGCAACGGCGGCATGGGAGTCTCTTTCATGCCTCTCCACGAACGCACCCCAGCCCAAATCAGTACAGTCATGGACATCAACGCACGCTTCCCGACAGAGATCACACGAGCGCTACTCCCACAACTACGCGAAAATGGCCCAGCTCTCATCGTGAATGTTGGAAGCACAACCAGCGATTTCGGCCTGCCCTATCTCTCAATCTACTCGGGCTGCAAGTCGTATAACAAAGGCTGGTCGCGTTGCTTGACAGCAGAAATGAAAGCGGAAAAGGCCGACATCGAAGTGTTCTGCCTCCTGGTCTCAGCTGTTGCCACGAACTATGTACCTCGAGCGGCTTCACTATTCGCACCTACGGCACGACAGATGGCCAGCTACAGCTTGAACAAGGTCGGCTGCGGCAAGAGCGTTATCTTCGGCTACTGGGCGCATGCCGTGCAAGCTGCTTTCTTCCGGGCCTTGCCCGAGTGGCTAGCTGGGAAGATGATCATCGACGTCGGGATCAAGGAGAAGAAGGAGGATGAAGAGCGTGCTAAGAAGAGGTAGAAGTATGTGCCACAAGCTTAATCCTAACCTTCAGGCTCATCAATCATAACTTTCAGCAGCGTGAACACTGCATCTTTCCTTCCCCCTTTCACAGGTCCATCGCGAAGCATGAAATACCGCGGCTCTTCAGGGTTCGACAAGTCCTGCAGCATGATCCTGCGAAAGCAGTACGGTGGCCAGGTTACCAGATTTGCAATGGCTTCTCTAGCTTTTGCCGCAGTCTGGAAGCTCTCCCAGCTCTGCTCTGTTGGCCTTGTCAATCCATTATCGTAGTGCGACGCTTCGATTCGAAACGATGTGATCTGGCGCTCGTCTTGCGGACTGTCTGATTCTTTCTGTACAGCTGTCACGCTGGTAGCACCTTCCTCCAATGGTGATTTTGCGGTGTTGTCGTTCGAATGGCTTGTTGACATATTGGGAGTACTTTTGAGTCATTGGAAGTAAGTCCGTTACGACAAGAAAGAACCACCGACAGCTAATGCATAAGAACCTATGCGTTTGGGAATGTGTCGTTGTGCTCGCGCAGTGTCACTGACGAGGTCCCACATTCACTAGTGTGGCTCCACGGAAGCCTTCACAGTCTTCACCACTGGGAGCTGGACCCAATACTATCGAGCTAACTCCCAACACTGCGCCGTCGACTCAAGCGCCTTGCAATTGTGTCCTTTCGGGTCGTGTTTATCCTTTCGCCACGCTTTGTCGGCTCGGTCACAGTCGCCCATCCTACAAGCTGATACCATATGACTAACCACGTTCGCCAAGGCACAGCTTCGCCGTACGAATGACTGTACTCTCTCAGAAATCGAAGTCTAAACGCCCATAAGACATCACTTGCTGCAAAGATCATACTTGAAACTGTAGAGTTGACGAACATGTTGTGTATGCCACTGAAACCTCATCTTGAAGTGGAAGTCTTGAATCTCAGCAGCATACTTTGACGAGCTGGTCCCTCCAAATAAGAGACGTCTCTTTGTTTTCCACATTAAGCTGCAAGCAAACCCTGGGATGACCGTGACGTTGATATAGCTTGCAAACAACAAGAGCGGCGGCCTCTACTTTTAATAGACTGGCTGTCGGATATGGCAGAGGCAAGGAGGATGAAGCACTTTCCTATATGGCATCGAGCAGACGGCATCGAGCAGGTCAGAAGCCCACCGCGCAGGAGCTGAAAGTCTTGTTCCAAGGTCCGCCGGCCGGAAGTGGAGGCATGAACTTGACCACTATCGCTGCGCCCCCAGCCAATACGATTGTGGTGCCGACATTCGCTGTGGCCAATGGTTCAGCCCTAACCGTTTCTGGGGGCAGTAATGTTGATGATGAGGAGGAGGACGGGAAAGACAAAGATGAACGGCAGTTCGAGAGACCCACAGAGGGCTTGCTTTTGAGGAGCTCAAAGTATGGACTTACAGAGAAAGAAGAGTCCGCTGTTGACGACAGCATGCCATCTCCAGAGGATGCATCTGACGATGCGTTGGCAGCACAAACCTATATCACTCAACACCAAGGCGCACGAAATAATCTTCCAGCACAGCAGCCAGCAGATGCTGCTGCAGCTGGCTACACTTCTCGGACACTCAACGACGACCCACCCGTCGAGAATGCACCACCACCTACATCAGGCGATCAAGGCGAGGCTCCAGATATGGAATCCCCAGCGACCGATCCACTGGCAGACATCAGCCTTGAAAATCTCGTTGAGAATGTCAGAACGGACCCACATCACATTGCTACTTAATGTGTGCGACTAGTCGTTCGACCGCGCCGTCGGCAGAAAACCAGCTTACGACAGCATTTATGATGAGCAGGGAAAGCGTGGTGTCCGATCTTAGATGGTGAGGAAGCGACGATACGAGGGAGATCGTCTCGACTCGTTCTAGCTTGATTATTTAGTGAGATACCTGACCAAGGTAGTGGCAGGTATCAGGCAGATTTTGATAGCGTAGCTGTTGGACATGGTTCAGGAGCGGACTCCTAGGCCGCGATTTGCGGATGATCTCATACTGGGCCGTCCGATACCATGCCAGAATCGTACAATCGGAGCTCGATGAGCAAGCAGAAGATTAGATCGAGCCTAGCAAGGACGAGGAGCAGGAGGAGCCCATGGCGACAAATGACGCAAAGGACTATGAAGCTTTCAGCGGGCGAGTAGAACCAGTACTGGACTTCGAAGAGGACGAGCAGCAAGATGACCCCAAAGAGCTTCACCTCTGGGATATGTTCAAGTCGAACGACCAGGCCAGTCAACAATCACCAATCAGCCCCGCATATCGCCCAAGAGATCCACTCCAGCGCGAGCACTTATCAAAAGCAGCCGACGACACGGTACAAAGAGGTCGTACAGCCGGTCTCCCAGAAATCGACCACTTCAAACCCTCCCCAAAAGCAATCGTAAGGCCCATGCCGCCATCTATCCCCTCTCATATCCGCACCACCAATCCCCACGTATCCAACTTCCAAGGCCCCTCGACCAACCAGGCCAACGCCAACATCGACACGTCTAACTCGCCTCGTGATGCCGTAGCCGCATACCAGCGGCTCCTTCGAGAACGAGATGAGGTTTCCCATGACCGGAACAAGCTCCGCGCATGGCGGACCTTGATGGCAGACACGCAATACGAGATGGCTCCGAGACTTCTGGCTCGAGAGGCGCAGCGTAGTGTGGTGGGAGATCATGGGGATTCGGACGGGCTGCTGAGTCAGGAGCTGTATGTGGAGGAGCTAAAGCTTGAGAAGGTGAAGGGGAGAGTTGAGGACGAGTTGGCGAAAGTTAAGGAAACTGGTGCTGGGTCAGGAGGAAATGGGAGTCATTTCTCGTGAGGATGGAGACAGGAGATGAAGAATTCGTTTTGCGGAGACACGGTCGTGAGGTAACCTGGTGAATCGTGGCTACTTCGCTCAAGTGTGTAGCACATGTCTGTGACAAAGGTGCATCATTCCGCAGTGATGATGGTAGTAGCCAAAACCCAGCGAGCACCGGGGAGACATTGATGAGCAGCACAAAATACGGACATCAACCCCGGGGCAAAACCATCGCAAAATCCTACCAACAAATGGATCTATGCCCAGGACGCAGCTCTTGGCTACGACGACGATGCAATGAACATCATCGCTCAACGAGCGCAAGTGGCGGATATACCGAAGAAGGATGGGGCAGATGCATGGGACCAACATGACTGCAAGTGCAGGTTGAGTTGACGCCGACTCGGGTGTGGCTCGCCGTCGAAAAAAGCCATCCGGTTCCCGAGGAATGGCTGAAAGAGCCTGGTGGATATCTAGACAAGTGGTTAGACAAGCAGACAAACCTTGACCAGGGGCATCGAGCAAGTGCAGATGCAGTCTCTGCTAGACAAGTTACGTCGTGACGGCAGGCTCACGAGTCACGCAACAGGAGATCAGAGATGTGTTCAGTAATCAATCCCCTTCAGGCCACTGGCGCCATCATTGCTGCTCCCGGTACGGAGTTGGCAGCAAGAATCGCGGCTGAGGCCAGTGCAGCTGTCGCAGCTAATGTAGGGCCAGCACCTCCAGCAATAGTGCCATCAGCGGTTCCTCCAGCAAGTGCACCGAATTCAGGAAGTGCAGCCCCAGCGGACGACCAGCCTCAGATCGTGGCTGACAGCGACGACGACGACGAAGAAGAAGAAGAAGAAGAAGGAGAAGAGAAGGAGGAGCTTGACCTGGACGAAGACAGCGAACAAGCCGCGACTGTCACAGCTTCTCTAGTCCCCGCTCCTCCGGTCATAGCAGCCCCGGTCCTCCTCCCCACAACCATCCCACCTCCAACTCCTGTACCGACAACCACAGTAACTTCAGCAGGACCTCATGTCGCCAACCCTACCTACAGATCCCGAAAGAATCCCATCAACGAAGAACAGAGACAGTTCCTGCTTCGCCATGGCATCTCCTCGCAACGTCAGGAGATTTCAACCGAAACCGATGTAATACTTGGAGACGAACGTCCAGCCGGTCTCCCGGAGATTGACACTTTCAGACCTGCTGCAGAATCGGTCTTGTCTGCTGGAAACGGGCTGCCGGCTATGAGTCAGGCTTGGAGCGATGTGAATAAGGAGGTTGAACGTGAGTTTGAGGGAAGTTTTGCGCGCGAGATATGTCGGTGAGGGCGAAGAAGGAAGGTGGTGATGCTGGTAGCGGCGGTGGTAATTCTGGTCGTGGCAGCGGTGTGAAGTAGACGCTTGGAGAGATGGATGAAGTGGTGATGAGGTTAATAAGCATTTTGAGGTGGAGTGATGAGCCCCGGCGGCGTAGAAATCTCTTCACCTCTTACTTTCTTTCTCCGAACCCCTTCGCCTCACATGCAGTCCCTCTATCATAGCTTTTGAAAGTCCCGTCCTGCGGCCTTCAGTATACTTCGTCTCGTGCTCAGCTCTCCAGTTCCGTTCCACTTCCTTCGTCGCATGGGTACTAAAGCTCGCTTTTGAAGGATTAACATCGATAGACGGCACAGTCGTCAAGACCTCATCCTGAAGGTCCTTCTTCTTCGCCAGCCTCTTCGCCAGCCTCTGTTGTTGCCGCGCCTCTTTGCGCTTTTGCTTCTCCTCATCGAGACCGGGTCTGAAGACTTTGCTCAAGTCCTTCTTGCCTTTCGCGTAGTACTCCATGCCGAGCAGGATAGCGTAGGACTTGGATATCTTCATCTTCTTCATGTCGGCGCCTTGGGCCTCGAGATTTTCGATGAAGCGGAGAAAACTCTTCGTCGTGGGTCTGTAGTGTCCAGAAAGGGGCGACAAATATATCAGTCTGCCTTGTTTGATGCCGATAATACCGGCGCTGCTGATCCTGGCGCCAGAGAGAAAGGATGCATGTTGGAAGCTTCCACTAGATTTGATTCCCACGTACAGCCTACCGACGGTGTCGGCGACGTAGATCCAGGTGCCCGGACGGACTGAAGCGCGAAGGAGGTGATTGAGGATTGTGGCGGGAGAAGCGTGGAACCTCTTCCTCTTCTTCGTGGGAACGCCAGGAGGTTTTTCGGAGGTGACCTCCTGGTGGGCTTTGTTTGCCTCCAAGTCCGATAGTGCGGATGAAGACGAGCTGGAGGAAGAGGAGGCCTTGTCGGAGAGCAGTGTATCACGGAAGAGACCGCCCACTGCCGCGAGCTTGGTACTGAACGATGCGTCTGCATCAAGTGCTTCGCGGGCTTCCGGGTCGGTATAAGATGGATCTGTCGATCCTTTGGGAACGATTCCATGCATAGAATCTTGATACTGATCCACGCTCGTCGTGATAAGCTCGTCATTCTTCGCCCAGCGAAGCAGTCCTTCGTCGTCAACCTTGACTAGATAGTCTTGGCGCTCTTCTCTGCTCAAATAGCGGATTCGTTCTCTCTCCAACTTGTCCCGGCTGCACATGCTGAGATCCAGCTGGCGCCCGTCGCCGTGATCAAGCCAGTAAAAGAAGTTCTGATCGGTCTTTGATTGCTGCCATTGCTCGTGGTACACTTGAAGATTTGCGCCGTAACGGTGCTTCTGGTCGACCATTTCGAGGAAGTAGCGTAAGTCGAGGAGCATGGTGCTGGGCTCGTCGGCATTGAACTTTCTGGCTTTTCTGGAGCCAAACGAGGATGATAGCTCAAGCTCCGGTGTCAGATCGAGCGGGCTTTCTCCAGCGCCCGCATGTTTCGCGATTGCTTCTGCTCGCCGCCAGTTCAATCGAGCCTGCTCAGAGGCCGACTTGGACCTTGCTCGACCATCCGGCAAGTGGGTGTTGATATATGTGAGATGTGGCGCCGTGGCAGACCGATACTGCCATTCCTTGATGATATCAACCCATCGCGATGACGGATCCAAATTGAGGCCGCGCATCCGTCGTCGCTCCCGATGGCCACGATATGCCCGTTGAAGGAGTTTCGCAGCATCATGCACCTCTTGGGAGCGGTACTTGTCGGCTGTCGCCCGTTCTTTCTGTATTTGCACTTCCGATATCCTTCGCATCTCCGCAGTGGAAGGTCGTATCAAGGTGTCAAGATACTCCTGGTGTGACAAGGCATGCGGTCTTGTGTGCGGCGGCGTGTGTGCCATGTTGACGCCTCGTGAGCTTTGGACACGTAGAAGTGTCGTCTGTGTGCTCATGTCCCAGATGAGCTAGGGTTTCACTTGGTTGGTGAGGTAGGTTCTGCATCGGCGAGAAATAATGCAGCGCATTCTTGTAGAAGGCACCAACCATGTGGGGATATAGGTACAGTAGAATGATGATGGTGAAACGGGGTAAGATATGTTAGATAGTGTTCGTGGAGGGATCACCTTACCGTCGATCATGTCACGGAGGACCGCTGCAGGTGTGGCTGGGCACAAAGGTCAATCAATGTCTGTCAGCAGCACCTCCGTGGACACGCAAGACGTGCGCAGTGCGCCGGAAAGCGCGGAAAGCGCTGGGCCTGAAGCACCTGCAGGAGTTCTGCGGTACAATGGAAAAACTTGGCCGAACGAGATGAAGCTGGGCGTTGACCACGGAACCCGTGCATTTGTTAGCTTCTATGGTCCAGCAAGCATACATAATAAGAGTCTGAAGAAGCTCGTTCGGCCGTCACACAGAGCCCCCGTACAGCCTTCGAGCGGTATGTCAACGGCATCGGAAGTTTCCCATAGCTGGAGAGACAGTGACGAAGCAAGGTACTGCCTTTTCAGATGATCGGGATCCCTTTGGAACGATGGCTTGATCGAGGCGAAGGCGGTGTTGGCGACAAGACAAACAAACGAGCGAGACAACATTGAACCCCTACGTATCAACTTCACGTGACCGCGACATCAAATGCACGCTAAACTAAGATCTCGGCTAGCGGCTTCCGAGACAGCTGTGAGCTTCCATCCAAAACATCGCGCGGAGACATCAGTTGAGCACACGCGCAAACAGACCTCACTTCTCACGTATCACCTTGCAGAACTCATCTCACACTTTTCCAGAGTCGCATACACGTCGATCACTCCGTCCGACCATCAACATGCCGCCCAAAAAGAAGACCGCCGCAGCGGCCAAACAAAAGTCGACGCGA
The DNA here is from genome assembly GCA_033816765.1 of Nothopassalora personata. Taxonomy (NCBI): domain Eukaryota; kingdom Fungi; phylum Ascomycota; class Dothideomycetes; order Mycosphaerellales; family Mycosphaerellaceae; genus Nothopassalora; species Nothopassalora personata. The sequence continues at coordinate 1,578,088 of CM066287.1, read as the reverse complement.
GCCACTGGTCGCGCCGTATCCGACACCATCACCAACAACCGTGGCAAGGAAATCGAGACCACTGCTGCTGCTAGACGCGCTGTACGTGGTGTCGCTGCTCCTGACTACAACCCCAAGGCCGTCTACGCTGCTCCTGCTGCTCCCACCGGCAAGTGCCATCAATGTCTGTATTCGAGCTTGTACTGACACCCAGTAAGCTGCCAACACGTCCAGAAAGCGCGGCAGACCAGCAACTGCACAGCAAGATGCGCCAAAGAAGCGCGGCCCAGGTCGTCCGGCTCTATCTGCTGCCACCACCCAGAAGACTGCTGCTAAAACATCCACCGCCGCCAAGACCGCTGCTGTCTCTGAGCCCGCCAAGAGAGGACGTGGACGCCCACCAAAGTCACCACGGAAGGGCACTGCTAAGAAGGCACTGAAGACAACAGCCAAGGCGCCTGCCCCGAACCCAAAGGCACCCGCAAAGTCGGCCGCTGCCACAACCATTGGCAAGAAGCGCGGCCGTCCTTCCAAGGGAGATATCGCCGCTGAAACTGAGGAGCCGGCGAAGAAGCGCGGACGTCCATCGAATGCCTCACGGGCCGCAGCTGTGCCAGATGACGAAACCGCCCCACCCAAGAAGCGCGGCCGACCACCGAAGGGAGGTCAAACGACCAAGATCGATACCGACGATGCTGCAGCAGCAGCCGAGCAGCTGGAGGATGAGCTGGAGGATACAGCTGTGGTCGTAGACGATGGTCCTTCGAGTAAGCGCAAAGGACCAGCTGCCACAAAAGGAAAGAGTGCTAAGGGCAAGAAGACCGCCAATGACAATTACGAGACCGAAGAACAAGATCGCGAGCCGACGGCATCCGGCATCAACTACTGGCTTATGAAAGCTGAGCAGGACGGCCATGATGTCGAGCTCAAGGACGGCAGCACTGTCAACACTACTTTCACCATCGACGACCTGCGTTCCAAGGCAGATCCTGAGCCGTGGGATGGTAAGTTGTGCTCTAATGTAAGTTTGACTGTGAGCTAATGAACCTCCAGGTGTTCGCAACCTATCGGCAGCAGCGAACTTACGAAGCATGAGGGCAGGCGATATGGCATTCTTCTACGCTAGTGGCGGGAAGCAAGGTCGTAAGCCTGGCATTACCGGCATTATGGAGATCGTTTCGAATGCTGAGCCCGACACCACCGCTTTCGACGAGAACAGTTCCGGGTACGAGCGCAAAGAAGCGAATCGTAAGAGATGGGTCCAGGTCCGTGTAGAGTTCCGCAAGAAGTTGACCAAGCCTGTCTACCTTGCCGAGCTGCAACAGTTCAAGAATGGCGAACTCAGGGACTTGCAGGAGTTCAATGCCGCCCGCCTCAGCGTGTCCAAGGTGTCGGAGAAGGAGTGGCACTTCATCAACGGTCTGATTGAGGGCTTCGATGACGACGAAAACACCGGCGGCGACCTTGATGACGAGCTCGAACGTCAAGTCGCAGGACCCAGCGGTACCGCTATCGTTGAGGAGGACATCGCCACCATCGTCACCGAGCAACCCAACGGTGATGTGGTTGTCGAGGAGCAGACCGATATCGTTGAGCAGGAGCTTGATCTGCCCAACGGCTATGCTCCACAAGCTGTCATGCAGACGACTGAGCCAGATCTTCCGACTACCGACACCATCTTCCCCGATGCCACATCCGCCACTTCCCGTCCGGCCTCTCGTGCTGGTTCCCGCCGCAGCTCTCGCGCTCCATCTGCTACAGGATCAAAGCTTGGTGTTGCCAACAGCTCCCGTCCGACGTCTCGCGCTGGCTCTCTTGCGCCGCCGACTAGACGTGACCGCAGCCGCACTCCAGGAGGTCGCGGTGGTAGCGTTGGTCCTCTCCCAGGCGCCAACCTCATCGAGGATCCTACTGGTCTTCTCGAGTCCGTGCTGGAGACTGCCGACGAGTTTTGATGTACTGCTCTCGAATTCCGTTGGTGCTCCTCGGACCGGCATACTACGATGCACTCAGAGCCGGCTCCTGCATATATTGCTTCTTCACGACACGATGGCTTCTGCCAAACATGGCTGCTTATGGTTCAAGACCTCCCGGCGAGGATATGGAGTTTATGCGCACAGGAAGGTGCTCAGCGAGGCAAGGAAGGATATGGCGTTTTGCGGCGCAAGCAGCAAGATAGCCCCAATCACAGCTTCGCTTTGTAGATACCTGTAATGACAGTGCATACCGTACGTTTTTCGTTTGAGGTGGTCTTCGTCTTGTGTCGGTTTTTTCTCAATGATGGCCAACAGCTTGGCCAGTGCCGTGACTTTGGCAGGTATTGGTAGTCATAGAGCGTTAAAAGCTTAACATTAGATGACATAATCGCTGCTGTTTCTGGGCTGGGATATCGAACCTCACGACACGCGTCGTTTCACTCACTGACTTCGATGAGGATCATGCTTGCCGTTGCACACTGGCGACGAAATTGCCCAGCATGTGATGATACACATGCCAATTTTTCTTCCTGCAACATACATGTAATGCAGCAACAAGCATATGAGGCAAGCACACACAAGAAGTGAAGTGATCAACCTCAACCCTTCCTTGTTCTTCGAGCAACACTTGCATCGAGTCTGCCAAAACATGGTAGCCATGACAGCATCCTGCAGCGAGCTTAACTGCACTGCCGGTCTAGAATGGAAATGGTAGGGACGAGGCATTCGCGTGGGATCCTCGTGTGCCTGTCCGTGTTTACCTTATCGCCTTACGAAACATGGAACTTCACAAGGACAACTACATGTGACTTTCAGCACCACTGCCACTACCTACACACACACATACCCACCCACCCACACACACAACAGCCAAACCCATACATCTTCACGGTACAAGTACAGCAACCATGTCTACAGCCAAAGATGAGCGCGATCTCAAGGTCCTTTCTCCCCTCCGAGCCTAGCGAGGTCTATTTCACCCCTACCTCCCCTCTTACTGACCTTCCACAGCGCGCCGACGACTACCTCAACCGTACTAACGAGCCCGAGCCCAGCCAAGTCACGGGTCCGGGTGCCCACTTCAGCGATACATTCGACCCGGCTCTGAAGAAGCAGGCTCCGGCAAGTGCGCTAGGCCAGGCTGCGGTGGGGAATCAGAAGAGTGCGAGTGAGAAGTTGGCGAATACGGTACGACAATCCTCAAGAAGAAGAAGAGGCGACGAGGAGGAAGCAGCGGCTGATGAGGTTCGCAGGATTCCACAATGACCACGGCACAATTACAGGCTGCTGCGAGGGAGGGAGATCCGAATGGATTGTTGGGGAGGAAGGTCAACCACTAGAGTGATCGAGGGCGAGGAAGGAGAGGAAGGTATGAGGCTACGAGATACGATGGGAGGCGAGCGAGAGAGGTACCGAGAACACTATATACCAGAGGTTAAAGAAGGGCAAATATGGGAGTACCTACATCTCCATGCAGGGTCTTGCTGGCCCAACCACTGACCAGTGCCCACTGCTCATCCTCAGCGAAAGGAGTCACAATTCGCAAAACAATCACCTCTGCCCCAACGGTCCCTTAGTGCACGCATACCGCCCTCCTCCCTGAAGCCGTACCCATGCAGCAAAAAGGGCAAAACAATCAACATTACCTCAACAGTCAGGCCCGCTGCCTCTTCGATCGCAAGGCTGAGTGCGACTTCAGAGCAGGCAAGACGTGACCACACAGCTTTGAGGTTGTCTGTGGTTTCTTACCGTTGAGATAAATGCTGACCATCGAAGGGCGACAGTACCGGACTACACATGTGCACGTCACAAAATGGTACGAGCGATGAGGAAATGTCCTATCGATGGATCAGTAGCAAAACGGTAGTCCGAAGGCGAACCCAATCAACACCTGCCTCAACGATGCCGAACACGAGCACGGAGCAGGTCCAGGTCATGTACTAACCCTGAAGAACCTGGTTAAACGTGTCCGAATCTGTTCTGGGGCTCAAGCGACGCCTTACCGTTGAGACGATGGCGATGCTGAGTGTCGAGGATCAACAGGCTTCCATGTCGTATATATACATACAGTACATACAACCAACGGCTGCTCGATCAAGCTTATGATGCATCTTGGAGCAGGCATGTAATGGCCATCATGACATTAGAGCAAACCGAAATTTGCGACAAGCAAAACAACCAGCATTGCCCGGGGCCCGCCCCAATGATCCTCGCTGTGGCCACCATCACCAATTACAAGGATACTCGAGCTGTGATGGTAGCCCCCTGATATATACACAATTCAGCGTCTCTCTTGCCGAGAACGGAGACGCCAATGCCATACCATTGAGACAATACCTACTACTCCTCGAGATTTATGCAGCATCCCTTCCGTCCGTCCAGTCCGTAAGTACAGCTCTGAGCTTGCCCCAACAGCGTCCAGAACCAACGGCGACAAGGCACTTCCGACAAGTGATGATGATGATGATGATGATGATGATGATGATGATGATGATGATGATGATGATGATGATGATGATGATGATGATGATGATGTATCACTTCGTGAGGCCACCTGGAAGGCAAAGCAAAAGATTGGACATCCCGATGGAAAAATTGCTAGCGTTGCCGCAGAGCAGAGATACTCTCAATCCCGAAGAAGGTCGCGCTCAAATCGAATATGACCTGAAACTCGCCCTGTCTCGCCTCGACTACAGTACATGGCGTTCGGAGCTGACGAGCTGCTCTGACGCCGTACCGTTGAGACAAATGCTGATCTGTCGAGCGGCCTGAGGTTCACTTGATACATCATGTCTTGCCTGCCCGGACTTGCCAAGTCTAAGCGGGCATGTGACCATATCCCGGCTGTTGTGAATCAGGTGACCAATGGCTGTGTTAGTCAGGACTTAGCACACACACACTATATTACACTGTTTCTATAGCTAGATAGTCTTATACCCTATAGCAATTTATAAGGGCTACTAATCTACCCTATCGTTTTAATCTAGAAGCTTATACTCGTTAAATACCTATTTATAATAGGTTATAAGCCCGGGTACTCCTCTACCTATTTAATTTAAAACCTAAATTGTTATTAAAGCTCTATTAAGGATTAGCTTGCCTTACTAGTAGACCCGACCCTATATTTATTTTACGGACAACTATCTAATCGATTTAAGAACTACTATAGGATATCGGCACTAAGCATTATTACCGTAGTATAGTATCTAAAAGAGCTAGACTAGATATAGAGTTTAGAAATAATACCTCTAGCAACCTAGTAAGGTCTACTAAGGATAACTAGGTGCTTAGAAAAGGCGTGTAGTTTTAGGTATAGAAATCTATACTAATTAGCGTACTACTAGAGAAGGATCTAGTTAGATATATTATCTATAACCTAGACTAGGTTAATCTAAAGCATACTCTAAATAGGGCAGCTTATAAACAACCCTAAGATACGACTAAGAATGCCTAGAATAAGACTACTACCTAGAATAAATTTCCTTAGGACATTACTAGTAGTATAGGATATAAAGCTACCTATAAGCGATAGAAGAAAGAGGACATATAATCTTTTAGTATTATTATAGCTAGATTAGACTCTACCCTAAGGCTAAACTTTAGAGATATAGACAAGTTAGCTAAGGAATTGTATAATTTAATTAAGGTAATATATAAGCTAGTTATTATAATTAATCTATATAATACTCTAAAGGCAGTTAGGCATATTAAGTTAGATAGTACAAGACCTAATATATTAAAGTACTATAAAGACTTTTAAGCTTAGGTGCACAACTATAAGACTACTATAGAGCAATTTATTAAATCCTCCGTAGTTAATAATAAGTTACTACTTAAATCCTTATTTGTCCTCCTAGATAGTATCTATAGACTATACTTTATTAAAGGCCTAAACTATATTAAATAGCTTAGGACATAGAGACATAATAATCCCCTAGAATTAACTACCTTAGAGAGAATATTTATAACTCTTAGGAAGGAGTAAGTGCCTACTACCTATAAGCCTAGTAATAGCTTTATTAGAGTATTCTTAAGTAAGAATAATAATAAGTAGTATATATAGTGCTTATATAAGCATACTAACGCGAACTACTATAAGTAGTATCTAGAGAAGAATCCTAGGAACAAGTCTAAGAAGGGTAGAGAGACCCTAAAGGATAGGGTAAAGAAGGTAAAGGGTAGTAAGTCCTCTAGGAAGAGAATTACTATAGCAATTAATAACTAGTTAGACATATTATCTAATTAGGAGTATAGCTCTAATAGTAATAGCGACTAGGAATAACTATATAGGAGGTCTAGAGTAGCTATTATAGTTATATAACTAGTATATATAGGAAGGGCAGTAGCTACTATATTAAACCTAATATTAATAGACAAAGTCTATAATATAGGTATATCCTTCTATATCTATAATAATCTTATAGACCTTTAAAATATTATGCTAAGACTTAGGCCAATATACTTCTTATAGGCCATTAGGCAAGGATCCCTTATAACTAAAGGAGAATTAGAATAGGTTATAAAGAACTATCTTAGTTAAGAGACTACCCTCCTCCTTCGTAATATGCTTTACTCTCTAGAGTTAGATATAATACTAATCTCTATAGAACTCCTATATAAGAAATATAGAGTTTACCTAAATAGACTATCTAAAATGCTATTCTAGAAGAATAAGCCTATAGGCTTAGCTAAGATAATAAAGAATATTATTGTCTTAAGGAACCTTAGGGTAAAGAGGGGCTCTAGGAAGAATAAAGATAGATTAGAATTAAAAGGACTTACTACTCTTATATTTGCTAAGCTAAGAACTAATATAGTTAGATAGTATTAAAGGCTTAGGCATATTAGTAGTATACTACTTAATACTATAAAAGAAGTAGTTAAGGGCCTAGAAGATATTAACACTATAGAGTTAGGACATTATAAGACTTATAAGCTAGTAAGGTTATAAAGAGTTATTTTAAGAATCTCTAGGAGATCTATACTAGAGGCATTAGATAAAATCTATACTAACCTTATTAGTCTAATTACTCTAATCTCTTATAATAGTTACGTATATTGCCTCATACTTATATACGCTAAAACTAGGATAAGATAGTGCTTACTACTTCTAAAGAAGAGTAATACTCTAGTAGCAATTAAAACTTAGCTTACTATAATATAGAACTACTATAAGAAGACGCCTAAGATCTAGTTCTTAGATAGTAAAGAGGAGTTTAATAATATTAAACTTAGAACATATACCTAATATAAAGGGATTAGATAGGACTTTATATTACTATATACTCCTAAGCAAAATAGAATTGCTAAAGCTTCTAATAAAGTTATTATTAATAAGGCTAGAGCTATACCTATAGACTCTAGCTTACTATAGAACCTCTAGCCCCTAGCTATAGATTTTATATACTATATTACGAACCGCCTCTTTAACTTAATAATAAAGAATATGCTATAGAGGGACTTTAAGAAGGACCTAGGCATTAATATTAAAGAGATAGACTTAAGGAATATAAGAAGGTTTAGATATAAAGCATATAAACATAACAACAATTATACTAAGTCTAAGAAGTTCTCCGTAAGAGCGGACATATAGTAGTATATAGGATTCTAGGGTAGTTTATTAACTAACTACCTACTATAGAAGCTATAGTAGGAGAAGGGTAAATAGGTCTATAAGATAGCCTATACCCCCTATATAACTTTTAATAAGGATTTCCTATAGAACACGTAATACTAAATTCCTATAGGTAAGTAGGTCGCTTAGGGGGAGTAGATAGGATAGACTATTAAGAGCTCCTAGCTTACTACTAGTAATAAGAATGCTGTCCTAGATAATAAGATTACCTTCCTAAGACATCTCTAGGATAACCCTAAGGACCCTTACTATAAATATAAGGGTATTTATATACCTTATAAAGCGCTATAAGCGCTAGAAGCGAGTTAACAACCCTATAAACCTTTAGGGGGAGCTATATAGCTAGAGGGGGAGCTATAGTAGCATAGTAACTAACCTAAAACATAAAGGGCTTCGTAACAAGACTCTCCTAACTAAGGTTAGTCTTAGGGGGAGCATATAACAGAAGATTTACATCTACTATTATTAACGACTGATTGGTTGTGTCGACCTTAGGTTTAGAGGGGGGGTTCCTTAGGTCTAACTTGCCCCTATTTCATTTAGGTTTAATTGGACATTTAGGTAAGCTAGCGGGACTGATATAGCTATTAAGATATATACTACGCAGTTAAGCATTGTAAGCGTATTATTAAGGTAACAATTCAATTCATACCTCTCGAGTAGAGGGTATAGGGGTTTAGGTCCGCTAATCCTCTTGTTTTATCCGGCTACTGCGCTGCTTGTCACGTGACCTGATTTCACGGTCCCGGGACCGGCAAATACCTCTGCTTACATAAGCGCCGCTCCACACTACCACAACTTAGACAGGCCTACATAGGGTGATTAGTGTTAGGAACCGCTGTACGTTATCACAACTCGGGCTTGGATCTTTGCAGGGATGTCTCAATCAGTTATGAAGGTAGTGGTTCCAAACAGTATATGGTGTATACTTAAAATGAGTTGAGCACGAAGCTCCTATCTACTTGCAAAAGAGCGTCGTCTATATAGTGCCATGTCTTGGCGTGGTCTCGCGAGATCCGTCCTGCTCTGCGGATCTGTTCGACAGATCCCACAGATCCCTCAGATCCCTTGGTCACGTGTTCTGATCCTTGCCTTGCTGCCTGGATGATTGGTTGTCCCCTCTCTGCGAACTAAACCGTAACAGTTAGTAGACATTATTTTAGTAGTTAATAAGGGGGGGTATTAAGTATACACCCGGTAGCGTATTAGTATCTAGTTTGTAAGGTCAAAATTACGGTTCAAGGTCTAAGGTTTACGGTTAAGGTCATTACTTAAGGTTAAGGTTTAAGGTTAAGGTTCAAGGTTAAGGTTTACGGTTAAGGTTCAAGGTCAAGGTTTACGGTTAAGGTCGACTAAGGTCGAAAACACTCAAGGTCTAAGGTATTTAGTAACAATTACGGTCATAAGGTCCTATTAAGTAACAACTAGTATTAGCACATTCTAAAGTAAGCACCACGTAACAATGGATATAGCTGCATTACTAGAAAAACTTAGCACCTTTACTAACATAGGTAGAGGCTACGAACAGCCTATAAACCCTACGAAAATAGAAGGGGTCTATAGGGATTCTATCCCTTATAAGGGGATGGAGGAATCGGAGGAAGGGGAAACACCTAAATCTAGTAAAGAAGGGAGAAGTAGAACTAGCGCCGCTAAATTAGGTATAGGTATAGGAACGAACAGTACAATTGGAATGGATGCTATAACTACCCTCTTTAGACGATTAGCAGTAGTAATAGAAAACGCTAGCCCTCGCTTTCCACCTCTAGGAGGTGCTAAGAATCCGTTCTTTAATAGCACTAATGCTACTAAGTTCTAGGAGCGGTTTAGCGACCTAATAGACTAGTATCCGCCTCGGGCATCTATTAAGAAGGATGATTTCTAGGGCAGGTTTAAGCGTAATTACGAAACTACTATTCGGCGCGTAGTTATGAGGCTGCCTAGGTGGCTTACTAATAAGGCACGTTTTAGGAGGGCGTTCTTATTAGAGTTCTTAAGGTTTAACGCCTACTCGATGTTAGGGAGTCGGGAATATCTTAAGGAGATTATTAGGGCGTAGCAAGGCAAGAGGCCTAAAGAATAAGATGTAAAGGAATTCATCCGCCTATTTATATCCTTAAGTGACCTAATTGAACCTAAGGATTTGGATAACAGCTCCCGGAGTCGCCTCCTTCTTTAGGGATTACTAGAGGGAGTCGCGAAAGCGGTCTATAAGGCTTGCGGGCTTTACCTAAAGCAACCTAAGAAGTTTAGGGACTTTTAGAGGATCCTCAATAAAGCTGCTAGTATCGTAGATAGTAAGGAGGGATAGAAAGCTATATATATAGATTTCCCTCTTACTTTACCTTAGCTACACCGCTTAGTCGTGAAGCAAATACCGCGCCTTAAGCCTAAGATTAACACGCTTAAGAAGGCTACTTCTAGGACTGTTATTAATAATGACCTTATCTAGAAGGTAGCTAAAATGAGCATACGTACATACTAGCGCGGTCGCGTCGCGGACGCGGGTGCCTTCTACCCGAGCGAGAATTAACGCTCTATATAACCGGAGAGGCACGACCTAGATACTAAACTGTAGGTTTACGTAATATAGCGTTCCCTATCGTAGAATCGCGAATAGTCTAAAGCGATAGATGGTTGTTACTATAACTGTAGTAGTTCGAAGCACTAGGCTAGTAACTGTAGGGCGATAAGGCCCTTAATATCTCGGGGCTACGTACACCTCGCCCCGAATAACTAGTAGTATCTAGGGAAAGAAGGCAATCCGCGTCCCACTAAGTTTAACTTTCGGAGGGACTATAGCAAACCGAAACTACTCTATATGCTCCCTCTACTCGAATAACATTATAGGCCGATCGAGTTTAATAACTAGTATAAGATTTCTACACTACGTAAGCAATAGATAGGTAGGGACTACACTAGGGTAATAAAGGTTACGCCTCCTAATCATTCTAAGCCCCCTCCTAACTTTAGGCATTTAATAGAGTATAGCCCTTAGGACGCACGGTCTAGCTAAATAGAGAAGGCTACTAGTACATATTAGGTCTTATTCGGAGAAAGTGAAGTAGAGTAGGCGGTCGACTTAGGCGAGCTTAACGAGGTATCTGCCTATCCTATGCAGTCTAACAAAGTAAAAGGGAAGGCACCCGTAGGTATTCTAAAGAATCCGCACCCGAGGACCCGGTCCTTAGCCTAGGATCTACGAGCCCGAGCTAAGGCTACTAAGAAAGTTCGCCTACAATTAGAATAGGAGATCCGGTAAGCTGAGATTAACTAGTAGGAGGTTAAAATAATTAATGAAGTTAGTGCTTAAATAAGCGAAACTTAATCATTAGCTAAATCCGGGGTAACCCTAGGAAGGGGAAATAATGCCTAAGTGAATAGATTAGGGAACGATGCTAATAAAGGACTACCTAAGGATATGCCTATTAGTCCCGTAAACGCCCCCTTCGCACAAAGGAAGCGTATATAGAATGCTAAGACTATAAGGATTAATAACTACGTCCGATAATATAGTTTAGCTAGTAATGGCCCGGTTATAAAGGAAGAGGGTATTATCTACTAGATTAATTAGATCCTCTAGACAACGTTTCCTAATGTGAACGCCTAAGATTAGTTTCGATATAGTCGCTAGTTCGAGGCTACCCTCTTCGGTCGCGTTACTAACACCCCCGCTCTTTAGGAGAAGCTCGCTATAGTACGACGCCTTATAGGAAAGGACCCTAAGGTTCGTACTAGACAAGTAGTTACCTATGAAGATGAACCTAAGTATAATAAGGAGGTCTTCCGCGAAGATAGTTAGGCCTAGTATGTCGGAGTATATTTAACTATACTTTACTCTAAAGGAGCGGTCCCTACTACTAAGCTCTATAAGGACGTTAAGAAAATCGGGCTCTCTAGTGTCCTTAACAACTTTACTATAGTCCCTAGTCCTTAGGTAGTAGCGGAGTTCGGGATAAATAAGAACTAGATTAGGTGCCTAATTAACGAGGGTTCCGAGGTGAATATCATCGGCTAGAGGAACGCTTATAGATTTAGGTTACCGGTAATGTCGAGTGCTTAGCTTACCTTTTGAGGTGCTAGAGGGCGGGCCTAGTTTAAAGGTGTTGTAGGCAATTTGGATGTTTAGGTATTTAGGGTTTACTACTAAATAGACATGTTTATCTCCTCGGATCTAAACTTACTAACAATCCTAGGACGTCCGTAGGCCCGTAAGGTGCGACTTACTGCCCGTAACTATAATAATAGTTCATAGGAGGGGACTATTGCTAGCCGTAAAGGTGAAAGTATTATGTTTACTACCCTAGTTAGCTCGGACAGGTATAAGACCCTTTAAGAACTGTTAAAAGCGTCGGGAAATAGAAGGGTAGGTTAAGTTACGGCGCTTAACCTACCAATTTGCTAAAGCCGGATTTAATAAAATTAGTGAGGTTCTCGCACTATCTCAAAAAAACCTCGGACTTTAATTTACCGGTCCCGGGACCGGTAAATAGCTATAGTAAGGAAAACGGATACGACTACGACACGACGCATCTATAGGACGACACGACGCATCTATAGGAACCCGGTAAGGCTCTAACGCCTAGCAACTATTTAGCTTACTTATTAGGATTGCTTAGGACTGCTAGAGTAAAGGAACGAGTTATAGAAATTGGAATAGGCGCGTTTAAGGGAGATTCTATTACTAACGTTTATTTAGTTTAAGGGGATTAGCCTTCCGAGATCCTAAGGCAATCTGCATTAAATGCTTAGGTACGAAAGCAACAAGTAGGCTAACATATAGCTAATATTAGGATGCCGCAGGTCTTCATAATGTATAAGCGTAAGGCGGATAAGAAGAAGCTAGTAGACGCGAGCGTTTACGAACGCCTAGAATTACGAGTTAAGGGAGATATGGAATAGAAGCGTAGGGCACTGTACCTAGAATCTAAGATACCTAAAGGATAAGGACCGTTCGATAGGAAGTACTTAACTAAGAAATTCTTAAGTATTAAGCGAGGTAGCCGAATTACTCTAGAACGACTTACCTTAATTAAGGTTAGCATTAAGCTATTACTAATGGAAAGGGCCTTATTTGATAAGATGCTCTACAACCGGAAGGCAGTCCTCGCTTAGGATTTCAGTTACATAAGGTAAATTAGGCACGACGTCGTGCTACCTTAGAAGATTAACACGGTCCCTTATAGGCTATAGTAGGCACGCCCTATCCGGTTGCACCTAAGTCTTAGGGCAATCGTTAAGCGCATAATTAGAGCCCGGATTAAGAGCAACATCCTAGAATACTTACAAGTGGCATACTCTAATAGCTAGTTCCTAGTCGTAAAGAAGGTTAATGCCTCTAGAAGCAATGTGCCATATCGGTTAATTAACTTAGCTATGCTCCTAAATGAGGTTACTATACGCGATACTAACATTCTACCGGACACGGATAGCTTCTTAGAGGATTTTGCCGGTTACCGAGTCGCTTCACTTATAGACCTGTTTTTAGGTTATAATTAGATTACTTTAGATGAGTCCTACCGGGACTTAATAGCCTTTATGACCCCTCTTAGCCTAGTACGTAACACGACTCTACCTTAAGGGGCTACTAATTCGGTTACTCAGTTCGTACGTACGGTAACAAAGATTCTACTTAATTATATCTCGCATCGAGTAAAGCCGTTTCTCGATAACATCGGTATTAAGGGACTAACTAAGGACTATAGGAATGCCGAAGTAGAGCCTAGGCTAAGGAGATAGGTCGTTAAGCACATCGTCTCCCTAGATCTAGTTCTTACTAACCTAGAGAGAGCTAGTGCGGTGGTTGCTAGAGGTAAATCCTAATGGTTATATAAAAAGCTTAAGATTATTAGGTACGTTACTAGCCCGGATGGTCGCTATCCTAACCTAAAGGTTGTAGCTAAGATCCTAGACTAGCCTACGCCCACCTATATTAAGGAGGTCCGCACCTATGTAGGGCTGTGTATGTACTTCCGGATATGGATCCCCTAGTTCGTTATTATTGCTCGACTAATGTACAAGCTACTGAAGAAGGACGCCGAGTTTACCTAGATAGAAAATAAGCAGTTCTTAAAAGAAGAGGTTACTAGATACCTTATGTAGGCTCTAGCCTTAGTTACCCTCTACTACTCACCTAGTGCTAGGTCCATCTTTATCTCAGTTAATGCTAGCGGCACTAGATGGGGATGTATCGTTTCTTAAGAATTAATGGATAGTACTCGACGGCGTTACCCGGTGCGGTATAAGAGTAGAATCTAGAACGCGTTAGAATCTAGATATAATACTAGTAAGCGGGAATGCCTTAGGGTCCTTAAGGGGCTTAAGAAGATCTAAAGATATATTACTAGCGTTGATTTTGTCCTTAAGGTTAATGCTAAGACACTTGTATAGTAACTTAACTAGCCGGCTTCGGACCTACCTAACTCGGCAATAGCCCGGTAGGTTGTATAGATTAGGCTATTTACATTCGAAGTGAAGTACGTTGCGGGAGCTAGGTATACTAGCCTAGATGCCCTGTCTCGTAGGCCCTCTACACCTTAGGAACCTAGGGAAGCTAACGAAGACGAAGTCGACTAGATAATTAATAATAAGCTATTCGGGTACCCGGAGCCGGTCGACACCTATCTAGTTAAAATCTAGAAAACACGACATCTCGGAGACTAATATTCTAAAAGCTCTTAGTAACTTACTTAGGTTATAGAAACTAGGACCCGGCCCGATAGTGTTACCCGTGCTAAGTACCGGCGACTAGTAAAGAAGAGCGTCAATTTCTTTATCTGAGACTAATTGCTATTCTTCTAGAAGCGCCGAGGAGCACCGTTACAACTTGTAATTAACGATAATAAGGCTTAGAAGGAGATCGTTATAGAATGCTATAAAAGACACGGTTATCGTAGCGCTAAGGTCGTGTACAACCTTATTTCCGATCGGTATTACTAGGACGGGTACTTCGCCGATGTCTCTACGTAGGTTCAAAGTTATGCTCCTTATAGGTTTCGCGAAGGTAACTAGCGCGCTAGTAAGCTTCACTTATCGAGCCCTTAGGTTATTAGTAAGAAGTGGTACTCGGACCCCGTCTAGGTGCATAAAAATGGATACCTCCTAGTTACGCGCGAAGCACTTAGTAACTAGATCGAGGCTAGAGTAACGAGGGCACCTCCTAGCTCCAAGACGGTTACTAAGTTTCTATACGAAGATGTCTTCTATAGGCACGGCTACTATACTAAAATTGTACTTAATAACGCTACGGTTCATGCGGCTAAGGTTAAGCGGTTACTCGTGAGGCTTAGTGTTCGAAGGATCCGAATATTACCGTACTATCCGTAGTCTAATGCTCCGGTCGAGGCTAGACACCGTCCGATTCTTATAGCGTTAGTAAAGCTTATAAGGAACACATACCGCGGATAGGAGCAATAGGTACCCGCTATGTTATAGGCTAATAGGACCACGACCTATCGTACTACTAGAATGACGCTAGCTTAGGTCCTATATAGCTATCGCACGATTCTACCAATTAAGGTTAAGTACCCAACGTAGGCGAATTATTACTAGGGATCGGTAAGAACGACTAAGGACCTACTTGCTATACGTGCACGTTAACTCTAGGCTCGAGACCTTAGTTTAGAAGAGCTACATACTCGAAGGAAGCGATTAAGAGAACTTAGTAAGGACTACTTTAATTCTTACTAGAATGTTAACTTTATTAGTTTCTAGAAGGGCGACCTTATTATAAGGTTCGATAAGCTATATAAGGATAACTTCTTACAAAAGATCAGTTACCGATAGTAAGGTCCATTTCGGGTGTCTAGTGTCTCTAGGGAGTTTAGTACCTATATTCTTAAGGAACTTAATAGTACGCTAATAAAGGGTGTTTAGGCACGGGAAAACCTTAAGCTAGTTCTAGAGCTTCGCCCGGATAACATAGGAGTACTAAACTTAGATAATGGGACCGATCTCGTAATAGGGGAGGGAGAAGTCGCTAATAGCGTCGCTAATAGCGAAGACAGTAGTAATTCAAACGAGATCGAGCCTATCGCCGACGAAGACGTGCTACCTATAGGAGTTAACGAAAGGGGATCGTATCCTAAACCGGAATCTAAGAAGCTATAGGTTAGGCCTTATAACCTTTCTATAGCCGAAATTTCACAGTTTAGTAGGATCGAGGCTAAGAACTAATTAGTTAGCAATAGCGTACGGAGTTTACTTCCCTTAGGCATGTGTTACACATGCCCTTCAGTTTATTAAGCCGATTCGGTTATCTAGACTTCACTTTATAGGGTGTTCTTACCTTAGTTAGACCTTAGTTAGTAGAGTTACATTTACCGGTCCCGGGACCGGTAAATCGGATCACGTAATAGCGTGGCATGGCCCTACCGAATACTCACCTAGGTGGTTACTAGCACTAGTTTTCGGTCACATGTAGGGTTATCGGACCTTTAGTGTGACCTTAATAGCACTACTCTTACTACTTATAAGACCGGTCTCGGCGCTACTACCTTATAACGGTTATAGGGATATACGCTAAGAGGTATACTTAAGTATAGCTCTCTACCTACTACTTCCTCTCTTTTTCTTTAAACACTAACACTATTACTAGAGCTACTAACACATCTATCTACTACTACACACATTAGCCGGTTCTTTAGTCTCTCTCTCTCTTTACGACCTTAACCTTCTTTAAAGCCCCTACTCTAACACTAAGCTTTTAAGGCTTACTAATACTCTAGAGTAGCACTACGAGATAGCTAGCTCTTACGATTTCACTAATAGCGAATCCTAGTTATTATAGCTTTAGCTAGTCTATCGTTACGCCCGGCTAGCTCGAGCACAGCGCTTACTAGCACTATCACTAGGCTTACCCGCCTACCTTAGACCTTGTTCGAGTCCCTTCGCCTACCGGACAACGTTAAGTATGTCCTTACTAACACGAACACGCCGAAGTCCGCCGCTAATGTTATGTTCCGAGAGCTTAGTCCTTAGAAGCGGGTTAAGGTATTAAAGGACTTCTATAAGGGCTTCGAGAAGGTGTTCGAAGACTACTCCGTCTAGGTTAACCTGTTTTTCGAGGAAGTTAAGAGCGGTATAGGCAAGAGCTACTAGGATGAATTCCTTAGTAATAAAAAGCTCGATGTCTTGTTTCCCATTGTCGGTAAGATTCGTAAGACCGGTTTAGAGATTCGTGACCGAGAGAAGACTCTTCGAGCTACGCTTACCCGCTACTAGCTATAGTAGATAGACAATAAGATTCTTAATCGACGCGTTATCTCCGAGCTTTATAGTACTAACAGCGGGCGCCGCCAGTTTACGGCCTTTATTAACAAGTACCTAGATTATAGTAGGGCTGTTAGTAGAATTTAGAGGGCACTAATCTAGCGTATAAGGATCGGCCGTAAGGGCATAGATCGTAAGCGAATTCTAGAGCCTAGTAATCTTACCCGGTGCGACAGGGAGGCTAAAGCACGCAGTATTAATCCGTAGTCGGCTAAGAGTAGGGAGATTATTAGAAGACACCGCCTAGCTATCTATAAGGATAGCCTTCTATACTTCATAGAGGGTACTATTACTAAGAAGTCCGCGTCCCCGGAGGATAGCATAGCTTAACCTAGACCATCTAGCTAATAACAGCCTTAGCTACGTTAGCTACCGGGTAGTAAAGGTAAAGGACGTATAAAGAGTACTACGCTAACTCTACTAGCCTCTACCTAGCCTATAGTCCTATCGAGAGGCGGTCGTAAGTCGAGTCGACTTAAGTAGCTCCGTATAGGCGAGAGCATAGGTAAGGGCATAACTACGCCTACTCGATCCTCGCCTAACCAAACGCTAGATAGCGTACCTATACGCGAGGGTAGTCCGCTAGGTACACCGGTTAGTACCCTACGATCCACTCCGGCCCTAACTAAGAATAGCAATCTAATACTTACTATGTTACCTTCGGCTATAATTAGGGATGTATTAGTCTTTAAGGATTAGATCCTATAAGAAGACGAGGCCCTCCGGATTAAGCGCGCTAACTGCACCTATAATAAGCGGTACTATAGCATTAAGTTTAGAAACTCGATTAATGTAGATAGCATTAACTAGCTACCTAAGCACCGGATAGCGGGCCTTAAGATACTCGAATATACTGTCTCGGACGTTCTTAAGAGGGATGGTAAGGTTAGCGCTATAATGTGCGATTAGCATATTCGAGATTTCTACTATAAGGCCCTCTACTTCGTTACGAATCCCGGTATTACCGCTAATACCCTATATAAGCGCGCGCTTAAGGTCTAAGACTAGCTCTTTAAAGGTAAGAGTTTTTCAGCTATTAAGGTAAAGAATAGGTCGTGGTTTCGCCCTAATAAGCGTAGTTAGAAGACTATTAACCCGCTTAGCTACCTCCGTGTTCGAGGCAAAGTCGGTACTACGAGTAGCATCGTTACGTATACTAACTACAACTAGATCCTCAACAAATTCGGCATTAATGAAGCTAACTAAGCCGATCTTAATAGTACCGGTACCTACATTAATAGCAACATGCTATACTAGTACAATGACGCTAAACTAGCACCGCGGGTTAAATTAGTTAGAGAAATAATGAGTCGAGAATTCGACGTGTACCGATAGTACCTACGAGAATTGAATAAGGTTAGTAACGGCGGCGTCTACTAGAATATGTAGTATTCTCTAAGCTAATAGATTATGCGATAAGACCCCGGGCTATAGCTCTTATAAGTGGCGCTACACCCTTAACACTATACTCGGTTCATCTCCTTCCCTAGGCCTACGATTTTTAGCTTTAATAGGGCTTATTAGGGGGGTAACGCGAACACTATAGTGCAGTATGCTAGGGTCGACTTAAACCTCGAAATTGAAAACTACTAGACTAGTAACCGGCTTAACATACTATACTCTCTTAACTTAGAGGGTACTAGTAGGCCGGAGTTTTTACACGGTTTTTATAAGAAAGGGAATGCTAGAGAGTTTATCTAGTAGTACTAGATTAACGACTGCATAGAAGACGGCCGATTTAAGCGTTTCTTCTCGGTTAGAATCTAGAATTACCTAAGCAAGAACAGCATTAGCTAGTTTAGAGAGGACCTAAGCGCTAGGTAAATGCGGGTAACTACTATAGGCGTTCTAATAAGGTAGGCCGTACATAAGAGGACACTACGTTAGATTAACCCTTACTTTATCGAGATCCGCGACGATAACTATCTTAAACTCTAGAGAAGCTAGAGCATGCACTAGGTAATAGACCTCTATCGTGACTTTAAGACGCTAAGTAAGAGCGCTATAGGGTTTAAGTATCGACGCCTAGTACCCGGCTATCCTTTTCCTACGGCCGTACACCTTAGTAGCATTAGCCCTCTGTCCGATGCCCTAGCGGGTTTAAAGTCTTAGAACGATAACGAAGTCATCCTTAATACTAGAAGGTAGCTTAATGCTACGGTCCGCCTAGACTCGGAGCTCTTCTATAAGAAGATGTATAATTAGCGCGTCCGAGCTATAAAATTAATAGATAAGTAGCTTAGCTTAGTTACTACTCTCGAGTAGATATACTTTATAAGCGAAGGGCGTAATAAGAGCTTCTTCCGTAACTACTATAGGAACTTTACTAGCTAGCTACTTAGGGACGCGTCTAGTAAGACTAGTATTAGCTACGATAACGAGTAGGTCTAGATAAAGGAGTTATGTAAGAATAAGTAGAACTAAGTAGTTAGTACGGGTTTATAGGCTCCTTATTTCTAGTTCAATTTCCGGCTATAGCTATAGCCTATAGGTTTCTAGTTCTAATTCTAGTTCTAATTCTAGTTCTAATACTTCGGGTACGGGTGCTTCTAGTCCTTAGATCTTACTTGTTTCTTATAGTTACTTATCTTCCCTTAACTTACTTTCTAGCTACGCGATAGACTCGCCTTTAGATTTATTAGGTTACTAGTACTAACACTCACTTGTCTTATAAATGGCGTTTACATTATTCGACTATCTAGCCCGTTCGATTAATGCTAATATAGCTACCTAATCCCTTACTAGTTTCGTAGTATGCGACAACGTAGTACGACGGGCGCGAGTCGCGGATTATTAACGTTACTATTACGGTCTCTATTAAAGAAATCCTTTCGACTTTTATAAACTGTCGCTAGTAGGCCCTAGGATTGCCTAACATCTTATATATTAAGCTAAATAGTAGGGTAAGCTACTATACTACTATAAGACTACCTTAGCTTATAGCGACTAACTAAGCTACCTATAGTGCCCGGGCTTACTACTTTAGAACCTAAGGATAGGTTCGTAATAGGGGAGGATATATTGACGACTAATAGATTATGTTAGCCTTAGGTTTAGAGGGGGTCCCTTAGGTCTAACTTGCCCTAATTTCATTTAGGTTTAATTAGACATTTAGGTAAGCTAGTAGGACCTAGTATAGCTATTAAGATATATACTACGTAGCTAAGCATTATAAGCGTAGTATTAAGGGCAATAATTTAATTTATACCTCTCGAGTAGAGGGCATAGGGGTTTAGGTCTACTAATCCTCTTATTTTATCTAGCTACTGCGCTACTCGTCACGTGACCTGATTTCCCGGTCCCGGGACCGGCAAATACCCCTGCTTACGTAAGCACCGCTCTATACTACTACAACTCGGACAGGCCTACATAGGGTAGTAAGTAGACATTACTACCTAACGTAAAAATCTACCTAGTCTTCTATATCTCTAAGTTAGAACCCGTAGACGCCGAAATATCCTACTAGGAAAGCTTCTATTTCGAGCTAGAAGTAGAAAACGAATTTAAAGTCGAAAAAATCCTAGATAAAAAAGGTTAGCAATACCTTATTAAGTAGAAAAGATACGACGAATTAGAAAATACCTAGGAACTAACATAATGTTATTGTCTCGTTCTAGGGCTAGTCTCAAAAGAGAGATAAGTCAAGTCACGTGGCGGTATTATTCTTTAGAGAGGCTAAAGTAAGCTAAGCGAAGATGAATAATAGGAATAAGAGTTGTATTCCAATTAGTAAGATAGTAACATGAGTTGAACGCATTAGAACTATAAGGGTTTCTAGCGTTCCTAAATACAAAGGAGATAGAGCGTTTACTCTCCGTACTCTCTATGCTCTCTATGCTCTCTCGAGATTACCGAGATTAACGAGATTAAGGAGATCACTTCAGTTGCTCTCTCGGTTCCTTAGTTTTATTCCTACGGGTAAGAGAGCACTTCTCGGGCGGAAGCGCCTACCAATTGTAGAGGTCTAATTAGTTAGCTTCCTTTAGCCCTAGATTAGAACTGTAACACTATCTCCCTTTTAGCCTAGCTCTGTCCTAGAGCTTTATAAGTTATGTTGTACTTCCTTTTCGTGTCTCGTAACGATGTCTTCTTCCTCCTAATCCAAATCTACCGCTCGCCGTAAGAAGAAAGCCTAGTAGATCTTTCGTAACGGCGATACCGCGATGCGTCCGTGTAATTCTTGTTAAAAGGAGGGCCGTGTGTGTAAGGTGTACATCTCATCTAGTCGCTATTCCGAGTGCTAGTAGCGGAATCTAAAGAGTTGTAATACGAGGGTAACCGAGGGCGAGTAGAAGCGCTTATCGCTTTAGCGGAAGAAATTGTTATAGGAACTAGATACCGCGAAGAGGATTCTTAGTGAAAGACAGGATGCCTTAATAGAAGCGCATATAAAGGAAATGCGCCTTCGTAAGCAATTAGATGCGGTTAATTAGAAGGTTACGGAGGGTCGTTCGTTAGAAGATCGGTTATTACTAGACGAGGATCTAGGGGCGTAGGAGTACGCTATAGTAGACGCGGATCCTAGTGCTCCTAATCTGTCCTTGTCTCCTTAGACCTAGAGTGCTGTCGAAGGTCTTCCGGACGACTTCTAGCTTTCTCCTTCTAGCGAGACGGTGCCGTCGGTAGCTTAGCCGTCTCCTTCGTAAGGGTATTTATTTATAAGTTGTGTCCCTATTCTTATTAATCGGCTAGGTAGCTTAGTAGTAGAGCGTAAGCTATCTACACTCTTAAGGTCGTAGGTTCGATTCCTACTCTAGTCGTCCGTTTACTTAAAAGTTACTATGTCTTATAGTATAGTTACTTCTAAGTAAGCACCGTTTTAATACTCCCGAATCTTCTACTAACAGTTTCGTAGGTTTTCTTTTAGTTCCTAGGTATTTTCTAATTCGTCGTATCTCTTCCATTTAATAAGGTATCGCTAACCCTTTTTATCTAGGATTTTTTCGACTTTAAATTCGTTTTCTACTTCCGGCTCAAAATAGAAGCTCTCTTAGTAAGGTGTTCTAGCGTCTACGGGTTCCAGCTTAGAGATATAGAAGACTGGGTGGATTTTTACGTTAGGTAGTAGTCGTAGTCGATAGTTAACTAGTCCTACGACTTTGTCGATTAAAAATGGTCCGACCTTAACGTGATCTAGTTTCTTAGTCTATCTTCTTATTCTCAAGTTTTTTGTAAGGAGATAGACCTTATCCCCCTTTTTTAGTAGAGGTGCTATTTTTCTCGTGTCCTACCGTTGTTAAGACAGTTTTCGTTATGCATCTTCGATCGCCTTACGTGTTTCTTTATACACTTCCTTAAGAGTATCCGTCGTCACAATTGCTCTCTCGGCCTATAGATGGGATCTAGGTGTTCCGAATAGGTTAGGATCTTTACTAAAGTTCGTATAAAATGGCGTCGTTAAAGTTGTCTCCAATTTGTAGTTGTTTAGTACAATCTACGCCATTAGCAGTAATAAAACCTAGTTGTCTTATGCATAGTTGATATAGTGTCGTAGGTATTGTTCTAGCGTTTAATTTATCCTTTCGGTTTGTCCGTCTATCTCCGGATGATATGCTATTAACAGCTTGTATTTGATTCCGATCGTTTCTATAAGCGTCTTCTAGTAGTTTAATGTGAATAGCTTGTCTCTGTCCGTTATAAACGCTTAAGGGAATCCGTAGTATTGGATAAGTCTATCTAGTACGAGGTATCCGAGCTACTCTACATTGTACGTTTCTAATGTAGGAATGAAGTATGCGTATTTCGTAAGTCTATTAACCATAACTAGTATTATGTCGTATAGTTGTTTCGTAACTTAATCTCTTAACGGTGGGAGTTTCGTAATAAAGTCTATTATAACTTCGTCCCATGGTTTCGTCGGTAGTATCCTAAACTGTAGGTAACCGTATTTTGCATGTCTCGTAGCCTTGTTTCGTTAGTAGTGTACGCATTGTTTAATATAGCGTAACACCTTAAGTCTTATCTATAGAAATGAGAAACTGCGCTATATTAGGTCTATAGTTTTTAAAGTTCTAGGGTGTCTATAAGTTAGTCCGTCGTAATGTTGTTAAATGCATTCTTCTTCTCGATCCTTCGGTACTTAGTATTTCCCTTACGATATAGGGAACTGTTCGTCCTTATCGCCTAGTATCCGTACGATGTTATTAAATTCTCTCGTGTTTGTACTAAGACTTCCGTCGGGGTTTGTCTTTAATATCTTATGTTGCACTAGTTCTTTTCCTTCTATATAGTCGCTTCTTCGGCTTAGCGCGTCGGCGCGGCTATTCTCTCTTCCTAGAGTATATTTAATTTCGAACTTATACTGTCCTAGCAGCTCCGACTAGCGGGCTTGCCTTCGGGTAAGTTCTTTCGTCGTTATGAAGTACGTAAGATTCTTATAGTTAGAAAGAATCGTTAACTTCGGTAGGCCCTCGACACATACTCTCTAATGTTGCATAGTAGCAATAATGGCTAGAAGCTCTTTATTATAGATGTCGTAGTTCTATTCCGCTATAGTCATTTTCCGGGAGTAATAGGCTACTAGGTGTCTCTACCTATCATGTGTCTATATTAAACACGCGCCTATTGCTATATTAGACGTATCGGTCTCGATGTGGACTTCCTTACTACTATCGAATAGTCGAAGCGTAGGGGCTAAAGCGCATTATTCCTTAAGTTTCTTAAATGCTTTAATCTGTTCTTTTCCCTATTTCTAAGTGACGTCCTTTCTTATAAGCATCGTTATTGGTGCTGCTATCTTTAAGTAGTCCTTAATGAATTTCCGGTTGTAGTTCGCTAGTCTAAGGAATGATTGTACGTCCTTAACTGTTTTCGGTTCTAGCCATTCTCTAATTAACTGTGTCTTCGTAGGGTCGATCGTTATCCCTATAGTACTAATAATAAAGCCTGGGAATTTAACTTCTTTCTTATAGAATTCGCATTTCTCGGGTGCCGTCTTAAATCCTAATTGCGTAAGTCGTTCGAAGACGTCCTAGACTTGTCTTATGTGTTTCTATAGGGATCCTTTCGTATAGACCAGTATGTCGTCTATGTAGGCGATAACGTATACGTCGAGTAGGTCTCTAAGTGTTTCGTTAATAAGGTCCTAGTATGATGCGGGTGCGTTGGTTAATCCTATTAGTATAACTAAGAATTCGTAGAGTCCGTATCTTATTCTAAAAGTGGTTTTCCATTCTTCTCCTTCTACTATCCGTATAGCGTAGAAGGCATCTCGTAGGTTAATCTTCGTGTACTAGTCCGATCCGGTTAATCTATCTTATGCTTCTTTAATATTAGGTAGCGGGTATCGGTTCTTAATCGTAATCTCGTTTAACTTCCTATAGTCTTGTACGAGTCGTAACTTCCCGTTTACTTTTAGAACGAACATGTATAGAGTTCCTGCACTTAAGGTGGATCTTCTTATCTATCCTTTAGCTAGCTTCTCCTTTAGCTATTCTCGTAGGGTCTATAGCTCTTTGTTATTGTCTCGTTCCAGGGCTAGTCTCAAAAGAGAGATAAGTCAAGTCACGTGGCGGTATTATTCTTTGGAGAGGCTGAAGCAAGCTGAGCGAAGATGAATGATAGGAATAAGAGTTGTATTCCAATCAGTGAGATAGTAACATGAGTTGAACGCATCAGAACCATAAGGGTTTCTAGCGTTCCTAAACACAAAGGAGGTTCGTATGCCATCCGGTGTTAGATGTCCGTCTGTCCACTCGACCGGTCGTCTGGTCGTGTGGTCGTGTACGTCCATACGCTACTTCTGCGGTCGTGTTCGACCATGCACTAAGCGCGCGGTCGTGCACGTGACCCGGACGTGGGGTCCCTTTCTCTTCCTAGCGATTGGTTCGTGTCTTCTGATTCTTCCTCCCCATGCCACGTCCTGCACCGTCCTTCATCCGAACCGTAACACTCTTTCTTAGACATTTGATATAGGGGTCCCTATAGAGGCTCTTTCCCTAGCTGAATGTTAATCTTGTGATCCTATAGGCGGTGCTTAGGTAAGGCGGTTTTGCCTCTTTCCTCTTTAAAGAGTCGCGACCACTTGCGATACTCCTTAGGAATACTTAACTCTAAGATGTTAGTATTCTTCGATAGTACGTTACTTCTATTACTTCTAATAACTTCGTAACCCGGCGGCCCTACGCTAGTGTCTATCCCGGTCGAAGGTAGTTCTTCTATCCTTCTATTCGGCGTAAGCTATATCTCGTTTAGCTGTTTCCTTGCCTTATCTACTAGTAAACGCTACTACTAAGTAGGCTGAATGTCGACAACGCAATCGCATTCCCTAAATGTAAGTACTCCTCTTCTCTAGTCAATTACTAGATTATGCTTTCTTAACTAAGGCATACCTAATACTATGTTATAACTAGCTATATTAGTAACATCTAAGGTAATATTCTCGTAGTACTGTTAGATAGCTAGTAGCAATAGTATCGTCTCCTATTCTACGCTAGGTAACGATAATCCGTTTACCGCGATTAACTCGTAACCCCATTTCTTCTTTAGGGTAGCTATGTTGCGGTTGGGCCTTGTCCCTCGTCACGTGGGTGGCCTAGGAAGTGTCGATCCTCGATATGTCTCTAAAGTAGTGTGAACGAGAGTTCACTACAAGGTTGCAACTTAACACAAGAGTGTTGATTTGAGTTGAGCACGAGGCTCCTATCTACTCGTAAAGAAGCGTCGTCTATATAGTGCCATGTCTTGGCGTAACTGATCAGACTGAGCAGACTGATCACTGAGCAGACTGAGCGAACTGATCACTGAGCTGATCAGTCTGAGCGAAGTCGACCTGCTCAGTTTCGGTCCTTCCCGAAGAATGAGTGGCTGTGGGTTCTTCCTGAACCGAACCGTAACACCATCCCCCTCTTAGTCTAGTTCCGTCCCGGAACTTCTTACATAACCCGCTTGTCACCGTATGTTTCGAGCTGCACCCGCAATGTCTTCCTCCAAATCGTTTTCTAAAACATCTCTTCGAAGAAAGGCGCTCGCCATCGATATTGAGAGAACCGGTGTTGAAATGGCTCCTTGTCATCATTGCCGTGCCGCAAGGGTCCCTGCCCTCGCCGAGCGTCCGAAGTGCATCGTGTCGCCCCGTTCCGGAAAATGCTCAGAGTGTATACGCAAAGGATACTCCGATTGCGATGTGACACTTTCGGCACACGAGTGGACGAAATTTCGCGATATCCGTGACGGTCTCCAACGTGAGCTCGAGCGTGCGGAGGAGAAGGAGGTGGAGCTTCTCCATCAGCAAGCCGAGCTGGCCCAGCGTATCATACGCCAAAAGGCCAAGAAGATTTGTCTTCGCAAGCAGCTTCGCCTCGCATCCGGCAAGGCCGACGATGCCGTGGCGAAGGAGCTTGAAGAGCTTGAGGCTGAGGATCGGGAGGGGGAAGGTGCTGCTGGCGTTGAGACGACATCCTCTGGCAAGGAATTCGATCCTTGGCAGATGCCGCCTCAGGATTGGGAACAGCTGTGTGACCCTTCCTTTCCTTGGACCGTCCCTCCGCTGGCCTCCTTGTCGTAAGTTCTTATCCAGTAGTCGTGTTTTTGTGTCGCTGTATTGACTTCTGTGTCCTAGGCCATCAAATCAAGAAGCCGCTGTTTGATGCCTTGCTGTCCTCAGGTTGTTTCTGCTAGGCAGATTTCGAGAAGAAGTTCTCGCATTCCTGGTATGTATTCTCTTCGCGAATCATTGCGTTGAACTCGCGGCTAACCATGTTCTTTTTCTTGCAGTTCTTTGCAAAGTGGCCTTGCTCGCCACATACGTAGCAGGTGGAACCTTTGCTCTTCAGCCCCCTTCCTGTCCTACGCTCCGTTACGTCCAATTCCATTGGGTCTCCGTAACTAGGGTCCTGACTTCTGGCCTTGAAGCCCCCTCTTCCGCCCGCGGCGGGTCTCTGGTATCCAGGCTGTACGAATCGGTCGTATCTCAAATCCTGGAGCCTTTCGTCGATTTCCTTTGCTACCTTAATCATCGCCCCTAGCGTAACGACGCTGGCGTTTCGGGATAGCTCAGCTTTGACATTGTCCTTTAGTCCGAGGTAGAATTGCGATCGCAGTGCTGCGTCGTTCCATTCCAGGTCGGCGGCATATCCTTGGAACTCTGAGGCGTATAGCGCTACAGAAGTGGTCTGTCGAAGTTGTCGGATATGTCGGTCGGCGTATACCTCCTCATTAGGTATCCCGTATAGATCATCGAGTTTCGTCTCAAACTCGTCGTAGTCGTGAAAAATTTTTCGAGTCTCCGTTTTCGGTGTTTCCCCCTCACCCTGGTTATGGAGCCAGTCCTTGAGGTATGGTCGGAATCCTCTAGCTGCTTTTCCACGTAGGAAGGATGCGGCGTACAAGACCTTGCTGGCCTCGCCTTGAAACTGGTGTGCGTTGAAGTGAAGGTACAACTGAACCTGCAGTTGAAAAGCCTCCAGTTTGTCCTTAGTCCCGTCGAACGTCTCCGGCGTGGACACCTTAGGTGCACGGTGGTGGTCCAATGGGTTCAGCATGCCCATAGGAGTGTTGTTGTTCTTGCTGCTTCCTGTAATCGACATTTCGCTCATTCGTTCCGTGATGCCAGTTGACTGTGGCTGTTGTCGTGACGGACTCCGGGTAGCGTCTCTCCCAGACATATAATCGATAGCACTCCCCGCGGCTTTTGGTGCTCAAAGTGTTGCGGTTGGGCCTTGTCCCTCGTCACGTGGGTGGCCTAGGAAGTGTCGATCCTCGATATGTCTCTAAAGTAGTGTGAACGAGAGTTCACTACAAGGTTGCAACTTAACACAAGAGTGTTGATTTGAGTTGAGCACGAGGCTCCTATCTACTCGTAAAGAAGCGTCGTCTATATAGTGCCATGTCTTGGCGTAACTGATCAGACTGAGCAGACTGATCACTGAGCAGACTGAGCGAACTGATCACTGAGCTGATCAGTCTGAGCGAAGTCGACCTGCTCAGTTTCGGTCCTTCCCGAAGAATGAGTGGCTGTGGGTTCTTCCTGAACCGAACCGTAACACCATCCCCCTCTTAGTCTAGTTCCGTCCCGGAACTTCTTACATAACCCGCTTGTCACCGTATGTTTCGAGCTGCACCCGCAATGTCTTCCTCCAAATCGTTTTCTAAAACATCTCTTCGAAGAAAGGCGCTCGCCATCGATATTGAGAGAACCGGTGTTGAAATGGCTCCTTGTCATCATTGCCGTGCCGCAAGGGTCCCTGCCCTCGCCGAGCGTCCGAAGTGCATCGTGTCGCCCCGTTCCGGAAAATGCTCAGAGTGTATACGCAAAGGATACTCCGATTGCGATGTGACACTTTCGGCACACGAGTGGACGAAATTTCGCGATATCCGTGACGGTCTCCAACGTGAGCTCGAGCGTGCGGAGGAGAAGGAGGTGGAGCTTCTCCATCAGCAAGCCGAGCTGGCCCAGCGTATCATACGCCAAAAGGCCAAGAAGATTTGTCTTCGCAAGCAGCTTCGCCTCGCATCCGGCAAGGCCGACGATGCCGTGGCGAAGGAGCTTGAAGAGCTTGAGGCTGAGGATCGGGAGGGGGAAGGTGCTGCTGGCGTTGAGACGACATCCTCTGGCAAGGAATTCGATCCTTGGCAGATGCCGCCTCAGGATTGGGAACAGCTGTGTGACCCTTCCTTTCCTTGGACCGTCCCTCCGCTGGCCTCCTTGTCGTAAGTTCTTATCCAGTAGTCGTGTTTTTGTGTCGCTGTATTGACTTCTGTGTCCTAGGCCATCAAATCAAGAAGCCGCTGTTTGATGCCTTGCTGTCCTCAGGTTGTTTCTGCTAGGCAGATTTCGAGAAGAAGTTCTCGCATTCCTGGTATGTATTCTCTTCGCGAATCATTGCGTTGAACTCGCGGCTAACCATGTTCTTTTTCTTGCAGTTCTTTGCAAAGTGGCCTTGCTCGCCACATACGTAGCAGGTGGAACCTTTGCTCTTCAGCCCCCTTCCTGTCCTACGCTCCGTTACGTCCAATTCCATTGGGTCTCCGTAACTAGGGTCCTGACTTCTGGCCTTGAAGCCCCCTCTTCCGCCCGCGGCGGGTCTCTGGTATCCAGGCTGTACGAATCGGTCGTATCTCAAATCCTGGAGCCTTTCGTCGATTTCCTTTGCTACCTTAATCATCGCCCCTAGCGTAACGACGCTGGCGTTTCGGGATAGCTCAGCTTTGACATTGTCCTTTAGTCCGAGGTAGAATTGCGATCGCAGTGCTGCGTCGTTCCATTCCAGGTCGGCGGCATATCCTTGGAACTCTGAGGCGTATAGCGCTACAGAAGTGGTCTGTCGAAGTTGTCGGATATGTCGGTCGGCGTATACCTCCTCATTAGGTATCCCGTATAGATCATCGAGTTTCGTCTCAAACTCGTCGTAGTCGTGAAAAATTTTTCGAGTCTCCGTTTTCGGTGTTTCCCCCTCACCCTGGTTATGGAGCCAGTCCTTGAGGTATGGTCGGAATCCTCTAGCTGCTTTTCCACGTAGGAAGGATGCGGCGTACAAGACCTTGCTGGCCTCGCCTTGAAACTGGTGTGCGTTGAAGTGAAGGTACAACTGAACCTGCAGTTGAAAAGCCTCCAGTTTGTCCTTAGTCCCGTCGAACGTCTCCGGCGTGGACACCTTAGGTGCACGGTGGTGGTCCAATGGGTTCAGCATGCCCATAGGAGTGTTGTTGTTCTTGCTGCTTCCTGTAATCGACATTTCGCTCATTCGTTCCGTGATGCCAGTTGACTGTGGCTGTTGTCGTGACGGACTCCGGGTAGCGTCTCTCCCAGACATATAATCGATAGCACTCCCCGCGGCTTTTGGTGCTCAAAGTGTTGCGGTTGGGCCTTGTCCCTCGTCACGTGGGTGGCCTAGGAAGTGTCGATCCTCGATATGTCTCTAAAGTAGTGTGAACGAGAGTTCACTACAAGGTTGCAACTTAACACAAGAGTGTTGATTTGAGTTGAGCACGAGGCTCCTATCTACTCGTAAAGAAGCGTCGTCTATATAGTGCCATGTCTTGGCGTAACTGATCAGACTGAGCAGACTGATCACTGAGCAGACTGAGCGAACTGATCACTGAGCTGATCAGTCTGAGCGAAGTCGACCTGCTCAGTTTCGGTCCTTCCCGAAGAATGAGTGGCTGTGGGTTCTTCCTGAACCGAACCGTAACAAGCTAACCCGTTTCTTCTTATAAAAGACTCGGAGATGAAATTCCCCGCTACTCCTAAGTCGATTATAACACTAGTCTTATGTCCGTTAACGATTGCTTGTGTCTAGAAAACTATGTTTAATGTCGATGCATAAGCCTAAGTATTGCATAACTCCCTCCGGTCGCTCATTCCTAGGGAGCTAATCCTTTTCCCGAATAGTATATGGTTCGCTATGCTTCGTGCCTAGAGGCTTTGGCTAGAACCTGTAGCCCGTTGCCCTATGTCTACACTTGTAGTCTATTGCGTTCCTAGATCTTCTACGTTTCTAAGTAGAGTACGCGTGCGTGTTGTACTATGTTACGTAATTCATTCGATATAAATGTTCCTAACGGTGTAAGATATCCGGTTCCTGTTATTTAGCTTCCTATCGGTAGTCGTTCTATAACGGTAGTTGCTAGATTCTCGGTTGTTTCTATAAGTGGGTATCCCTAGGCTATGCCTCGTAGGGTGTCGAGTGTCTTATTAAACTTAATGGAATGTAGCTTCCTTCGTCTACCTATCTTAGGTAGAAATTCCTCGTGCCTTCTTTATAGGTAGATAATTATGTCGTATAGTTTCTTAGGTGCATCTACCGTGAAGGTAAGTTGTTCGTTGTCGTCGTTAGTATCGCTCTCTTCTCCTTCGGAGGAATCTTCTTCGCTTAATTCTTCCGGATCCTGTTCTTCCTCGATAGTATCTAGCTGTTACGGAACAGTGTTATCGGTGCAAATGGTTGGACAACGGAGCAGGAAACCAGACGAAGCTGCAGACATGGATGCCTGGGGAGTCACGTGACAGAGCGATCAGGACTGATCGGTCCTGATCACTCTTGATCAGTTGATCAGACTCGCTCAGGGCAGAGCAGGACAGATCACGCCAAGACATGGCACTATATAGACGACGCTTCTTTACGAGTAGATAGGAGCCTCGTGCTCAACTCATTTTAAGTATACACCATATACTGTTTGGAACCACTACCTTCATAACTGATTGAGACATCCCTGCAAAGATCCAAGCCCGAGTTGTGATAACGTACAGCGGTTCCTAACAACTTTGAGCACCACCACCAGGGCCCTTTGCATATGTCTGGGAGAGACGCTACCCGGAGTCCGTCACGACAACAGCCACAGTCAACTGGCATCACGGAACGAATGAGCGAAATGTCGATTACAGGAAGCAGCAAGAACAACAACACTCCTATGGGTATGCTGAACCCATTGGACCACCACCGTGCACCTAAGGTGTCTACGCCGGAGACGTTCGACGGGACCAAGGACAAACTGGAGGCTTTTCAACTGCAGGTTCAGTTGTACCTTCACTTCAACGCACACCAGTTTCAAGGCGAGGCTTCTAAAGTCTTGTACGCCGCATCCTTCCTACGAGGAAAAGCAGCTAGAGGATTCCGACCATACCTCAAGGACTGGCTACACAACCAGGGCGAGGGAGAAACACCGAAAACGGAAACTCGAAAAATTTTCCACGACTACGACGAGTTTGAGACGAAACTCGATGATCTATACGGGATACCAAATGAGGAGGTATACGCCGACCGACATATCCGACAACTTCGACAGACTACTTCTGTAGCGCTGTACGCCTCAGAATTCCAAGGATATGCCGCCGACCTGGAATGGAACGACGCAGCTTTGCGATCGCAGTTCTACCTCGGGCTGAAAGACAACGTCAAAGCCGAACTATCCCGAAACGCCAGCGTCGTTACGCTAGGGGCGATGATCAAGGCAGCAAAGGAGATCGACGAAAGGCTCCAGGAGTTGAGGTACGACCGACACGTACAGCCTGGATACCAGAGACCCGCCGCGGGCGGAAGAGGGGGCTTCAAGGCCAGAAGTCAGGACCCTAATGGTTACGGAGACCCAATGGAATTGGACGTAACGGAACGTAGGACAGGAAGGGGGCTGAAGAGCAAAGGTTCCACCTGCTACGTATGTGGCGAGCAAGGCCATTTTGCAAGGAACTGCAAGAAAAAGAACATGGTTAGCCGCGAGTTCAACGCAATGATTCGCGAAGAGAATACATACCAGGAATGCGAGAACTTCTTCTCGAAATCTGCCTAGCAGAAACAACCTGAGGACAGCAAGGCATCAAACAGCGGCTTCTTGATTTGATGACCTAGGGAAAAGAAGTCAACACTACGACACGGCCACAACGAACAAGAATACCCACGATGGGAGGACACCACTGGGGGTTTCTAGGAAACCAGCGGGAAGGGAGTCCCAATCGAAAGTATCCAACCACTGCAGGGACTTGGTCGACAAGGGCTCGAGGGGAAGATCGGGATCGGACCGGAGAATGGCGGATTGCTCCGAGCGCCAGGTCTGCTGATCCTCCAGAAACAACTCTTCCTGGAGGCACGTCGCCTTCTTCGAAGCGCGCTCTTCGGCAAGCTTCAGAGTGCGACGGAGACGCGAGACCTTGGAAAGAAGAGCGCTCAACTCCTCTTGTTTCTTGTCCAGAGCGTCGAGGGAGTTCTCAAGGTCTCTCGAGACCTGCTCCCTGGTGCGGTCAAGCGAAGACCACGACGCATTCACACACTTGCGACCCTGGGAAATGCAATTGGAACAGCGGGCGGAACGAGATTCGTCTGGAAGCATGATGCAACAAAGGCCGCGACTATTACAGTAGTCGCAGGGGGATTCGGCGGGAAGACCAGACCGGGAAATTTCGTCCAGAACGCGCTTGCGACGGTCAGTCGAGGACGGCATCGTTAGCAAGAGAAGGAAAGGACTCACAAGTCTTTATAAAATGGATTGTTGGGGACAACAATGCTGAAGGGGGGGATTATGTTACGGAACAGTGTTATCGGTGCAAATGGTTGGACAACGGAGCAGGAAACCAGACGAAGCTGCAGACATGGATGCCTGGGGAGTCACGTGACAGAGCGATCAGGACTGATCGGTCCTGATCACTCTTGATCAGTTGATCAGACTCGCTCAGGGCAGAGCAGGACAGATCACGCCAAGACATGGCACTATATAGACGACGCTTCTTTACGAGTAGATAGGAGCCTCGTGCTCAACTCATTTTAAGTATACACCATATACTGTTTGGAACCACTACCTTCATAACTGATTGAGACATCCCTGCAAAGATCCAAGCCCGAGTTGTGATAACGTACAGCGGTTCCTAACACTAGCCCGGTAGTTTCTTAACTTTCTTCCTATGGTTCTAGTAACTATGATCCGTTCTATCCTAGGTCCTGATTTTCTTTATCGCTTCTATCTTCGTTAAAGTAGGATTTATCGATGTCCACTTCTCGGAGCGTAGCGTCTTACCTATGCGTCGCTCCTAGGGTTCCTCGTAGTTGCTAAGGCTAATACCCTACGCCTAACTTCGCGGCGTAGTGGATTTAACACGAGTCTTAGTAATAGAATCGCTAATAAAGGCTTCTATAACTATTTCGAGACTCGGATTCGGTCTCGTAGTCGACTCTTCGTGTTATTATGTTAAACTGTCGTAGTTGGTTCTTTGCATTAAATAGAATAACTACTATTTACTGCCTATAGTATCCTCCTCGTCCTTCTAAGGGGTCTAGGAGAGGCGTCGTGCTTCTATTGTTAGCTCTCTCCTCTACTCTCCGAGTATAGTCGGTATCTCCTCGAGATCTAACGCTGCTCTTAGATTTACTAGTTCGGGGTTGCATTATATTAAATTGCTCGCGGCGCACTATATTCTTACCGCGGCAATCCCGCGCTATGTGACCTTCCTTACTATAGGTATAGTATATAAGTTTTCCTTTTCCTTTAAAGTGTCACGAGACAGCACTTTCACTCACTGCCCCGCGACACGTCATCGGTCGCAGCCCCGCGCGCTAGCGGCCGCTAGCGCCCGCTAGCTTACTTCGCGTTCCCTTATCTTCTCGCGCGTACCTTCGACCTCTTAGATAGCTCGCGTAACTACATATGTCTCTACCCGTACCTATAGTAGTCCCTCTCGCCCGTGACAGTTAGTTACGCCTTTCTTCAAAGCAGAGAGCTGACCTCTGCGCGACACCGACACCGAGAACCGCCAGGACGCGCGACCAAAGTCCGCGACACGACCCGACTTCATGGACAACGAACAGCAACAGCAACCGCCCTTCTCAAGGCAGCGCCGACAGCGCGAACGCGAGTCCTCCATTCCAGCAGAGCTGCTGAATAGAGGCGCCGATGACCCAGAACTTCAAGCACACGTACGATCTATGCTAAGCCCAGGAGACCGTGACAACATGCATCCGGATCGCCTCACGCGTATCCAGCAAGACCAGCAAGAGGGTAAGGGAAACATGTCGCCACCAGGCGGCATAGGCAAGTCTCCTCTCTCTCAAGTACAGACTCATCAATCCCAAACCCAACCACTCGAAACGCAAGATACCATGCGAGCCGAGTCGCAGTCGCAACAGCCTGCCGAGTCTTCCACACGACCAAGCAGCCGGCGACAAGGTAAGCAGCCAGTTGAGGACACTAACTTGTCCGGCTACGAGGATGATGGGCAAGGCATCGACTTGACCTCTGCCCACGACCCAGATGCACCACCACGATTCGATGCGATCGACCGCGATAACGCCGAATTCACATACGATCCCGCCAACTATCGACTCGCCGACGCCACTGCGTTCCAGAGACAAGTCAACCTACGCCCGGTCACGATCTACCTCAGCGTCAAGAGTACAGTGGACGGATACGCCAAGCTTAAGACGGCCTTCAACTCTAACCGCGAACTCACAAAGCGATATCGTGAGGAACGCAACGCAGCATTACAAGAGCGGGATGAAGCAGAAGAGAGGCTCGAAGAGGCCAAGAATGCTATCGACATCATTACCCAGGATCGCGACGAGATCGTGCAGGAGCGAGACGAACGAGACGCCGATGCAAAAACCCACGAGGAGCGCGTGCGCGAACTCGAGGATGAGCTCAAGAACGAGGACAGGATTCCCGAGGACTACATGTTGAAGGCCACTCACAAGCGCATCACTGACGAGTTGTCCAACCGCATTACTACAGCAAATGGCAACCTCGACCAGGCAGAAGATGAGCTCGAGCAGTACAAGAACGAGGTCAACGAGCTGAAGAACGAGATTGTGCACCTCAAGACACAAGCTCGCCTGAACGAGTCGACCGAGCGACCCCGTACCTTCCACGAACAGCTTGAGCATCAACGCCGTCGAGACCAAGGTCACCAAGAACGCGACCCTGGCTTGGACGGATTCCCACAGGCTGGCGCTCGCCGTTCTCAGACACCAGCAGGTCAGGCTCGGCAAGATCGTGACAGACCTCGCACTGAACACGATCGACGCCGTGAGCGCCATGCTTCGGTCCTAACACACAAGACCGACAACACTACCACGTTCGCGCAAGAACCTGACAAGCGCTTCCCTCATCCCAAGGAGTTCGACAACACTGCTGAATCCCCATCCTATAGGGACTGGAAGGACAGCTGCAAGGACGCCATCAGCGCAAGATACACACCTCAGACCCCGTGTATTGACATCTTCAACTACATCAAGCGTCACACCTCCGGTACGCCCAAAGACATCTTCTTGCTTGCAATCGAGAATGACTCTTGGGGCTCGCTAGAGGACATGTGGGACGAGCTGGACGAGAACTTCGGCGAGAACCCGCGTGACGTTGCACTCAAGGCAGGCCGCGAGCTTATACAGCTCCGCCAGAAGAAGAATCAAGAATTTGCCGAGTACATCATCGAATACCGCCGCCTATCGGCTAAAGCAGGTGAGAAGCTGGTTACATACAAGCTATGGATCAGCTTGAACGAGTTCTGGATGCGCAAGATGGAGGATCACCAACTGCTCGAGAACTTCTCTGAGTTCTGCCGCATTGCCAAGGACAAGGAGGAAGCCTGGAACACACTCAAGAGCATGCACGGCAAGAACAACGAGAACAAGGACAAGGACAAGGACAACGCCAATGCCGGCCAGCAGAACAACCGTCGTCAGCAGGGCAACGGCGGCCAGCAACAGCAGCAAGGTGGTTCTGGCTCCGGCGGTCAGCGCACACCACTCACCAACAACACGCTCACTGTCACCACGCGAAGCCAGAACACAGGCCCTGCCGTCCGCATCATCCCTCGCAAGTACGGCAACCTGCCCAAGCTCACCGACGAAGTCCGCGACCAGTGCCGCCGTGAAGGCCGATGTTTCCGCTGTCGAGAGCCTGACCACACCGGCCTCGACCCCGTGTGCATTCTTCACAACTCGCGTGGCAAGTGGCGCACTGGCGATGTCGATCGAGAGACCCCAATCGCCCTCAACGCCATGACCGATGCACCGGCCCTTCCCATTGAAGCAGCTCCTCAGGGAAATGCTTAGCTCCTCAACACAGTCGCGTTGACGGAGCGCCTCACGAATCCACGAGTCACGAACACGAAGGACCAGAACACGAGCAAGGATATGAGATGCTTGCCCAAGAGGAGGAATATCTGTGTGCAGTAACAGCTGAGGGTGACACCCATACGCCTATACATGTACAACCAACGCATGGAAAGCACATGGTGTGCGCCAGCACTGTAACTAGCACATCAGGTAGGAAAGCAAAAGCTCTCACCCTCTCTGACACTGGTGCCTCTTCCAAGTTCACTGACCCAAGATTCGTCCGCGCAAATACCATACCTACATTCAAGCTTGATAGACCCCGTAGGCTCCGCTTGGCCAACGGATCTACTGCCCGCCTCTTAGAGGCGGCACTGATGGACATCACCATCGGTGGGCACACCAGCCAAGAGCTCTGCTACATCACGGACTTGGACAAGTACGACATTGTCCTCGGCATTTCATGGCTTGAAGAACATGACCCGTCCTGCAGTTTCAAGAACAAGACACTCTCATTCGATAAGCCCTTCTGCTACCAGTCTCATTGCGAGGGCAGCAGACCATGCACTATTGTCATGGACGCAACGAGCAAGTCCAATACACCAAAACCCGCACCACCGAAAGTGGTCCCGCCAGAACCGGACCCGGACATATGCTTCATCAGCGCCGACGCATTCTATCGAATGGCCAAACGCGCCCGCAAGCGGCAAGGCAGGCAACAAGAAGACAACGGCGAGATGTTCGCCCTGTGGCCCGAAGACTTCGACCCCAACGACGAACATGCCACTGCGTTCGCCATGTCTCCGGACGACTGGGAAATATTCATGAAGAAGAGCAAAGTGCAAGACCCCAAAGTCAAGCTACCACCGGAGTACCATGACATTGCGGATACCTTTAGGCACAAGAACGACTTCAAACTACCTGAGCATGGCCCTTCAGATCATGCCATCAACCTGAAGCCAGGCTCTGAGAACAATCTGCCGTACAAGAAAGCATTCAGCATGAACCCAGAACAATTGGCTGTCGTTAAGAAGTTCATTGACGACGGCATGGCCAACGGCACGGTCGAACCCTCCAAGTCCGACATGTCGTCACCCGTTCTCATCGTAAAGAAGCCAGGAGGAGGGTTGCGCGTGTGCATTGACTACCGAGCCCTCAACGCACTCACCATCAAAGACCGCTATCCCATCCCGTTGCTGCGAGAGACCCTCGAACGCGTGTGCAAGGCAAAGTGGTTCACGAAGCTTGATATCGTCGCAGCATTTAATAACATGCGCATCCGCAAGGGAGATGAATGGATGACAGCCTTCATTACCAGATATGGGCTGTACCAGTTCAAAGTCCTCCCCTTCGGGCTCTGTAATGGGCCAAGCAGCTGGCAACGCAAGATCAACGAGATCCTCCGCGAATTCCTGGACGATTTTGTCACTGTGTATCTGGACGACGTCCTTATATACACGGATGGCTCACTTGACGACCACCGAGCCCATGTCCGCAAAGTACTATTCAAACTGCGCGAAGCCGGTCTGCCAGTCGACATCGACAAGTGCGAATTCCATGTCAAGCGCATCAAATATCTAGGCCTGATTATCACTACTGAAGGCGTCGACATGGACCCAGTCAAGATCGAGGCCATCATGAACTGGGAGACTCCTCGCAATGTCAAGGACGTACTGGCCTTCCTAGGCTTCACAGGATTCTACCGCAAATTCATCTACGGATTCTCGAAGGTCACAGCCTGCCTCACGGACCTCACCAAGACGGGGGAAGGAAGCAAGGTTAACGGCAGGGTGTCCAAAGCAAAGAGACCGCCTTTCGTATGGACTCCACAGTGCGAAGCCGCATTCAAGGAACTCAAGCAGAGATTCAGCCAAGCCGGCATGCTTGCGCACTATCAACCAGGCGAACAGATCTGGGTTGAGACAGACTCAAGCGACTGGGTCAATGCAGCAGTGCTGTCACAGATGATCAATGGAGTACTTCGGCCTGTGGCTTTCTATTCCAAAAAGCTCAGTCCGCAAGAATGCAACTATGACATCTACGACAAAGAGCTGCTTGCCATTGTCAAGGCGTTCGAGGAGTGGCAGCCTGAGCTCATTTGTGCCACAGACGATAAGCCAGTCCGCGTGCTGTCGGACCACCGCAATCTGGAATACTTTATGACCACGAAGCAACTGAACAGGCGTCAAGCACGCTGGGCCGAGTTCCTTTCACAGTTCAACTTCAAGATCACGTATCGACCTGGAGTGCAGGGCACTAAGCCAGATGCTCTGACACGTCGTTCTCAAGACATTCCGGCGGGGGTGGATGACGAGAGAGTGCAGTATCAACAGCAAACCATCTTGAAACCGCACAACCTCGACATCGTTACTCAATTCGCGATGCAGATCGATGACAACGAGGAATCTGCAATGCAAATGGACGCGCCATCGACCTATGTCCCACCCTCTGTTTGCGACTCAGATGACGAAGACGACACACCAAGCAACGAGGAACCTGTTGAACCCGCCCAAGAACCTGTTCAAGAACTTGCGCAACCCGAAGATGCCCCCCCTGTTCAAGAACTTGCGCAACCCGAAGATGCCCCCGACCAAGATGACACCGATGATCAGCCAGAAGAAGCCTTGTGCGAAGAAGCATATAACAGCAAGACTGTGAAAGCCCACATGCAGCGTCTGAAGACCGACCTGCAGCAAGGACGTACCAACGCGTGGCTCCAGCAACAGAAAATAGCAGCTTCAGATTGCGAGATCATCATGGACCGGTTATATGTCAACAAAGCCCTATACGTCCCTGCATTCCAGAACCTTCGCACCAGAATAGTGAAGCGATACCACGACGGTAGAGCTGCAGGGCACCAAGGCATCGCCAGGACCTTCAACCTGCTGCAGAGACAGAATCTGTTTTGGCCTAACATGGCTAGCGATGTCGCCCGGTACGTGCGATACTGCATCATATGCCGGAGATCTACACCGTCTCGACTGCTTAAGCAGGGTACACTGTCCTCGCATTCAACCCCAAGCTACGAATGGAAGCATATTGCAGTGGACTTCATCGTCGACCTACCGCCTAGCAAAGACCCGGAGACGGGACTGGTTTACAAACATATCATGACCGTCACTGACATGCTCACCAAGCGAGTTCGCCTGCTGCCTACGAACGACTTGTCAGCCGAGCATGCAGCGCTACTATTCCACAAGCACATCTTTCCATTGCACGGTCTGCCGGAGGTTATCGTCAGTGACCGCGGCACGCAATTTGTCAGTGCGCTCTTCCGAAGACTTTGCGCGCGTCTTGGCATCAAGCAAAATCTTTCTACGGCCTTCCATCCAGAGACCGACGGACAATCCGAGCGCACCAACCAGGCACTTGAACAGTATCTTCGCGCCTACGCCAACTATCAGCAAGACAACTGGGTTCAACTACTTCCGGATGCCGAGTTCGCTCTCAACAACCACCAGTCCACTAGCACCGGCATGACACCCTTCTTTGCAGACACCGGTCGCCACCCACGGATGGAATTCACGAGCCTTGCGAGACCACAAATCACTGCCAGAGAAGTACCCAATGTCGAAGCCGCTAACAATCTGGTTGACAACATGCAGAGCACTCAGCAGCACATGCACGAAGTACTCGAGTCCATGCGCCAGGAGCGACTCGATGAGCTGAGAGATGCACACGCATTTGCACAAGCACGCACCGCCGATGCCGCCAACGCCCGGCGTGCACCAGCGCCTGCCTACAAGCCTGGTGACATGGTTCTGCTGGATGCCCGTGATATCAAGACCACGCGCCCAAGCAAGAAGCTTGACCACAAGTACCTTGGGCCGTTCAAGGTCACAAGGACCGTGGGCAGGCGCTCGTACGAACTCGAGCTTAGCGACGGCATGCAAATACACAATGTGTTTCACACAAGCAAGCTGCGGCGAGCAGCCGACGAGGGGATGCCTGGACAGCGTGAGCCAACACCGGCGCCTGTGATCGTCGAACGCGAGGGCCAGGCATCCGAGGAGCATGAGGTGGATGACTTGGTGGATTCAAAGATCAGGTACAACGACGTCTGGTACATGGTGCGATGGAAAGACAACACACAGAGCTGGGCAAAATGGACTGCAGTGTTACCAGGATGCGAAGAGCTCGCCATTGCCTTCCATCAGCGGTACCCTGACAAACCTAAGCCTGCCTTCGACGGACTCGAGACAGTCACTCAGTACGGCCTGGCAGTGATCCTCGATGTGCAGTACACACCAACTCTACAAGACGAAGGATTCCTGTCCGCGGCCGCAGGTGAGCCACTCTACGCTGACGGCATGACGACATCGCCTTCTGGTAAGCCTTGCGAAGGTCACTGTCACTCCACGACACGCATTGCACATGATGAAGCCCAAGAAACAAGCAATGGCAGTGCTGCCAGCAATGGCGCACGGCACGCTTCAGGCACTGAACGCAATAGCACAGTCACAGGAGCTCCTTCTTTGAGGAGGGGGGGTACTGTCACGAGACAGCACTTTCACTCACTGCCCCGCGACACGTCATCGGTCGCAGCCCCGCGCGCTAGCGGCCGCTAGCGCCCGCTAGCTTACTTCGCGTTCCCTTATCTTCTCGCGCGTACCTTCGACCTCTTAGATAGCTCGCGTAACTACATATGTCTCTACCCGTACCTATAGTAGTCCCTCTCGCCCGTGACATAAAGGGCTTCTTTCCGTAGCCCCTACTCTTGTCGATCCTCCGTCCTCGTTAGGTAACGTCCAGTTCTATTAGCTGTAGTCTATAGTAGGGTTGGCTTTATCGTAAGAATTCTCCCTTCGCAACGTATCCTCCTAAGGGTCTACGGTCCGGAGCGTATCCTACTATTCCTCCTACTTTAGAGTCGTATCTCTTCTCCTAGTATCGTTCCTAGAGCTAGTTATCGATATTAATCGACGCCTTCATTAGCTCTTCGAAGTTAGTGATCCGTCCCCCGTGTCTTATTAACTCGTCCTTAACGGAGTCTTTAAGTCCACGTCGGAACATAGTTATTAACGCCGTCTAGTCCTATCCGGTAATTTGTCCGTATTCTTCGAATTTGGCTGCATACTCTAAAGTAGACGTCTTCTGCTTTAGGTGTTAAATGATTTGTATAGCCTGTTGGACTTCGTTCGAGGTTCTAAAGATTGATTTCATCTTCTCTTTAAAAAGAGTGTAGCTCCTAAACATTCTAGTAGGGTCTAATCGTCCTATACCTTCAAGGTATTCCTTAAGGTAAGGTTTGATCTAGTTCTACGCACTTCCGCGAAGGTACGTAATAGCGAAGATAGTTCTTTTATCGGTATCGACTAGGTTAAACATAAGATACATATCTATCTAATTGATCCAGTCGTCGAACTTGGCCCTGTCTCTATAGAAGAGGTCTAGCTTAGTAGCCTTAACGTCGTTCTTCCTTAGAGTAGGCTCGTTATCGTTATTAGACTTATCGTCCTTCGTAGTAGTCTGTTATAGTAGCGCACGGCGGATGCTTCCTGCTTCGCTAGGGGCGGGTGTTCCCCTACTAGCTACTTAAGTAGCGCTCATCCTAAGGGCGTTTAAAGTGTTATTGTCTCGTTCTAGGGCTAGTCTTAAAAGAGAGATAAGTTAAGTTACGTAGCGGTATTATTCTTTAGAGAGGCTAAAGTAAGCTAAGCGAAGATAAATAATAGGAATAAGAGTTGTATTCTAATTAGTGAGATAGTAACATAAGTTGAACGCACTAGAACTATAAGGGTTTCTAGCGTTCCTAAATATAAAGGAGATAGAGCGTTTACTCTCCGTGCTCTCTATGCTCTCTATGCTCTCTCGAGATCACCGAGATCAACGAGATTAAGGAGATCACTTTAGTTGCTCTCTCGGTTCCTTAGTTTTATTCCTACGGGTGAGAGAGCACTTCTCGGGCAGAAGCGCCCACTAATTGTGGAGGTCTAATTGGTTAGCTTCCTTTAGCCCTAGATTAGAACCGTAACACTACCAATTGTAGAGGTCTGATTAGTTAGCTTCTTTCAGCCCTAGATTAGAACCGTAACACTACATAGTAGTTAGGTGGCAGTAAGCTTAAAAGCTAGGTCATTCTTATATTAGCTTTCCTATAGTGCTAGCCCTCTAGGTTAACATTAGCAATCCTCCTTCTAAGAGACACTAGGTGTGCCTATGCAGATCTAATAGTGAACTCTTTACTTATCTTAAAGTTTATAAACTGTTTTGTAAGCTTATGTGTATAGGTTAGCAACACCTAGCTATACTTATTCTAGAGATGTACCTATATCTTAGTAGCTTTTCTAGATTCGTAAGAGCCCTTAAGCTTAAATTCATCTTCTTCTATAATCCTACTTAGGATACTAAAGCAGTAAGCTGTATTTTGTTTTGTCTATGTTAGTGCATTAAGAATCTCTTTAATCTTAGTCTCTTCCTAGAGTTTTAGGTTCTTGCCCTTAATGTTGTTAAATAACACTTCTAACAGGTCATTAATTGCAAAGAATGCTAACTAGCTCTCTATCTTGTATCTCTAAAGCTTGAACTATCTCTTCTAATTGTCTCTCCTAAGAATTGGGATTTTAGTTCCCTTCTCTTCTCCTTTCTCTTAGTATAAATCTATAATAAATTGAATGTAATGAAACAAGGTGTATATACTTCAAAGTCGTGGCTTAGGTTCTACTAAGGCTTTTAGTATAGAATAGTAAGGTTCGTAGGTGTAGATACTAAGGCCTGCTTAGTAGGGTAAAGAAAGAGCGGTGTAGTCTCGGAGCTAGGACATAGGTCTGTCTCTCCTAGCAGAGTTCTAAATGACTTACTTAAAGTCCTTCTTAATAGTATCTCGATGTAGTTCTACCTATAGAGTGTCTTTAAGGTATTAGCTTATAATAAGCCGTATAGAGTCCTTTTCTAGATTACCTATTACTTAGTATTAAACTAAGCTCCTTAATAGAACAGATAGGGTAGACTTCTGCTTCCTAGATGTTTTCTACTATAATAGCAAGGGATATAAGTAACCTGTACTAATATAGGTTACTCTTACTCCTGTACAAACCCGGGCTTATAACCTGTTAAGTTGAGACCTAACAGGATGCGTAGTTAGTAGCGGAGTAGAGTAAGAGATCAATCTTTAACTAGCTAATAGCTATAGGGCATGTAGCAATATATTAGGAACCAATGTGTTGATTGTGTTTTATGTCTATCTAAGCTAAAGGGGAGAGAAGGTGTCTTCCGATAAGCTAAGTTATCGTGGATGCCTTAGGCTATTAGATCACAACCTAACTGTTAGCTCCCCCTAAGATGCTACATCTTAATAGGCTTCTTAATTTAATAACCTAGAGAAATAGAAGTTAATTGATTGATTGATTATTCCATTAACGTGCTATTTGAGTCAAAGACTATGCAACACGGGTCTCGAGAACGAGACCAAAATTTGAGAGAAGGAGAAAAGCCCCGTCGTACCCCGGACGTAAAAACTCCTTAAAAGATGCGAGCAACGCTCG
Source organism: Nothopassalora personata (assembly GCA_033816765.1). Classification (NCBI taxonomy): domain Eukaryota; kingdom Fungi; phylum Ascomycota; class Dothideomycetes; order Mycosphaerellales; family Mycosphaerellaceae; genus Nothopassalora; species Nothopassalora personata. The sequence continues at coordinate 1,534,272 of CM066287.1, read as the reverse complement.
CTATTCGAACCGTAAATCGAATATATTGCGGCGTAGTACGCGCGTACCCGGTAGTCGTGTCTTGTCGAGAATTGCGGTTTGTCGCCTTGCCCCGGGCGAGACAAGTTTTGCGCCCGTGTCTCGTTCTTGTTTTAAAAAGCCAAGCCGGCCGTACCCGTACGCACCGAGCAAAATCCCAAGAAACACCCGTTGCCTCTGTTTCAAATCCAGTCGCGTTCTCCGGTCTCGAGTGTAGCTCCTCGGTCGCAGTGGCCTCGCTGTCGTTCCCCCCTCGGCCTCTCTTGGTTCCAGCCGTGCAGTATACGTGGTTTGCGCCCCTAAACGCCTCTCTTGGTTCCAGCCGGCAGTTTACGTGGTTTGCCGGGACGACAGGTAGACAGCGCCTTCGTTGTTCGAGCGACGTGTACGCTATGTACGTCGCTTTCCCTTCTCGCAGTTCCGGAGTTCTTGTTTGTAGATTTTGAGCGTATCTCGTTCGTTCGGTTCGTCCGACCTGTCTTTTCTTGTTTCGAGTCGAGTAGGCTTGTATTTTTCGAGAGAGAGAGTCTTAGTTTCTCTTCGTCGTAACGAAGATACTTACGTCGTCCGCCGCGTGAAGGCGCTCTCTATAGGACGACTAAATAGAAGTTAATAATAGTAACGGATAAAAGACTACTAGAACAACGACTTACGACGATAAGGCTAGAGGAGGCACGACCTAAGGAAAGGAGGGATCGTATAACTACTCCTAGTCCTAAACCGACATCTACTAAGGATCGAAGTCCTTAGACGACGGTACGCTTTCTATACTAGCGGACTCCCTTATCTCTTCCTCTTCTACCGCCTTAAGGTCTTCGAGCTCCTTTACTATAGTATCGTCGGCCTTACCGGATGCGAGGCGAAGTTACTTACGAAGACGGATTTTCTTCGCCTTCTAGCGAATAATACGCTAAGCGAGCTCGGCCTACTAATAGAGAAGCTCTACCTCTTTCTCCTCCGCACGCTCGAGATCTCGCTAGAGGCTATTACGAATGTCGCAAAACCTCGTCTACTCGGGTACGGATAGGGTTACGTCGCAATTAGAATAACCCTTCCTTACGTACTCCGAACATTTTCCCGACCGGGGCGAAACGATACATTTTAGGCGCTACTCGGTAGTAGCGACTCGAGCGGACCGATAGTAATAGTAGGGGGCTATCTTAATACCGGATCGTTGTATGTCGATAGCGAGGGCTTATCGACGAACGGAACTTTTAGAGGAGGAAGACATTACGATGCCTAGGTAACGACGAGGACTAGCGGGCTTATATAAGAGTTCCGGGACGGAACTAGGCTAGAAGGGGGATAGTATTACGGTCCGAGATTCTAAGGAATTATAACTACTTATTTTGCGGAAGAATCCGAAACTAATTAGCTTAGAGACCTTAGTAACTAAGCGCTTAGTCTAATTAGTGTGCTTAGTAATTAGTCTAATTAGTTTAATTAGTTACGCTAAGATATAGTACTATATAGACGACGCTTCTTTACGAGTAGATAGGAGCTTCGTACTCAACTTATTTCAAGTATACACTATATACTGTTTAGGACCACTACCTTCTTAACGAGTTAGAGACATTACTATAAAGATCTAAGCCCGGTTAGGATGACGTATAGCGGTTCCTAACAATTAGTTAGGACTTAGCACACACATACTATATTACACTGTTTCTATAGCTAGATAGTCTTACACCCTATAGCAATTTATAAGGGCTACTAATCCACCCTATCGTTTCAATCTGGAAGCTTGTACTCGTCAAATACCTATTTACAACACCGGCTTGAGGCTTCGGTTCGACCTTCCGTTCCCCATTTGACGGTAGGTGAGAAGATCGTAGAGATGGCTGGGCTATGCACGAAATCCAGAGATCTCGCGACCCTTTCCCTTTCTTCAGTATCAATCTGCTCTTTACATACTATTCGCTTTGGCATCTTACTCCTCATGCCCTCCCTCCACCTTCTGCTCCCCATGTTTCCTCCATGCCCAAGAAAAGGGCGGCTACCCTGTAGCACCCACCATCTTACTTCCTCCATGCGCCAACAAACGCCATACAATATAAACGGAAACAAAAGTACAAAAAGGACATCTTCTGTGCCGACGCTGAACGCTATCAAATCAGAACGAATCCTCTCCTACGCCGACCGAATCGTCGGCTCGGGATAATCTCTTCTCTTCACGTGTCTCAGCGCTCGTGTGTGGGGGGTTATAGCACAGCTAATGACACATATGCTCTCGATCATGTCCGATCCAATCCAGGCTCCAGTAGTAGTAAAAGTAAAGCACAGTCGTCAGGGCCAAGGTCCAGTCGAAAAGTTGTGATCGATGATGATGTACAAAAGGAAAATAGTTGTGTGTGTCGTCGCGGTGTCGGGATCCCTGTTGAATGTGGTAAAGGTCTGTGGTGAAGGGAATGTGGCTACATCATCACACAGCAGCAAGCCTTCTTTGGCTTGGCTTCCTCCTTCTCATCCAGATCAGGGACCCGCGGTGTGGTGCTGTGGCCCATGGTCGGTTCTGCCGCTGGTGGGATTGGTGATGCTGGGTTGGAGCGCTGTATATGCGGTGAAGAGGGAATCGTAGGCGTGATTTTGTAGCCGCCACTGGTTCCTGGTCGGACGCTGCCGGCATCGCTGCGAGAGTCAGACTTCGTGGGACTCAGTGGCCAAGGCCCTCCATTTGCAGACCCGTTCGGTGATGGTCGATTCTTCTGAGGTGAAGGGCTCCTCGGCATAAGTGGTGATAAGGATTGCGGATCCAAGACGGGCACTTTCGGCCTGGGAGGCTGCTCGTCGTTCAACAGGTTGAAGTAGCGGTCATACACAGTACCAGACTTGCCCTCCCGCTCCCACTGTTCCTGCATCATCCGCTTCGCATGCGTTGGCACCATTTGCTCCTCGGGTGGCAACCGCGGATCTGGCTTGTACATGCCCGCAATCCAAGGCGCTTCGCCTTCGGGTGGAGAATGCCGGCCAGAAGACGGTCGTGGCTTTTGCGCTCGACCTGAGCTAGATCCAGGTCGTTGGCCGGTTGCACCAGACACTGCCCGCTTGTTCTGGTGCGATGTATCAGGTTTGTTGCTCGTGGCCGTCGGGATGGAAGGCTTCCTCGAGCCAGGCGTTGCTTTTGTGGGCACGCGGCTCTTCGGCGGACTGTACTCATCATTTGACGAGTTCTTGTTTGAAGAGCTCCCGGATGGTAGCGTTTTCGACTTCTCCAACTTCTCCGGGTCAGAATCCAGCAAGATTGCACTGCTCACACTAGGACTTCGAATCTTGCGGGCATTACGCATCTCGTCAAAGCTAGAACCCCAATTCTGGCTGCCTGCACGACTTCGAGGTAGAGGCGAGTCTCTGTCTGCAATGTCCTTTGGGACGGGTACTGGTGACACTCTTGACACAGGTATGCGAGACGTACTTGGCCTAGCCACCTGCCCTTTATATGCTTGTCGCTCACGAGCAACCTCGTCTGGATTGCGAAAGTCAGCGTCTCTGTACGGATTGTAGTCAGCATCTGCAGCAGGGTGGTGCTCTTGTGGCATGGACTCTGGCTCTGGCTCTTCATGTGCTGCTGGAGGGACGGTCGGAACGCGTTTGCGAGGAAATTCGTCGCCGTGGGCAGGGTACGCATCGGCATAATCCACGTCGTTGCTGATGTCATTCTGACGGGTCTGGCTCGTGCGACTTCGTAGGCGATGCGTGCTGGAGCGACTGAGGGAGCGCCCGCTCCCCGTATCGTGAGGACCAGCGCTCTCTGAGCGTCGAGAAGGGCGGACACTTATGCCCGCCTCTGCCATCTCCTGGATCTCGATCTGCGCCAGTTTGTCCCGGTGTATCCACGCCGAGTCGTCCACTCCCGGCAGCTCATTGTTCTCATCTTGCCGCTGACGCATGTCTCGTAGCTGATTGCGCGAACGTTTCCGGCCGGCGGCGGTGTGGTTCTGTCGCATCGACGTCCTCCTCTGCTTGGTCGTCTCCGAGTCGGACATCAGACCCCAAGCACTCGGTCGTTTCTCCCGCACCTTCTTGCCCCCGTCCTCGGCATCGCCCATCGTGTCCCGTCGATGCGGCAGATGTCTGGCGTTACCATCCATCTCGTCCAACGGGACGGCATAGCTCCATGCCCCGCTATTGTGCGTGGCTGCCATGCTTGTGTGACGTCGTGTTCGTGCGTTGCACTGGCTGTCGTCGTTTCCAGCACAAACCCCCGAATCACGCCGATAGAACTAACCAGCCCGAATCACGCCGCAAGGCATAGACCCAACGTGCCAACTACCAGCACCGATCGTCCCAAAGTCGTTGTAGTCTCTTTTCCGACAACCGATGCCACATCCAGAGAGCCGAAGATGGATGTCGCGAACCTGCTTCCACACTTGCATGCAGCGAAGTTCCAAGGTTGCATGCAGCCAACGCTGCTGAACCGTCTCCGTCTCAACGCGACGTCCAGATCAGCCTCAATCTACCAAGCTCCTGCCTGTCGTGTTTGAAACACCAAACGGCAACCCCCCGTGGGTGTCGTCACCGTCGACGTCGTCGTCCTCTTTCTCTCCGCTCGTAAAACGAGTCGAAGAATGATGGCTGGTGACTGAGCGCGTGGCTCTACCAGGACATGTCCTGTTCGAGAACAATGCACCTGTTTCTATCTATTAAAGTTGCAATCATAAGACGCCCGAGCCTACAAGAACCTACAAGAACCAATCATGGACGACTATGAGCTTCGGCAATGCCTTGGCTTCCGCAGGGAACTCGAGTCCTCGAAGTTCACCAAAATTACCTCCACTGGATTCTCTCCTTTTTTTCACCGTTCTGACACACTATTGGTATACGGCCTCGAATCGTGTCTGCATCCAACAGCCGTGTTGACCTGGTAACTCCGTTTCGTCAAGTCGACCAACCAGGACGACTGCAGCACATTCGCCCATGGACCAGGAACGCCTCACGCAGCACGCTCCAATCGTTCGGCGGAACAGTCAAACAATCCCACCGAGTGTTGTTTCTCTTTCGAGCTGTTGCACACAACCGCAACTGCCAGACCAAACATCCTGAATGCAGAAAAAACTGCCACAAGTTCCTCGTCATCGATCCCGTCCTTCCGGGGTCCTTCCGGAAACCTGTACCGCGGCCACAGCCCCATGCGTCCAAGGACATCTAGATTCGGTCCTTGCGAACCGGACGTTGAGCTCTGACCGTTCCGTCACAACGGCTTCGAGATTCTTGGCATGGGCTTCGTATCATTACCGAAAAAGTGACATGCGACCTCACGCTTGAACAACGATCAGGCGTTTGCCGGTGATCTTGAGACAGTCTCAAGTCGTTCATTCTCATGGATATCTATTTTCAACTTCAGTTCCCAACCAGGTCTCCATGTCCAAAAGTCACAGTATTGTCTTCCCATTCGATTTGATTCCATCCCATTGCACCTGAACGCATCGCTAACCTCAAATAAGATGTGAACATGAATTTTAGACAGCGGCGAGCTGCAGATTTTCGTCGTCTTTCCTCGATCATCTGGACAAGCAGCCGACGCTGTTGCTTCATCTCGTACTCAGCTACCGTCGATTCGGAATCATGTCCGCATATCCATATCCGTTCAGCTCGGTGTACGCAGTCCAGCGTCACCCACCACGTGCGCATTCACCTGCATAGCGTTCAGATACTGCAAGATCGAGCAGTCATCACAACCCACCAGCTTCTTGAGACTGCTGACCTGCTCTTGTAACGCCGTGTTGGCCGCTAGTAGTCTGGCTCGCTCATTCTCCATATCTTTGATGTAAGTCGCGGCGGTGGAAATGATGACAGCCTTGGATGGCATTCTTGGCCCGGAAGGATCTTCCATGGCATCGAGACATGGCTGCGCGTCCCGGAGTGAGGGCAATGTCAGGCGCAGAGCTTCAATTTGGTTGTTGAGATTGTCCCGATAGCGACGCTCGACGAGGTTATGCGGGACTCTGCCTCTGGGTACGTTCGCACGGTTATCCCTGGACATGGATGAACGATGGAATCGACCGGAGATTTCTGGATCTGCTTCCTCTGGTTCAGTAACGTGGCGTTTCATCTTCGCTGGTGGTGGCTCCAAATCCGATGCAGGTGCGCTTCTCCGGCGTGGGTTATGCGGCATTGGTCTCGAGTCCATCATTTCTGGAGGTGTCGGTGGCTGTTCCACCTTCGGCCACTGCCGGTGCTTGGGACACAACTCCAGGTTCCAGCAGTCGTCTGCAGTTCCTGTGCACGGGAATGCGGCCTTGGCATCCTGGGACAAAGGGTTTAATGGTCTGAATGGCGAGAGGGGGGTCGGAGGTAGGTTGTGGCGAAAAGAATTCTGGGTTGGAATGGACCACTCGGACACATAGTGTAACGGAAGCATTGGTCTTTCATGTCGCTGTTGCGCCTCCCCTATGGTTGCTGTCAGCTTGAGGTGAAATCTTGGACAGCTTGGCCCAGAGATCGAAATGGCGCACAAACGCTTTGATGATGTGATTGTGCATTCGTGCCGACATGGCAATGTTCTTGATCGTTCCGACCAGCGCTCAAGTCATTGTTGAGCATGAGACTGTCAGGCGAGACAAACAGGGATCCGCCGTGGTGGTGCTGGGTGCTCTCCGCCCGAGCCATCGTGAGCAGTATGCCTTGTTCAGTTTGTTTTGTTCAGTTCCTGTAGATGTTATGAGGATCATGAGGGGGAAGTAAAGTCGACGTCAGCAGGCGACCAGAGGCATAAACAACCCAAGGGCACAGAAATGTGACACCATCATCGAAGATCACTTCTTGTGTCACTGACGGTCATAGACACGCACTCTGCTGAGCAACCTCTCATAACGCATAAAAGAGTCCTGGGCCCGCGGGAGAGTTCAGCTACGGAACGACATGGCTAAGCCAGGTTTGAATCTTGTCCCCAAGACGTGCATGGACAGGGCTTCGCAGGGAGGAACTTACCAGAATCAAACGCCTGGAGATTACGTGAAGCCTCGAAGCTGGACAACAGCGGTCTAGAGTGCCTTTGTGTTGGCGACTTGGGAATCATCTTGAGCAGTGCTGATCAGGGCAAACAGTTGCGATCGGGACATGTCGTTCGTAGCCGATCTGCGAAGCTTTTTCAAGGCAGCCGGCCCGGAGAAAGACCCGCACTCTGCACAGCAGTGAGATATTCACAGTATGCGACAGAACAGCTCAAGATGCTGATTTGAGATTCCGAGCTCATGATCGCAACCTGTAGGAGACGGCTCCGTGTACACAGAGCTCATGGTAAGAAGGTCGCTCTTGTTCGAGCATTGTGTGTCAGTGATTCGCTATTGAAGGTTACTGTAGCAGAATCCATGCAAGTACCGAACCGACCTGGTTCTGCCGAAGAACCGACGAGAATCCTCGCACTTCGTTCCGTCGCGTTGCCTTTGGGTTGCTCTTCCACATGGGCGGTGGAACATGCGTGGTGTTGGAAAAGAAATGCCCATAGGTCAAGCGGGTATCATCGCCGATCGCCAGGGGCATAAAACAAGGCTGAGAGTTGCGTCCAGAGATAGCAACAAAGTGACGAAGTTGAGCCTCGTTATGATCATACGAGGCAGTGCCGAAGGGAACTGGTGTTGCCTGTAGATCTGGAGGATGCCGTTACGGCGATGGAAGGTGCACACCGCTGCCAGAGAGGGTTCCTGTGAGCTCCCAAAGGTTGGGTCCCGCGGCAAATCTAGGGTCGCGGAGTGAGTACCTTGACCTGTAAGGATGGATGCTGAAGATTGTCAACAGATACGCGTTTTAGAAAGCGTGTCAAGAAGCTGCCCAACTGCCGTGGAGCACGCGTTGCTGGTTGCTAGTGAATGCAGCCGCATGCAAACACGGGCCGTCCGTGTCATTGCACCATTACCCGACCCGGACCTCTTGCTCATGCACAACATGCGGAGCTCAGTAACATCAAGCGCTCAGCGTGCTGGAGGCCGCCGTTGATGGTGCAGGTTGTGAACGCGTTCGTACCACATCAAAGCCGCAGGCGCGATGCAGCACGGTCGATGAGGTACGGAATGCTGAGCCAAGTACCACTTTGATGCCGATATCGTGCTGAGCCGCTGCTGTCCAGGCCGATGTCGTGCGATTGAAGACATGAGAAAGATGGGCCAAAGTGGTGGTCTCTTGAGCTTGAGGCTGGCCGCTCTTGCCGAGGCGCCCCGCGGACGATGATTTCGCGCGCGTCTGAAACTCTCTTTCGTCAACACAACAACATGGAAGACTTCGTCATGGTAGAGCATCAAGACGAGCACAGCCTTCACCTGAGCAGCATCTCGCAATATGTCGATGCGATCAGCGACGATCTCAGGCAGGTGTCGCTAGAGATACATGATCATCCCGAGCTGCAATACAAGGAGTTCCACGCCCACGAAACCCTTGTAAGATTTCTCACCACCCAGCCTCGTTGGAAGGTAACTCCTTCAGCGTACGAGATCAAGACCGCATTTGTTGCCGTGTACGATAGTGGCAAGAAAGGGCCGACGATCTCGTTCAACGCGGAGTACGATGCCTTGAAGGGCATTGGCCATGCCTGTGGGCACAATCTTATCGCCATTGCGTCACTAGGAGCTGCTTTGGCCGCCGCAAAGATTGCCATGGACAATGATCTTGGTGGAAAGGTAGTACTTTACGGTACGCCCGCTGAAGAAGGTGGCGGCGGCAAGATCAAGCTGCTGGATGCAGGCGCCTACAAAGATGTAGATGTATCACTCATCTCGCACCCAGGGATCACGCCCGATGCAGCTCTGATGCGTACTGCGGCGTATGCAAGCTTCAGGGTCGAATATTTCGGCAAGGAGGCGCACGCTGCCGCTGCTCCATGGCAAGGCATCAATGCGTTGGATGCGTTGGTATCTGCCTACAACGCCATCAGTGTGCTTAGACAGCAGACCGAACCGGGCGATATCATCCAAGGCAACATCACCAATGGCGGGCTTCGGCCGAACATCATCCACGCGTACAGCGCTGGCATGTTCGTTGTGCGGTCAGAGAACCGCAGGCGGCTTGAAGCATTGAAGGCCAGGGTGCTGAAATGTTTTGATGCGGGAGCCCTGGCCACAGGCGCCACTCTGAAAGTCACACCAAAGGGTGCCTATGACGATCACATGCCAAACCAAGCCCTAGGTGAGTGAGAAAACGTCCAAGCGCAGTTGAAGGCAACGAGTCTCGGAGCCAGATTGCTCGACTGGCTGTGTTTATTCCGCTCGGTGACTGCTGAGACGTTGCCACGTTCTCTCGGCAACAACTGACTTTTGTTCAGCTTCCTGCTACAGAAGCGCCTTCAACACACTAGGAGGTGACATTCCATCTCCCGAGCTTGACTGGATATCCGGCTCCACCATGGCAAGTACGGATCAAGGCAACGTCAGCTATCAGATGCCATCCATAAGTGTAAGCAACATGATGAGAGGATGACACGATCGTTCGTTGACGTTGCATCGCAGCCCAACTTCTGGATACGTAGCGAAGACAAGGAGGGCAAGTCGCTTGGCGGCCCGCACACACCTGATTTCGAGAAGGCTGCAAGGACTGAAGAGTCCCACCATATCGCGCTGAAGGTAGCGAAGGCACTTGCGGTATGTTATGCCGGTCTTCTCGCCGTTCATCATTTAACAGGTCATCGCTAATAGTGTCGTTGTTAGGCGACAGGTGTGGACGTTCTAACACGACCTGAGCTGCTAATAGAAGCAAAACGCGAGTTCAACGAGATGAAGAAACGCCATGGTATGGGTGGTCACTAGCACGCTTGTATATACCGCACTGTATGACGAGCCAAGTTTCTCCTTGCTGAATCTAACCTCGCATGGTTCCCGGAGCCACCTCCAGCCTGCCGTACGACACTAACACCGCATGGCGAACGAATATGAGGAGTCCCCTTGGGTTCATCGCCCTGGTATGTGGACTTCAACATTCTTGCTTACTGAAGCGGAGTCAATATTGCCGATCGCTATACTTGACCCTCGTCTTCATGCGTGAGAAGGTGAAACCCGACGCCAATTACCGATGTCTCTCATTACGGGACCAGCAAGGTGTACTCATCGCTAGATGTGTCCTCGTTCAAGGGCCTCCTAATCATCAAGAGCGGACGTGGACCGGGTCATTGGTGCGAGATCTTCCCACTCCCTGGCATCGCATTCCTGCGATCCAAGCTCGTACTACCTAAGATTAGTTTCTTCAGATACTGATCGCCGATGACGACCTTGGCCACCACGTTGCGAGACAGAAAGTGTGTGGTGCAGTATACATCGCCAAGCCCACAAAATTTAACGGGTTGTGGTGGTATGCTGATCTTCACCAGACTCATAAGTTGACTGCTTTCCGCTCCAGGCTCTCGGAGCATAATAAACCAAAAATCCAGGTCACCCTATCATTTCATCGCCTTCATCGAATTCTTTGCCCATCTTAAAGAAGAAGCTTCGACCACAACAACATCATGAAGGGCTCACTCATACTCTTTTTCGGATGCGCCGCCGCTGCAGCCGTGCCCAGACTTGATGACGTCCCATCTCGCATTGCAGCAGCACGACCAGGCGCAATTCTAGAGAGGCAAGACTCTACCGGTACTGCAACAGCCAGCTGGCTCAGTCACAGCAACAACACCAGCACCAGCACAAGCTCTGTCACCACAGCTGCGCCGACACTTCCACCTGAGGCACCCGGTGGCAATCCGGCATGCGTGCCGTCATCCAAATGCGTGGACCTGGTGACCATGATGGACTGTGGAAGTGGCCTGGCGCGGAAGCGTTATGGAGGGTAGGCTCTTTCTGCGCAACGCAATGGCCCTTGGAAACTGTACTGACTGGGCCTAGGTGCTTTGATGCAAACTTCTGCGTGGCTACAACCTCCTACCCACCTCCAACATGCGGATAAGGACTTGATCTCGACGACCATCGATTGCTTTTGGCGGCGGCGTTTATGATTTGTCGAAGGCATGCGGACCGGACGATTTTATGACTTACGATCTCGAAGTGTTGATGATTGGTGTGGATGGTACACAAGATGAGCCAGCGAGCAGCGAGGCAATACCCAGGGGGGTTACGTGATCCACCAGCGAACAGTACATACTCAAAAGTATTTCTTTGCCAGCCCAAGCAGTTCGTTCTTGGCATTACCATATCGTGGTCCTTCAGCTGAAGTGGAGTTTTATGTCCGGACCTACTCTTGGCGTGTCTGCCAAGTCGGCCTCTCCACCAAGACCGAAAGCGTGTAGCACCTGCATCATTACCTCAGCCCACCCGGGGCATGCTCTTCAATGGTAGGGTTTGGCGGGATTCGGCTAGAGCTGTACGGCCGGTGCATTGGAAATTATCGTGCAGCAGTTGATTGTTGCAAAGGTATATCTCTGCAATATTCCTTCACGTCGTCCCAGTATCGTACAAGGCACATTTTCCACTCTGATAACGAAGCAAGTAACTCATCTAGCGAAACTCACCCAGCAACAACAGCTCCAGCCGTAGCCAAGATGGTCACCATAAATTGCGCCTACACCGAACCCATCAACCCACCCAACGCGACCCCAGTCCTTACCCGCGACCAAGTCTGGAAAGGCCTCCAGCGCAAAATCCGTCAAGCGCAAGACTTCGTCCCCATCATCAGCGACTGTGACGTCCTCTCGGAGAAAGAGAACGAAGTCGTTCGCGAAGCACATTTCAAAGAACGACCTGGACACCCAGCGATGAGCGTGAAAGAAGTTTGTAAGAGTTATTATCCTACCAAGGTAAGTAAGAGAAGAAACATGGATGCCTCCCACGTGATGTCTAACGATTGTCAGTAGGTCGACTTCTGGCAACCCTCCGGCGCCCTGATCACGAACACAATCTCGGATGGCGAAAGCTTGGAGGAAAAGGATATGCAGATGATCTACATATTTGAGTGGAGGTATCCTGATGTTGTGGAGGGGAGTGAAGAGCATAAGGAGAAGTGGAAGCAGTCAGTGGAAGGTGCGAAGTTGGCGGTGCATAGTAGTATTGTGGCCATGAGGGAGATGGCAGAGAAGGGTGAGCTTGACTAGAGTCTCTTGATGCCTCTGTGGCTTGGCAAAGATTGGCTGTGGCGATGGTTTGAACTGTAATGCCGGACAAGGCTTGTGTTCTTGTGCTTGTGGCGAGGGAAGAATATGAAAGGCTTGTGTAGCTTCAGCTCAGTGGTATGTCGTCGGTACGGCCGCTATTGCACTGTATCCTTGCTCATCTGCGTGCTCTTGCGTTTGGGTATCTAGACTGCGCCTGCCTTCTTCAACAGATCTGGGAGCTGGCTCTTCTTTGCTTGCAACTCGGAGTTGCCGCCAATGTGCTCGTGGTCGATGAAAATGTTTGGAACGGAGCGCTGTTTGGTGATCTCCTCGAGGGCATCCTGGATAGCGGCGCCGTCATCTGGTGGGTTGAGTCAGTCCTGGTCGCCGACGTACAGATCAAGGAATGTCCGGAACATACCGACTTGGTCGAGCTCAATGATGTATGGCTTGACGCCGAGCTCGCTCAGAAGCGACTTGGTCGACTTGCAATGTGGGCAGTAGGACTTGGAGAAGACGGCTAATGGGTCTGTTAGTAGCTGTGGCGCCATATTCGGGCAGAACATCTATACCAACTGCATTATTGTCGATGATGTGTTGTGCCTTGGCCTTTGCCGCCATGATTGCGTTTGGACTTGCTGGCCGTGCGGCGCTGAAAATGGAGCGTATGAAGTTAATGATGGGCAACTATTTGGTCGTTGTTTGGGAGAGGAGCGGAATCTGGTTGTCAGAGGTCGAGGGGTGTTTAGTACGTAGACGCGTCCAGCACGCAATGTGTTGCTGAACAATCCACTTCGGCAAAGCGAGATGATGAGCCGATGGAATGATGTCATGCTGACTGCCTGAGGCAGACACAGCATCTCCGCGACACCAGTTCAGCTATTATCGCTGAAGCTCTGCATTCCCCAAGCTTTCGACTTCTCGGCAGCGTACCCTGAGCCAATGCCAGCGATGTGGGTGGCGATATGCTGCCCTTGGTGTCCGCTCCGCCCTTGGCACTTACGCCACATCTACACCAACACCCTACCATGATGCCATTGACGGGTACCGCGCGGCTTGTAGAGAGCAATTTCAGCTGCCACTGCCGGAAAACATTAACGACATAGGTCAGGAAAACGTCTAGGAACTTGATAAGCAGTACCATGGGCACGGCAGCTGCCCATTGTTCCAGTCCGAGGCGAAATGCTGTGCAAGTCAGCAGATATCTCTGCTCGGATAGAGTTCTTGGAGGCAGTTCGTGGTCGCCAAGGCTCATACTTTTCAGAGTTCTTGGGCAGCCAAGAACACGTCTTGTCACTCACCCAATGCCGCGGAACAATGCTGTCGAGGCCCAGATACATAAGTAGGTTCTCCCTTCGTGGCAGGCTTTGCCGCCACGGCATCATATTGCAAAGAACGATCTCAAAGGTCTACTTTAGAACAAAGCACTCGTTTCCATACTTGCTACTTGCCCCACATCCATACAACATTCCTCGCCTACCACATCAACAAAGGTCAGCTTATCACTCGCTACATGGTTGACAGGCAGGATGGGTCAGGAACCGAAGCAAGTGGCTGATGGCCACGTCTCCGGACAATCGAACAAGCCACTCTCCAAGTCAGCTCACGCGTTGAACTGGAAGGAAGTGGTAGAAGAGCTTCAGGCCGACATCGACGATGGACTCAGCTCGAGCGAGGCCAGCAAGAGGCTCGAAGAGTTTGGCCGCAACGAATTGGGAGATGGCCAGAAGGTCAATCCAGGAAAGATTCTTCTCCGACAAGTCGCCAATGCGATGACACTGGTCCTGATTATTGCTATGATCGTATCCTTCGCTATCCAGTCGTGGATTGAGGGGGGTGTTGTGGCAGGCGTCATCTTCATCAACATCGCAGTCGGCTTTTACCAGGAATTTCAAGCGGAGAAGACTATGGATTCGCTCCGCTCGCTCAGTTCACCGACAGCTCAGGCTGTTCGTGACGGCCAATCGAACAGTGTGTCCACAGTCGAAATCGTAGCAGGAGACCTTGTCGAACTCAAGACTGGAGACACCATTCCAGCGGATGTCAGACTTATCGATGCTGTCAACTTCGAAACCGATGAGGCTCTTCTTACTGGAGAGTCGCTTCCCGTACGAAAAGCACACAACGATGTATTCGACGACGCCACGGGACCCGGCGACCGGCTGAATGTAGCATACAGCTCCTCTACAGTCACTAAAGGACGTGCTTCCGGCATTGTCTTTGCTACAGGAATGCACACCGAGATTGGAACCATTGCAGCTGCACTTCGTAAGAAGGACAGCAGGATTCGACCAGTCAAGCGCAAGGAAGACGGCACGACCAAGCCATACCGCTACGTTCAAGCAGCAATTCTCACGATGAGTGACGCTGTCGGACACTTTCTGGGAGTCAATGTGGGCACACCTTTGCAGAAGAAGCTTTCACGACTGGCTTGCCTTCTCTTCATCATTGCTGTCATCTGTGCTGTCATCGTCTTGGGCGCCAATGAATTCCGCAATCAGCGCGAGGTCATCATCTATGCTGTTGCGACTGGTCTCTCCATGATTCCCGCGTCTCTTGTTGTGGTCCTCACGATCACGATGGCTGCAGGCACGAAGCGCATGGTCGAGCGTCACGTTATCGTTCGAAACCTGCGATCGCTCGAGGCTCTTGGCGCTGTCACTGACATTTGCTCTGACAAGACAGGTACTTTGACTCAGGGCAAGATGGTAGCGAAGAAGGCATGGATCCCGGCCGAAGGCACTTACACGATCGGAGAATCCGATGAGCCATTCAACCCTACCAAAGGGGCCATCTCGTACAACGAGAAGCAGCCACAGCACATTCAGCCACAAGATAAGGACAAGGAATCGGGATACTCTGAGCTCTTGCAGAACAGCGAGGCACTAAAAGACTATCTTCGTGTTGCCTCGCTTGCCAACCTCGCGACTGTCCATCAGACCGATGCTGGCGCATGGAACGCTCGTGGTGACCCCACTGAAATCGCCATTCAGGTGTTCGCATCACGTTTCCAATGGAACAGACGTGCATCGGTCGGCGGTGACAATCCAGCTATGAAGATGCTTGTTGAGTTTCCCTTCGACTCCGATGTCAAGAAGATGAGCGTCATCTACAAAGACCTCCACACCGACAAGATGTACGCCGTCACCAAGGGCGCCGTTGAGAGAGTCATCGCCTCCTGCACAACCTACAAGAACAAGAAGGGCGACGCAGTCGAGATGACTGAAGAGTATCGCGACGAAATTTTGCAGAACATGGAAGCTCTCGCAAGCCACGGTCTTCGTGTTCTTGCCCTCGCCAGCCGCGACTACAACGAATCCTACGTTGAGGGCGAAGAAATTGACCGCAGCAAAGTTGAAAACGATCTCATCTTCCGCGGTCTCGTCGGCCTCTACGATCCACCTCGCCCGGAATCCGCACCCTCCGTCCGCCGCTTCCACGAAGCCGGCGTGGAAGTTCACATGCTTACTGGCGACCACCCCGGGACAGCGCGAGCAATCGCTGGCCAAGTCGGCATTCTTCCACGCAACATGGCAGAAATCAGCAAGCATGTTGCCGACTCCATGGTCATGACTGCATCTCAATTTGACGCACTCTCCGACGACCAAATCGATAACCTTCCGGTCCTGCCACTCGTCATTGCTCGCTGTGCTCCAAACACAAAAGTCCGCATGATTGAAGCTCTCCATCGGCGCAACAAGTTCTGCGCCATGACCGGTGACGGCGTCAATGATAGCCCTTCCCTCAAGCGCGCAGATGTAGGTATCGCCATGGGTATGGCCGGTTCAGACGTTGCCAAGGACGCCTCAGACATTATCCTCACGGACGACAACTTCGCCAGCATCCTCGCCGCCGTTGAAGAGGGTCGTCGCACATTTGACAACATTCAGAAATTCGTCCTCCATCTCTTGGCACAGAACATCTCTCAGGCCTTCGTCCTCCTCATTGGTCTCGTCTTCAAAGACGATGAGAACCTGTCCGTCTTCCCAATCTCGCCGATTGAGATTCTTTGGATTATCATGATCACCTCCGGTATTCCAGATATGGGTCTTGGATTCCAAGAAAAGGCCCCAGACGTCCTCTCGCGCCCACCACAGAACCTGAAACGCGGTATCTTCACGATCGAACTCCTCGTCGACATGGTGGTCTATGGCATTTGGATCGCTGCTCTTTGCCTGGCAGCTTTCGTTCTCGTGCTTTACCCATTGGGCGGCGGCCAAATCGGTATCCGCTGCAATGAGTCTATCGGCGATGGCTGCGAGACCATCTTCCGTGCACGAGCTACTTGCTTCGCCTGCTTGACTTGGTTCTCTCTCTTCTTGGCTTGGGAAGTGATCGATATGCGAAGATCTTTCTTCCGCATGGATCCCAACTCGACCCACTACTTCACCAACTGGATGCGAGTGGTCTGGAGGAACCAATTCCTGTTCTGGGCTATCGTCGCCGGCTTCGTGCTGATCTTCCCGATTCTGTACATCCCTGTCATCTCTGGCCAAGTTTTCCGACATACGGGCATTAAGTGGGAGTGGGGGATTGTCTTCGTTGCCAGCCTCCTCTTCTTTATGGGTATTGAGGGTTGGAAGTGGTGCAAGAGAGTTTATTTCAGGAGGCGGAAGGCGAAGAAGTATCGGAACAGTGGAAGATCGGGAAGTGTGGATTTGGAGACTAAAGTGTTTGAGCGGTACCTCACGCAGTCGAGCATGGGCGATGAAAAGTTGATGGTATAGATTGAGCGCGGAATTTGGGCATGGCATGATTGATCAGCGTTATGTCCTGCTATGGGGTATCTGCGAACTTGATGATTGTTATTCACCAAGGGACTATGGCGCGGTGTACGGCCAAGGTAATGAATACGAACATACCATGAACGTCAGCTTCTCGCTATTGCCTTATTCAACGAGTGTTCGCCTACAACCACGACATCTCTGATATCCTCCCTGTCACCTACCGCATGTGCAACACATCGTCACCCACAATCGTTATCCTCTAGCTCTCGACTTCTAATTGCCCCCCATTCCTATGTTTCCACATACGATGAAGTAGCATTGCTGAAATCCGGGACTTCGCTGGACTATCACTGGCATTTGCGGTGTCACTTTTGCATATCGTCATCCGTGTTTTCTCGAAAAGCACTGATGAGCGTCAAGTTCCTACGCCGTTCGAGGCCCGTGTGTGACGCAATTCTGTGTGGAAGTGCACAAAAAAGGCTTGCTGGCAAATACCCCTTCCGCACGCTCGGGAATGACTTCATTGTCTGACACTACCGACACAAGCACAGTCCGAGGCAGTGGTCGCTGGAACATGGGGTTCGGGTAGTCCAAGCCTGTGCCAGACGTTTTCTGAAAGTCATGCCACTGACGAATATGCCCATGCGGTCGGAAGTGGTAGCTCATGGCTTTAGACATTAGAGGTGATGTGTAAGCAGTATTATAATAAGGTACCTCTGCGACAATGGCGAGGGGTTGTGTGAAGCGCCAGGATGATGCATGGATAGCAGGTTTTGAGGGTGACATAACCTGATTGAGTGTGGTAATTACTTGTCCTTGGGAAATGAGATTAGGCACCTGAATTACAGGGATTGAGGGCGTCTTATCAAAAGAAGACTTATATAAGCACCTTAAGGGTGCTACTACTAGTAATAAACATAGTTTTTCATACCCTAATTTCTAGACTTAATACCCTAGTTCCAAACTTCCATCTCTACTAGTTTTACAGTTATAAGCCCGAGTTAAGCAACTTAGGGTCTCTATTCGGAATTGCACATATCTATTAGACCTAATCGAGGTATATAATAGACCTTAGGTAATACCTTTAGGACTACCCGTCCGCTACGACAATAAAGGAACTAAACTACTATAATCCCTCTATGTTTAATAACTTCTACCTTTAGACTTAGGCTAAAGCAGTTAGAATAGACTTGTAGAAGTATATAGAAGGGAAGTTATAGGACGGTACGACAACCTAGGAAATAGATCTCGATCTATTACCTAAACCTTAGGAACTAGTTATAGGCCCTCTACTAAACCCTCCTGCTAAAGACGATAATGCAGCTGCATAGACCCTATTTAGTAGAATTAGCACATCGTACAACCTCCGGTATGCGATGTATAGGGATTAGAAGAAAGAATACGAGGACTTTGTAACTCGTAAACGCTCCCTAAAATCCTACTTCGAGAGGACCATTCTATAAATGTACCTTAACGACCTTCTTAGCCGACTAGATACCCTCTCTACTTAGTAGACATACATTAAAGCTAAACTAGAGCCTAAGACTAAGAGTAGAAGGGTAATTCTTTAGAGCTAACATAATAAGCTTATAAAGGGACCTAAGAGTAAGAATATCGACTAATTTCTTATAAAGTAGCTCGAGCTTAACCGAAAGCTTAGACAGAGGGGCTATCTACTTGCCCTATATATAAAAGATAACCTATGCCGCATAATTAAGGACACTATCGATGTAGCTAAAGGTAGAATTAT
The DNA here is from genome assembly GCA_033816765.1 of Nothopassalora personata. NCBI lineage: Eukaryota > Fungi > Ascomycota > Dothideomycetes > Mycosphaerellales > Mycosphaerellaceae > Nothopassalora > Nothopassalora personata. The sequence goes on along the minus strand of CM066287.1, from coordinate 1,515,776 downwards.
TACGGAATTAAGTAATAACCTTAAAGACGCTATTTAGAGGTGTCTTAAGTTTACTAGAAGGAACCCTAGTAAGTATAAGGCAAATAGCAACACTAAGAAGAGCATCTTATTTGCTATATTAGGGGATTAACAGACTACTAGTTATTCCCTAGAAAAGATAACGAGGGATCGCCTAAGGCGAACATATGCTAAAATGACTAGAAAACCTCCTAATAAAGCATGCCTATTCCTTAGAAAATGCAATATCGTTAATTATAACTTACGACTACCCTAGGAAAGCATAGACAATACTTAGAAAGGTTAGCTAAAGACCTACCGTAAGTATCTAAGGGACAATCCTTAATTCTATAAGCGCTAGGCAAGTAGATATAAGGATCCTAAGGCCCTTAAACTTATAAAGGATCTTTAGTCTAACTCTAATAAAGACTAAAGAACAGAGGAAACGGATTCGAGACCTAGAGGGTTATACGGACTACGCGCAATTAAGACCTAGGGAGTATACTCCTCTAACAACTTATCGGAGGAGGACTCCTAGCTACTAGATGGGGGGTCTAACGTACACATAATTAATAAACCTACGAAGGCCGAATTCACCCTAGAATTAATCCCTAAGGATACACTAGTCTACGTAGCGGCTACTACCCTTCGAGGAGTAGTTAAGGGTACCGCAAAGGTCCGTATTAAGTTACTAGATAGACACCTAGTTACCTTAAACCTTGAGAATACCCTCTACATTCTAGGATTTTACTACAATATTATCTCACTCCCTTAAATGCGAAAGAAAGTTCTATTCTTAGACGAGCGTATAGATATTTAGTGTTAAGTTGAGACCTAACAGGATACGTAGTTAGCAGCGGAGTAGAGTAAGAGATCAATCTTTAACTGGCTAATAGCTATAGGGCATGCAGCAATATATTAGGAACCAATGTATGAATTGTGTTAGATGTCTATCTAAGCTAAAGGGGAGAGAAGGTGTCTTCCGATAAGCTAAGTTATCGTGGATGCCTTAGGCTATTAGATCACAACCTAACTGTTAGCTCCCCTTAAGATGCTACATCTTAACACTCCTACTTATCTTACATAGGAGGTTATAATCTGCTCTTCTCCTGTTAGTAGTATTTAGACCTCTATAACAGGTTGAGCTAGCTCACAAACCTCTAGAAGTGTAGACTAGTCTTTAGCTTTATAAACCTATCTACAACCATCTTAGATGTTAGGGTGTACTTAACAGTAATAAGCCTTCTCTACTAAAGTTTCCTAATAGCATTGTAGGCAATATTAATGTGCTTTAACTTGTTATAAACATGTGTATCCCTTACTAGGGTAAGGGCAGCTTGGTTGTTACCTCTTAATTGGACTAGTCTTAAGCTTAACATAGTCTCCTAGTTTCCAGTAATCCTTAGTTAATAGGAACAGTCTCCTACTAACTCTAGACAGTCTATCTCCCTTAGCAGTGAAGCTAGGAATTGGGATTGCTTTACACATGCATTTATAGCTATGTATTTAGCTTCTATTGTAGATGTTACTATAGACTTTTGCTTCTTACTTATCTAGGAGACTAGTGCCCTATAGAGGAAGAAGATATACCTAAGGATAGAGACTCTATCTACTTTGTCTATTACATAATTAGAGTTACAGTATCTAACTAGGCATCCTTCTCTATGCCTAGAGAAGACAAGGCTAAGATTAGGATATAACCTTAGATATCTTGTAATCTTCTTTAAAGCCTTTATGTAGTAGGTAGATGGGTCACTTATAAATGAGCTTATTCTTCCTAGGGCAAAAGCAATGTCTAGCCTTGTAATTGTTACTAGCTACATCTATGTACTATTAATACTCTAGTACTCTACCTTGTTACACCTCTTATCTATGTGGCTTAAAGGTTTAAGAGCCTTATAGCTGTCTATAGGTAAGTGTATAGGTGCTGCCTTCTTATAGTTTATCCCTATCTTAGTAAGGTTGTCCCTAACAAAGTGTCCCTAGTTAAGTTTTAGGATTCCTCTCCTCCTGTCCCTTATAACTCTTATGCTAAGGATCTTTTTAGGTTTACTAAGATCTTTAATCTTAAAGACTTTGCTAAGTTCTCTTTTGAACTAGAGAACATCTATTAACTTTAGTGCAGCAATTAGAATGTCATCTATATATGTGAGAATTATAATCTCTTTTTCCTTATAAATAAGTAGGCATGGATCCACCTCTAACTATATAAATCCAATCTCTCTAAGCTTTAACACATAGAGTTAATTCTAATCTCTAGCTGCTTGCTTAAGTCTATATAAGCTTTTAAGGATCTTGAACACTATGTTTAGTAGAAGCTTAACTCCTAGTAGTGGTAACATGAAGATGTCTTTATAGAGGGTGCTTTCTATAAACGTATTATTTATATCTACTTAGTAAAGATAGAGATCCTTCTTATATATAATAGCTATAAACACCCTAAGGGTGTCCTATCTAACTATAGGCGCAAATGTCTCTATAAAGTTAATACTAAACTTCTATGAAAAGCCCCTTATAACTAGCCTAGCCTTAAACTTTTCAATGGCTCTACTAATACTTCTTTTAACATTAAAGACCTATCTTAACGTAACTAAGTTTGCTCCTTTTAGTGGAACAGCATTCTCCTAGGTGTTGTTACTCTATAGAGTATCTAGCTCCTTCTAGATTGCTTCCTTCTAAAGGTGTCCCTATTTCTTATTATTTATAGCATCCTTATAGGACTTTAGAATTGGGATCTCTTGCTTATATGCAATGACTTCTATAGTTGCTACAAAGGCTATCTCCTTAACTTCTTCTAGGAATTTACTATCCTATAGTACTGAATCATCTACTAATTGCATAGCTATAAAGAAAGCTTAGTAGTAAGCAGCAAGGTTCTCTAAGAGGTCTATTGCTTCTCCTACTTTAGTAGCTAGTTTAGGTACAGGGACTATAGATCTTAGGGCTTTCTATTTCTATTTATAGCCCTTAATATTATAGTTAGCCCTCCTCTTACTAAGGGATAATCTAAGAGTAGTTACTTGTGTCCTACTAACATTCTTTTCCTAGAGATCTAGTGAACTTATCTTAATTAGCTCATCGATTTTCTACAATTCCCCTACATTCTTTAGAGGCTAGGGAAGTTGCATAAACAGCTTTCTTAGCTAGGCTGTTACTAGGCTGCTCTACTAAATAATTGAATAGTGAATAGGTTACTCTAAGGATATGTCCTTCCTTAGCCTCCCTAAGGGTCTCCTAGCTAGTGCATTGCTTAATAGATTCAATTTTGTAACATTAAGATCTATATTACCTCTAGGTTGGTCCTTAAAGAAGTCTGCATATATATATTGTTTAACAGCTTTTATGTCTAGTTCCTAAAAGAGCTAGGCCTTAGCTGTGTTTTTAACGTATCTAATAAACACTGCTTCTTTGCCTCTATTCATTAGTTTATTACTTCTTGCCTATTAAGGCTAGGATCTTATATCTATGTAGATAATAGCTTTGCATCCCTAAACCTTCAAATAGTTAATAGTTAGCTTAATACTATTAAAGGCTTTATCTAGTGAAACCTTAAACCTATTATAGTCTAGACTATTTAGTAGTTTGTTCCTTATGTAGGTTTAGGCTTCTAGTGCTTTAGGCTAGAATTCAATTAGCATCTTAGCCTCTTTAAGCATTGCCCTTATAGAGTCTTCTAAGGTTTGTATTGACCTTTTAACTAGTCCATTTTAGAGCGAGTTGTATGCCTTAGTATGCTCTAGCCTAATTCCTAAATCCTTCTCCTACTGCTTAACTAATACAATAAGTTCCCTTATATTATTAAGCCTAACTGCTTTTAACTATGCTGATGATTTCCTCTCTACCTTAATCTTCTAGTTCTAGAGAGCAACTAGAGCATCTTCTCTTTTCTTAAGAGGATAGGTCCACTTTTTTCTAGAGAAGTTGTCAATAATCTTAAGCTAGTATTTGAACCCTAGCCTTAATGTTAGTAGTAGACTATATATGTTAATGGATATAAGGGCAAGTCTTTTAGGTCTTCTCTTAGTAACTTTGCCTTTGTACTTCTTTATCTTTGCTATTAAATACACTCTACACTAGTGGAAGCTATCCCTAGGAATAGGAATAGGTTCTTTTAAGTCTATTACCTTATAAAGATTCTAGAGCAAGTTCTTCCTAAAGTGTGCAAATCTTCTATACTAAAGCTCCTACTGTTTTAGGTTAGTCTCTAATTTAGCAGTTATAAAGGCATTCTCTATTAGTAGTGCACATAATAAGTAATGTGCCCTTTCTTATAGTAGAGGAGAAATCTTATTAATAAATAGAACCCTCCTAAGGAGCCTTGTCTAGACAATAGTTTAGCTAGAGGGGGATACAAGAGAAAATGAAGGAGGTTGGACACCAAACTGCTTACTAAACTGGTTCTAAGAAACTAGGTTTACCCCTAGCTTAGGTATAAGTAGAACATCTTCTAAAACAACTTTCCTGCTAGATCTCCTACTCATCTCTACAGTCCTAATATAAGTAGCTAACAAATGCCTACCTCCTACTTTAATCTATTTCTTCTTTATTAAGGGAGTTATAGATCTAAAGAGGCAGTTCTAGTTAGTTATATAGGATAAAGCACAAGAATTAAGTAACTACTCTAATAAGGGGAACTTGCCTTAGACTTCTATAGTTAAGTAAGCTACTTTATTATACTTATTATTATTAGACATTGTCTTCTAGGATAAGTTATATAAGTTAGGTAGCTCTTAGGTAGAGAAACCTTTCCTAGTCTTCCTTATTTTAGAGGAAGGAGACTAGGCCTAGTTCTTCTAGAGTAACAGCATATTAGAGCTAAGTTTCTTTACTATTTTCTTAAGTTCCTCTATAGAGGACTTCTCTCTTAGTGTTCTTCTTAAAGATAGTAGTAGAGATCTTCTCTTCTTAACATGTGTTACATTCTAGGAGGATAGTGCTTAGGAATGAGATCTAAGGACCTTCTTTGCCTTAGAGAGACTAGGGCAGTCCTTAATAAGATAGTCCTTCTTATAGAGAAGGTAGGAAAGTGATCTTACCTAACCTAAGGGCCTAACCTAGGTAGCTACTATACTATACTTAGCCTTAGAGGGATTCAATCTAGCCTCTTAAGCCTTAAGGATCTTTAAGGTCCTTTTATGATCTATCTTTAGCTAAGCTATAATAGTATCCCTAGCTATATAGTAGTTAGGTAGTAGTAAGCTTAAAAGCTAGGTTATTCTTATATTAGCTTTCCTATAGTGCTAGCCCTCTAGGTTAACATTAGCAATCCTCCTTCTAAGAGATACTAGGTGTGCCTATATAGATCTAATAGTGAACTCTTTCCTTATCTTAAAGTTTATAAACTGTTTTATAAGCTTATGTGCATAGGTTAGTAACACCTAGCTATACTTATTCTAGAGATGCACCTATATCTTAGCAGCTTTTCTAGATTCGTAAGAGCCCTTAAGCTTAAATTTATCTTCTTCTATAATCCTACTTAGGATACTAAAGCAGCAAGCTGCATTTTGTTTTATCTATATTAGTGCATTAAGAATCTCTTTAATCTTAGTCTCTTCCTAGAGTTTTAGGTTCTTGCCCTTAATGTTGTTAAATAACACTTCTAATAGGTTATTAGTTGTAAAGAATGCTAACTAGCTCTCTATCTTATATCTCTAAAGGTTAAACTATCTCTTCTAGTTGTCTCTCCTAAGAATTGGGATTTTAGTTCTCTTCTCTTCTCCTTTCTCTTAGTATAAATCTATAATAAATTAAATGTAATAAAACAAGGTGTATATGCTTTAAGGTCGTGGCTTAGGTCCTACTAAGGCTTTTAGTGTAGAATAGTAAGGTTCGTAGGTGTAGATACTAAGGCCTACTTAGTAGGGTAAAGAAAGAGCGGTATAGTCTCGGAGCTAGGACATAGGTCTGTCTCTCCTAGTAGAGTTCTAAATGACTTACTTAAAGTCCTTCTTAATAGTATCTCGATGCAGTTCTGCCTATAGAGTGTCTTTAAGGTATTAGCTTATAGTAAGCCGTATAGAGTCCTTTTCTAGATTACCTATTACTTAGTATTAAACTAAGCTCCTTAATAGGATAGATAGGGTAGACTTCTACTTCCTAGATGTTTTCTGCTATAATAGTAAGGGATACAAGTAACCTATACTAATATAGGTTGCTCTTACTCCTACATAAACTCGGGCTTATAACCTATTAAGTTAAGACCTTATAGGATACGTAGTTAGCAGCGGAGTAGAGTTAAGAGATTAATCTTCAACTAGCTAACAGCTACAGGGCATGCAGCAATATATTAGGAACTAATGCGTTAGTTGTGTTAGATGTCTATCTAAGCTAAAGGGGAGAGAAGGTATCTTCCGATAAGCTAAGTTATCGTGGATGCCTTAGGCTATTAGATTACAACCTAACTGTTAGCTCCCCTTAAGATGCTATATCTTAATAAGCACTCTAATTAGTCTAATTAGATTGCTTAGTAATCGGCCTACTTACTCTAATTAGTTACGCTAAGACATAGCACTATATAGACGACGCTTCTTTACGAGTAGATAGGAGCTTCGTACTTAACTTATTTTAAGTATATACTATATACTGTTTAGGACTACTACTTTTATAACTAATTAAGACATCCCTATAAAGATCTAAGCCCGAGTTATAATAACGTATAGCGGTTCCTAACAGTGTACTCGTTCTTCGTCGTACCTTAGTTTCTTATTCTAATGAATTGTGTCGTAGGTATCCTTAGAGTCTAGAGTTTTAGGTCTAGGTCTAATTAATCCTCTTAACTTATATGTATCCCCTAGAGGAACGAATAGTCTAAATAGCTAGAGTTAGGTTTCTAGACCTATTTACGGATCTAGTTGTAAAGTTTAGGGGTGTATCTATTAATAATTAAATTCTGATTCCCTCATTTTAATCGGATTATCATATAGAATTTCCTTATCTACCTCTTCTTAATGTATGCTGTCCCCTACCCCCTAAGCTTAAGGGTTAGTCGAAAGGTTAATTGTTAATAGCAATTCCTTAAATTGTCCCTTATAGGCTAGCCTTAGAGGTTCTACGACACATAGAAGTCTCTCGTTGTCTTAAATAGCTAGTCCGAGGTTAACGTCGTACAGGCCCTCGTACCTCAACTTCTTATTAAAGGTGACATCCCTAGATCTTATAACTTATCCGTAGGATAGTATCTAGATTCGGTAGATGTTGTAACCTTTAAATCTAACTAAGTAACCGATATAGCATCGAGAATCCATTTTATAGGCGCGTAGGCGTTCTTTCTTATTCGTCTTATAAGCGTATGCTCTAGAACCTATTTTGTAGATGTAAGCAAGGCTTAGCTTAATGCCCGTAGCTACGTTAAATAGGGTCCTCTAGCCTAACTTCTTAGATAGTGTTCTGTTTATAAGGTAAGTAGCTATTAAGACGATCTTAGGCTATAGGTTTAAAGGTAGGCCTACTAACAATGTTAATGCCCTAGTAGTAATAATTAAGTACTTTCCGGATATTTCTACTAGGTCCTAAGCGGGCACATAGGGGGCAGTTAGTTTCTAAGTAACCCCGTCTCTTAGTAGCTAAGACTTAAATACTACCCCGTAGGCCTTGTCGTTGTCTAAATACAGTACGGTAAGTAACCTTCTAAAGGATCGAATAAACCTTATAAGTTCTAGATATGCCTCTATTACGTTCTCCTAGGTTCTTCGAGGAAAAATCTAGTTAAATTAAAGTCCTGTATTCTTATCGCTAGTATAGAAGGTATATCGATCCCTATTATACCCTACATCGAATTCTATAAGGTCAATTAAGATGTCCTTAAGTATCGAAGGAGGTCGTATCTTAATCCTAGACCTTCGAGATATCCTCTTATATCCTTTTAAGAGGGTATAAGATTCGCACTCGTTAGTTTTAGGTAGTTCCTCTAATCCTATAATCTTAATGCCCTTTACTACGTCTTGTAGGTGCATTATACGCTCTAGCCTAGGGTATCTAAGGACCTTATAGTAGTTATAAGGGGTAGCCTAGTAGCTAACCCCTATATGTGGCCTTACATATAACATGCGGTCGCGACCGGCTACTAAGCTACACGTGACACGTATAAGTACACCTTACGACGCGCGATGCGTCTTAAACAAAAGGTAAGAATTAGTTCATCTACGACTAGTAGGTCGTAGGCGTGCTATATATTACGACATCCCCTTAACAGTTCTAATTCTTCTCTTCGTTGCAATCTATACACGCTATAGAGTCCGAACGCGACGATAGTACCGCTACGCCTACGGCTCCCCTAAGCCCTAGGGCCTAGTAATAAGCGAGGCGTGTAGCCTTAGTCGTAAGGAGGGATGCCCTTCGGGTAGAGGTTAAGGAGAAGGAGATATAGAGGGAGATTGAACAGTTAGAGATCTTGCGGGACGTAAGCGTACCGCCGGCGGACCCTTAGGGCGAATCCGGCGGAGAACTATCCCCTACTCCCCCTCCCCCTCCTCTATCTATAGTAACTAACGATAATATCGTAGCTCGAGGCGCGGTCGTATCGTATACGATACGTTTACGTCTTAAAGAACCTACGCCTTTTAGAGGGGACTCGATTAAGAAAGTACGGGTATTCCTAAGGGAGCTCTCTCTTATCTTTACCCTCTTAGGCGGCACGTATGCGACGAACGAGTTAAAGGTCCTATATAGGGTTATATACCTAAGCGGAGAGGTAAGTAAGCGATAGTACGCTAACTATAGCGTCCTTAACCTTAAAGGGTATATATACTAGGACTTTAAGGAGTTCTATCGAGACGTATACGGTGATCCTATAAACCGCGTGCTTAACGTAATGTTAGAGTATAAGGCGGTAAAATAGAAGGACAACTAGATAGTACGTTAGTTTACGACTAAGCTAGATATTATAGAGGATTAGTTAGGGGACTATACGGAGGCGTAACGCGTACGACATATGCTCGCTAAGCTTACGCCTAGCCTACGGTCCGTAATCGTTAAGTTTTATAACATCCTAATAACTAGAGAGGAACTAGTAATCCTAGCTTCGCGCATTAAAAGCACGGAGCGTAGTAGCGGAGGGCACGACCGCGGGCAGTATAGTCGCCGTAGGCGAGAGACTAAGGGCGACTAAGGGCGAAGCGATCGTAGCTCGAAGTAGTAGAAGCATAGTTAGGCGTCGCGCGACCCGGGTGCGAGTTACTAGCGGGACGCCGGCGGATCGTCTATAACCTTCGATAGGACTAAAGCGGAGTGCTATAGATACTATAAGAAGGGTCACATTAAGACGGATTGCCCGAATAGGCACCTATAGAAGGACCGTAGCGCGTAAGCGGTTCGTAGGGTAGACGCTACGAAGGCTCTAACTAAGAAGGGTAGCGACTAGGGAAAAGGTAGAGGACTAGAAGTAGGTCGCTCCTAAGTCCGAGTTTTCCTAAAGTCGACCCCTTAAGACGAGTAGATATGTGTCTATCGTAGCGACTAGGGAAAAGGTAGAGGACTATAAGTAGGTCGCTCCTAAGTCCGAGTTTTCCTAAAGTCGACCCCTTAAGGCAAGTAGATACGTGTCTAGCGCGTTACTTACGAGGCGCAGTCGAGACTCGTAAGGGCTTTCGCGAGGCTACGTTTCTCCTAGATGACTGTACGGATCTTAGCCTAGTGTCGTATAAGTATGTACTCCGACATTAAATGCAACCTATTAATAAGGTAAGGCTACCGAAGTTAGAGTCGTATACGTATAACCTAGGGTATTGCTACGGCGCCTTTACGGTTCGGCTACGACTCGCTAATAACGCGGGAGTAGAGCGCGTAAGTAATGCTATCTACTACGCGGTACCTATAGGTAGGCTATTAGTAATTTTAGGTAGACCCTAGCGGCATCGTAATCGGATAGTAAAGGCCGATAAGGATAACTAGTAGTACTACGGTATAGAGACGCCTACGGTTTAGTAGCGTAACGCACGCGAGTTCCTTAAGGATCTCGAGAGCTTAAAGCAGGTTTATACGATAAGTGTTCGGGCTATTACTATAGTAGTACCTAAAGGAGAGGGCCCCTCGTAGCCTAAAGAATTTATAGACTTCCGAGATATATACGCACCTAATAAGTAGGCGAAGCGCAAGATGCCCGACGGGGTTAAGTATACGATTAATCTCGTTAAAGGAAAGAAACCCCCTTTTAAGCCGCTATACTACTAGTCCTTAACTAAGTTAGAGGCCTTAAAGGAGTACCTTGCGTAAGCAATAGAGAAGGGGTAGATTAGGCGGTCCGTAAGCGAGGCGGGTACGCCTATCCTATTCGTACTAAAGAAGAATAGTACTCTTAGGCTCTATATTAATTATAGAGGCCTAAATAAGATTATAGTAAAGAACCGATACCCCCTACCCCTAATTAGCGAGACGCTAGATAGGCTATTAGGTTCTAGGTTCTTTACTATAATCGATTTAAAGGACGCCTACTATCGTATCCCTATTAAGCGAGGCGATAAGTAGAAGACTACGTTTCGCACGCGATACGGATACTACGAGTACCTAGTAATGCCGTTCGGGTTAACTAACGCACCGGCAACCTTTTAAGGGTATATTAACAAGGCGCTAACCGGCTTAGTTAATGACATTTACGTAGTCTACCTAGATAATATCCTCATCTACAGCGAGACGCGTAAGGCACACGTGCGAGCCGTACGCGCGGTGCTAGAGAGGCTACGAAAGTTTACCCTATTCGCAAACCCTAAGAAGTGTTACTTCTTCTAGGAGAGTATAGAGTTCCTTAGGTTTATCGTAAGCGCCGTAGGCGTGTCGATAGACAGGAGTAGGGTAGCCGCTATCGAGGAATAGCCTACACCTACGACCTTTTATAAGGTCCAGTCCTTCCTTAGGTTTTGCAACTTCTACCGGCGTTTTATAGAAGGATACTTAAGGGTCTATAAGCCCCTAACGGACCTGCTAAAGGGATCTAAGGACGGTAAGAAGTACGGCCCTCTTACGTAGACCTTAAGCGAAGAGTAGGCGTTTTGATAGCTTAAGGCCGGATTCTTAGGTGTACTAATACTTAGGCACTTCGATCCTACACTACGCACGCGAGTCGAGACGGATGCCTTAGGTTTCGCGATCGTAGGTATTATATCCTAATTGTTTAGTGCTAAGTAGCATCCTATCGCGTTCTATTCACGTAAGATAATACTAGCTAAGTATAACTACGAGACGTACGATTAGGAGCTACTTACAGTAGTTAAGGCTTTTAAGCATTAGAGGCTATACTTAGAGGGCGCTACGCATACGGTGCGAGTACTAGTCGACTACGCTAACCTATAGGGCTTTATAATAGTAAAGTAGCTAAATAGGCGGTAAGCTCGATAGGCTACGTTCCTATAGTCTTTTAATTTTATAGTAGAGCATCGGCCGGGTAAGACTAACCTAGCCGACGCGCCTTCGAGACGTAGTAACTACGTAGCTATAACGTAACAAACTTCGAACTTGCTACCTACCTTATAAAGTAAGCTGTCTTTCTAGAAGAAGTCTCTAGAAGGGATAAGCGAGCCGACGGTAAAGCGCGTACTTACTACCTACGAGGCGATGTAGGGCGACATAGGCGCGGCAATAGTAGTGCGGAGAGGTAACCTTCCCTATTAAGATAAGCCGTCTTTACTAGTAGCAGTATACGCTATAGTAATACAGGGTTAAGCTTATAGCTCGACGGGTAAGTTAATCCCACTCTTAATAAAGATCGCGTAGTAGTAAGACGACTAGTATGCCGTATACTTAGCGTAGGCGCTAAGCGCGAGGGACGCTAAGGGATAGTATATAAAGGATGACCTTATGTACTACGGAGACGCGATCGTAGTACCTAGGGATTACGCAATTAGGTCGTATCTAATTCGTATGCACTACGACGACGTCCTCGCGGGTTACTTTAGAAGGACTAAGACTAAAGAGCTATTACGACGTAATTATTAGTAGGACTTACTTAGTACGGACGTGAAATAATACGTCCAAGCCTATAGAACCTACTAGGGTTCGAAGGCGAGGCGCTATCGACCCTACGGCGAGCTACAACCGCTTCCTAGACCGGAGCGACCGTGGTAGGAAATTACTATGGATTTTATTACGGACCTACCTCTAAGCACGCGAGCCGGTTGCGTATATAATGCGATCCTAGTAATAGTCGATCGCTACTTAAAAATGAGCTTATACATCCCGACGACGAAGACTTATACAGCCGTAGAGCTTACGAGGCTCCTACGAGACGAAGTCGTGCGACACTATAGTGTCCCGTTAGGTATAGTAAGCGACCGAGGTCCGGTCTTCACTAGTTAGTTTTAGAGTAACTTCTACTTCGAAGCGCGTATAAAGCGTAAGCTATCTACGGCCTTTCACCCTTAGACTAACGGCTAAACTAAGAGGATAAACTAAACCCTCGAACAATACCTTCGTTATTACTATAGTAACAATTAAACTAAGTAGGCTAAGTAGCTTACAGTTGCTAAATTCGTAGCTAATAACAGTATCTACCTAACACTACGGATGAGTCCGTTCGAAATAGCGCACGGTTAGCGACCTAAGATTGCCCCTATACTAACTAGATCTCGAGACGAGACCTAGGGGGGGGAAGTACTAGTAGCGGTAATAGCTACGAGTCGCATACGAAAACTACGCGCTACACTCGAGGAGCGATAGAAGGCTATAGCAGAAAGCTAGGCTCGCTACTATAATAAGACCTACTAAGCTAAGACCTACCGCGTAGGTAACTTAGTCCTATTATTAACGAAGAACCTTAAGTTAGCAGTACTAAAGAAGAAGATAGGTCCGAAGTTCATCGGCCTATACCGCATTACGGACGCTGTCGGTTCGTAGGCGTACCACCTAGCGCTACTAGCCAACTTAAGGCTCTATAACGTCTTCTATATCTCTCTCCTCGAGCCGTATATCGGTAGCGATAAGGATAGACCCGTACCCCCTCTAGCTAATAAGGACGGAGAGTATAAGGTAGAGGTAGTACTAGATAGGCGTAAGCGTAAGGGTAAGCTACAGTATCTAGTCTAGTAGAAGGACTAGCTAGAGGAGTATAATAGCTAGGAACCGGCGGAGGGCCTCGCGAATGCGGATCGTATAGTAGCCGACTATAAGGCGTTAAGGAGAAGCAAATAAGACTAGCACTAGAGTATAAATAAAACTTTTCTTAACTATAAATAAAACAAAAGCTAAAGAGTAGCGCGCCTACTAGGGGCTACGTAGAGTAGTAGTAGGCGAGGAGCCCGCGAGCAGCGTGTAAGGCGAGCGCCTTAGTTGTCGTTACGTAGTAACTTAGGTAAGAATGCCTAGTCGGCGGCGGTAGTGTCGATGTTCTACGCCTATAGGAACTAGGACTACGGTTAGTAGGGTACACGTAGGCGAGGAATATACGACTTACGGCGCGGCCGAGTTCGAACAGCCTATTAAGGGCGCGGTTCTACTCCTACTAGAGCGCGAGGGCTTCGGCGGCGGGGGCGGCGGCAGTAGTAGCGGCGGCGGCGGAGGCACGTATACGGGTCTCCCCGGTACGCTTATGCTTATAGGCATTAAACTGCCTAATAGCCTATAGGAAGGGTTAGCCGAAGCATAGGGGACGCACTAGAGCCCTCCCCTGCGAGTAGTAGTCGACTCGTACGAGCAAAGTAGCGACTTACCTCCTTAATGTCGTTACCTAGCTAGGCACATAGGCGGATCTACTCTACTAGCTCCTACTACTAGAGGTCTATAGGCGCCTAGCCTATCATAGCCGTAAGGAAGTCGCGCTAGGACCGCGCGGCGCGTAGGCGGCTTACTAGCGAGGCGATGGCGTAGCTAGTGTTAGGTACGTAGCTATGTTTACTATACCTATAGCGGCTACACTTCTTTAGGAGCTCGCCGGTAGTAACACTATTACAGTTATCGGCCTCGTCTAGTAAGTGGTTAGTATACAAATCGTAGGCGACACGCGTAGAGACTTACCCCTAACGAAGTACGGGAGGTACCGTATGTACATATTAATTCTCTACGAGAGCTTAGTAGCTAGCGAGGGCGTTAGTAGCTACGAGGGTAATGCTAGTCGCTTGCGACTACTAGGCGTTCTAGGGGCGTCGCGTACTAGAGCCGCCTAGCGGCGCTCGTCTTCTACGGCGCTAGTAGTACTGTCGCTACTAGTACTACTAGAGGAGGCGGAGCGGCTAGAGAATAGCGGCGAGGAGGGCACGGTAGACATAATAATGATAATAATACTAGCGAGGCGCTTACGATAATAGTACGGTACGGGTACGTAGTAGTAGTATAGCGAAGGTAATAAGCTAGGGAACGTGCTAGAGAATAGGGCTAGGTTAGGCTAGAGTTTTATGCCCCTAACTAGCTACGTCGGTATAGTAACTAAGCCTTACTTACCTACACCTACATAACGACACGTACGTAACCCGTATGTAGGCCGTATAGCAACTATAGTTCTAGAAGTACATAGGAGCCTCTACGTAGTAACTAGCGAGCTAAGGACAGCTCGCACGGGAGGGGAGGCAATTGTAAGGGGCAGCCTAGTAGCTAACCCCTACATGTGGCCTTACATGTAACATACGGTCGCGACCGGCTACTAAGCTACACGTAATACGTATAAGTACACCTTACGACGCGCGATGCGTCTTGAACAAAAGGCAAGAATTAGTTCATCTACGACTAGCAGGTCGTAGGCGTGCTATACATTGCGACATCCCCTTAATACTAAGGAAGGACATATCCTTAGAGTAACCTATTTACCATTTAATCATTTAGTAGAGCAGCCTAGTAATAGCCTAGCTAAGAAAGCTGTTTATGCAACTTCCCTAGCCTCTAAAGAATATAGGGGAATTTTAGAAAATCGATAAGCTAATTAAGATAAGCTTATTAGATCTCTAGGAAAAGAATGTTACTAGAACACAAGTAACTACTCTTAGATTATCCCTTAGTAAGAGGAGGGCTAACTATAATGTTAAGGGCTATAAATAGAAATAGAAAGCCTTAAGATCTATAGTCCCTATACCTAAACTAGCTACTAAAGTAGGAGAAGCAATAGACCTCTTAGAGAACCTTACTACTTACTACTAAGCTTTCTTTATAGCTATGCAATTAGTAGATGATTTAGTACTATAGGATAGTAAATTCCTAGAAGAAGTTAAGGAGATGGCCTTTATAGTAACTATAGAAGTTATTACATATAAGCAAGAGATCCTAATTCTAAAGTCCTATAAGGATGCTATAAATAATAAGAAATAGGGACACCTTTAGAAGGAAGCAATCTAGAAGGAGCTAGATGCTCTATAGAGTAACAACACCTAGGAGAATGCTATTCTACTAAAAGGAGTAAACTTAGTTACGTTAAGATAGGTCTTTAATGTTAAAAGAAGCATTAGTAGAGCTATTAAAAAGTTTAAGGCTAGGCTAGTTATAAGGAGCTTTTTATAGAAGTTTAGTATTAACTTTATAGAGACATTTGCGCCTACAGTTAGATAGGACACCCTTAGGGTATTCATAGCTATTGTATATAAGAAGGATCTCTATCTTTACTAAGTAGATGTAAACAATGCGTTCATAGAAAGCACCCTCTATAAAGACATCTTTATGTTACTACTACTAGGAGTTAAGCTTCTACTAAATATAGTGTTTAAGATCCTTAAAAGCTTATATAGACTTAAGCAAGTAGCTAGAGATTGGAATTAACTCTATGTGTTAAAGCTTAGAGAGATTGGATTCACATAGTTAGAGGTAGATCTATGCCTACTCATTTATAAGGAAAAAGAGATCATAATTCTCACATATATAGATGACATTCTAATTGCTGCACTAAAGTTAACAGATGTTCTCTAGTTCAAAAGAGAACTTAGCAAAGTCTTTAAGATTAAAGATCTTAGTAAACCTAAAAAGATCCTTAGTATAAGAGTTATAAGGGATAGGAGGAGAGGAATCCTAAAACTTAACTAGGGACACTTTATTAGGGACAACCTTACTAAGATAGGGATAAACCATAAGAAGGCAGCACTTACATACTCACCTATAGATAGCTATAAGGCTCTTAAACCTTTAAGCTACATAGATAAGAGGTGTAACAAGGTAGAGTACTAGAGTATTAATAGTACATAGATGTAGCTAGTAACAATTACAAGGCTAGACATTGCTTTTACCCTAGGAAGGATAAGCTTATTTATAAGTGACCTATCTACCTACTACATAAAGGCTTTAAAGAAGATTATAAGATATCTAAGGTTATATCCTAATCTTAGCCTTGTCTTCTCTAGGCATAGAGAAGGATGCCTAGTTAGATACTATAACTCTAATTATACAATAGATAAAGTAGATAGAGTCTCTATCCTTAGGTATATCTTCTTCCTCTATAGGGCACTAGTCTCCTAGATAAGTAAGAAGCAAAAGTCTATAGCAACATCTATAATAGAAGCTAAATACATAGCTATAAATACATGTATAAAGCAATCCCAATTCCTAGCTTCACTACTAAGGGAGATAGACTGTCTAGAGTTAGTAGGAGACTGTTCCTATTAACTAAGGATTACTAGAAACTAGGAGACTATATTAAGCTTAAGACTAGTCCAATTAAGAGGTAATAACTAAGCTGCCCTTACCCTAGTAAGGGATGTATATGTTTATAATAAGTTAAAGCATATTAACATTACCTACAATGCTGTTAGGAAACTTTAGTAGAGAAGGCTTATTACTGTTAAGTACACCCTAACATCTAAGATAGTTATAGATAGGTTCATAAAGCTAAAGACTAGTCTACACTTCTAGAGGTTTATAAGCTAGCTTAACCTATTATAGAGGTCTAAATACTACTAATAGGAGAAGAGTAGACTATAACCTCCTATATAAGATAAGTAGGAGTGTTAAGATGTAGCATCTTAAGGGGAGCTAACAGTTAGGTTATGATCTAATAGCCTAAGGCATCTACGATAACTTAGCTTATCGGAAGATACCTTCTCTCCCCTTTAGCTTAGATAGACATCTAACATAACTAACGCATTAGTTCCTAATATATTGCTACATGCCCTGTAGCTGTTAGCTAGTTAAAGATTAATCTCTTAACTCTACTCCGCTACTGACTACGTATCCTATAAGGTCTTAACTTAATAGTGCTTACGCTTACCGTAATTATAGCTGTTTAACCTAATTACTCCCTATAGTCTTCTACTGTACTTATACTAGTTTGCTTAATAAGTAGTTAGGGTCTTCCTATACTGTTCCGTAATACTATCCCCCTTTTAGCTAGCTTCCGTCCCGGAAGCTATATAACGTTAACTCGATACCTACACTTTACGACCGTAAGAATGTCGTCTTCTTCCTTACTTCGTCGTCTTACCCTTTCCCGCAACATCTAACGAAACGGTATTAAAATAGCACCCTATTTAAACTGTCGTTCTTCCGTTTCCGGCGAGCATCCCAAGTGCATCGTTAGCCCTAGGTCTAGTAAGTGTTCCGAGTGTGTACGTAAGGGTCGTCCTTATAACGTAAAGATCTCTTATCCGTAATAGGAGCGCCTCCGCGATGTCAGGGAAAAGATTCGCTATAATATCGAGTCGCTCGAGGAAGAGGAGGTTATGCTTCTTTAAGCGCTAGTAGAGAAGCGTATAAAGAAGATCCGTTTAAGGAAGCAGTTACGTCTAGCCGAACGTCGTGTCGACGACGCCGTCGCCTAAGAGCTAGAGGATCTTAAGGAGGCTAAGAGCGTCGAGTCGAAGCTTCTAGGCTAAGAGGTCTAGAACGGTGTCGAGGTGCCCCCGTTGTCGTCCTCTCTCGAGGCTCCTCTAGAACTGTCGCCTCTAAACTAGAACCTCCTGTTTCCTAGTTCCTAAGGCTTCGTTCCTTTCGAAGATTTTAGCTTTCCTAGTTCCTTGTAAGTTGTTATCTAGTAGTCGTGTCCTTATATCGCTATGTTAACTTCTGTGTTCTAGGTTATTAAATTAAGAAGCCGCTGTTTAATGCCTCTTCGTTAGGTCGTTTCTACTAGGCAGATTTCGAGAAGAAGTTCTCGCATTCCTAGTATGTTATTGTTACCCGATCTATTGCGTTAAACTCGCGGCTAATAATATTCTTCTTTAGACAGTCTCTAGTATAGTAGCCTTTCTTTCTACATGTATAGTAAGTTAGATCTCTTATTAACTACTTACTTCGTCCGCGCCTTTCCGTAGCGTCTAATTCTATTAGATCTCCGTAATTAGGGTTATAACTCCTAGCTTTAAAGCCCCCTCTTCCGCTTCTCGCGGGTCTCTAGAATCTAGGCTATAAGAATCGGTCGTACTTTAGCTCCTAGAGTCTCTCGTCGATTTCCTTTATAGCCTTAACTATCGCGGCTAAGCTAGTAAGGCTAGAGTTTCGAGATAGTTCGGCCTTAACGTTGTTCTTTAGGCCTAGGTAGAACTAGGATCGAAATGCTACGTCGTTCTACTCGAGGTCGGCGGCATATCCTTAGAACTTAGAGGCATAGACTATAACTAAGGTGTTTTGTCGGAGTTGTCGGATATGTCTATCGGCATAAACCTCTTCGTTAGGTATCCCGTATAGGTCGTTTAGTTTAATCTCGAACTTATTATAGTCGGTAAATATCTTCCGGATTTCCGTCTTCGGGTTGTCTCCTTCGTCCTAGTTATTAAGCTAGTCTTTAAGATATAGTCGGAATCCTCGGGCTGCCCTACCCCTTAGGAAAGATACGGCGTACAAGACCTTAGAGGCCTCGCTATTAAACTGTTAGGCGTTAAAGTAGAGGTACAGCTAAACCTATAGCTAAAAAGCCTCTAGCTTCCCTTATGTTCCATCGAACGTCTCCGGTAGTAATACTTTAGGTGCCTTAGGGTACTCGTATATGCTGTTCGAGCTTATAGAGGGTGTTAATCGTTTTCCGCTTCTAGTAATCAACATTTCGCTTATTCGTTCCGTAATGCTAGTTAACTATAGCTATTGTCGTAACGGACTCCGGGTAGCGTCTCTCCTAGACATATATAAAGGGCCCTAGTAGTAGTGCTTAAAGTTATTAGGAACCGCTATACGTTATTACAACTCGGGCTTAGATCTTTATAGGGATGTCTTAATTAGTTATAAAGGTAGTAGTCCTAAATAGTATATAGTATATACTTAAAATAAGTTAAGTACGAAGCTCCTATCTACTCGTAAAGAAGCGTCGTCTATATAGTGCTATGTCTTAGCGTAACTAATTAGAGTAAGTAGGCCGATCACTAAGTAATCTAATTAGACTAATTAGAGTGCTTACGCTCACCGTAATTATAGCTGTTTAACCTAATTACTCCCTACAGTCTTCCGCTATGCTTGTACTAGTTCGCTTAATAAGTAGTTAGGGTCTTCCTATACTATTCCGTAACATATACTCGATTCTTGCTATTAAGAGGATTAAAGTCTTAGCTACTCTCTCGAAGGGACCTTAAGAGAGTAATACCTTAACTATATCGTCTAAAATAACCGGAATAGGGAACATACTACCCCCTAAACTAAAGCGATAGAAGGACCTTAATATACACCCTTATAGGGAAGCATTTAGGGCAGTAAGTGTTAAAGAATTTAAGAAGCAATTTACGACAAACACCCTGTCTTAGTATAATAAGGTCGAAGTAGTAGAACACCCGATAACGTTAATAACTTAGGTATAGAAATATAAGCTTAACTAAAACGTAGAACTCCTAAAATGTAAGGCTCGAGTGTACGCTCGAGGCGATTAAAAGGACGCTATAGGGGAAACCTACGTAGTAACCCTTTATGTAAGACTCTTTAGGTATATAATAGCCCTAGTAGCCTATTTTAACCTTAAGACACTGTAGATAGACGCCGTAAACGCGTTTCTCAATACCCCTATGCTATCGCTAGTATATATGTATACCCCTAAAGGATTTAAGAAGGAAGGAAAACTTCTAAGGTACTACAAAGCCCTTTACGGATTTAAGGAGTCCCCTCTACTATAGTATTTAGAGCTTAAAAACACCCTTAACGACCTCGGCCTATCTAAAGTTACGGACTGTCTCTTTATTAATAGGGAATTTTTAGTCCTAGTTTTCTTCTATGTAGATAATATTTGCTTTACTTAGCCCTTAAAATCCGAATTAAGAGCTAAGGGGCTTATTTAAGGACTAACTAACAAATACGAGATAAAGGTAATAGGACCTATTAAATAGTTCTACGGGATTTACATTACTCGCAATCGTTAACAGCGGATCCTTAAACTTAACTAGAAGACCTATATCGAGAAGATTAGTTATCGCTACGGTATCTTAAGACCGGAGAAGAGGATTATGTTACGGAATGATTCCTAGGGACCCTAGAATTATGACGATAAGACGAACACGTAACTTATCCTACCTAAGCGCTTAGACATAGAGCGATTAGACTACTTATGCTTAGACTAATTAGACTGCTTATACTTAGAATGATTAGACTAATCACCGAGATCTACGAATCTCTTTTATATTTAGGAACGCTAGAAACCCTTATAGTTCTAATACGTTTAACTTATGTTACTATCTTACTAATTGGAATACAACTCTTATTCCTATTATTTATCTTCGCTTAGCTTACTTTAGCCTCTCTAAAGAATACCGCTACGTAACTTAACTTATCTCTCCTTTAAGACTAGCCCTAGAACGAGACAATAATACTTTAAACGCCCTTAGGATAAGCGCTACTTAAGCAGCTAGTAGGGGAATACCCGCCCCTAGCGAAGTAGGAAGCATCCGCCGTACGCTACTACAACAGACCACTACGAAGGACGATAAGTCTAATAACGATAACGAGCCTACTCTAAGGAAGAACGACGTTAAGGCTACTAAGCTAGACCTCTTCTATAGAGACAGAGCTAAGTTCGACGACTAGATTAACTAGATAGATATATATCTCATGTTCAACCTAGTCGATGCCGATAAAAGAACTATCTTCGCTATTACGTACCTTCGCGGAAGTGCGTAGAACTGGATTAAACCTTACCTTAAGGAATACCTTAAAGGTATAGGACGATAAGACCCTACCGGAATGTTTAGGAGCTATACCCTTTTTAAAGAAAAGATAAAATTAATCTTTAGAACCTCGAACGAAGTCTAATAGGCTATACGAATTATTTAACACCTAAAGTAGAAGACGTCTACTTCAGAGTATACCGCCAAATTCGAAGAATACGGACAAATTACTAGATAGAACTAGACGGCGTTAATAACTATGTTCCGACGTAGACTTAAGGACTCCGTTAAGGACGAGTTAATAAGATACGGGGGACGGATTACTAACCTCGAAGAGCTAATAAAAGCGTCGATTAATATCGATAACTAGCTCTAGGAACGACACTAGGAGAAGAAATACGACTCTAAAGTAGGAGGAATAGTAGGATACGCTCCGGACCGTAGACCCTTAGGAGGATACGTTACGAAGGGAGAATTCTCACGACAAAGCTAGCCCTACTATAGACTATAGCTAATGGAACTAGACGTTACCTAACGAGGACGGAGGATCGATAAAAGTAGGGGCTACGGAAAGCCCTTTAAAGGAAAAGGAAAACTTATATACTATACCTATAGTAAGGAAGGCTACATAGCGCGGGATTGCCGCGGTAAGAATATAGTACGCCGCGAGCAATTTAATATAATGCAACCCCGAACTAGTAAATCCGAGAGTAGCGTTAGATCTCGAGGAGATACCGACTATACTCGGAGAGTAGGGGAGAGAGCTAGTAATAGAAGCACGATGCCTCTCCTAGACCCCTTAGAAGGACGAGGAGGATACTATAGGCAGCAAATGGTAGTTATTCCATTTAATGCGAAGAACTAACTACGACAGTTTAACATAATAACACGAAGAGTCGACTACGAGATCGAATCCGAGTCTCGAAATGGTTATAGAAGCCTTCATTAGCGATTCTGTTACTAAGAATCGTGTTAAATCTACTACGCCGCGAAGTTAGGCGTAGGGTATTAGCCTTAGTAACTACGAGGAACCCTAGGAGCGACGCATAGGTAAAACGCTACGCTCCGAGAAGTAGACATCGACGAATCCTACTTTAACGAAGATAGAAGCGATAAAGAAAATCAGGACCTAGGATAGAACGGATTATAGTCACTAGAACTATAGGAAGAAAGTTAAGAAACTACCGGGCTAAATACTATTAAGGAAGAATAGGATCCGGAAGAATTAAGCGAAGAAGATTCCTCCAAAGGAGAAGAGAGCGACACTAACGACGATAACGAACAACTTACCTTTACGGTAGATGCACCTAAGAAACTATACGACATAATTATCTACCTATAAAGAAGGCACGAGGAATTCCTACCTAAGATAGGCGGACGAAGGAGGCTACACTCTATTAAGTTTAATAAGACACTCGACACCCTACGAGGCATAGCCTAGGGATACCCACTTATAGAAATAACCGAGAATCTAGTAACCGCCGTTATAGAACGACTACCGATAGGAAGCCGAATAATAGGAACCGGATATCTTACATCTTTAGGAACATTTATTTCGAATAAATTACGTAACATAGTGTAACACGTACGCGCACTCTACTTAGAAACGTAGAAGATCTAGGAACGTAATAGACTATAAGTGTAGACATAGGGCAACGGGCTATAGGTTCTAGCCGAAGCCTCTAGGCACGAAGTATAGCGAACTATATACTATTCGGGAAAAGGATTAGCTCTCTAGGAATAAGCGACCGGAGGGAGTTATGCAATACTTAGGCTTATGCATCGACATTAAACATAGTTTTCTAGACACAAGCAATCGTTAACGGACATAAGACTAGTGTTATAATCGACTTAGGAGTAGCGGGGAATTTCATCTCCGAGTCTTTTATAAGAAGAAACGGGTTAGCTACCCTAAAGAAGAAATGGGGTTACGAGTTAATCGCGGTAAACGGATTATCGTTACCTAGCGTAGAATAGGAGACGATACTATTGCCACTAGCTATCTAATAGTACTACGAGAATATTACCTTAGACGTTACTAATATAGCTAGTTATAACATAGTATTAGGTATGCCTTAGTTAAGAAAGTACAATCTAGTAATCGACTAGAGAAGAGGAGTACTTACATTTAGGGAATGCGATTACGTTATCGACATTTAGCCTACGTAGTAGTAGCGTTTACTAGTAGATAAGGTAAGGAAACAGCTAAACGAGATATAGCTTACGCCGAATAGAAGGATAGAAGAACTACCTTCGACCGGGATAGATACTAGCGTAGGGCCGCCGGGTTACGAAGTTACTAGAAGTAATAGAAGTAACGCACTATCGAAGAATACTAACATCTTAGAGTTAAGTATTCCTAAGGAGTATCGTAAGTAGTCGCGACTCTTTAAAGAGGAGAGAGGTAAAACCGCCTTACCTAAGCACCGCCTATAGGATTACAAGATTAACATTTAGCTAGGGAAAGAGCCTCTATAGGGACCCCTATATTAAATGTCTAAGAAAGAGCTATAGACCCTACGAGAATAGCTAAAGGAGAAGCTAGCTAAAGGATAGATAAGAAGATCCACCTAGAGTGTAGGAACTCTATATATGTTCGTTCTAAAAGCAAACGGGAAGTTACGACTCGTATAAGACTATAGGAAGTTAAACGAGATTACGATTAAGAACCGATACCCGCTACCTAACATCGAAGAAGTATAAGATAGATTAACCGGATCGGACTAGTACACGAAGATTAACCTACGAGATGAGATGCCTTCTATACTATACGAATAGTAGAAGGAGAAGAATGGAAAACCGCTTTTAGAATAAGATACGGACTCTACGAATTCTTAGTTATGCTAATAGGATTAACTAACGCACCCGCATCCTACTAGGACCTTATTAACGAAACACTTAGAGACCTACTCGATATATGCGTTATCGCTTATATAGACGACATACTAGTCTATATAAAAGGATCCCTACAGGAGTACATAAGACAAGTCTAGGACGTCTTCGAACGACTTACACGTTTAGGATTTAAGACGGCACCCGAGAAATGCGAATTCTATAAGAAAGAAGTTAAATTCTTAGGCTTTATTATTAGCACTATAGGGATAGCGATCGACCCTACGAAGACATAGTCAATTAGAGAATAGCTAGAACTAAAAACAGTTAAGGACGTACAATTATTCCTTAGACTAGCGAACTACAACCGGAAATTCATTAAGGACTACGTAAAAACAGCAGCACTAATAACGATGCTTACGAGAAAAGACGTTACTTAGAAATAGGGAAAAGAATAGATTGAAGCATTTAAGAAACTTAAAGAATAATGCGCTTTAGCCCCTACGCTTCGACTATTCGATAGTAGTAAGGAAGTCTACATCGAGACCGATACGTCTAATATAGCAATAGGCGCATGTCTAACATAGACACACGATAGGTAGAGACACCTAGTAGCCTATTACTCCCGGAAAATAACTATAGCGGAACAGAACTACGACATCTATAATAAAGAGCTTCTAGCTATTATTGCTACTATGTAACATTAGAGAGTATATGTCGAGGGCCTACCGAAGTTAACGGTTCTTTCTAACTATAAGAATCTTACGTACTTCACGACGACGAAAGAACTTACCCGAAGGCAAGCCCGCTAGTTGGAGCTACTAGGGCAGTATAAGTTCGAAATTAAATATACTCTAGGAAGAGAGAACGGCCGCGCTGACGCGCTAAGCCAAAGAAGCGACTATATAGAAGGAAAAGAACTAGTGTAACACAAAATATTAAAGACGAACCCCGACGGAAGTCTTAGTACTAAAATAAGAGAATTTAATAACACCGTACGGATATTAGGCGATAGGGACGAACAATTCCCTATATCGTAAGGAAAATACTAAGTACCTAAGGATTGAGAAGAAGAATGTATACGACAACATTACGACGGACTAACTTATAGACACCCTAGAACTTTAAAGACAATAGACCTAATATAACGCAGTTTCTTATTTCTATAGATAAG
This sequence comes from Nothopassalora personata, assembly GCA_033816765.1. NCBI lineage: Eukaryota > Fungi > Ascomycota > Dothideomycetes > Mycosphaerellales > Mycosphaerellaceae > Nothopassalora > Nothopassalora personata. The sequence continues at coordinate 1,490,867 of CM066287.1, read as the reverse complement.
ACTTAAGGTGTTACGCTACATTAAACAATGCGTACACTACTAACGAAACAAGGCTACGAGACATATAAAATATGGTTACCTACAGTTTAGGACGCTACCGACGAAACTATAGGACGAAGTTATAATAGACTTTATTACGAAACTCCTACCGTTAAAGGATTAAGTTACGAAACAACTATACGACATAATACTAGTTATAGTTAATAGACTTACGAAATACGTACACTTTATTCCTATATCGGAAATATACGATATAGAGTAGCTCGGATACCTCGTACTAGATAGACTTATCCGATACTACGGATTTCCCTAAGTATTTATAACGGATAGAGATAAGCTATTTACATTAAATTACTAGAAGACGCTTATAGGAACGATCGGAATCAAACATAAGCTATTAATAGTATATTATCCGGAAATAGACGGATAAACCAAAAGGATAAATTAAACGCTAGAACAATACCTACGATACTACATTAATTATATATAAGACAACTGGGTCTCATTACTACTAATAGCGTAGATTGCACTAAACAACTACAAATTAGAGACAACTTTAACGACACTATTTTATGCGAACTTTAGTAAAGATCCTAACCTATTTAGAATACCTAGATGCTACCTATAAGCCGAAAGAGCAATCGTAACGACGGATACTCTTAAGGAAGTGCATAAAGAAACACGCAAGGCGATCGAAGATGCATAACAAAAACTGTCTTAATAACGGTAGGACATAAGAAAAATAGCACCTCTACTAAAAGAGGGGGATAAGGTCTATCTCCTTATAAAAAACTTAAGAATAAGAAGATAGACTAAGAAACTAGATTACGTTAAGGTCGGACTATTTTTCATCGATAAAGTTATAGGACTAGTTAACTACCGCCTACGACTACTACTAGACGCAAAAATCCACCTAGTCTTCTATATCTCTAAGTTAGAACTAGTAGACGCCGAAACACCCTACTAGGAGAGCTTCTATTTCGAACCGGAAGTAGAAAACGAATTCGAAGTCGAAAGAATCCTAGATAAGAAAGGTTAGCGATACCTTGTTAAATGGAAAGGATACGACGAATTAGAAAGTACCTAGGAACTAAAAGAAAATCTACATAACTGTTAGCAAAAAATCCAGGAATACTACAAGACTAAAAAACGGCTAGCCTACTAAGTTACCGATTAGCGACTAGTCGGCTAGGAGCGGCTAGAGTAGGAATCGAACCTACGACCTTAAGAGTGTAGATAGCTTACGCTCTACTACTAAGCTACCTAGCCGATTAATAAGAATAGGGACATAACTTACAAATAAGTACCCTAATAAGTCTCTACCCCTAAGGACTCGCCCTAAGGCTCCGCTCTAGAAAGCGCCGCCTAGTTATTTACGGGCATCTCTAGGATATCCGAGAAGGAGACTAGCGAAGGCGATACCTCTACCCCCGACGCCCGCTTAAGAGACGCTAGCTCCTCGCGCGCCTCTTCCTCCTCGAGCTCCTCTAACTCCTTAGCGACGGCATCGTCGGTACGACGCTTAGCTAATCGAAGCTGTTTCCGAAGACAGATCTTGCGTATCTTTAGCCGCACCTCCTCCTCTTTAATCCTCTTAAGCTCTAGCTTAAGCTTATCGCGCGAATCGCGGAGACGTTCCTACTCCGGACGGGAAAGACGTATATCGCAATCTTTACAGCCTTTTCGAATGTAGGCCGAACACTTCCTAGACCGAGAACCTACGATACACCTTACTACTACGCCCGAGGATCGAGACTTCTAACAATTCGTGTATAGAGCTATTTCGATACCGGAAATTTTAGTATCTAGAGCAAGTCAATAACGGCGTTTATAGGAGGAAGAAGACATAGTTAACTATTACTATAAGAAATAATAACGGCTTAAGAAGCTTCGGGACGAAGCTAGGCTAAGAGGGGGATAGTGTTACGGAATAATTCCTAGGGACCCTAGAATTATAACGACAAGACGAATACGTAACTTATCCTACCTAAGCGCTTAGACATAGAGCGATTAGACTACTTATGCTTAGACTAATTAGACTGCTTATACTTAGAATGATTAGACTAATCACCGAGATCTACGAATCTCTTTTATATTTAGGAACGCTAGAAACCCTTATAGTTCTAATACGTTCAACTTATGTTACTATCTTACTAATTGGAATACAACTCTTATTCCTATTATTTATCTTCGCTTAGCTTACTTTAGCCTCTCTAAAGAATACTGCCACGTGACTTAACTTATCTCTCCTTTAAGACTAGCCCTAGAACGAGACAATAACAGATTAAAACTCCCCTACTAGGGGGATATATCGGCCTTAGAAATGAACTTTAGGCTACTACGGAAGAGATTAACGTTTATAGGTCCTAAGTAGGATCGGTGAACTTTGCAGTAGTGGAAACGCGCCCTAATATATCCTTTTTAGTCTCTCTTCTTTCTTAGCACCTAACTAACCCTATAAAGGAGGCTCTTAGGGCAGTGAGACACTTGATTTAATACCTTCTCTACACTACGGATTATTCGATTAAGTACTACGGCCTACCTAAACCCTCGGACTTAACGCTACTAGAATTCTATAGGGCCTTAGATACCTTATTTGCCGACGATAAGAAAACTCGTAGATTAAGTAAGGCCTTTGTCTTTTTCCTTTTTAAGGGGATTATCGACTAGAGAGCAGTTAAGTAGGGAATAGTTACGAAATTAAGCACTGAATTAGAGCTATATGCCCTTAGTTACGCCGCCTTAGAGGTCCTATAGTAGGATAGGCTTTTTAGTACAGTTACCCTTAAATTGGAGAATCGGATACTACTATACTATAATAACTAGTAGACTATAAGGATTGTTAAGACCCTAAATAGTAGAATTAATACTAAGATAAGGCATGTAGACGTCTAACAATGCTAGCTTAGGGAACAGTACTAAGTAGGACGTCTTGAAATTAGCTAGATAAGGACATAGGAGATGGCCGCGGACGGTCTAACTAAGGTCCTAACTCCTTAACAGCACTAGCGATTTATTAATTACCTTAATTTAGGAGATTAGTAAATAGGCATACCCTCGCTTTAATAGCTAGGGGGTGCTATCTTTACTTTACTTCTAAAATGAACACTCGCAATTTATTTAGCTAGGGGCTAAAGACACCCTACCTTTATAACTAGAGAGGACTAAAGGACTTCTAAGAATAATATAAGGCCTACAACTCGTAGCAAAGCTTACCTAACGGTTATACGCACCTATAACGTAATAACCTTACATACTTAGCGCGAATATAGCCTATATCTAATTTCTTAATCCTTCTAGCAACCCTCTCTTTTACAATCCACTTCGCACCGCCGTTAATCTCCTTACTAGGTAGCCCCTTAGCTTAGTTAGTTACCCTTTAACTACTATACTAGGGTACGACTACATCCTAGAACACTAGAACATAAGCATTAGAACCCTTAAAATAGAGCTCATTTTAGAAGTTAAGACACCTACACCACTTAATTTAGGTCTAGTCGAGCCTAAGAACGCGCTACCTTTACTAACTACACCTAAAGAAGAACCCTTAAACCCTAGAAACAAGTCCTCTATGTTTATTAAAGAATTCTAACAACTCCTTAAGGCGAGCTAGGAGATAGGCTACGAGTCCGACACTAAGCCGTACAGTAGCCTAAGAAAGAAGTACGGGGTAAAGAAGACCCCTATAAAAGAGGTATTAGAGGAGAAGCAAAAGTCTTAGAATAAGGCGTATAAGGACTCTAAGTAGAAGAGCTAACTCCGAAACTACGTCTATAGGTTACTTAGGACCCTCGCTAAATGACAAAAACCTCGCCTCCCTAAATTTAACCTTAGAGAGAAAAATAAGGCCTTTAAGCCTATCCTTAGACTTATTAAGCAATTCTTAGGCATCCGTAGCGACCTTAGTTACGATTCTAGGGTGGAAATTAACAAGTAGTCCCTAGATTAGTATAAGAGTACTACTCTAGGAAATAAGGATTATATACCTACCTATAACATTAATAACCTTACTAAGCTGCTTTAGGGTATTTAACAGAGCATAATTAAGTCTACTCTAAAGAAGGGAATAGCCTCTAAGAAGAGAGAGGCACCCTAAGACGAAGAAACTAATAAAGAGGAAACCCCGAAAAAGAAGATAAAGGGTACTATTACTAGTTAGGAGGAAGTTATCGAAGACCTTATCTATAAAGTTAAGGGTAACATAAATAAGGTTATAAAGGATATAAAGGTCCTTAGCGCCAAGATTACTCTACTCAGTTCCTATGTAGAGTAAGGGGGTGTGTAAAGCGCTAGGATAATGCATAGATAGCAGGTTTTAAGGGTAACATAACCTAATTAAGTGTAGTAATTACTTGTCCTTAGGAAATGAGATTAGGCACCTGAATTACAGGGATTAAGGGCGTCTTATCAAAAGAAGACTTATATAAGCACCTTAAGGGTGCCACTACTAGTAATAAACATGGTTTTTCATACCCTGATTTCCAGACTTAATACCCTAGTTCCAAACTTCCATCTCCACTAGTTTCACAGGTTGTCTCGACCAAGGCGTTTATGTTTGTTCCAGAAGTCCCGGCCAAACATTAGCTGCTCGCTTTAGCCGCAACTGGCCAAAGCCTACATACATCAGGCGCAGGAGGGATGGAGCTGCCTTGCGTCGTGCGAGCCCGTGAATACCGTGAGTATATCCGGCCCGAAGTAAACCTTGCCGGTCAGCTGGATTTTTGTCTCTGATCATGCGCCTGACCAGGGTCCCTGGTACAGTAGCCGTACAACATGCGCGTCATCTGCCGACACCCTCCAGCTGATAGGAAGGTGCGAGTAACTCAGGCGGGTCATGCGCAATGCCGACGGCCTCAGGTCTTGAGCTTGTTGGGTTTGGCAGTGCGTGGGAGGCCAAGACCGAGAAGGAATGCCGCACGCATTGTCGCACCAATGTAGACGAAGCCTAGGTTGCCCCAATACCTTTGCACGCAGGATCAAATCATCAGTGTCTTGCTGTTCCCGTCATCATCGAGGAAAGTCTCGGATGCTTACTTACATGGAATTCCAGTCCCAAAAGCGGTAGTAGACGTCCCAACCGCCGATTGCTTTGACGCTGTACAGATGTCCGAAATCGGCCACCAGTAAGCCAAAGAGGAAGGTGCACCAGACACGACGATCAGTGGTCGCTCGTAAAACCAAGGCTTCGTTCAAGGCCTTTTCGTATTAATTCAGCGCATGAAGCAGGAATGTGTGTGGCAAAGCGTCAATCACCTACGAAGACGAAGTACATGTTCGCGAGCTGCGAGAGCACAATGCTCTCCTGCGTGGACACGGCCAGGAGTCCGGCGGTGGCAGGACGCGCCAAGTCCATGGTCAGCGTCAAGTAGGCCGATTGATCCAGGTGTGCATAGTACGCGCCGACGGCCGTGGCGACTGGTTCAATGTACAAGAAGAACAGCGTGTAAAACCACGGCACGACCGACGGAGCAGTGGCCATGGTGCACGATAATACGCTGTTCCGAGTGAGGATGTTTTCGGATTTCAGCTGACAACTGACTGACAGTACTGTACTAGTAGAAGCGGTGCTGCAGCAGAGTCTGAGTCGTGCAGGCCGCGGGCCGGCGGTGTGCCGTGGCTAAACAAAGTCGGTAGCGAGTGACGATCTCGTCAGCCTTGATGCAGCATGTTTTGTCACAGGAGGTCAGGACAGCGACGAGTGGGCCGGAGTGAATGATGATGATGATGATGATGATGATAATGATGATGATATGTGAGAGGGAGGCAGAATGTCGAGCCTGGGCGAGCTTGCATACAGGCTGGTAGGTTGAAGTGTTCGGGTGAACGACGTGCCTCACCACTGCCGCGCCCGCGTTAGACTCGGCCTGCCCAGAAGCGGACCATTCTTTATGAGAATCCCCACCCACCCACCGCCTCGAGCCACAGAATCAGCGCAGAGTCAGCATTATTATTTCCGTGTCGCTGCTGCGGAGTCGTCAACACGGCAAAGACGCTGACAACCAGTATATGGCGTGACATATATGTCCAGCGTGCCAACGTTGCTCCCTCCGTCGTGTCCAATCTCATCTCGGATCTAGAAACACTTCCGTGCCATTCATTTTGCCGCCTCTGCACCCCCGACCGTCGACACTCTTTTCACCCTCTCCAGGCCTTCCCTGCTCCTCCGCCACCTCTCGCGCCAGCGCTCGAGTCTAACTTGCTGCCGGGTACACAGTATTGCTGGGACCCAACTCGACCTGGCCTTGCTTTTCGTCGTTTCCTTGGAGCACTTGGACAGCATTCAGCCAGCGAGCGAGCACAGGGCTGCAGCGACGAAACAACGTCGGGGGTTGTGACCAGCTGACTGACGCTCGCACCCTTCACAACCTCCCCATCCTCCTGGACGACCACAATAAAACCTTGTCCTACGCCCATCTGCATCTGATCTGGACTCGCACTCGGCCTGCGAGGCGTCGCATATCACTATGCAGTCTCCTTTCGAGGCATCGGCCCACCACCGACCTCGCTTTCCCGAAGCAAGGCCGCACACCGTTCACGCCTCAGGCCCGTCTTCTACTTTTACGGCCGACACCATCAGCGAGGAGGAGACATCCGACGGTGAATTGACACCACGTGCCTCCGCAGCCGGCGCCAGCATTCTCGGTGGTTCGAGACGGCTTTCGAGGGACGACACTGCGCGTGACCTCCACGTGCCTTTAAGCACGCACGAAGCGAGGGTGACTCGCAAGCAGGCCTATCTCGAACATGGCCTCTTTGGCAAGCACAGCATGAACCAGGGGCAAATAGGCCTGCTGTCAGAAGACCCATCCCACACAATGACCGAAGACCCACAGCATCAGGACCGCATGAAGGCCAGGTATCGTCGGAGAACAGCGCGTGCTCCTGCTCACGCTGCCTCAATGGCAAACGAAACACATGACCGGAGCTCGGCGGATGATGCAAAGGAGTCCTCGACCTTGAGTAGGAGGTGGTCGAAGCACTATCGAAAAGGAGTCAATGCCTTCGGAGAAACGATGCACAAGTGTCAACAGCTTCCAGCAGCGATCGGCGGGCGCTCGCGAAGGTTCAGCACTCCTCACAGAAGCGAAGACCTAGTCGCCCCAGAAGCAGCAGCAGCAGCAATAGCAACAACGTCCGTAGTCCCCTCCGCAAATAGGTTGCCAATTTCACCCTCAAAGCGAAGTGCACGTCAAACTGACGAGCGTCCAAGGAAATACAGACCGACATGGATGCACCCCTCGTCAGAGCGCAAAGACACACCTGCTCCCGCGAGCAGCCTTCCACTACGAGCCGCAAGCACTCGCAGCAGCCAAGCACCGACCATTCTTTCCGCACCGGGCGGCGACAGCGCACGAAAGGCAGCAGCACTCTACAACAACGGCCCCTCGCCGCTTTCGTGGGATCAGGGGAGCATCTGGGAGATGCCTTTTCAAGATGATCTCCAAGCACGTCGCAGTCGTTTGGGATCTCTCAGCAGCGCTGCAGACAGCGGCGCAGACTTATCAGCATACGGCGATTCTGCAGCATCCATTCGTGATCGAGACGGAGATATTTATATGGACGCAGACGCACAATCACTACACACCAACATGGACATCACGCAAAGACTTCCCGACGAGATTGCTCTTCAGATCCTGGAGTATTTGGACGCACCAGACCTGGTCCGAGCAGAGATCGTGAACAAGAAGTGGAAAGAAATGGCGAACAACACTTCCGTGTGGCGTGCTGCATTCCTTCGACGATACCAGCGCAAGATTCTCACCGACCCAGCACCAGTCCAGGTCGGCGGTGTCGGCGTAGGGCGTCCAAACAAGTACAAGCAAGAGTGGAAGAAGATGTACAAGGCACGTGTCCAGTTGGAACAGAACTGGCGTGCTGGAGCACAAGACGCAGGAAAGGCCGTCTATCTTTCGGGCCACACTGATAGTGTCTACTGCCTGCAATTTGACGAAGAGAAGATTATCACAGGCTCACGAGACCGCACCATTCGCGTCTGGGATATCAACACTTTTCAATGTCTGCGAGTCATTGGTGGTCCAAATGTCAAGCCAGTCCTGGGGCCAAAGGTGCTACGGACTGTCGACTACCCATCTTTCCACATGGCAACCGCAAGCGTCAATGGTACAGCATACGGCGAGAGCATCTACTGCACCCCGAGGGAATGGCATGATGCCAGCATTCTTTGCCTGCAATACGACGAGGAGATCCTGGTCACGGGGTCTTCCGACTCCGATCTATTGGTTTGGGACATCAAGACTTACCAGCCGATCCGACGACTAAGGAAGCACAGCGGCGGTGTTCTCGATGTCGCTCTGGATGCCAAGCACATTGTTTCATGCTCAAAGGACTCAAGGATTATCGTTTGGGATCGAGAGACTTACGAGCCCAAAGGAGAGTTGACAGGCCATAGAGGGCCCGTCAATGCCGTCCAGCTCCGTGGTCACCTGCTCGTCAGTGCCAGCGGTGACGGCATCGCCAGGCTGTGGGATCTCAATCAGATGAAGTTGATCAAGGAGTTCAGTGCCAAGGAAAGGGGCCTAGCCGCAGTGGAGTTCTCGGAAGACATGAGATATGTACTTGCTGGTGGTAATGACAACATCACGTACAAGTTCGAAACCGACACTGGGCGAGAGGTGATGCAGTTCACTGGCCACTCACAGCTTGTAAGGTCCTTGTGGCTTGACAGTGCGAACAATCGTGTTGTCTCGGGAAGCTATGATCTCGACCTTCGAGTTTACGACTTCGAGAATGGCCAGGAATTGTGGCGAGGCGAGGAGTGGACAACGAGCTGGATGTTGGCGGCCAAGTCTGATTACCGCCGGATCGTTGCGACAAGCCAGGACGGGCGGATTCTCATTGTCGACTTTGGGATCTACAAGGGCGCGCCGACATACGTGTCGAGAGACGGATCTTCCATTGAGAACATCGATCTCTTACGTGGCGTCGAGAACACCAACGAGATCAAATTCACGAACCCTTTCGACCGCAACAGGAGCATTCACGGCTTCTAGTCGGAGCCTCAATGTGTGCTTGCGAGAGACATGAAGAGGATTCCCATCATCGGACATTGCCTACCTGCTCCGGGTGCCACACCATTCGTAGCATACCACCTGAGTCCGGTTTCTGACGAATATCAACCTTTGCCAGTATTCGACTCCGATCCTATGAGGAGTGGCCCAAGGCAATCCACTAGAGAGTTTCGTCTTCTGCGCGACCCGAGAACAGACACACTCGCCCTTGGTGTAGTGGTTGCTCAGCCGCCGCTTCCGCCGCTTCCGCCGCCCCCGACTCCTCAAACGGACTGGCCATCCGAGTCCGTACATCCTGACAACGACTCAGAAACAGAGTGGGTCTGCTGTTGCGTTCCATACCTCGAAGGCTGGTCTGCAGCGATGTCCAAGTGTATCCAGCTATGCCTCAAGCTTCTTCGACGGACTGTAGAACAACACCCACATGTGGACGAAGTGGAAGAAGTGTGAAGAAAATGAGCGAGAAGGATCTGTCCAGAAGACAACATTTATTTAAATGATCTAGGAGTAAGCAAGCGAGCAGAAGAGCGAGAAGAGCGGTCTTGGAGAGATTATTACGACACGAATTTTTTTTGTCCCTCTCTATGGTTTTTTTGGGCATTCGAGCATGGCGTCTTTTTGGAACAAGCAGCACAAGCTCGAAAGCGAGACTAGCAGTCTTTTGACACAACTGCGTTGCTTGCATGGTATGCGAGTGAAGGCAACTACAACTACAGTACTACTATGTGTACACAGATAGCACACTATCGATCATTTCCGAGTCTTGCAGCAGGTTTATCCTTACTCTTATCATTTGCTCTCTCCTCGCGGAGTCCGGGCTCGACTTCCGTGAGGGTGTTAATGCCCGGGATTGAGATGCAAGGGTACCGGTGGGAGGCACGTCTCCTGTGACAACGGCACCTTGATGGGGGTTGCTCGTGCTCAAGGGGAAGGAGAAACGTGGACAGACGAGTTGTGCCGTGCCTTGTGCAAACATACATGTAGATGTCGTTGTGTGGGTGATGACGTGCAATGATCCGGTTGCTTAAGCTCCCGTGACTTGGACCACGTAATCTCGTGGTTGCTTGCTTGTTTGTTGTGATTGTTACGGCTATGACTGCCAGTACTGCTGTATCGCTGTGTCTTGTATTGTCTGGCTGGAGCATAGCCAGACTCTCGGAAGGCGGTGGGAAGAGAAACAGTGGACGTTTTCTGCGGCGATCCTTTCCCTTGCCAAGCGACTGGGGTCGCACTCGCTAGAACTACTTGCTCGCCTAACGCGTCGTAACTTGGTGCAAATCAACAGAGGAGCAAGCGCCCAACGACGACTGACGGCAAGCGCCACGGAATCGAGCTGCCTGCTAGAGGGCCACATGCAGACATCTCCAATTCACCTCCAGCGCCATAAGCAGCAGCATCCTCTGGGCGCCCGTCAAACATCAGCAATCGCACCCGAAGCCTCGACATCGCGTCCAGCCCGCCGCCCACCACATACCACATACCCACATACCCACACACCCACACCGTCCCCGTCACCACGCGTTCCCACGTACTTCGCCGCTCGTACGGGCCGTCACGCACTCCAAAGGACCTATTCCTTGATCCACCGCCGGTATGCCGCCTTCCGGCCGCAAGGGTAAGACCCGCGTGCGAAGAGCGCCTGCTGCCACCGAGACTCACGACCAACCGTTGGACAATGATGCCGCAGACGCCATCGCAACACCTTCTCGCGGCTCACGGAAGCGCGCCCGAGGCCACGACAACAGTGCGCCTGCTTCCCGCAATACTCGACGCAAGGTCAAGGACACGCGCCCACTCGAACGCGAGGACACCGAAGGCACCGAAGGACACGAGCACAGCGACAACGAGACCGAGCCTTCCGGCCCAACCGAGCAAGAGATTATTCAGAGCTTGAAGGTCGCCGATAAACCTGTCAATGCCACCGAGGACTTTGCGAATGAACTTCTCGAGGGTCAGGAGAGTGTGCCCGGATACGGCAAAATCGCCGGTCGTGATTGGGTCTACATCATAAGCCAGATCGAGGTCAATATCGGTCGCCCAGAGGCGCTCGAGCGTCTACACAATGGCGACGGTAACGGTCATGAGGGCACGCCAACCGCGAGGGCCGAAGTCCACATCGACCTTGGTCCGGATCGTCAGGTCTCGAGATTACACGCGACCATCAAATATGAGCCTGAGGGTATGGAGTGGATCATCATGGTCAACGGCCGCAATGGTCTGCGCGTCGACAACAACTTCTGCAGACGAGGAAGCAAGACTAGGCTACGGAATGGAAGTGTGATCGAGATTGCTAACACGCAAATGGCCTTCATCACTACGCCTACAGCTGGAAGTGAGGGACCAATCTGGGATGCCTCGATCATTAAGCAGGCTCAGAAGTCTTCCGAGGACGATGACGACGCCGAGGATGATGGTCGCAACGTTCACGGTCGTGCTCACATTCATTCTACTGGCCGCAGCCATCTACAGGATCCCGCCATGTATCAGTCCGACTATCAAGGACAGCAACAGAGCAATCAGCAACAGCAACAGCAACAGCATCGATCACATCCACATTCACAGCGTGCTAATGTCTATCCACCACCCGGAACTCCAATGCGCACCCATACAACGTACAAGTCATCTCCAGCTGCCAACTACGCTCGAGGCGTGATGATGGAGTCTACAGAAAGCATAGACTACGCAGCCGATACCGCTAAGGATCTCAAGCCACCGCACTCTTATGCGCAGCTGATTGGGATGGCCATCCTGAGCACACCAGAACAGCAAATGACCTTGAACAACATCTACAAGTGGATCATGGCCAATTATGCTTTCTATCGATTCAACACTGGCGGCTGGCAGAACAGTATCCGTCACAACTTGAGCTTGAACAAGGCCTTCGGCAAGATTGCACGTCGCACTGATGAGCCTGGCAAGGGCATGAAGTGGATGATCGAGCCAGCAGAGTTTGACAACTTTGTGCAGCAAGGCATGAAGGGTTGCAGGAGACCAAATCCAATCCCTGGCACTCAGAGCACGCTAGGATCACCCAACAGTCCCATGGGCCTACGATCGGGATTGAAGAGAGACGAGGACACCACACCACCGCTAAATGCTTACCATCCTGCCTATCCCACCACACAAGAAGCATACACTCCGGATCGTGGTCCCAGACATTCAGCGAACAGACATCCCGACAGTAGCGTAGGTCTCGGTATCGAAGGCAACGGCCTTGTGGACTACGACTATTCCCAACGCTCTACGCCTAGGAACGGCTTGAATGCGATCGCGAATGCAGCAGGCTCACCTCCTGCGCTCTACGTGAATGACGATGTTCGTGCTGGTCCACTGGACACCCCATTCCCACTACGTGCTTCCCAGCGCCTTGCACCACCAAGCACGCTGAGACGACCAAGTGACTTCATTCAGTTCAGTAGTCCTGCACCATTCTGGAAGATGGATGGTCTTGTGGGCAGCACGCCTTTCAAGCCGTTCGATGTCAGTCCGCTCAAAACCCCATCGTTTCCGACGTTGAAGAAGGACAAGGCCGCCCCGAGCAAGGACGTCGAAGATGACGGCGAGAGCTCTCCTGTCGAGAAGCATGTGGAGGCTACCATTGAGAAGCCGAGGGAGGACGAGGAGCCAAGACGCAGCCCGGTCATCAGTTCCAGCAGCCCGCCACGGCCTAATAGCACACTCAATGCTCTCGATGCCAGTCCGACGTTGAGCAGGCCTACCACTGCCGTTGCGAAAAGTCTGGCTCAGCTTGCCAACTCTGGCAAGGAGCAGAGCGACGAGCACGAGAAGACGCCGCCGGCCGAAAAGGAATCTGGGGCTGCTCCGGTCGTTCAGCAGCAGACTCCACCGACCACCGTCAGCCAGTCCTCTCAACCAGCACCAAGACATGAGCTGCCGCAGACTTCAGTAGCCAACAGTTTCGAGAGTGCTCGCCCGTCTGGAAATGGCTCGTTCACCAACAACTCGTACAACGGCCACATTGGTCATGCCAACGGATACCACGCTGACGATGGAGAAGACGAGCCAATTGATCTTGCCAAGTAAGTTGACCAAAATGTCGAGGTGGATTGGGCGTACTGACTGAGCTCCAGGGGTTTTCAGCCTATCGGCGCGTTCCATCAGCGGAACCATTTGGCGATGAGTATGGGCATGGCCGGTCCGCAGAGTTATGGTCGTTAGCCGCGGCCGGAACGTCGAGACAGCTTTACACACAGCAGGACATGACAGCGTCAAGTTAGAGACCTGAGGAGGTCGTTTCATCCAGCCCGGATGGTGGCAATCCTACGACTGAGGAAGAACCTACGAAGATTTCGATATAGACGCACGCCCACGATACGAGGTGTCGAACCATTTCGCCGCCTGCAGATTTTGCAATCAAGAAGAATTCCTCGACTACTGCGTAGCGGGAATTGCAGCATGTCAGCTTGGATCCATCGGCGATCAATGTCAGTGTTTTTCTGAGTATGCGTGGACGGGGGAGGCTGTGGTCGTCGTCGTCCTCATGGCGAAAGTTCCAGGTAATTGATGAAATGGCATGATTGGCGTTGTCTCGTGGGTGGGTGGTCTAGATGGGTGGTGGTATCGATTGAATGATAGAATTCTTGATAACGAATACGAGTCAATCAAAGGGAGAATGGGCGTTCTTTGCCAAAAGAAAAATAGAAGAAGATTGCAGCTGTGAAATTCTGATGGAAGAGTGCAGACGAAGGAGGGGGTTTTTTTTCTTTGATGATGATAGGTTTGTTTTTTGTTTTGCTTTGTCTTGTCTTGTCTTGTCTTGTCTTGTCTTGTCTGGTCTGTGTTGGTGCGTGGAGCATCGTCGGTCATTATAACATAGTTCTAACTAACCTACCTGGTCAGGGGAGAGAGATTGCAGGTTAGGCCAGCTTAGGAAGTAACTAACTAGTGCCAGCCATTGAGATTTTTAATGAGGAACGACTTGTTGATCCGTTGCACGGGCTGGATGGAAGTCTTGGCTGATGTGCAGAGGTTGAGCTTGTTGTCGTGGTGATGATGATGATGATGATGATGATGATGATGATGATGATGATGCTCGATGCCATTGTGGATCGGTCGGGGTTTGATGTGGGAATGAATGTACGGTATTTGTGTGGTGGTGTGCATGACGAAGTTTGTCAAGTTGTGAAAGCCGAGCCGAGGTTGTGCTTGTTATGCTGATACTTTGTGCAGCATTCAAGTGATACATCATCTATAATGCTATTATGCAGAAGCAGTGCCCGCCTATCCAAACGAAACGCCGCTACGCTGGTGTATGCACGCTGAAAGGTATGCAGAAACAGCCATGACCTTATCGATCCGTATCCCAGGAACTGGTTCTGTCGTCGTGCTGAAAGTAACAATTGATGCCGCTGGCATGCATCTTAGGCTGTCGTAACAAGATACAGAATAGCCTCCCAATACTACCTCGTTGACTTTCACTTTTTGTGTACTAATTCGTGTCAGACGGGAAGGCGCCTGGGAAGTCTTTCACATCTGAATCCGTAGTTGTGGTCGTTTGAGTTGGTGACACCACATCTTCTCCCAACAAGGATGAGCTTTCGCCTCTTGATGACGAAGAAGCGAATAACGACGGAGAGCTCTCTTCTTTCGACGATGATGACGACGAGAAGAATGACGAGCTTTGCTGCCTCGAAGATGAGGAATCCTCCGACTTCTTCATGTCAACCTCATCAGCAGCGACCGCTTGCGCAGGTACCGTTCCCGTGGTGACCCTGCTGAAGCCAGGAGAAGAGAACACCGGCTTATCGGCCTCTGTGATGAATGATGAGCTCGAGTTGATTGCAGTGTTGATAGACGTCTCCTGAGATGTGGTGCTTTCGCTTGAATACTGCGATGTGTGGGACGTCGAGCTCGCGCCGTCAAATCCGTACATATGGCCACCTGCGCTAGCCGAGGAGAAGTGGGAGGTGCTCCCGAAATTGCCGTTGTTATTAGCAATCGGCACATGCGGATGGTTCAGAACGCGCTCTGTGATCGGCGCGGCTGAGGATGGCATTTCCCGCCTTGACAGTCTTCGGTCTGGCAGCTTCAAGTCGCCGGCTCCCATCAGCGAGCTTCGGCGGAGCTGTTCTAATTGTGTGTTGGGATCCTGTTTCGAAGTGATTAGCTCGAACACTTAGAGGGTAGTCGGAATGAAGGCAAGCTTCGCAGAACACCAAATCGTGCAAAAGCAGATAAAATAAGAGCAATGCTTGTAGTAGGCTCAAAACTCATCAAGCGATGTAGTAGTAGATAAAGGAAGGGTGGAAGAGGCCGTCACGATGTGCGTCGCATGCGCGACGAAACCACAATTTGGACATACCCAGTCCGCTTGATCGACGACTCCTTCTGCGCCTGGCAGATCACCCACTGAGTCCCGCTCTTCTCCCCAGAAAGTTTGCCTCCGCCTTGGTGCAGGTGTCACGGGTAGAGATGGCCTTTCGATTGATGTGGGAAAGTCCGTGAGGATCAGGCTCTCTCGCCTCTTGTCGACAGCCTCGATCAGATCTTTGGGATCGGGCTCATTGGTAGGAGACAATATGTGTTGTTGCGACTGCGCTGGTGCATTCTCTTGTACAACTTGCACTTGACCGCGATTCTTCTGGAAGGCGGTGAGTGCACGAACGTAGTTGTTTATGCCACCAACCTCGTCCCATGCGTTCCTGGTCTGGGCGAAAGATGCCCACGGATCGCTGTCATTGAGCTTTATTGTAGGCGTGACGGGCTCCATAGTCACTTCCAGCTCGTCCATGTAAGGCTCCGGATCAGGTTCCAAAGCAGGAGGCGGTGGCAGCGGCTCATCCTCGAAGAATCTCCGCGTCGGTCTATAATCGTGCCGCTCCTCCCACGGAAAGATTGGTTTCGGCCTCTCTTCTTCCTTGGGCTTCTTAGGTACTGGGTACCACATGTCTTTTGGTGGCTCGGGGTACGACTTTGGAGGCCGGAATGGCTCTGGATCAGTATTGAACTCGTACTGCTGAGTGGGGAAATTAGCCGCCTCAGGTTTCGACTCAGGTGGAGGAGCTCCGCGAGTTGCGTCCCACTCCATATGAGGTGCTGAGAACGTGCGTTGCTCGACGGTGGGAGTGTGCTCCTCGACGGTCGGAGTGGGCTCGTGATGACCTTGGCTGATGTTCTCCGCTGGCTCGCTAGGTTCTGTCATCAATGGTGTGGTGGCACCAGGGGGATGGTGGGGTGACTGCTCAGGTGGTGGCGCAGGCCCAGTCGAGCCAACTGGGTAGCCTGCAGCAGAGTAGTTCTCCTGTTGCTGATGTTGCGAGTCTTCGTCGACGTGCCGTATGACTTCGTGCCGTTGCCCATATGCAGTATAGTCTGTCGTCTGTACAGCAGCTCTTTTAGCAGCGGCCTCCCCGAATGTCATGTGTGTACTCACCGAAATATGGAAATGTCTATCGTATACCGCCCACCATCTGCTCAACATTTCTTGAAAGGCACCTGGGGTCCCTGCTGCGGTCCTGCCCCGTTGCCATGGCTTCTCGCTGCCAATGAAGTGCACCATGCTGATGTTGCTCTTGAAGTACCGATACGCCGGCTCGTATTGGTAATTGGCACTGGGCGTAGTGTTGTAGGTAAAACTGATTCTCTTCCACGGCCGGTGCTCAAAGTACTGGTTGAGCAGACCTTGATCTGCGCCGTCGAAGCCGTCTCCGGCCGCGGCCAGTCCCCTCAGCGCATGGTATTCGCCCATGTGTGGTGCGAGGACCATAACACCCGTATTGAAGGCATCTGGCCAGCCCACGTCTGGTGCGGCGGCAAAGGACTCGGTGATGTCGAACAGCTCTTCCGGGGCTCTCAGCGCGACCACGTCTGCATCGATGTACACGATCTTGCGGAATTGTGTCTGCCGCCAGAGCTCGATCTTCGTAAAGGTATACAGCAGGTCCGGTCGGTTCATGAGGTAGAGGTTCGCAGGGATCGGATTGCCGATGGGCTCGACAGGAATGACATAGTTGTAGAGCGAGCGCAACTCGTCGATGGTACTCGATCGTAGGCGGTCCTGGACTATGAGACAGGCCAGCTTCTTCTGGGTGCCGGCATCTCGAAGAGAGCGGGAAAGCTTGACAGAAGGACGTCAGCCATACGCGAATGCCAGACAGACAATGTCTGAGCCGGAAGATGTCTTGTGCTCTGTCCGCTTACCACTGCTGCCCCCGGAAGATAGGCGTCATTCAACAACAATGTGGCGTAGACGTCCTCCCTCTCCTCCGCCATAGCGGCAAATCGTGGGTCGCGGCGGACGGTCGACGCTGCGAGAGGAATTCCGTTCGTATAGAAGAACTAGCACCCACTCGGACTGAGGCTGTGAGACTCGCACAGCTAGGAGGAGGAGCTTCAGTAGACAGCTCTAGTAGACAGCTCTAGTAGACAGCTCTAGTAGACAGCTCTAGGCTGACAGCTCTAGCTCATGCCCTGCCGCTGTGACGTATCCAATGCTGTACTGTACAAAAGACTCGGAGAGAGACCTTGGAGTAGAGTACAGTACAGTACAGTACAGTAGAGTACAGTAGAGTACAGTACAGTACAGTACAGTAGAGTACAGTAGAGTACAGTACAGTACAGTACAGTACAGTACAGTACAGTACAGTACAGTACAGTACAGTACAATACAGTACAATACAGTACGCTCTCCTCACAATCACAATCGGCGTTACAAGCATCTCAACCAATTCTCTGCCGAGCGTCTGTTGAGTAACGACACGACCAGGCGCTTCCAAGTAAAGTGGCTCCCTCACCTACTACTTACTTCTAATAACAATGCCCGTGCACGGTCATGTTCTCACCCCTCAGTGCCCTCGTGTACATTTCATGTGCCACCATCTCGCCCTTGAACAAGCTCGCGACGCCGAAACATGCACCTCGCCTACTCTTGCCGTTGGTTGTTGACCACTGATGATTGATACTGTACTCTCGATTGATCATGATGCTCAATGTTGACATCGGAACACGGGCACGCTGCACAGTGCAGGGTGGCATGAGAGCAAATCCCAAACCACTGCGGAAACATAAAGTTGCACTTCAATCCCTATAGAAATGAAATGTCCTCCAGAACAGCCATACACAACCCAATGCATGAGGGCACAAATGACACTTATAGAGACAGAGGTAAGCAGGAGGAGAATGTGAGGGATGACGACATGTATGGGGGGAACAAGAGAATGGAGCTCAGGACAAGACTGGCAGGTGAATCGGAAGAATCACACCAGGTGGCCGGCCGCTGCGAAGATTCCATCACCTCGTACATACTTCACGAGTTGGTCGAGGCAGCCCAATGCTGCACATCCCAAGGTCAAGGAGCCTGTACCGTACGTTTCCCTGTCCGGCCACACGGCGGATGAGCCTGGTGAGCCAATGATCAAGATGAAGCAGCGTGGCAGGCCGACGCCTCTTGAGACGAGACTTGATAGACCGGAGCCCTTCTACGGAGCTTGTTCAATCGCCGCCGCGGTATGCATAGCTCGAGTGCAGCGCATCACTTTCATATGACTGCCAAGAACTATTGCACATCTGGTACGGGGACCCTTTGAGTCATTCTGGACAAGCTGTTGCCTCTGGCAGAATAAATCATCAGAAGCTGCTATATTTCTCGTACGTAGCGTACCGCTGGCAAGTGAATAGATGTTTGTTGTAATGTTGTCGACATAAAACACCAAAAGCACGCTAATGCAGGTTCCACTTTCCGCAACGCGTAGCCAACGGCTTCTTTCTTCGCCCTCCTCCGACACACACAAACATAATTTCACCTCCGCAGGAAAAACATCGCGAGCACTACCGCATTTGAGCACAACCACAACCCGCGACTACATCACAACACAATGCCGACCATCGCCTGGCTCGTCGATGCCACGGCTGCTGCGGCAAGACTCGCAGGCAACACCCTATCCGCCACGTTCGCGTATTCAAAGCCACCGCCGAAGAAGCCAACAGATCGCTTCAAGCACACCGCATTCAAGAGGGCGCCGAGAGCACCAGTTGCTGAGCGCAAATTTGGTCCGGCGGAAAAGGAGAGACTCGAGAGACGCCATCGCATAGTTGCAGCCGAGCTTGAACTCGAAGAGCGCCGTCGACAGGGTATCTATGATGATCATGCAAACGAGGTGTCATCGGTGTGGCAGCAGTTTTACCACGAACAGCAGCGACGACTGGATGCAGAGAAAGCTGCAAAAGAGGCATTGAAAGCAGCAAAGGAGAGAGAGGAGGCAATGAAGCAACAGCGACGACTGGATGCAGAGAAAGCTGCAAAAGAGGCATTGAAAGCAGCAAAGGAGAGAGAGGAGGCAATGAAGCAACAGCAACGGCTGGATGCAGAGAAGGCTACAAGAGAGTCATTGAAAGTAGCAAAGGAGAGCGAAGAGGCAATGAAGCAGCAGAGAGAGCAGCGCGCGGAGAATGTGGGCGCTTGCGGCGTAGAATCGAAGCGCAAGGGCGAGAGGCCGAGGCCACTGCTAGGATACTCCGAAAAGAGAGAGATGAAGCGCAAGCCAGCCTGGTGAGGGAGCAACAAAAACGCCGCAGCACAGAGGAAGAGCTTGATTTTGCCAAGGACGAGCTCATGCGGCTACAGTATGCACCCGATGCCGCTGCACAAGAGTGCGATACAGGAACGACGACGACCAACACCTGTGTCTCGCTTCCGGCTCAGGGCTCAGTGCACTCCAACAAAGCATTATTCGCTTCGTTGAGGACGCTAAGGTGGAGCAAGAAGCAGACAAGTTCAGCACGGGTCCTTTCAAGTGCCGCCCGAATGAAGGTGGCGGGTTTACAGAAAAAGTTTCGAGAAATGCGAGCGCAGGTCTTCCTACTGGAAGACTTTGTGCAACTTCTTCGGCGGCAAAAAATCAGACTCGAAGGCTCAGTGGACAAGCAGAAGCTGCATCGGCAACAAGCAGAATTGAATCTGGCTAAGCTAGGCTTGGTGCATCAACAGAAGAGTACTCGCCTCACCGCCGCCAATGAGCGAGTCGCATCGCTGGAAAAGCAGAACGTCATGCTGGCCAACGGTCTCGAGCAGGCACAGGAAAATCATGAGGAGGCGGACAACAAGCTTGCAGAGGCCAACAAGACCATCCAAGAACAGCTGGCCCTGCTTGAAGAGGCTGAACTAAAGATCAAGGAGCTCGAGAAGAAGCTTGCCGACGCCGAGACTGCCAGCGGCACTCATGCTGGCATGCCGTCTGAGGAAGCCTTGGCAGGTGAGCGACCTCCTCCGCAGGCCGAGCCACAGCACACCACGTCGAATGCAACACCAGACAACTCAGCACCAATGGAAAATGTAGAGTATACCAGGCTCGCATCAAAGGAAGACGTAGATATGGAGGGCGTTGTGGAGCCACAACCATTAAAGGCTCCCGGGCCAAATTCCCAGGCTACTGGGTCGCATGGTCCGAGCTTGGCTGAGGAGACGGACACTTCTATGAATGATGCAGCGCCTTTTATCAGCTCTTCGAGCGACGCTCCACCAATTGGAGATCCTTCCGGCGCGCACCCTGGCACTTCCACGCCCGAGGATGATGCAGTGCTCGAAGCGCCCTTTGCCGAAGTCTTCCCAACCAAGCAGCAGGTCCAAGCATATGTGAAGGTGAATGGAGACAAGGACGGCAAGGTGCACACTTCAGCTCTTGCAAGATTTTTCAAAGCCGCAACTGAGGGACACCGCCCTGCATGGACCAGATTGCTGCTGGACACGGTAAAGAGGGAGGGCAACTACTTCAAGTTGAAGGAATAACTTTTCGGAGTATGGAACGCATGACGCGCAGGGCAGGGCATGGCACGACGCAGCGCCTCAGCCTAAACATGACAGCCACAGCATGAGAGAGGACTTTGTACGGTTATTGGAGGCGCGATAGTAGCGAAGCGAAGCGAAGCCCTATCTCAAGGTGGATAGGTGGAATGGTTAGGATGCCGGTCAGACTTACGTCGACTGGAGCACCGCCAGGAAACCTCATGATTCGGAGAAACTTGGGATAGGGTGGAGCGAAATGGTTAGGAGCCGGTCAGACTTGCGTCGACTGTGAGCCCGTCATATAGCATCACAACACTGTCGTCCACTCACTTGGATTACCAGAAAATACTTTCATCTACCAAGATCTCGACTGTGCAAGCAGTTGGCCGGTGATGCGAACTGGAAAGTGCTAGGAGACCGAGAAATGTGCTCAGACGGGGTGGGGGCCTGCTGCTCCGCAATAGTGCAGTCGATACTGTACGTGACCAGCGGAATTTGTAGACATTGCACATTACGACCGTCGAGATACGTTGAAGTCCTCTCAGACGGTGTGTTGATCTCATCAGCCAATACTATGTCCGCTGGGAGCTCATAATGTGCTAGAATCGCTTGTGACTGCCAAGACATTCATTGGTGGCATCCTGTACGCGAAGACCGTGGTTTGGCGAGATCGCGATCTAGAGGCCGACAGTAACTATATCGGGTAGCATAGTTGTGTAGATAAAAAAAATCGATTCACAGAGTATCGGTGAATGGTTAATGTGTTCTGTGCCGTTGTCAACGCATGCATCGCCCAAAGGAAAGGCGCTAACGCACCAACGTCTTTTAGCGCGGTTTGCCCAAGTCAAGCCTGTTGACTGCGCTTCCTTCTGCCTTTACACACAAAATCCACATCGCAGCCTCCAACTTCATCACCTCATTGGACCAGCAAAAGTTGAAAGCTTACCTTGACAGCGACGACTTGCCACAAATGAAAGCTCACCTCGCATACGCGACGGGCATTGCAATGGGATATTAATCTGCCACCACTACGCGCTTCCCGATTCGATGCAACACCAGTAGGCCGTGGAGCAAGCTATTCAGATAGCGCGAGCAGAAACCGAGCTTCGCGGGAGACCTGAACGCGCCATCAATTACCGCAAGGATGCCAAGCGCCCCGAGAATGACCTCGCAGATGCTCGACGTGAAGGAGACCAAGCGAAGGCATCACAAGATTGCGAAGCTGAGCAGCCCCTCGAGTCTAACGGAATCTATCGAGCAAAAGACCCCAATATCAAGAATGCTCAGCACGAGTTGGCACAGAGTGGGGCGAGGTGTGGTATCGTCCATGATGGGCAAGACAGGGCAAACCTCGAGGTCAAGAGTGAGAAGGAGAAATATGCCGAAACGCAGCGAGCGCTCGACCAGCGCCACGATCAGCATCGGATAGTGCAGCGTGATATCGACAAACTACAAGCTCATATCCGTCAGATTATGATTGGTGATTCAGCCAAGTACAGATGACTTGCTGGGCCACGGAAGGCTGTGACGCCGCTCAAGAGGCTCAACAACGCGTGCGAAGCTTGAAGGCTAGAGTGGGAGACATCGACGCGCTACTTGCCGACAATAACTCAAGTCAGCGAACCATTGCGTCGCTCAACGAAGGGCTTGCTGAGTGTCGAGGCGTCGAAGACTTTGCTCAGAGGTACGAATCAGACAAAATTAACGCAATGCTGCGAAAGCCAAGTACAGCGAGCTCGAAACAGCACACAAGCAATGCAGCGCCAGCTCAGACCAAATCAATATTAAGCTCAATACTCCAAAGGCGGAGATCCGCTTACAACAGCAGAAGATCACAATCCTGCAGGCAAATGTGAGGCGCATGCAGAAAGAGACAGAGGATGCTGTGGCTGTTCATACGGCAGAGTTGAAGAGGCAGCAAGAATTTGCGGATATTAAGCTGTCGGAACTAAATCGCGAGTACCAACGAAAGGTTGCTGCGCTTAGCACCGCTAATGGCGAGATTGAGGGACTTAAGAAGGACTCCGAGGACAAGACGACTCGTATTACCGACGTCCAATGTCGATTGGACGAAGCGAAGCAGCGCGAAGCCACCCATTCGGGCTCAACCATGCTCGATGTAATCGCGACCAATGACGGAGAGGTCTTGAAGGAGAGCACATACCATCTCAAGCCTCAGGAACGCTCGAAGAAATCATTGGACCAACAGACCAGCAGATTTGCTGCGCAGAGTGACATTGCTAGCGGCTAACCGTCCTCGCTCGCATTCACACACGGTGAAATTCGAGAGGCGATTCCGAACGAGGGTATAGTTCTTAGGGACTTGTTCGGATTGCTTTGGCCGAGAATTCAAGGCATAAGGGAACCGTTGCTCAAGATGACCAGAGAGGTTATGAACATCGATGGCAACGAGCTGATCACACCGAGGTGACCGATAAGGAAAGGTCGACTTCGGCCAAGCATTAATGCACGGTCATGACGGGAGTCTGCTGAGAGAAGGTCATCGGAAGCGGCATGCGTGATGCAAAGCGATAATCGTACTACTTAAGGTCAACGGCCGAGGTACGAGGGAGGACTAAGTACGGCTCTGAGAGGCGCAATGGCAGCGAAGCAGGGCGAGGAGGCAGAGAAGGTGGATCGAAGTTTCTTGACAATGAAGCAAGTTGAGCACCAGGGAAAGGATAGATTGACTAATGGCTCAAGGCGGCTGGAGGCATCGTCATGAAATCTGGAAGCTGGAAAAGAAATATAATTAGGAGTGAGTAGTAGACCGTAGGACTAAGTCGCTTCTCAGCCCCTCATATAGCACCGCAAATCTGTGCTCTCGCCATGGACATGTCTTCCCCATCTCGACCAAAAGCCTCGTGCCATTTCCCATCGCCTCCAAGTCCTCTGAGCCTTTTCCATCGCCTCCTCGCTCGCCTCTTCAGCCCACTTCCACAGCATCTTTTGCGGTCTCGAGATCTTTCCTAGCAGCGTCATTGTACTCTTTGTCGCGCTACAGGTGCTTAGCCTTCTCTACATCACTGGGGTTGCGTGAATCGTGGGAGTTCAGGATGCAGTCGAGGGCTGCTTGCTGCTAGGAGGCATGTAGGGTAGGGACAAGAGGGACGTAATGCAGAGGAGGATCGGCGGGAAGATTGGGCCGACGAGGCAGCCGAACAAGATCGTTTCTCCGGGGCTGAGTTTGATTGATCAGGGGTTGAAGGTGGTGTAGTAGTAGTAGTCGTTGTGGGTGGGAGACATCTTGATTGGGGCCTATGATGGAAGTTGCAGTAGGGCTGGGTCGTTACCGCAGGCTCCTCGCCTAAGCAATGCTTTGTGTAACGATCAAGGAGACGCAGCTCATGAACAGCCTACGCTACGTGTGACACTCGGAATCGGCCTCAGGATACATTGCTGCCGATCGTCGCACATAGTAGAGAAGTCCATAGCGATTTCAGATCTTCCCGACCACTCCAACTCCTGCGACTCGTCGTCTCGAGCAGCCCTTCACTCGCTCTCTTCTTCACTTCCTTACCATCGACACAGGCCTTGTCCGTTCCTGACCCTGTGCCTCAAACTGTACTGACCATAGTCACATTCAATATCTATGAGGTCTCTAATGTACCGAAATCAAACTTTGCTCGAAATCCCTGGGAAGAGGGTACGATAATCTCATGTCTTCAAAATACCTTACTCCACACAAACACCTGCATCAGCTGTACCGAAGCCCCATCCCTACCCTGACACCATCCGGCCTCCTCACTCCCTTAACCACCAATTACCCCCTCCCTTTCTCCCACCCCATCCACTCCTGCATCACCACTTGCTCCGCCTCCCTGCTCCAGTCCTCCACAACCTCTTTAACATCCTCCCCAGAACCATTCAGCTCCCTCGCCTTCTTCATGTCCTCTCGAGACTTTTCCCGCTCCTCTTTGTACTCATCTTTCTCCTGATCATTCACTTTACTGAAGCGAAAGGAATGAATGGCGAAGGCGAAGACTATTGATCTTGCCTTAGCACAGAGCGTGGGATCTGGTAGGGACAACGGGACCTTTCGCCAAGAAGAATGATCAGGGCCACGATGCTACCAACGACCGGTGAATTACTCCCATGGGGACAATTATGTCGTTTATTACTCCCATAGGGACAATTATGTAAAAATTACTCCCATAGGGACTTATAGGGATGCCAAATTACTGCCATAGGGACACATTATGGCAGTCGCTCTTTACGACTTGTTTGTGTACTACCATTATTTAATAATATGCTCTGCTAGCTTCTACGAGCATATTAAATAACAGTAGTACGTTTTAATCCTAACGACTCGCAGCTCGTAGCTTGTATAAGTTACGAGTAGGTAAAGAGTAGCTCGACATAATAAGCAAGATAGGGCTTGTCTAAGACATATAATACGGACATATAGTCGAGAGCCGATATTCGGAGCAACATCGTTACACTGTAGTGTATTTAGCATCTGCAGAAACAATGGTTAACTACGTTGTAGGTGCAAAAAATGAAGATTGCTATAATGTGTCCCTATGGCAGTAATTTGGCATCCCTATAAGTCCCTATGGGAGTAATTTTTACATGATTGTCCCTATGGGAGTAGTAAACGACATAACTGTCTCCATGGGAGTAATTCACCGTACCAACGACTATTAAGAGGATGATTTAGGGGTTCTTGAGACCTGAGGGAGGTTTTGTTCAAGGGTGTAATAGTAGTAACGGTGGTGGGCCATTGGTATGATGATGAGGCGTCGTAGATAGTGAAGACCCTGGCTTATATGACTGACCATCAAAACTCCTTGCTTCGTTCAATGTCTTGTGTGACAGACATCGAGGCGCAGCACGCATACTTTTGCCTGCGACATCCAGCACAGTCGAAGGAAGGGAGAGCAACAGACAGAGTAAATAAGCGATTAGCGATCATGACCTATACAACCATGGACCCATCAGCCAGATCCATCAACAATACGAGAGCCATCAACAGTCTTCATCCATCACTTCCTCGCCCCCTTCGCACCTCGAGCAATCAACTTCTCCCTCATACCCCTTACAGCAAGATTCCAGCCCTCGATATCTTCACCCACAGCATTCTTCACAAACTCCGTCATATTCTTCTCATTATACTGCTCGCCATACACCACCGCGACTGTCGGCTCAGCCTTGACATTCAGCTTCATGTCTGGCCCTACACCGGCACGCAGTGCAAAGATCGCTCGGACCTTGGTCCTGACTTTAACAAGCAACACATCTGCCTCGATCGCAAGCTGCTCGTCGGATAATATCCTCGAAGTGGTGAGAGCTTCGAGGTTGAGACGACGCTCAGATTCTGCGACGCCCATGGCCGCGTCCCAGCCTTCGCTTACCAGAGTCAGAAGATCGGAGACCTTTGTTGAGCACTGGGGTAGTGCGTGCAGGGTTGCTTGTAAGAGCTGGAGGAAGAAGCGTAGTGTCGTCGTCAATGGCTTCTTCTCAGACGCAACGTACGTCAAGTGGATAGCAGCGTTCGGTCTTTCGGAGTCCTCGCCGCTGACGTTGAAGGCTTTTGGGTGAAAGAAGAGTTGGAGCTGAGATCGATATGTCATGGTGACGGTTGACGGTGAGGAAGATGCCGAAGTGATACACCAGCCGAAAGTGTCTTCGATATGCTTCACGGAATCTGTCATTAAAATCAGTATGGACCAATGGCTGCGACGGCACGACGTGACTTACCTTTGAGTGCGGTGATCTCTTTCAAAGACACACCTCGACAGGCTTCTCGAACCCTATTCGCTTCATGTATCGCTGCCAAAAACTCTTCTTTGCTGTCTTGAAGGTGCTCAGCTGTGGCTTCCTCATCTTCGACTTGCTTCCTCAGCGACTCGAGCAGTTGCTGTCTCTCTCGGAGATCAACATTGACACTAGTCAGCTCTTCTCGTGTCACATCGAGCTCCTCTTTCTCTTCTTCCGGGATAGCATTGACAGACTCTTCCAAGCGATCGGCCTCTGCCTGCAGTTCGACATGTTTCGCGGCAAGTGGAGGTAGAGCCTGCTCCAAAATCTCTTCCGATCGTGTAAGAAGCTCATCATCCTTGATCATGCCTTCACCGATCGACTGCAAGCCGCCCATGAGCTCGTCTTTGAGCTGGCTTCGCCAGGCATACCACATCTCTTTGCTCCGCAGCCGCGCATTTGTCTTCATCTCGCGCATGTGAGCGTCGAGAGCGAGCTTCCTGTCTGGTGCAGCATGCAGATAAGCCTTCATGAGCGGCGGCTGCTCCTTTTGCACAGCGGTCTCGAGCTCGGCGATCATCTGCTTGCCTTCTTTGGTATATCGCTTCAGCTCGTGGCATGCATGTTGATATAGCTCAAGCTCCGGAATTGTGCACGCGGCTGCAGTCGTTGCAGTCTCGAGATTGACGTCCTCATCTTCTTGGGAGCTGCCTCTAGCTTTCGACGGAGTAGGAGCAACAGTCAGGCGTCGCTTGGTTGTGGTCAGGTCCATAAAGCGAATGCCGGCTTTAGTGAGGAAGTCGTTCAGGCCAACCTTCTCTGCTTGAGCTCCATCTATTGAGATCCGATCAAGATCCTCATTAAGGCGTCTGACTGGAGAAGGCAGCGTGGTTGCGGGCTCTTTAGCCTTGGGTGTTGGCCGGCCACGTGGAGTCATGCCTTTCACAGGGGATACTTGTCTAGCGACATGCTGTTTCTTAGGTGTGACGGTCTTCAATGCTTCCTTCCTGGGAGTGTTGAGCAGTTTGATTGTGTTTGTCAGATCTTTCGACTCCTGCGACAGATCCAGCTTCTCAGGTGTCACAGCTGTACTTGTGGTTGGTGGTGAACTGCGCTGCTGTTTCGCTTGCATAGGAGACAACTCTGGTGCTTGTAGACCAACCTGTTCTCGTGCTTCAGGAGTCTTTGTTGGACTGCCACGCTTCGGGCTTGAACTCGGGGTCCTCACTGGCGAAGGCTTGTCGTTCGATGCAGGTAACTCAGGGTAGGAGACCTCATCCTTGAGTGGAGATCTTGCTGGTAATGCCTGGCCGGGCTCGGTCTGTCGCAGAGGTGATCTCGATATTCGAGACTTACTAGCTGGCGCGGCCTTCTCACTTGACTTTTGCAGTATCGGCGTCAGCAGCTGTTTCGCGCCCATATCAGGCGTATCCTTGAAACGATCCTGGTCTTTAGGAGTGGAGTTTGCAGCCAAGCGCACAGGCGACTCTGATGTCTGCGGTGTAATGGGTCGAGCAATCTTGGCACCACCCAGCTGCTTAGCCTGTATGCCACCCAGAACAGTGGTCAACTCCATGGAGAGATCTTCGTCGCCCGCAAAGCTGTTTTCAGTGGCTTCGACCTTGTTTGGTCTGATACCGCCAATGGCTTGCATGAAGTCCATTGTAGCCTCTGACGCTTCGGACACAGCACCTGAAGATCTTCGGTTTCGCAGGCTCTTGCGTCTTTCCTGCTTGGCTGGAGATCCCATGCTTCTGATACCACCGACTGCCACGGTCAAGTCCATCGTGTCCTCGCCCATCGATGATCGAGCGACTGAGGAGCGTCTTCGCTTCGGCTGCACTGATGGAGCGGATGGAGCTGCTGGAGATCCGGCTTCACTTGCAGATCGTCGCCTCTTCTGACCTGTGATCTTGCCTACCGCCTGCGTCAAATCCATCGAGTCGTCGCTTGCGGGCGAGCTGGACTCCTCAGCTGGAGGTGCTCGCACAATGCCACCCACAGCACGTGTCACATCCATACTCATATCTTCCTCGTCTTCTTCTTCAACCGTCTCAGGCCGTGTTGCTGCTTTACTGAAGGCAGGCGAAAACGGATTGATGTTCTCCTGATCCATTCCTGCGGATCCCGGAGCCTCCGTCGGCTGTCTCTGTGCCCATGGCTTTAACGCGTTCGTGACTTCGTCGCCCGCCATCTCCATCGACTGATCGCCATATTCATCCCACTCAATGCCTCGAGTGCCAGCTTGGTGTGAGGCCTGTCTCAACGCCATCTCAAGCCGGGCGCTCGATCCTGTGCTATCATCACTGCCCGCAGACGACTGTACTGTCGCATCATCCACATCCAAGCTCATAGCAGTGCCAGTGTCCTCGCCAGACACAATCCCATCGTCTTCCTCGTCCTCACTGCCCTCTGCATCACTGCTCGAGAAGCAATGTTCCGGGTTGTTGAAGTCCATGGGCGGAATGCCCGAACTCCTTCGTTTCTGCTTGGTCTCCTCTTTTGCTGGTGATGTCTGGGCAGAAAGAAGCTCTGCATCCTCCGCTTCTTGGGCGTCATCTGACTGCGGTGCGGGCGAGCTCGAGGATGCGCTCCACTGCGATGCTCGTCGTGTGCTCTCGGAAGACGTATCTGTCGACGTCGTGTGGTCTTTCGCATACTCGACTATATCCCAGGTATGCAGCGTTGCCTCAGGCGCAAAAGACACGCGCCGATTCATCATCGACTTGCGACGCGCCGCCTTCTCCTTAAGATCATCTTTGCTCAAGATGGACTTGGTCGCAGGCACAAATGCCGACTTACGCCTATCCTTCGCGCTCTGATGCGGTGGTTCTGGTTCCTCGAGGGTGCCCGGTCCAATGCTCTTGCTTCTGCCTCTCCGGCCATTCTTCTTGGGCGACAGTGCCCTGCCCTTGCGCTGGAGCGGATCGCTCGAGCCTATCGGGACGAGGTTCTCCTTGTTCTCAGGCGACGACATGACTTCAATGCGCCGGCGGCGGTGTCGTGTCGCGGTGTCAGTGAATTGAGGAGAGGTGAAAGAAAGTGAAAGTCGCGGTTGCCCCCACTGCGGGACTGTTTACTCTCGGTCAAAACAAGAGATCACGCTAGGTTCTGCGCTAGCGGGCCACTTCGGCCGATGAAGCCGCTCTTGGCATCGAGCACTCCAATTCCTCGCAAACTTTTAGAGCTCCTCGCTCGACACACGTTCGGCCGAACACACATTGCCATATCTACTGCTCACCCACCACCGACAGCAGAAAGTCACAATGGCAGACAGAGGCGGTGCTGCTCCAGGCGGAGCTCGCGGTGGTTTCGGTTCGCGTGGCGACCGTGGCGGCGGTGACCGTGGCCGTGGGGGACGTGGTCGAGGACGTCCGCGCCGTGGTGGTGCTAAGAGCGACGAGAAGGAATGGCAGCCAGTGACCAAGCTCGGCCGTCTCGTGAAGGCTGGCAAGATCAAGAGCATGGAGGAGATCTACCTTCACTCCCTCCCAATCAAGGAGTACCAGATCGTTGACTTCTTCCTGCCAAAGCTCAAGGACGAGGTCATGAAGGTGCGATATGACGTGGAAACAGAGACAGATGCGAGAGGCAATCATACTGATAGGTTCGACACAGATCAAGCCAGTCCAGAAGCAGACCCGTGCCGGTCAGCGTACCCGTTTCAAGGCTATCGTGGTCATTGGTGACGGCGAGGGCCACATCGGTCTCGGCATCAAGACCTCCAAGGAAGTCGCAACTGCCATCCGCGCCGCTATCATCATTGCGAAGCTCTCCGTCGTTCCCATCCGTCGCGGTTACTGGGGTACGAACCTTGGTGAGCCTCACTCCATTCCCGTCAAGGAGTCCGGCAAGTGTGGTTCCGTCACCGTTCGTGTAAGTCATATCAACCACACCTCTTTCCGACACCTCAACATACTAACAACCCCCAGCTCATCCCAGCCCCACGTGGTACTGGTCTGGTCGCCTCCCCAGCTGTCAAGCGCCTGTTGCAGCTCGCTGGCGTCAACGACATCTACACCGCCTCATCTGGTTCCACCAAGACCCTCGAGAACACCCTCAAGGCCACCTTCACTGCCATTACCAACACCTACGGCTTCCTCACTCCCAATCTCTGGAAGGAGACCAAGCTCATCCGCTCCCCACTCGAGGAGTACTCTGACGTTCTCCGTGAGGGCAAGCGCTACTAGATGCTTACTCCACATGGTTGCCATGATGAGATGGTAACGACATGGGCAAGAGAA
Source organism: Nothopassalora personata (assembly GCA_033816765.1). Lineage (NCBI taxonomy): Eukaryota > Fungi > Ascomycota > Dothideomycetes > Mycosphaerellales > Mycosphaerellaceae > Nothopassalora > Nothopassalora personata. Next base: position 1,460,154 of record CM066287.1, on the reverse strand, counting down.
GGTCATCAGCGTAGATGCTGTAGCTTAGCTTTGTCTGAATCAGGCGATCGCTGTGCGACATGTCCCACCACGAGATGGGCGCCGAATGTCACACAGCTTGAGCCAAGACGAGCTGTACAGGTGTCTAACTGAATCTCTTCCCGCTCAATCTTTCATTGTTATTGTGTGAAGTGCCGCGGAGAACGTCTTGGCAATGTGGCGCCTCCCTTGGACACCTCCATTACCACTACTATGTACACGAATTATCGACTCGCCACAGTCTTGAACCCACAGCTTGTCATGCTTGTTCTGATCAAGCGACGTGCCGCACCTGACTGGTACTATGGATGCTGCTAACTTTGTCTACAGAACTTTACCACACAGATCGTGTGACCTGGCTGGCTACACAGTGCCTCACACGGCTTGCGGAACTCCTTCCAGAAAGTTCAACGTTTGCTTCTATAACTGCGAAGAGCAAGATCGCCTTGTACGGTTGCCTGCCTCGACAACGCCTTGATGGAACACCAGCTTCGTCACACGCTCAATGTGAAGGGACAGACATGTGGCATTGCGAAGCTGATAACGCGTCCACGAGAAGAATCCTGCCCGGAGAGCTCGAGGAAGGTGAAACTCAACAGCACTATGCTTCCTCGACATCCCAACCGGCGAAAAGAAAGTTACAGCTAACTTGATGAGTGATGGAACGGCAAGTGCCATGCATACGCAGTCTTCACTGGCATTAACGACGACGGATACTGCTGTGATCGCTGCGCTTGAGTCGAGTTTTGTGGCGAGCTATAATGGGTTGTTGACGATGGCGACGGCGGCGGCGGCGGCGACGACGGAGGTTTAGGATACGATGTGACCAGCAGCTTGGATCATGGTCTAGATTTGTCCGTGTGCTGCAGACACTGATTTGTAGCAGTAGATAAAGGTCTCACCTTTGGCACAGTATCAATTTGGAACAGCCACTGAGCTCCGCTACTGTTCCAATTGCTAAGCTACTAACAAGCAGAAAGCCACATTACCGACCGCCAACATTCTAGAGGATTTTACCCAAAGCATCACCCACGTCTCCAATTATACCGCCGACTAAAGATGTGGCTGCCGCTGCTGCTTCAGTCGCCTCAGTCTTGACCTCGCCAGCAGCAGACGTGATCACCTCCTTCGCCTCACTCGCAACGGATCCCACCGCCGACGTAACAGTAGCAGCAACACTCTTAACCTCTTCCTTCGCCTTATCCGTCAAACTCGCAACCTCATTCTTCGCCTTCGAGATGATATTCGGCGTGAAAGAATTGACATGCTGTGCAGCAATCGTTGGCTCGGCAAGCAGGCCCGTGTTGAACGTTCTGCACATCGAGAAGAGCTCCGTGCTGGTACTTGCCAAAGTCTTCGTGGTAGCAGCAGCTTTGACGATTTTGGCCTCGGCGAATGCAGCGATGTCGTTGACGAGGCCACCTTCGATAGCGAGGCTGTCTTCAGCTTCCTTCTTCTTGCTACACGGACCGTTGGAATCCTGAGTCTTGACCTTGACCTCGACGCTCCCACCTCCAAAGATCAGACCAACCTGAGCGCCCTGCGACAGTACCTCAAGTCCATAGGTTAACAAAAGTCTCGGCCCCACGGTAATCTTCACACTCGCATTACTCGAAACTTCAGGCTCCAGACTATCAACCTGCGGAACCCATCCAGACGCCTCCGAATTCTCCGGGGTTTCCAGGTCAATTTTCACCACAGCCTCTTCCGCCAGAGAGACATTAAAACCAGCCGTGATCGCCATCGGCACAGAATTCTTCTCAATTTTCACCCTCAAAATCAACGAGATCGTAGCCCCCGCATCAAACCACTTACTCGCATAAATCCCCGCGTACGGTATCCCCATCCCCCATATCGGCAATTCGTGCTCGAAGACCTCAGTCTCGGTGCCGTAGAGGGAGAGTTTAGGCTGGAGTGTAGCGCCGACGTTACGGGCAGTGAAAGAGATCTGCCCAGCTATGAGGTCGGAGGAGCTGGTGCCGATGTCAAGGTCCCAGTCGAAAGTTCCGCGGACGGAGCAGGTTTGGCACGTTATGGAGCCGACTGGGTCAGAGGCGGAGCCAGCGGGGAGGATGCTGAGGGGCTTGTTGCCCCAGGTCATGCCCAGGGAGGAATCAATCTGGTAGTCAATGTTGATTTGGCCTTGGGTGTCGATGAAGCGTTCTTGCAGCGTGCTTCCGTTGGCGTGATTCTGGCCTTTTTGCTGGATGATTCCAGTGTTTGATGCTTTGAGACTCCAGGACCTGAACACGTCCACGAAATCAACTGCTTGTCCTGTCAAAGTGACTGACTTGCCGAAGTTATTGAACTTCGCCTCCGTGATGTCCCAGAGCTGGACGTCATCTGGGTCATCTAGGCCGCGGTCGCAGTCCATGTTCTTGGTGACGAGGAAGACGTGATGAGTGTGAGCTCCATTAATCCACTTCCATTCTGTCTGGGCCTCTTTGTACCGCTCCTTGTCGGTGAAAGTCAGCATCACTGAGCTGTCAGTGCACTGAGCATTGTCCACAGCTTTTGCGAAGCGCTCCGTGGCCAGGACCTTCGCAATGGTACCGTTATTCTTGTTGTTGCCAGCGAATAGTGTAAAGTTGGAATTGACAACATCCTTTGTGCCAGTGAAGAAGGAGATCATGTCCTGGAGGCTGAAGGAGGAGATGTTAGCGACTAAGTCATCTGCACCCTTGGTTTCCAGGATTGGAGGCGGGACTGGATTTGCTGTCGGTCTAGGGATGTTGGAAGACTGAGTGACATTCGAAGTCTCTGACGGGCCACGGTCTGAAATCGAGACTGCGGCCAGGAGATTCTTGCCTGTTGTGGTATCTAAGTAGAGTGCGGCTGCTGCGAGGAGCACAGCTGGGAGTCTGGTCATCGTAAGGTGCAAGAGCCTGTCTAGCTTGTTTAGCCCCAGAAGAGAGAAACAGTCTCCGATTCTTGGAGCGCTCTGCATGACGAACATGCGGCGATCATGGGAGAGCAGTCGGCTGCTATCGATAATAATAGCGCTCAGGCATAAACGCCAGCTCGTGACAACGTTGGTAGTCACGTCCAACTTCGAGCACGACACCTCCATAGGAACATGACCGCCAGCGCAGCGCCACGCAGCCGGTCATGCACTCTTCAAGACAGCTCATCTTACCATCCTCCGCGTTCACGACTCCACCTCCAAATCCTCCGGCACGAACAGCCCTCCCTTGAGAAGCTACCTCGCAGTTCTCACAAGGCTTAGGGTCTTGGAAATTGGCATTCCTCCCTCACCCTTAATGGAGATCGGCAGTATTCCACCTGGATGGAGCACCTTGAGCACCTTTTCACAGCCAGCGTCCCAATCGACGAATCTCTCCTCGACTGACACTTGGGGGCGAACAGGAAGGATATCGACATCTGCATCCTCACGTTTGGAGGGTTTAAATCAGGGCAACCTATGAAAAGTTACTGGGTAGGTGCCGCCCATGCCATGGATCTGCACAGGATCGGGCGAGCCCATGACCCGCGTGAGGAAGCGGCCTCGCTCTGGTCCATGAGGCGGTATGTCTTTGTCATGGAAGAAGAGTGCTTTGCTAGTTTCTCCACGCATGTATATCGCGGAGACTGTGGTCGGCTATGGTCTCCGTGCAGGACGTTTGTTGAAGTGCAGCAAAAGTCCGGAGATCTACTGTGGTAATCCTGTGAATACTCGGAGACATCTACTGCCTGAGCACTTGTGGATCTACGGGCAGCAGCTCACGATTTCGCATGATGGCAGCTCCAATTCTTAGTCATATTTCAAAACTTGATTAGCCCTCTAAGCCACCCCCCCAAAATGCGCTTGCCCGCCCGTCGAGGGCTAATAGCATCTACTGTATGTTTCCTGTAGCCGAAGCAGACTTGGGAGGGGCCCACGGTAGGAGGGGCCTTCCGAAGGGAGGAAGGATCTCATAGGAGGACATAAGTGCAGCGGAGGGCTGGGGGTGGGTATGCCCCATTTGACGGCAATGTGATAGAATGTGAGCTGCCCATAGATTTTTCGTTTCGGAGGCAGCAGTACATCGGTCTCGATACACTCAAGCATCAGAATTCCGCTTCGATCGCAATCCACTCTATTCATTGTTGTAGCAAACCGGAACTCTAAAGAAGCCTACTGAACAATACCGGTTGTGTTTCAAGGCCTTGCCAGTACAGACGCGCGCACTGGCAAACCCTAAAACACCGTGGTCTGCAATTAATCAGACTCTGAGAATCCGATGGATAACGATCGGGCCCAGGGTGGGGGTGTAACTGGCATATAGGGGTCCACCTGAGCGTGGCGTTGTGATCAGACAGAAGAACATGGCGCCAGCGACAGTGTGGTAGCACACCCAGGATACAGGATCAATGTTGCATGAAGGATTATATTGAGGGTCGAAGCGAAGCTCACCGCCATAATGCCAAGGACGACAACCAGGTTATGCAACGGCGGGAGGGTGTTCCCTTATAAGTGCACTCCGACATTAGCTCATGCGCCACGCATTGGGGGATCGTGCCGACCTTTACCAGCCGCATGAGGGCTCGGAAGACATCGCGATTCTTAAGCGATCTGCAGTGACCCACTACATGCCATGACATGCTGCATTGGTGGCCATGTCGGACGGCCGGTGTTGCTGATCGTTACTCGCATCATCTGAAGAGGCATAGAAGATAAAGCTTGAGATCTCAGGAGAGCGTCAGGATTCCAATGACAAGGCGGAGCTGCGTCCTCGGTCTTGTCGGCGCTGCAAATCAAAAAGTCATTGCCTTCGAATCGGTCTCCGGTGATGCGACTGCTCAAGCAACCGCCCTCATGCTTGTCAGCATGAGCTGGCCTGCATCCGACCGCTTCTGCACGTTAATGCGAGTGAGACGCGCAAGCATATCGGCATATGCCATGGCATCAATAATTTGCGTTCAAATGATACTTGACCATTTTGAATGTACCCATCGAGTTCCGAAGGCTCGCATAGCTGGAGTTGATTTCATCAGAATATCGTGCAACGAGGACGATGTCGATCTTCACAAGAGCAACTCTGTGGCGTTCCTGGAGCCTCACCTTATTTCGACCAGTTACAGCTCCTGGTGAATTGTAATCGAAGGGCGCTGATCTTCATTCGATCAGGCAGGCGTTGTCAATGAGTTAGGAAGGGTCCGGGTTGACTGTTCAGAACAGCGCTTTCTGATCCCGAGTATGTGGTGTCAGCTAGGTGAGAATGCACTTTATGACCCATACTTGTAGTGCCCTGTCTACGTCCTTGACACTCGAGACACTGAATCCGACATGGCAATGTTCTGTCGCAGTCCTTATGTTAGCACCAGCTGGTTGCACGATCGCATGGCTGCTGGTTCACCATTTCCGTGATGCGTCGCCTGTGAAAGACGCAGCTTCCACACACAAAGGGTAGCGTACCGGCCAAGTTCACAGCATGCTCGCCAACTTTTGACTGCGTGTCTGCGCAATCCTGCATGCGCGAGCTGTCTGCTGCACGGTCGGATGCGAGGGCTATATGCAGCAGCGCCGCAACATTATGCAAGCCAAAGCCGCTCATCAACCGAGCAACATGACACTCCCATGTGCCCGATGTCGATCTGTTGAGGCCTTTCTTCTGTAACTTTCGTTGTGGTTGGCGAGCCATTGCAGTGACAATGTGGGCCTCAGTCTCCACGCGGCGGGCCTTGCCGCTTCACACTAGGGGATCTCTCGCCCCGTAACCTCAGACGCAGCTAGCCGAAAGTAGCGCATCAGTGCACCGTACCACCTTCCTGTGCAGTGCTGCCAGTGCAACGAACCATGTCGCTGATGTGGATATGGAGTTGCATCGACTTTGGGCGATAAGAAGTGCGAGCAGCAATATCCACCAACCGCCCGACAAAGCTCCTCTCGAAAGCACACCGCAGGAAGCCTAGAGTACGCCATTTGGCGTGGAGGAACTGTCTTGACAGCCCTGCAGCGTGGTTTGACGCGATTCTGGGGGACAAGGATAAGCGCGAGTGGCACCTGAGCACCAACCAATCGGTGCCAGTGACTGACCGCAATCACCTAATCCAGGTAGGTGGTCTGGCAATTGGCAAAATCATGCGAAATGTTGGGGCGTTGATGGCATAGCCCTGCTGTTTGCCAGTCTAGAACCGCCTCTGTCGGGGGCATTGGCTGATCTTGTTCGTCCGCGATCGAGAGAGGAGCGCAGTCCGTTTCCGCAGACAACCCGACAACGCAGAGCTACCCGCATGGTCCTTACGTGATGATTGAGGTTTGGGAATTTTGTGTCGCAGCGCATGTCCCACAGATGCGCTATAAGCATGTGAACTAGTGAAAGAGAGTTCAGTATTGCTTGCGGCGGTGCCGAGCCTTAACTTTACCGAGTTGTCGAAACTCTAGCCTGGCAGAAGTTGATTGACCTGACGAATCCGATAGAAAGTATACGTGTTGTAGTGTCGTGTGCGTCTGCACCCGGCCTTCCTTTTACTGCGGAGGTTCCCGCAGCATGCTGCTTGTATTGGTTGCAATTAGAACCAGTGGCAGGATCCAGATATAGGCGTTGCTCACTCGTTCCGACGTTCCTGGGTCTTCTTGCTCCGTCACCAACTCTACCAACGATAGCCTTTAAGTTTCGACGGGATCCGCCTATTGGTACGCTTGCTGGTGAATGCCACGATGGATTCGTTTCACCAGCACACGTACACCGCTGAGCCTCAATGGGAGTACCCAGACGTGGAGGGTAGTTTTGTACCGGTCGCCCAAGGCATGACCAACTTTCATCCGCCTGGACATGCTGCATATCCTATTGAGCAGCTAGATGGCACCGCCTTTACCCAGTACATGCCTCAGCAACCGGATTCTCAAGCCAACGAAGTGCCTTTGTTCCAGATCCCCCGTGTTCCTGCGAGTGCATATCCGGTTGTGACCACAAGACGGTCAGCCCGTCGAGAGCACATCGGCGCTGAGGGAGACGACAGACGCGAGAAAATCAGGAGAACCAGGACGGTCGGTTTGATCGTATATCAATGTGAACTAATTCAGCTGACCTATGCTTCAGGCGTGCGAAGAATGCCGAAAGAGGAAGCAGAAATGTGACGGCAGCGAGCCTTGCCTTCCTTGCTCAGAGCAGAGCACCGAGTGTCGCTATCGTGATGTGCCGCCGACCAAGTGAGTGCCCCGGCAGAATGGCTGCGGATACATGTAACTGATGGTAATCGCAGGAAGGATGATACCATGGATAAGATGTTGCAACTTGCTGAGAACTACAACAAGACATTAGCGTGCTTGACGAAGGATCTTGACGACATGAGCGGCACCTTGCGTAGTATCGAGCAGCGCCTCGAGAGGAACTGGCAAGCGGGTTCGGAGTCCAGGGATGGCGGTGCGATGTATCTGCCGCTGAGCTATCGACAGTCAGCACAAGACCCAGAGGAGTACGGGCGGGATCAGGTACCTCTTGCGCGATCAACAACGAACGCACGACAACGTCGCATCCCACGATCGTCATCGCGGCAATGATCGTCAAAACGCGGAGCTCCCATACAGCAATGACCAGCGTTAGAGAATGGTGGAGTATGTCCATGTCGCGGCTGACATCTTTTAATTTGACCCGAAGAAACTGCGGGCTACAGTCAGCACGAGGTTTTACATGGAACGCGCGAGCTCTGCTTGGTCAAATTGCACAAGATTCAAGAGGCGTTGGGATCACACACATCAGGGGCATAGCATACTTATGTAGGCAACGGACCAAGTGGGGTCTCATTCGGAGTCGTCGTTTCTTCTGGCAAAGTGAGCGTTCGCATGCTCTTCCTCGACTGCCGTACCGCGTTCATGGGAAATCTCTTCTTCGTTCCACATGTCATGCACTCCTGGACCATGACATCTGCATGCGGTTTTTTGCCACCGCGTGAGAGGTTCTCGGTGTACTTCCTGCACGTGCGACCTTCCAGCAGAACGGTATGACAGGATTTGCAGCTAAAGTGCTTTATGGAAGGCTGTAATCGAATCTGCGATTTCAGAGCAACCTGGCGGAGCTCAAGGGCCATGTGAGCAGCTGAACCATTTGGCAGATCGTCGTTGGAGTTCAACGTCTTTATTGAGTCATCCTTCATTGCCGGACCTCTAACCTCGGCGACATTGATGAGGAACTGCCCTGAAGACTTCAGGGCCGTCTGGCTGTCCTCCATGGACTGTGACACAGCAAGATGGAGGGCGGCCTGCTGTAAGAAGGTGATTCTGGCAGCAAGGTGCTTATTTGGCGGGCCTCTGTCACGTTTGGACTTTTCCTTCGCCATCTCGGTTGGGGAAACACAGCTTTAGCGCTACCGTTCTTGCACCCAGATCCAGGCCGCGTCCTTCCACGAAACCGGAAGCATGCATACACAGGCTGCAGGTGTGAAGAAAGTAGGGTTGGAATGGGAAGTCAGGACCGGGAATCAGTTTCGACGAGTGAATAGCGATGCAGCAGTGAGTGGAGCCAACTCGGAGCCGGTCACATGTGTGGCTGATTGCAGAACTGCCTTCTTTGTGATAGTGTTGATGAAAGCAGATGTTGTGAGCGGAAGAAGATGCCTGGCTGGGAACATGATGTCCACTCGGGTCTTTCCGCGAGCGGCCCGAATCGCGGAAAGCGTTACTGCCTGAGGACGCAACTTTCTGCCACTCAGGCTTTGACATGAAAACTCCGGATTACTGTTGCAATCTCACACACATCCGAGTCCGTCACTACATTCGCAGTCATGGCGACCTCTCAAGACCACACCATCAACATCCTCATCGCCACCTTCGCAGGTCTCGGCCTCCCGCGCACACTGTCCCTACCCACAAAGTCCTCCACCAGTGTCAGCGATGTCTACACCACAATCCTCTCGCGCCTCCTACCCCTCAAGGACGACCTGATCCTCACCTCAGTCTCCAACAAACAACTCCTGCCTCACAACAACTCTCCAGTCTCCACCCTCCTGGACTCCAGCCATGACAGCATCTTATCACTGCGCCTATCTCGCAAACTTTGCGGAGGCAAAGGCGGCTTCGGCTCCCAACTGCGCGCCGCCGGAGGTCGCATGTCGTCTCGCAAGAACCGCAACTCGAACGTGAATCCAAACGGCAGTAATCGCAACCTTGATGGCCGCAGGCTGCGCACCGTTGATGAGGCGAAGAAGTTAGCAGAGTATCTTGCCATCAAGCCCGATATGGAGAAGAAGGAGAAAGAGGAGCGCAAGAGAAAATGGGAGGCTGTTGTGGAGGCTGCAGAGAAGAGGGAGACGGAGATGAAGGATAAGAATGGTGCACGGGGACGTTTGGATGCGGAGTGGGTCGAGGGCAAAGAGGGGGCGGAGGAGAAGGTTCGAGAGGCGGTTTTGAGGGCTATGAGGCAGGAGATGGAGGTTCAGGCGAAGGACGCAGAGGGCAGGACTGGAAGCGAGACAGATGAGGAGGATGCTGGGGGAGAGAGCTCGGGAAGTGGGAAGGCGGAGAAGAGTGAGTCGGCAGGGAGGAGTCTCTTCGGGTGGGACGAGGAGTATGATAGCTCTGAAGACGACGAAGTAGAAGAGGGAGGGAGTGCGCCGGTACAGCAAGAAGTGTCGAAGTATGAAGGCAAAGGCAAAGGCAAAGCCCGTGAAATTTAGAACAGCAGTCTCTGAAATTGCGCTTTGCGCTTTACCACCATTTCCAAACAAGAAACCACAGCTCGAGTATATCTGGCTGTGGTAACACAATGCTGTTGTGGTATTGGGGGAGACTCGAGGTCAGGCTGAAGATGTTTTGGTGCTCTGCTATGGACAGACGTCACGACGGCGAAAAGATAGAGTTGACTTGCTCCCTCCGCGTCGACTATAGCTTCCAATCGATCTCACATAGCGCCAAAATCTCACCCCAGCCTCATTCAACCACCCACTAAGCACCTGAATGGAACGTCGAGTTCAAAGGCCCAAACTTAATCGCCGAAAACTTCACCTTCGCATCCGGATGCGCCTTCTCGACAGTCGAGGGCGCACCACTTGTAGCATCACAAGTGCCCCTCTTAGCTCCCGGCTTTGTACTATTAGTTGGATACGTCGAGTCGAGCCAGAGCATCTGCGCCGCATAATCGTCCCAGACGCTCAGGACCAGCACCATGCCCCTGCTGAAGGCCTCCCCGATAGCAGCCAACCCACCTCGTGCGTCAAACGAGTTCTTATCTCCAAATGCCGTCTTCTGCTGCGAGCAGAAATTCTCGGTGAGACTGTTGGACGCATCGACACCGTCGACGTTGCTCGCGGAGTTTTGAATCACAACGCCACCCTGAACATAAATCCGCCGAATCTCCGCCAGAGTGCCATTATCAGTGCCATCATCCGTAATGAACTGCGTCACAACCGTCATTTTCTTCCCGGTGTCAACGGTTCCCCCAGGACCAAAGAAGGTCTCATTTCCCAGACGGTAGGAATTGAAATCACACCCATCCTTATCACAAATCCCATCGTAGCGGGAGTCACCTGCTCCACAAGTGCTGTTGTCGGAGCAGACTTGCAGGCCCGTGCCGTTGCAGGGGTGAGGCGTGAAAGCGGTGGAGATGGAGTTGGCCTCCCATATATCCATCTCGGCGCAGCAGGAGCCTTTGGAGCCCGTGCCAGCGTTAGGGTCGCCGGATGATGGGGTCCAATTTTCGCTGTTGGCCTGGTAGGACACGGTTAGTGAGAGCTGAGAGGGAACGGGGAGGGGGCCTTACCTCTCCGTTGATGAATTTGATATCCTGCGGACACTGACTATCACAGTATCCCGTGCCATACTTGGCACCAGCCTTATTGTTCTTACCAGTTGAGAGGCCTCCATCCGCTGGCATTTCTGCAAAGTAGAGGGCGCCATTGAGACCACAAGGTAGGCCAGAGACATCTACATCGAACGTGAACTCCTTGTTCCTGAGGTCGAACATCTGGTACTTCTCCCCAGAGGCGTCCAGCAGGTAGTTCCTACTACCGACATTTTTGCTAGTGACAAACGTCAAAGACAGCTCGTCACCTGCAGTGGTGATGCCGTAGGTATCTGCGTACTTTGCGCCGTCGAGGGCACAGCTTGAAGCGCAAACGGAGCCGGAGGTGCAGATTGAAGTGTCCCATTTGTTACCTAGAGGATGTGTCAGAATTGTTGGGCTTCGTAGGCGGCTCGCAGCAGCTTACCAGTATAACAATTCGTTGTACCACTGACCGAGTGCGTCCAGCGCCAATTCGAATCAAGCGTAATCGAAGTACTGAGATTCTTGCATCCAGAACTAGTGCATTCTGAGATGGGCAGAGACGGATGAGTCTCAGCAGTGTTGTTGCCTGCCTGCTGAGCGCTGATACCAGCAGCGAACAGCGAAACGGCGAAAGCGATAGTCGATGACATCTTGCGTAAAGGAGCGTAGAGAATGAGATGAAGGGCTGAGATCCAGCTCAGATGATATGAATGTAGCTTGGTGGTCACCCCAGAGAGGAGATGCTTTTTGTGAGTCTTATACCACCGCTACAAGACGGAAGAACTCCTCCCGCATCTCCATCAGCAAGGCGGCACCAGATGACCAGACATTCCACTCACGCCAGTGCTACACAGTACCGACGAAGAGCAGGTCACTAGCCATCGGTCGCTTCGCATTCCGGGTGGCAAGGTGTCACTCAAAAGGCTTCACCTATAGTGGCGATTATTTTTACAGATGCAAGGTCCGATGACACAGGGTGGAGGAACCCAAGATGTATTCATCTATTTGATGCGGCCAACGCAAGTGTCGTGTCTCAGGTGTATTTTGATCGAACAATGGCGCCTTGGCAAGGCCGAACATGTCCTCTCTCCTCTCGTCTGCCGGCTCATGTTGTTGACCATCAGGACATGCTGTATTCAGTCGAAGACGTGTGGTAGGATACTGGAACAGATGTCGGAAAGGGGCCAGAGAAGAAATTATGCCAGCTTCATCACTTTTTAAAAGTACTTCCCGTTTTACTCAACCGATGAATAAGCGGTATCATCAGTCTTGCCGCTTCCTTCCACGCCTGTTCAACCCGTATCAGCCTCTCACAGAATGAAGCAATCTACTGGTCGCCACCCTTGACGTCGACCTTGCCATCTTCTGGGTACTCGTCAATCGCCTTTCCGAACCTGCTCTCGATCTCGGAGATTACCTTCTTATCTCGATCGTTGGTGACGAAGCTGATAGCGACACCCTTGGTACCGAAACGTCCGGCACGACCGACACGGTGGAGGTATGTGTCGGCGGATGAGGCCAAAGCTTCCTTCGCCTCCGGGTCAGCGCCCTTCTCGACAGACTCGGGCATGTCATAGTTGATTGCCAAGTTGATACGCTCGATATCGATACCACGACCGAAAACGTCCGTGCTGACACAGATGCGCTTGTCGTAATTCTTGAATGCTTGGTACCGCTTGATACTGCAGTGATAGTTAGTGACGAATCACAGTTCGCGTTTGGTAATGATGTTGCTTACCGCTCCTCTTGGCTGACACCAGAATGCACAGCAATGGACGGGAAGTTGCATTCTCGCAGAAGACGATCAAGCTCACCGCATCGCAGCGTGTTCTTGACGAAGATGATGACTTGGTTGTACTGGAGGGTGTCGAGCAGGTCGTTGAGCTTTCGGTTCTTCTCGCCCTCCTCACACTTGATGTAGTATTGTTGAAGACCGTGTAGGGTCAACTTCTCTTCGTCGTCAACGTAGATCTCCAGAGGGTTCTGCATGAACTTCTTGCAGATTGGGCGAGTGGCTTGCGAGAGAGTGGCAGAGAACATCATGACTTGCTTCTGAGTAGGAGTCGCGCGGAAGATCTCCTGGACGTCGCGGCGCATGTCTGCAGTCATGTTAGTTGTGAAACCTGACGTAGAGGTTGGATGTTGACACACCGATCTGATCAAGCATCTTGTCACACTCATCAAGGACGAAGCGAGAGACGCTGCCGAGTCTCAGAGCCTTCTCACGGACAAGACCGTTGAGACGACCGGGGGTTGCCACAATGATATGTGGGTGTGTCTCCTTGTCCTTCAACAGCGCCTTGTCCTTGTTGATATCTGTACCTCCGTAGAAGACAGCCGTCTTTACTTCTGGCATGTACTTGCTGAATCTTGCGTACTCGTTCTTGATCTGGAAAGCCAACTCACGCGTGTGACACATGACCAACACGCTGGCTTCACCTGCCACTGGCTCGATTTGCTGCAGAGTGGACAGCACGAAGACTGCTGTCTTACCAAGACCGGACTTTGCCTGACAGAGCACATCGGTTCCAAGAATGGCCTGAGGAATGCAGACTTGCTGGACTGGAGGGAGATGTTAGAGTTTGCTCGTCCATTGTGTATGTGCGAAAACAGGTGCGTCTGAAGCGTCCATCCATCGTCCTTGTCCGCCACCTTCGACGCCTCTACATGCTCGTAGGCATAGATGCGATCCACCTCTTGTCGCATGAGGCTCTCCTTCCAGCGCCCGACTTCCACGATGCGGCCTCCATGCACAGACTTTACGCCGTGTGCTTCCACCATCACTGCACAACAGAGGAGATGCGACCACAAATGTGGCACATATGACCTCGAGTGCGCTTGGCAGGGCTCACTCTAGCACGTGTGCTTCCAGATAGTGGTTCGCCAGCTGCAGAGCTGATTGCGCCTGCCCATCTTGATGGTTTCGCTCATGCTTGCTTTCCTTGTCTTACTTGATCGCTTTTCTGATGGACTAGATGGATGGACGCTCCTCGATGGGTCGATCAAACCGTTGGCAGGCTCAAAGCAGCATGTTATGGAGATGACTAACCCTCTGATGGATGCTCGAAACCACAGTCCGTAATTGCCTTAAGGAGTTCCGGCTTCAGGAGGAAATCGCGGAAACTGGCGGAGTTGATACCGACATAGCTGCCCTTGGCCTGCGCAGCGCCGGATCCAGAGACGGTCAGGTCGCCCTTCTTGGCCTCGCCGTTAGCAGCAGCTCCAGGTGCGCCAGTCGTGGCGGCGCCGTCGGTGGGCTGGAGCTCCTCGTCGGAGTAGTCAATGAGGTCTTCCTCGCCGGCAGACATGTTGGTTGTGGTGCGTGTTGTTGTTAGTATGAGCCTCGAGGAATGTTACTGTCGAATCCGCTGGCCAACGGTGAGGCGCGGCGGTGGTCGCAGAAAGGCGGTGGAGAAGGAGAGTGTCGAGGAGTGAGATGCGCCGAGCGGAGGAAAGGCTGCGGCGATGATGTTGTGGTGGTGGTGTTGATGGAAGGTGAGTGATCTGGTGAGAAGACGTGGTCGGTCTCGCGTCCTGCTGTTCGCGCGCAAAGCTGTGTCCTGAGGCAAGAACGCTAGTCTCGAAATGGCGCCCCGCTAAGCACACACCAAATTCATGTATTTCCAGCTTCCCACCAAACTTCTTCTTGCACGCTCCGTTGTAGCAACAGAATCACATCTTCACCACCCTGTCAACACCGTAAAGATGTGAGCATACGCACTCAATGTGTCTGCTATATCATCGTCACACTAACGCGACTACAGGCTGATCCCCAAGGCCGACCGCAAGAAGATCCACGAGTACCTCTTCCGCGAGGGTGTGCTCGTCGCGAAGAAGGACTACAACCAGCCAAAGCACGGCGAGATCGACACCAAGAACCTCTACGTATGCGCTTCACACCACCAATTCTTCATGACCGGTTCCTAACACATCTCCCAGGTCGTCAAGGCCTGCCAATCCCTCACCTCCCGTGGCTACCTCAAGACTCAGTTCTCCTGGCAATGGTATTACTACACCCTCACCCCAGAGGGCCTCGACTACCTCCGCGAGTGGCTCCACCTCCCAGCTGAGATCGTCCCACAAACCCACGTCAAGCAGCAACGCTCGCACGCTCCTCCACGCGGAATGATGGGTGGTGACGACCGTGAGCGCCGTGGCGGTGGCCGTGGTGGCCCACGTGGTGACCGTGGTGACCGTGGTGACCGTGAGGGCGGATACCGCCGCCGTGAAGGTGGCTTTGGTGACCGCGAGAACAAGGAGGGTGGCGCCCCAGGTGGGTTCAACCCAGAGTTTCGTGGCGGAATCGGTCGTGGCCGTGGCGCTCCACCAGCCTCCTCTTAGGCAGCGGGAACTGAGTGGGCCGACAATGTCGCAGATGCCGCCTCTCCTGTTACTGGCAACTGGGAAGAGAACGCTGCTACTGCTCCAACCGAGGAGAGCGCCCCAGCCGGCGACTGGTAGAGGCTCGAGGCAAGATGTGGACACAACGCTGTTTGTAAGGTGGCATGCGGTAGCTTCGACGACAGCGGAATGGTATGAAAAGAGGAGCGCTACCTTTTTAGACCATCGATGGCGGCATGGCTCCGAAGAGGATTAAGCAAGAGAACCCATGCGTCTTGCCGGGTGTGTATCCATGGTGAAAGTGTTTGCGATTCTCATCTCACAGTCTCATCTCGTGTGAATGTATGACTTACAATCGTGTTGTGCTCGTGATACTCACTGTCTCCAGATGTGTTGGCCGACAGTGTGAAGATCAGCCTCGAAGCGATGCCGCCTCGGCCTCGACAGTCTTCTGCCAAGAGCGCCTTCCACGAACACTTCGTGGTTGCACATTCTGTACGAAGTCTCATCATCATACCAGCGCAATTGTTAAGTTGGCTCGAGAACGTGCATATCGTCACTATTGCCTGTACATATCATCGACAGGCACTTCTTCGGCAGTGCCAAGAATCTGGCTCCGTGCGCAATCCCACGCGACGTCCAGTCTCTGTCGAAATGTCGACTTCGGTCCGCACATTAACACCGAAGACACGCGTTTTGTCATCGACGACGCGACCGGCCTGGAAAGCGCATACAAGATGGCAGCCTCGACGGACGTTCGCAGCGTCTACTCGGGCGCAAATCGCCGTATCAGAAATGGATGAACGCGGTCTGGCGTCCTTGAAGATCGACCAGGAACGACTAATGAACGATATTCATTCGACATCGGAATGGGGCAAAGGGGAACGATGGGGAGAGTAAGTCTTTTCTCCGCTTCACGCCTTTCTAATCGAGCAAGTCGTGCGTCGAGCATCCCATGGCACCATCTCTCGACCGTACAATGATGACAAAACTTACACACCAATATATCTTATTCTGATGATGAAACGTCACAAACGAATACTAAGAACAGCCAACTGATCTGTACAAAATCTGCAAGACTTAGAAGATACCAAGATCGCTCTGCAGATGCTAAAAGCTAACGGTTGTGTTCCTGGCAGTGGCGACACAGAGATTGGAATGTCTCGACTAAGTCTTTCAGATGCTGATAAGCAAGCACGAGACTGGTTTGCGGAGACCACCAAAGTGCTGGGCTGTAAAGTCACAGTTGATGCGATGGGCAATCAGTTTGCTGTCAGACCTGGGTTGCAGGAGGGACATCCAGGTATGTATCAGCTCTAAGAAGTGGTGAAGGCCCAACGGCTGACAGATCTTTTTAGTATATGCTGGTTCGCATCTGGATACTCAACCCATCGGAGGCCGTTATGATGGCATACTTGGTGTCTGTGCTGGCGTGGAAATGCTGAAGACCCTCAACGACAACTGGGTCGAGACTGCCTACCCTGTCGGCGTCGTCAACTGGACGAACGAAGAAGGTGCTCGCTTCCCAAAGTCAATGGTCTCTTCCGGCGTATGGGCAGGCTCCATCCCTATAGAAGACGCTCATAACCTGAAGTCGGTCATCCCAGCCAACGACACAGCAACCATGAAGTCGGAGCTCGAACGTATCGGCTATCTTGGAGGTATACCTGCATCATACAAAAGCACGCCCATGGCCGCCCACTTCGAACTTCACATCGAACAAGGCCCCATCCTCGAAGCCGAGAACCGCCGCATCGGCGTTGTCGAAGGAGTCCAGTCCTACAAATGGTTCACCCTAACCGTGAACGGCCTCGACAGCCACACCGGCGCCACGAGCTTTCAACATCGTGCAGACTCCCTCCTCACAGCCTCCAAGATGATCATCGCCAGCCACAAGATCGCCCATAAGCACAACGCTCTCGCCAGTACCGGCATTCTAAACCTCAAGCCCGGCAGCACAAACACCGTCCCAGGCTTCGTTCAATTCAGCCTCGACATCCGCTCCCCTCACGATGAGACAGTGGAAAAGGTAGAGTCCGAATGCCGCGAAGCCTTCAACATGATCGCAGCCGGCAAAGACGACTTTGGCACCGCCTCCAGCACCCGCCACTGCACAGTAGAGTGGCGTACAGACTTCACCTCACCCGCCACCCACTTCCACATCGATTGCATTTCTTGCGTCAAAGCCGCCGGCGCCGCTCTTTGCAGTGTCAATGCCCGCGGTGAGCACGAGCTGGGTGCCGGCCACGTTGAGGGAAAGAACATCGGCAGCTGGGGAAAATTGATGACGTCTGGTGCTGGGCATGATAGTGTTTATGCGAGTCAGCATTGTCCGACTAGTATGATCTTCGTCCCGTGTAGAGAGGGGGTGAGTCATAATCCGAGAGAGTACAGTACGCCGGAGCAGTGTGGGGACGGGGCGAATGTGCTGCTGGGGGCTGTGGTGAGGTTTGATCGGATGAGGCATCAGAAGGGAGGGTAGATTGATATATTTCCAAGAGGATTGTATACAGTATTCTTGCTTGAGGTTTGGACTAATCTTCGCATGTCTCTTTGTATATTGCTGGAGCAATTCAGATGATGCAAACTTTTCTTATGCCTTCTGACCAGCTGGTCTTTCCTCTCGTTTGACGATCACACGCCTAGTGATGAAGTAATAACAGCCGCGAAAATGGTGCTAATCTCGACAATGCTGTGCTATGCGCACAACAGTCGACCTAGTGAGCAATGTGCTGCGAGCCGCCGGAAGCCGCCGGACCAAGAGACGAGGGAAAACGTACACTCTTCCTGTGAGGCAGGTACCATGCTGTCCGAGGTCTCGATTGTGCTCCGAGCTGTTGAAAAGGCATGAGAGCGTCTCTTAAGTCCGGATTCTCCCTACATCCTACTCAGACCGCTGCTGTCACTCGGTGTGGGTGTTGAAGTGAAGCCAACAAGTCCATAGCGAGCTTCGCTTGTGGTTTATTGAGCTCACTCACGTGTCTGCGAAGGAGCGACTAAGAAGGAGGTAGGATTCTCCTTCACGCGCACCATAGCTTGATTGGCACCGAGACCGCTGGTGATCAGTCCTAAGCACGGCCATAAGGGTCTGTGCTTCCTGGATGCAGGACGTAGTCCCGAGCTACGAGTTTGATGGCATCAAGGGCAGTCAGGCAGACATTTTCCACCCCGTGGTAGCAGTATTCTTTCTCGAAATCGTGATCAATGGGTCTGGGATCCAACTCATGCAGCAGGACGCCTTGGCCAATGATGCGAAGCGTCAGCTCGCCACCCCCTCCTGGCCTGGCAATCAGAAACGGTCGGCTTGTTTCAATGTCCATCATGTGATCGCTAAAAGCTATGATATGGTGGTATAGTGTCGTCGTAGCTGCTCTTCCCTTGTCAGGGAGTTTCAGTAGTAATCTAGCAAGAAAGCCATGCTAGCTTTCGTGAAACTGGTACGCGTAGCTGTCGCAGCATTTTCGGCCGTCCTGCCTTCTCGTAGCAATACCACGCCCTATGCCGGAGCAACCATAGGCTCGCCAACCTCACCCGTAACGTTCGCCTGATCTTCCATCTCCATAGCATCAGGCGGTGTCTCAGCAGCGATGCCAAGGCTATGCACCTCGACCGTTCCCTCGCCGTTGATCTTGCCCGCTTTCGCACGCAGAGCGGCGCGCTCCTTAATGTCCGACTCCTCCTGCTCTAACTTCCTCATGGCATCACCATTGTCGTTCATCTCAGACCTCAGGCTGTCCACAGCCAGCTTGCTCCACTCGTGGTGCCGTGCGCACTTCTTACGATCGCAAATCTCGAGGCTAGCCTCATCTTCCGCATCAACACCATTCTCTTCCTTGCTGCTCTTCTCGAAGTTGAGGGAGTCCAGCTCAAAAGCTTGATCTGCCGACTTGGTTTTACGCCACGTCTGAAACTGCTCGTTAGTCCACTCCAGCCGAGGGTTGTAGCCGCAGTAGTCCTTAGGCTTCAGCTCTTTCTCCATGGCCGTGCGGCTTGCTGCTTGCTTGGCGAGTGTGACGAACTTCATGCGATCCTTAAGTAGGCCATGTCGATGGCGTGCTTCCTCTTTCTCGGTCTCGATGCGTCGTAACGCTTGCGTCTTTGTTTCGGTGTATTGGCTGCTGTTGTCGTGCTTCCCATCTGGCGTTGTGGGAGGGCTCAACACGCCGTCGCCAAGCTTCTTGAACTCGTCTGCTGTCTTCGAGGAGTTCAATAGCGCCTTGACCTCGCCAGCTGCCAGCGCACCGCCTCTTGCTCCCAGATCCTCATCACCAGGTCGATAGTCAGAACCCGCGATGCTGCCCTTTCGTCGCGATGCACGATTCTGAGCCGTCTCCTCGGCCCCTCGGCTGCGCGCCACCATATCCCTAAAGTATTGCACGCCGCACTCATCCGAGCAGTACTTGCTGCCATTGCCACTCTTAGACTTGCCAATCCTCGCCGCGTTGCGACAGCCACCACGTCTACACATCCTCTTCCACGTTGTCAAGCCATGCTTGCCAGACTCGGTGCACTTCGGGCAAATGTACTTGTCAATGAGGTTCTTGTCGCGCTCCGCAATGCCGACACACTTTCCGTGAAACCAGTCTTCGCAAGGACCATCACACCCAATCATGAACGTGCCATTATCAGGCTTGCGACAGATGCAGTACTCGTCACCGTCGTCTGAACGACCCTCCATATCTTCGCCTTCATCTTGGTTCACCTCGTCCCGGTCAGCAGACTGCGAGCGGTCCGAGTGTGCTGGCGAGGAGTTCATCGGTGGGCCTTTCGCGCTTGTACCCTTAGCTGTTGAAGGTGTCCCTGACTCCCTAATCTCAACCTTCCTCTTCTTAGCTGGTGGCGCTGCTTTGTCCTTCTTCACCGTGCTTGCGGTACCCTTCTTCGTCCTGGCTGGTGCTGGGCGCTTCTTCGAGTTCGAGGAGGCTTGTTCGAGCGTCGCATCTTCAGTTGAGGGAATGGGCACGGACGACTCGCGCAGAGGTGATTGCTTCGACATGCTATATTCGCTCTTCAGTGAAATGACGGCCTTGGGTGCTTTCTGATCCACGTCGGACGGTCGACGAGTGTCAACCGGTGACGATGGTTGTGGTGTGCTGATGTTCTCTTGCTTGATCACTGCTGGTGATGAGGATGCTTCTTCAGCTAGGGATGATGCAGTCGTGGTTTGAGGCCTTGATTGCTGTGTTGAGATGGTATCTGCGGCTTGCGTGGTGGAAGATGTCTGGGTTGAAGGTTCCACCTGAGGCACACTTGCTTGAAGAGCAGAAGGCGCGTTCGAGTCATCGCCATGTGACCTCTGTTGCACATTCACTTCATGGCTCGCGACTTGCGACTGCCGTGTCGCCGGCTCGGCTGATGGCTGGTCGAAACCGTGCAATGGCGGCAAAGTGAAGTTTGCCTGAGGAGGCGAGACAAGAGACTGCCGTGTCTGCTCTGGCGATCGCGACGCAACATGGTACTGATCGAGTGTGGGCGAGCTCATGTTTCGCGCATCGCTACCAATCGGAGGTGGAGGCAGTTGGGTCGGATCACCAAAGCCACTCTGCCGTCTCTCCCATGATCGCTGTCTCTCCAACGCATTGGTATCAGGAGCGGTATAGCCATTCCATTGTGTGGACGGAGGCGGTGGGCTTTTCGACAGACTGGCCAGTGCGTGGGCCGCCTCCTGCTGCGTTGTTGCGTTCGAGTATGTGTAATTCGGCGGATTCGATGGCGGCGAAGAAACGGGCGATATCGTGCGGGTGTCTTCGTTCGATGGCACCTGCTGGATCGGCGGGAGTGTGTCTGTCCTTGGCCGAGTTTCACTTTCCGGCGATGGATTAAGAAGATTGGAGAAGTCCATGGTGTCTTTGCTATTGTGGCATTGCTGGTGCTAGGTGGTGGCGCCACACGTGAGAAATATGGTACGGAGGAAGGCGCGAGGAATATGGTAGGAGAAGATTCTATGAGGGAGAAGTGAAAGAGGATGATGGATTGGAAAGCAACATAAACACTGGTCGCTGTGGTCCAAGGCGCATGGGCCCCACTTTCGCGTGGTCGGGAACATATGCCACTGACATAACATGCTGCAGTCAGCACGAGAGCGAGGCGGAGACGACCCTCATCGTTCGCCGCAGACCACGAGGTCCTCTACAGCAAAGAGCAAGGGAGCTTGGGAGGGGTGCATATACAGTACACGAAAGAGCTATCGAACGGGGTCTGCAGGGCGATCTACCAGAACATGGACGCCATATCCCTCCTACGCGCCGCATACTCAGTCGCTGCCGCATCGGTGAGCAGCAGACAAAGCATAGTCCAGTCGGCAGCGACTGACGCACGGTAGGTCTTGTTAGTTTTCGCTGTCCCCGCCACACGTTCGCGCTTCCTTGACTATGGACCGCGTAATGTCAAAAGCAGCAATGCAAAGGTTACAGGGAAAGCGAAGGACAAGAGTTCGATTGTGAAGGCGCTCGATATCGCGGCGACAATGCGAGTTCCCCATAGCTGGTTCACGTCCTTCTACGCCATCTCGGTGATTCTGTCGCTGTATTGGGCTGCAGAGATCCTAGTGAAGGGGCCAGCTTTCAGGACGATAGCATACTTCGTCCCTGCTGGGTCAAAGTCCATGACTTTCCGGCAGGCCATGGTTGTTTGGATCATGATGCTTGCACAAGGAAGTAGGAGGTTGTATGAGTGCATGGTCGTAGCGAAGCCTTCGACTTCTGAGATGTGGGTGGGACATTGGGCACTCGGAATCTTCTTCTACGTCGCGACGAGTGTGGCGGTTTGGGTCGAAGGGAGTCGTAGGTACATGGTCAACAGGATAGATACGCCGCAAGGGACGCTGACCTTTGATTGTAGTAAATCTCCTAATCCACAGCCCCTCGGCTCGAGACTTCTCCATCGATTCACCTTCGATACGCACCTTCCTCGGAATCATTTTATTCATCCTAGCGTCCGGCCTACAGCATGACTGCCATGCATATCTTGCATCGCTGAAGGTTAAGAAGACGAAAGGCCAGTCAGGGTACCGGCTACCTGAGCATCCAGCCTGGAACATATCTCTGACACCGCACTACTTTGCCGAGTGTTTGATATACCTCTCGCTAGCCATTACTGCTGCGCCACAAGGAGATTGGATGAACTGCACTTTGGTCAGCGCGCTGGTCTTCGTTGCTGTCAATCTTGGCGTGACGGCTTTTGGCACGAAACAATGGTATGAGCAGCGGTTTGGCGCCGCGGCGGCAAAGGGTAAGGCAAGCATGATACCGTTCTTGTTTTGAGTCGAGAGATGGACTCAAGCTGCATTCTTGTATTTGCCTCCCAGCCGCAACTACTTTACTTGAGCGAAGATAACATCGTAGAAAATGCCTGGCGATATCAGGCTTCTCTTGTTGACACAGTCAGTCGCTCTTGCCTGGCTTGGCGGCATGAGCTGAAGCTAGGCGATTGCATCTGAAACGCTTCAAGCCTCACATGACAGCGAGACCCATTGCTATTGACATTGACATGAAGCTGTGTAGGCTCAGTGCCAGCAATGCCAAAACCAAGCGCTCCCACAGCAATGCCATGGGGAGTCTTAGAGAAGACGAGTCGGCTCACATGAGCAAGACCGCAGTGACCCTTTGCGGGGCCTCATCGTCCAGTGGGCCTCGGTTACATCAGGCGTCAAAAGCTCAACTTCATGAAGACAGACATTGTGGACTGCAAGACAACAGCACTAGGTCCAGTTCCTGAAAACAAAATGACTACCACCGACCGCCTCAAAGCTGTAGTCTCGCAGATCAATCCAGCGACAAGTGCTGTCGACGCAATGTAACTAAGACTCCTTCAACGCGATGGCTTGACTTTGGGATTGTCCTGGAGACTGATTAATGTATAGATGCCAGAAGAATCCAGACGACGTGGTCATAACTCTCGCACTACGAACGCCACTATGCAAGTACAAGAAAGGCGGCATGAAAGATACCACGCTCGACGATATGGTACTCAAGCTTCTGGAGCAGGTGCGGTCACGCTGTGGCCTTGATCCTGCTCAAGTCGATGATATCTGCCTGGGAAATGTGAGCTCACGATATCCCACTGATTAGCATGACCACCAGCTGACCACCACCAAGGTCCGCGAAGGCAAGGCAGCCTACTACTGCCGCGCCGCCGCCCTCGCCGCCGGCTTCCCCAACACGACAGCCGCCTCAAGTTCCTCCCGCTTCTGCTCCTCCGGCCTAACAGCAACTTGCCACATCGCCAACGAAATCGCAAGCGGCATGATCGACGTCGGTGCGCTCATCCTCACCCTCAACCCCTCCTCAACCACCCACTAACACCACCCAGGCATCGCCGTCGGCGCCGAATCCCTCAGCGAAGGCAACGAACGCCTCTCCCGCCCCTTCGCCGATGGCATAATGCGCGACCGCGAAGCCCAAGACTGCATGCTCCCCATGGGCATCACGTCGGAAAACGTCGCCAATGACTTCAACATCAGCCGCGACGAGCAGGACCGCTACGCAGTAGAATCCTACAAACGTGCCGAGGCGGCGCAAAAGGTATACCGTATACTTTCCCCCTTTGACCCCTTAGCTACGTTAGCACTAACCCCCGCCCGCCTTTCCCAGGCCGGCCTTTTCAACGACGAACTCGTCCCCATAACCGTCCAAAAAGACGGCCAAGACCTCTTAATCTCCCAAGATGAAGTCCGCTGGGGCACGACATTCGAAAACATCAACAAACTCAAACCCTCCTTTACGAAAGATGGGAAATCCACGCCCGGCAACTCTTCTCAAATCACAGACGGCGCAGCCGCTCTTCTCCTGATGCGCCGTTCCAAAGCTCTCGAACTCGGTCAACCCATCCTCGGCAAATACGTCGCCACCGCCATCTCCGGCCTCGCACCGAGAATTATGGGAATCGGACCATCGATCGTGATTCCGAAATTGCTGAATAGGCTGAATTTGAATCTGCATAGGGATGTTGATGTCGTGGAGATTAATGAGGCCTTTGCAAGCATGGCGGTTTATTGTCGGGATAAGTTGGCCCTTGACTGGGAGAAAATGAACCCTCGAGGTGGAGCGATCGCACTGGGACATCCCTTCGGGATGACGGGTGTAAGGCAGATTGTGACGGGGCTGAGTGAGTGTCGGAGGAGGAAGAAGAAGGTGTTGTTGACGAGTATGTGTCTGGGGACGGGGATGGGGATGGCGGGTGTGTTTGTCAATGAAGTTTTGTGAGAGCATTACACATTATGTTACGAGCTGGATCTTGCCCGTCGGCAAGCTTAGCAATTCTTTGATGCGAATCAGGACCTCTTCGATCGGGACCCCATGAAACCTCTTATCGACGCCAGCGCTCCTCCTTTGCTCTGCGGTTCTGCTGGTGACTCTGCACTTGCTGCTTCGTCTGGTCGTGCAGGCAAAGGCTTGCTCATGACCCAGTCCGGTATCGCGGTCGCTGGCAAGCCTTCATACGAGTTCTGTTTCACCATTTTCATAGGTTCAAATCGTCTGTGAGGACCATGATCGACATCTTGATCACCAAGGTCATTGATCTTGAGGAACTGGTCTACCATGCTCAGCCGATCGAACCTCTCGAGCGCCTCGTCTAGATCTCGAGGAGCATCGTCGTCGCTTGGTCGGTGCATCATGTTTTCGTAGTGGTGGCGTCGAAGCCCTGCGTCGTGGAAAGCATTGCGCTTGATAGGCGATCCGTGGCTGAAGATCGAGGTGCTGGCGGTGAGCTGCATGCGAGGTGGAAACGACAGGCGGTAGCTGCTGAGCTCGTCCTGAGGGATGGCTGGTGCTGGTGAAGAGAGCTGTGGCGAGCTCACGGGCGAAAGCGATCTTGGGCTCTGCGGAGGCGAGGATGCATAAATGCCTGCTTCGTAAGTGCTTAGGTCTATACCCATCTCTGTGAGTTGAGCTGCCTGTCGTTAGCACTTTGGTCATGTAGTATCCGGAGAGATACTTACCAGCGCTCCGTAGGTGGTACCTGAACGTTGCATATGGCTCGTCGACGCGATCGAGCAACGCGTAGGTGTACATGCGCTTCGGATCACTCCTCCTTACGCGGCCAGCATTCAGGACGCTGTGAAGATGTCAGCCCGTCGAACCACCAGACTGGGCACTCCAGTACTCACTGAAATCCGCTGCCTCTACTCGCCTTCTCATCATACTTCTGCAGCGTCAAAGTCTCTCTCTTCCTCGCCTTGCTCCTGTACACTCTGACATCGAACATGCCACCATGCACATCCCCACATCCCTTATGCTTCCTCGGAAAGAAGAAAGCCCTTCTCTGAACAGCACAGTTCCCCTCAAAGTCCGTACCACCGTCAAATATCCCGAACGAGACTTTTCCACGCCAGCCATCTTTCTCACCCACGCCCCAGCTCAGGACACACCTCCCGCCGAAGAATGCCTTGAAGTAGTAGTACTTCACCTCGCGATTGCCCTCCTCTTCAAACAAATCCCCATCTCGATGCTGCGCCATAAGGCTATCATAGTGAATCCAGAATTGAGCCCCATGGTATACCGGCACAAAGGACTCGACCGATGGTTCTGGTGCAGGTAATTCGGATATCACCGATGGTCCCGAGCACAGAGAGCGAAGCGCCGAGGTCCTCGACACCAAGTTGCTCTTGGACGGAGTGCGGCCTGGCGGTGAAGCGATCGGCATGTTCGAGTTGGTTGATGGGATAGTGGAAGTTCCAGACATGATGCTGGCATTCGATGAGGCGCATGATGGAGGCGGCGCGCGCAGTGCATCGGAACCTGGTGGGCGAGGCGTAGAGGCGGGCGAAGAGTTGAGGCTGGTCGTGGACCGACTACAGCCAGATGGTCGTGTGCCCGATGCGGGATGCGATGTGCTGGGTTCTGGTGGCGCATATTCTGGGATCGGTAGTGCGTCGTATTGTGTCTGCAATAAGACCGTGATACCTCGATAGCTGGGCATCTTGGGCGGCGACAATCTCGTGCAGGTCCGATGTTATGTTTGATACTGTGGAGTGGAAGTGACGATTTGAGGAGGGGGAAGACGTTGGCCGGCGCGTTTTGCATGTGATGGAGGCAGGTGGGGCATCGACAATCTCTCTGCGCCACGCTTTATGCAATCAACACATTCACTCATCGGCCTCGGACGACTCACATCTTGTGGCTTCAGCTTCAATCTCAAGGCAGCAGTATCATTTGCTAGGTATCTTTTCCGGGCCCAAGTGCATGCTGCATCCACCAGCGAGGGCCACAATGTCCATTGCCGTCGCTAAGAACAATTCCCCTGTAATCTCCTAGCGTTGGTTCCTCGTCACCCATACCGTGCTCAATGCGGTGCTCACTGTCGTACCCCATCATGTCTATTGAATTCCTGACGTCACCGATTCGATGGAAGTAATCCCCTAGGTCGTCTCCATGGCGTTCTCTGTATCCGTCCAGGCCTTGTTCGCAGTGGTGGCGAAGTACCTCACATCCACATCGTCGTCTTGCATCAGCTTCTCGAGTGGCGGGATGACCTCTTCTCTAATAAGCTGTGCACCGCGCTCGCTGCCAGGGAAGTTTGTTGTACCCTTCTTCTCCAGCTCGACAATTGTGGCATTTGGGTCGTCTGGTAGCCGTTTGAGGACGTCGATGAGGACTGCGTATGATTTGGCCACGTTGAAGCGAATGTTTGGAATGGGGTCCGCGACAAGTTGGTTCAGGATGGGCAGAACGGATCGTGCCAGGACTGGGAGGGACAGCGCAGGAGCGAGGATCTGTACTCCAGTCAGTAAGTGGCTCCTAAGCAACGCGTCAGGGTTGACTCACGGATACCGCAAAGCAAGTTGTCATGCGGTAGAGGTAGTTGGGATGCTCAGCCATAGCAGCAACCTTGGGCACAATTGCCTCACTTGCCCACTCCACGCCGAAGACCTCAGTCAGCTTCTTGAGGTTCTGTGTACTAGCCTCACGAATGCTGAAAACTGTGTCACCGAGCCAGGACATGCAGAGACTGCTGAGCTTCTCGTCGAAGAACTTGACGCCCAGCTGAGACGCAAGCAATGGCACATACTGGATGATAGCCAACCTGACACGCCATTGCTTGTCTTCAGCCAGCTGCACGATGGCAGGGAGAAGGGACTGCGACAGAAGCTCGATGCCGATAACATTGTTTACCTGCTCGAGCTTCGAGATGATGTTCAGTCGGACGTCTGGGAAGTCGTCCTTGAGCATTTGCAGCAGCATCGGGAGGAGGTGCTCAGTAGTCTCCTGCTTGCCGAGAATAGGCGCCAGGCCGCTAATCTGGTTGCCGAAGGCTGCTCGCACATGCTGAGAGGAGTCGGACACGAGGTCTTCGATGGCTGGCATGATATCCCGGAGAAGTGCTTGTCGGTCGACAAGCTGACAGAAGCCCGGTATTTGACCAGCGACCGCGCTCCTGACTTCGGCCTCGGTATCCTTCAGCAGCTTGACGAACGCTGGCACCAGATCTCTTGCAATCACCTCCTCATCGACTACCTTGGCAATCTTCTCGAAGCGATCAGCCACCATGTATCTGACTCTCCAGCTCTTGTCTTCGAACAGACTTCGCAATGCCGTCAAGAGCACCGCGTGGCTGGTCTGCTGCTCCTTGGGCACTGCCTCTGCAATGGCGATCAGGACCTCAACGGTGAGCAGTCGTACGCTGTCCTGGTCGTCCTGTGCCAAATGCTGGAAGAGCGGGATCATGTCCTCGATCACGATGGCCGCCGGCATGCTCTTAACAAACTTGGCAAGGTTGTTAGCCGCCTGTCTGCGCACCATCGGCGTGTCATCGTGAACGAGCTGCACGAATTGTTGTCGCAGTCCCTCCTGCGATTGTGCTGTGGCATGTGTGTACGGTGTGTTGTAGAGGCCGGTGGCGGAGATCTTGGATGTGAACCAGTCGGCTTTCGATAGGCGGATAGTGAGAGGTATAAAGTACTGCTCGACCTGCTGCTGGGAGAGCTGGTCGCAAATTTTGTTCAGCGACTCGACGGCCTGCCGACGTTAGCTGGAGCGTGCCAAAGCTGCACATGATTGTCTTGTACCTTGTCGCGAACAAGTGGCTCCTCTATGGTTGCGAGGTTCTCCAAGGGGGAAAGGAGCACGTGCCCGTACTCTGGACCACCAACGTACTCGACAAAGTTGCCAAGCTCGTCTCCCAGTGCAGTAAGCACCTCATCCTCGTCCTCTACAGATTCTGTACGGCCATTAGCAGTCCGATTGCGCGAGAAGCGGCCTTGATAACTCTGCCTCACCGTCAAGGAAGGGTATCAATTCGTCTCTCGTTCGCTCTGGGCCGAGCGCAAGCGCGATGGTGGACAGTCTGCGGATGGCATTCAATCGGAGCAGTACATCGTCGTGCTTGTACCAGTGTCAGCCTTGATCTTGCTCGCCCGAAGCATGAGTGCCAGGGTGGTGGCTGCGACAACGTCATACCTTGAGCTCATCGATGAGAACAGCAATCGGGTACAGCTCGTCGTTCTGGCCTTGCTCTTCCATCTTGGTGTATTATTCGGCAGTGTATGGTGGGTAAGGAACGGATGGCCTGGCTGCAGGCCTCGGTATGCACGTCGTGTGTGGTGGTGTTCGCGAGGGCGGCGTGTCTGCTCGAGTGTCGTGGATGGTGGATGGTCGTTGGGCGCTGTCGGGGGTCAGTACACTATCACACTATGCTACCGGCGCCATTGCAGACTCGAACATGGCGGCCGAGGTTGTGTGCAGGACTTGACATGGACCTGTGCTTGGGGGGGTGCAGACAAGGTTCGCGGCCGTGTAGCTGCTCTGCTGCAGGAACGACTCCCAAGTCGCTGTACAGCGCACGCCATAAGGAATGTGCAGCTCCGGCCGCCTGTGCTCGCACGTGAGGGGTCGCACCTACCTGAGTGAGATCGTTCAGAGGATGGAGGAGGAAGGTGGGGTGGATCGTGATTCTGCGCGCGTGAAAGTGTTCGTGCAATGCTGATGATGTTGTGCCCTAGAGAATCGTTGTTGCGTGGGGCGGACAGCTTGTGGGCAGCAGCCACAACTGATCTCCAGCCACAACTGATCTCCAGCCACAACTGATCTCCAGCCACAACTGATCTCCAGCCACAACTGATCTCCAGCCACAGAAAGTCGCACTCGGTTGACTCAGTCACTGTGAACACTTTCCTCCCAGATTCGATTCGCGCAACGCATTCATATGGCAGTGACGACTAATAGCCGAGCGACTCCCGCAAGCACGACCCGAAACGCATCAAGAGAAAAGGGAGAAATATAAAGGGAGGTGGAGCAGACAGTAAACGAAAGGCGCATTCGACAAGATGCCTACGATTGCGGTAGACAAGGCTCACCTTTACGAGGCCTTGGGCAGAGAGTACACAACAGAAGAGTTCGACCAGCTGTGCTTCGACTTCGGCATTGAGCTCGACGAGGATACCACCGACCAGAAGCGTCCTGTGGTGGATGGCGTGCAAGAGAGGGCTCAACTCAAGATCGAGATCCCCGCAAACAGATATGACATGCTGTGCTTCGAGGGCATTGCCATGAACCTCAAAGTCTTCCTTGGCCAACAACAGATGCCCAAATACACTTTGGCTCCACCAGCCAATGGCGAGCCTCTCACAGTGAATGTTGATCCAGCAACAGAAAAGGTCCGACCTTACTTCTCATGCGCCATTCTCAGGAACATCAACTTCACCAAGGAGCGGTACGAGTCTTTCATCGCATTGCAGGACAAGCTCCACTCCAACCTGGCTCGCAACCGAACATTGGTTGCCATCGGTACTCACGACTTGGACACACTCGAAGGGCCATTCTCATACGAGGCTCTACCGCCGGACCAGATTAACTTCGCGCCTCTCAACCAGACGAAGTCGATGAGGGCCGACGAGATGATGGACTTCTTCGAGAAGGACAAGCATCTGTCCAAGTTCCTCCCCATCATTCGCAGCAAGGATCCCGAACAGCGCAAGAACGACCTATACCCCATCATCTACGACAAGAATCGCACAGTGCTATCCATGCCACCCATAATCAACAGCAACCACTCGAAGATTACCCTCGATACGAAGAACGTCTTCATTGACATCACAGCCACTGACAAGACTAAAGTCGAGATTGTCAACCACATCCTGGTGGCCATGTTCTCGACATACTGCGAGAAGCCGTTCACCATCGAGCCCGTCAAAGTTGTCTCGGAGCACAATAAGCAAACGCGGCAGACTCCCAATCTAAAACCCGTTCCTTTCAAAGCATCGACGCAGTTCATCAATTCCGTCTGTGGTCTCGACCTCTCACGGGACGAGTGGTCAGAGAAGCTCGCAAAGATGTGCCACTACGTCAAGCCTTCCGAGTCTGACCCTGACATGCTCGACGTCGATGTGCCCATCACTCGTGCTGATGTGCTGCACGAAGCTGATATCATGGAGGATGCTGCGGTGGCATACGGCTTCAACAAGCTGCCTCGAAACTTTCCCAACCAGAACAGATCAGTCGCTGCTGGACTACCAATCAACAAGCTGGCCGACATCGTGCGACTAGAAGCAGCCATGGCAGGCTGGAGCGAGGTGATGCCACTCATTCTCTGCAGTAAGGACGAGAACTACGACTGGCTGAACCATCCCTTTGCAAAGGAGGGCGGCAATGCTGTGCAACTTGAGAACCCAAAGACTGCAGAGTACCAAATCGTGCGGACATCTCTTGTGCCCGGTCTTCTCAAGACGATCAGGGAGAACAGGAAACATGCCGTACCCATGAAGATCTTCGAGGTCGCAGATGTGTGCTTCAAGGACGACAAGCTCGAGAGGAGAAGCAGGAACGAGAGGCATTTCGCAGCGGCGTGGTATGGCAAGACGAGCGGTTTCGAGCAGGTACACGGTCTATTAGATCGTGTCATGCTTATGTTGAGGTCGACCTTCATTACACGAGAAGATGGCATGAAGAACGACAAGCTGCAGGGTTATTTCATCGAGGAAGTTGATGGTAAGCGAACGACGTCTCCCGCTAGCATGCGCTCATCCATACTGACATGCTCTTTGCAGACCCAACATACCTCGCAGGCCACGCTGCAGCCATTTACCTCCAACTTGCTGGCAAGCCTACCCGGATCGGTACCTTCGGCATTCTCCACCCGAAAGTTCTCAAGCGCTTCGAGCTGCCATTCCCAACCTCAGCTCTGGAATTAAATCTTGAAGTCTTCCTCTAGGATATGAAGACACTCAAGAATCGAACGATACCTACTTTAGTGATCCAGACTGAGCTCGGATCGCCGACTCGCATCCTGGGCGAAGGCGAGAGTATGGCGCGCCTGGAGCTGCGCATTGTTCAATAACGCTGCTGTACTGTGTCGACGTACGACATGTATGTAGCATGTTGAAGTGAGAGATGTACAGAGTTGTGTCACGGAATTCGCGCTACATCATGATCACACAATCCTTTCTTTCCTGGCGCTGCTTCTGCGTGGTCTAGCTCTCAACACTATGCGGCGACGAACGGATAATGTTGCACGGAGGTATTTTGCCATCAACACTCACTACTTCTGACCATGGGCGGGCAGACTTCACGTTCGCTTTTATGGCATGTCACATTCCCACGTCTCCCATTCTCATTTCATCGCACTGTCGCGAGCTCTTCCAGTTCGTCCGCAAAGCTGGGAAAGAATCACCATATCGTACTTCAGCTACGATTGTCCCTCTCCGATCGAGGCGTGGGTGCTGGACCCTGGCTAATCTGAATTCTATATGTGGATTTGATCGATATGCAGTATGTTCGTCTCCCTCAATGTCAAGACCATGTCTCGAGCTTCCTCATGCTGCTAGCATTCAACACATCTTCTTCTCCCTTTGTGCTTACACGCAGTGGCAGCACATGTTCCTCTTCAGACCACCACAATGATATGCTCCCTCCGCGAGAGGGGGGGACGCTATGGTCAGGCTCGAAGTGGCTCTGTAGTCGGCGTATGCCAGCAAGAATCTATACCACAAAGAGACGGTATTACCTGCCTCCGAGTCGAGGCAGGAGCCGATGTCAACGTTCGCGACACTTGGACGACTGGACGCCCCTTCTTCATGCCGTCGACGACGGGAATGTGGATCTTGTGGCGGTTCTCCTCGATGCAGGAGCTGACCCGGCTCAGAAGCGCTGCGGCAAGGATGCACTGGCTCATGCTTCTGATCCGGAAGTACGTAGAGGTAAGCTGAAGCTGAAACGAACGTTAGACGGCAGAAGGCGTGGCTTCTGAGTTGAGCATCGTCAGCGTCTAGAACTATATTCAATGCCGGAAACCACAGCGACGACCTCCCCATCGCAGATCGCCTGACGTCTATTCTTCTTCGCGGGACATTATCCGAGCGTTGGGGCGCGCAACCATCTCCACGCGAAAAGGTCGCTCGTGCGCGCTTCCAATGTGACTTATTGACGTTTCGGGGTATAACTATCGTCGCACCAAAACCTTTGGTATAGCCATCTACAGCTCTTTCTGCGCATCCGCCTTAGTCTTGCCATTGATCCCCACCAACTCAATCTGAAAGATGAGGACAGCACCACCTGGGATCGGTCCCACGCCGCGATCACCATATCCGTACTCCGGCTGAATGGTCAACGTCCTCTTGTCACCAATACACATGCCCTGCGTGCCCTCGTCCCAGCCCTTGATGACCTGGCCCTTGCCGACAGTGAAGTCGAGAGGTTGGTTGCGGTTGTAGGACGCGTCGAATTCGGAGCCGTCTTTCTCGAGGGTGCCGCGGTAGTGCATGGAGATCTTGTCGCCTGGTAATCACACTGTTAGAGATTGAGAGCAACAGACGGTGTCATACAGTACATACCGATCTTGGTGCGCTCGCTGTCTGCGCACTGTTCGGAGTGTGTCTTTTCGATGTTCAATGGCTTGTCGAGGGCATAAGCGGTCGCGCAGAAGACAGCGACAGCGGTGGTGATGGTTGTGAACTTCATCTTGGCGATATTGGTGCCGTCGATATGTTCAATGTGTCGGGAAGAAAGTGAGGTTTGAGCTTCAAACGTGTCTTGACCGCGTGTCCATTCACATGCAAGGGACCGCGGGGTGTAAAGCTCGAGCCATGACCTATGCGGGAACGGCCCGAGGAAGACCCACTCAGTAATCGACGGTCGTCGATGACAGGCTGCATAATGATATGGGCATGGACTCTGCTAGAGTCATGCAATCTGTGTATAGATATGCTGGACATGTACGATGTTTGGAAAGGCTTAGACACGCACTTTATGAGGTGCACATTAGTACTTGCCGTATCGGGCAGGATTTGCATGTGATATAATCTTAGCGCGTAATGTCCAGCTGCCCGTATCGTGCGCACCATCAACTGGGCAGTCATGAGCAGAGATGACCCAAAACAATGTGTGTCGAGGGAGAGGATTACGAAAGTGAATACAGCATTGCTACTCTTCACGAAAGTCTCTCCCACGACCAACGTCATCATCGGTGAATAGAAGGAGAGTCGTAGGTGGCTCGAGCTTCACAACAATCACGAGTCTCGCGGACCTAATTGTCACGTCCTGGAATCCCTCTTCCTCCACCATTTTCGAGCACTGCAACTCGGTATTTTCAACCAACTTGTATTGTCTTGCTACATCCCTATTGTCCCAGATCGAAGAACCTGGTTACATAAAAGTGCACCATCCTCCCAGACGTGACACACAGCAGCCAGCTTTCTCTGCTGCGATGAATCAAGCCAGCTGAATCACCCCATCACCATCACCAACCAAATTCACAATCGCCCTCGTCGCCTCAGACCCCTCCTCGAGTCCGCCAATCACGCGACCGCATCGTCCTGCAGTGAATATGTCGGGTGAAGCCAGTCGCGCAGCGGGCACCAAGAGACGCGCCGAAGAGCATCGAAGCATAAGACAAGGTGTAAGTAGTTTGTTTGTCTCCTCGATTCGAAGCCTCTCGACCTGACACACAACAGCGAGAGACGGAAACATACCAAGGCACCGCGCGACCTGCTACCAACAATCAATTAAAAGCGAACCGGCTCCTCCCCAACCTCTACAACCACACCCGCATGGCTTCTGCCAAGAAGCGCAAGCACGACGCCGGCGCCGACCGCCCCGATAAGAAGGTGAAGACTGAGACGTCGCCGCCACTGGCACCACGCAAGAAGTTCGAGGTTCCTGGCAAGATTCCGATGAGCGCTCTTAACTCTCTCAAGTCGTCACACTGGAGAGCCAATGCGACAAACAACGCATCTTCTTCAAGCGCCTCGAGCACATCGCCACCCACCAAGACCGCACTGCCTGCGCCACCAAACGTCTACTCCGACCCGCGCAGATCAAATCCTGAGCACAAGAAGCGCAAGCGAAGTGAGAGCGCTTCGACCGAGGAGAGTTCCTTCAAGAAGTCTCGACAGAACGAGACCTCCAAGTCAGAAAAAAAGTCCGCGCCAGTCAATAAACCTGCTCCTAAGCCCGCGCCAAAGAAGAGCACCACCTTTTCCAAGTCACCAGCATCATCAAGGAGCACTCCCTGGACCTGCGAGCTGTGTGGTGCAGTCCAAGCCAGCAGTAGCAATAAGCGTCGCCACCAGGACAGCGACACTTGCAAGAACCGCGTGTACGAGCGCAAGTTTGGAACGAAGAAAGCTTCACCGCCAGCCGAGAAGACGGGCACGAAGGCAGAGCCTGAAGGCGAGAGCAAGGCGTCCTCGCCAGCTTCAAAGAAGAGCACGGCCTCCAGCAAGAGCTCCAGAAGCCGAGGAGACTGTACGAGCACCAAGCGCACCTCCATCACGAGTCCACCAGAAGAGGTCATCACCAAGACGAAGTCGGCGCGCGTCGAGACTCCTCCTACAAAAGTGGTGGAAGAGTCCATGGAGTCCACACCAACCACCGTGCTCATCGGCCTCAACAACGCGCGCGGAGTCGCAACCTCAGCACAGAACGCCGCACTCCAACTTCTCTTCGAGACCTTTACGGATGAAGATATCGAGCTACTCTGCCAAGGGGACGAGCCAAAGATGTTCAACCTGAAGCCAGAGGAGCTGCTCAAGTACGACAGCGAGTGGCGCGCAAAGAAGCGCACCATGTTCGACAACAAGTTCAAGGAGGCCAAGGAGACCATTATGAAAGAAGTTCTCGCACCACGAGATGATGCCGAGCTCCATGATCCAAATGGCGAGAAAAAGCCATCCATCCCTATCGCTCCCTACATCGGCCAGCTCTTCAACAAGATGCCCCAAGCTGAGAAAAACGGCGAAGATGCCCAGATCACCGCCATGATGGCACAGACCGTCTTCGCTCTATCCGGCAAGAAATTCCTCGAGACCATGGACGAGGAAGGTGTCGACCTCAAGACCGCCCTGCAAGGCCGCAAGTACCTCGAATTGTTCGAAGAGAACCAGAACGAGAGCGCCGGCGAGTACCTCACCAACCTCATCGAGGCCCTCGGCCGCGAACACCCTTTCATTTTCGAGAAGTTCAAGCTGAAGACCACCTACTTCGGCCACTGCGATCAAGAGGGCTGTGACGGGAAGCACCAGGAGTTGAAGCAGACGTTCGCTCTCACGGCTACCGTCCCCGCGGAGGCCTACGACCTAGCTCTCGGCGATGATGACGACGAGTACGAAGTCGAGGTCAAGCACTCTACCAACTACCTCATCCAGAAGGCCATCGGCTACGACGACTTCGACCAGGCCGATTGCCCAGCGGTCCAAAAGAATGGAGAGCCTTGCGAAGGCGAGATGGAGGTGAAGCCATGCATCATCCAGTATCCCGAGTTCCTCCTCGTGCCATTAGAGCGCGACGATGCCGAGGCACCACTCCACACAGTGAACCTTATGAGCTGCAAGGTCGGCGAGCAGAGCTATCGCATGACGGGCATGGTCCAGAGAGACGGCCGGACTGGCCACAATGTCGCGTTCCGAGAAGTGGAGAAGAAGTGGTGGAAGCTCAGTGACGAGAATGTCGCAGGGGCGACTCCTGCGCAGCTGCAGGACCGTGGCAGTGTCAAGTGTGTGTTGATGTTGTTGCAAAAGGCTTGAAGAGTCCGGGAGAGGAGCCAATGGCAGCAAAAGATGGAGAGGTTGTCGCAAAGACACAAAGTTCACATTGCCATATGAGCGTGTCAAGGCATGATGCTGGGTAAGGAGTGATGTAAATCGTCCTCGAAGGTTGCATAGAAAATACTGGCTGCGGCCTGCATCGAATCAATTGCCACTTCTCGTGATGATGCTCGCTTCATATCTTGAGGTCCTCGGGCGTTGATCATGCTAGCGGTCGCCGGTTGGTCTCAGATCCATTCACACCGTCATCGGATCTGGCGCATGCAAACATGCAATGCTTGGCATCTGGAGATACTCATGCCTCTCCGTCACTCCCCTTTGCTCAGTGAGGAAAGAATTCGGGTGGTCTCTGTGTGGAATCACAGTACGACAGTTACATCGTCGGCCCAAGATACGAAAACGCATAATTACAGTACGAACGTTACATCATCGTCCCAAGATACGAAAAAGCATGTCCATTCTGTAGACTGTAGTACTCCGGGGCAATAATATTCCCTGATCGAAGTGTGTATGGCTTTCTGCAGAAACCTGTTGTACCACAATGCTTTGGACTGCGGGAAGCTGCATGCATGGCACATCATGTACAGTGAGCATCGGTCCAGCTGCAGACAGCCTCGTCGTTCGTCGTCTAAGCAGTTTGTCCGTGTCATAGCAGCCGACTGACAGTGATGTAAGGCACGTGCATGCTTGGCCGCGAGTCCAGTCATCCGATCGAGGAAGGCAGGACCGCATTGCTTGCAGCGAGCAGTTGAAGCAAGAAGCAAACGAGATAGGCAAAAAGAACAAAGGAAGGGGGGGATGCGGTGCCGAGATGTTGCTATGAAGCGCATGGGTCATAGAGCTAAATACATATAGTTCTAACCTGACCATGTTTCGATCGTGCAGCTCTCTCATTCGCCTCCGAGGCAACGTGGACCAAGCAAATGGGACGTCTAGTAGAGGGAACAGAATCTCGCAGTGCACAAACCCAGTCACAGCACAATATCTAATCAAGAGAAGTAAAAGGTTCATGCGCAAGTAGCAGAAACGGTGGTGAAGTCCGCTTTTCTGTGACAGTCTTTCCCCTTCGCAACCATTACCACAACTCCAGCATGTGCGCAATAGCATCCAGATGCAAGCAGAGTCAGGGGAGTAACTCCATCGAACTCCAGCGTTTCGTTCCGCGAGCTCAAGATTGTCATCATTTCTCCAGCAAAGCTCCAATTTGCTCATAGATGGTGTCGAAAGGGTTGAGTCGTCTTCGTAATCATATTTCGTCGATGAAAACCCTTTCAGAACGGAAAATGTTGTTTCGATATGTCGCCACTGATGGGCCGGTAGTGTCTTTTGTAGTATTGTCGTGAGGTTTTGAAATTGTCGTCACGATGTCGATGGAAATGAGAACGCCGCACCCATGTCAATCCAGGACTCCGATCAGCACTTGATCGAGGCTGGTGCCCAGTGTCGTTCCAGTTCCGTGTTCCCAGAGATGTCGCAAGTAAAAACACAATTCGGGGTATCCAGTAAGTAAACAGTTGATGAGAGATGTAAGAGAGAGAACAGCCACCCATGTCAGTCCAGGTTCTTCCATCAGCACTTGAGTGAGAAGACTGGTGCCCAGCTGCCGTTCATAAACAAGAGGTAGAGAGGTAAGGTGATGTCGTGCAATCCGTAACGCCGGTGAGTCAAAGCTCACATGCTGCCCATTTGGATCAGAGCTGCGATGGCTTCTTTTTCCTCCGGAGTCTGCGTAGCCGGAATGGTGTTGAAGCCGCTGCCGTTGAAAGGCAGTGAAGTAGAGTGTGTAGAGTGGTTTTTGAAGTTATTGATGGGTGGTCGACCCTGCCAGCTCTTCTGCGCGAAGCGACCGTTGTACGGGATGCTGACAGCGCGGACCGGCTGTCGAGGAGCGTTGGAAGTGGGCAGTGAAGCCTTCCGCAACGCATCGACACCGACAGCAGCCCAGTCTTCGTCATCTGTCTCCTCGTCGAGGGAATCAGAGTCGGACTCCCCATCAAGAGACATCTTGTCAGCTGCCTCTTCGAGTGGGTCCATGTCATCCATGCCGAGTTCGTCCTCCTCCCGCAGGCTGTGCTCGGTCCAGCTACCACCGGAGTAGTGGTCTCGATGCTTGACGTGCATATGGGCAGCAGGCATGTTGACACCTGAATCGGGATGGGACATGGCATAGCTGCGTTCGCTGCGTGGTGGGGAAAAGTGGCCCTCGTTGAAAGAACCGACAGCAGAGTCGCGCGACGAGCCCTTGACATGAGCATCCCATCGACCCCAGCCGGTCTTGCAGAACTCGACGTTTCCATCGAGTCCGCCGCCTGATCGGCTTTCCAAAGCTGCCACGACGATACGGCGTGCCTTGGCGGGCGGGATGCGAGAGAAGCCAGGCACACTCTGGCACAGCTCACCCATCACGTAGCGGATGGGTCGAGGTCCATTACCCAGCATGATGCCTGGAAGGTGATACTTGGCGAGCATGCTCGGGGTGATGGTGACGGCCTCGTCGAGGTTCGACAACGCGCCTTTGCTGAGTGGCATGCCGCCCTGCTGGATTTCCTCGTTCGGAGACGCGTGTTGATCTTCTAGATCCATCTCTTCGGTGATGTCCATCAACGGCGGGGACATAACGATGGCGTGGTTCGGCCAGGCGGCCAGTTCCGGAGAGATAGAGTTGGGAGGCGTCAGCAATGCGCTGGCAGCCTTTTCGTAGTTGGCGGTGCCGGAGTGACGGCCAGCGCTGCGCGTCTTCGGGATGTCGAGGGAGGAGGACTGCGAGGCCGGAGCCATCGCGATCGAGGATGCCTGAGCCATGGACGCGGTGTTGGTTTCGGGAGAGCTCTCCTGAGGGCGCGGGTGAGTCAGTGCCATGTTCGACGTGTGGTTGTGCGACTGTGCGGCGGCGGCGAAAGGCGTAAATGCAATAGATGTGTTTGTAGGGGTTACGCGACTCACTTGACGGTGCAAGAGGGCTGCTGCTGGGTGCGGACGCGTGGTGTTGGTGGTCGACCTGCTGAGAGCGCTGGGTCCGAAACCGGATTGCTGAGTGCGATATATGCACGGAGTGGGCGGAGCGAGCAGGTGTGGTGGTGGTGGTGGTGGTGGTGACGGAGGCCTGATCAACGGACTGCTTGCTGTTTGGTCGGGCAGAAAGGGAGGACGATGGTGCGTGTGGTTGATGTGAATTCTTTATTGTACGGACGGTGCGAGTGCGAGCGTGGAAACAGGAAGAGCGTCGAAGCGTTGCGTCTCATCGCGCCTGCAACACACGCATGAGACAATGCGCTATGATTGGCCGAGCCGGCTGCTGCAGCGGCGGCGGCATGCTTCGGAAACTGCCTACTGTGCCTAGTTCTACTGCTGAGCTGCCTAGAACTATGTACCCACGCTATGCGGACGGCCAACATGACTGGTGGCGACAATTGCTCGCTGACTTCGTCACCTGCTTGTCTCACACCCAAACACCTTGCTGCTTGCTTTCGATCTCTTCGCCGCCCGTTTCTCCTCGTCATCGACCGCAACTGTAGCCGCGTCGCACGCTTGTCGCGGGTCTCCCATCAAATTGTGCATCATGATGAACGTCCCTAATCTCGCCTCCATCAGCCTCTTATCGGCCGAGGCTGATACCAGCTCCCAATCTGGCAGTACTACTGTACCCACTTGTAATTGCCGGCCGGCTATCAGCACCACCCACCTGTTTGTACAAAGATACATCAAAGGACCCAAGCCGGAGAGAGACGGCACCCACTACGCCGAGAAACGGACATTGGTCCACTGCTGTATGTATGTGTGTTATCTGCCACGTCTCCTGGTACCTTAACAAGCGCTCTCCTCGTCATGTCCCTGACCCAGAGTTGGTGCAGCGCAATTATTATCTTCAATGCCCGTCGATATGGTGTTTTTTATCTTCAGTACCCACGCTTATCTTCAGTGCCCGTGAATTATAGTAGACAGCCTCGTGATTTCATAGGTATTGAAGATAACTTCCCCGCTCCTCGGCCGTGATGTTGACGCCAGAGCCGCGGCAATTGTAGAAATTCGAAATATCGCTCAATCGTGGTGTTTCTTGGTGCGCTGTACTCGTGGAGGTGGTGCGAAAGTGTTTCTGATGTTGTATTGAAGAAAAAAGGTGGTGGTGATGCTGTTTCGTAATGGTGAAGTTCATGGTTGTTATGTTGGCCAAGGTGAAGCTGAAGCGCGGATGTTCCCGCGGGGTCATCACGTGCAAGGCTGTGTTTCTAATATGAGTAGATTCATGGGATTATCTGCCTTAACAGCTCAACTGCGAAGCCGTGAGGGCATGAACTCCTCCGTTCTGAGAAATACCGCTCGAATTCTGCGCTCTACGCGTTGGATTGTGTAGAGGTGTTGTTACCTATGGAGGACTCACCTGCTGGCGTGTTTCAGCATCAACTGAGCACCCAAATCTCACTTCTGAACAGAATCGAGGCCTCACGAGCGCCAAGCCTTCGAGTTTGAGCTCAAGCTGAGCTCCATGGCCGTTTGAGCTCACTGGCTAGCCATCTCTATAGCTATCAACTTCATAAGATACTCGAAACTTCACGGCACTGTATCACACCCAATTTTAGAGCTTTTGACACCATTCTTAATGCGAGCTGAGACACTTTGATACGCTCTACAACTCTGTCATACATTGTTAAGCGATATAGGTAGTGGTTGGGGTCGATGTTAATGCCCTAAGGAAAAATCCAAACCTCCGCTTGTCTACACCCGAGAACTCCGCATCCCCTGCGCAAACTGACACTCAATACCCCTTACAAAACCCCTGACACACTTTTGAATCGCTTAAAACTGGCCTCAAATCTGTCGGCCAATAAGAGCGCTAGAAATACCTGTTAGTCTACAACGTTGGGGGATTCGTATAGGTAGGTTTCTTATGCCCTAGCTCACCACAATTGCTGCACTTTGGCACGGTTGGTTTCCTTTTGAACGAGCTAACATAGTTATTGTGGTCCTTTCGCTTAGTCTGTCGACGGCCCTAGAGTATCTGTAACTACGGTAGATTCACCTCTAGGTTTGGCACTAGTATGTCTATGTTGACAGGCTTCATTGCACACTCACTATTCGCAATGCGGTTCTGATCAACGATATCGTCTTCGTCCATGTCTATGCTAGTGCTGTACGCTAGCTCCTATGCCTCGTTACTAAAGCAGCTCGAGATGTATCGGTAGATAGGGATCTTTAGCTTCTACAGCACTGCAATTACATGTCCGCACGGTATGCAGTAATCTTAAGGACGGAGGCAGGTACAACCACAGCCAATTCGCCACTTTCGCTGTAACGGTGGCTCGATAGCAACGATGCAGATCTTTAGCTTATACTGAACGCGTGCTTAGACTAGCACCTTATAGCCATTGAGCGAGACGTTGCACTACTGTGCGTAGAGTCTATTCTTCTTAATTACCTCTTCGCAGTATGGCGTCCACCATAATAGATTCGAATTGAAAGCCGGTACACCCTCGACACGGTGGGTAAGACTGTATGCGCGTAACACTCGTTCACGGCATTCGCGATACCTGTCCGCACGCAGCTG
This sequence comes from Nothopassalora personata, assembly GCA_033816765.1. Taxonomy (NCBI): domain Eukaryota; kingdom Fungi; phylum Ascomycota; class Dothideomycetes; order Mycosphaerellales; family Mycosphaerellaceae; genus Nothopassalora; species Nothopassalora personata. The sequence goes on along the minus strand of CM066287.1, from coordinate 1,418,597 downwards.
CATTGTACGTGTCTATATCGCATCGAGTAGGTGCAATGCCGATAGCTCTCTATCCTTAACAACCACATAGTTCTGCGACTCTACAAGCTAGCTAGTTAGTTTATTATAGCGATGAACTAACCACAGCATTATGTCGTGCTTAACGAAGCGATATCTTTCAATAGCCTTAACGTACTTAGCCGCCTTAGGTGAGTACTGCCGCATCTCTTCAATGCCCTTATCGTACGCGATAGTAGACACGGCTCGTGCTATTCGCTAGATATAGTCTACTGCCTTCTTGCCGTACGACTTAGAGATATTGCGGTAAAGGTGCTAGACACAGTAATACCATAGAGCGTAGCCAAACATGTCCTCGCAGTTTATTAGACCCTTGCAGCGATCTGTAAGGATACAGAACTTGTCCTTAATGTCGTTGAAGATATCGCCGTAGCCTTCGTACATGCCGTGATTGCCTCTGCCGTCGATGAAGAGCTTGCAAAACCATCGCTACGAGTCCTTAGACTCGCTCTTAACGATAGCCCAAGCAAGCAATGGAAGCTGGTTGTTAGCATCAGGTTTTACCGCAATAAGGAGGTGCTGCTTGAAGCTATCTTTTAGAAAGCAGCCATCGAACGATAGTAGACGAGGTCCATTGTAAACGGCTCTACCTAATGTCTGTAGCATTATGAAGACACGCTTGAACTTACCGTGCTCATTAAGCATAAGCTCTGTGATACACCCTAGGTTCTGTTCGTTTAGTAGCTCTAGATAATAAGGGATCTTCTCGAAGTTTAAGAGCCGCTTAACACGAGTGTCGTGGCAAATCTTCTGCTTAACACGATAGCATTGCAACAACGGCATAGAGCAGCCGCCGAATCGCTTCTAAAGCACGTTCTAAATGTCCTTAACCCTAGTGTCTTTTCTAATACTTATAAGCTTCGGCAGCTTACGCAACATAGCTTTAACGTAGTTTAGTAGCGCTCTAAAGACTGATCGTTCACCCTAGCAAGTATACTAGTCCACGAGCTTCGTAATAAGCCAGCCGCCTCGCTCTGGTTTGTCGAAGGCAATGCAGTAGTATAGGCAGTCCTTGGAGCTACGACACTTGATCTGAATGCGTGTTGTATCGCTCTTATACACATAGTGAAGCTAGCCATCTTGTGCAGCAGTTGCAACTACTGCTGTCTTGACCTCGTCCTTATAGGATAGTATAGCTTGCTCTTTCAGTACAACAATGCCCTCGGCAGCCAGTCGATCGTGTGTTTCTTCCTTAGTGAGCGGTCCGTTGACGTCTTCAATGCCGTCCATATCGTACGCGTGTTGCCGTGGGTACTAGAGCTCGAAATAAGGAAGGAGAAATGCTCGAAATCGTAGGCATTGCGGGCATTATGTCGCTGCCTCTGGCGGCAGCGACATGCGCCATTGCAGCGCGCCAATGCAAGCCAATATAGTCGTGTTATAGGCGGTGAGATCCTCCATAATGCGGTGTGTGCGTGGGTACTGAAGATAAGTGTGGGTACTAAAGATAAAAAACACCATATCGACGGGCATTGAAGATAATTTTTGTGGTGCAGCGTTGCTGCAATGACTCATCCCACAGCGTCAGAACTATATCGCGAGGCACAGCGTGCGAGCACCTCGGCGATCCTACTGTACTGTACCATAAATGCCGCTTGTCCTTGTTCGGTGGCTCGAACAGCTACGATGAGACATCATGAATATTGACGACGTATTGTACTTCCGACACTGCCGTCCGGACTGCGGGAAATCTCGGTCGCAGACGCCGTGAGCACATCATCTCGCTCAACGATAATCCGCATACCGCCAAGACCATGTACTCCACCAGATTAACAAGCAGGAATCCAAGTTTCACCAGCTAGGTAACTATCGCGTACGGTGCCTACTACGCAGCAGCACCGCACACTCACCTGCAAGGCAAGGTGAGATTAAAGACGGCGGAGTATTCCTTTCCATTTATTCATGTCTTTGCGTGGCGGAGCATCCAATACCCAAGACTAAGTCGAAAAACTCTCGTTCCAAAACCAAATATCCCTTCCCTGTCTGACAAACCTGCCAACCTCTTTCCTCACCATCTTCCCCATACCCCTCGGTCCACAAACCACGACAGCAACCCTCTCACCACTACTATGCGTAAAAGCCTGCTCCACAACCCTCTTCAAATCCGGCCTACCCGCCTGCACATCAAGTCCACTCTCCTCGTTCTCCCCACCTCCATCCTTCGCCAGTAAATTCTTCTGCTCCTCCAGTTCAATCCCATCTTCACCCTCGCCTGCCGGGCCCCGTTCATCCTCCTCCTCGCCTATAACAAAGGATCCACCAGAGCTCGCAGTGCCTGCCGTGGCGCTGATGTCTTTCGTGAGATGTACCTGAAGTCGTTCCACGAATCCCTCTCGTTCTTTCGCATCTTGCGGCAGAGCCCAGGAGACCTCTGGCATGAAGCGAGCAGTCCAGATGAAGGTTACGCGCTGTCGTCTGTGGCTTCCTTTGCTGGGGCTCAGATCTGATAATAGCTGGCGGTAGAGCGGAACGATGAAGGTCGCGCCGACGCCACCGGCTATGAGGAGGATCCTGTCGTGTTGTAGGAGGTTCTCTGGGTGAGATGCGAGGCCGTAGGGACCTTCGATGGCGATCTGCTGGGAGGTCTTTGCCAAGGAAGCGAGTTTTGCTGTGTTGCCATCGAGGATCCGAGCTACAAATTTGACGTTACCGTCAATCGGGGGAATGGATGCCACTGTGAAGGGATTGCTTTCGAAGGTCCGTAGGAAGGCGTTGCCGGCTACTGACATGTATGCGTGTTGGCCTGTTTGGAATCTGTATGCCGCTTTCCCGCTGACGGGAATTTCGATCTCGACTAAGTTGGCGTCCTGGACTGTCTTGATGGAGCCAGCGTGTGTCTTCGTCGACACTGCGCGAAAGATCATGTGCAGAGCATAGACCAGGAGCGTCTCATAAACATAGACCCGGATATGGTGTACGTGGAAATACAGCGCAGGCAGTACCAGTGTTGCAAGGACAACATGAACAATATAGAAAACCCGATAGCTCCAGTCGCGAAGTGGCTTCAGAGCTGTCGTGCCAATGGCAGTAAACGCTAGGATACCAAAGATGCCGCAGATGATGTAGAACTGAGTGATTTTCGCCAGCAGGAGATTGGACTGGATGTAGAAGTTCAGGTAGAGGACCACATGTGCGTAGAAGAGCCCTGTTATGATGCCTCCGAGGAGCTGATGCAGTGCTATTAGACTCTCATGAGAACGTCCCGTCAACAGCTGTAGTGGCGAGTAAGGCGACTTGAAGGACAAGAGGTAGTGGAATGGTAGCTGAGAGGCTCCGATCGCACCCAGACGTTTCGTGAGATGGAGGTAGTCTACGTGATCTGCTTAGCTGCGTTCTCTCATAGCGTGTGTATTATCATCATCTCTCACCATCGCCAGTCTGCAAAAACGACAAGGCAACCAGCCAAAGTGTCCAAACGCCAGCTCCTAGAATCTCTCCTCTCGTTCCAAGATGTAGCCCGGCACACTCAACAGAGTCGCCACACCACCATAGGATCTTTCTCCACCTCGCCGCAATGCCAGGCACATTCAAACCGTGGCCCAGCCTCGAGGCCTTAGCGTACGGCGAGCTTGGCGTCTGCAAGTCATCCTTTCGAAACAGTCTCGCCTGGATCCATACAGTGAATCTGCAGACCTGCAACACCAAAAGAGGCACTAAGACAGATACCTGAGCCAGAAAGCCGTACCAGTCCAGCAGTTCTCGCCGCTCCAGCCTCTGCTCCTGTGTTAGGTCTGCGAAGCGATACATCCTAACGACCCGGTTGTTTTTCAGCGATGCAAAGTCGCCGCCTTGAAAAATTTTCTCAAGACATTCTGCTGCAATGTGTCTTTTCTCGACAAGGTTGCTCGTCGGTCGGTGTAAGAAAGTGCAAGGTCAGCTCGGCCGAGATAAAGAAGGTATATGCTCTTCTATAGGGGTCTTCTTTGGGACTAGGGCCGTCGCGAAGATGGTGCGTCGATCCTGTTGTGAATCAGGTGACCAATGGCTGTGTTAGTCAGGACTTGGCACATATATACTATATTACACTGTTTCTGTAGCTAGATAGTCTTACACCCCGTAGCAATTTATAAGGGTTACTAATCTACCCTATCGTTTTAATCTAGAAGCTTATACTTGTTAAATACCTATTTATAATAGGTTATAAGCCCGAGTACTCCTCTGCCTATTTAATTTAAAACCTAAATTGTTATCGAAGCTCTATTAAGGATTAGCTTACATTACTAGTAGACCTAACCCTATATTTGTTTTATAGATAACTATCTAATCAATTTAAGAACTACTATAGGACATCGGCACTAAGCATTATTACCGTAGTATAGCATCTAAAAGAGCTAGACTAGATATAGAGTTTAGAAACAATACCTCTAGTAACCTAGTAAGGTCTACTAAGGATAACTAGGTACTTAGAAAAGGCGTACAGTTTTAGGTATAGAAATCTATACTAATTAGCGCACTACTAGAGAAGGATCTAGTTAGATATATTATCTATAACCTAGACTAGGTTAATCTAAAGTATACTCTAAATAGGGTAGCTTATAAACAACCCTAAAATACGACTAAGAATACCTAGAATAAGACTACTGTTACGGTTCGGTCCAAACGGCAGCCCCGACCAGACACACGAAACACTGATCACTTGGAAACACGTGATACTGATCATCCAGACGCACGTGACACTGATCACTTCACGGACTGATCAGTGTGATCAGTATGCTCAGTGGGACTGATCAAGGTGATCATACTGAGCCATAGGCTCTACGCCGCGAATCTCCTTTGTATTTAGGAACGCTAGAAACCCTTATGGTTCTGATGCGTTCAACTCATGTTACTATCTCACTGATTGGAATACAACTCTTATTCCTATCATTTATCTTCGCTCAGCTTGCTTCAGCCTCTCCAAAGAATAATACCGCCACGTGACTTGACTTATCTCTTTTGAGACTAGCCCTGGAACGAGACAATAACACTTTGAACGCCCTCAGGATGAGCGCTACTCAAGCAGCTGGTAGGGGAACACCCGCCCCCAGCGAAGCAGGAAGCATCCGCCGTGCGCCACCACAACAGACTACCACCACGAAGGACGATGAGTCTGATGACGATGACGAGTCTACTCCAAGGAAGAACGACGTTAAGGCCGCCAAGCCAGACCTCTTCCATGGAGACAGAGCCAAGTTCGACGACTGGATCAATTAGATGGATATGTATCTCATGTTCAACCCAGTCGATGCTAATAAGAGGACTATCTTCGCCATCACGTACCTTCGCGGAAGTGCGCAGAACTGGATCAAACCTTACCTTAAGGAATACCTTGAAGGTATGGGACGATTAGACCCCACTGGAATGTTCAGGAGCTACACCCTTTTCAAAGAAAAGATGAAATCAATCTTTGGAACCTCGAACGAAGTCCAACAGGCCATACGAATCATTCAACACCTGAAACAGAAGACGTCTGCTTCAGAGTATGCCGCCAAATTCGAAGAGTACGGACAAATCACCAGATGGGACCAGACGGCGTTGATGACTATGTTCCGACGTGGACTCAAAGACTCCGTCAAGGACGAGTTAATGAGACACGGGGGACGGATCACCAACCTCGAAGAGCTAATGAAGGCGTCGATCAACATCGATGACCAGCTCTGGGAACGACACCAGGAGAAGAAATACGACTCCAAAGTAGGAGGAATAGCAGGATATGCTCCGGACCGCAGACCCTTAGGAGGATACGTTGCGAAGGGAGAATTCTCACGACAAAGCCAACCCTACTATGGACCACAGCCAATGGAACTGGACGTTACCCAACGAGGACGGAAGATCGATAAGAGTAGGGGCCACGGAAAGCCCTTCAAAGAAAAAGGAAAACTCACATGCTATGCCTGTGGCAAGGAAGGCCACATGGCGCGGGATTGCCGCGGTAAAAATATGGTGCGCCGCGAGCAGTTCAATATGATGCAACCCCGAACTAGTAAATCTGAGAGCAGCGTTGGATCTCGGGGAGATACCGACTATACTCGGAGAGTGGAGGAGAGAGCTAGCAACAGAAGCACGACGCCTCTCCTGGACCCCTCAGAAGGACGAGGAGGATACCATGGGCAGCAAATGGTGGTCATTCCATTTGATGCGAAGAACCAACCACGACAGTTCAACATGATGACACGAAGAGTCGACTACGAGACCGAATCCGAGTCTCGAAATGGTCATGGAAGCCTTCATTGGCGATTCTGTTACCAAGACTCGTGTCAAATCCACTACGCCGCGAAGTCAGGCGCAGGGTATTGGCCTCAGCAACCACGAGGAACCCTAGGAGCGACGCATAGGCAAGACGCCACGCTGAGAGAAGTGGACATCGATGAATCCTACTTCAACGAAGATGGAAGCGATAAAGAAAATCAGGACCCAGGATGGAACGGATCATGGTCACCAGAACCACAGGAAGAAAGTCAAGAAACCACCGGGCTAGATACCATCGAGGAAGAACAGGATCCGGAAGAATCAAGCGAAGACGATTCCTCCGAAGGAGAAGAGAGCGACACTGACGACGACAATGAACAACTTACCTTCACGGTAGATGCACCCAAGAAACTGTACGACATGATCATCTACCTACAAAGAAGGCACGAGGAATTCCTACCTAAGATAGGTGGACGAAGGAAGCTACATTCCATTGAGTTTGACAAGACACTCGACACCCTACGAGGCATGGCCTGGGGATACCCACTCATGGAAACAACCGAGAATCTAGCAACCACCGTTACAGAACGACCACCGATAGGAAGCCGAATAACAGGAACCGGATATCTCACACCGTCAGGAACATTCGTATCGAATGAATTACGCAACATAGTGCAACACGCACGCGCACTCTACTCAGAAACGCAGAAGATCCAGGAACGTAACAGACTACAAGTGTGGACACAGGGCAACGGGCTACAGGTTCTAGCCGAAGCCTCTAGGCACGAAGCACAGCGAACCACATACCATTCGGGAAAAGGATCAGCTCCCCAGGAATGAGCGACCGGAGGGAGTTATGCAATACTCAGGCTCACGCATCGACATCAAACACAGTTTTCCAGACACAAGCAATCGTCAACGGACACAAGACCAGTGTCATGATCGACTCAGGAGCAGCGGGGAATTTTATCTCCGAGTCTTTCACAAGAAGAAACGGGTTAGCTACCCTAAAGAAGAAATGGGGTTACGAGTTGATCGCGGTAAACGGATCATCGTTACCTAGCGTGGAATGGGAGACGATACCATTGCCACTGGCTATCCAACAGCACCACGAGAATATTACCTTGGATGTCACTGATATGGCCAGTCATGACATAGTATTAGGTATGCCTTGGTTGAGAAAGCACAATCCAGTAATCGACTGGAGAAGAGGAGTACTCACATTTAGGGAATGCGATTGCGTTGTCGACATTCAGCCTGCGCAGTGGCAGCGTTCACTGGCAGATGAGGCAAGGAAACAGCTAAACGAGATACAGCTTGCGCCGACTAGAAGGACAGAAGAACCACCTTCGACCGGGACAGACACTGGCGTGGGGCCGCCGGGTCACGAAGTCACTGGAAGTGATGGAAGTAACGCACTATCGAAGAATACTAACATCTCAGAGTTGAGTATTCCCAAGGAGTATCGCAAGTGGTCGCGACTCTTTGAAGAGGAGAGAGGCAAAACCGCCTTACCTAAGCACCGCCCATGGGATCACAAGATCAACATTCAGCCAGGGAAAGAGCCTCCATGGGGACCCCTATATCAAATGTCTGAGAAAGAGCTGCAGACCCTACGAGAATGGCTGAAGGAGAAGCTAGCCAAAGGATGGATAAGAAGATCCACCTCAAGTGCAGGAACTCCATGCATGTTCGTTCCAAAAGCAAACGGGAAGTTACGACTCGTACAAGACTACAGGAAGTTAAACGAGATCACGATCAAGAACCGATACCCGCTACCTAACATCGAAAAAGCACAAGACAGATTAACCGGATCAGACTGGTACACGAAGATTGACCTACGAGATGCCTTCTATGCTATACGAATGGCAGAAGGAGAAGAATGGAAAACCGCTTTGAGAACAAGATACGGACTTTACGAATTCTTGGTTATGCCAATGGGATTAACCAACGCACCCGCATCCTGCCAGGACCTTGTCAACGAAACACTTAGAGACCTACTCGATGTATGCGTTATCGCATACATGGACGACATACTGGTCTACACAAAAGGGTCCCTACAGGAACACATAAAACAAGTCCAGGACGTCTTCGAACGACTCACGCAATCAGGGTTCAAGACGGCACCCGAGAAATGCGAATTCCACAAGAAAGAAGTCAAATTCTTAGGCTTCATTATTAGCACCACAGGGATAACGATCGACCCTGCGAAGACACAGTCAATTAGAGAGTGGCCAGAACCGAAAACAGTCAAGGACGTACAATCATTCCTTGGACTAGCGAACTACAACCGGAAATTCATTAAGGACTACGCGAAAATAGCAGCACCAATGACGATGCTTACAAGAAAGGACGTCACCTGGAAATGGGGAAAAGAACAGATTGAAGCATTCAAGAAACTTAAGGAACAATGCGCTTCAGCCCCCACGCTTCGACTATTCGATGGTAGCAAGGAAGTCCACATCGAGACCGATGCGTCTGATATGGCAATAGGCGCATGTCTAACACAGACACACGATGGGCAGAGACACCCAGTAGCCTATTACTCCCGGAAAATGACCACAGCGGAACAGAACTACGACATCCATGATAAAGAGCTTCTAGCCATTGTTGCTGCCATGCAACATTGGAGAGTATATGTCGAGGGCCCACCGAAGTTAACGATTCTTTCTGACCACAAGAATCTTACGTACTTCACAACGACGAAAGAACTTACCCGAAGGCAAGCCCGCTGGTCGGAGCTGCTGGGACAGTATAAGTTCGAAATTAAATATACTCCAGGACGAGAGAATGGCCGCGCCGACGCGCTGAGCCGAAGAAGCGACTACATGGAAGGAAAAGAACCAGTGCAACACAAGATACTAAGGACAAACCCCGACGGAAGTCTTAGTGCCAACACAAGAGAATTCAACAACATCGTACGGATATTAGGCGACAGGGACGAACAATTCCCTATATCGCAAGGGAAATACCAAGTACCAAAGGATCGAGAAAAAGAATGCATACGACAACATCACGACGGACCAACTTATGGACACCCTGGAACTTCAAAAACAATGGACCTAATACAACGCAGTTTCTCATTCCCACAGATGAGACTTAAGGTGTCACGCTATATTAAACAATGCGTACACTGCCAACGAAACAAGGCTGCGAGACACGCGAAATACGGTCACCTACAGTTCAGGACACCACCGACGAAACCATGGGACGAAGTCACAATGGACTTTATTACAAAACTCCCACCGTTAAGAGATCAAGTTACGAAACAACCATACGACATGATACTGGTCATGGTTGATAGACTTACGAAATACGCACACTTCATTCCTGCATCGGAAACGTACAATGCAGAGCAGCTCGGATACCTCGTACTAGACAGACTTATCCGATACCACGGATTCCCTCAAGCGTTTATAACGGACAGAGACAAGCTATTCACATCAAACTATTGGAAGACGCTTATGGGAACGATCGGAATTAAACACAAGCTGTCAACAGCATATCATCCGGAAACAGACGGACAAACCGAAAGGATGAATCAAACGCTGGAACAATACCTACGACACTACATCAACTACGCACAAGACAATTGGGTTTCATTACTGCCAATGGCGCAGATTGCACTGAACAACCACAAATCGGAGACAACTTCAACGACGCCATTTTATGCGAACTTTGGTAAAGATCCTAACCTATTCGGAACACCTGGATCCCATCCACAGGCCGAGAGAGCAATCGTGACGACGGATACTCTTAAGGAAGTGCACAAAGAAACACGCAGGGCGATCGAAGATGCACAACGAAAACTGTCTCAACAACGGCAGGACACGAAAAAAATGGCACCTCTGCTAAAAGAGGGGGATAAGGTCTATCTCCTTACAAAAAACTTGAGAACAAGAAGACAGACCAAGAAACTGGATCACGTCAAGGTCGGACCATTTTTTATCGACAAAGTCATAGGACCAGTTAACTACCGCCTACGACTACCACTAGACGCAAGAATCCACCCAGTCTTCCATATCTCTAAGTTGGAACCCGCAGACGCCGAAACACCCTGCCAGGAGAGCTTCCATTTCGAACCGGAAGCAGAAAACGAATTCGAAGTCGAAAGAATCCTAGACAAGAAAGGTCAGCGATACCTTGTCAAATGGAAAGGATACGACGAATCAGAAAATACCTGGGAACCAGAAAAGAACCCACAAAACTGTCAACAAAAGATCCGAGAATATCATAAGAAAAACAAAGACCTACAAGTCAACCAGCAGGGAGTAGTTCGGGTACCTCCCAGAACTCGTCACCGAGACCCTCAATAGCACCCCATGTGCCTGGTGACAAGTTGAGAGCCAGACCCTCACAAGGGATATCCGAAGGAAGCAAAGAAGCCTCTTCTATCTCCTGCTCCTCGATCTCCCTTTCCTCAACGGAAATCGCCTCCTCGGCACGACGATCCACTAGATCCATCTGCTGACGCAAGCGCTCCTCGCGCGCGCGAGCAATCTTCAGATCCTCGAGAGCCTTCTCATGAACCCGCATCGCCTCCTCCTGAGCGGACCGAGACTCCTGGATTTTCTGACGAAGACGAGCCTTCTCCTCTGCTAACCTCTTAAACTCCGACTGAGTTACTCTTACATCGCACCTTTGGCCGCGACGAAGACACTCACTACACTTCCCGGAACGAATGTGCACCTTGCACACGCGACCATGCTTTTCACACGTTGAGCATTTCTTAACCATGACTTCTCCCGCGGATTCAACGAACTCGTAGAGACGGCGGCGACGGATGGTGCTGGAAGGGCGTTGGTGGATAGGCATCGCAAAGGGAAGAAGCCATACGCGAATACATGGAGGATACCGTTCGTTATAAGTAAGCTCAAGGGACTGAGCTAGGCTAGAAGGGGGATGGTGTTACGGTTCGGTCCAAACGGCAGCCCCGACCAGACACACGAAACACTGATCACTTGGAAACACGTGATACTGATCATCCAGACGCACGTGACACTGATCACTTCACGGACTGATCAGTGTGATCAGTATGCTCAGTGGGACTGATCAAGGTGATCATACTGAGCCATAGGCTCTACGCCGCGAATCTCCTTTGTATTTAGGAACGCTAGAAACCCTTATGGTTCTGATGCGTTCAACTCATGTTACTATCTCACTGATTGGAATACAACTCTTATTCCTATCATTTATCTTCGCTCAGCTTGCTTCAGCCTCTCCAAAGAATAATACCGCCACGTGACTTGACTTATCTCTTTTGAGACTAGCCCTGGAACGAGACAATAACAACTACTACCTAGAATAAATCTCCTTAGGACATCACTAGTAGTATAGGATATAAAGCTACCTATAAGTAATAGAAGAAAGAGGATATATAATCTTTTAGTATTATTATAGCTAGATTAGACTCTACCCTAAGGCTAAACTTTAGAGATATAGACAAGTTAGCTAAGGAATTATATAATTTAATTAAGGTAATATATAAGCTAGTTATTATAATTAATCTATATAACACTCTAAAGGCAGTTAGGCATATTAAGTTAGATAGTACAAGACCTAATATATTAAAGTACTATAAAGACTTTTAAGCTTAGGTATATAACTATAAGACTACTATAGAGCAATTTATTAGATCCTCCCTAGTTAATAATAAGTTACTACTTAAATCCTCTTTTGTCCTCCTAGATAGCATCTATAGACTATACTTTATTAAAGGCCTAAACTATATTAAATAGCTTAGGACATAGACATATAATAATCCCTTAGAATTAACTACCCTAGAGAGAATATTTATAACTCTTAGGAAGGAGTAAGTACCTACTACCTATAAGCCTAGCAATTGCTTTGTTAGAGCATTCTTAAGTAAGAATAATAATAAGCAGTGTATATAGTACTTATATAAGTATACTAACGCGAACTACTATAAGTAGCATCTAGAGAAGAATCCTAGGAACAAGCCTAAGAAGGGTAAAGAGACCCTAAAGAATAGGGTAAAGAAGGTAAAGGGTAGTGATGTTACGGATCGGATTGGGCCTGCAACCGCAAGCCAATCAGATACCTCACAGTTAAGCGGGCGCAGCCGCTGCAAAGTGTGTTACGGATCGGATTGGGCCTGCAACCGCAAGCCAATCAGATACCTCACAGTTAAGCGGGCGCAGCCGCTGCAAAGTGCTCTGCTGATCTGCTTGATCTGTCGAACAGATCAACAGATCAGAGCAGAGTACGACGCGAGACGATCTGCTGCTCTGTTTGATCTGTCGAACAGATCAACGGATCAAACAGATCAAGACTATGAATCTCCTTTGTATTTAGGAGCGCTGAGAATCCCTTATGGCTTCGAGGCGTTCAACTCACTGTTCAATATCACTGTTTGGAATACACCACAACCCAACCTCTGCCTCATTGTTTCTTGAGCCTTTGTAAGGTCAAGACACTACTGCTTCATCACTCTCCCTCAAACTTCCCATCGGCCCGAGAACAAACCCGATTGAGCTTGTCTTCTTGACTTGTGATATCATTAGGTTATACCAAACCTAACAGCTTTGAACGCCCTCTACGATGGGAGACCGACAGAGTGAACGGGGAACACCCGCCCCCAGTGAAGCAGGCAGAGCCCGACGACCTCAGACCGCAAACGATGCTATCAATGCCTTGGCTACTCATACAGGCAACGACACCCTCAAGGTTGGCAAGCCAGAATTCTACTATGGCGATCGAGACAAGTTCGACACTTGGGTTGCTCAGATGGATATGTACTTCTTGTTCAACTCCATGGCTGAGAACCTCAAGCCTGTTTTTGCCACTACCTTCCTGAGAGGACGAGCACAGCATTGGGTCAAACCCTTCCTTAGGACCTACCTGGACAGCAACGGCAACGACAACGCTAACGGGATCTTTACGTCTTACGGTCATCTCAAGAGCGCGATGAAGAGCGTCTTTGGCATCTCGAACGAGGTTGCTACTGCTGTACGCGTCATCCAACATCTGACCCAGAAGACATCCACTGCCGACTACGCTGCCAAATTCCAGGAGTACGCCCAGCTTACTGATTGGGACGACGAAGCACTTCAAGTCATGTACCGGAGAGGATTGAAGGAGCATGTCAAGGATGAGTTAATGAGGGACGGTCGAAGGATCGATGACCTGGGATCTCTGGTCAAGGTCACGATCGATCTTGACGACAGACTCTACGAGAGAGCTCTAGAGCGACGATACGACTCCAAAGTATCCGGAAGAGCCGGATTTACCCCAGGCTACGACAATCGTAACAAGGGCTTTAGCGACAACTACAGTAAGCCCAGAAACAAGCCATACTACGGACCACAGCCAATGGAGCTCGACGTCACCGAAAGGGGTCGCAAGATCAGGAACAGCAAGGGGAACAGAAGACCCCCGAGCTCAGGAAAGGAAACACGAACCTGCTATGGATGTGGCAAACCTGGCCACCTAGCAAGGGACTGTCGCGGTAAGAATATGGTGCGCCGCGAACAGTTCAACACGATGCAACGACGAACTAGTAAACTTGAGAGCAGTGTCGGGTCTCCAGAAGACACCGACTATACTCAAGGAGTGGAGGAGAGAGCTAGCGAAGGAAGCACAGAGCCTCTCCTGGACCCCTCACAGGGACGAGGAGGATACCATGGGCAACAGATGACGGTCATTTCATCTGAATTGCGAAACCAACCACAACAGTTCAACATGATGACACGAGGTCACACCAATTCCCCACGAGGACCTATACGAATGATCTTTCCAGACCACCCGGATGCGCAAGGAACCTGGGAACAACTCACTACAGTAGTGAGGGAACGATTCCCAGAACACGCGCGACAACGACAAGCGTGGCTCGACATTACACATAAGATCCTACAGGTCATAGAGGACTTCCCCAACGTAACGGAAGAACCCTACAGAAGTCAACGACGCGAACTCCTGACGTTCTATGAAGGAGCCCGCCAAGAAGTCCTACGACTGGACCGAACAAGGGAATTTGGAATGATGACAAGAAGAGTCGACTACGAGATCGAATCCGAATCTCGAAATGGTCACGGAAGCCTTCATTGGCGATTCTGTTACCAAGACTCGTGTCAGGTTCACTACTCCGCCAAGTTAGGAGCAGGGTATTGGCCTCAGCAGCCGCGAGGAACCCTGGGAGCGCAACACAGGCAGGATGCCAAGCTCCAGGAAGTGGACGTCGACGAATCCTGCTTCGACGACGAGGACAAGGAAAACCAGGACCCAGGATGGAACGGATCGTGGTCACCCGAACCACAGGAAGAAAGTCAAGAAACCACCGGGCTGGACAACATCCAAGAAGAACAGGATCCGGAAGAATCAAGCGACGAAGATTCCTCCGAAAGAGAAGAGAGCGACACCGACGACGACAACGAAGTCCAAACGTTTACTATGGACGCACCAAAAATGATCTTCGAATTACTCGTACATGTAATTCGGAGAAGCGAAGAAGTCTTCCCAAAGATACAGCGACGACGCTACCTGCACCCAGAACAGTTCGATCTAATGCTCGACACGATGCGAGGGATGGTCTGGAGACACCCCATCGTGGAACACGACAACGATAGCGCCAAGATCGTACAGGAGCGACCACCCATTGGAAGCAAGATGACCGCATTTGGATACATCACGCCGTCAGGAATAACGATCACGAATGAACTTAGGAAGTCAGTTCAGCACGTGAAAGCACTCTACTCAGAAACGCAGAAGATCCAGGAACGCAACAACAGAGAAGCATGGAGACCAGGAGCTTCGCTACAGGTTCAAGCCGAAGCCTTGCGACACGAAATGCAACGTTCTACCCACGCATCGGGAAAAGGATCGACTCCCCAGGAATGAGCGACCAAAGGGAGTTATGCAACACTACACAGGCTCAAGCATCAACAACAGTGTTTCGAACGAAGATTATCGTCAACGGGCAACGGACATATGCCATGATAGATTCCGGAGCGAGCGGGAACTTTGCCTCCGAATCATTTGTCAAACGACACGGATTAGCTACCCGAAGAAAGGAAGAGGGGTATGAATTGATCGCGGTAGACGGATCATCCTTACCCAGTGTGGAGCGCGAGACGATACCGCTGCCACTTGCAATCCAACAGCACCACGAGGAAATCACCTTGGATGTTACTGACATGGCCAGTCATGACATCGTACTTGGGATGCCTTGGTTGAGAAAGCACAACCCAGTAATCGACTGGAGAAGAGGAGTACTCAGGTTTGAACAATGCGATTGCGTTATCGACATTGAACCTACGCAGCGGCAGCGTTCGCTGGTAGATGAGGTAAGACAGCTAAATAGGATACAGCTTGCACCGACTAGAAGGACAGAAGAACCACCTTCGACTGGGATAGACACCGACTTGGGGCAGTTGGGTCATGACATCACCGGAACGGATGGAAGTAACGCACCATCGAAGAATACCAACATTTCGGAGTTGGATATTCCCAAAGAATATCGCAAGTGGTCGCGACTCTTTGAAGAGGAAAGAGGCAGGGACGCCTTACCTAAACACGCACCATGGGATCATAAGATAAACATTCAGCCAGGAAAAGAGCCTCCATGGGGACCCCTATATCAAATGTCCGAAAAAGAGCTCCAGACCTTACGGGAATGGCTGAAGGAGAAGCTAGCGAAAGGTTGGATACAGCGGTCCACCTCAAGCGCAGGCGCTCCATGCATGTTCGTTCCAAAACCAAACGGGAAACTACGACTCGTACAAGACTACCGGAAGTTGAACGAGATCACGATCAAAAACCGATATCCGCTACCGAACATCGAAGAAGCACAGGACAGATTAACCGGATCAGACTGGTACACCAAGATCGACCTACGAGATGCCTTCTACGCTATACGAATGGCGGAAGGAGAAGAATGGAAAACCGCTTTCAGAACACGATACGGACTATACGAGTTTAAGGTCATGCCAATGGGATTGACCAACGCACCCGCATCCTGCCAGGACCTTGTCAACGAAACACTTAGAGACCTACTCGACGTATGCGTCATCGCATATATGGACGACATACTGGTCTATACCAAAGGATCCCTCCAGGAGCACATCAAGCAAGTCCAGGACGTATTTGAACGGCTCACCGGAGCAGGGTTCAAGACAGCACCAGAGAAATGCGAGTTCCACAGGAAAGAAGTCAAATTCTTGGGCTTCATCATCAGCACCACGGGGATCGCGATCGACCCTGCAAAGACACAATCGATCAGAGAATGGCCAGAACCAAAGTCAGTCAAGGACGTACAATCGTTCCTTGGACTAGCCAACTACAACCGGAAATTCATCAAGGACTATTCGAAAACAGCAGCACCAATGACGATGCTTACGAGGAAAGACGTCAACTGGAAATGGGGAAAGGAACAATCTGACGCGTTCCAACGACTCAAGGAGCAATGCGTGTCAGCCCCCACGCTTCGACTATTCGATGGTAGCAAGGAAGTCCACATCGAGACCGACGCGTCCGATATGGCAATAGGCGCATGTCTAACACAGACACACGATGGGAAGCGACACCCAGTAGCCTATTACTCCCGAAAAATGACCACGGCGGAACAGAACTACGACATCCATGACAAGGAACTTCTAGCCATAGTTGCTGCCATGCAACATTGGAGAGTATACGTCGAAGGACCACCAAAGTTAACGATTCTATCAGACCACAAGAATCTCACATACTTTACGACAACAAAGGAACTTACCCGAAGGCAAGCCCGCTGGTCGGAGCTGCTGGGACAGTACAAGTTCGAGATCAAACATACTCCAGGGACAGAGAACGGCCGCGCCGACGCGCTGAGCCGAAGAAGCGACTACATGGAAGGAAAAGAACCAGTGCAACACAAGATACTCAAGACAAACCCCGACGGAAGTCTTAGTGCCAACACGAAAGAGTTCAACAACATCGTGCGGATACTACGCGACACAGAAGAACAATTCCCAATATCGCAAGGGAAATACCAAGTGCCAAAGGACCGAGAGGAAGAATGTATACGACAACATCACGACGATCCGCTGTACGGACACCCTGGAACAACGAAAACAGTGGACCTCATACAACGCAGCTTCTCATTTCCACAGATGAGACAAAAAGTGCTACGCTACGTCAAACGCTGTGTACACTGTCAACAGAACAAGGCTGCCCGACATGCAAAATACGGTCACCTTCAATTCAGGACTCCTCCTACGAAACCATGGGACGAAGTCACGATGGATTTCATCACCAAACTCCCCATCTCACGGGATCAAGTCACCGAACAACCCTACGACATGATACTGGTCATGGTTGACAGACTTACAAAGTATACACACTTCATCGCAGCATCAGAGACATACACTGCAGAACAGCTCGGATACTTGATACTGGACAGGTTGATCCGATACCATGGATTCCCAGAAGTTTTCATCACGGACAGAGACAAGCTGTTCACTTCCAATTACTGGAAAACACTCATGGGAACAATCGGCATCAAACATAAACTGTCAACAGCCTACCATCCGGAGACCGACGGACAAACGGAAAGAGCAAATCAAACCTTGGAACAATATCTACGGCACTACATCAACCATACACAAGACAATTGGGTTTCACTGCTGCCAATGGCACAGATTGCACTGAACAACCACAAATCAGAGACAACTTCTACGACGCCATTCTATGCGAACTTTGGAAAGGATCCTAACCTGTTTGGAGAACCTGGATTCCACCCACAGGCCGAAAGAGCAATCGTGACGACGGATACTCTTAAGGAAGTGCACAAAGAAGCGCAAAAAGCGATCACGGATGCACAACATAAACTGTCTCACCAACGACAAGATGGCAGAAAAATGGCGCCTCTGCTTAAAGAGGGGGATAAGGTCTATCTCCTCACAAAAAACTTGAAAACAAGGAGACAGACCAAGAAGCTGGATCATGTCAAGGTCGGACCATTTTTCATTGACAGAATCGTCGGACCAGTCAACTACCGCCTACGCCTACCACCCGACGCAAAGATCCACCCAGTCTTCCATGTTTCCAGGCTGGAACCCGCGGACGCCGAAACACCTTGCCAAGAGAACTTCCATTTCGAGCCGGAAGCAGAGAACGAATTCGAAGTCGAAAAAATCCTGAACAAGAAAGGTCAGCGATACCTTGTCAAGTGGAAAGGATACGACGAATCAGAAAATACCTGGGAACCGAGAGAGAACCTCAAGAATTGCCGGGTGCTCCTGATGGAGTACCTCCGACACCAGAAGAAACCCGGAGCGAAGAAGGACCGTACAACCAGAAATCCGACGACACGTCGTATCCCTGATCGACCATGAGCCCCCAGGTGTTAGGAGACAGGTGAAAGTCCAGCGACTCCTGCTGCTCCAGCTCCGACAAGGCTGCGGACTCCACAGCAATGGCCTCGTCGGCTCTCTGATCCACGAGCTCCATCTGCTTCCGAAGCCGCTCCTCCTTTGCGTATGCAGTGTTCAGAGTCTCCCGAGCACGCTCTTGAGCCTCGCGGGCCTCCTTAATCTGCCTCTCCAACTTCTTCTTCTCACCGATCAGACGATCGAACTCGGAACGCGACACTTTCACGTCACAACGAACGTTGCGACGCACACACTCGTTGCACCGCCCCGACGACACGTGTACCTTGCACACGCGCGAATGCGCTCGACAGTTGGAACAAGACCGAACCATTATCTCTCCAAAACTTTCGATCGTTTCTGCTAACTTGAGGCGACGAGAGGTGCTGGATGAAGATGACACCTTTGGCATGATGAGAACATGGACAAAGAAACGACGACGGCCGAGGCAACAGAGTTATGACCTCAGCTCGTGGCGAGCTAGGCTAAGAGGGGGATGGTGTTACGGATCGGATTGGGCCTGCAACCGCAAGCCAATCAGATACCTCACAGTTAAGCGGGCGCAGCCGCTGCAAAGTGTGTTACGGATCGGATTGGGCCTGCAACCGCAAGCCAATCAGATACCTCACAGTTAAGCGGGCGCAGCCGCTGCAAAGTGCTCTGCTGATCTGCTTGATCTGTCGAACAGATCAACAGATCAGAGCAGAGTACGACGCGAGACGATCTGCTGCTCTGTTTGATCTGTCGAACAGATCAACGGATCAAACAGATCAAGACTATGAATCTCCTTTGTATTTAGGAGCGCTGAGAATCCCTTATGGCTTCGAGGCGTTCAACTCACTGTTCAATATCACTGTTTGGAATACACCACAACCCAACCTCTGCCTCATTGTTTCTTGAGCCTTTGTAAGGTCAAGACACTACTGCTTCATCACTCTCCCTCAAACTTCCCATCGGCCCGAGAACAAACCCGATTGAGCTTGTCTTCTTGACTTGTGATATCATTAGGTTATACCAAACCTAACAAGTAAGTCCTCTAGGAAGAGGATTGCTATAGCAATTAATAACTAGTTAGATATATTATCTAATTAGGAGCATAGCTCTAATAGTAATAGCGACTAGAGATAACTATATAGGAGGTCTAGAGTAGCTATTATAGTTATATAACTAGTATATATAGGAAGGATAGTAGCTACTATATTAAACCTAATATTAATAGACAAAGTCTATAATATAGGTATATCCTTATATATCTATAATAATCTTATAGACCTTTAAAATATAAGGCTAAGACTTAGGCCTATATACTTCTTATAGGCTATTAGGTAAGGATCTCTTATAACTAAAGGAGAATTAGAATAGGTTATAAAGAACTATCTTAGTTAAGAGACTACCCTCCTCCTTTATAATATACTTTACTCTCTAGAGTTAGATACTATACTAATCTCTATAGAACTCCTATATAAGAAATATAGAGTTTACCTAGATAGACTATCTAAAATGCTATTCTAGAAGGACAAGCCTATAGGCTATATTAAGATAATAAAGAATATTATTGTCTTTAGGAACCTTAGGGTAAAGAGGGGCTTGTTACGGTCCGGTACGATCGTGCACGTGGAAGAACTTCATTCGTTGGGAATAGGGACACGCGCTGCCAATGAGCGGGCGCTCTTGTGTGACTCAGAGCAGAGCGCTCTTAGTGCTCTACCGAGAGAGCAGGACAGACCGCGCCAAGACATGGCACTATATAGACGACGCTCTTTTGCAAGTAGATAGGAGCTTCGTGCTCAACTCATTTTAAGTATACACCATATACTGTTTGGAACCACTACCTTCATAACTGATTGAGACATCCCTGCAAAGATCCAAGCCCGAGTTGTGATAACGTACAGCGGTTCCTAACAACTTTGAGCACCACCACCAGGGCCCTTTGCATATGTCTGGGAGAGACGCTACCCGGAGTCCGTCACGACAACAGCCACAGTCAACTGGCATCACGGAACGAATGAGCGAAATGTCGATTACAGGAAGCAGCAAGAACAACAACACTCCTATGGGTATGCTGAACCCATTGGACCACCACCGTGCACCTAAGGTGTCTACGCCGGAGACGTTCGACGGGACCAAGGACAAACTGGAGGCTTTTCAACTGCAGGTTCAGTTGTACCTTCACTTCAACGCACACCAGTTTCAAGGCGAGGCTTCTAAAGTCTTGTACGCCGCATCCTTCCTACGAGGAAAAGCAGCTAGAGGATTCCGACCATACCTCAAGGACTGGCTACACAACCAGGGCGAGGGAGAAACACCGAAAACGGAAACTCGAAAAATTTTCCACGACTACGACGAGTTTGAGACGAAACTCGATGATCTATACGGGATACCAAATGAGGAGGTATACGCCGACCGACATATCCGACAACTTCGACAGACTACTTCTGTAGCGCTGTACGCCTCAGAATTCCAAGGATATGCCGCCGACCTGGAATGGAACGACGCAGCTTTGCGATCGCAGTTCTACCTCGGGCTGAAAGACAACGTCAAAGCCGAACTATCCCGAAACGCCAGCGTCGTTACGCTAGGGGCGATGATCAAGGCAGCAAAGGAGATCGACGAAAGGCTCCAGGAGTTGAGGTACGACCGACACGTACAGCCTGGATACCAGAGACCCGCCGCGGGCGGAAGAGGGGGCTTCAAGGCCAGAAGTCAGGACCCTAATGGTTACGGAGACCCAATGGAATTGGACGTAACGGAACGTAGGACAGGAAGGGGGCTGAAGAGCAAAGGTTCCACCTGCTACGTATGTGGCGAGCAAGGCCATTTTGCAAGGAACTGCAAGAAAAAGAACATGGTTAGCCGCGAGTTCAACGCAATGATTCGCGAAGAGAATACATACCAGGAATGCGAGAACTTCTTCTCGAAATCTGCCTAGCAGAAACAACCTGAGGACAGCAAGGCATCAAACAGCGGCTTCTTGATTTGATGACCTAGGACACAGAAGTCAACACAACGACACGGGACAAATGACTACTGGATATCACGACTTACGACGGATGGCCATCGGGCCACGAGAACGGAGAAGCGAGGCCGGCTCCAAGAAGATCGCTCTCGAGACCAGGGAAGTCCGACAGTTCGGGGTCGTTCGGATCGAACTCTGTGTTGGCGGCGAGGTGGGCTACTTCCTCGTCGACCCGGGAGTTATTCATGTTTCGAACCTCGCGATTGCGACGGATCCGCTGACGGAGAGCCTCGATCTTTCGGAAAATGTCTTCCGCGGAAATCTTGAGCCGCTCTATCTCCTGCTCGTCTGACTCGATCTTCTCTGTCAACTCTTCCACGACGCGGTCGAGTTTCTCGAGGGAGGAGGTGACACAAGGTTTCCCGAGGCGGGTGCAGTTGGCACAAGACATGATGGAAGAATCGGCAATGTAAACGCAGGGGCGCTGATTCCGGCAACAGTGGTCGCAAGGTTTAGAAGGAACAAAGGGATCAGCAAAGATTTTAGCAAGACGACGTTTTTTGCGCTGGGCGGAGGACGAAGACATGGTAAGAAAAGGGTGGTTGCGGAATTTGAATTTCGGAGGACAGGACCTACTTATGACTAACGACACGTGATCGCTGGGGCATCGATCCTAGGGAGGGGGATGGTGTTACGGTCCGGTACGATCGTGCACGTGGAAGAACTTCATTCGTTGGGAATAGGGACACGCGCTGCCAATGAGCGGGCGCTCTTGTGTGACTCAGAGCAGAGCGCTCTTAGTGCTCTACCGAGAGAGCAGGACAGACCGCGCCAAGACATGGCACTATATAGACGACGCTCTTTTGCAAGTAGATAGGAGCTTCGTGCTCAACTCATTTTAAGTATACACCATATACTGTTTGGAACCACTACCTTCATAACTGATTGAGACATCCCTGCAAAGATCCAAGCCCGAGTTGTGATAACGTACAGCGGTTCCTAACAGGGCTCTAGGAAGAATAAAGACAGATTAATATTAAAAGGACTTACTACTCTTATATTTACTAAGCTAAGAACTAATATAGTTAGATAGCATTAAAGGCTTAGGTATATTAGAAGTATACTACTTAATACTATAAAAGAAGCAGTTAAGGGCCTAGAAGATATTAATACTATAGAATTAGGATATTATAAGACTTATAAGCTTATAAGATTATAAAGAGTTATTTTAAGAATCCCTAGGAGACCTATACTAGAGGCATTAAATAAAATCTATACTAACCTTATTAGTCTAATTACTCTAATCTCTTATAATAGTAATGTCTACTAACTACCCTATGTAGGCCTGTCCGAGTTATGGTGGTATGGAGCGGTACTTACGTAAGTAGGGGTATTTGCCGGTCCCGGGACCGGGAAATTAGGTCACGTAACGAGTAGCGCAGTAGCTAGATAAAACAAGAGAATTAGCGGACCCTAAACCCCTATGCCCTCTACTTAAGAGGTATAAATTGAATTGTTACCTTAATGCTACCCTTACAATGCTTAACTGCGTAGTATATATCTTAACAGCTATACTAGGTCCTACTAGCTTACCTAAATGTCTAATTAAACCTAAATGAAATTAGGGCAAGTTAGACCTAAGGGACCCCCTCTAAACCTAAGGTTAACACAACCTATTAGTCGTTAATATATCCTCCCCTATTACGAACCTGTCCTCAGGTTCTAAAGTAGTAAGCCCGGGCACTACAGGTAGCTTAGTTAGTCGCTATAAGCTAAGATGGTCTTATAGTAGCATAGTAGCTTACCCTACCATTTAGCTTAACATATAAGATGTTAGGCAATCCTAGGGCCTACTAGCGACAGTTTGTAAAGGTCGAAAGGATTTCTTTAATAGAGACCGTAATAGTAACGTTAATAATCCGCGACTCGCGCCCGTCGTACTGCGTTAACGTATGCTACGAAACTAGCGAGGGATTAGGCAGCTATGTTAGCATTAATTGAACGGGTTAGATAGTCGAATAATGTAAACTGTTAAGTTGAGACCTTACAGGATACGTAGTTGGCAGCGGAGTAGAGTAAGAGATCAATCTTCAACTAGCTAATAGCTACAGGGCATGCAGCAATATATTAGGAACCAATGTGTTAATTGTGTTAGATGTCTATCTAAGCTAAAGGGGAGAGAAGGTGTCTTCCGACAAGCTGAGTTATCGTAGATGCCTTAGGCTATTAGATCATAACCTAACTGTTAGCTCCCCTTGAGATGCTACATCTTAATACTCCTACTTATCTTATATAGGAGGTTACAGTCTGCTCTTCTCCTGTTAGTAGTATTTAGACCTCTATAACAGGTTAAGCTAGCTTACAAACCTCTAGAAGTGTGGACTAGTCTTTAGCTTTATAAACCTATCTGTAACTATCTTAGATGTTAGGGTGTACTTAACAGTAATAAGCCTTCTCTACTAAAGTTTCCTAATAGCATTGTAGGCAATGTTAATATGCTTTAACTTGTTATAAACATGTGCATCCCTTACTAGGGTAAGGGTAGCTTAGTTGTTACCTCTTAATTGGACTAGTCTTAAGCTTAATATAGTCTCCTAGTTTCTAGTAATCCTTAGTTAATAGGAACAGTCTCCTACTAACTCTAGACAGTCTATCTCCCTTAGTAGTAAAGCTAGGAATTGGGATTGCTTTGCACATGCATTTATAGCTATGTATTTAGCTTCTATTATAGATGTTGCTATAGACTTTTGCTTCTTGCTTATCTAGGAGACTAGTGCCCTATAGAGGAAGAAGACATACCTAAGGATAGAGACTCTGTCTACTTTGTCTATTGCATAATTAGAGTTATAGTATCCAACTAGGCATCCTTCTCTATGCCTAGAGAAGACAAGGCTAAGATTAGGATATAACCTTAGATATCTTGTAATCTTCTTTAAAGCCTTTATATAGTAGGTAGATAGGTTACTTACAAATGAGCTTATCCTTCCTAGGGCAAAAGCAATGTCTAGCCTTGTAATTGTTACTAGCTATATCTATGTACTATTAATACTCTAGTACTCTGCCTTGTCACACCTCTTATCTATGTAGCTTAAAGGTTTAAGAGCCTTATAGCTGTCTATAGGTAAGTATGTAGGTGCTGCCTTCTTATAGTTCATCCCTATCTTAGTAAGGTTGTCCCTAATAAAGTGTCCCTAGTTAAGTTTTAGGATTCCTCTCCTCCTGTCCCTTATAACTCTTATGCTAAGGATCTTTTTAGGTTTACTAAGATCTTTAATCTTAAAGACTTTGCTAAGTTCTCTTTTGAACTAGAGAACATCTATCAACTTTAGTACAGCAATTAGAATGTTATCTATATATGTAAGAATTATAATCTCTTTTTCCTTATAAATAAGTAGGCATAGATCCACCTCTAACTATATAAATCCAATCTCTCTAATCTTTGACATATAGAGTTAATTCCAATCTCTAGCTGCTTACTTAAGTCTATACAAGCTTTTAAGGATCTTAAACACTATGTTTAGTAGAAGCTTAACTCCTAGTAGTGGTAATATGAAGATGTCTTTATAGAGGGTGCTTTCTATAAACGTATTGTTTACATCTACTTAGTAAAGATAGAGATCCTTCTTATATATAATAGCTATAAACACCCTAAGGGTGTCCTATCTAACTGTAGGCGCAAATGTCTCTATAAAGTTAATACTAAACTTCTGTAAAAAGCCCCTTATAACTAGCCTAGCCTTAAACTTTTTAATGGCTCTACTAATGCTTCTTTTAACATTAAAGACCTATCTTAATGTAACCAAGTTTGCTCCTTTTAGTAGAACAGCATTCTCCTAGGTGTTGTTACTCTATAGAGCATCTAGCTCCTTCTAGATTGCTTCCTTCTAAAGGTGTCCCTATTTCTTGTTATTTATAGCATCCTTGTAGGACTTTGAAATTAGGATCTCTTACTTATATGCAATAACTTCTACAGTTACTACAAAGGCTATCTCCTTAACTTCTTCTAGGAATTCACTATCCTATAGTACTAAATCATCTACTAATTGCATAGCTGTAAAGAAAGCTTAGTAGTAAGCAGCAAGGTTCTCTAAGAGGTCTATTGCTTCTCCTACTTTAGTAGCTAGTTCAGGTACAGGGACC
Organism: Nothopassalora personata; assembly: GCA_033816765.1. NCBI lineage: Eukaryota > Fungi > Ascomycota > Dothideomycetes > Mycosphaerellales > Mycosphaerellaceae > Nothopassalora > Nothopassalora personata. The sequence goes on along the minus strand of CM066287.1, from coordinate 1,392,917 downwards.
ATGGATCTTGGGGCTTTCTGTTTCTATTTATAGCCCTTAACATTATAGTTAGCCCTCCTCTTACTAAGGGATGATCTAAGAGTAGTTACTTATGTCCTAGTGACATTCTTTTCCTAGAGATCTAGTAAGCTTATCTTAATTAGCTTATCGATTTTCTAAAATTCCCCTATATTCTTTAGAGGCTAGGGAAGTTGTACAAACAGCTTTCTTAGCTAGGCTATTACTAGGCTGCTCTGCTGAATAATTAAATGGTAAACAGGTTACTCTAAGGATATGTCCTTCCTTAGCCTCCCTAAGGGTCTCCTAGCTAGTACATTGCTTAATAGATTCAATTTTGTAACATTGAGATCTATATTACCTCTAGGTTGATCCTTAAAGAAGTCTACATATGTGTGTTGTTTCACAGCTTTTATGTCTAGTTCCTAAAAGAGCTAGGCCTTAGCTGTGTTTTTAACGTATCTAACAAATACTACTTCTTTGCCTCTGTTCATTAGTTTATCACTTCTTGCCTAATAAGGCTGGGATCTTGTGTCTATGTAGACAATAGCTTTGCATCCCTAAACCTTCAAATAGTTAATAGTTGGCTTAATACTATTAAAGGCTTTATCTAGTGAAAGCTTGAACCTATTATAGTCTAGACTATTTAGTAGTTTGTTCCTTATATAGGTTTAGGCTTCTAGTGCTTTAGGCTAGAATTTAATTAGCATCTTAGCCTCTTTAAGCATTGCCCTTATAGAGTCTTCTAAGGTTTGTATTAACCTTTTAACTAGTCTATTTTGGAGCGAGTTATATGCCTTAGTATGCTCTAGCATAATTCCCAAATCCTTCTCCTACTGCTTAACTAATGCAATAAGTTCCCTTACATTATTAAGCCTAACTACTTTTAACTGTGCTAATGATTTCCTCTCTACCTTAATCTTCTAGTTCTAGAGAGCAACTAGAGCATCTTCTCTTTTCTTAAGAGGACAGGTCTACTTTTTTCTAAAGAAGTTGTTAACAATCTTAAGCTAGTATTTAAACCCTAGCCTTAATGTTAGCAGTGGACTATATATGTTAATAGATATAAGGGCAAGTCTTTTAGGTCTTCTCTTAGTAACTTTACCTTTGTACTTTTTCATCTTTACTATTAAACACACTCTACACTAGTGGAAGCCATCCCTAGGAATAGGAATAGGTTCTTTTAAGTCTATTACCTTATAAAGATTCTAGAGCAAGTTCTTCCTAAAGTGTGCAAATCTTCTATGCTAAAGCTCCTACTGTTTTAGGTTAGTCTCTAATTCAGCAGTTATAAAGGCATTCTCTATTAGTGGTGTACATAATAAGTGATGTGCCCTTTTTTTGTAGTAGAGGAGAAATCTCATTAATAAATAGAACCCCCCTAAGAAGCCTTGTCTAGACAACAGTTTAGCTAGAGGGGGATACAAGAGAAAATGAAGGAGGTTAGACACTAAACTACTTGCTGAACTAGTTCTAAGAAACTAGGTTCACCCCTAGCTTAGGTATAAGTAGAACATCTTCTAAAACAACTTTCCTGCTAGATCTCCTACTTATCTCTATAGTCCTAATATGAGTGGCTAACAAATGCCTACCTCCTACTTTGATCTATTTCTTCTTTATTAAGGGAGTTATAGATCTAAAGAGGCAGTTCTAGTCGGTTATATAGGATAAAGTACAAGAATTAAGTAATTACTCTAATAAGGGGAACTTGCCTTAGACTTCTGCAGTTAAGTGAGCCACTTTATTATACTTATCATTATTAGACATTGTCTTCTAGGATGAGTTGCATAAGTTAGGTAGCTCTTAGGTAGAGAAACCTTTCCTAGTCTTCCTTGTTTTAGAGGAAGGAGACTAGGCCTAGTTCTTCTAGAGTAATAGCATATTAGAGCTGAGTTTCTTTACCATTTTCTTAAGTTCCTCTATAGAGGACTTCTCTCTTAGTGTTCTTCTTAAAGATAGTAGTAGAGATCTTCTCTTCTTAACATATATTGCATTCTAGGAGGATAGTGCTTAGGAATAAGATCTAAGGACCTTCTTTGCCTTAGAGAGACTAGGGCAGTCCTTAATAAGATAGTCCTTCTTATAGAGAAGGTAGGAAAGTGATCTTGCCTAACCTAAGGGCCTGACCTAGGTAGCTGCTATACTATACTTAGCCTTAGAGGGATTTAATCTAGCCTCTTAAGCCTTAAGGATCTTTAAGGTCCTTTTATGATCTATCTTTAGCTAAGCCATAATGGTATCCCTAGCTATATAGTAGTTAGGTAGCAGTGAGCTTAAAAGCTAGGTTATTCTTACATTAGCTTTCCTATAGTGCTAGCCCTCTAGGTTAACATTAGCAATCCTCCTTCTAAGAGACACTAGGTATGCCTATGCAGATCTAATAGTAAACTCTTTACTTATCTCAAAGTTTACAAACTGTTTTGTAAGCTTATGTGCATAGGTTAGTAACACCTAGCTGTACTTGTTCTAGAGATGTACCTATATCTTAGTAGCTTTTCTAGATTCGTAAGAGCCCTTAAGCTTAAATTTATCTTCTTCTGTAATCCTACTTAGGATACTAAAGCAGCAAGCTGCATTTTGTTTTGTCTATGTTAGTGCATTAAGAATCTCTTTAATCTTAGTCTCTTCCTAGAGTTTTAGGTTCTTGCCCTTAATGTTGTTAAATAACACTTCTAATAGGTTATCAATTGCAAAGAATGCTAACTAGCTCTCCATCTTATATCTCTAAAGGTTGAACTATCTCTTCTAGTTGTCTCTCCTAAGAATTGGGATTTTGGTTCCCTTCTCTTCTCCTTTCTCTTAGTATAAATCTATAATGAATTGAATGTAATAAAACAAGGTGTATATGCTTCAAGGTCGTGGCTTAGGTCCTACTAAGGCTTTTGGTGTAGAATAGTAAGGTTCGTAGGTATAGATACTAAGGCCTGCTTAGTAGGGTAAAGAAAGAGCGGTATAGTCTCGGAGCTAGGACATAGGTCTGTCTCTCCTAGTAGAGTTCTAAATGACTTACTTAAAGTCCTTCTTAATAGTATCTCGATGCAGTTCTACCTATAGAGTGTCTTTAAGGTATTAGCTTATATTAAGCCGTATAGAGTCCTTTTCTAGATTACCTATTACTTAGTATTAAACTAAGCTTCTTAATAGGATAGATGGGGTAGACTTCTGCTTCCTAGATGTTTTCTGCTATAATAGCAAGGGATACAAGTAACCTGTACTAATATAGGTTGCTCTTACTCCTGCATAAATCCGGGCTCATAACCTGTTAAGTTGAGACCTTACAGGATACGTAGTTAGCAGCGGAGTAGAGTAAGAGATCAATCTTCAACTAGCTAATAGCTATAGGGCATGTAGCAATATATTAGGAACCAATGTGTTGATTATGTTAGATGTCTATCTAAGCTAAAGGGGAGAGAAGGTGTCTTCCGATAAGCTAAGTCATCGTAGATGCCTTAGGCTATTAGATCACAACCTAACTATTAGCTCCCCTTGAGATGCTACATCTTAACATAAACGCCATTTATAAGACAAGTGAGTATTAGTACTAGTAACCTAATAGATCTAAAGACGAGTCTATCGCGTAGCTAGAAAGTGAGTTAAGGGAAGATAAGTAACTATAGGAAACAAGTAAGATCTAAGGACTAGAAGTACCCGTACCCGAAGCATTAACTAGTTAGAACTAGAATCACAACTAGAATTAGAACTAGAAACCTATAGGCTATAGCTATAGCCGGAAATTAACTAGAAACTAGGAGCCTATAAACCCGTACTAACCACTTAGTTCTACTTATTCTTACATAACTCCTTTATCTAGACCTACTCGTTATCGTAGCTAACACTAGTCTTACTAGACGCGTCCCTAAGTAGCTAGCTAGTGAAGTTCCTATAGTAGTTACGGAAGAAGCTCTTATTACGCCCTTCGCTTATAAAGCATATCTGCTCGAGAGTAGTAACTAAGCTAAGCTACTTATCTATCAATTTTATAGCTCGGACGCGCTAATTATGTATCTTCTTATAGAAGAGCTCCGAGTCTAGGCGGACCGTAGTATTAAGCTACCTTCTAGCATTAAGAATAACTTCGTTATCGTTCTAAGACTTTAAACCCGCTAGGGCATCGGATAGAGGGCTAATGCTACTAAGGTGTACGGCCGTAGGGAAAGGATAGCTAGGTACTAGGCGTCGATACTTAAACCCTGTAGCGCTCTTACTTAGCGTCTTAAAGTTACGATAGAGGTCTATTACCTAGTGCATGCTCTAGCTTCTCTAGAGTTTAAGATAGTTATCGTCGCGGATCTTAATAAAGTAAGGGTTAATCTAACGTAGCGTCTTCTTATGTACGGCCTACCTTATTAGAACGCCTATAGTAGTTACCCGCATTTACCTAGCGCTTAGGTCCTCTCTAAACTAGCTAATGCTATTCCTACTTAGGTAATTCTAAACCCTAACCGAGAAGAAACGCTTAAATCGGCCGTCTTCTATATAGTCGTTAATCCGGCACTACTAGATGAACTCTATAGCATTCCCTTACTTATAAAAACCATGTAAAAACTCCGGCCTACTAGTGCCCTCTATATTAAGAGAGTATAGTATGTTAAGCCGGTTACTAGTCTAGTAGTTTTCAATTTCGAGGTTTAAGTCGACCCTAGCATGCTACACTATAGCGTTTATATTACCCCCCTAATAAGCCCTATTAAAGCTAAAAATCGTAGGCCTAGGGAAGGAGATAAACCGAGTGCAGTATTAAGGGTGTAGCGCTACTTATAAGAGCTATAGCCCGGGGTCTTATCGTATAATCTATTAGCTTAGAGAATACTACATGTTCTAGTAGACGCCGCCGTTACTAACTTTATTCAATTCTCGTAGGTACTATCGGTACACGTCGAATTCTCGACTCATTATCTCTCTAACTGTTTTAACCCGCGGCGCTAGTTTAGCGTTATTATACTAGTATAGTATGTTACTATTAATGTAGGTACCGGTACTATTAAGATCGGCTTAGTTAGCTTCATCGATACTAAATTTGTCGAGGATCTAGTTATAGTTAGCATACGTAACGATGCTACTCGTAGTACCGACTTTACCTCGAACGCGGAGGTAGCTAAGCGGGTTAACAGTCTTCTAACTACGCTTATTAGGGCGAAACTACGACCTATTTTTCACCTTCATAGCTAAAAACCTCTTACCTTTAAAGAGCTAGTCTTAGACCTTAAGCGCGCGCTTATATAGGGTATTAGCGGTAATACCGGGATTCGTAACGAAGTAGAGGGCCTTATAGTAGAAATCTCGAATATGCTAATCGCATATTATAGCGCTAACCTTACTATCCCTCTTAAGAACCTACGAGACAGTATATTCGAGCATCTTAAGGCCCGCCATCCGGTACTTAGGTAGCTAGTTAATACTATCTACATTAATCGAGTTTCTAAACTTAATGCTACAGTACCGCTTATCGTAGGTGCAGTTAGCGCGCTTAATCCGGAGGGCCTCGTCTTCTTATAGGATCTAGTCCTTAAAGACTAATACATCCCTAATTATAGCCGAAGGTAATATAGTCAGTATTAGATTGCTATTCTTAGTTAGGGCCGGAGTAGATCGTAGGGTGCTAACCGGTGTACCTAGCGGACTGCCTTCGCGTATAGGTGCGCCGTCTAGCGTTCGGTTAGGCGAGGATTAAGTAGGCGCAGTTATGCCCTTACCTATGCTCTCGCCTATGCGGAGCTACTTAAGTCGACTCGACTTACGACCGCCTCTTAATAGGACTATAGGCTAGGTAGAGGCTAGTAGAGTTAGCGTAGTACTCTTCGCACGTCCTTTACCTTTACTACCCGGTAGTAGCTAACGTAGCTAAGGCTGTTACTAGCTAGATAGTCTAGGTTAATCTATGCTGTCCTCTAGGGACGCGGACTTCTTAGTAATAGTACCCTGTATAAAGTATAGAAGGCTATCCTTATAGACGGCTAGGCGGTGTCTTCTAATAATCTCCCTCCTCTTAGCCGACTACGGATTAATACTACGTGCTTTAGCCTCCCTATCGCACCGGGTAAGATTACTAGGCTCTAGAATTTGCTTACGATCTATACCCTTACGGCCGATCCTTATACGCTAGATTAATACCCTCTAAATTCTACTAATAGCCCTACTATAGTCTAGGTACTTATTAATAAAGGCCGTAAACTAGCGGCGCCCGCTGTTAGTACTACAAAGCTCGGAGATAACGCGTCGATTAAGAATCTTATTATCTATCTACTATAGCTAGTAGCGGGTAAGCGTAGCTCGAAGAGTCTTCTCTCGGTTACGAATCTCTAAACCGGTCTTACGAATCTTACCGACGATAGGAAATAAGACATCGAGCTTCTTATTACTAAGGAATTCATCCTAGTAGCTCTTGCCTATACCGCTCTTAACTTCCTCGAAAAACAGGTTAACCTAGACGGAGCAGTCTTCGAATACCTTCTCGAAGCCCCTATAGAAGTCCTTTAACACCTTAACCCGCTTCTAAGGACTAAGCTCGCGGAACATAACATTAGCGGCGGACTTCGGCGTGTTCGTGTTAGTAAGGACATACTTAACGTTATCCGGTAGGCGAAGGGACTCGAATAAGGTCTAAGGTAGGCGGGTAAGCCTAGTAATAGTACTAGTAAGCGCTATGCTCGAGCTAGCCGGGCGTAACGAAGGACTAGCTAAAGCTATAATAACTAGGATTCGCTATTAGTAAGATCGTAAGAGCTAGCTATCTCGTAGTACTACTCTAGAGTGTTAGTAAGCTTTAAAAGCTTAGTGTTAGGGTAGGGGCTTTAAAGGTTAAGGTCGTAAAGAGAGAGGCTAGAGAACCGTCTAATGTGTAGTAGTAGATAGATGTGTTACTAGTTCTAGTAATAGTGTTAGTGTTTAAAGAAAAAGAGAGGAAGTAGTAGGTAGAGAGCTACGCTTAAGTATACCTCTTAGCGTATGTCCCTATAACTGTTATAAGGCAGCAGCGCCGAGACCGGTCTTATAAGTAGTAAGAGTAGTACTATTAAGGTTACACTAAAGGTCCGATAACCCTACATGTGACCGAAAACTAGTGCTAGTAACTACCTAGGTAAGCATTTAGTAGGGGCATACTACGCTATTACGTAATCCGATTTACCGGTCCCGGGACCGGTAAATGTAACTCTACTAACTAAGGTCTAACTAAGGTAAGAACACCCTATAAAGTGAAGTCTAGATAACCGAATCGGCTTAATAAACTAAAGGGCATATGTAACATATACCTAAGGGAAGTGAACTCCGTACGCTATTACTAACTAATTAGTTCTTAGCCTCGATCCTACTAAACTGTGAAATTTTGGCTATAGAAAGGTTATAAGGCCTAACCTATAGCTTCTTAGATTCCGGTTTAGGATACGATCTCCTTTCGTTAACTCCTATAGGTAGTACGTCTTCGCCGGCGATAGGCTCGATCTCGTTCGAATTACTACTATCTTCGCTATTAGCGACGCTATTAGCGACTTCTCCCTCCCCTATTACGAGATCGGTCCTATTATCTAAGTTTAGTACTCTTATGTTATCCGGACGAAGCTCCGGAACTAGCTTAAGGTTTTCCCGTGCCTAAACACCCTTTATTAGCGTACTATTAAGTTCCTTAAGAATATAGGTACTAAATTCCCTAGAGACACTAGACACCCGATATAGACCTTACTATCGGTAACCGATCTTACGTAAGAAGTTATCCTTATATAGCTTATCGAATCTTATAATAAGGTCGCCCTTCTAGAAACTAATAAAGTTAACATTCCGGTAAGAATTAAAGTAGTCCTTACTAAGTTCTCTTAGTTGCTTCCTTCGAGCATATAGCTCTTCTAAACTAAGGTCTCGAGCCTAGAGTTAACGCGCACGTATAGTAAGCAGGTCTTCAGTCGTTCTTACTAATCCCTATTAATAATTTGCCTACGTCGGGTACTTAACCTCAATTGGTAGAATCGTGCGATAGCTATATAGGACCTAAGCTAGCGTTATTCTAGTAGTACGATAGGTCGTAGTCCTATTAGCCTATAACATAGCGGGTACCTATTACTCCTATCCGCGGTATGTGTTCCTTATGAGCTTTACTAACGCTATAAGAATCGGACGGTGCCTAACCTCAACCGGAGTATTAGACTACGGATAGTACGGTAATATTCGGATCCTTCGAACACTAAGTCCTACGAGTAACCGCTTAACCTTAGCCGTATGAACCGTAGCGTTATTAAGCACAATTTTAACATAGTAGCCGTGCCTATAGAAGACATCTTCGTATAGAAACTTAGTAACCGTCTTAGAGCTAGGAGGTACCCTCGTTACTCTAGCCTCGATCTAGTTACTAAGTGCTTTGCGCGTAACTAGGAGGTATCTATTTTTATGTACCTAGACGGGGTCCGAGTACTACTTCTTACTAATAACCTAAGGGCTCGATAAGTAAAGCTTACTAGCGCGCTAGTTACCCTCGCGAAACCTATAGGGAGTATAACTTCGAACCTACGTAGAGATATCGGCGAAGCACCCGTCCTAGTAATACCGATCAGAAATAAGGTTATATACGACCTTAGCGCTACGATAACCGTGTCTTTCATAGCATTCTATAACGATCTCCTTCTAAGCCTTATTATCGTTAATTACAGGTTATAACGGTGCTTCTCGGCGCTTCTAGAAGAATAGCAATTAGTCCCGGATAAAGAAGTTAACGCTCTTCTTTACTAGCCGCCGGTACTTAGTACGGGTAATACTATCGGGCCGGGTCCTAGTTTCTATTACCTAAGTAAGTTACTAAGAGTTCTTAGAATATTAGTCCCCGAGATGTCGTGTTTTCTAGATTTTAACTAGATAGGTATCGACCGGCTCCGGGTACCTAAATAGCTTATTATTAATATCTAGTCGACTTCGTCTTCGTTAGCTTCCCTAGGTTCCTAAGGTATAGAGGGCCTACGAGACAGGGCATCTAGGCTAGTGTGTCTAGTCCCCGTAACGTGCTTCACCTCGAACGTAAATAACCTAATCTATACGACCTACCGGGCTATTGCCGAGTTCGGTAGGTCCGAAGCCGGCCGGTTAAGCTACTATACAAGTGTCTTAGTATTAACCTTAAGGACAAAATCAACGCTAGTAATATATCTCTAGATCTTCTTAAGCTCCTTAAGGACCCTAAGGCATTCCCGCTTACTAGTATTATATCTAGATTCTAACGCGTTCTAGATTCTACTCTTATACCGTACCGGGTAACGCCGTCGGGTACTGTCTATTAATTCTTAAGAAACGATACATCCCTATCTAGTGCCGCTAGTATTAACTGAGATAAAGTGTTACGGTTTAGTTCGTAGAGGAGGGACAACCAATCATCCAGGCAACGAGACAAGGATCAGAACACGTGACCAAGGGATCTAAGGGATCTGTAGGATCTGTCGAGTAGATCCGTAGAGTAGGACAGATCCCGCGAAACCACGCTAAGACATGGTACTATATAGACGACGCTTCTTTACGAGTAGATAGGAGCCTCGTGCTCAACTCATTTTAAGTATACACCATATACTATTTAGAATCACTACCTTTATAACTGATTGAGACATCCCTACAAAGATCTAAGCCCGAGTTGTAATAACGTACAGCGGTTCCTAACATAAAGATGCACCTAGCACTAGGTAAGTAGTAGAGGGTAACTAAGGCTAGAGCCTATATAAGGTATCTAGTAACCTCCTCTTTTAAGAACTGCTTATTTTCTATCTAGGTGAACTCGGCGTCCTTCTTTAGCAGTTTATACATTAGTCGAGCGATAATAACGAACTAGGGAATCTATATCCGGAAGTACATACATAGCCCTACATAGGTACGGACCTCCTTAATATAGGTAGGCGTAGGCTAATCTAGGATCTTAGCTACAACCTTTAGGTTAGGATAGCGACTATCCGGGCTAGTAACGTACCTAACAATCTTAAGCTTTTTGTATAACTATTGGGATTTGCCTCTAGTAACTACCGTACTAGCTCTTTCTAGGTTAGTAAGAACTAGATCTAGGGAAACGATGTGCTTAACGACCTATCTTCTTAACCTAGGCTCTACTTCTACATTCCTATAGTCCTTAGTTAGTCCCTTAATACTAATGTTATCGAGAAACGGCTTCGCTCGATACGAGATATAATTAAGTAGAATCTTTATTACCGTACGTACGAACTAAGCAACTGAATTAGTAGCTCCTTAAGGTAGAGTCGTGTTACGTACTAGGCTAAGAGGGGTTATAAAGGCTGTTAAGTCCCGGTAGGACTTATCTAAAGTGATCTAATTATAACCTAAAAACAGGTCTATAAGTAAAGCGACTCGGCACCCGGCAAAATCCTCTAAGAAGCTATTTGTGTCCGGTGGAATGTTAGTATCGCGTATAGTAACCTTATTTAGGAGCATAGCTAAGTTAATTAATCGATATGGCACATCGCTCCTAGAGGTATTAACCTTCTTTACGACTAGGAACTAGCTATTAGAATATGCCCCTTATAAGTATTCTAGGATGTTATTCTTAATCCGGGCTCTAATTATGCGTTTAACGATCGCCCTAAGACTTAGGTATAATCGGATAGGACGTGCCTACTATAGCCTATAAGGGACCGTGTTAATCTTCTAAGGTAGTATAACGTCGTGCCTAATTTGCCTTATGTAACTAAAATCCTAAGCGAGGACTGCCTCCCGGTTGTAGAGCATCTTATCAAATAAGGCCCTTTCCATTAGTAATAGCTTAATGCTAACCTTAATTAAGGTAAGTCGTTCTAGAGTAATCCGGCTACCTCGCTTAATACTTAAGAATTTCTTAGTTAAGTACTTCCTATTAAACGGACCTTATCCTTTAGGCATCTTAGATTCTAGGTATAGTGCCCTACGCTTCTATTCTATATCTCCCTTAACTCGTGATTCTAGGCGTTCGTAAACGCTCGCGTCTACTAGCTTCTTCTTATCCGCCTTACGCTTATACATCGTGAAGACCTACGGCATCCTAATATTAGCTATATATTAGCCTACTTATTGCTTCCGTGCCTAAGCATTTAATGTAGATTGCCTTAGGATCTCGGAGGGCTAGTCCCCTTAAACTAAATAAAGGTTAGTAATAGAATCTCCCTTAAACGCGCCTATTCCAATTTCTGTAACTCGTTCCTTTACTCTAGTAGTCCTAAGCAATCTTAATAAGTAAGCTAAATGGTTACTAGGCGTTAGAGCCTTACCGGGTTCCTATAGATACGTCGTGTCGTAGTCGTATCCGTTTTCCTTACTATAGCTATTTACCGGTCCCGGGACCGGCAAATTAAAGTCCGAGGTTTCTCCGAGATAGTGCGAGAACCTTACCAATTTTATTAAATCCGGCTTTAGTAAGTCGGTAGGTTAAGCGCCGTAACTTAATCTACCCGTCTATTTCCCGACGCTTTTAATAGTTCTTAAAGGGTCTTACACCTATCCGAGCTAACTAGGGTAGTAAACATAACACTTTTACCTTTACGGCTAGTAATAGTCTCCTCCTATAAACTATTATCGCAGTTACGGGTAGTAAGCCGCACCTTACGGGCCTACGGACGTCCTAGGATTATTAGTAAGTTTAGATCCGAGGAGATAAACATGTCTACTTAGTAGTAAACCCTAAATACCTAAACATCTAAATTGCCTATAATACCTTTAAACTAGGCCCGCCCTCTAGCACCTCGAAAGGTAAGCTAAGCACTCGACATTACTAGTAACCTAAACCTATAAGCGTTCCTCTAGCTGATAATATTCACCTCGGAACCCTTATTAATTAGGCACCTAATCTAGTTCTTGTTTATCCTAAACTCCGCTACTACCTAAGGACTAGGGACTATAGTAAAGTTATTAAGGATACTAGAGAGCCCGATTTTCTTAACGTCCTTATATAGCTTAGTAGTAGGGACCGCACCTTTAGAGTAAAGTATAGTTAAATACACTCCGATATACTAGGCCTAACTATCTTCGCGGAAGACCTCCTTATTATACTTGGGTTCATCTTTATAGGTAACCACTTGTCTAGTACAAACCTTAGGGTCCTTTCCTATAAGACGTCGCACTATAGCGAGCTTCTCCTAAAGGGCGGGGGTGTTAGTAACGCGACCGAAGAGGGCAGCCTCGAACTAGCGACTATATCGAAACTAATCTTAGGCGTTCACATTAGGAAACGTTGTCTAGAGGATCTAATTAATCTAGTAGATAATACCCTCTTCCTTTATAACCGGGCTATTACTAGCTAAACTATATTGTCGGACGTAGTTATTAATCCTTATAGTCTTAGTATTCTATATACGCTTCCTTTATACGAAGGGGGCGTTCACGGGACCTATAGGTATATCCTTAGGCAGTCCTTTATTAGTATCGTTCCCTAGTCTATTTACTTAGGTATTATTTCCCCTTCCTAGGGTTACCCCGGACTTAGCTAATAATTGAGTTTCGCTTATTTAAGCACTGCCTTCGTTAATTATTTTAACCTCCTACTAGTTAATCTCAGCTTACCGGATCTCCTATTCTAATTGAAGGCGAACTTTCTTAGTAGCCTTAGCTCGGGCTCGTAGATCCTAGGCTAAGGACCGGGTCCTCGGGTACGGATTCTTTAGAATGCCTACGGGTGCCTTCCCTTTCACTTTATTAGACTATATAGGATAGGTAGATACCTCGTTAAGTTTACCTAAGTCGATCGCCTACTCCGCTTTACTTTCTCCGAATAAGACCTAATATGTCCTAGTAGTCTTCTCCGTTTAGCTAGACCCTACGTCCTAAGGACTATACTCTATTAAATGCCTAAAGTTAGGAGGGGGCTTAGAATAATTAGGAGGCGTAACCTTTATTACCCTAGTGTAGTCCCTACCTATCTATTACTTACGTAGTACGGGAATCTTATACTAGTTGTTAAACTCGATCGGTCTATAATGTTCTTCGAGTAGAGGGAGTATGTAGAGTAGTTTCGGTTTACTATAGTCCCTCCGAAAGTTAAACTTAGTAGGACGTGGATCGCCTTCTTTCCCTAGATACTACTAGTTATTCGGGGCGAGGTATACGTAGCCCCGGGATATTAAGGACCTTATCGCCCTAAAATTACTAGCCTAGTGCTTCGAACTGCTACAGTTGTAGCAATAACTATCTATCGCTTTAGACTATTCGCGATTCTACGATAGGGGACGCTACATTACGTAAACCTATAGTTTAGTATCTAGGTCGTACCTCTCCGGTTATATAGAGCGTTAATTCTCGCTCGGGTAGAAGGCACCCGCGTCCGCGACGCGACCGCGCTAGTATGCACGTATGCTCATTTTAGCTACCTTCTAGATTAGGTTATTATTAATAATAGTCCTAGAGGTAGCCTTCTTAAGCGTATTAATCTTAGGCTTAAGGCGCGGTATTTACTTTACGACTAAGCGGTGTAGCTAAGGCAAAGTAAGAGGGAAATCTATATATATAGCTTTCTATCCCTCCTTACTATCTACGATACTAGTAGCTTTATCGAGAATCCTCTAAAAGTCCCTAAACTTCTTAGGTTACTTTAGGTAAAGCCCGTAAGCCTTATAGACCGCTTTCGCGACTCCCTCTAGTAATCCCTAAAGGAGGAGGCGACTCCGGGAGCTATTATCTAAATCCTTAGGTTCAATTAGGTCACTTAAGGATATAAATAGGCGGATGAATTCCTTCACATCTTATTCTTCGGGCCTCTTCCCTTACTACGCCCTAAAAATCTCCTTAAGATATTCCCGACTCCCTAACATCGAGTAGGCGTTAAACCTTAAGAACTCTAATAAGAACGCCCTCCTAAAACGTGCCTTATTAGTGAGCTACCTAGGTAGCCTTATAACTACGCGCCGGATAGTAGTTTCGTAATTGCGCTTAAACCTACCCTAGAAATCATCCTTCTTAATAGATGCCCGAGGCGGATACTAGTCTATTAGGTCGCTAAACCGCTCCTAGAACTTAGTAGTATTAGTGCTATTAAAGAACGGATTCTTAGCACCTCCTAGAGGTAGAAAGCGAGGGCTAGCGTTTTCTATTGCTACTACTAATCGTCTAAAGAGGGCAGTTATAGTATCTATTCCAATTGTGCTATTCGTTCCTACACCTATACTAAATTCAGCGGCGCTAGTTCCGCTTCTCCCTTCTTTACTAGATTTAGGTATTTCCCCTTCCTCCGATTCCTCTATCCCCTTATAAGGGACAGAATCCCTATAGACCCCTTCTATTTTCGTGGGGTTCATAGGCTGTTCGTAGCCTCTACCTATGTCGGTAAAGGTGCTAAGTTTTTCTAGTAATGTAGCCGTATCTATTATTACGTAGTGCTTGCTTTAGAATGTGCTAATACTAGTTATTGCTTAATAGGACCTTATAACCGTGATTGTTACTAAATACCTTAGACCTTAAGTGTTTTTGACCTTAGTCGACCTTGACCGTGAACCTTAACCTTAAACCTTAACCTTAAGTGATAACCTTAACCGTAAACCTTAGACCTTAAACCGTGATTTTAACCTTATAAACTAGATGCTAATACGCTACCGGGTGTACACTTAATATCCCCCCTTATTAACTACTAAAAATAATGTCTACTAACTACCCTATATAGGCCTATCCGAGTTGTGGTGGTATGGAGCGGTGCTCACGTAAGTAGGGGTATTTGCCGGTCCCGGGACCGGGAAATTAGGTCACGTGACGAGTAGCGTAGTAGCTAGATAAAACAAGAGGATTAGCGGACCCTAAACCCCTATACCCTCTACTCGCGAGGTATAAATTGAATTGTTGCCTTAATGCTACGCTTACAATGCTTAACTACGCAGTATATATCTTAATAGCTATACTAGGTCCTACTAGCTTACCTAAATGTCCAATTAAACCTAAATAAAATTAGGGCAAGTTGGACCTAAGGGACCCCCTCTAAACCTAAGGTTAACACAACTTATTAGTCGTTAATAATAGTCATGTATATTGCCTTATGCTTATATACGCTAAAACTAGGATAAGATAGTACTTACTACTTCTAAAGAAAAGTAATACTCTAGTAGGAATTAAAACTTAGCTTACTATAATATAGAACTACTATAAGAAGACGCCTAAGATCTAGTTCTTAGATAGTAGTAGGGAGTTTAATAATATTAAACTTAGAATATATACCTAATATACAGGAATTAGATAGAACTTTATATAAATATATACTCCTAAGCAAAATAGAATTGCTAAAGCTTCTAATAAAGTTATTATTAATAAGGCTAGAGCTATACTTATAGACTCTAGCTTACTATAGAATCTCTAGCTCCTAGCTATAGATTTTATATACTATATTACAAACCGCCTCTTTAACTTAATAATAAAGAGTATACTATATTGATTGATTATTCCATTAACGTGCTATTTGAGTCAAAGACTATGCAACACGGGTCTCGAGAACGAGACCAAAAGAGTATACTATAGAAGGACTTTAAGAAGGACCTAGGCATTAATATTAAGGAGATAGACTTAAGGAATATAAGAAGGTTTAGATATAAAGTATATAAATATAACGACAATTATACGAAGTCTAAGAAGTTCTCCGTAAGAGCGGATATATAGGAGTATATAGGATTCTAGGGTAGTTTATTAACTAACTACCTACTATAGAAGCTATAGTAGGAGAAGGGTAAATAGGTCTATAAGATAGCCTATACCTCCTATATAACTTTTAATAAGGATTTCCTATAGAACACGTAATACTAAATTCCTATAGGTAAGTAGGTCGCTTAGGGGGAGTAGATAGGATAGACTATTAAGAGCTCCTAGCTTACTACTAGTAATAAGAATGCTGTCCTAGATAATAAGATTACCTTCCTAAGACATCTCTAGGATAACCCTAAGGACCCTTACTATAAATATAAGGGTATTTATATACCTTATAAAGCGCTATAAGCGCTAGAAGCGAGTTAACAACCCTATAAACCTTTAGGGGGAGCTATATAGCTAGAGGGGGAGCTATATAGCTAGAGGGGGAGCTATATAGCTAGAGGGGGAGCTATAGTAGCATAGTAACTAACCTAAAACATAAAGGGCTTCGTAATAAGACTCTTCTAACTAAGGTTAGTCTTAGGGGGAGTATATAATAGAAGATTTACATCTACTATTTAGAGATATATCCCTCTAGCTCTAGGAACAATCCCCTATAGAGTATACCTAGCTCTAGGAACAATTTCCTGTAGAGTATAAGCCTTAGACTTCTCCTTAGTCTAAAGGACCTTAAGATAAAGACATAGCCCTAGCTATATAAGAAGACCCTAATTAGGCTATAATACTATTAACGACTAATAGATTGTATTAACCTTAGGTTTAGAGGGGGTCCCTTAGGTCTAACTTGCCCTAATTTTATTTAGGTTTAATTGGACATTTAGGTAAGCTAGTAGGACCTAGTGTAGCTGTTAAGATATATACTACGTAGTTAAGCATTGTAAGCGTAGCATTAAGGTAACAATTCAATTTATACCTCGCGAGTAGAGGGTATAGGGGTTTAGGGTCCGCTAATCCTCTTGTTTTATCTAGCTACTACGCTACTCGTCACGTGACCTAATTTCCCGGTCCCGGGACCGGCAAATACCCCTACTTACGTGAGCACCGCTCCATACCACCACAACTCGGATAGGCCTATATAGGGTAGTTAGTAGACATTATTTTAGTAGTTAATAAGGGGGGTTGTTAAGTGTACACCCGGTAGCGTATTAGCATCTAGTTTATAAGGTTAAAATCACGGTTTAAGGTCTAAGGTTTACGGTTAAGGTTATCACTTAAGGTTAAGGTTTAAGGTTAAGGTTTACAGTTAAGGTCGACTAAGGTCGAAAACACTTAAGGTCTAAGGTATTTAGTAACAATTACGGTTATAAGGTCCTATTAAGCAACAACTAGTATTAGCACATTCTAAAGTAAGTACTACGTAATAATAGATACGGCTACATTACTAGAAAAACTTAGCACCTTTACCGATATAGGTAGAGGCTACGAACAGCCTATAAACCCTACGAAAATAGAAGGGGTCTATAGGGATTCTGTCCCTTATAAGGGGATAGAGGAATCGGAGGAAGGGGAAATACCTAAATCTAGTAAAGAAGGGAGAAGCGGAACTAGCGCCGCTGAATTTAGTATAGGTGTAGGAACGAATAGCACAATTGGAATAGATACTATAACTGCCCTCTTTAGACGATTAGTAGTAGCAATAGAAAACGCTAGCCCTCGCTTTCTACCTCTAGGAGGTGCTAAGAATCCGTTCTTTAATAGCACTAATACTACTAAGTTCTAGGAGCGGTTTAGCGACCTAATAGACTAGTATCCGCCTCGGGCATCTATTAAGAAGGATGATTTCTAGGGTAGGTTTAAGCGCAATTACGAAACTACTATCCGGCGCGTAGTTATAAGGCTACCTAGGTAGCTCACTAATAAGGCACGTTTTAGGAGGGCGTTCTTATTAGAGTTCTTAAGGTTTAACGCCTACTCGATGTTAGGGAGTCGGGAATATCTTAAGGAGATTTTTAGGGCGTAGTAAGGGAAGAGGCCCGAAGAATAAGATGTGAAGGAATTCATCCGCCTATTTATATCCTTAAGTGACCTAATTGAACCTAAGGATTTAGATAATAGCTCCCGGAGTCGCCTCCTCCTTTAGGGATTACTAGAGGGAGTCGCGAAAGCGGTCTATAAGGCTTACGGGCTTTACCTAAAGTAACCTAAGAAGTTTAGGGACTTTTAGAGGATTCTCGATAAAGCTACTAGTATCGTAGATAGTAAGGAGGGATAGAAAGCTATATATATAGATTTCCCTCTTACTTTGCCTTAGCTACACCGCTTAGTCGTAAAGTAAATACCGCGCCTTAAGCCTAAGATTAATACGCTTAAGAAGGCTACCTCTAGGACTATTATTAATAATAACCTAATCTAGAAGGTAGCTAAAATGAGCATACGTGCATACTAGCGCGGTCGCGTCGCGGACGCGGGTGCCTTCTACCCGAGCGAGAATTAACGCTCTATATAACCGGAGAGGTACGACCTAGATACTAAACTATAGGTTTACGTAATGTAGCGTCCCCTATCGTAGAATCGCGAATAGTCTAAAGCGATAGATAGTTATTGCTACAACTGTAGCAGTTCGAAGCACTAGGCTAGTAATTTTAGGGCGATAAGGTCCTTAATATCCCGGGGCTACGTATACCTCGCCCCGAATAACTAGTAGTATCTAGGGAAAGAAGGCGATCCACGTCCTACTAAGTTTAACTTTCGGAGGGACTATAGTAAACCGAAACTACTCTACATACTCCCTCTACTCGAAGAACATTATAGACCGATCGAGTTTAACAACTAGTATAAGATTCCCGTACTACGTAAGTAATAGATAGGTAGGGACTACACTAGGGTAATAAAGGTTACGCCTCCTAATTATTCTAAGCCCCCTCCTAACTTTAGGCATTTAATAGAGTATAGTCCTTAGGACGTAGGGTCTAGCTAAACGGAGAAGACTACTAGGACATATTAGGTCTTATTCGGAGAAAGTAAAGCGGAGTAGGCGATCGACTTAGGTAAACTTAACGAGGTATCTACCTATCCTATATAGTCTAATAAAGTGAAAGGGAAGGCACCCGTAGGCATTCTAAAGAATCCGTACCCGAGGACCCGGTCCTTAGCCTAGGATCTACGAGCCCGAGCTAAGGCTACTAAGAAAGTTCGCCTTCAATTAGAATAGGAGATCCGGTAAGCTGAGATTAACTAGTAGGAGGTTAAAATAATTAACGAAGGCAGTGCTTAAATAAGCGAAACTCAATTATTAGCTAAGTCCGGGGTAACCCTAGGAAGGGGAAATAATACCTAAGTAAATAGACTAGGGAACGATACTAATAAAGGACTGCCTAAGGATATACCTATAGGTCCCGTGAACGCCCCCTTCGTATAAAGGAAGCGTATATAGAATACTAAGACTATAAGGATTAATAACTACGTCCGACAATATAGTTTAGCTAGTAATAGCCCGGTTATAAAGGAAGAGGGTATTATCTACTAGATTAATTAGATCCTCTAGACAACGTTTCCTAATGTGAACGCCTAAGATTAGTTTCGATATAGTCGCTAGTTCGAGGCTGCCCTCTTCGGTCGCGTTACTAACACCCCCGCCCTTTAGGAGAAGCTCGCTATAGTGCGACGTCTTATAGGAAAGGACCCTAAGGTTTGTACTAGACAAGTGGTTACCTATAAAGATGAACCCAAGTATAATAAGGAGGTCTTCCGCGAAGATAGTTAGGCCTAGTATATCGGAGTGTATTTAACTATACTTTACTCTAAAGGTGCGGTCCCTACTACTAAGCTATATAAGGACGTTAAGAAAATCGGGCTCTCTAGTATCCTTAATAACTTTACTATAGTCCCTAGTCCTTAGGTAGTAGCGGAGTTTAGGATAAACAAGAACTAGATTAGGTGCCTAATTAATAAGGGTTCCGAGGTGAATATTATCAGCTAGAGGAACGCTTATAGGTTTAGGTTACTAGTAATGTCGAGTGCTTAGCTTACCTTTCGAGGTGCTAGAGGGCGGGCCTAGTTTAAAGGTATTATAGGCAATTTAGATGTTTAGGTATTTAGGGTTTACTACTAAGTAGACATGTTTATCTCCTCGGATCTAAACTTACTAATAATCCTAGGACGTCCGTAGGCCCGTAAGGTGCGGCTTACTACCCGTAACTGCGATAATAGTTTATAGGAGGGGACTATTACTAGCCGTAAAGGTAAAAGTGTTATGTTTACTACCCTAGTTAGCTCGGATAGGTGTAAGACCCTTTAAGAACTATTAAAAGCGTCGGGAAATAGACGGGTAGATTAAGTTACGGCGCTTAACCTACCGACTTACTAAAGCCGGATTTAATAAAATTGGTAAGGTTCTCGCACTATCTCGGAGAAACCTCGGACTTTAATTTGCCGGTCCCGGGACCGGTAAATAGCTATAGTAAGGAAAACGGATACGACTACGACACGACGTATCTATAGGAACCCGGTAAGGCTCTAACGCCTAGTAACCATTTAGCTTACTTATTAAGATTGCTTAGGACTACTAGAGTAAAGGAACGAGTTACAGAAATTGGAATAGGCGCGTTTAAGGGAGATTCTATTACTAACCTTTATTTAGTTTAAGGGGACTAGCCCTCCGAGATCCTAAGGCAATCTACATTAAATGCTTAGGCACGGAAGCAATAAGTAGGCTAATATATAGCTAATATTAGGATGCCGTAGGTCTTCACGATGTATAAGCGTAAGGCGGATAAGAAGAAGCTAGTAGACGCGAGCGTTTACGAACGCCTAGAATCACGAGTTAAGGGAGATATAGAATAGAAGCGTAGGGCACTATACCTAGAATCTAAGATGCCTAAAGGATAAGGTCCGTTTAATAGGAAGTACTTAACTAAGAAATTCTTAAGTATTAAGCGAGGTAGCCGGATTACTCTAGAACGACTTACCTTAATTAAGGTTAGCATTAAGCTATTACTAATGGAAAGGGCCTTATTTGATAAGATGCTCTACAACCGGGAGGCAGTCCTCGCTTAGGATTTTAGTTACATAAGGCAAATTAGGCACGACGTTATACTACCTTAGAAGATTAACACGGTCCCTTATAGGCTATAGTAGGCACGTCCTATCCGATTATACCTAAGTCTTAGGGCGATCGTTAAACGCATAATTAGAGCCCGGATTAAGAATAACATCCTAGAATACTTATAAGGGGCATATTCTAATAGCTAGTTCCTAGTCGTAAAGAAGGTTAATACCTCTAGGAGCGATGTGCCATATCGATTAATTAACTTAGCTATGCTCCTAAATAAGGTTACTATACGCGATACTAACATTCCACCGGACACGAATAGCTTCTTAGAGGATTTTGCCGGGTGCCGAGTCGCTTTACTTATAGACCTGTTTTTAGGTTATAATTAGATCACTTTAGATAAGTCCTACCGGGACTTAACAGCCTTTATAACCCCTCTTAGCCTAGTACGTAACACGACTCTACCTTAAGGAGCTACTAATTCAGTTGCTTAGTTCGTACGTACGGTAATAAAGATTCTACTTAATTATATCTCGTATCGAGCGAAGCCGTTTCTCGATAACATTAGTATTAAGGGACTAACTAAGGACTATAGGAATGTAGAAGTAGAGCCTAGGTTAAGAAGATAGGTCGTTAAGCACATCGTTTCCCTAGATCTAGTTCTTACTAACCTAGAAAGAGCTAGTACGGTAGTTACTAGAGGCAAATCCCAATAGTTATACAAAAAGCTTAAGATTGTTAGGTACGTTACTAGCCCGGATAGTCGCTATCCTAACCTAAAGGTTGTAGCTAAGATCCTAGATTAGCCTACGCCTACCTATATTAAGGAGGTCCGTACCTATGTAGGGCTATGTATGTACTTCCGGATATAGATTCCCTAGTTCGTTATTATCGCTCGACTAATGTATAAACTGCTAAAGAAGGACGCCGAGTTCACCTAGATAGAAAATAAGCAGTTCTTAAAAGAGGAGGTTACTAGATACCTTATATAGGCTCTAGCCTTAGTTACCCTCTACTACTTACCTAGTGCTAGGTGCATCTTTATGTTAGGAACCGCTGTACGTTATTACAACTCGGGCTTAGATCTTTGTAGGGATGTCTCAATCAGTTATAAAGGTAGTGATTCTAAATAGTATATGGTGTATACTTAAAATGAGTTGAGCACGAGGCTCCTATCTACTCGTAAAGAAGCGTCGTCTATATAGTACCATGTCTTAGCGTGGTTTCGCGGGATCTGTCCTACTCTACGGATCTACTCGACAGATCCTACAGATCCCTTAGATCCCTTGGTCACGTGTTCTGATCCTTGTCTCGTTGCCTGGATGATTGGTTGTCCCTCCTCTACGAACTAAACCGTAACACTTTATCTCAGTTAATACTAGCGGCACTAGATAGGGATGTATCGTTTCTTAAGAATTAATAGACAGTACCCGACGGCGTTACCCGGTACGGTATAAGAGTAGAATCTAGAACGCGTTAGAATCTAGATATAATACTAGTAAGCGGGAATGCCTTAGGGTCCTTAAGGAGCTTAAGAAGATCTAGAGATATATTACTAGCGTTGATTTTGTCCTTAAGGTTAATACTAAGACACTTGTATAGTAGCTTAACCGGCCGGCTTCGGACCTACCGAACTCGGCAATAGCCCGGTAGGTCGTATAGATTAGGTTATTTACGTTCGAGGTGAAGCACGTTACGGGGACTAGACACACTAGCCTAGATGCCCTGTCTCGTAGGCCCTCTATACCTTAGGAACCTAGGGAAGCTAACGAAGACGAAGTCGACTAGATATTAATAATAAGCTATTTAGGTACCCGGAGCCGGTCGATACCTATCTAGTTAAAATCTAGAAAACACGACATCTCGGGGACTAATATTCTAAGAACTCTTAGTAACTTACTTAGGTAATAGAAACTAGGACCCGGCCCGATAGTATTACCCGTACTAAGTACCGGCGGCTAGTAAAGAAGAGCGTTAACTTCTTTATCCGGGACTAATTGCTATTCTTCTAGAAGCGCCGAGAAGCACCGTTATAACCTGTAATTAACGATAATAAGGCTTAGAAGGAGATCGTTATAGAATGCTATGAAAGACACGGTTATCGTAGCGCTAAGGTCGTATATAACCTTATTTCTGATCGGTATTACTAGGACGGGTGCTTCGCCGATATCTCTACGTAGGTTCGAAGTTATACTCCCTATAGGTTTCGCGAGGGTAACTAGCGCGCTAGTAAGCTTTACTTATCGAGCCCTTAGGTTATTAGTAAGAAGTAGTACTCGGACCCCGTCTAGGTACATAAAAATAGATACCTCCTAGTTACGCGCAAAGCACTTAGTAACTAGATCGAGGCTAGAGTAACGAGGGTACCTCCTAGCTCTAAGACGGTTACTAAGTTTCTATACGAAGATGTCTTCTATAGGCACGGCTACTATGTTAAAATTGTGCTTAATAACGCTACGGTTCATACGGCTAAGGTTAAGCGGTTACTCGTAGGACTTAGTGTTCGAAGGATCCGAATATTACCGTACTATCCGTAGTCTAATACTCCGGTTGAGGTTAGGCACCGTCCGATTCTTATAGCGTTAGTAAAGCTCATAAGGAACACATACCGCGGATAGGAGTAATAGGTACCCGCTATGTTATAGGCTAATAGGACTACGACCTATCGTACTACTAGAATAACGCTAGCTTAGGTCCTATATAGCTATCGCACGATTCTACCAATTGAGGTTAAGTACCCGACGTAGGCAAATTATTAATAGGGATTAGTAAGAACGACTGAAGACCTGCTTACTATACGTGCGCGTTAACTCTAGGCTCGAGACCTTAGTTTAGAAGAGCTATATGCTCGAAGGAAGCAACTAAGAGAACTTAGTAAGGACTACTTTAATTCTTACCGGAATGTTAACTTTATTAGTTTCTAGAAGGGCGACCTTATTATAAGATTCGATAAGCTATATAAGGATAACTTCTTACGTAAGATCGGTTACCGATAGTAAGGTCTATATCGGGTGTCTAGTGTCTCTAGGGAATTTAGTACCTATATTCTTAAGGAACTTAATAGTACGCTAATAAAGGGTGTTTAGGCACGGGAAAACCTTAAGCTAGTTCCGGAGCTTCGTCCGGATAACATAAGAGTACTAAACTTAGATAATAGGACCGATCTCGTAATAGGGGAGGGAGAAGTCGCTAATAGCGTCGCTAATAGCGAAGATAGTAGTAATTCGAACGAGATCGAGCCTATCGCCGGCGAAGACGTACTACCTATAGGAGTTAACGAAAGGAGATCGTATCCTAAACCGGAATCTAAGAAGCTATAGGTTAGGCCTTATAACCTTTCTATAGCCAAAATTTCACAGTTTAGTAGGATCGAGGCTAAGAACTAATTAGTTAGTAATAGCGTACGGAGT
The DNA here is from genome assembly GCA_033816765.1 of Nothopassalora personata. Lineage (NCBI taxonomy): Eukaryota > Fungi > Ascomycota > Dothideomycetes > Mycosphaerellales > Mycosphaerellaceae > Nothopassalora > Nothopassalora personata. Next base: position 1,368,959 of record CM066287.1, on the reverse strand, counting down.
TCACTTCCCTTAGGTATATGTTACATATGCCCTTTAGTTTATTAAGCCGATTCGGTTATCTAGACTTCACTTTATAGGGTGTTCTTACCTTAGTTAGACATTAGTTAGTAGAGTTACATTTACCGGTCCCGGGACCGGTAAATCGGATTACGTAATAGCGTAGTATGCCCCTACTAAATGCTTACCTAGGTAGTTACTAGCACTAGTTTTCGGTCACATGTAGGGTTATCGGACCTTTAGTGTAACCTTAATAGTACTACTCTTACTACTTATAAGACCGGTCTCGGCGCTGCTGCCTTATAACAGTTATAGGGACATACGCTAAGAGGTATACTTAAGCGTAGCTCTCTACCTACTACTTCCTCTCTTTTTCTTTAAACACTAACACTATTACTAGAACTAGTAACACATCTATCTACTACTACACATTAGACGGTTCTCTAGCCTCTCTCTTTACGACCTTAACCTTTAAAGCCCCTACCCTAACACTAAGCTTTTAAAGCTTACTAACACTCTAGAGTAGCACTACGAGATAGCTAGCTCTTACGATCTTACTAATAGCGAATCCTAGTTATTATAGCTTTAGCTAGTCCTTTGTTACGCCCGGCTAGCTCGAGTATAGCGCTTACTAGTACTATTACTAGGCTTACCCGCCTACCTTAGACCTTATTCGAGTCCCTTCGCCTACCGGATAACGTTAAGTATGTCCTTACTAATACGAATATACCGAAGTCTACCGCTAATGTTATATTCCGCGAGCTTAGTCCTTAAAAGCGGGTTAAGGTGTTAAAGGACTTCTATAAGGGCTTCGAGAAGGTATTCGAAGACTACTCCGTCTAGGTTAACCTGTTTTTCGAGGAAGTTAAGAGCGGCATAGGCAAGAGCTACTAGGATAAATTCCTTAGTAATAAGAAGCTTAATGTCTTATTTCCTATCGTCGGTAAGATTCGTAAGACCGGTTTAGAGATTCGTAACCGAGAGAAGACTCTTCGAGCTACGCTTACCCGCTACTAGCTATAGTAGATAGATAATAAGATTCTTAATCGACGCGTTATCTCCGAGCTTTGTAGTACTAACAGCGGGCGCCGCTAGTTCACGGCTTTTATTAACAAGTACCTAGATTATAGTAGGGCTATTAGTAGAATTTAGAGGGCATTAATCTAGCAGTATAAGGATCGGCCGTAAAGGCATAGACCGTAAGCAAATTCTAGAGCCTAGTAATCTTACCTATAAGGGGCGGGCCCCTATTCTTTAGCATAGGCTACGCCTATGCGTTCGGATTGCTTTCTAACACCTTTTCTTCGGATAGCGTGTAACTTCCCCTTTCTTCTATATCGAACTTATTATAAACCTTATAGAACTTTAGTATATACGTCGTTTACCCGTAACATTAAGTTCGATCTATTCGAATTAGCTAGGCACCTACTATTAAAGAGACGGGATACGTAATAACGTCGCCGGGTAGCGAGAACCCTAGGACTAGTACCCCGAATAAAAACTTCTAACTTATGCTTTAGTAACTATACTAGCGATAGGAAGAGATGTAAGCCGAGTTAACTGTAACGCGCGCCGCTTTAAAAGAATCGGAAGACGCCCGACGTTAGTTAACACCTATAGTCTCGCTACTAGCTTATAATAAGACGACTACTAGTGACCTAATAAGACAGTTACTATAGACGCTAAACACCGCCGCGCCCTCGTTACGTACCGGAGAAGAACCGTCGGGTCCTAGAGGTTAGAACCTACCGTCCTAGGACGGTAAGGTAGAGACATTCCGCGATTACTTCTTAAGGTTAAAGAGCTCTTTTAGGGTGCGATCCGCCCTAAAACCGACGCTCTCTAAGGAATTTTACTAGGATACGATTAACGACACCTTACTAGCGAGAGAGCGTACTAGGATACGGCACTTCTAGGATAAGGGAGACGGCGAACTTAGGAAGGACCCCGTTACTTTCTTTACGTAACTTAAGAAAGTCTTCGGTAATAGCAACGAGCGCGCTAAGGCTCTAGAGTAGCTTACTAAGATTAAATATACGAACGGTTAACCTTAGTACGACTACTAGATAAAATTCGACGGACTCCTACTAAGCGCCGGCGGAGAGAACTAGAGCGACGACGCGAAGATTAGTTACTTACACAATACCTTCTCGAACCCCGTTCGGATGTACACGGCGGCTATACTAAAAAAGGAGGACTACTACGAGTTTACGGGGGAGGTCGAACGGATTATAACTAACCTCGAGGACACGGACTAGTTTAAAATAGCCTATAAGAGGTAGAAGGATAATAATAAGGACTCTAGTATAACCGCTATAATTACTACCCGTTCTTTTACGGGAGCGGCTAGTAACTAGGTTAATGCCGATAGTAATACTATTATAGCACTAACCCGGATAAGCGGAGGCCGCTCTAGAAGTCGTAGAGATCGGAAGGAGGATAAAGGGAGGTAGAGAGTAAAATAGGTAGATACCGCGGAGAGAGATCGTAGGCGCTAAGAACAGCTCTACTTCCGCTATAGAGCGAGCGGACATCGAGTAAAGGAATGCCCTCACGCCGTAGCAGTTAATCCTACTAGGATTAACGCGGCCTTAGTCGCGCTAATCCTAGAGGACGACGGGTTTAAGTCGGATCCCGGAGAGATAGGAAAAGACTAGCTCCTAGTTAAAAGCTAGAACTAGGAGATAAAGAAGTACTAGTAAAGGGGTAGAACGCAGTTAAGAGTCCTATAAATAGGAATCTTATATATACTAAGGTACTCCTAAACGAAAGTTACGGAACGTTTACCCTTATCGATAAAGGATATATATACTACGCTATAATTAATAGAGACTTAGCGAAAGGCCTCGGTCTTACGTATATTAGTAACGAGAGCCGTAAGGCTATAGGGTTTACGAAGGCGATACGGAACTCGATCGAAGGAGTAGTCGCCTTCCGTATAGAAATTACCGGGATCTACTAGGTGGTTTATGCTTATGTCGTACCTAATCTAGACTTCCCTATAATCCTAGGGAACCCGTAGAAGGCGCATAATTAGATCCGGACCGCGCCTAAAAAGCGCCGGTACTACTATAGCTTAGTAAAGAAATAGGTACCCGAAGGGCGTAACTACGAAGAACACGAGTCGGGTAAGCGTTTCGCTACGATTACTACGGTAACCGTAGAAGATATTAAGAAAGCCCTTAGTAAGAAGGAGCCGCCTACGCGAGAGGAACTTAAGAAGGGCTTGCCTCTAGAACTTTAGGATATATTACCGTTATTTTCTACTAGGGAAGCTAATAAACTAGCTCTACACCGCGGCGACCTTAACTATAAGATCGAGATACGGACGAAAGCCGACGGAAGCCCGGAACCATTGACCTAGGGACCGCTCTATAGTATGTCGAAAGACGAGCTACTTATCCTCCGGAAGTCGCTAACGGAACTATAACGTAACGGTTACATTCGCCCTTCTACCTTAGAAGCGGCGGCTCCCGTCTTATTCGTAAAGAAGCCCGGGGGAGGACTTAGGTTCTACTACGATTATAGAGCACTAAACTCGATTACTAAGTAGGACTATTACCCGCTTCCATTAATCCCGGAAACTATTCGGAACCTAACGGGCGCTAGATAGATTACGAAGGTTAACGTTATTACCGCATTCTATTACCTCCGGATAGCTCGAGGTAAAGAGTATAAGACGGCTTTTCGAACTAGATTCGGTCTATAGGAATAGCTAGTATGCCCGTTTGGTTTATCCGGGGCCCCGGTAATATTCTAGCGGTACATTAACAGTTTATTACGGGACTACCTAGACGACTTTACCTCGGCCTACGCTAACGACGTCGTCATTTACTCCGACGGAACAAAAGAGGACTATTTCTAGAAGGTTCGCATCGTGCTCTAGAAGCTTTAGGACGGAGGCCTTTTCCTAGATCTAGGGAAGTATAAGTTTGTATAGAAGAAGGTTAAGTACCTTAGGTTTATTATACATGCCGACGGGATAGGAGTAGGACCCGACCCCGAAAAGGTAGCAGTAGTAAAGGACTAGAAGGTACTAGTTACCTAGAAGGAAGTACGGCGGTTCTTAGGCTTCGCGAACTACTACCGAATGTTTATTCTAAACTATTTAAAGCTCGCCGAGCCCTTAACGTCGCTAACCGGTAAGAATAAGGTGTTTTCCTAGGGAGATCGTTAGGCTAATACGTTTAAGACCCTAAAGGACAAGTACTATAAAGTACTAGTTTTAGCCTACTAGAACCCGGAGCTCCCTACGTTTTTAGAGACGGACTATAGCGGCTTTACGCTTAGAGGCGCCCTCCTATAAGAAAAGGACGGAGTCGTAAGACTAGTAGGATTCTACTCGAAGAAACTTAATAAGGCTAAGATTAACTACGACATTTACGATAAGGAGATGCTCGTAGTAGTATTCTGTCTTAAGGAATAGGCTTCTAAGTTAAAAACATATCGGCCCTTTATAATCTAGACGGACTATAAGAACCTAGAATACTTTATAACGAAGAGACAGCTCTCCGAACGGTAGATCCGGTAGGTTAAGGAAGTTACAAAGTTCTAGTTTTTACTAGTATATAGGCCGGGTACCGAGGCGATTGTACCGGATACCCTTTCTCGAAGAGAGTAGGACACGCTTAGGTAGGACGATAAGTTATTACGGTATCGTAGATTTCTTAAACCGGACATCGTAAAGAATTAGCCGAGCTCGAAGGTAGTAGACGCTAGCTCTACTATAAAGGTTTCGTTAGTACGAATCTTAGCTACGTAGTTCGAAGGACTATCCGCTATAGAAGAGGCGGATTTACCGGGCGTACTATAGGGACCCTTCTAAGACTAAGAGCTAAACGACCTCTAGGAAAGAACTATCGAGAAGGATAGCACGTTCTAAGCGGTACACCGCGCGATTAAGGTAGGAGCGCGTTTACTCCCTAGCGAGGTGAAACTTAAGGTGTAAGTAGGTAACTATAGCATCGACCGTAACGGGTATCTTTGCTACCGCGGTAGGATTTAGGTACCTAGAACTCCTAGTTCTACGGAGTCCGACTATAAGGAGGCGGACATAGCGATTCTATAGAACAACACCCTTCGAACTAAGCTAATCTAATCCGTACACGATTTACCGGTATACGGCTACCCTAGCCGGGACTCTATAGTATCGATACTAAGTCGTAACTTCTACTAGCCCCTATAGTCTAAGTACGTAAGGCAGTTTTTAAGGAACTGTAACTACTACGGTAGGAATAAGGTGTAGAGAGAATAAAAACACGGCCTCCTATAACCCTTACCGGTCCCCGACCGATTCTTCTAGGAGATCTCGATGGATTTTATAACGGACATGCCCGAGTCGTAAGGGAACACTTGCCTCTAGGTAATTAAGGATCGACTAAGTAAGACCGTCGTTTTAGAAGCGATGCCTACTATAAAAGCCGAGGACTGCGCTAAAAGGTTCTTAGACTACTAGGTGAGATACTATAGCCTCCCTTAAGCTATTACGAGTGACCGGGGTACTAACTGGACGAGTACCTTCTAGAGGACCTTCTATCGTTTAACCGGTGTAAAATAGAGGCTTAGCTCCGCCTACTACCTATAAACCGACGGAGGCCCGGAACGATTAAACTAGGAAGTCTAGGCTTACCTTCGTAACTACATTAACTATAAGTAGTCCGACTAGAAACGCTAGCTCCCTGTCACGGGCAGCCCGCGACCCTTCACTGACGATGCGTCGTCCCGGCGGAACCTCGGACCTTCCGCATCGGGTTAGCGCGGCTTGGCGATGCTTTATCTATCCGCCGCGCCTCGCGCTCCTCTTTCGTAGCTTCGTAGAACAACAACTATCTCATTCGGACCCTATGGTACGCGCGCCCTTACAGTTTGTTCTACCTCCCTACCCAGATCGCGGATCCAGGTAAGGGACGCGTAACAACAGGAACAGACTCACAGAACCGCGCACGGCGTAGATACAGAACTCGCGACTCGCAACATCGCAACAGAGGCAAACGGATTCAGAACACGGAACACGGTAAGGCACTAAGCAACAGATGCCCAAGGAAACCAACGCACCAAAGGCCTCAGCAACAGGCCGCGTTGAAGGAAACAACATGACTTCCCAGCAGTCACAGACACAAGGCAAGCGCACCTCTCTTTTCCCCGACCTCTCCAGTTTCGACAGTCAGACACAAGGAGACGACACTCGGCGAGTCACAGTTGACACCGGTGTCGCGCTTCAGCAAGAGCTGGACAAGGCATGGAACAAAGCACAAGACAGGGAGCAGAACGGTGAGCTTGATTTCACAGAACTCTTCGAGCCCAGGGTGGGAGAAGAGGAGGACACACCAGTCTTCATTTCACACGACGAAGCCGAACACATCGCTGCCGCCGACTTCCAGAACATCACCGCCGAAGACCTGGCCACACTGACCAAGGAACACCCGAAGACCGTCCACGATTTCGTGCTACGAGGATTCAACACTGCCATCATATCTAGCCAACAACTCGATGTGATGCAACGCGCCAATGCACTTCAGAACAAGCAGTACCGTACGCTGTATGCCGAGTACGATCGCATCCACGGGATGCTCAAGACCGAACAGACCGCCCTCGCGAAGATGGCCCAGGACCTTAAGAATAAGAACGCCGACACCCTCAAACTCAAGGCTGTCGAGAAGAAGTACAAGGATGCGAACGAGCTATGTCAGCAGTTCGCCGATATCACCGACTCGGAGAAGAAGAAGAGCCAGGCATTACAAGCTGAGGTTGATGACCTGAAGGTCCGTCTGCAAGCAGCAGAGGACCAGGCACGAGGACGTCGTTCGCGCTCGCGCCCACGCTCACGCCCACGATCACCACCACCCCGCGAGACCTCACTCGAGGTGCTCCAGCGTCGGTACCGTGAGGCGGCAGCAGGAGGAGGTGGCGGAGGAGACGATGATGACGATGGCAATGGAGACAAGGACAGGGATCGCCGTGGTCGTGACCATGACCGACCACGTCGTGATGAGCGCCAAGGCACACAAGGCACGCAGCGGTCAGGCGGTGGTCGCAGCAACCGCACGCAGCAGACACCTCTCGTGGACCTGCCGGAGCGTCTCATCAACATCGACCCCACCCTCGACCGCAGCATGAAGATCGGCAAGGGTGTGCCTGACCCAAAGAAGTTCAAGAACGATGACGACCCGACTTATGACAGCTGGTACACAAGCATCCTGCTGAAGTTGACAGTCGCGACGTTCCGCACTGAACAGGACGCCCTACGCTTCCTGTATGGATGGACGGACGGTGAGGTGCAGAAGACTGTGAAGCCTCGCATCCCCATCCCCGGGCACCAGGCTTTCAACGAGTTCATGACTGGCGAAGAACTGTTGGACTGGATGACTCGACAGTACGGCGTCCGCAACGAGGCCACCAAGGCTGCAGTGGACATCACTACCTGCAAACAGGCTCAGAAGGAGAACTTCGTCCCATTCTTCGCACGCTATTCCAAGCTGAGGGCATGGGTTGACTGGAGTGACGAGACCGAGTTGATGCTGTTCCGCACACGCCTCAACAAGCGCTACTACATCAAGACCTTCGGAGACCGCGAGGTGGACCGACGTCTGAACAGCATGCAGGACGTGATCGAAGAGTGCACTGCACTGGACGAGCAGTTCTACGAGACCGAGCAGCTGTACCCTCAAGAGAACAACAACCGCCCACGCGGCAATGGAGGAGGCAACCAGAACGGCAACGGCAACGGCAACCAGAACCAGGGCAACACAGCTGCAGCTGCAGCCGCTGGTGCTGCCGGCGCCGTCGTTCAGCGCCCACCACAGTACGTAGGCACCAAGAAGAAGGAAGACTTGCCAGCTCACCTTCGGGACCTCCCACCGCTCAACTATGAGGGTCGCGAGGAATTGAAGAAGCAGGGCAAGTGCTACCGATGCCGCACCGGACCCCACTTATCCAGCAATACCGAGTGCCCGATGTATGGCTACGACGGCGACTATCGCCCACCGCGCCCGCGTAACAACAACGGAGGCAACACCAACCTCAGTTCCCTGGCCGCCGGGCAGGGAAATGGCGAGGCCACTGCCTAAGCGTGGCAGACAGTGGTCAACCGAACAACCAAGGACAGAAAGAGCATGAGATTGAGAGACACAGAGTGCAAGAGCAAGACACGGATACAGACTATGGTGAGGAGCTGAAGATATCGGCCTGCGCATTGGAGCCGCAGCAACCAGATGTACACCCTCACATAGTACTCCCAGTAATGATACAGCATGGGAAGGCACGAGGCCTTGTAGACTCTGCTTCCACCTCTCTCTTTCTCGACTGGAAGTTCACACGCAAACACAGAATACCCTTGATACCCCTTGTGCGCAACAAGAACCTGACCCTTGGGGATGGTAAGGCTGCTGCACGTCGCATCACGCACGTAGCCCTCGTCGATGTTGATATCGACGGTCATCACGAGCAAATGCTATGCTACATAACCGACCTCGAATACGACATCGTCCTGGGCCTGCCGTGGCTGAGCACGCACAACCCAAACATCTTCTGGGAGACCGGTGAAGTGGCACTCAGATCAGACTACTGCTTTGGTCACTGTCTTAAGAACAAGACATCGACAACAGTCCAGTCCCTGAACCATCGACACCGACAACGTAAGGAAGCAATGAAATATGGACCAGAGCCCTTCACCGATGATCGCAGCTTCACGGCAGGAGGGGCAGAAGCAGAACTGAACCTATCCTCGATGGGCCTGTACGACGATGATGAGGAAGTCGAGTGTATAGGCGTCACGCAGCGCGCCTTCGAGATGTACGCGCACCGACCTGGCGCTGAATGTTTCTACATACTATCTACCGGCAAAGAGGACGAAGAAGGCGATGGTGAGATCAAGCTGAGCGCAATGGCAGCTGATGACTTGGATCAGTTCCTGAACAAGGAGTTCAACCATAACCCGAAGGAGAAGCTCCCACCAGAATACCATGATCTCGTAGATGCATTCTCAGCGAAAGACCATGAAGGACTTCCTCCTCACAGACCTGGAATCGACCACGAAATTCACATCAAGCCTGATGGGCCCCAAGAACCGCCATACCGTAAGCCCTACGGACTGGCGCCTCAGGAGAATGAAGCAGTCAAGAAGTGGGTCACCGAACAGGAGCAACAAGGCAAAGTCCGGCCAGCAGGACAGAAGACGAGCCAATCGCCGGCACCAGTACTGGTAGTTAGAAAGCCAGGCGGTGGACTGCGCGTGTGCATCGACTACCGAGGACTCAATGCGATCACTATCAAGAACAGGTACCCTATACCGCTAATCCAAGAGACACTGAACCGCATGCACGGCAAGAGGTACTTCACGAAGCTGGACATCGTCGCAGCCTTCAACAAGCTTCGCATTGCAGAAGGGCACGAATGGCTTACAGCATTCGCTACACGATATGGGGTGTACGAATGTCTTGTGTTACCATTCGGCCTATGCAATGGCCCTGCGTCGTTTCAGTCATACATTAACAGCGTGTTACAAGAACACCTGGATGACTTCGTCTCCGCGTACCTGGACGACGTTTTAATTTTTAGCGACACACTGGAGGAGCACATCGAACATGTGCGCAAGGTACTAGCAAAATTGAGGGATGCCGGACTGACGGTCGACATCGACAAGTGCGAGTTCCACCAGCAGCGAGTTAAGTACCTGGGACTTATTATCACCCCAGATGGCATCGAAATGGACCCAGAGAAGCTTGAATGTATCCAGTCATGGGAAGCACCTTCCAACCTCAAGGATGTGCAGGCGTTCCTCGGATTCGCCAACTTTTACAGACGGTTCATCGAGGCCTTCTCACGCCTCGCAGCGCCGCTGACCGAATTGACCAAGTCAAATGGACCTAGTAATCACAAGAATCGCAGGGTTGACTGGACACCAGCATGCCAAGCAGCATTTGACGCTCTGAAGGCAGCATTCAGCAAAGCCGGTATGCTCGCACACTATGTGCCCGGTAGGCAAACAGTAGTCGAAACGGACTCATCAGATTTCGTGAACGCCGGAGTGCTTTCTCAGTACGACGAGGAAGGCGTGCTTCACCCTGTAGCATTCTATTCAAAGAAGCTGAGCCCGCAGGAATGCAACTATGAGATTTATGACAAGGAGCTTCTAGCGATTATTAAGGCCTTCGAGGAATGGCGCCCGGAGTTGGCCTGCGAGGCGGATGATGACACCATCGAACCCGTGAAGGTGTTCACGGATCACAAGAACTTGGAGTACTTTATGACCACTAAGCAGCTGAATCGGCGCCAGGCACGTTGGGCCGAATTCCTGTCCCAGTTCAACTTCCGTATTGTCTATCGACCAGGTGTCCAAGGCACAAAGCCTGACAGCCTCACGAGACGCAGCCAGGACCTTCCGCAGGGGGTGGACGATCCGCGAAATCAGCATCAGCATCAGACGTTGCTGCCGCCTGAGCGATTTCTTAAGATCGACTCGATGCGCGCAACTGTCGAAGATGCGGCTGAGGATGTTGCACCTGTTGAGAACACACCTACCGCACCAATTGAGGAAGCCCTGAACCCGGAGGCCACCGAATTCATACCGTCCACGCAGACGCAGACAGCATCCGAGACGGAACAGGAAGCCGAACTCGAGTACAGAATGACAATGGCTTATGCCGCGGATGCAGACCTGAAGTCAGCTATCAGAGCCCTGCAGAAGGGCGAGACCCCAGCACTCCTTCAGAAAGCGAAGGTGCATCCAGTACACTGCAAGGTCGAAGGGGACCTGCTGTACGTCCGTAACCAGTATAATGACTGGAGTCTATGGGTGCCAGAGGACCAGAAGCTCCGCACTCGGATAGTCAAGATGAACCATGACACCCCAGCGGCCGGTCACCCAGGCAGAGCCCGCACCTACGAGCTCGTTGCACGTGAATTCTACTGGCCTGGTTTGGCTAGATCTGTGCGCAGATACAACGCGAATTGCCGCAGGTGCCGCACGACGAAATCTGTGCATACCCAGCCACCTGGATTACTGCACCCACTTTCGGTGCCAGAACGACCTTGGCAACACATCGCAGTTGACTTTGTGGTTGACCTGCCACCAAGCGAACTCGACGGCATGACTTACACCAATGTTATGACAGTCACCGACAGACTCACTAAGGAAGTGGAACTGATACCCATCGGCGCGATGACAGCGCAGAACGCGGCGCGACTTTTCTTAAAGCACGTGTTCACCCGGCATGGCCTCCCAGAAACCATCACGTCTGATCGCGGAAAGCAGTTCATCGCCACTTTCTGGAAGCGCCTATGCAAGATGCTGCGCATCAGCAGGAAGCTGAGTTCCTCCTACCACCCTGAAACGGATGGGCAATCAGAACGCACTAACCAAGAGATGGAACAGTACTTACGCACCTTCACGAATGAGGCACAGAGCGACTGGGCCGACTGGCTGTGCTTAGCGCAGTTCGCTATTAACAACCGAGTGTCGGAGACCACTGGAGTGTCACCGTTCTACGCCAATGTTGGATATAACCCAGAGTTCACCGAGCGTATCGATTTGCAAGCAGGCAAGGACCGACACATGACAACCCTTCAGCGACTCGACAGCAAGTCAGCCGAAGCCTTCGCCAAACGCATCTGTGAGCTACATCGCAATCTTCAAGAGAACATGAGGATGTCACAGGCGCTGCAAGCCGAAGCAGCAAACAGGCACCGAAGCATCCCACCAGACTACAAGGTTGGCGACTGGGTGTATCTAAGCACGAAGAACATTCGCACCACTCGACCATCCAAGAAGCTGGACCGCAGATATGCAGGACCGTACCAGATCACGGAGGTGATGCCCGCTAGGCTGTCATACAAGCTGAACCTGTCGGATGCATTGAGCGGACTCGATAATTGCTTCCACACCTCCCTGTTACAGCGAGCCGACAACCCCGATCTCCCACCGCTCGAGGGACAGCACCTGGCACCGCCGCCGCCAGTGGCCATCGAACCCGACACAACTGCAGCTGACGCAGTCGCCGATGTCACAGTCACAGCCCCGGCACCAGAATATGAGGTGGACAAGATCTTGGACATGTACACGCGGAAGCGCGCAGGCAAAGTGAAGAAGGGAAAGAAGCGCAAGGTGGACACTTGGTACAAGGTGCGATGGACTGGCTATCAGGATATGGAGGCCGGAGAGACTTGGCAACCTGCAGAGGACCTGTTTGTGAGGGCAGCCGCCGCTCTTGCGGACTTTCACCACAGCCGGCCGGATTTGCCCACGCCTCAGGGCTTCGCAACGCCATCTGACTGGTCTCCAGTCAATGAGGTGCTCGGACTTAACACGATCAGGGTCGACAGAGACACCGCCACAAATAAGCCTAGCCGAGCCTTGCCTCTGATAGAATCTGGTCAGCGCATGTTCACTACGCACCGCTACGATGATCAGGTTACAGGAAAGTCCGTCGTCCCAACTGAGGATCACGGTGCAAGCCGCCGCCCTCAGCTCTACGACAGAACAGACAGTTGTACCGATGTTCTAGCGAACCCTGCAGAGCCTGCATTGATACCCAACCTTGGTCAAAAGGATCAGACGCGAGCGTTCGCCGAAGAGGGGCTTAGGCCCTGGGCGTGCCAGCAGTATGAGCAAACAGAGTCTGATGCGCAAGCCGCAGCAGTAGTGACAGAGATGGAGGACGACCTTGAAGACGATTGGACGTTTGCACGATTATGGAGTTCGACAGGCAAGGGTGATAAGTGGCCGCACAAGACGATGGATAGGCGAGTTAATGGACTGAACGCTCAGAGGACTGAGACGAGTTTTGAGAGGGGGGGTACTGTCACGGGCAGCCCGCGACCCTTCACTGACGATGCGTCGTCCCGGCGGAACCTCGGACCTTCCGCATCGGGTTAGCGCGGCTTGGCGATGCTTTATCTATCCGCCGCGCCTCGCGCTCCTCTTTCGTAGCTTCGTAGAACAACAACTATCTCATTCGGACCCTATGGTACGCGCGCCCTTACACTCCCTACGGCGTAACTTACTCTAAACGCGCGGTATTACGCTAGGCTAGGAATAAGCCCCTTCTTCGCGGTATACGGATACGAGGCACCATTACCCGTTTAGTTATAACCGGATCTAGAGACCTCTTAGTTAGACGCCGCGTAACGGGTAACGCTATTCGTAGAAAGGATGTAAAAGATCACGGACCTATGTTAGGCGAGTATAGCGGAAGCCGCCTAAAAACAGGAGGACTACGCTAACCGGAGTAGGAAGCCCGTACTAATCTATCGTGTAGGCGATAAAGTTTAGCTAGATCTACGTAACTATATTACTATACGACTAAAGAAGAGCCTCGACTATAGACACGCGAAGTATACGGTAGTAGAAGTAATCTTACCGTTGTCTATACGCTCATCTAGGATCCCCGACGGGATCTACCCGGTCTTCTATCCTAACTTGCTACGACCTATAAGCTAAGACCCCTTACCTAGATAGGAGATCGATAACAAATAGCCGGACCCCATAATAATTGAGTCTTACAAAGAGTAGTAGGTAGAAGAGATCCTTTACGCTAGAACTAAGGTTAGAGGTAGAGGCCGAGTACGCGAAGTCCTAGTAAAATAGACCGGATACTACAAGCCTACATAGGAACCATTAGGGTACCTCGCGGACATAGTAGCCGCGGATAACTTCGAGAAGAGATATAGTAACCTAATAACGCATAACGGACCGAAGGAGGCATAGGATACGAATAGAAGGGGGAAAAGGCGAAAAGGTAAGGATTACTAGGGATTTAGCGTAGACATAGGCGTTTAGGAAAAGGTAGGCGTTCTTTTAGGTTAGGGAGTCTTTTTAGGAGATAGAGAGAAGTGAGAAGGTATAGGTAAGTTTAAGAGCGTTTCATTTTAGCGGCGTCTACCGTAAAATTAGCGAAGCCCGATCCCTTTCGAGATAGCTACATACTATAATAGCCCGGTCGCGGCCCGCGCGAAAGACGAGGGTGCCCGAAGGCTACTTAGAGGAGACCGAGGCCTAACACACGCGGCGCTAGCCTAGCTAGAGGTCGCGTAGGGCGCCCCCGGGACTAAAGAGTCGGTTAGCGATAGTTTTATAACGGGGCCCGTAGTATATACGTCTACCTAAAGGTAAGCTAAGCATTAGCTATAGTGCCTATAACCTTAGTGGCGACCGTACTAAAAGGATCGGTAAGCGCGTATAAAGAGGCGGGGGCCGGGGAAACTTACCGGGAGAGCACGCTAGTACGCTAGAGAGGCTTTAAAGCCTTCTAGGCTTTAAGGACGGCGCGGAGCTTAGTACGGGCGTCGTCGCTAAAAGACTGTAAGCCGGTAGAAAAGTCGCGGAGGACGCTAGGGAGGATACTTACGCGCGGTTCTAGTTAGTAGCGCGGGTCCACTTAGTATAGGCGGCGTAGGCGAGCTCCGGCCTAAAACGTGCAGTTAGCGATAATTTTCCTTCGGTGTCCGCGTAGTATATATATGTCCTCGCAATGCTTACGATTAGTATTGTAGGCCTAGTAGGCGCGCGCGGTTGCGCCCTAACGATAATTAGCGGACCCCGATAGGAATAGGACGGGGACCGGTACTTATATACTAGGAGACGTAGTCTACGCTAGTAGAGGCGTAGGGGACGTAGTAAATACGGCGTTAGGCCATTTTGTACTAGGTTCTAGTTAGAATGTGTCGGTCCCCGTAGTAATTTATTCGGACTTACTTAATAGTATTAATAGGAGATGTAGTAGTAGTAGTTTCTATTTACGGCATGCCGTTAGTATCTATCGGAACCCGTAGGGAAAATGTCGTCTCCCTAAGCGATAGGTATAAGATGCGTAAACGTATACCCCTAAGGCTAGAGACGCTTAGCTAGGGGGAGGGGGAGGGGCGACTTACGCGTACGGTAGGTAATAAGAAAAAAAGAAAGAAAGAAAAAGAGAACGAGAACCTAAAGATATGTTCTAGGCTCCTATTATTTACATATAACAATAGCTATTGTTACTTAGTAGACAATAGTAAACCTTACACTTACCTAGGTAATAATACTTCGTCTCGGCGTCGGCGGGGCTAGATAATAAGGAAGAGAAGCTCGGGCACTTCCTATTACGAGCCTAATAAAAACAGCTAGGACAATAGGCTCTAGGGCGGAGCTAGGACTAGGGGCGGCGGAGGAGGAAGGGGGGGGTAGTGTAAGGGGCGGGCCCCTGTTCCTTAGCATAGGATGCGCCTATGCGTTCGGATTGCTTTCCGACACCTTTTCTTCGGATAGCGTGTAACTTCCCCTTTCTTCTTGTTGCGGTTGGGCCTTGTCCCTCGTCACGTGGGTGGCCTAGGAAGTGTCGATCCTCGATATGTCTCTAAAGTAGTGTGAACGAGAGTTCACTACAAGGTTGCAACTTAACACAAGAGTGTTGATTTGAGTTGAGCACGAGGCTCCTATCTACTCGTAAAGAAGCGTCGTCTATATAGTGCCATGTCTTGGCGTGACTGATCTGAGTCGCTCAGCCTCAGTCTCGATCTGAGTCGTTCAGCCTCAGTCTCGATCTGAGTCGTCCACCCTCAGTCCTGCTGCCTCGCAGCCTGCATGAGCCCTTGTTGTTCGTAGCGAATGGACGTGTCCGTAACACCACCTCCCTCCTCTAGGATCAATGTCCCTATTGATCACGTGTCGTTGTCTTATATAATCAATGCCCCTCCTTCGTTTCCTAACTTCCCCAAGTTTCAAAGGATGCCTTCCAAATCTACCCTTTCTCGCAAGGCTCTTGTTGCTCGTATCCTAGCGGATTCGTGGCCTGCTCTTGTTCCTTGTGATACTTGTCGTCGTCTGAAACGGTCCTGCCAATACTCTTCCGATCTAAGGATGTCGTCGTCTTGTGCCCACTGCGTCCGCACAGGCAGGTCCTGCGTCACCACCTCCTGGGAGGCGCTTGACCGAACAGCGGAGGAACTAGCCGCCAGGCTGGAAACGGATCGAAAAGCCCGTGACTCCCTGCTTGAACAGCTCGCCGCGCTCCAGTCCCGTATCACGAGAAACGAGCGAGTTCTCTCTGAGAACAGCCGCCGCGCGGACGAGAAATTGCGGTGCATGGCGCAAGAGGTGTCGGAGGAGGATGGTGACCCCTCTACTCTCGAGGAGCTGGAGGCCAACCTCCAGTCTGCCGGCGTCGGGTCTCCGTTCTCGTGGTCGGGTCCTTCGGGTGATTCCTCGGGTCACATGGTCGGGTAAGTTGTCCAGTATCCAGTAGTCATTTGTCCATGCCGTAATGTTGACTTCTATGTCCTAGGTCATCAAATCAAGAAGCCGCTGTTTGATGCCTTGCTGTCCTCAGGTTGTTTCTGCTAGGCAGATTTCGAGAAGAAGTTCTCGCATTCCTGGTATGTATTCTCTTCGCGAATCATTGCGTTGAACTCGCGGCTAACCATGTTCTTTTTCTTGCAGTTCTTTGCAAAGTGGCCTTGCTCGCCACATACGTAGCAGGTGGAACCTTTGCTCTTCAGCCCCCTTCCTGTCCTACGCTCCGTTACGTCCAATTCCATTGGATCTCCGTAACTAGGGTCCTGACTTCTGGCCTTGAAGCCCCCTCTTCCGCCCGCGGCGGGTCTCTGGTATCCAGGCTGTACGTGTCGGTCGTACCTCAACTCCTGGAGCCTTTCGTCGATCTCCTTTGCTGCCTTGATCATCGCCCCTAGCGTAACGACGCTGGCGTTTCGGGATAGTTCGGCTTTGACGTTGTCTTTCAGCCCGAGGTAGAACTGCGATCGCAAAGCTGCGTCGTTCCATTCCAGGTCGGCGGCATATCCTTGGAATTCTGAGGCGTACAGCGCTACAGAAGTAGTCTGTCGAAGTTGTCGGATATGTCGGTCGGCGTATACCTCCTCATTTGGTATCCCGTATAGATCATCGAGTTTCGTCTCAAACTCGTCGTAGTCGTGAAAAATTTTTCGAGTCTCCGTTTTCGGTGTTTCCCCCTCACCCTGGTTATGGAGCCAGTCCTTGAGGTATGGTCGGAATCCTCTAGCTGCTTTTCCACGTAGGAAGGATGCGGCGTACAAGACCTTGCTGGCCTCGCCTTGAAACTGGTGTGCGTTGAAGTGAAGGTACAACTGAACCTGCAGTTGAAAAGCCTCCAGTTTGTCCTTAGTCCCGTCGAACGTCTCCGGCGTGGACACCTTAGGTGCACGGTGGTGGTCCAATGGGTTCAGCATGCCCATAGGAGTGTTGTTGTTCTTGCTGCTTCCTGTAATCGACATTTCGCTCATTCGTTCCGTGATGCCAGTTGACTGTGGCTGTTGTCGTGACGGACTCCGGGTAGCGTCTCTCCCAGACATATAATCGATAGCACTCCCCGCGGCTTTTGGTGCTCAAAGTGTTGCGGTTGGGCCTTGTCCCTCGTCACGTGGGTGGCCTAGGAAGTGTCGATCCTCGATATGTCTCTAAAGTAGTGTGAACGAGAGTTCACTACAAGGTTGCAACTTAACACAAGAGTGTTGATTTGAGTTGAGCACGAGGCTCCTATCTACTCGTAAAGAAGCGTCGTCTATATAGTGCCATGTCTTGGCGTGACTGATCTGAGTCGCTCAGCCTCAGTCTCGATCTGAGTCGTTCAGCCTCAGTCTCGATCTGAGTCGTCCACCCTCAGTCCTGCTGCCTCGCAGCCTGCATGAGCCCTTGTTGTTCGTAGCGAATGGACGTGTCCGTAACACTTCTATATCAAACTTATTATAAACCTTATAGAACTTTAGTATATACGTCGTTTACCCGTAACGTTACCCGGTGCGATAGGGAGGCTAAAGCACGTAGCATTAATCCGTAGTCGGCTAAGAGTAGGGAGATTA
Organism: Nothopassalora personata; assembly: GCA_033816765.1. Lineage (NCBI taxonomy): Eukaryota > Fungi > Ascomycota > Dothideomycetes > Mycosphaerellales > Mycosphaerellaceae > Nothopassalora > Nothopassalora personata. Next base: position 1,351,157 of record CM066287.1, on the reverse strand, counting down.
TTAGAAGATACCGCCTAGCCGTCTATAAGGATAGCCTTCTATACTTTATAGAGGGTACTATTACTAAGAAGTCCGCGTCCCTAGAGGACAGTATAGATTAACCTAGACTATCTAGCTAGTAACAGCCTTAGCTACGTTAGCTACTACCGGGTAGTAAAGGTAAAGGACGTGCGAAGAGTACTACGCTAACTCTACTAGCCTCTACCTAGCCTATAGTCCTATTAAGAGGCGGTCGTAAGTCGAGTCGACTTAAGTAGCTCCGCATAGGCGAGAGCATAGGTAAGGGCATAACTGCGCCTACTTAATCCTCGCCTAACCGAACGCTAGACGGCGCACCTATACGCGAAGGCAGTCCGCTAGGTACACCGGTTAGCACCCTACGATCTACTCCGGCCCTAACTAAGAATAGCAATCTAATACTGACTATATTACCTTCGGCTATAATTAGGGATGTATTAGTCTTTAAGGACTAGATCCTATAAGAAGACGAGGCCCTCCGGATTAAGCGCGCTAACTGCACCTACGATAAGCGGTACTGTAGCATTAAGTTTAGAAACTCGATTAATGTAGATAGTATTAACTAGCTACCTAAGTACCGGATGGCGGGCCTTAAGATGCTCGAATATACTGTCTCGTAGGTTCTTAAGAGGGATAGTAAGGTTAGCGCTATAATATGCGATTAGCATATTCGAGATTTCTACTATAAGGCCCTCTACTTCGTTACGAATCCCGGTATTACCGCTAATACCCTATATAAGCGCGCGCTTAAGGTCTAAGACTAGCTCTTTAAAGGTAAGAGGTTTTTAGCTATGAAGGTGAAAAATAGGTCGTAGTTTCGCCCTAATAAGCGTAGTTAGAAGACTGTTAACCCGCTTAGCTACCTCCGCGTTCGAGGTAAAGTCGGTACTACGAGTAGCATCGTTACGTATGCTAACTATAACTAGATCCTCGACAAATTTAGTATCGATGAAGCTAACTAAGCCGATCTTAATAGTACCGGTACCTACATTAATAGTAACATACTATACTAGTATAATAACGCTAAACTAGCGCCGCGGGTTAAAACAGTTAGAGAGATAATGAGTCGAGAATTCGACGTGTACCGATAGTACCTACGAGAATTGAATAAAGTTAGTAACGGCGGCGTCTACTAGAACATGTAGTATTCTCTAAGCTAATAGATTATACGATAAGACCCCGGGCTATAGCTCTTATAAGTAGCGCTACACCCTTAATACTGCACTCGGTTTATCTCCTTCCCTAGGCCTACGATTTTTAGCTTTAATAGGGCTTATTAGGGGGGTAATATAAACGCTATAGTGTAGCATGCTAGGGTCGACTTAAACCTCGAAATTGAAAACTACTAGACTAGTAACCGGCTTAACATACTATACTCTCTTAATATAGAGGGCACTAGTAGGCCGGAGTTTTTACATGGTTTTTATAAGTAAGGGAATGCTATAGAGTTCATCTAGTAGTGCCGGATTAACGACTATATAGAAGACGGCCGATTTAAGCGTTTCTTCTCGGTTAGGGTTTAGAATTACCTAAGTAGGAATAGCATTAGCTAGTTTAGAGAGGACCTAAGCGCTAGGTAAATGCGGGTAACTACTATAGGCGTTCTAATAAGGTAGGCCGTACATAAGAAGACGCTACGTTAGATTAACCCTTACTTTATTAAGATCCGCGACGATAACTATCTTAAACTCTAGAGAAGCTAGAGCATGCACTAGGTAATAGACCTCTATCGTAACTTTAAGACGCTAAGTAAGAGCGCTACAGGGTTTAAGTATCGACGCCTAGTACCTAGCTATCCTTTCCCTACGGCCGTACACCTTAGTAGCATTAGCCCTCTATCCGATGCCCTAGCGGGTTTAAAGTCTTAGAACGATAACGAAGTTATTCTTAATGCTAGAAGGTAGCTTAATACTACGGTCCGCCTAGACTCGGAGCTCTTCTATAAGAAGATACATAATTAGCGCGTCCGAGCTATAAAATTGATAGATAAGTAGCTTAGCTTAGTTACTACTCTCGAGCAGATATGCTTTATAAGCGAAGGGCGTAATAAGAGCTTCTTCCGTAACTACTATAGGAACTTCACTAGCTAGCTACTTAGGGACGCGTCTAGTAAGACTAGTGTTAGCTACGACAACGAGTAGGTCTAGATAAAGGAGTTGTGTAAGACTAAGTGGAACTAAGTGGTTAGTACGGGTCTATAGGCTCCTAGTTTCTAGTTGATTTCCGGCTATAGCTATAGCCTATAGGTTCTAATTCTAGTTCTAATTCTAGTTCTAATTCTAGTTATGATTCTAGTTCTAATTCTAGTTAATGCTTCGGGTTTAGGTGTTTCTAGTCCTTAGATCTTACTTATTTCTTATAGTTACTTATCTTCCCTTAACTTACTTTCTAGCTACGCGATAGACTCGTCTTTAGATTTATTAGGTTACTAGTACTAATACTTACTTGTCTTATGAATGGCGTTCACATTATTCGACCATCTAGCCCGTTCAGTTAATGCTAACATAGCTGCCTAATCCCTCGCTAGTTTCGTAGCATACGTTAACGTAGTACAACGGGCGCGAGTCGCGGATTATTAACGTTACTATTACGATCTCTATTAAAGAAATCCTTTCGACCTTTATAAACTGTCGCTAGTAGGCCCTAGGATTGCCTAACATCTTATATATTAAGCTAAATGGTAGGGTGAGCTACTATACTACTATAAGACTACCTTAGCTTATAGCAACTAACTAAGCTACCTATAGTGCCCGGGCTTACTGCTTTAGAACCTAAGGACAGGTTCGTAATAGGGGAGGATATATTAACGACTAATAGGTTGTATTAACCTTAGGTTTAGAGGGGGTCCCTTAGGTCTAACTTACCCTAATTTCATTTAGGTTTAATTAGACATTTAGGCAAGCTAGTAGGACCTAGTATGGCTGTTAAGATATATACTACGTAGTTAAGCATTGTAAGGGTAGCATTAAGGTAACAATTCAATTTATACCTTTTAAGTAGAGGGCATAGGGGTTTAGGGTCCGCTAATCCTCTTGTTTTATCTAGCTACTGCGCTACTCGTTACGTGACCTAATTTCCCGGTCCCGGGACCGGCAAATACCCCTACTTACGTAAGTACCGCTCTATACTACTACAACTCGGACAGGCCTACATAGGGTAGTTAGTAGACATTATTATTCTACCCTACTCTATATATTAGGAAGAGGAAGAGAGATAGGACTTATAAGCCTATAAAGACTAAATAAGCTAAGGTCTATCCTAAGCTAATAAGGAGAAGTTTAAGACAGAATAGATCTAATTATAATTATAGTAAACTTAGAAAAGTATTTGCTATATTAGCTATAGATAATATAAAGAAGGGGAAGCTTATAGATCCTACTACCCTAACTAAAGCATTAAATAGACCTAATAGAGCAAAATAGATTAGGGCAATTAGAAAGGGATTTAACTCCTTAGAAGACATAGAATATATTATATAGATCCTATTATAGAAAGTCCCTAAGGGTAGGAAACTACTTATAGGAAAATAGGTCCTATACTACAAGTATCTTCCTAATAGGTCTATTAAGAAGCGTAGAGCTAGATAGGTAGCTAAGGGATTTACCTAAAAGTAAGGTATAGACTATATTAAAACCTTTACTCTAACCCTAAGGCTACTAATAAGTAGGATTCTCCTGGCTCTATATATAGTTCTTAGCTAGAAGAGGAGATAGATTAATGTTAAAACAGCATTTATAAACTCTAACATTAATAGACCTTTATATATTAAACTACTAGAAGGCGTAGAGCTTATTAAGAAAGATCTATCTAATAAAGTCCTAGAAATTAAGAAGGGACTTTATAGACTAAAATAAGCTATAAACCTCTAGTACTATAATACTAAGGAAGCTCTAGAAGAATTAGGCCTAAAGAGACTTGATTCTAATATATGTCTCTTTTAGGGGGAGAATCTTTTAGTTCTCCTATACGTAGATAACTTTTAAATCTTTAGTAATAGTAATTAGAAGATTAATAAGTTTATTACTACGCTAAAGAATAAGTACTCTATTAAAACTGTTAATACTAACCTTTTTCTAGGTATATAACTAAAGAGTAAAAGAATAGAGATCTCTATATCTTCTAAAAGTACTATACTTTAGAGAAACTTTAGAAACATAGTCTAGACTTAGCTAAAAGTGTTAAGTATCCCCTTAACCGCCTATATAAAGCTTATAAAGAGCAATGCAATATATAGGATTATAATCTATTTAATACATTAATTAAAGAACTCTAGTACCTAGCTAAGTAGACGAGGCTAGACATCTCCTATATAATAAACTACTTAGCTAAATTGTTAGCTAATTGTTAGGTTTAGTATAACCTAATGATATTACAAGTTAAGAAGACAACCTTAATCGGGTTTGTTCTCGGGCCGATAGGAAGTCGAGGGAGAGTAATAAAGCAGTAGCTGTCTTATCTCGTAAAGACTAAGTAGCAGTAAGGTAGAGGTTAGGTTGTAGTGTATTCTAAACAGTAATATTAAACAGTAAGTTAAACGCTTCGAAACCATAAGAGGTTCTTAGCGTTCCTAAATATAAAGGAGATTCGTAGATCTCGGTAATTAGTTTAATTAGTCTAATTATAAGTAGTCTAATTAGTCTAAGTATAAGCAGTCTAATCGCTCTAAGTCTAAGCGCTTAGGTAGGATGAGTTACGTGTTCGTCTTATTGTTATGATTCTAGGGTCTATAGGAATCATTCCGTAATACTATCCCCTTCTTAGCCTAGCTTCGTCCCGAAGCTTCTTAAGCCGTTATCATTTCTTATCGTAATAGTTAACTATGTCTTCTTCCTCCTATAAGCGCCGTTAACGACTTACTTAGGATACTAAAATTTCTAGTATTAAAATAGCTCTATACACGAATTGTTAGAAGTCTCGATCCTCGGGCGTAGTAGTAAAGTGTATCGTAGGTTCTCGGTCTAGAAAGTGTTCGGCCTATATTCGAAAAGGCTATAAAGATTGCGATATACGTCTTTCTCGTCCGGAGTAGGAACGTCTTCGCGATTCGCGCGATAATCTTAAGCTAGAGCTTAAGAGGATTAAAGAGGAGGAGGTGCGGCTAAAGATGCGTAAGATCCGTCTTCGGAAACAGCTACGATTAGCTAAGCGTCGTACCGACGATACCGTCGCTAAGGAGTTAGAGGAGCTCGAGGAGGAAGAGGCGCGCGAGGAGCTAGCGTCTCTTAAGCGGGCGTCGGGGGTAGAGGTGTCGCCTTCGCTAGTTTCTTTCTCGGATATCCTCGAGATGCCCGTAAATAACTAGGCGGCGCTTTCTAGAGCGGAGCCTTAGGGCGAGTCCCTAGGGGTAGAGACTTATTAGGATATTTATTTGTGAGTTGTGTCCCTATTCTTATTAATCGGCTAGGTAGCTTAGTAGTAGAGCGTAAGCTATCTATACTCTTAAGGTCGTAGGTTCGATTCCTACCCTAGTCGCTCGTCGGCCGAGAGATCGATTGTCGTTAGTCGTATCGGCGGACCTATTTTTAGTATTGTCGGATCTTTTACTAATAGTTTTGTAGGTTTTGTTTTAGTTCCTAGGTATTTTCTAATTCGTCGTATCCTTTCTACTTAATAAGGTATCGCTAACCTTTCTTATCTAGGATTTTTTCGACTTTAAATTCGTTTTCTACTTCTAGCTCGAAATAAAAGCTTTCCTAGTAGGGTGTTTCGGCGTCTGCGGGTTCTAGCTTAGAGATATAGAAGACTAGGTGGATTTTTGCATCTAGCGGTAGTCGTAGGCGGTAATTAACTAGTCCTATAACTTTATCGATAAAAAATAGTCCGACCTTAACGTAATCTAGTTTCTTAGTCTATCTTCTTATTCTTAAGTTTTTTATAAGGAGATAGACCTTATCCCCCTCTTTTAGTAGAGGTGCCATTTTTCTTATGTCCTACCGTTATTAAGACAGTTTTTGTTATGCATCTTCGATCGCCTTACGTGTTTCTTTATGTACTTCCTTAAGAGTATCCGTCGTTACAATTACTCTTTCGGCTTGTAGGTAAGATCTAGGTGTTCTAAATAGGTTAGGATCTTTACTAAAGTTCGTATAGAATAGTGTCGTTAAAGTTGTCTCCGATTAGTAGTTGTTTAGTGTAATCTACGCTATTAGCAGTAATAAAACCTAGTTGTCTTGTGCGTAGTTAATATAGTGTCGTAGATATTGTTCTAGCGTTTAATTTATCCTCTCGGTTTGTCCGTCTGTTTCTAGATAATATGCTATTAATAGCTTATGTTTAATTCCGATCGTTCCTATAAGCGTCTTCTAGTAGTTCGATGTAAATAGCTTATCTCTGTCCGTTATAAATGCTTAAGGGAATCCGTAGTATCGGATAAGTCTATCTGGTACGAGGTATCCGAGCTGCTCTATATTATATGTCTCTAATATAGGAATAAAGTGTGCGTATTTCGTAAGTCTATTAACCATAACTAGTATTATGTCGTATAGTTATTTCGTAACTTAGTCTCTTAACAGTAGGAGTTTCGTAATAAAGTCTATTATAACTTCGTCCTATAGTTTCGTTGGTAGTGTCCTAAACTGTAGGTAACCGTATTTTACATGTCTCGCAGCCTTGTTTCGTTAGTAGTATATGCATTGTTTAATGTAGCGTAATACCTTAAGTCTTATCTATAGGAATAAGAAACTACGTTATATTAGGTCTATTGTCTTTAAAGTTCTAGGGTGTCTATAAGTTAGTCCGTTGTAATGTTATGGTATGCATTCTTCTTCTCGATCCTTTAGTACCTAGTATTTTCCTTACGATATAGGGAATTGTTCGTCCCTATCGCCTAATATCCGTACAATGTTGTTAAATTCTCTTATGTTAGCGCTAAGACTTCCGTTGGGGTTCGTCTTTAGTACTTTATTTTACACTAGTTCTTTTCCTTCTATATAGTCGCTTCTTCGGCTTAGCGCGTCGGCGCGGCCATTCTCTCGTCCTAGAGTATATTTAATTTCGAACTTATATTGTCCTAGTAGCTCCGACTAGCGGGCTTGCCTTCGGGTAAGTTCTTTCGTCGTCGTAAAGTACGTAAGATTCTTATAGTTAGAAAGAATCGTTAACTTCCGTAGGCCCTCGACATATACTCTCTAATGTTATATAGCAGTAATAATAGCTAGAAGCTCTTTATTATAGATGTCGTAGTTCTATTCCGCTATAGTCATTTTTCGGGAGTAATAGGCTACTAGGTATCTCTACCTATCGTGTGTCTATATTAAACACGCGCCTATTGCTATATTAGACGCATCGGTCTCGATATAGACTTCCTTACTACTATCGAATAGTCGAAGCGTAGGGGCTAAAGCATATTGTTTCTTAAGTTTCTTAAACGCTTTAATCTGTTCTCTTCCCTATTTCTAGGTAACGTCTTTTCTTATAAGTATCGTTATTAGTGCTACTGTCTTTACGTAGTCCTTAATGAATTTCCGGTTATAGTTTGCTAGTCTAAGGAATAATTGTACGTCCTTAACTGTTTTTAGTTCTAGCTATTCTTTAATTAACTATGTCTTCGTAGGGTCGATCGCTATCCCTATAGTGCTAATAATAAAGCCTAAGAATTTAACTTCTTTCTTATAGAATTCGCATTTCTCGGATGCTGTCTTAAATCCTAAACGCGTAAGTCGTTCGAATACGTCCTAGACTTACTTTATATAATTCTAAAGGGATCCTTTCGTGTAGACTAATATATCGTCTATATAGGCGATAACGTATACATCGAGTAGGTCTCTAAGTGTCTCGTTAATAAGGTCCTAATAGGATGCGGGTACGTTAGTTAATCCTATTAGTATAACTAAGAATTCGTAAAGTCCGTATCTTATTCTAAAAGCGGTTTTCCATTCTTCTCCTTCTACTATCCGTATAGCGTAGAAGGCATCTCGTAGGTTAATCTTCGTATACTAGTCTAATCCGGTTAATCTATCTTATACTTCTTCGATGTTAGGTAGCGGGTATCGGTTCTTAATCGTAATCTCGTTTAACTTCCTATAGTCTTACACGAGTCGTAGCTTCCCGTTTGCTTCTAGAACGAATATATATAGAGTTCCTATACTTAAGGTGGATCTTCTTATCTATCCTTTAGCTAGCTTCTCCTTTAGCTATTCTCGTAGGGTCTATAGCTCTTTCTCAGCCATACTTTATAGGGGTCCCTATAGAGGCTCTTTCCCTAGCTAAATGTTTATCTTATAATCCTATAGTTAGTACTTAGGTAAGGCATCCTTACCTCTTTCCTCTTTAAAGAGTCGCGACTACTTACGATACTCCTTAGGAATACTTAACTCTAAGATGTTAGTATCCTTCGATAGTACGTTACTTCTATTACTACTAGTAACTTCGTAACCCGGCGGCCCTACGCTAGTGTCTATCCCGGTCGAAGGTAGTTCTTCTATCCTTCTAGTCGGCGTAAGCTCTATTCGATTAAGCTATCTCTTTACCTTATCTACTAGCGAACGCTACCGCTACGTAGGATTAATGTCGATAACGCAATCGCATTACTTAAATATAAGTACTCCTCTCCTCTAGTCGATTACTAGGTTGTGCTTTCTTAACTAAGGCCTACCTAGTACGATGTTATAACTAGCTATGTCGGTAACATCTAAGATAATCTCCTCGTAGTACCGTTAGATAGTAAGTAGTAGCGGTATCGTCTCGCGCTCTACGCTAGGTAAGGATAATCCGTCTACCGCAATTAATTTATAACCCTCTTTCTTCTTATAGGTAGCGATCCTATGTCTTATAACAAATAATTCGGAGGTAAAGTTCCCGCTTACTCCGGAATCTATTATAGCATCTATCTTATGCCCGTTAATAATAATCTTAGTTCGAAACACTGTTATCGTTAGTAATGCTTAAGCCTTTTCTATGTTACATAACTCCCTTCGGTCGCTTATTCCTAGGGAGTTAATCCTTTTCCCTATTCGTATATAGAACGTCGTGCTTCGTGTCTCGAGGCCTCCGCTTAAACCTAGCGCGAGCCTTTCTATATCTACACCTACATTCGGTAACGTTCCTAGATCTTCTACGTTTCTAAGTAGAGTACGCGTACGTGTTATACTACATTACGTAATTTATTCGATATAAATGTTCCTAACGGTATAAGATATCCGGTTCCTATTATTCGGCTCCCTATTGGTAGTTGTTCTATAATAGCGGTTACTAGATTCTCTGTTGTTTCTATAAGTAGGTATCCCTAGGCTATGCCTCGTAGGGTGTCGAGTGTCTTATCGAACTTAATAGAGTATAGCATCCTTCGTCCGCCTATCTTAGGTAGGAATTCCTCGTACCTTTGTCACGGGCAGCCCGCGACCCTTCACTGACGATGCGTCGTCCCGGGTGAACCTCGGACCTTCTGCATCGGGACTAGCGGCTTGGCGTTAGCTTAAGTACCCGCCGCGCCTCGCGCTCCTCTTTCATAGCTTCGTAGAACAACAACTATCTCATTCGGACCCTTTGGTACGCGCGCCCTTACAGTTTGTTCTACCACCCTACCCAGATCACGGATCTAGGTAAGGGACGCGTAACACTCAGAACAGACAACAGAACGCGCACGGCGCAATAGCAGAGTCGCGCCGAGTCGCACTCGACACAGAACACGGCAAGGCGCAAAGGCGCAGATGCCTAGAGAAACTAACGCAGCAAAGACCTCGACAGGTCGCGTTGACACCGACAACATGTCCCAGGACACACAGGCACAGAACGGCATGCCGCCACCGGCAAAGCCACTAGGCAAGCGTACACGCACCTCTCTTTTCCCCGATCTTTCCTCTTTCCCTCAGAGTCAGACTCAAGGAGACGACACCCGGCGAGTCACAGTAGACACCGGTGCCGCGCTTCAGCAAGAGTTGGACGAGGCTTACGAAGAGGCATCGGACAGCGAGGCAAAGGGAAAGGTTGACTTCACAGATCTCTTCGAACCGAAAGTCCTCCAAGAGGAGGGCCAAGAACATACGGTCTTCACATCGCTCGACGTACCCGAACACATCGCCGCTGCCGACTTCACAGATGTCGAGCTAGACGACCTCGTCGAGTTGGTCAAGGACCACCCGAAGACCCTCTATGACTTCATCCTACGTGGATTCAACACAGCAGTGATGAAGGGTAAGCAGCTCAGTGTACTCGAGCGCGCGAACGCACATCAGAATAGCCAGTACCGCACCCTGTACGCCGAATACGACCGCATTCATGGAATGCTGCAGACCGAGAAGGCCGCTTTGAGCAAGATGGCCCGAGACCTCAAGGACAAGAACGCCGACTCTACTAAGGCGCAGGAGCTTCGGAAGAAGTATGATGCTGCGAACGACCTATGCAAGAAGTTCGCCGACATCACGAATCAAGAGAAGAAGAGGGCTCGAACAGCCGAGAACAAGAACAAGACACTACAAGACGAGATCACCCAGTTGAAGACTCGCCTGCAGGCAGCAGAGGACAACAACAATGCCCGCTGCTCACGCTCTCGAGGCCGCACCCATTCGCGACCACGCTCACACCGCTCCCAATCACGCCCTGTCCTACGTGAGACTTCCCTTGAAGCTCTCCAGCGTCAGTATCGTGAGGCAGTGGGCGGCGGCGGTGGAGGTGGGGACGATGGCGATGATGACGACGACTCGGGTGACAAGGACAATGACCAAGGACGCAACAACCGACCACTGCCGCGTCGCAACGAGCGTCAAGAATCACACCGCACTGCTAGAGGCCGCAGCAACCGCACACAGACACCACTGGTCGACCTGCCAGAGCGCCTCCTCAACATCGACGACTTGCTGGATCGCAATATGAAGATCGGCAAGGGCGTGCCAGACCCACGCAAGTTCAAGAACGACGAAGAGCCCACCTACGACAGTTGGTACACCAGTATCCTACTAAAACTGACAGTGGCGACCTTTCGCACCGAGCAGGATGGCCTGCGCTTCTTGTATGGCTGGACTGATGGAGAAGTTCAGAAGACCATTAAGCCGCGCATTCCCATCCCCGGACATCTGGCCTACAACGAGTTCAAGACTGGCGAAGAACTGTTGGACTGGATGACTCGACAGTATGGCGCTCGTAATGAGGCCACCAAGGCTGCAGTGGACATTACGAGCTGCAAGCAGCAACAGAAGGAGACGTTTGTCGCATTCCACGCCCGCTACTCGAAGCTGCGAGCGTGGATGGACTGGAGCGATGAGACGGAGCTTATGTTGTTTCGAACCCGTCTAAATCGCAAGTACTATGTCAAGACCTTCGGCGACCGTGAAGTGGATCGCCGCCTACACAGCATGCTGGACGTCATCGAGGAGTGCACCGCATTGGACGAGAGCTTCTACGAGACTGAGCAGCTGTACCCTCAAGAGAGCCGTCCACGTGGCAATGGAGGCAACCAGAACCCCGGCAACCAGACCCAGGGCGACACTGCTGCTGCCGCCGCTGCTGGGGCTGCTGGCGCTGTCGTGCAGCGTCCACCACAGTACGCCGGCACCAAGAAGAAGGAAGACTTGCCAGCCTACCTTCAGAACCTTACACCGCTCAACCGTGAGGGCCGTGAGGAACTGAAGAAACAGGGCAAGTGCTTCCGCTGCCGCACTGGACTGCACGTGTCAAGCAACACCGAGTGCCCCATGTACGGCTACGACGGCGATTACCGCCCACCGCGTCCACGCAAGGACCCGAACCTCAGCTCCCTCGGCGCTGAGGGAAATGGCGAGACCGCTGCCTAAGCGTGGCAGACAGTGGTCAACCGAACATCCAAGGACAGAAAGAGCATGAGATTGAGAGACACAGAGTGCAAGAGATGGACTATGAGGAGGGGGAACTGAAGATATCAGCCTGCGCGCTAGAGCCGCAGCAGCCAGATGTACACCCTCACATAGTCCTGCCAGTAAGGATACAACATGAAAAGGCAAGAGGCCTTGTAGACTCTGCTTCCACCTCTCTCTTTCTGGATTGGAAGTTCACACGCAAACATATAATACCCTTATCCCCTCTGGTAAAAAGCAAGAACCTGACCCTGGGCAATGGCAAGTCTAGCGGCCGACGTATCACCCATGCAGCCCTGGTTGATGTCGACATCAAGGGTCACCGCGAGCAGATGCTATGTTACGTCACCGACCTTGAATACGACGTCGTCCTTGGCCTGCCATGGTTGAGTGCTCACAACCCCGACATCTTCTGGGAGACCGGCGAAGTGGCTTTCAGATCGGACTACTGCTTTGGTCACTGTCTTCATAACAAGACGTCGACAACCGTACAGTCACTGAACCACCAACACCGTGCTCGCAAGGACACAACGAAATACGGACCGGAGCCCTTCACTAGTGAGTCAGGGGGATTCACAGCAGGAGGGGCAGAATTGAACGTGTCATCCATGGACCTGGATGATGACGGAGAGGTTGAGTGCATTGAAGTCACGCAACGAGCCTGGGAGATGTACGCGCACCGGCCTGGGGCCAAGTGCTTCTACGTCCTGCCCACGGGTGAGGAGTGTGACGAGAATGGCAACCTAAAGCTGAGCGCAATGGCAGCTGATGACCTGGATCAGTTTCTGAACAAGGAGTTCAACCATAACCCGAAGGAAAAGCTGCCACCAGAATATCATCATCTGGCAGACACCTTCTCGGCAAAGGACCATGATGTGCTGCCACCGCACAGACCCGGCATCGACCATGAGATTCACATCAAGCCAGATGGCCCGCAGGAGCCGCCATATCGCAAACCCTATGGTCTCGCTCCGCAAGAAAACGAGGCCGTCAAGAAATGGATCACTGAGCAAGAAGGACCTGGCAAGATCAGACCAGCAGGGCAGAAGACAAGTCAATCCCCAGCACCTGTGCTTGTGGTGCGCAAGCCAGGCGGAGGACTGCGAGTGTGCATCGACTACCGCGGGTTGAATGCAATCACTATCAAGAACAGATACCCGATACCGTTGATTCAGGAGACGCTAAACCGCATGCACGGCAAGAAGTACTTCACGAAGCTGGATATCGTCGCAGCCTTCAACAAGCTTCGCATTGCAGAAGGGCACGAATGGCTTACAGCATTCGCTACACGGTATGGCGTGTACGAATGCCTCGTGCTGCCATTTGGCCTTTGCAATGGTCCCGCATCTTTTCAGTCTTACATCAACAAGGTGCTGCAAGAACATCTAGACGACTTTGTGTCAGCCTACCTCGACGATGTGCTAATCTTTAGCGATACGCTCGAAGAGCACATCGAGCACGTGAAGAAGGTGCTCACGAAGCTGCGCGACGCTGGGCTTACAGTGGACATTGACAAGTGTGAATTCCACCAGCAGCGGGTGAAGTACCTTGGCCTAATCATCACGCCTGAGGGCATTGAGATGGACCTAGAGAAGCTCGAGTGCATTCAGACCTGGGAAGCGCCTTCCAACCTGAAGGACGTACAAGCTTTCTTGGGATTCGCCAACTTTTATAGGAGATTCATCGAGGCATTCTCGAGGTTGGCGGCACCGCTGACAGATCTGACCAAATCAAATGGGCCAAGTAACCACAAGAACCGCAAGGTCAACTGGACACCAGAGTGTCAGCGGGCATTTGATGCACTAAAGGCGGCATTTAGCAAAGCTGGGATGCTTGCGCACTACGTGCCAGGGCGACAGACGGTTGTCGAAACGGACTCCTCCGACTTCGTCAACGCAGGCGTGTTGTCGCAATACGATGAGAACGGAGTACTGCATCCTGTCGCGTTCTACTCGAAGAAGCTAAGCCCGCAAGAGTGCAATTACGAAATCTATGACAAGGAGCTTTTGGCAATCATTAAGGCTTTTGAGGAATGGCGGCCAGAGCTGGCCTGTGAGGGTGACGATGACACTATTGAACCAGTCAAGGTGTTCACTGATCACAAGAACCTCGAGTACTTCATGACCACGAAGCAGCTAAACAGGCGCCAAGCGCGCTGGGCTGAATTCCTGTCACAGTTCAACTTTCGAATCATATATCGACCAGGTGTCCAGGGAACGAAACCTGACAGCCTCACGAGACGCAGCCAGGACCTTCCGCAGGGGGTGGACGATCCGCGTAATCAGCATCAGCACCAGACGTTGCTGCCGCCTGAGCGATTCCTTAAGATCGACTCGATGCGCGCAACTATAGAGGACGTAGCTGAGGAGACTACACCACTGAACCTAGAAGCCACAGAGTTCACACGAACAGCAGCCACTGCTGCCGAGCCGCAGGCGGAGTCGGTCCAGGACGCAATACGAGAAGCCGAACTCGAATACCGCATGACAACAGCCTATGCCGTGGATACAGAGTTGAATGCAGCAATCAAGACACTGCAGAAGGGGGATGCCATCCCTACACTGCTTCAGAAGGCTAAGGTGCACCCAGTGCACTGCAAAGTAGAAGGTGATCTACTGTACGTACGCAATCAGTATGGTGGATGGAGCCTGTGGGTGCCGGATGATCGAACACTGCGCACTCGCATTATCCGAATGAACCATGACCCGCCAGCCGCAGGACACCCAGGCAGAGCACGCACCTACGAGCTCGTGGCACGTGAATTCTACTGGCCTGGCTTGGCACGGTCAGTGCGCAGGTACACCGGCAATTGCCGGCCTTGTCGCACGACGAAATCTCTGCACACCCAGCCACCGGGTTTGCTGCACCCACTTTCGGTACCAGAAAGACCATGGCAACACATCGCAGTAGACTTCGTAGTCGACCTGCCACCGAGCGAACTCGACGGCATGACCTACACTAACATCATGACTGTCACAGACAGGCTCACGAAGGAAGTGGAACTGATACCTATTGGCGCTATGACAGCGCAGAACGCTGCAAGGTTGTTCCTCAAGCACGTCTTTTGCCGACACGGCTTCCCTGACACTATCACTTCAGATCGCGGCAAGCAGTTCATAGCCACCTTCTGGAAACGCCTGTGCAAGATGCTCCGCACAGAGAGGAAGCTGAGTTCTTCCTATCACCCCCAGACCGATGGGCAGTCAGAACGTACTAACCAGGCAATGGAGCAGTACCTACGAGCCTTCATCAATGAGTCGCAGAGTGACTGGGCAGAATGGCTCCCCCTGGCCCAATTTGCAATGAACAACCACGTGTCAGAGACTACGGGTGTGTCACCATTCTACGCCAACCTAGGCTACAACCCCGAGTTCACCGAGCGCATTGATCTGCAAGCCGGTAAAGACCGTAACCTCACGACTATCCAGCGACTCGACAGCAAATCAGCTGAGGCGTTCGCCCGACGGATCTGTGAGCTGCATCGCAACCTTCAAGAGAACATGCGAATGTCACAAGCACTTCAAGCGGAAGCAGCAAACAGGCACCGCAGCATCTCGCCAGACTACAAGGTTGGCGACTGGGTGTATCTGAGCACGAAGAACATCCGCACGACACGACCGTCGAAGAAGCTCGACCGCAAGTACGCCGGCCCATACCAGATCACGGAGGTTATGCCGGCGAAGCTATCATATAAGCTGAACCTGTCTGATGCCCTTGCAGGACTAGACAATTGCTTTCACACGTCACTACTTCAGCGCGCTGACAGCCCCGATCTCCTACCGCTCGAGGGACAACGGCTGGCGCCACCCCCAGCCATCACGATTGAACCAGACACGAGAGAAGCCGAAGCTGCAGCAGACGTTACCGCACCAACACTCGAATACGAGGTGGACAAGATCTTAGACATGTACACCCGCAAGAGGGCTGGCAAGGTGAAGAAAGGAAAGAAGCGCAACGTGGACACTTGGTACAAGGTGCGCTGGACAGGATATCAGGATATGGAAGATGGAGAAACCTGGCAACCAGCTGAGGACTTGCTTGTGAAAGCAGCCGCCGCTCTTGCAGACTTTCACCATAACCGGCCGGAGTTATCCACACCTGCAGGCTTTGCAGCTCCATCCGACTGGTCCCCACCAGACAATGAGGTGCTCGGACTCAACACGATCAGGGTCAAGCAAGACACCGTCACGATTGAGCCAGCCGGAGCCTTGCCTCTGATGGAATCGGGTCAGCGCATGTTCACCACGCACCGCTGCACTGACCAGGTTACGAGACAGCCCGTCGTCACAACTGAGGTCACCGGCGCCAGCCGTCCTCAGCTCTGCGATAGCACAGGCAGTTGTACCGATGCTTTAGTAAGACCTGCAGAGCCTGCAATGATA